>OZ009946.1:2354763-3604763 GCA_963932025.1 Erebia epiphron
GATGGCATGGCAAGGATCTATAAAAACATGAATAAAACTTTCACTACACTTGAATGATGTTACATCTTGATTTGATACCAAATCACATCCTAAATGTGAAAGCATACTAAAATTAGCAGCAGGACCATCACATGTTAAGCTGACAATTTTAACACCCACTTCTTCACATTTTTTTATGGCTGTTTCAATTAAAAATGACTTTTGCTCCCCAGTTAACGACGTAATAAAAAAGTACCCAAGTGGTAATTTCCAGCTACCATTAATAGAGGTGATCAATAAGACGAGGCATTGACTAGCAACTTCCAAAGAATCACTGTCACAATCTATACCGGTATTTACTCTACCGTAATAAGTTTTAGTTTGCGGATCCCAACAGAGTGACTTTCTTATAGCCATCTCATCAAGAGCAAGAGCACATATAACAGGCTTATCACTGCTCTGAACTTTGGTCTTTAAGGTTTGGAATGCTTCTGAGCAAAATCCAGGTTCAGCATTGACGGTCTGATACCATCTACTCAAAGTCCTTGGATGTGGAAGGCAGGTGTTGTAAGTTCGGCGCACGAAGTCGTATGCTTTTGGTGAGAAAAAATGAAGTGTTAGCGCAAATTTTCTTGTCTCTTCTGCATATTTTCTTTCTTGAGGTAATCCCTTAGATTTCAATATTTGACGTTTCAGAAAGTCTTTGGGTCCTTCGAGTTCATCTATAATAATTGTGCTATCATTACTTAGCAAATTTCTTGCTTTTAAATCTTTTATTATGTTTCTAAAATTGCAAATTTTTTTCTTTTGTCGCCGAACTTTTTCATTAAGACATTTGATCTTTTTCTTTTGCTTCTCGCATTTTTTTTCTAATTTTTTTATGATTACAGCTGGCTGGTCCTGCAAAAAAATTTTGCAATGTAGAGCTCGTAATCAGCGTATGGAATATAAAAACATTATAGTCTTTTGATGACTTTAGGATAGACATGCTGATAAACAGTGTAGTCTTAGTAATAGGATTCCATTTTCAATCATTATTTAACTGAACTAGCAGTTGTCCGTGCGGATTGAGGTTTTTGGTTCCTGTGGGAACTTTTT
Source organism: Erebia epiphron (assembly GCA_963932025.1). Lineage (NCBI taxonomy): Eukaryota > Metazoa > Arthropoda > Insecta > Lepidoptera > Nymphalidae > Erebia > Erebia epiphron. The sequence goes on from OZ009946.1 coordinate 2,355,841, forward strand.
CATTTTCCGGGATAAAAAGTAGCCTATGTGTCATTCCAGACTATAATCTCTGTGCCAAATTAAAATTTTAAATCATACATACATCCATCCAAACTTTTGCATTTATAATATCAGTATAGATTGAAAAAAATATAAGTACCTTCACCATGAAATCGCTTGTGCTGCTAGGAGCAGGTTCCATAAGATACTGACTCGCGGCTTCACTATAATGTGTTTCAGATACATTCGACGCAGTTGGAAAAAACTGTAAATAAAGTATTGTAAATGTTACAATGGTTGGCAACATTTTCAATTCAATAACAAAAAATGGACAATGCGGTTTATAAAATGATTACTCTCTCTTTGCAGCGTATTCCTCACTACAGAGAGTCGACACTCCTTTCCATTAATCACATAATCGTAGGAGTTTTATTGGGATTCTTCCGTGTACGACTCGACTAAGAGTATTAAACACTTAGGTTTTTGTAAAGATTAGTATCAGATTTTAGTGATAATAACCGGGACCGACGGCTTAACGTGCTCTCCGAGGCACGGGGGAAACGAAAAGGTCAAATTTGAACCTCCAAATTCGGTCACTCATCCAGTTACCGACTTGGGTCAAAGTGACTGATATGCGTTGTCACAACTAGGCCACTTGTCTCTCAAAAAAATTATTACCTACTGCATTTAAATATTTACCATTGTAGATGCACATTGTTCATCTACTGAAAGCTGTCTTTCTTTCAAAACATCTTGATTTTCAGGATAGGAAGATGGCTGTAAAAAGGAAATCTTATGTACAAAACAAACAATAAACATAACACTTAAAAATTAGTTGACCGAGCTAAGCGAGAACACCAAGTCCACTTGAGTAAATTGGCACTTTTTCGACTGACTGTCCGTCAGTCAGTCTGTATGCCTGCCAGAATGACACGAGTCTAGAGAGCCTGACTAGAGCTAGTAATCAGCGCATTTAACCTAAAAACATTATACAGTATTTTGATGACTTTAGGATGGACATGCTGATAAACGGTGTATTCTTAGTAATAGGATTCCATTTTCAATCAGTCTTAATATTATTTAACTGAACTAGCTGATGTCCGCGATTTAGTCCGCGTGGATTGAGGTTTTTCGTTCCTGTGGGAACTTTTTCATTTACCAGGATAAAAAGTAGCCTATGTGTCATTCCAAGCTATAATCTATCTCGGTTCCAAATTTAAATTTTAAATCATCCATCCAAACTTTCGCATTTATAATGTCAGTATAGAAGTTTTCTTCCTGTCCTTGTCCCACATTACGTGGGGTCGGCACAACATGTTTTCTTCTTCCACTCACTTCTGTTATCCGTCAACCTATCATTCACCCCTTTTATACGCATATCCTCTTTATCAGTATAGAAGTATAGATTGAAAAACAATATAAGTACCTTCACCATGAAATCACTTGTGCTGCTAGGAGCAGGTTCCATAAGATACTGACTCGCAGCTTCACTATAATGTGTTTCAGATACATTCGACGCAGTTGGAAAAAACTGTAAATAAAGTATTCTAAATGTTACAATGGTTGGCAACATTTTCAATTCAATAACAAAAAAATGGACGATGCGGTTTATAAAATGATTACTCTCTCTTTGCAGCGTATTCCTCACTACAGAGGGTCGAGACTGCTGTTCCAATAATCACATAATCGTAGGAGTTTTATTGGGATTCTTCCGTGTACGACTCGACTAAGAGTATTAAACACTTAGGTTTTTGTAAAGATTATTATCAGATTTTAGTGATAATAACCGGGACCGATGGCTTAACGTGCTCTCCGAGGCACGGAGGAAACGAAAAGGTCAAATTTGAACCTCCAAATTCGGTCACTCATCCAGTTACCGACTTGGGTCAAAAAAATGGACAAGTGCGGCTAAGAAAATCATACTAATATTATAAATGCAAAAGTGTGTTTGTTTGTTGGTTTGAACGGATCGACGTGATTTTTTGCATAGGTATAGTTAAGGACCTGGAGAGTGACACAGGACACTTTTTATCCTGGAAAAATAACGAGTTCCTGTGGGAATTTCAAAAAACTTTTCCACACGGACGAGGTCGCGGGCATCAGCTAGTTATTACATAATGCATTTAAATATTTACCATTGTAGATGCACGTTGGTCATCTACTGACAGCTGTCTTTCTTTCAAAACAGTTTGGTTTTCAGGATAGGACGATGGCTGTAAAAAGTAAATCTTATGTTCAAAACAAAAACTAATAATATTTAAAACAAGTCTACTTGAGTAAATTTGTTGATCGTCTGACTGTCCGTCAGTTAGACTGTATGCCAGCCAGAATGACAGATATTTATAATTTCTTAATGAGTGAACATAATTACTTCAAATTTGAACATAATATGTTTAGACCGATGGGCTCAAGCTGAAAATTCTTTAAATAGTTATAAAAACTTTATGTCAGGCGCTCTGAGAAGCAACTGGGAAGTAATTTTTTTTGTAGTTGAGAATGAAATAATTGATAAAATACCTAACTGATACAAAACTTCAACCTTTTTCATTTCTAAAAATTATAAACATATTTTGTGTCAAAAAAATGACATACTTACCAACAAATGACGAGAAGGTATTGCATCGTCACGCAACTTCACAATTTCCAACGTTCTGTTAAAAGCATTTTCTTCAAAATGAAGAGAACAAACATAAATTTCCTTCGTTTTAGGCTTGATATTTTCAATTCCAATAATGTCTAGCCACTTCTTCTTTTTGACTTCATTTCTAGGCAATCTAAAAAATATCAAAATTATTATTCATGCAAATATCGATATCGATGAAGATGTCCTCTTAATTCTTATGTAATCACTAGTAGGTACTTATCAAATGCTTATCAACAGGTAAAAATCTAGCTAAAAATCAAATATTTACAGTAAACTAAACTAAAATATGTTTCTTCGTAGTGTAATTACTACTTTAAAGAATCAATATACGAGAAATATTGTTTACAAACCGGTGAAATGTTAAATTTCTCTGATTTTTTCTTTTTCTTGCGCCACATCCCACAATATTACAACCAGGCATTGTTGCAAATAGTTTTTGATGCCATACACTTAAATAACACTTATTTATTGTCCGCAACAAATAAACACACAATTTTTCAAGAAAACACAATCACACGTTACCAGGCGATGACACTTGAAGTACACAAAAAATTGCTGACTAAAATGGCGTCTAGGCACGCTCTAGCTAAAGGGCGATTACAGCTTATGTCAGTTCCTTTAGTTTCCTTATTCATTGGCCGGCCCCGCCACGTCTATGTGTGAGTGTAGCGGGGGGCGGGGTTATAACCTCGACTCTCAACCTAGGGATACCAGCAACGTAAAAGTTTGCACAATTTTGTAAATAATTCAATTCGAAATAAGGTGTACCTAGGATAATGTTTTTATTGATTATATTTATTCTATGCGTGTGTAAAACTATTTGTTTAATGTAAATCAAAAGTTTACAAGGAAAATACCTTAATCAGTAATTACTTTATTATTGAATATTAATTATTTATTTATCTCTTTATCTAAATATCGGCTGGACTGATTCTGATGGAATGTTTAGTGTGTGCTTATTGGTGTCCCAAGATAGTTATCTACAATTGGACCCGGTAGGTGGCGCTGCAGTCAGGTTCTGGGATAATTTATTTTTATTACGGACAAACTTTGTCGAAATTTTTATGGTTGTTTTTGTCTCTGGGGGGCATAGATTCATTAAAATTGAATCCGATAGGTGACGCTACAATCGGTTTCTAGGTTCCGAGCAGAACAACGAATTCAAAATCCTTCAAAATCGATATTCTTGCAAGACTATGTACATATATTATTGTAAATGTCAATCATAACCATGTAATCATATTATATAATTTGCTATATTTTATTCTCAGTGGTGATTTTTTAATTTATCAAAATAAAACTCAAAATATAATTTATATACAATTTATTATTAATCTTAAAAATTTGTCTACCCGTTTTCTCGTGATATCTCTTGGAGATTCAAGTGAACTCTAGACAAGCTCTCTGGTCGCAGATGATATCCAGGGTCTGACGATGGCGCTGAAAGGTGCTTAACGGAACTCTGCAATGAAACTACGTAACTCTATCGAGTTTGGGCTCGTTTGATTCGTCTTGACAAGTACTCTGATCCCAGATGATATTTAGGGTCTGATGATACTAAAACTAAAGAACTAAAACATTGAAAATAAGTACTCTTTACTGCCTTATAAAAACAATTAAAAAAAATTAAAACCTGTCTCTTTGTGTTTGTTTTCGGAAAACTTTCCTTTTATATTTAACTAGATGATTCCCGCGACTTCGCCCGCGTAGACCAAGTTTTTTCGATTCCCGCGGGAACTCTTGAATTTTCCGGGATAAAAAGTAGCCTATGTCTTTTCCCGGGATACAACCTACCCCTGTACCAAATTTCATTAAAATCGGTTGAACAGATACATTTTTTGATACCCGCGGGAACCTTTGAATTTTCCGGGATAAAAAGTAGCCTATGTCCTTCCCCGGGATACAACCTATCCCTGTACCAAATTTCATCAAAATCGGTCGAATAGATGGGCCGTGAAAGCGTAGCAGACAGACAGACAGACAGACAGACAGACAGACAGACAGACAGACAGACAGATACACTTTCACATTTATAATATTAGTATGGATTTCTAAAGTGATGTTATCGGATTTACAAATATGGTGGCACCTTATTTGCAAATAGCTTGCAGATACGTCGAACAACAAACCCCGCTATATATCCTATTATTTGCTCAAAATAATCTGTATGTTCAGGGTCAATTAGTAAAGATAGGTCGGCATCTGTCACATTAATGTCTAGTTATTTAGAATAATTATTTAAACATATTTTATTGAAGATCAAAATATAGTAAGTAAAAGTATACAAATCTATAATGTCATATATTTACTATATTCCGTGTGAGTGTGATAAAAAGTAGCCTCTGTTTTAATCCAGGGTATACTCTATCTCCATTCCAAATTTCAGCCAAATCGGTCCATTAGTTTTTCCGTGAAAGAGGAACAAACATACATACACACACACACAAACACACAACCTTTCGCCTTTATAATATTAGTGTGATGATGTGATATTATTATTAATGTTCACACACGTCAACGTGTATCATACAACAAAATTATTTATTTTGCACAATAATGTGCAAAATACCACAATACTTAGTTGGCAACACCGGTCAGTTCGTCGTACCTAAAAAACATCGAAATTAAAAATCGTGTTTTCTTAAAAAATCTTAAGCAAATATAAAAACTTACTGATGATATGAGATCTTGGACTTCGTATTAAGCTTTGACGGATAATTGTGGCACAGTTTGACCGCACAAACCGGCATATTTGATTTTTTTGCGGGAGCCGTTCACTGCGTAGTGAGTCAAGTGCCACTGAAGTAGGCGAGAGAGTCGTCTACCATATATGGTAGAGGATTTTGAGGACGTTTTCGTGCGTTACATGCTATATCTTGTCGTGTATATTATCTAAGTTCGTTCTAGTATTTCGAAGATAAAAGTGAAATAATGGTTAAAACTATGTAAAGTAATATGCGGGAGTTATTATTTATCATGATTCTTAAATTCCAAGACGTAAAGGTAGAACACGATGCTGTCTTTAGCCAAAAACAACAATGTTTACATGAAATCGAAGAGTCGACAAGTAAGCTGACCAAACGGTTTTGATATTTTGTTTTTCGATCTTTGCATAAAATACTTAAGATAATAATTTATATTAAACGTTTCGGTTTATATTCGCCTGTTCATATCGTATAATTATGATGCATATGCAAAAAATAAATTATTTTCCTTTATTTCCAGGTGTAAGCGTAGGAATCTTAAGAGTTATTAAAAATGAGGGCCAATCTAAAGAGGAAATCTGGTGGACTCCCTTCAAAAAGCGTTCAGCACGAGAAATGAAAGTCAATATTGACAATTTTTAGCTTTTCTCAGACCAGGATGCGTTTGGAACCCTCATAGCTCTAGTCTTAAGATACTGAAGTTAATTATCACCATCACGTCTCATATTTTACTGACGTTCAAAAGTGAACAGTGTTGGTACCTATTTTGAATAAAACAGCTTTGACTATTGACTATGTGTTTTATTCATTTAAGCTGTCCATAAGTAGTTCAGAAGATCTCCCCTGATCAAGTTATAAATTGTTGTTAATCTTTAGCGTCAGTAGATTCACACTAATATTAAATGCGAGAGTAATTGTCTGTTACCCTTTTTTTGACTCGTCCCCCGAACAAAAATATACGGCTTTGCCTGAGTTACAAGCCAAAATCCACGCAGACGAATTCATGCATGGCGAATATAATATATGAAATTTATATAAATATGATAAATAAATACGGGAATCATTATGCTCTACCTTATTATTTATTACGCTGTCAAAACTGTGCTCTATATTTACATTTACTCTTTTAAATTTACTTAAACGACCAATGACCCCAAGAAAGCAGATTAAAAACAAAAAACACAAGTATCAAATTCGTTTTTTCGCATTACAGTCTGTGCTATCATCAACAGATTTTAAAATTCTACCATTCTACCCATAGAACAATTAAACCTCTAGAATCAATGCCAGCGTGTAACCGAAAGGGATAGGTTATAATAGGCAAAACGCTGCAAAGCACCAAACACATTAAGTGCTTTACGAACAAAACCGTTACACGCAGAAAGAGATAAAAGAAAACATGTTTTTTTCTCATTCTATCTTGTGTAACATCCCAACACTGCATCTCTTTCATGTGGGAGTGAAAAGGAAATATGGCGTGGTCTATATATCTCTCTCAGTCTACGATTCTACCAGTGCTGCAGGCTTATACCCATCTATAGACCACAGACTATTGACATATCTAGTATATTTATCATCAAAGCACTAAAGTGATATTTTAAATGATGTCGATAGAGTATAGACCTATTATCTTGTCGCTGGTCCATTTAATTAATCATAAACGTAGTGATTATATTCTCTTTGATTTTGATCTTTAATCTTTGGCTAGACTCTTTTTTTCAAAAGAGAAGCTTGCTAAATTTTCCCTTTGTACTAAGGTAATTTTGTAGGTGCATAAATTAGTAAATTAAACTTGTGATATTTGATAAGGTTTTTGTCCAATTAATGTATTAGATATAGTTATCGAAATCCAGTTACCTGTAGTAGGAATCCTCAAGTTAATTTCGTCTGTGACAGATCGATTCGGCGAACTTGGTCGAAACTAAAACTTGCAGGTTAAACGATTAATTTGTAGTGGTTTTGCTCGTGTTCTCTCTATTATTATAAAATGGAAAGCATGGATGTTGCGCTGGAAAGCACTTCTTCAGCATCCACACCCGCAACGGAAAATGGTGAGTTATAACTTCAAAAATAGCCGAGACGCCGGTTGCGAGTGCGGTAAAAACGTGCTCTTTTGTCTGGTGACTTGTATGTAAAAAAACATTTTAATTTATTCTAGGACCAGATAAGAATGTAACGGCGGAGGAAATGACCTCGCGAGACTATTATTTCGATTCGTACGCACATTTTGGCATCCACGAAGAGATGTTGAAAGACGAAGTCCGCACGCTCACGTATAGGAATGCTATGTATCATAATAAGCATCTGTTCAAAGGAAAAGTAAGCACTTTGGTTTTTAAAACGCGCTATTAAGTTTCTTTACTTTGTTAGCTTGGTTACTTGACAAAGGTCTCCTTTTGGCTAACCTTTAATGATTCTCACGTCATGTTTTGTTTAATTGTGAGTAAACATGGGTAACTCTGAGTTACGCCGCTCAATTGAGTTAACTCACTTTACTGAGTTGGGTGCTCTGACTCCTTTTGCAAAAGAGTCATGGCGCACGACTCAGTGGTAGCGCAGCTTAGCGCTGCCGGGCGCTGTGCAATGTAGCAAGCGCTGAGTTACAAATTGAGCTGACTGCTGAGCGCTATAAAGAAAAGTACTCTGACTCTGTCTCTGTGGAGTCTGTGGTTTGGCTGGGCCGGGCGTCTGCGCTGGGTAGGTACTTTATTCAGACTCTGTGTCTTAATAAACATCTCAATTATGTTCATATTGTGAAGATCATTTTGTTTTTTAGTAAAGATAAGAAAATATTTATTTATATTTACCTAGGCACTTACTTAAAAAGTATCATCAAGACTCAAGTCTTAGCCGGCACAATGCACCATATTTCTATTGATTTAGAGCTCAATTTCGATTCAATTCGATGCGATTCCAAATAAAAGCCGGTTGTCCTTGAAGTTTTGGCTATTGGGTCTGTTTTAGTATTTTGCTTTTGAATTTGACGCCAATGTGATCGAATACTAACTAAACGATCCGATGGATCGTATTTAAAGTTATAACTATTAGATTCTACTAGTTATAACTTTAAGTACGATCCATCGGATAGTTTGTAGAATAAACTGTAGGTATTTTCGAGACCCGCGTACTCGTAAGTCGTAGTGTAGGTAGGTAGCTGAGTACTATGTAGTATGTAATCCTACGACTTCGCAGTTCGCTCGCGCTGATTGATGATAGTTTCTTACTTAGGAACCTGTTCAAAATTGAAACGTGGCTAGGTACTAGGTAGGTGATGGGTTAGCGCCATCTATAAGCCAAAATCCAAATCTCTGGCCTCTTCTTAAATGGGCACATCCACATTGCACACTCGCGCAATACGCAATTACGTAGTATTACTGCGTAATTGCGTATTGCGCGAGTTACTGCGGCAGTAACATTTACCAACTGCCAACTAGCTGCCAACTCAGTAGGTACGCAGTACGCACTGAGTGACGAGTCACGAGTGTGCGCTGTGCGGCTATGCGCTATGCTGCTCGGTGCGCCATGGCGCAATATTGCGCTAACTCAGTGAGTTGACTCAGTGAGCTGACTCCGTGCGCTGAGTTAGAGTTACTGAGTCAGCGCACGAATTTTTGGTGAGTTACCCATGGTTAATTGTGAGCAATGTCAAAACATAGGGGCTATAGCCTATAGTGGAAAAGACTTTAGGCTACTAGTAGGACAGGTTTGCCCCTGGGCACAGCCTTTAGTGGAAGAGACTAGGTTACTAGTAGGACAGGTTTGCCCCTGGGCACAAATCTAATGTGCTGGTGTTGGGTTGAAATGATGATTACAATCAAACTTATTAACTGTCTATTACTATACTCGGAATTTTAATTTGATTCCAGATTTGACAATTTCAGTGTTGCAATGTTATGACAAGTACTAAATAGTGACGTTGCGAAATTATTCGATACAGAAATAGAATATTTCCGGATCGATTCCTCTCGTTTATAGTAGTATATCTAAACAACTACTACTTTAATAGAAACTAAGTATATCAGGGAATTAAATATTTCTGAACGGATAATTAAGTTATAACGATTAATTTTATTAAGGATCTGAGAGTTTTCTTTAATAATTGTGTGTGAAATAAATAAAAAAATGTGATCATGAACGAACATGAGAAATGAAACAAATAGATGTATTATGGTAATATTTTATTTTATAAATCGTCGCCATCATAGCTAGCGCTATCACTGTCACTTTCTGTAACATTTATTAAAAATGTGTCTGTGATATTGTCAATCAACATATCTATCCTACTCATTTTTTCCTCTTCTTTGACAACATGGAATACGCATTTAGACCATTCGGTAGCCATAATTTTTATAAAATAAAGCAGCGGTTACTAATTAATAAATAATTGTTATGAATAATTATGTATTTATTTAAATAAAAATCAATAATTTAGTCTTTAATTGGCACACCACCAATATTATGATTACATAAACATAAATCGCGATTGTTTATCGATTTTTGTGTTATCACTACACTATTATATGTGGTATCATTATTTTACAAAATAACAGTAGCTAATGTCAAATGTGGAATCGAATTATAATTCCGACTTTAATGCTAGTTGTTTCCACAGGGATACACATTGTGAAAGGGATTACAATACATTAGGACAACTGGACTATAATTAAACTAGCGGATTCCCGCGACTTTGTTCGCGTTGCTTAAGTTTTTTAATTCCCACAGGCACTCCTTAATTTTCTGGGATAAAATAAATGTCACTCTCCAGGTCCTCATCTCACCCACCCATGAAAGAAATCACGTTGAATTGTTGCTCTGTTGTGGCGTGATTGAAACACAAACTCTCTGTTTAACATCCTTAAGGATAAAATTTTCAAAAACTGTGAAACACATATTTTTTTATTTTAAACCAGAAGCCCAAATACCAACTTTCATGGCTATAACTTGAAAAAATGACGGACTCATACGAACTTTCAACCCCTATTTTATCCCTTTTGGGGGTGGAATTTCGAAAAATCATTTCTTAGTGGATACCTAGTCATCACACAGAACACACTCTCCAAATTTCATGTCTATAGGACCAGCGGTTTAGGCTGTGCGTTGATATGTAAGTCAGTCAGTCAGTCAGGACTTTGAATTTTGTATATATAGATTGATTGTAAAACGTTGAATTGATCTTGTGCTATCCCTTTCTGCAGGGGCCATTGTAATAGGGATAGCAATTAAGTTTAAATGTAAATTAGTTTAATGTTAAAGTAACACTGCCATCAACTGCTATGCAAAGTCTAATAGAAATGATATTTATTGTTAAAAATATATGTATAGTTTCACAATTTTGCTCGGCGCCCTGAAGTAATTTAAAAAAAAAAGTTTAAAAACCTGCATCCTGGTGTCCTTATATTTTTAACAAACGAGTATAAAAAAATACAAAATTTTGCACACACTGTCCTGAATTTTTTTGGCATCACCTTAGTTTAAATTGGTTGGTATTGGATATCTAGGAATAGTTCTAAAACTAGTGAAATATTTCCAGACTGTGCTAGACATAGGGTGCGGCACAGGCATCCTTTCCATGTTTGCGGCCAAGGCCGGGGCAGCACGGGTCATCGCCGTGGAGTGCTCCAACATTGTGGACTATGCCCGCAAGATCATTGAGGCTAATAGACTTAGTGATGTCATAGAAATTGTTAAAGGGAAGGTAAGATGGTCCTGTTCTTTTTAATAATAATAATAATAATAAAGCTTTATTTACTCCATCTGTTACAATTTTTTTTTTTTTACAATATACTTAGTTATATGTTAGCTGGGTTAGTAAACATATTTAAAGTAAGTGTTAGTTAGTTAGTAACTTCAGCCCGCGATGGATCCCATGTCCTGGGTAAAAGCCTCCTCCATTTTTCCACTGACATGCTCTTCGATCCCTTGTTCCTGTTATTTTTAAAAGCTTTTACCTAATTTATGTTTGTGTGTTTGTTTAGGTCAAAACTACTGAATTTTACAACAGTTTTGACGACCTCTGTGGCTCAGTGTTGAGCGCTGTTGTCTTAACGTGCGGAGGTTCCGGGTTCGATCCCCGGCAGGGTCAATTTGGGAATTTATAATTTCTGAACTTTCTCTGTTCTGGCCTGGTGGTGGTAGGTGGCACGGCCGTGGCTAGTTACCACCCTACCGGTAAAGACGTGCCGCCAAGGGGTATGGGCTTAATATAACTGCCATGCCCCTAACAGGTAAGTCTGCTACCATCTTAGACTGCATCATCACATGCCATCAGGTGAGATCGCAGTCAAGGGCTAACTTGTAGTGATAAAAAAAAAGTTATCCCCAACCAATTGAGCTGAAATTTTGCATACACATTTAGCTTATTATAATACAGTGTAAACTTCATTTGCCAATTCAATGCCACTTGATTTAACAACAAACTCCTTAAAATGTTGAAATTACTTGACTCTGGTTGGTTTACCTTGTCATCTATACAATGATGCACTCTATGTAGCATCTTACCCACTCTAAATAAATAACGACAACAATACATCACTATCAATCAAATAAATATTATAAATGTGAAAGTTTGGATGGATGGATGTATGGATGTATGGATGTATGGATGTTTGTTACTCAATCACGCCCCAATGGCTGAACGGATCTGGATAAAATTTGGCACAGAGATAGATTTTAGTCTGGAATAACACATAGGCTATTTATCCCGGAAAATTAAAGAGTTCCTGCGGGAACCGAAAAACCTCAATCTATTAGCTAGTACTATATAGTTCATAGTATTTAGTGCAAATATTAGACAGTATATAGTTGTATTAAATATGTTATCCAGTAAGGTCCCTGGTAGTAGGACGGCAATTATGATGATGATCACTACAGCATTTGTCGTGGTTGCAGGTGGAAGAGGTGGAGCTTCCGGTGGAGAAGGTGGACATCATAATATCGGAGTGGATGGGTTACTGTCTGTTCTACGAGAGCATGCTGGATACTGTGCTGTACGCGCGCGACAAGTGGCTGCACCCAGACGGGATGCTGTTCCCTGACAGGTATGGGGCTTGTGCACACAGTTTATATGATATATTTAATTAATATATTAATAACTAGCTGATGCCCGCAGCTTCGTCTGCGTGATTTAAGTTTTTTTTATTCCCGCGGGATCTCCTTAGTTTTCCGGGATAAAAAGTAGCCTATGTTACTCTCCAGGTCCTCAACTATACCCATGTCAAAAATCAAGTTACGAAAACCATGAACATTTTGTATGGCAAAATCATGGGAAACCTCCGTGGCGCATTGTTGAGCGCTGTTGTCTTAACTTGCGGAGGTCCCGGGTTCGATCCCCGGCAGGGTTCGTTTTGGAATTTATAATTTCTGAATTTTTTCTGGTCTGGCCTGGTGGGAGGCTTTGGCCGTGGCTTGTTACCACCCTACCGGCAAAGACGTGCACGTCAAGCAATTTCGCGTTCCGGTACGATGCCGTGTAGAAACCGAATAGGGGTACTTATGGGTTTAATACAACTGCTATGCCCCTAACAGGTTAGCCCGCGACCATCTTAGACTGCATCATCACTTACCATCAGGTGAGATCGCAGTCAAGGGCTAACTTGTAGTGGATAAAAAAAAAGTTAGCTAGTTGATAAAGCGTAATGTGGTCGTCAGATGCACGCTGTTCATCTGCGGCATCGAGGACCGGCAGTACAAGGACGAGAAGATCAACTGGTGGGACGATGTCTACGGCTTCGATATGAGCTCCATCCGCAAGGTGGCCATCTCTGAGCCCCTCGTCGACGTGGTGGACGCCAAACAGGTAATGACGGCTTCGATATGAGCTCCATCCGCAAGGTGGCCATCTCTGAGCCCCTCGTCGACGTGGTGGACGCCAAACAGGTAATGACGGCTTCGATATGAGCTCCATCCGCAAGGTGGCCATCTCTGAGCCCCTCGTCGACGTGGTGGACGCCAAACAGGTAATGACGGCTTCGATATGAGCTCCATCCGCAAGGTGGCCATCTCTGAGCCCCTCGTCTGGACGCCAAACAGGTAATGACGGCTTCGATATGAGCTCCATCCGCAAGGTGGCCATCTCTGAGCCCCTCGTCTGGACGCCAAACAGGTAATGACGGCTTCGATATGAGCTCCATCCGCAAGGTGGCCATCTCTGAGCCCCTCGTCGACGTGGTGGACTCCAAACAGGTAATGACGGCTTCGATATGAGCTCCATCCGCAAGGTGGCCATCTCTGAGCCCCTCGTCGACGTGGTGGACGCCAAACAGGTAATAATACGGGACTAATCGGTTCCCGACCGCAGATTTATGTAATTTTCTCAAAAAATATTGGTAAGTAATAATACTTCTAAGACCCTAAAGAACACTTCATCATCACAAAAATCAGCTTTAAATTTTTTATTTTAGGCTACTTATGCTATGAGCTATAATGTGACTGACCATTCCATACACAAAGAAACCTTATACACTGCTAGAATCTGCCCATTTCAGTCGCACTTCAATATCACCAAGAAAACCTTTTTAAAAATATATAAGACCTATGTCAGACCTTTGTTGGAGTATGCTGTTCAAGTCTGGAATCCTTATTTCGTCAAGGATATAGAAATCTTAGAAAGAGTACAGAGGAAAGGTACTAAAATGCCAAGAGAGCTGAAAAATCTTCCCTATGAGCTAAGACTTTCAAAACTTGGACTTATTTCCCTCAAAAGTAGGCGAGAGAGGTAGGCAATCTCATTAAAACATACATCCAATTATAATTTTATTGTATTGTCGAGACACGTAAATAATATAATAAGCTATACTATTATAATACTTACTTAATTCGCATTGTCGTTGTTGTAGGTGGTCACAAACTCGTGCTTGCTGAAAGAAATAGACTTATATACTGTTAAGAAGGAAGATCTTAACTTTGAAGCAAAGTTTCATATTCAGGTAAGTTTTTACTTTTTATCTCTTACTAGTACTCTATTTTTCCTACTAGTTGTTCGACTGAGGCGTCTAGATTGAGCAATGATGAATCTAATATTAAATTTGTATGCAGTTTCCTAACTCTCTCTCAGCTATAGGTGAGGCCTACAAAAATCCATACTAACATTATAAATGCGAAAGTGTGTCTGTCTGTCTGCCTGTCTGCTACGCTTTCACTGCCCACTTATTCAACTGATTTTGATGAAATTTGGTACAGGGATAGGTTATATCCTGGGGAAGGACATAGGCTACTTTTTATCGCGCAAAATTAAGGACTTCCCTCGGGAATCGAAAAAACTTAGTCCACGCGGACGACGTCGCGGCAATCATCTGGTGTATCTTTAATTATTGTTTACTTAATTTATTAAATATGTTATTACACAGAGAGGCATATTCGCCAAGCGAATAATCTCTAAAAATTAAGATAAAAAAAACAGCCGGTTGATTCAAACCACTGGGTATCGTAAAATTTAGCACACAAGACTTTAACGTCTGTTAAAACTGAGTTAGTTGGGCCGTGAAAGCGTAGCAGACAGACAGACACACTTTCGAATTTATAATATTAGTATGATTACTCACTGTCACGATCATATTTTATGGTAAACAACAAAAATATACATAAAGCATAATGTATATAAGCATGATTGAATGATATTGACGATGGAGTTTGTTTCCATTGTCTCAGGTGCGTCGCAACGACTTCGTCCAAGCGCTGGTGACGTTCTTCAACGTAGAGTTCACTAAGTGCCACAAGCGGCTCGGTTTCAGCACGGCGCCGGAAGCTCCCTACACGCATTGGAAGCAGACGGTGTTCTACTTCGACGAGTATATGACGGTAAGGCAATGGAGACGTGCTTGTGTTGTAGATACTATACTCCAGCCAAATTCGATGTAGAATGTTTGTAAACAAACTACAACAGCAGATTTTTAGGGTTATCACTTCACAATATTTCACAAGTTCATACTTTTATTCACTTTACCTTCAAAATCAATCAAACTATTCATAATATAAATAGTAAAGTCAAGCAAAAGATAAATATTGATCAATACACAAATAAAATCACATGTAAATGTCCATTTATTCCAATTTTATTAATGATGAATTGTCATGATTAATATAATTGACATCCCTGATGGTTTCTTGCTTTTTAGGAAGTAGTGAAAAACCTTTTTCAATTTTTGTATTATGTCATCAAGTAAAAAATACCAGAAGAACCCTACAGTACTCTGAATAATAGGCGTATTTCTAATTTAGACGTATTATTGAACTAACCGTAATAAAATTATCGGTGTAGGGTAGTGTTGCCAAATCTATAAATTTCCCATCAAATTTAGGGGAATGATGTGATAGTTTGACCGGAAATGCACTACTATTTCAACTCCACGCAGGCGAAGCTGCGGGAACCAACTAGTAATATTCAATATCAAGATAAAATTGATGATGATAAAACATAAGTTGCTTTAAAAAAATAATCTCCAAAAAATGTTTGCTACCCCTGCTGTCAGACGGTTGCCTAGCAACGCTTTGTTATTAAACATTCTACATCGAGTTTGTCTAGAGTATAGATGGGCCCTTACGTAGAAAAAAATTGGGTGTCCAACCTTTAGAGCACGCTCTTAACCTATATAGCCCTGTCCTTGTCCCCGCCATAGCGCTGTCCCGCTTTTCAGGCTAGATGGCGTTAGTAAAATAGGTCCTCATTCTTTGTTTGCCATCTTTGTAAATTGGGGTCGTTCAGGATAACCTCTTAAGACGCTCATGACGCTTTACAAGCGTATTTCCGTGATATTGAACATCTATTTTCTTCTTCAAATGACATCACATAATTTTGAAAAAAAATGTAATGCAATACTTAGATTCATGCTCTTCAATTGTGTGGAGGCCTTTTTATAATTTTTACATTATTTAGAATAATACAAGCAATTATAAAATAAATAACTTCGCACATGATTGTCTATTAACTTTATTACCTGAGGACCCACGAAAGTGAAACTTACGTAAAAATAAAGAGAATGTTTATAAGGTAAAAACTCAGCAGTGATTTTTTTAATTTTTGGCGATTTTCCACGAAAATTCACATATTTCGGCCAAATAATGCTAGCGGGTGTTGCGCGGGCGACGGGCGGTAGATGGCAGATGCCTTTCAGACGGGGAGGACGTATCCATTTTTCCCGCCAAAACGCTCTCGCGCCAACACGGCAGACGTAAATGAAATATTGAAAAAGTAGTGAATTCTAATAATTACTGAATGAATGATAATGGAAGATTTTTTCCATATCTTAGCACTGCTGGACAATATATTAAAACTGGTACATATTTTATTTTCCTTGTGTATTTTTCGTTTCTTTTTTTAAATTGTGCTAAATCAAACAACGCCATCTATTGTGAGATGGGGAACCATATGGGTTTATTCCTGCAGCTGCAGAACTATTTTTAACAATGCCTAAAATAAAACAACACACAAACAAGGTAATTAAAAATATGAATATCACGTAAGTATCTAGTAAGTACCCATAATTTTTTTACTAGCTAAATTATGAATATACCCAAGTTCAAATCAATACATAGGTAATTCTATACACGGGAACACGTAGGCTAAAAGTATGGCCAGTATTACCTAAGTACCTAATGAAAATTTCTTGTCAAAAAAAAAGGAAAAAAAGGGTAAAAAAGGCACATAAAGGTAACCAAATCAGTTTTTAAGCCCGAACCAGGAATTGAACCCAGAACTACGCCATCCTCAGTCCAACATGCTAACTAATACACCAGCGAAAATCAACCGATCTAGGTAGGTACGTACCTAGTTTGTGTTCAGACATATTTTATAACTTATTTTAGAAACATCTTTCATTTACGAGCTGATAAATCATAATAATGAAAAATGTCCTCCCGACCGAATTTCGGCCACGGCGGCCTATCTCCAGAGAGATAAGCCATCTGCGCGGGAGATATTATAGTGCACAAGTGTGTGCGCATACACAGGTGCACTCTCTGTTCTTACTCTCATAGCCCGATGGGACGGAAAATCCGACACGACCGGAGAGAGATCAGGCGCAGGACCGACGGCTTTACGTGCTCTCCGAGGCACGGGGGTGAAACACCGCCAACTTCCTTACTCCGGGCTAGTACTGAGAATTTCTTGTCAGAAAACCCCAATACTTGCTACGGCCCGACCCGGGAATCGAACCCGGGACCTCGTCGGCCGCAGTCGAACATGCGAACCACTAGACCAACGAGGCAGTCAAATCATAGTAAGGTAGGTAGGCAGTCTGATAAATCATAGTAAGGTAGTATCATAATAGGTATACCTACGTGTAAAAATCTTGAACTGAGTGACTGATGTACCTATCAACGCAAAGCATATTATGCAAGGGCTGGGTGGGGTCAGCTACCTATTAGCTATTCTTTGCTATTACCTAGCTACCTAAATAATGTACATACTTACCTACTAAAGAAACATTTTTGTTTTTTTATTTATTTTACTTATCCAATCTATATATATCATACTAATGTGTGTTTGTTTGTTGGTTTATTGGTTTGTTCGTTTGACCTTCAATCACGGCGCAACGGAGCAACGGATCGACGTGATTTTTGGCATGGGTATACCTAGTTGAAGACCTGGAGAGTGACATAGGCTTTTTATCCCGGAAAATTAAGTAGGTAGTTCCTGCGTAAATAAAAAAATACTTAGACCACGCGGACGAAGTCGCGGGCATCAGATAGTATCTTATAAATAAAATCGTTCAACAATCACTTACTTACCTACTACTTACTTACTAACGGCTACCTAAATATGGAGAAGTACCTACATGTTTCATCACTTTTGAAAATTCGACCCCCAAACGGGTGAAATAAGGGATGAAAGTTTGTATGAGTCTCAAGATATTTTTTAAGTTATATCAACGAAACTTGTACTTATTTTGGTCTTCAATAAAAAATAAAGAAGTACGTGTGTCACAGTTATACCTACAAAATTTCATCCCCAAAGGGGTAAAATAGGGGTTGAAACTTTGTATGACAGTCTGTCATTTTTCAAGTTAAAGCCATGAAAATAAGTATTTGGAATTTTGGTGATTACGTATTGAAGAAATACGTGGTTCACAGTTTTTGAAAATTTTATCCCCAAGGACGATAAATAGATAGTTTGTCCTTCAATCACGCCGCAACAGATAAACGTGATTTTTTGCATGGGTATAGTTCTGCCGTCAGTCGACTTATACATTTTGCCAATTTTGAGTTATATATACTATGTGAAAGAGCAAATTTTTCTCTATCGAACAGTCTGGGTCACATTTTTTTATAGTATCTTTGACAGTCTTTGAGATCTGGAGACCCCGAACACGGCTAACTACATCATTTTCGCGATTTTCCGATACTTAAATACGTTTATGTGACTTTTCGACAGTAGAATACGGCTTTGCGTTTGTAACCGTCTATTTCAAGTTTATATTTCAGGTACTTTACTCTAAAAAACGGTTACATCAAATTACGACAGTATAAGGCCGATAAATAAGTTTATAAGTACGTAATTTAGTGATTTGTACTAAAAAATTTATAATGGCATTTACGAAAACTAAGTGACAGTTTTCTTCAAATACTTATCTACAACACAGTAAGGCACACTAAGCTCACTTATTATCGGAAAGCTAATGTGACATTGAAAATTGTACGTGTCTAAAAGGCAGTGAGCGTTTTTTAGTTGTCATATTTTTTGTTAATAAGTGTTTAAAATATACTATACTGCCGTCCGTTTACATAAAGGCCGTTAAGTGAAAAACCAAATTTTGAGTTATGGCCAAAAAACATGAAAATTAAAGTTTCTAGAGTTTTATTAGACGTACAGCTATATTTTATATACCAAATTATTTGTTTTCTTTTAAGCTTTCATTTTATGAGTCTGAATGAGTGCTAAGGTAAATAATATAGTTTTAAATAACGTTTTTGTGTTTAAGCCATGTTTATCTATCCCTTGATGCGACCTCTTAAAATACTAAAAAACAACTGGCTGAAGCGCAATCGTATTATAGAGTGGTAATGGAATCGTAATTGTTGATACATATACCTTGTGTCACAGTTTTATGCAAATTTTTTAGCTTAAAAGCCGTTAAATCGCTTAGTCGTCTTTTAAAACATGTGAAAATCGACGGCTGGTATTTTAAAAAAACCGTTATGGGACGAAAACTGTTTATTTTATTGTGTAGGGCTACTAATACAAAACAGATTTCTTATCAAAAATAAGGTCTTTGAATAAACCACGCACACTAGCTGTCTTTTAGCTAGGCAATAACTGGTACTTTCATAAAGCTCTAAATTAAAATTAACAACTAAATGCCAAGTTTAGATATATTTGTCAAACTTTTAATGCTTTTAAATCGAGTGATAGTTAGGGAATTAAAATAAAGCAATTATTTTCATTTATATTCAAATAAGCAAATTGCAATAATCATTAAAAAAGTAGTAAATATACCTTTGTGGCCCATTACATAATATTTAGACACTCTCGCCACGGTACAGGTTGGTGAAGTTTCGTATCTGCGCTACGTTGGTGTGCACTGTCCACTGACGAATTTCGTGAATAAACTATGAATACATTAAAATGTAATATCGTGATAGAGAACTACTAGTGTACGTTCAAAATAAAATATCGGAAATGTAGATGAAGAAATCTAAAAAGAATATGTACATCAGCGTTCACGAGCAGTAAAATTAGCAAGTCTAATTTCCTCTATTTGATTCTCTGCCATCGGGGCAGCGGAAAAATTTGAGGAAGGGTAGTAGAAAATATGAAAGGTGTCTTCCAAACAATGGAGCCTAATATAATTCCAGTGTTTGTAGCACGGGTTCTTGAAAAACTATCTCTTATTTTGTTTGATCATCTTACCGCACAAAAATGCTAAAAGATCTTACAAAAATAAGTTCAGAAGTTGTAGCAATTACAATCTCAAGAGTGACAATACAGATGTTTGATGAATGGCGATCTGATATACGTAATCTGAAGTACGCTGTTACAGTAAATTTATCTCTGTTGACTTATTTGGCTCTCTTGGTCCCATATTATATGGCTCGAACAGCCCTCTTCTGCAACACAAAAACATAATTAATATAAGCAGCATTACCCCATAATAATATACCATACGACATAATGTAGTGAAAGTAAGCAAAATAAACTAATCTCGCCGTTTCTATGTCTGTCAACTGGCGAATCTTTCACATAATTCTTGGCGATAAGTCATTTATGTGATTGCCTCATTGGAGTTTAGCATCTAACGTTATTCCCAGAAAAACAGCGGTATCCACTAAATCTAATTCCTCATGATCAAGTTGTACAGTGGTTTTTACCTGTTTGATATTAGGTAATTTAAATTTGATACACTTTGTCTTTTTCCCATTGAGGAGTAGGTTATTAGCTTCAAAAAACTGTACCACTATTATATATTATTGACTAAAAGACAGCTATTGTGCATGGTTTATTAAAAAACCATATTTTGATAAGAAATCTGTTTATATTAGTATAGTATTGTTGTAGTATTAGTAGCTCTAAACAATGAAATAAACATTTTTTGTCTAACAACTGTGTTTTTTAAATGCCAGACGTCGATTTTCCAAGCTTTACTGTTTTAAAAGAACGCTAAACGATTTAACGGCTATTAAGCATAAAAAATGCATAATTTGTGACACAAGGTAAATGTGTCAACAGTTACGATTCTATTACTACTCCATTATTACGGCTGCGCTTCAGCTAGCTGTTTTTTAGTATTTTTAACCGACTTCCAAAAAAGGAGGAGGTTCTCAATTCGGCGCGTATTTTTTTAATGCATGTTACCGCATATCTCCGTGGTTTCCAAACCGATTTGAAATTTTTTCAGTGGTTAGAGGAAGCTTGCGAGGTGGTCCCATAAAAAATTCTTAACCCTGATGCTGACTCCAAATCCTTAACCCTGATGCTGTAGGTATACCTACGACTCAAAACTAGGGAGTTAGGAAGTTTTGACGGTGAATTCATATAGTAGGTATCAAGTGACGTGTAGGTATACGATTCAACTCTGAGTCCCAACTCCTCAACCCTGATGCTGCAGGGTACAGAACTCCTTAAAAATAGCGATTTAGGATATTTTATGGTGAATTAATATTGTAGGTGTCAAGCAACGACTTCATAATTAAACCCAAGTCCCAACTCCTCAATTCTGATGCTGCAGGGTACTGCACTCCTAAGCCGTGGGGATTAAGAGTACACTAAAAAGTTAAAAATAAAAATTCTTTCCAAAAAACCGACTTCCAAATCCACTGTATAGTAAAAAATAATTTTGATTTCTACACACTATGTTGAATTTGGGCGAGTATAACAAAGATAGGCAAAGCTGACGCGTCAGGCTCGCCCGACTTCAACATACCTAGTGTGTAGAAAGCAAAATTATTTTTTACTTTACAGTGGCTTTGGAAGTCGTTTTTGGAAATAATTTTTATAAGAGATCGCATCAAGGAATAGATAAACATGGCTAAAACACAAAAACTACATTATTTATCTTAGCACTCATTCAGACTCATAAAATGAAAGCTTAAAAGTAAACAAATAATACCCCAGATAAGTACCAATTTCAAAAATCAGTACCTACGATAACAAATACCAAATGGCGCTGACTTCTTTAAAATTTTAGTAACAGTTTCGTCTTTTGTGATACCAGAGAACCCCAAATATCGATTTTGAACGAAATCGGTACGATAACAAAGAATTTCAAACTGGCGCTAATTAGAGAACTCTAAAAATAAGTAATGACTATTCAAAAACACTCGAGTCCGTACTTGAGAACCTCCGACTTGAACCCCTCTGTGATCCAAACCTTGTGACGAGAAACCTTTACCTACGTAGAGACTCGATGCAG
The DNA here is from genome assembly GCA_963932025.1 of Erebia epiphron. Lineage (NCBI taxonomy): Eukaryota > Metazoa > Arthropoda > Insecta > Lepidoptera > Nymphalidae > Erebia > Erebia epiphron. Next base: position 2,378,010 of record OZ009946.1, read on the forward strand.
CGACGCGAGATGGCGCGTAGATGACCTCAGTTATGTGAAAATAACATTCGGTCATTGCCACAGGCGGCGGTAAAAATTATTGGACATGAAGCGAGGGGGGGAAGGGAAGTCGAACGCTCAAGGCCATTGGCAGCTTGGAGCGCCTTAAGGGTAGCTCCTGCACGTCATATTGAACAACTGTTCTTCTCTTCTTTCTTCTAGCCTTTTTCTCATTATTTAGGGTCGGCTCTCTTCAGCATTTTGATATTCCGTCTTGGGTTGTCTCCACTAAACTGCTTAAGTGACACATGTAGCCAAAGATATGTCTTTGGCTACATGTGTCAACTGTCCACCACATGGCTTCAGTCATAGAATAACTTTTCAAAAGTTCTGAGTAAAAACAAAATACAAAAAAATACTTATACTTAGATTTTTTTTTGTATTTTTTTTCATACAAAAATTAATATTCGAATTGGTGACTCTAAGACAGCATTAATACACGCGACATGCTATCGGCTATACTATCCTGTGATGTAGATACAATTAGCACCATCCAGTCTACTCCATCATTATGGCGGACTCCCAAAGATGGTGCACATGATTAAGACTTACTTATTTAATTCCCTTTACTAATGACGACCTCCCTGGCACAGTGTTGGGTGCTGTTGTCTTAATGTGGGAGGTCCTGGATTCGATTCCCGGCAAGGTCACTTTGGGAATTTATAATTTCTGAATTTTCTCTGGTCTGGTCTGGTTCGGCCGTGGCTAGTTGCAACCCTACTGGCGAAGACGTAACGCCAAGCGATTTAGCGGTCTTAGCGTGTAGAAACCGACTAGGGGTATGGGTTTAATATAACTGCCATACCCCTAACAGGTTAGCCCGCTACCATCTTAGACTGCAGCGTCACTTACCATCAGGTGAGATCGCAATCAAGGGCTAACTTGTAGTGGAATAAAAAAAGTATGTGTAATAGGGAATATGCATGATTTATTTTTATTTCTTAAATCAATCATTTACATCTTTATAACATAGTAAAAAATATAAATAGGTTTGAAAATAGTCAAATAATGACATTAATTGGTGTTTCAAAGTTAAGTATAAATTTGAGCCGTTCAAACGCCACCATTAATCGCGCGCTTTTGATGACGTCATTGGTTATGTCCCGTGTTTGTAATAGCTTTAGTTTGTAATAGTGAGCTTCAATAATATAATATTATGTGTAAATTATAATCCCACTTTACATGTTTAATAAGTCCACTATTCACATCATATCCCGAGAATATTGTTTAAAAGAAAAAGGTGACTGACTGACTGAACGCACAGCTCAAACTACTGGACAGATCGGGCTGAAATTTGGCATGCAGATAGCTATTATGACATAAGCATCCGCTAAGAAAGGATTTTTGAAAATTCAACCCCCAAGGGGGAGAAATAGGGGTTTGAAATTTGTTTAGTCCGAGCAGACGAAGTCGCGAGCATAAGCTAGTCTGGTATAAACTATAATTCAAACCCAAGTTATGAAGGGTTTAAAAAAACGAAGAAGCGCTCCGAGAAAAGGTACCTAGGTCTCGGCGGGGACACTCCCGTAAATTAGGAGTTTAGGAACAATTTTAATGACAAATGGTTATGTATAGGTTATGTTTAGTTGTAAGTATTATTTAAATATTTATGCATTAAAATCTATGTTATGGATTAAAATATACCAAGTAATATAATAATTACCTTGCAGCTTTCACTCCTTTGATCTCTGCGCTCGTAAAATCGAGATTTGATGCAAAATATGCTGACATCATAAATGCATCTATTTTCGGTAGATTATCCGATTGTGCTTTGACAAAACCAGTTTCTGCCATCGTCCTAGATTGACTACAAATATATATAAACAAGTAATCACACAGGAATACAATTTTAAACAATTTTTTCTCACAAACACTACTAACACAGTATGAATATCGACGCCGATAAATCCACTGACGTGACCATTTACGTCACATTTCGTTTCGACCAATGGTGACGCGTTTTGCAAGTTTGAATTTGCCTCCCTTATTTTTCACTTTCTATTTAATATTTTCTGGGTTTAAATAATAACTAAATAAAAAAAATACCTTTTAAGTATAATGTAAAGACAATAAAGAATCTAGAAAAAAATATTTGAGACAAATTTAAATTTTATGCATATTCCCTATTCGCACACGGCAGAAGCGAAACTTTAGAAAAGTAACCTATGAGAGAATGAGATAAATATAATTTGTTTTTTATCTCATTCTCTCGCAGACTAAGTAACCTACAAGAGAATGAGATAAATATAATTTGTTTTCTATCTCATTCTCTGGCAGATTAAATCCAATTATGAATATGTTTGTCTCTTTTTGGTGTCGCGTTTTCGTTTCTAAAGATGTTTCACTTCAAAAAAAAAAACAATAATTTTGTTGTTTCAGGTGAAGAAAGGCGAGGAGATCCTGGGCACGTTCTCTATGCGTCAGAACGCGCGAAACAACCGCGACCTCGACTTCGAAGTAGAGATCTGTTTCAAGGGAGAGCTCTGCCAGGTTCAGGAGAAGAACCACTATCGGATGCGCTGATGCCTATACTGATGCCGCTACTATTGAATCCAAGCAGGCGTCACTTTGCATGATAATGAATGAAATAGACGTTTAATTCGCTATAATCCGCCACAGTAGACAAATCCGACGAGATGTTGAAAAATCCTCCGACGAGATGTTGACAAATCGGACGAGATGTTGACAAATCGCACGAGACGGTGACAAATCGGACGAGATGTTGACAAAACCGACGAGATGTTGACTCGACAATGCACGATTGTAAATCTTTACAATCGTGCATCTCAATTTTGTTATTGTTAGAATTTATTTTTCTTTGAACAACTTTGACCATAGAGAACTATATAAAATTTTCTATACTTTGCAACACTCAAAAGATGAAGTTCCTATAAAAAAAACACAAGGCATTTGAAACTGGTCTGTGACCTGTGCTGAAACTTTTCTATACATTTACGTCTAGTTTCGTTATCAATAATTTGCTTATTTTTGTATAGAATTAGACCAGATCTTTAATGGAATGTGATAAATAGCCTTAGATAAATTGTTGTAAAAGCTAATGCCGTTTACAGAACCGTGATAGGTGGTCTTGATCTTTTTTTATAGGCATTTCTCTGAAAAGTAGTGCAAATTTACTAAGTGTGAGGTGCGCGGGTTGCGAAATGACAACGGCCAAAGACAATATATAAACCAGTATAAGACTGTTCACTTCATACATTCAATCAAAGCTCGCTAAATGCGCATTAAAGTCGCCGGTACCTTGTAGTTCTTCGCACAATCTGAGATGGCGTAACTGTGCAAGCTGTTTGTTAAAATTAGTTGAATGTAAATTAGCTATTTGCTTAAGTGATTTTATCAAATTTTTGTATTTTGATAATTTTATATAAATAATTAATACAAATTGAACCAAGAAAATACGATATTTCACCGATTTTACTATAATCATATAAAGACCGAGCCTGGTAGAGCCGTCTAACGATAGTATTAACCTAGAAAAATGTTTATAAGGGAGTTAGCAATCTATACTTGGTATTATAATTAATCTATGCAACGGCGCAAAAAGTGACCTTTGACATAGTCCAGTTGAGAGGTTAAGACACGCACTGTAACACACAGATTTGTCTACTGTGGCGGATTATAGCGAATTAAACGTCTATTTCATTCATTACTGATGCCGCTACTTATATATAGTTAAACACTAGCACACTGCGGCGGCAATGTGTTTAATGCGTTTACATTTACAACCCTTAACAAAATGATTGTTAACATATAGTTAAAAAAAAATAAACAAACCTTTATTATACTGAAACAGATTTTGAACTCTTATTTTTATGATTTTTAATCGACAACTTTTTTTAAATTATTATTGTTCCATGCTATAACTAATTTGACTATTCATTGATAGCACAGCTAGTGAACAATCATATTTTTAATCACTTGTTAACGTACATGTGTTTAAATTTGATATTATTACCGTTTTCTACATATTTTTTCAATCACTGTTCATTATTTGATACTCGTCAAGTAAAAAAATAAATACGTTAGCATTAAAAAAAATTAACCAAAACAAAGAAAGTGCCAGCACTTATAATATTCTAAACCGAGTTCGAGTCGAGAAAATTATAGAGAGCTGGATGTGGCAAATTTACTAGGGTATCCCAACAGCCCTCAAAAAATGAGTAATAGAAGCGTGGTCCTGAAAGTGAAATTGCTTTAAACCTTGTGGATATATCAACGCACAGCCTAAACCGCTGTTCATAGAGACATGAAATTTGAAGAGGGTGTTCTTTGTGAAGGCTAGGTATCCACTAGGAAAGGGTTTTTCGAAATTCTACCTCCAAAGGGGTAAAATAGGAGTTGAAAGTTCGTCGTTTTTCAAGTTATAGCCATGAAACTTTGTATATGAGGTTGAAAATGAAGAAATACGTGTTTCTCAGTTTTTGAAAATTTTATCCTCAAGGACGTTAAATAGAGAGTTTGTCCGTCAATCACGCCGCAACGGAGCAACAGTTCGACGTGATGAGGACCCTGGAGAGTGACATATTTATTTTATCCCGGAAAATTAAGGAGTGCCTGTGGGAATTAAAAATCTTAAGCCACGCGAACGTAGTCGCGGGCGTCCGCTAGTCGTCGTATAAACTTTTGATCATAAAGTTGTGATACTATAAAAGTAAGACCATTTTGTGAACCGGTGAAACAAGGTGCCCACTAAAATGATACTAATATGATAAAATAGTACAAATCCTGCATGATAGTAGACCAACCACTATAACCACACGAGTATATATGTATGTTATATTTCCTCTGTGGTATAACCATGTAATATGTCTGTATAACCAGTATAATGTGTGGTTTCCACAATACAGGGAATCCTAGTGTGGAAACCACTGCCCCACAAGTTTTAAACGAAAGTATTGTGATGATTTTTGGAACGAATAAATGAAATGAAATAAATCATTCATATCATTTCTTATCATCACTCATCATCAACCCAGTTATCATTATCATATATTATTTCTTGAATTTTTTTTGCAATGTGTATGGAAACAATCATTTTGGTAGGGGTAAGTTAAATTGAAACCCGTGTACTATAAGTTATATCTTTGTTGCACTGTAATAATAATACTGGCCAAAACGCAGTTATTAAACAATAAAAATCAATTTATTTTGTATACAAATATTACTTGACAATAAATTTATTATTGTCGACTAATAAAAACAAAGAACCGTTGTTTTAAAAACAAAACTAGTATTCAAAACTACTAATGTTGTTTTTGTCTTTGTTGAAAATGGCCGCTTAGTATTGCCAACCTTTTAACAATGCTCTCTTTATAGAGGAGGCATTCTATAATATCTAAAGCCACTATTACATTAGTAAGTTTTACTCCCGTAAATCTCTTACATGAGTGACAAATGATACTTTTGTAAGTAACTTACGCACGTTTCTTAGACTTAAAGTGTAATTGCGGCCAACGGGATAAACGGATTTTCGAAATGTCAAGAGTTTGTATACAACAATGAATTGGTTCAAAAACAGTTAGGGAACTAGGCTTAAAAGTTAACTATCGTAGCAAAATATACTATTTTGCACTGTATTTTTTAAACTGTAAGACATAGGTTTTGTATCTTAACATTTAAGTGAAAGTCAAACCGCATTATAGCGTGCAACTGTAGCGAATTTTAATAGTTTTTTGTAAACCCATCGTAACAAACTTGTATTTATGTATCGGTCACCGTAAGATTGATTGTAATCTATCTAGCGAAATTGTAAACTGTCGAAAGATTACAATTTAACGCATTATTTTTCGGTAGATTGTAATATGTTAGGTATATTAACCCGAGAGAACCTAAGTGCCGGGCACTACCTTATTATTTATGTCGAAGCATAACCTTACCTTCAAGAAAGAGACAAAAAACGTAATACACTTACATCATTGAACGGTTCACAATATTATGTCGATAGTTTACAATCTATCGAGATAAAAAGCGTTAGATTGCAATCTGAAAGTTTTCACAATCTTACAGTGACATATCCATTCTATGAATTATCCGGTAAACGCAGTTGTAGGATGACCTCCAGCTCGCTGGACCGATGAAGGTGGTGGGAAGAGGGTGGATGAGGAAGGCTCAAGGCGGCTATAAATAAACAGACGCATACAGACTGATGGAATAGAACTTTAAAATAGAACGTATCTTTTTACCCCAATACGGCAAAGCCAAAAAGAATAGGCATGAGGACTATTGAAATTTGAAAATTGATTTGAATGCCCTATATTTATCGCTATTCTCAGAAAACTTCATTATCGCGATGCAGGCTTGTATGTGTCTTATAATAATCTATCCTGTGATGTAAATACAATTAGCGCAGCGCCATCTAGTTTACACTGTGGTAACCGCTACAGAATAGTTACGATTTTAGCAACCCGTAGTCTACAAGGCAGGCCCTAGCCGGTTTTCCCGGCTTAAAGACACCCACCGGGGCACAGAGTTGCCCCGCGCCCCGCCCGGGTAAGGAGGCTCAGCCTCGAGGCCCGTACCCCCGCTTGGCCCTCACGGGCCAAACGGAGAAGACCCACTGACGATTTTAGCAGTCTATGTATGTTTGTTTAAATTATGTATGCTCTACAGGTAGTGCCTAAACTACTGAAGCGATCATTCATGATGAATGAGGGGTCTGGGTGACATAGCTACAATGGGAACAAATTCAATATGACCGATGTTACATCCAAAATTTGAATTTTTTACCGTAGTCGGGGCTCGGGCTACTAGTTTTAGTTTTTTGATGAATGCTTTTTACAGTCTCCAATTTTTAAAGTATGATATCGAAAAGATATCGAATAGGGTCCATGACAAGTTGGGCGCAGTATTATAGAACCGCGCTGCTATAGTGCGGTTTGACATTCAAACTAATTTTCGATTTTGTCGCCATTTTTGTTTTTGTATTTGTAATTTTCATGTATTAAAGGTATTTATCCGCCTTTATCGTCTAAGGTGGAAAATGTATAAAAAAGGCTTGCTAGAACCCAGAGCCGATTATTCAGAAAAAAAAATTAGCCTCTTCAAAACGAAAACCGAAGTTTTTTTTTGTTTAGAAAAACTAAGTGATTACAATTATTTCAGTTGCTGTTTTAAGCAATAAATAATTTGTAACAAAATTGGATAAAAATATATGAAGTCACATAATAAGACAAAATAAATGATGATTTTTGCAAAATTTTGAAGGGATACGCTACAATGGCAATGGGCCATACTGCCAACGCTTAAAGTGATATTGTTTCATTATTGTGGACTTTTGTGTTTTTAGAATTATAATCCTTATTTTAGGAACATCAAGGTATGTGACATCAAACTCATTTTGAGTAATATTGCTTATTGCTGTATTGCTGCGCTGGCAGTATGGCCCAAGCTCAATATTTATTACGCTACCTACTAGATGCTGCCCGCTACTTTGACCGCGTGGATTTTACTTTTTAAATCTTGTGGGAATTCCTTGATAGTGATTTTCCAATGGGGAGGCACACTGCCAATATTTATCCCGCTAGTTGTCGCATCGTCGCTGGTGTTGTTTACCTGTCAAACACCATATCTTTTTTAAGCGATAATTTAATTTTCTTAGATTAATTCATTAAAATGCCTAAATGTTGTGCATTCAAATGTGATAATGAAGGCGCACACCGATTTCCTGCTGCTGAGGAAAAAAAAGACTATGGTACTAAAGCCTTGCTCCAACAAAATTGGAAACCTAGTTCATCGGCTAGGTTATGTATCACTCACTTTAGACCTGACAATTTTTATGGCGAGAGCACATACATTGGTTTTTTGCCCAGATTCAATTCAAAAAGGACGCCTAATTACCTCAAATATGTACGCAAATGAACCTGACAGTTACCAGCGAGGGTGGCGCCATCTGAGATTAGCTTTGCCTGTCCCTCTCCATTGAAAAAATAGCCTATTTCTTTTACGCGGGATCCAATTTATCATCTGTACCAAATTTTATGTCTCGATCGTGATAATATTGCATGTGTAGCATTGCCCACAGGCTCATCGTTTGAACTTCGTTGGTGATATGCCTTTAGGTAGGCCTAGGGCCTTATTTTAATACTTTATGTCAGAAAGCATCTTTCTCACCATCCGTCATATCCAAAACCATGGTTGTCATTTCCATGATCTTCGAAAATTATGTGGATATGGAACAACGAAATCAATCATTGCTACAATCTCAATTATAGTGGTTGGCTAAATTGATATCTATTGCAATAATGCTTCTTAGCCAATAGCGAGAATATTAGTAATCCAATACACTTTGAGTGCCAGAGTAAAATTGACCCAAATGCTCTTAATTTAAAGTCACAAATTCAATACCACCGATATTAATACCGCAGTTCCGTTGGGAACGATAGGTGTGGATGTATTTAAACCAATTTGAGCTTTAAAACTAGATTTCCAAGTTCCATTTCACTTTGACCACCATTGTGTTTCGATCAACGTCGCGCGCGTCGTCGGTATGATTTCTAATCTTGTGGTAAGGGTACATAGGTGATTGCGATCATATCACTATAGCAATCATTTTACCGTAATGGAGCCACCGGTTACCAACTATCACAGTAGACTTATGCCTAAATTTTTACGCCGCTGGCGGCATTTGAATATTATGCGATTATTCTATAAGTTATTTTTAATACTATTGTCCTCTCAGCCAAAAAGCATTTTTTTTTAATTCAAATAATCTTCTAAAATGTGTTTTCATCACTTTTCAGAAGTTTATTTGAATAAAAAAATTGCAGAGTGCAGTGGTGCCGGGGAGCAGACTTTATTCTGACAACTCAAACTCAGCTTTATTAATTTAGACGATAGTAGGTACTTATTTTCCCTTGGACTAAAGACATCGCCGATGAAGTTGCCGAATTTTAATTTTTATCAAATGTGCCTACAACAATTTATTATTAAGTATGAGAAATAAAAAATTGCGATAAAATAATTACTGTCAAAGTAGTTTTATTTATTTGAAACATCACAGAACCAGATCCACTAGTAAAATAAAAATAAATAAAATTTCAAAACAATGATTTTTACTTGTTTTATGAAATCCAGATGAGTACCTACCACATGTCTAATGAATCTGAAAAGCGGGAACAAACATACGGTATCAATACCTACATAATAATTCAATGTATCAATACTGAATACTAGTCTAACCACCAATCTGACAATTGGGAAATATTCATAAATCATCGGTCAGATTGGTGGTTATACCTGTGGGTATACTAATCTGACAAACCGGAATTAAAATACCCGGTGGTCTGTTACTGTGCTGTAAAAAAACTGTACTTTATGCGATATTCGACTATATAGTACAGTAGGTACAGTTTCCATATTTTACTCCTTTCATTATCAATTGGGCAAGCCGTTTTGGAATCAGCAAAAACCAAAAGCAATAAAAAATCTTTTTGTTTATTAGGCATTTATTACTTTCTTAATCATATATACCTAGTTAATCCTAAACCTAAAATTAGATTTATGTCTCGTGGAGTCTGACATTTTTACATATTATATTTACTTATACATTAAAAGAGCAGGAAAGAAAAGGCCCAGTAAAAAAGGGAAAGTTCCCCTTCTGAAAAAAAACTGAAAAAGCTGAGAAAATCAGAAGGAACGTCAGGAAAGGAGTTTGAATATTTTGACCTGCCTAATACTAATACCGCCCCAACATTTTTTTTTTGGAAAATCGGTCACTCATAAAACCAGTATTAATCTATAGTTGGCAATAATACCTACAAGCAAGTTTTAAACGAGACAAAATTTTCTAAAGCGTTAGGTTAGGTACCGATTATGGCGCCACCAGTAGGTACAGCTTTGTTATCTTACATATTATATCTTCGAAACAGGACGCTTTAGAAGATTTTTGTCCATTATTATATTTGCTTGTATTGGATGTCAGCTATTAGTTAATACAGGTTTTATGAGTGGCCGTTATTTGGAAAAAAATTGGGATAGCGAAATGGAAATAATCCATACTATTCAAAAGACAAAGGTACTAATTTCCTACATCCATGATACTAATATTATAAATATTTTGGCGTAGTAAAGAAAATTAATTTATACATTCATATTTCCATGGAAATAGTTGGGATCCACCCAAAATGGCGGGACGGTATGGGGACGGTACCAAAGACTACAGTGTATATGACGGTACGTTGGCCAGGCTTCATGCTAAAATATTCATAACTCTTTTCTCAGCGTGTGCACTCTATTTATAGAGCTATTTCTTAAAATCTGTGCCAGTGACTCTTGGCAGCTATCAGGAAACTTCAAGAGGTTGATAACAAGTTAGGCGCGGCGCTGCTTCTTTCATATTTCATGCAAAATGTATAATATGTCACCGTAAGATTGTAAAAACCGTTAGATTATAATCTAACAAACTTTCGACTGTTTACAATCTATCGAAAAATAGCGTTAGATTACAATCTTACGGTTTTTACAATCTTACGGTGACATATAAGCGACGAGACGCCAGCCTCCTTAGCCAAGTTACACATTGTATGATTGTACTGTGTTACATAAAATACTTATGTCATAAGTACTCGTACCTACATCCCGTGTTTCAGCAGGGCGACCGCGTATCTTTTGCATCAACCATTGATACATCGCAATCACATCTGATTGGTTTAACACACTTCCACTATTGGACAAAATTCATTGACGCAGCAAGAATACCATAAATTCAGCCAATCGGAGATTGCGATGAATCAATGATTGATGCAAAAGATACGCGGTCGCCTTGCAGGATAAACATGTTATCTATGATCCCGTGTCTATTTTTTTCTATAACGCTAACCATAGACTATTCACTTATTTTTTTCCGCGGCATCGCGGTATAGTAAGAGACTACAGTGGTATAGACGTAAAGCCACAGAGGTCTACCTCTATGCGTTAAGCGCTAGCGACTATAAAAAGAGAATAGACACGAAACGTATGTAACTTGGCGATATATGGCGTCGCCTCTATATATCCCGCGCCTAGGACGCAACGCCTCGTCTAGCAGCTGCGGGTATGCCTCACGACTAGGGCGCTATAACAGGCGCGATGACTGGCGCGATAGGCACGGCGCTCTTGTGCAGGTCGACGCAACAGCAGTTCCTGATGAGGCGGTACTCTTGGCACGAGTTCGCATAGAGGAACTTGCAGTCCGAGCGCCGGCATGTGAACGTGTGGTCTGCGGACACACGGATTATTAATTATTATCTTGATTATTTTCTGACGACCTCCCTGGGGCAGTGTTGAGCGTTGAGGTCCCAGGTTCATTTGAGAACTAAAATTTCTTTGGTCAGGGGGGTTACTTTAAATGAGCTCTTAAAGCAGGACAGAAATTGAACTGCAGCACAGTTCAATGCAGTGTCTGCCTACCAGTTCAGTGCCTTGAAGATAAGTGCAGTTCAATATCTGTCCTGCTATAAGAGCTCACAGTAACCCCCCTGGTCTGGTGGGAGACCCTACCGGCAAAGACGTGCCGCCAAGTGATGTAGCGTTTCTCCTCCCTCGTGCCTCGGAGAGCACGTACTGCGCCTGATCTTCATCCGTTCGTGACTTCGTGTCCGATTTTCCATCGGACTATGAAAGAGAAAAGCGAGTGCACCTGAGTTTACGCACACACTTGTTCACTATAGAAGACTGGTCTCAATGGAGATTAGTCGTCGTGGCCGATATCCTCGGGAGGACTAACTTCTGTTATACCTATTTAAGAAGAAAAGAAAGGTAACTATACTTACAAAGAGAATTATCGCAACAGCACGAGTCGTGGTCATGCTTGTGCGAGCAGTAACTGTAGACTGAGGAGTCACACAGCGGGCACCCGGGGTGAGCGCCCGGCGGCCCCTCCGGTCGGTACGGGTACTGTCCCGGGTAACCGCCCGGGTAGCGGTCAGGGTAGCGATCGGGGTAACCGTCCGGGTAGCCCGGGTAGCCGCCGCTGTACTGCCCGTAGCCGATGCCGCCTCCTAACAAATATTCCCATATGTCCCTTATTCCAAAACCTGTAGGATTGTGAGCGTTAGTGAATGATGATGAATGGATATGAATGAATGGTTATTATAGCTTAAATTAATATTTTAGTTTGAGATGACCCCAAATGGATATGAGGATGCTATTTATAATGGCATCGAATGAAGTGTGTGTACCCATGGATTTTAAAGCATATTATATGAAATAGTTTAAACTTTTAAATGTTTAAAATTTAATAAAATTATGCTAGGTGAAACCCTATTTAAAGAGGTATAACATCGACATAATATTTATGGAACGAATATCCCATCTTCTATATAGGTATATAAATCTCGTGTCACAATGTTTGTCCTCAATGGACTCCTAAACCACTTAACCGATTATAATAAAATTCGCACACCATGTGCAGTTCGATCCAACTTGAGAGATAGGATAGTTTAAATCTTAAAAAAACATCAATTCACGCGGACGAAGTCGCGGGCATCATCTAGTTTATTATATGTACTTACTGTACCTACCTGAATTGTCATTATAGGTAGATGCATAAAATAGATTAACAATTAATTTTGAGTAGTTAACCTACGTAGATAATTATAATAATTAAAGATGGAATTACATAAGATGAAATAAACGAACGTAATCCAAAACGTAACAGGTATCTATATAGTCAAAACTAGATGATGCCCGCGACTTCGTCCGCGTGAATTGATGTTTTTTTAAGATTTAAACTATCCTATCTCGCAAGTTGGATCGAACTGCACATGGTGTGCGAATTTTATTATAATCGGTTAAGTGGTTTAGGAGTCCATAGAGGACAAACATTGTGACACGAGATTTATATATATAGTCAAAATTAGTAGTCATGTAGGTATACAATGCATTTATATGAGTTTTTTTGCACATGACAGTGAATAGCCTACTGCCTAACCTACATGGATATAAACTTTGCGACTGAATACATAATTAATCTTGATATAAAATCATCAACAAATATCAAATTCATTCAAATTGGGGTTTAATTCGTAGAGTCAAGGAAATACTACGTTAAATACATATACCTACTTACCTACGTGTTTTATGTAACAATAAAAAGATAATGATCTTCTAAGTTTTAGTAATTACTGAGCATAATAATTAAGCTAAATTTTTTGGAGTTTGACCAAGATTTGTGGCCTTGATGATGTACAGCATTGTAAATGTTTTTTTAAAGCATAGTAATTAGTCTCTGTTAGATTGCTTCCTATTTCTTATTCTTCGTATAGGTTTAATAGCTGGTTCGATTCCCGGCTCAAGTAAGCTTTAAAAAAATGTTTGAATGCATTTGTTCATATTTTTAAAAACAATAGGTTTCCTTTGAATAAATGGCCTGCTCCACTAGTCCCTACCAACGTATCTACCAACGTAACGGATTTTTTTTCCACATATTGATCACTACGCTAGGGATGAGATGTACCTACCTACTTTTCATCCATGGACCATGACCCATTCGTTCTTTCCACCCTGTACGTATATTAAAAAAGACCGGAGTAAACGGGCTTTTATTATTTCTCTCTGCGTCGTATTCCTCATTGCTGAGGGTCGTTACCTCATTGCAATTAATCATAATTAATTTTTGCCAGGAGTTTTCTTGGGATAATAATTCGGCGGGTTGCCAGGTCCTTCCGCGTATGACTTGACTAAGGTTCAACTATTATTATCAAATGTTAGTGGTAATAACCGCGACCGACGGCTTATCGTGCTCTCCGAAGCACGGAGGAAACGAAAAGGCCAAATTCGGACAGTCAAATTCGTTCACCCATCCAGTTACTGACTTGGGTCAACGTTGCTTATGCGTTGTCGCAACTAGGCCACTCGTCCCCCAATTATTAATAAGATTATTATTTATGAAGTCTAAAGTACCTAATGGTGTTACCTAGGGTCTGTAAGTAGGTGGGTAATTATAGAATTGAGTGTGACATAATTTGAATGAGGTCGATGCTCCTAAGCCGGTGATAGAACCTACATGTTTGAATTTGTTAGTTAGGTACCTATTCGACCATATGATTTGATTTATCGCCCAATACCCAAAAACCTGCCCCGATATTACGAAACTTGTGATTGATTGTGTTAATTGAGATCGTGGCAATTGTACAATTTATTGAATTTAAGAATTTCATATAAATCATATGTGATGTGATGAACTAGTTTTAAAGTGACTCTTCATTGAGCGCAATCACACTTTTTGTCTGGCGGACAAAAAGTCCGCTTCTCTCACCTCATAAATAATCATTCTCTCTCAAAAATAAAGTCAAAAAGTCTCAATTTTATATGGAGTTAAACACACACTAGCGCTACAGGATTAATCGTCGCTTCTCTCCAACGCAGACGTTCTTTCATGTCCGATCCCTCGTATAAACCTTTCGATCGATTCGATATTTTTACCACGACGGAATACTTTCAAATACAGAAGAAATGTGTAGCTATGAAGTTCAATGGATGTCCCGGACTTGTTCACCTTAGTATAGCAGGTAGCTGTAGTTTATAATGATTTGAACTTCGAATTTGAAGCTCTATGGTTCCTGCTGAATTGTGAGCGACTAGTCAATGCAATCAGCAATGTCAACCAATAAGATGGTGACTGTCGTATTGAACAGTTTCGTAATATGGGGACTGATGAATCATGAAATCGATTTTTAAAGGTGAGCAAATCGTCAAATTAACACATTTACCGAGCTTTTACCGCTATTTACCGTTTAGTCGACTATTTCGGCTGATATCGTAATTGGTGGGAGTGAGACCTATAAATCAAAATAAATAGATTTTAGGTAGGTAATAAAAAGGTCTTAATTGATGGTCCTATTAAATCAAAGATACATAATATTATATTCCTAGTAGTTGTAGGTCTTACTAGGTATAGTTCCACAAACTTATCTGACCCGGTGAAATGAAAAAAATAAAAAATAAATAACAGGCATAAAAATTTGTTCCAATTTTGGCCACCGGGTAAGATATTATGTGTGTCGGACTAGGTATTCGTAAGGAAGTAATTAAATGCAAACTTTATTACAACTTTTTCACATCACAAGTTTGGATTTTAATCTTCATTATTTTTTACCTACATACATAGGCTTAATTTCCTGCAAGTTATTAATTCAATCTAAACTTAATACCTACTTAAATAAAATATACCCAACTTTAAAGTTTGGATTTACTAAGTTACAATTAAGTAGTAAGTACTTACTTAAAAGTTTTATGTTGTTACTTAATTGAGGCGTAAGTAAGTAATGTCTGAACAGATTTTGATGAAATTTCGCAAAATGTATGATTTGGTGTCAATTTACTATTAAGTCCTAACTCCTAAACAATACTTATTCTTAGTTATTAATTTTAAGGATAGAATTGAATAGCTGTTACTCAATTGAGGCGTTCCTAATGGCTGAACAGATTTTGATGAAAATTCGCAAAATGATGATTTGGTGTCAATTTACTATTAAGTCCTGAGCAAATGAAAAATTATTGTTAGGTACATACTTATACTAATTATTTTTTTTAGAATAGATTAAAAATATGAACGTACCATATCCAACCGTAATAATCGCCACAAATACTAGAACGGTTAACTTAGAAGACATTTTGTATCACTTTATAACTATTATTAATATATTGTTTAACTAATACGTATGTCTGTTCGTCACAAGCGGCCCGTTTCGCAGGTGGGAATTGAGTGTTATTATAAAAATGCGCTCCGCAGCTAAAGGCTTAGCCTGATCTACCGGTACACTTGCCGACATAACTTAAAATAGCAGGTAATTAATTTATTATTTGTTTTTCTTTTAAGACAGGACATTCTAAACCAAGGAAAAATTCGATGGACACCTACCTAGAATACCGACCATCGACATTTCAGTATTTTCCTAATTAGTTGTACACGTGTCTGCATCTTTCGAGCATTTAACCAACATTAGATTTATACTTATCACAGAATACAGTATTCAAAAGAGCTTGTTCAAAATAGAGCAAGTATTGATATTTTCTCTTCTAGTCTTTGAAGTTTGAGCTAAGTAGTTCTTGCACTTGTAATAACAATAGATGATGCCCGCAGGTCTTTTCAGTCAGGGTCAGGTCTTTCCCGCTTACGAGACTTGGATGTGGCTTATTACCACGGCCTCCGAGGCACGGGCCATGTTCCAACGTGGTACGTGCTTCACAGGAGGCGCCCTTAGACGTTGCCCTTCGAGCTAATCGAGCTGTACGTATAGTATCAACTATTATAATATATTCTGTTCTCTACATCAATAAGGCCCACTCCGACTCTCGACAGAGCTTGATTCGCCCAACATAGGATGACACTGCAAATCGGTCGTCCTACCCAGTATTCCGATAAAGAAGCTCTAAGACTTAAGAAGCTAGAGTAATAGATAGCTTAATTACTAAAGATCGCACGCATTCAAAATGTTTTTTCAAACATTATTTCGCTTAACACTTTTGTGCTCGCGTGTACACAAGTGCACTATTCTGGTCCAAGGGTTAGTGCATGTCCTTAACTCCTAATAGGGCCCGTTCTCCTAGCACCAATTAAACTAGGTACATCTAGTACCTACCAGTCTTGACCACCTGATGTAAATGTCGTAGCGAATGATAATTTATATTGCTATTGGATTATTCAATTATTTGTTTGAATAAAATTACTTTCCGCCGAGTTTCTTGCTAGTTATTTTTGTTAGGAATTTTGTTGCGAAGATGGAAAGAAAATAGGTAAGCTTATACCTATGACCCGGTGACGCGTCGCTAGTGGGTATGAAAAATAAAATAAAAACAAAAATTAAACAGGCATAATTTGCTCCAATTTTGGCCACCGACGGGTCAGATAAGTCGGTTGAGGACTATACAGTACCTAAGTATCTACATAGATAGATACATAGTATTATTCGTACAGGTATGAGTTACGTAGGTACCTTAGGGCCTAGATATTATATTATGCAATTATGGAGGTAATAATTATGCCCGCATGTAAATAATGTTTGTCGTTTCATTAAATATCAGCACCCAACTAAAGAGCGATTTGGTTTGTTGGTTTGTCCGTTCTTCGACTATTACCTATCTTAATTGATAATAATAACCGGGACCGACGGCTTAATGTTGTCTCCGAGGCACGGGGGTGGAACACCGTCAACTTCCTAACTCCGGGCTAGTATTGTGAAATTCTAGTTAGAATAATACAATACTTAACTATGGACAGACGCGGGACTCGAACCCGGGACCTCATCGGCCGCAGTCGGTCGACTGCGGCCGATGAGGTAGGATGCTTTCCACTAGACCAACGCGGCAGTTAATAGAGGCAGAAAATAATAATATGCTTACATTAAAATAAAAGAGCATTTGTAGGTTTCCCTTTGTTCATGTTTTGTACAGTGTTTGCGCTAACTAAGGCATCCCGGCATGCCCATATAAACGACTCAAGCCTATATTTAGAGCAGGCAATGTCAGGGCCCGGGTGCTTGACCGCGCGCTGCTGCCGAGTACCGTAACGATGTAACACAAACCTGTCGCGCGACCCGCCGGCCTCGACGCTGCGTTAGGAGGTGTACTCATTCACAGTAGAATTAGTGTTCCGAACCGGTGGTAGAGTCAAAAAATGTCGTAACATAAGACACACTTGTATGTACCACACTACACTACTCTACAGGCCATTGAAACGTCCCACTGCTGGGCACAGGCCTCCACTCTCATAGGAGAGAGGGAATTATTGAGCATAGACCCCCCACGCTAAATGGGATAAACAAATTGGATACCTATTGAATTAATCTAAAAATATAAAAGGAAAAGGTTGACTAACTGACAGACTGACTGATCCACCAACGCACAGCTGAAACCACTGGACGGATCGGGTTGATTTGGCATACAGATTCTAACAAAAAAAAAAGGCTATTATGACTAGGGCTTCCAATACCGGGATCCCGGTATTGGCTAATACCGGGATCCCGGACTTTTTTCGCCGGTTTTCAATACCGGTATTGAAATGTCTAATACCGGGATACCGGTATTGGCGACACTATAAACGAAACAGTGACTATTGCATATATTTCTTGGTACATGCCACTGTATTTTATTTGGCTAAGTTTAAAACTTGTATTCATGCATATTAGCTCATAAAAAACGCATTTATTGCTTAAAAACAGTGATGAAAAGTCGTTTTTGTTCACTCATGGGGAAAATTAGTGTTTGAATTTAGATCCCTGTGGCTTGCCATGTCTATTTCATTGTCTCTCAAAACGTTCAGAAATCTGTTTTATAACAATACATATTTCATTATGGCGTATTTTTTATTAAATAATAGCTATTGAATTTAAGATTAATTTGTTTTTTGACAAAATTATCGTTTTCTTCGACTTCAATCGACTTTTTACAAAAATGTCGTTTATCATATTTTAGTAGTCACAATCTAAAGTGATCTTCGTCTAGCTTATATGAATATAAGCTAGACGAAGATCATGTCTAATGCACACGTTCAGCCCCACCCAGTGTTAGTTGAGAACAGTGCACTCGAAATTGTTGATGAGTACATAAGATACTTGGGACATACAGTCCAGTTAGGTAGGTCCAGTTTCAAGAAAGAGTTCAACCGCTGAATCCAACTCGGCTGGGCAGCGTTTGGGAAACCACGACATCTTCTCGTCCAAAATTCCTCAGTGCCTGAAGACGAAAGTTTTCGAACAGTGCGTGTTGCCAGTGATAACGGCTACGGCTCCGAAATATGGTCGCTAACTATGGGCCGGATTAGAAGGCTCAGGGTCACTTAGCGGGCGATGGAGAGAGCTATGCTTGGAGTATCCCTGCTTGATCAAATGAAATGCGTCAGAAATAAGGAGATGCGTAGACGAACCAGAGTAACCGACATAGCTCGAAAAGTCGCTAAGCTTAAGTGGCAATGGGCGGGGCGGAGCACATAGTTCGTAGAACCGATAGGCGTTGGGATCCCAAAGTGCTAGAATGGCGGCCTCGCACCGCAGAGTTGGACGACTCCCCCAGTAGGTGGATGTCCATCCACCTCTCAAGCGTGTAGCTGGGAGCTGCTCTGTGGAGATTCATGCAGGAGGCCTTCGTCCAGCTGTGGACGTCTATAGGTTAAGACGACAACAATGATAGTGGTTCAAATTACAATTTTTGGCACTTATTTCACTCATTATTTAATATTTCCAGCTTATTCATTTCTTAGTATTTGTTTAATTATGAGTGTAAATTGAGACAGTGCGTCACAAATATACTATATATTGAAAGTTTCTAAATTCAATGGAGGCTATAAATATATATTTTCGTAAGACCTTATCCAAAAATAGTTCTATATTGAAAATCATACAGTTGATGGTATAATGATTGATAATTAAAAAGAAATTGATTATTTGATAATAATATAAGTATTTATAAGATTGTATATAAAATAATGTGATATGTGAAACAAACGATATTTTCGTAAGAATTAAGTCTACGCATAAATAAATATCTCAATTCTCAAAATACAAATAAATCTAAAAATCTATACTTGGTGATTTTTTTAAGAAAATACAATTTCATACAATATTGCATGATGTAAGATAGAGTGAAGGAGTTATTAAACGTTTCATGAGACAATGAAATAGACATACCAATCCACAGTGTAAAAATCAACCACAGAATTTAAGCAGAATTTTGAGTTGATTTGGTGAAAAAATATTTTTATGTAAAAACTGTTTGTTATGGTGCCGTTTGCTTCAGAAAGTACCAATTTTAAGTTAAAAAACATCTACGCCAATTTAATATTTTTCCAATACCGGGATCCCGGGATCCCGGTATTGAAAAAAATCTTTCCGGTATTAATACCGGTATTGAAAAAAACCGGTATTCGAAAGCCCTAATTATGACGTAGGCATCCGCTAAGAAAGGATTTGGGGGTTCAACCCATATGGGGGTTCGAAATTTTGTATGAATATCAAACCTAACAGAGACGAAGCCGCGGGCAAAAGCTAGTAGAGATTGTAAGGGTGGAAACACACTATGGATCGGACAAAACGGGACGTTTTTCTTCTCTAACGCGGATGTTTTGCCTTTCTCGGTCCCTCTAGTGTGTTTTGCTATAATAGAAACTAGCTAAATTATCTTGTTTAAATGGTGTTGTGTCGTGACTTGTAAGAAAATTAAGATCTGTTATTGGAAACAAAGAAATACTTGTAGGTTTACTCATTATGACTTAGTATGACTCAAATACCTGCTTGTACTCGTAGTAGGTACCACGCGTTACTCGTTTCAGTAAGACCTACGTGCAGTGTGCATTAAGCCTTAGTAGGTATCAGAAAAAATAATGAAAATAATAATATGGATTGACACTTGACAGTAATGTCTAGATGGATCTCGTTAATTCTTGATTATAAAACGGTTTTTATAAATACCTACTTACTATTTTCTTATCTAATAAATCGAAAAAAGCCATGGATGTACCTATATGAAATAAAAGCGGCCAAGTGCGAGTCGGACTCGCGCATCGAGGGTTCCGTACAAACCTGTAGTAAGTTTTAAATTATTAAAAAATATTTTTATTATAATTATGATGTTACTAAAAATTCATGCTTTTCGCAATTTTTCCTTTAACTGTGCTATAGACGTTGGGATCTTGACCATTTTTGTATGAGATTTGGGCCATTCTTGCGTCTTAATGAAATTAACGGTAAAACATTGGAAATATACTCAGGATTATATAATAAAAAAATCATTAAGATATTAACTGGGAGTTTGAAGTAATCTGACTTTTAAGTTTTGAGGTTAAGTTTGGCAATTTTCAGGTATTATTTAGCTAATAATAATATTTTTTTTTTTTTTATTGTTAGATAGGCTTGCGCTTGACGACAATCATGCTTAGTGCAAAGCAATGATGAGGTCTAGGTTGGAGCGCGCTTGCCTAGAAGATGCCTATTCACTCTCGCCTTGAAGGTACCTAAATTATACGTGGTAGGAAACACGTGTGCCGGGAGGGTGTTCCAATATATTTATCAACATGCAGGGTTTCGAAATACGTTATTATTTTATTTTATTCTTAGCTTTAATTAAAATAATTGTTTGCGTATAACTTAATTTAGTTTGCTTTGTGCCACCTAGATGGCGTTACGCTAGCTTTACCGCGAGCTAGAGTACAAGTGGTGCCATCTAGATGGTACAAAGTAAACTAAATTAACTTATTACGCAAACAATTATTTTCATCTTAAAAATAAAAATTAAAAAATTATCTATATTATAAATATTTATTAACGTATTTCGGACGTTTCACACATTTTACCACTTTGGAAGTGTCTCTCGCGCAAACTATTCAGTTTAGAAAAAAATGATATTACAAACCTCAATATCATTTTTGAAGACCTATCCATAAATACCCCACACGTATGGGTTAGATGAAAAAAAATTTTTTGAGTTTCAGTTCTAAGTATGGGGAAAATTTATTGTTTTTTTCTATTTTTGTAAGAAAATCTTAATACGGTTCACAGAATACATCTACTTACCAAGTTTCAACAGACAGACAGACAGACATGACGAATCTATAAGGGTTCCGTTTTTGCCAAATTTGTCTACGGAACCCTAAAAAGAGCACATAAAATACATAGATGATTTTAGCCAAGCCGATAAGCTAAGTACTAAGTGCCTAGATTGGCAGGCATCTAGATTAGCTTAAAGTAGATAAAAAAAATTTGGTTCTAGCTTTTTTGTTATAAGTTGCTCTCGGCCACGGATGAGTTAAGTTTAGCAACTTTCCTCGTGTGTGAAGCATTCTAATCATACTGATAATATTATAAATGCGAAAGTGTGTATGTTTGTGGGTTTGTTGGTTTGTCCTTCAATCACGCCGCAATGGAGCAACGGATTGACGTGATTTTTGGCATGGGTATAGTTGAGGACATGGGAGAGTGACATAGGCTACTTTTTATCCCGGAAAATTAAGGAGTTCCCACGAGAATAACAAAAACCTAAACCACGTGGACGAAGTCGCGGGCATCAGCTAGTAAAATTATAAAACAATAAGTTAGGGTTACTTTGTAGGTAAGTAGTATAGTCCTACTAAGTTAAATCTGACCTGGTGGCCAAAATTAGAACTATTTTTTATGCCTGCTTAGTTTTCATAATAAAAGTAGGTAGGTACACTATAGCGATGCAGTCACCGGGTCAGATAAGTTTGTTGGACTATAGGTACTTCTGCATCGGCAGACGGTACTTAAGTCCTTAATGTAGGTCTAAGGTACCCCATTGGAGGGTTACTTATCTTTAGGTACAATTTTACAAGTAGGTACCTACCTGCACAAATACATGTAACATAATATTTTATACTTACCTACCTAATTAAATTTCAATAGGTATGAAATATTTAAAATTGATGGATGGAATCATGGAATACGATCTAATAATCTAAATCATTTGAATCTAAAAGAAAATAATCATTTGAAATAAAAATATTGTGTAGATATAGGACGGGATCCTTTCTAGTCAAAATAATCAATTTATTATATCCATCAAATAATACCTATTACCTATTATTTCATAATTTTTGTTTTAATTAATTCAACTTAGTATAGGTAGTACGAAGACATAGGTACTTTGAATCTCAACATCCTTATCGTTAAAATACCTATTAACATTAGTTACAAGAGAAAATTATTAATAACAATAAAAATAAATGAATTCCTATTTAACAGATGTAACTAAGTACCTTAAAGAAAAAATGGTAATTGTAAGAAAATTTTCAAGTAGGCAGGTAGGTAAGTACTAAGTAGGTACCTATTCTAGGACTGAAATTGTTCGATTAAGTATTTATAAATAGAACATTCCTTTAGAAATCCTTGTCGGTAACCTAACAAAGTGCAAAAAAACTAAGGTATAAATAATATGGTGATTCACTAAAGTAATAATTCTATGTACCTGCATAATAGGTAGGTAGTTGTATTATTTACGTCCAAATAAATGAAAAGTTGCTAGGGCAGGACAAGTTATGAGCATAACATTATGTCTACTGTGCCTTCTACTTATAACGGCCTTGCCTGAAAATAAACTTAATAGGCGAAAGTTGGCCAGTACCACCACCTCAGCAGCCCATTAACGTCCCACTGCTGGCAGGCCTACACTCTAATAGGAAAGTGAAGTAGAGCTTAGACCCACCACGCTGCGCCAAGCTGATTTAAGGTTAAAGTTTCATTGTGCAGTCTCTTTTCGCTTGGACACCTGCAGCGGCCAACTGCAGCTTTTGTCCTCACTCCTCGTTGATCTACGCGTTACAAGAGAAGATGTCCAAAATTTAACTTAATCTAGCTTGATATAGGGTTCAAGTTTCATCGCTCGCATGATATCGCCGGTGACGGAACAGCGGCCAGCCTGCATGATGACGCGCGGGTCTTCTCGTCCGGATACCAGTTGCTTGAAATAATGCTCGTTTAGTGTAAAAGTCGTGTCCGGGTCTTCTTCCGGTTCTCCTTCGTAAACGATCACTTTGTTCAGGTCCAGAGCTGAAAAGATCAGAATAAAAAATTGTTAGGTACTCGATATCTATGAAAAATAATGAATGGAGAACGGTTGCATTCGGTATTGCCAGTTTTAAAAAATGAAAAAATGAAAAAAAAAACTGCGCAGGTTTTTGGTCCGAAATCTGAGTTTTATAAATCTTAATTTAGTTTTGGAACATAACGAGGAGATTCCAAAAATCTGGATCAGCTGAATTTATCACACTGTCTAACTCTAGCCCGAAGCTTCTATCTGAGATTGGGTGCCGCGGACTAAACTTCGCAGTCTTAACAAGTTCTCAATATTTAACTCGTTTCTATGAATTTTGCTGGTATATAAAATATACATAAAACCTGGTATTTAAGCGGGTATTTGCTGTTTTTTTTTGTTTTTTGTGTGTCTGCGATCTTAGTTGGAGGTTAACGTAAGTGACGATATAGTCTGAGATGGTAGCGGACTAATCTAGTAGGGGTACGGCAGTTATTTTAAACTCATACAGGTACGCCTAATCGGTTTCTGCGTTGCATCGTACCGACTACTGGAAAGCTAAATAGCTTGGCAGTACGTCTTTGCTAGTAGGTGGTAACTATAGCTACTGCTAAAGTCTCAGTATCAGAGACAATGTAGAAATTAGAAATGCTCAATAATCTACTATTTATAAGACCACAGTTCACAAAACTGCGCCACGAAGGTCACCACTCGTCAAGACGCAATTGGTAGAGTACTAGTAGATCTTACTTACTCCAGGAATAAACGGAAGTGCCCTTAATGATGTTGAACAGGAATACTCCGCCCAGCTCCTTCGCCTTGGCCGAGTCGATGCTCTCCAGCCGAGCCTTGATCCTGGCCACCAAGTCACTCTTGCTGATATTTGTATCACTGTGCGATGCGCCCTGGATAAAATAAATAAACATTGGTTTTTATTTAAGAAAACTTTATGCAGATGGCAGGAAGCTTTGGCGAATTAACCACATCCAAGGCAGGAAGTGATTGAAGAAGAAAAAAATTATGACGGCACAACAAATACCATTTTGTTTGGAACCCTCGGCCTCATAGCTTTAATTTTATTACAGAGGTGTGTACTTTTGTCGTTAATTGGTTTGAATAAATTAATTTTGAGTTCTAGTTTTTAGGTGGACGTGTTTCCTCGAAAAGCCTTGTGTCCAGACTCCAGAAATGGACCCTAGGCTGATCATTGCACATTTTTAAAAATCGAATTCTAATCATTTTACTATTTCTTTATATTTTTTCTCCAAATTGGTTTTTAGTCTTTAAAAAATAAATAGATTAGGAGTAGCAATAAATTAGTTCCACGATGAATTTAATAACTAAATCAACATTATTTTTCTTGTAAATAGGTAGTTTAGTTTATTTACGAGCAATAATAAAAAAATATTATTTTAAAAATAATCATGTTCACAATAGATAGTAGGTACTAAAACCAGTGGACCAAACAAAATTAAATTAATGAAAAGTACAATGCACTCACCATGTTGTGTGTCAGCTCCGTTCTGGCGGAGTTGCAGCCGGTGAGGCTGTGGACTTTCACTGTTACAAAACTTTGAAGCACGGGCATGCGCTACGGTGACCATCTGTTTGGACTTCGGATGACCACTAGAAAGTAGAAACCCTTCCCGCCATCTTTTTTCACTCCACTACAAGTAAGCCTTTGACTGCGATCTCACCTTGGTAGCGAGCTAACCTGTTAGGGCCGCTTGCAGAAACACCGGGTTATCCTTTTAATCCAGAGTTAGCTGCTTTGACAGAATTCATATAAACTTCTGTCAAAATTTATTTAACCCTGGTTTAAACGTAACCCGGCGTAGTCTGCAAGTGGGTCTTTAGTAGTATGGTTAATGGTTGTTATACACATTAAACCCTTTTAATCGGTTACCATACGGCATCCTACTGGAACGCATGGCTTTGCGGCACATCTTTGCCGGTAGGACGGTTTTCTAGAAAAGACTAGAAGATCAGAGAATATTCAAAAATTATGTGCCCAATTGACTCTGCCGGGGATCTAACTTAGGACTACCTACGTATAAAACCACAGCGGCTCACAATTGAGTTGGGGAAGTCGTCAAAAAGCATAAAAGGCGTGCTAATTTCACTTTAATTTTCAATTTCCTGAAAAATTAAAGAGTTCACGCGGGAATCAAAATCCACGTTGACGAAGTCGCGGACATCATCTAGTAGACTATATTTAGGCAATTACTTTATTTTCTAGCCCATAGTATTTTGGGGACTTGAAGTTAGAATGAGTTGATTTAGTTTTTAAAAATGCCTGGGGAACTCTATTTTCCGGGTTAAAAATCCTTTGTAACTCTCCAGATCTTCAACTCCTAATCCAAGTTGATGATTGATCGCTTCGACTATCCGTTAGGTACTTAATATAGGTACATACCTACCTACTTTACTGTAAAGTACAAAAAAACCTATATCTAATTTTAGAAGTCAGTAGGAGCGGCAAAAATTTTATAGCTTAGGGGCGGCAGATGTGCAAATCTAGCACTGGTATGGATAGTCCTTGAATGTACAGTAAAGGAGGATATCAAATTATTTATTCGGAAAACGTACTCCCATCATTTTCATGGACACCTTACCGAAGTACTCACATTAACCATCGTTATGTGGATATTGGCATTGCGTAAAATTTCACTTTTAACTACTTTGAAGTGTCACTCAGAGTAGTAATATAATACATATACTTACCTATTACATGTTGGTAACAGATGTGATCCTAATAGCATTAAAACTTGAAGCCGTAAATTCTTAAAATGATGTAGGTATGCATATCTTACTTACCAGCCTATTACCCTACTTTTGTTACGTCCATACTCCGGCCCACAACCTAGGTATTTTACTAGACTTCCGCGTGTTATTCTGTGTATAACTGTACCTATCTGGACACCTAAAGAGTTGACCGGTTTTGATCAAACCAATCCAAATAAGCGCACTGCGCAAGATATTGTGTCCGTCTTTATTCTTTCAAACTAGCAATTTAAGAATTGGATGTCTCTCAGAATTGTTATTGTAATTATTAGGCAAGCACAACCACATATGAAAATAACTTTACTTAAATGAAAATTATTATTGTAACGGTTTAACGTATTTTATTTTTTGGAAAAAAGAACAGCTTTCTTATACACAGAGGAATATACTGGAATTATCTTTACTATCATATTTGAACGTTAATTCCAGTTTCAGCTGAAATTCTAGCCTCAGGTAAGATGACCAATTGAGATGATGTTAAATATTCTTCTCTGCTTTATGTCACATGTTGTATATGTTTTTCTGCTGAGCACAGAGGAATAGTTTGTCATTACTCTTACACAAATGTGTTTGATTTGGATTTAAGAGCCGATTTAAGGGGAGGGTCTAAGAGCTTATTTTCCGTACTCTTTTGTAGAGTAAGAGTGGGTTTGATGAATACTGAGGAAATGCTTGTCATTGCACTTTTGCAAGTGAATGTATCTGATGTGGTACGGGTGGTTTGTCCGTTAACTACTCCTTGTTGTTTAGTTTGTTGATTGTTTGTTTGATTAGTTTGTGGATTGCTTGTTTGATTAGTTTGTTGATTGGTTGTTAGACTGGTTTGTTGGTTGGTTGATTGGCTGGTTTGACACACTTGCACTTGCGCTTGATGGTGTTCCACTGAAACAATATTTAGAAAAGTTTATGAACCCCGTCATTTTCTCATGTAAGAGGCAAAATTGAGACAGCGATATGAACGGTGTTCTATCTGCTAATCCAGTCATTTGGATGTGACTTTTAGCCGCATATTGACCTAATAATAACTGGTCAAGTGTGTGTCAAAATACGCAGGTTTCGAAGTCATGCTATTCGCCAAAAACTATTTTTTATTTATTTTAACCTTTCAAAAATGAATAATTACACCTAAAAACCTGAGAGGTTACCCGCACCAAATTTGAAAAAGAAAATTGTTTTCGTAATTTGGTTTCTAAACAATTCGTAGGAGCACATATAATTAACTTACAAACACGACGTATAACCACTTCAATCCGTCGCTCGATGATCGTCCCCACCAGTAGGAAGAGCACCACTGCCAGAATTATAGGGCCGTAGGCGCTCCATTCCATAGGTCAGTCACTTGAGAATACCTGATGTACAAATTATTTATTTATAGATGACTAGCTGATGCCCGCGACTTCGTCCGCGTGGTTTAAGTTTTTTTGTTATTCCCGCGGGAACTCCTTAATTTTCCGGGATAAAAAGTAGCCTAGTCACTCTTCAGGTCCTCAACTATACCCATGCCAAAAATCACGTCAATCCGTTGCTCCGTTGCGGCGTGATTGAAGGACAAACCAACAAACAAAGTGACTTTCGCATTTATAATATTAGTATGATAGACTATTAATTTAAGTGCTTTTATTTCGCACCTCGCATGACCTTGAGAGTCACGTGCGTTTTCACATCATATTTTGTATTAACAGTGAAAGAAAACATCAATTGGAAATGAAACCTGCTTGCCTGAGAGTTCTCAATGTTCTGTAGTCTGCTAATTTATGCAAGTTTGGTCAGCGTGGTGGACTATAGCCTTAAGCTTTCGGACACTGAGTCCCACCTAGTCTTACTATCTTAACTTACCAGTCATGTATTGTTGTCAAATGAAATGAATTAATACAATTTTATCACTGTGCATTCATGGAGATTTCATATTCTTAGCATTAGGTACTGTAAATTTTTTCAATAATATGGCCATGGCCATGGCCTTACAGATCCATTTTTTCCTAAATAGCTCTAAAAAGCTCATTTTCGGTATTTGGTATCCTATATTAACAGAATGGTCCTAAATTGATGCCTAAATTATAGTTTTTGATTTGTGTTTACAAATCAAACTGTGATTGATTGATGTCAAACTGTCATATTGATTTAAAAACAACGAAAACGTAAAAAGAGTTCGCCTTGTTGTTTTTATTAGCAATCATGATTTGCGAGTATTGTACGACTTAATATTATAATATTCTGATTTCTGATTATGGGTATCTTGGATGGGACTTTGATATTTTTTCATCCTTTTTATAAAGTTTTTATAATGGCCCACTGAATGTCTGTGATATACTTATAATCAAAGTGTGATCCCTTCAGGCCCTTTTTTGCATTTGTACCTATTTAATGTCTTGATGCTAGCAACCCCACAAAACCGCCGGCCATTATTAATTTTCATTCAACGTCTCTGCATTCAACTGTCACTGTCATTCATTTTGCGTTGGCGTTTTCAATTTTCATTCAACTTTCGATCCATTTTTTTTATAATCTCAACAAACGTAAATAAAGTTGTGTTCATTGCATTTTTGAACAAACAATAATTATTATTCAACTTCAAGTCTACAGTATAAAATTCGTGAGGTACAATTGTACCACTAATCATACATACATCTTTACCTCTCAGAGAAAAATCTCCATTCCAATACATTTTGGTAAGTTAAAACTTGTTTTAATGGTTTTTACTAACATTGAATTTAATTAACATTAATTAAACAGTGTTAATTATAATCGTTATTGAGAATATTCAAATTTTATGCGCTAGAAAGTGTTTCGTATGATATAATCGATGAAAGGTGAAAATTATTACAGGTATTATTTAACCTTGCATTCAGCCTAGGTTTGAAAGTTGTTAGGAGATCGAGTTGTTTAGTTTCTCTATACATATCGTCGGAAGCTATCGTGTGTTAATATTTAATTAACAATAATGAGCGTTTTATTTAAGTCTGCTGTGTGTCTTACAGTGGTCACTGAAAGTATGTATCACTTTTCTAATAAAATTGCTTTCATTTTTGGAATAGTTAAGAACAATAAAGTAGATTATTAATATTATAATAGTGACTGCTTCTGCATATTTTAATTCTTATTAAGTAAGTACTTAATATCTGAGTCACTTTATTAGCCACTTTGTAACAAGCTCTTACGATCCATCCATATTATCAACAATAAAAACACAAAAGTGTGTCTATTAACTTTTCACAGTTATTCAATTGATACAAATACAAAATTTGGTTCAGACTCAAACTCAAACGGTTTTCATTTAAATAAACCTTGACAGCTGTTTTTGAATCGTCAAGTGAATCTATCACAAGTTCGGAACTCCATTCCTACCATGAAGAACCAGCAAAAAACTCGGTGGTTGCTCTTATGAAAAAATTAATAAATTATAATATCATACTAATATTATAAATGCGAAAGTGTGTTAGTTTGTTGGTTTGTCCTTCAATCAAGGCGCAACGAAGCAGCGGATTGACGTGATTTTTGGCATGGATATAGTTGAGGACCTGGAGAGTGTAGTCTCGCTCATTACGTCAACGGGAGCGCGCGCGTAATCCTTTCCGTGTCGCTCGCTCGCTCGGCGTTATTAAAACGATTGCAATGCAGTGTGTTAAGTGCAAAAAAGCGTTATCGAAGAACGGATCGCATTTTATATGCCAAGGATCCTGTCAAGGAACATTTCATAGAAATTGTGTCAAGGGTCTGGCAGCGGACATGAAAGCAGGCAGGAACCGAATTTACTGTAATAATTGCGATACCCATGAAGAGGACATATCGGAAGCTGAGGATCAGGAAGATCAAAGAGAAGACTTGGAAAGGATCCTGAAGGACATTCAGAAGAAGGTCAGCTCCATTCCAGGTATTAAAACCCAACTAAATTCAATAACATCCAGCATCAGTGTTTTATCTGAAAAATATGACACCCTTTTAGCCGAGCATGAGGAATCCAAACATAAGATAAAAAATCTCGAGAAATCCGTGCTCGCTACTAACAATAAGTGCACATACCTAGAGAAATGCAATACGGCACTTGAGCAAAAAGTGCACGAGTTTGAACAGGCTTCACGTAGAAATAACATTGAAATTGTAGGCATTGAACAGCTACCAGAGGAGAATACTAAGTCAGTCGTTAAGAAGCTCGGAGACATGCTGCAGGTGAGCTGTGAGGATATAGACTGGGTGTCTCGCAAGCAACAAAGGAAAAATAGCAACAAGCCGGCCCCTATCGTTATAGGATTTAAAACTTCGGGCAGCACCACTCGTGATAAGTGGCTTACTCAGCGACGAAAAATTGGAGAAATAACCAGCAGTACGATAACTGGTGGAAACCAGAAAAATAAGATATACATTAATGAAGACCTAACTAAAACCACTAAAATACTACTTTGGAATACCAAAAACCAGCTGAAAGAAAAATTCAAATATATATGGGTGGTAAATGGTCGAATCCTCGTTAAGAAAACAGATGATGACAAGTCAGTATGGGTGCGATCAGAAAGTGATGTCCGAGATTTGCTTAAAAAATGAACGGCAGCAGGTAGCTAGTCTACATCTTATTGATTATAGTCATTATAGTATTAAACTTTTTTATAAAAAGTGGATCTAGAAACTATTTTAGTTGATGCTTCAATTACCTCACAATGTGTTGATAATATAAATAGCTGGACTTCTACCCTAGGCAACAAAAATGATATTTGTTTATTACATTTGAACATACGTTCAATTAAAAAACACTTCACCGAGTTCATTTTAACATTGAGTAATGATCTGCACAAATTTGATGTAATAGTACTAACTGAACCAAATATAAATTTTGAATACCTGTGTTTTTATAAAATTGATGGGTTTACATTGAATTACTGGACCCGTACCGGTAGGAGTGGAGGGGGTGTGCTGGTATATGCGCGGGAGGGGCTTGCGGCGAGAGTACGCGAGCCGCAATCGGCATCCATAATGTACTCGGCTGAGTGTGTTTCCATCGTACTTAATCAAGTTAACGAATGCATTCATTTGATTTCTATTTACAGGCCACCCAAAATGAATAAACAGGATAAAATAGTACAATTTCTTACTGAATTACGTAACTTATTGGAAAGTATACCTCACAACACGAAAGTAATATTATGCGGCGATATAAATATAGACCTACTTAGGTGTCAAAATAAATTTGTAAGTATGTATGAAGACCTTTTATCTGAGTATGGCTTTGTTAAATGTATTAGTCAAGTAACACGAAAAGAAATACTAAAGGGCAACCTGGTTGAATCTTGTTTAGATCATATTTACATTCGAGCACCAATGGCTCTTATAAAATCGGCCATAATACGCCTCAAAATATCAGATCATTATCTAGTATCAGCTGCGATTGAATGGAAACGCGCGCTCTATGATAGTCAAAATATTATTGTGAACCCGATCGTCCATGCGACTGCGGGCACTTCACACAAAGTACCTGTGCGGGACACGAGTCACGCGGCCTCCCCTCCGTACCCCGCATCCCCATCCACGCCCGCCCCGACCCGACGACGTATTCTAAACAATCGCGAGGTGCGTGAAAAATTATTATTAGTTAATTTTGACGAATTGTTACTTATAGATTGCCCAATGAAACTCTATGAAACGCTTAGAAAAATTTTTGTAGAAATATATGAAAGCTGTTATAAATATGAGACAACATCCGACCGTACGAGTAGTCGTAATAATAGTTGGATTACTGATGACTTGAAAAAAATGTTACTAATAAGGGATAATCTGTTTAATGAGTGGAGCAATGAGCCCAGAAATATGTTAAAACGTTTAAATTACACGAGATATCGGAATAAATGCTATAAAGCTATATGTAAAAGAAAAAGTGAATTTGACAAACAAAGCATTAAAAATTGTAACAATAATATTAAAAAAATATGGGATAAAATACATACTATGCTAGGAAATAATAAACAATCTTTGGACAGTATAATTTTAAATAATATGGATAGTTCAGGAAGTGTGAAAGAAATATGTGATAACTTTGCGTCTACTTTTACGGAAGAAATTAAGAATATAAAACATATTTGTGATAACAAATACCTAGACAGAACAACATATGTAAAAGACAAAGATGTATGCATGAGATGGCAACCGGTGAACAGTCAGTATGTTAAACGTGTTATTATGAAAATGAATACAAATAAATCACCTGGTAGTGATCAATTGCGTATGTCTGACCTTAAATTTATTAAAGATAAAATTAGCCCTGTGATCTCAAAACTAGTTAATTTAAGTATTAGTAATTGTAAGTTTCCCGGTAGATTGAAAGAAGCTATTATTCGTCCAATTCATAAGAAAGGTGATCGTAAAAAAACTTCTAACTATAGACCAATAGCAATATTATCAAGTGTTGACAAAATTATAGAAAAGTGCATAGTTAACCAATTAGGGAATTTTTTACAAAAAAATGATATTTTGAGCTATAGTCAACACGGATTTCAAAAAGGAAAAAGTACCAATACTCTTTTATCAAGATTTTGTAACGAAGTTAATTCTTATTTAAATGAACAAAAGTTTGTTGTAGCTGTATTCTTTGATTTTAGCAAAGCGTTTGACACACTAGAAACAGAAACCCTATTAAATGCCATGGACGAGTGTGGGGTGGCAGGGCCGCTTTACAAGTGGTTTCGTGACTATCTTACTGAACGCTCTTTCATGGTTAAAGTAGGCGAGACGTACAGCAAACCAACTGCTGTGATGTGCGGGGTGCCTCAGGGATCCGGATGTGGCCCAGTATGCTATCTGATGCACGTCAACAGCCTGTGCGGCGTGCTGCGACACAGCTCGGCGTACATGTTCGCGGACGATCTGTGCGCGCTGCGCGCTGGCACCGACCTGGACGACACGTGTCGGTTGCTCCAGCAAGATATAAATGCAGTGGTTAAATGGTCTCATGACAATGGAATTGTCTTAAATGCTGCTAAAACAAACTTTTTAATCATTCGCTCTCCTTATCACAGATTGCCTGAATTTCATCCACCAATATACACTCATAGTTACACATGTATTCATAACAATTTTATCGATTGTGATTGTAAACCCATTGAAAGAAATAAATCGGTCACGTACCTAGGTATGAGAATTGACGAGAGTTTCTCATGGGCAGTGCATATAGATTATTTATGTAATAAACTCAGAATATTATTGGGCAAGTTTTACCATTTACAATTTAAAGTTCCTACTGGAACTCTTAAATGTTTATATGTATGTTTAGTGGACTCCATACTAAGTTATGCTCTCGACTGCTATGGTCTTACCTTTAAAACTTACATTGAAAAATTGGAAGCCATACAGATTCGATTTTTGAAGCTGCTTGTGAACAAGAAAACTAAAAATAAATGTAAAAATGACTACAGAAAATTATTTAAAATTTGTAAAATCCTCCCAATTACTCTAAAACATAAATACCTAATATTAGTTAACAATCATGGCAGTCGCGAGCGTTATTCATTAGTCGCTCATAGTCATGGACACTGTACCAAGTCCATTGCGGCGGGTAAATACCTTGTGCCCAGGGTAAACAACTACTATGGTGATCGAACCCTCCAAAAACGCATCCCATATGTGTTAAACAGCTTGCCAGCCTACTTAAGAACAGAGAAAAAAACATCTAGATTTAAAATATCATTAAGAAAGTACCTACTAGAAACATTACCTGCATAACTATTATTAAGTAAGTAAGTATTTAGTATTGTATAGTATTAAGAAGTAAGCATTAAGTAATTATTATGTATAGTATTTAGTATTAAATATAGAAACTGAGACTGTATTCCTACAGTCAAACTGTGAAAACAGTTTTGTAGGATTTAAGTTACTTTGTAAGTCAAATATTGTTAACATGTTTATGAAATAAAAAAAAAAATAAAAAATAAAAATAGGCTACTTTTAATCCCGGAAAATTAAGGAGTTCCAGCGGGAATACCCAAAAACTTAAACCACGCGGACGAAGTTGCGGGCATCAGCTAGTACTTAATATTAATGTGTTAAGTACCTAAGCATTGCTGGAGTGGAGAAAATCCACGATCTTCACAGAGTTAGATTGCTTCTTGGAGACAGACATAGGCTCCTTTATATTCCAAAAATTCGAAGGGTTTCCACAGGATTTTTGATTAACTAAAATCTACAAAGTAACTGGCATAATCTAGTATTAGGTATATTAAAAGCAGGAACTGAGTCATATATTAGTGATATACATACAGCTCAAACAAATGATGAAACTAAAACTTAGAGATTATGCATGTACATTTTCATTATAATGTAGATAGGCGAAAAAATATTTTAAGTCCAGCGAAGTCAGGGCGGTTCACTATTATCTAGTACTGTAAGTACTGCACATTAAAAAATATAGACAGAATGAGTCATGTAATGCTTTCACTGTCACAAGTCACAAGGCAATTAACTACCTATTGTGATCATGTTGATGGTAAACATAATAGTTACTATTGTTGCATTGTTTTTTTATTTATTGTTTATCAAATCTTTATTGTATAAAAACCTGCATCTTTTAAAGTTAATAAAAAGTATATTATCCAGACTGTTATAACATCAGCCATCCTCTACATGTTATTTTTATGTGTGGATGGTGAGTTCCCTATGCAATGAAATACTTATACTATACCTACTAGCTGATGCCCGCGACTTTGTTCACATGGATTGAGGTTTTTTGGTAGCCTATTTGCTATTCTAGAAAATAAAATAGTTAGGCCAAGGTGGTTAACAAAGGGCTTAAAGGTGAGCTGTAAAACTAAAAGAGAACTACAAATGAAATTTTATAAACAAAAATCTGACTTAAATAAAAATAAATACACTAAATACTGTAAAACGCTCAGACGATGTTTTAGAATCGCGGAAAAAAAAAGTAATGACAAGTATGTGACAAATGCGAAAAATAAATGCAGGGCATCATGGGATATTATTAAAGAGAATTCCAATAATAAACTGAACAAAAATTTTATCACAGAGGTAAATATTAATGGAAAAATATTAACAGATCCCAGTGAAATTGCTGATAGCTTTAATAAATATTTTATAGGTCTCACAAATAAGGATAATGGAAAATGTTGCAATACCAATAAAACACGTATACTGAGCACGATATTTTTGAGACCTTAAACTGTCAAAGAGGTAATAAAAATTATAATGTCGTTGAATAACACTAATGCTGTCGGATATGATGAAATAACAACAAAAATAATAAAATACTGCAAAAATGAATTAGCACCGATTCTAACTCACTTAATAAATGAATCATTTTCTCAAGGTTGTTTTCCTGACGCTTTGAAACTTTCAACAGTGAAGCTATTACATAAAAAGGGCGATAAAAGCCAGCTGAGCAACTATCGTCCTATTACTCTAGTGCCCGTATTGTCAAAAATCTTTGAAAAGGCTATGCATAAACGCATTACTGATTTTACTAATAAATTCAAAATATTTCAATCTGTACAGTTTGGTTTTCAAAGTAAAAAATCAACGACGCAAGCCTGTTTTAATATGGTTAGTGAAATTGTAAAAAGTATGGACCAGAAAAAACTGGCAATATCTGTTGTTATTGACATGACAAAAGCTTTCGATTTTGTTGCTCATAATATCTTAATGGACAAACTTGAAAACTTTGGTATTAGAGGTAAAGCGTTCGATTGGATTAAATCTTTTCTACAATCCAGAAAACAGTGTGTAGAAATACAAAATTTAAATGGTTTGCACGAAATGTCAACTTACAAATCGACATATGAAGTTAGTAAATATGGTGTTCCACAAGGCACTGTTCTAGGGCCTTTATTATTTCTTTTTTACATCAACGATCTACCAGACATTTCAAATAATTATACTATGACACTTTTTGCTGATGACATTTCAATACTTTTGACCTGTAATAATAATGATATAAGTAAATTTGAATCTGACATAAATAATGCTATAAAATCAATAGTCTATTGGCTTGACCTTAATAATTTACGTATTAACATAAGTAAAACAAACTACGTTCAGTTTAGAAATTATAATAAAAAGCATGTAAATCTGAACATTAACTATGCAGGAAATAAAATAAAAGAAGTAAAAGAATGTAGATTTTTAGGAATACAAGTAGACCAACATTGCTCATGGAAATGTCAAGTTAATACTGTTTGTAATAGACTTAACAGATTTGTATATGTATTACGTAGACTTGTTAAAACAAGTAGTATCAAAACTGCTCTTACAGCATATCATGGGTACGTATCATCAGTGCTTAGATATGGCCTGATAATTTGGGGAAACTCAACTGATGTTAATAGGGCATTTTTAGTGCAAAAAAGATGTGTTTGAGCAATTCTTAGCATGGCACCCTATCATTCATGTAAGCCTGCTTTTCAAAAGCTCAAGATATTGCCGCTCCCTTGTATGTACATTCTGGAAATAGCAAAGTTTGTAAAGTTAAACCCGCACATTTTCAAAACTCTTCATGATTTTGTTGAAAAAAGAGCACTGAGATATCAGAATAAACTGGCATTTGATAGAGTCTCAAAAACAGCACTCTTTCAGAAAAATTGTTACGCGATGTGTATAAAAATTTTCAACAAGCTACCATTGGAAATAAAAAAGCTTCCAACAAAACAATTGACATATAAACTTAAAAAATGGTTACTTGCAAAGAATTTTTATACAGTGAATGAATTCTTGCAACAAAATAACTTAATCGATAAACGAATGCTTCATGAATCCTGACCTATTATCATACTTATAGCTAATTGACATAATATTCTGACTTTTTTTCTATATAAATATATGCTAAATAATATATCAATTAACTATTTCGAGATCTGTAACATTTTGACATTTAAGTATTAAGTATTTGACATTTATATTTATATTACATAGACCTAAAATAATTGCTTTCGTTTATTAAGAATTCAGATTTTTTGTTGATTTCGTTAAAAAAAAAAATTCCAGTAGTAAATAACTTATTCTCTGTTAATATAATATGAATGTTTCTTGAAATTTTGCACGCCATTATTTGGCAGATTGTGATTTGTACTATCTTTATGTAACTTACAATCATGCAATAAATGAATAAATAAATAAATAAATAATTAAATAAATAAAATCTATCTCTGTGCCAAATTTCATGCAGCTGTTTTCGCATTTATAATATTCACATTTATAATATGTATTAGTTAAGTGTAAAGATAAATAAGTAAACTTAAATGAAATACTATAACTATAACTTAATTATAAACTATGAATGAGTTAGAGGTACATGCCCAGGTATCAAACTCCCAATCACCAGATGAAAGCCAGTCTTCTAAATCAATAGGCTATTGATTTTTAGGGTTCCGTACCAAAATGGTAAAATGGAACCCTTATGGTGCGACTTTCTCCGTCTCTCTGTCTGTCTGTCCGTCCGTCACACTCAATTATTTCAGTAACTACTGAAGCTATCGACATGAAATTTGGAATAGTTGTGTATATTAGTGGCCCAAAGACACTGGAATTAAAAAAAATTGGAAATTATTTTTGTTCTTATTTAAAAAGGGGGGAAAATCGGAGGGTTGAAATTTAAAAGTGAGATAACTGTAGGTACTGTGTGGGGTATCATATGAAAGGGTTTACTTTGTAAATTCTAAAACAGATTTTTAATTATTTTTAGTCATGATAGTTTTTGATTTATCAGGGAAAAAGTCTAAAAAAATACCGTTCCCCCCCCCTTATCTCCGGAGTTTACCAATCGAAAAATCTGAAATAATTATGGTCAATAGGAATTTATGTATATTTTACAGGAAAACTATAGCCAATGCTCTAACTAGCAGTGGCGAAGGGTGGATATTTTTAAAAGGGAAGCCGGAATAAAAAAAACGCACCAAATGCTACAGGCATGACCCCCAATTTAATAGCTGGAAAAAAGCCCCCACCTTCACCATATACTTAAATAGAAGCAGTTTTTAAATGTGATAATTTGACAACAATCTAAATTAATTAGTGCCATTGCCATACCTCATTTACACCAACGTTTTAATTAATACAATTTGACACACCTTCCTTTTCCGCTTTCTTTTTCTTGTCTCTCATAACACGTAAACTTACGGCTTGTATGGGCTGTGAATTACACGTGGGCTGAGCGTGTAGACAGAGAGGGAGGTATTGGCTAATTTGATTGGAAATGAAGGAGACAAAATATGCTTAATAATTAATATGGACTTTATTTCTATGCAAATGCAACCCACGCCGGACCGGCTTATGGTTTGAACTAATTCGTTGTGTCATTATTGTTTTGAGTGGATAATGCTTTTTTATATGTAATATTGTATATTCATGTGTAATTTCACTTTTAATACCTAAATATCTTGGATAAATACCTAAAAAATATTATAGTGAGTAAAAGAAAGGTAGTGTGGTAGTATGTAGGTATGAATGTCATTTTCTAAAGGGAAGCCGATAGGAATCGTGTTGTATGAACACTTCGCCACTGCTAACTAGCATAGTTTTTTTGATATTAACAGTAAACCTCTACAAACAAAGTTAGTTTTGCGGTTCATTAACAAAGGTAATTATTACCGTCAAAGATAGGGTTAAACGCAAGTTCTTCTAAGTACTCGTCGTTAAATAAACATATTGGTTTTTGCCTGATTGTTTTGCTTCAGTACCTACTTCTTGAGTACGGAACCCTCGGTGCGCGAGTCCGACTCGCACTTGGCCGGTTTTTAACTTTAATGGTTCAACCACCAGTGAGTGGCACTGTTCTACACAGTGTGAATCACAAAAACGCTCGCACAAGCAAACATGTTTACAGTGTTTTTCTGCCCATCCATGATCCACTCGAAATGAAAATGTTTGTGCACACAACCCTGCACTACACACTGCACACGATTTTGGTGGAATCACACAATAACATTGGTATGTCATTTTCAGGTACTTTACACAGAAGTTACCCGCGCAGTATGTCAAACCCAGCGCTGACGTCTGAAGCCCAACTGCGTTACATGCTGCAGTGGTTTGGGGAGTTCAGTGAGCTGCAGCGGGAAGACTTCCTGCCTGTCTTGGCTGCGGCTCACTCGGGCAGGCCTGAGCAGTTGGCTGCCACCCTCGCGTCTATGGCTTGTGATGACAAGCCTGTCAGCCTGTTCCAGTGCAGGGTAAGCTCGTCTCACACCATTAAGTGAGTCATTGTTAGCCGCTGGATAGTGCAACACTGCTATGTTGGATGTTCCAGAGTCCTATAATCTGATGATAGTGAAGATTTGAGTGCCAATATGCCTTTGGTCACCACTGTGAGCTATTATGGACCACATACTTCTAATATACTAATAATAATGACCTCCTGACCGAATTTCGGCCATGGCAGTCTATCTCCACAAAGATTAGCCATCTGTGTGGGAGATATTATAGTGCAGAAGTGTGCACATACACAGGTGGACTCTCTGTTCCTTTACTCTCATAGCCTGATGGGACAGAAACTCCGACATGACCGGAGAGATCAGGTGCCTTCTTGACTGCCTTGATGACTGTGCGATTGCGGCCAACGAGGTCCCAGGTTCGAGTCCCATGTCGGGCCATAACAAGTATGGGTTTTTCTTACAGTAAATTGTGTTTCACCCCCGTGCCTCGGAGAGTAAGTTAAGCCGTCGGTCCTTGTAAAATGAAGACAGCACAGATTAAGATGATGATTAAATTTTTTATTTCCAGATCAAACTATTCAACGAATGGTTCCCCACGTGGGCGGAGGAAGATAGAGACAGGCTAATAACAGCTGTTACAGAAATGGACGCAGAATTCGGTATCAAGCTACAGGACGCACTCTCAAACCCCACAGTAGTTAACGGCGATGCGGAAAGTAACAAGTCAGAAGTAGTAGCAAATGAGGAACCCCTTGGTACTGAAAACGAGGAGTTACAAGACAATAGGGCAGTGTCACAAGAGAATATTAGTGTAGAGATCGCAGCTGCTTCCTAAAATGCTCACACATGTTATCTTTGCCTCGAATGTAACAGGTTTACTGAAAAAATTGCTAGCTCATAGAGTTATAACTATAACAGTAAAAGTTTATTATTGAGTTGTTATCAATAGGGATGATGCCTATGTTAAAAATTTATTATTTGTTACTGATTTTTTAAAAAGAGGGTTTTCGAAAAGACCTAAAATTAACATCTTCTGTTAGTTTTAAGTTTGATAATAATTTTAAACTATCGATTTAAAAGTTGGAATTTTATGAAGTCACAACTATGTGTATCATACAAATTTCCATACAAAAAGCTGGTTTTTAAGTTTCATAAAGAGTTGCTGATTTGATTGCATTGTCATCATCCCTATTATGTTATATTTGAGGCTATAAGGGCTGTTACACATTCCGCGATTCGGTGTTATAAACAAAGCACTGGAACACATTTGGTGTTAAAAATATATAGTGTTTATATTCTTATGCGCAATTTCAAATGCAACTTCGGCATATAACTGCAGGATATTCTATGAATTCCTGAAATTGGCTGCTCTTAAGATTACTTATGATAAATTTATCATAGTAGGCATATATGCGGAAGAGACCATACAAGACATTAGAGCCTGGTACACAATGGGTGTTTTCGTGATAAATATTTATTTTGTTGAAATAATAGTATGCTGCACGTAAAAGAATTGAGGCCTTACTTTAAATATGTACGACGTCTAACAAAAAGGTTTGATAGTATAGAACATTTATTTATCTTGAACTTTCGAAAAAACCTGTACAAAAACTTGTCAACACAACAAACTCTGAAATGCTAATATAATTGCTATTGTTTTAGACATTTTTTAATTATTTTTATTTATGTATTGAGGCTCAAATAGTTATTAAACAAAATACTTAAAAATATAATATCATACAAAACACAGACACCAGCAAAGAAACCACAGGAAAAAACAATACATATTTTGTCTTTCTCTAATATAAACAGATTTTACCTATGTGTGTCCATGCATTGTTTAACGCCCAATGTACCGGCTTAAGTAATTGAATAGTATTATTAGTACTGTTTATTCAATATTTTATAGTTGAAATATTTTTCATACAAGTCTTGAGGCTTATTTGCCTATTTTTTATAACAATCATAACTACATATTAGTTTATGATATAGATGTGTTTATATTGGTACATAATGTACCTGATTTAGATCTTATTAACTGATCATTAATTAAGAATTATCATTAATATAAGACAGATTTTTAAAAGTATACTATATTCCCTTTTATAAAAATTTCTATCTGACAATGGTCTATTCACATTAGTCCTGTAGGACGATCGAATTCTTTTGGAAGGATTAAGGTGGAGCATTTTTGTAAGGGTCTCACTAAACCTATTTACGCGGAACCTTGAACCGGTCAAAAAAAGCTTCATGTACTTATATTAAACATCGATATATACATGTAGGTACTAGATGGGCACTGTCATAGAAAAAGATGGGCGTCCGACTTGTAGTGCATGCCCCTCACCTGTATAAGCCTGTCCTTGTCCCCGCCATAGCGCTGTCCCGCTTTTCTGAATAGATGGCGTTAGTAAAATGAGTCCACATTCTTTGTTTGACAGGACCCGTCTATGTAAATTGA
This sequence comes from Erebia epiphron, assembly GCA_963932025.1. Classification (NCBI taxonomy): domain Eukaryota; kingdom Metazoa; phylum Arthropoda; class Insecta; order Lepidoptera; family Nymphalidae; genus Erebia; species Erebia epiphron. The sequence continues at coordinate 2,419,899 of OZ009946.1, forward strand.
GGTCGTTGATATTACAGGTGAAAAAGACGTCGCATGCTCTGACCGACGGGACGCGACTTCTATCGGTGCGGAAACGGCGATTTACCGCGTTTTCACTCTTATTACTGTGTACATAAAGCTTTCTGACCGGCTTGAGTCGGTTCACCGTCGCTAGATTTTGTGAGACCCTAATCCACAGCTCTATTTTCACCTCAAGTCTTAAGCATATGCTGAGAATGCGAAATTATAAAATTGAATCATGTGAACCAGCCATTATAAAAGCTTTTAATTTTAAATGGGGTTAGATTATAAGATTTTATTCTTTAAATTACATTCCACATTGATGTCATTCCATATTATACACAAAATCCACGTGGACTTGAATCTCGAGTTATATAAGTATTCATATTATACATAGATTTATAACCTTCCAATAATACCTATATAATACAACTAACATTATATAAAATAAGTAGATCATACTATAGATAAATGAAAATTTTGTTAAAAAGTAGTCAAAGTTGGATTTAACTATTCGGGTATGGATTTTTGAATATCCTTAAAGCGCTCCCGATACAAACGAAGTTTGATGTAACCAAATCAAACCAAAACTTGACTTTAAATGGTCTGTGATTCAGACAAAAGTGAAATTTCAAAGATGGATGGTTAGATATTATGAAGTACAAACATAATTTGTGCCAACGTTAATGTACAATTCTTCATATGAATTCATTAGAACGTTATTTTTTCAGATCTATTTTTCAGTATGTCCTATGTCAGTAGGGAGTTATGGTTTTTAAAAAATTCTAAAATATGCCTAATACAATCGAGTGTTGAGTGATAGAAAGGTGCTGGCGTTAAGTTGCGTCCTGACTATATAACGTTTAACTTTTATCAATAAGTATAATTATTTATTATAATTTATTGAAATAAATAAATTAAAAAAAAACTTCCTGCATACTTATCTGATCCGGTGACAAAGTCATTAATATCAAAAACTAAACAGGTATACTTAGGGGACTTTTGCCCACCTATGTGATGTGGAAATAATAGACTTGGTCCACGTTTACAGGTATATTAATAAGATACAATAGATTATGTAAAACTGTACAATAGAAATATATCAAAGGAAGCGTAGCGCTGGACGTCCAGCAATAGAATGGTGTGTCGTCTGTTGCTACAGCGCAGCTCCCGCGCGCAGGACGTTCCGAATCCAAAAACGTTCCAAAAGCAAGTTCGAATTCCGAACGCGTAGCTTGTGTGCGTTGCCAGCTAGCAAGGAGGTAACGCCACACAGGCATAAAAATTAGTTCCAATTTTGGCCACCGGGTCAGTTCAGTTTGTGGGACTATATAATATATAGGCAGCTGACAGATAATGTTAAATTTACTTTGATTTTAAAGATATTACAAATATAACAATGTGGCCAATTCTAAATTAACTAAACTGACTATCCTTTTCTACTAGTAGCATTATGGGAAGGATAACGATATATTTAGACTTAATTTTATCCAACACAAGTTATAATATTTTTGTTAATCAGGACGCACCTGAGCTATTTGGAGTGGTGGAAAGCATTTTTGGTAACTTTGTCAAATCATAGAATATATCAAAGTAATAAAATATTACTTCACTTAATCTACTAGTTTTATTTTCTACCGTATGACTTTTTGCCTATGCCGCGGGAAAACGCTGACGAAGTCGCGGGTATCATCTAGTTGCATATATAAATAATGGAAAATTAAGAAATCAGAAATTTTTACATCCCAACCCCTCCCATAGGGTGCACTAGACTGTTTAATTTTCATAATAGGTAAATCGAACACGTTCTATTTTGTTTTTACACACGAGAAATTACTCGAAAATAAGAACTTAGTATGTAGGGATTCACCGCTCATTACAATATAGGTACATGTAGCAAACCAACAAAGAAAAGAGGCAATGAAAAAAGGAATAGGAACTTGAAGTGCAAGAAATAGTCCAAAAAATTAAAACAGCTAGTGCGCTTGCCAAAAAGAAATCAAATCATCAGCACAATCGGAGCACAACTAGGGGCTTGGCTCTACTAGAGATCTCGATAACTTTTTAAAAGTGAAGCATTATGATTTGAACTTGTATTATGACACCGTGTAAGATTGCAAAGGCCGTTGGATTGTAATCTAACTAGCGATTTTGTAAACTGTCGACAGATTACAATTTAACGCATTACTTTTCGGTAGATTGTAATCTGTTAGGGATATGAACCCGATAAAACCTAATCATTTATGTCGTCCCTGGTCATCCTGATCATTTATGTCGAACCCTAACCTAACCTACTTACAAGAAAGAGAAGAAAACGTAAATACAATGAATACCTACTTATTTCAAAAATTGGCACTCGGTACATTGAACGGTTCACAATCTGTACACAGTTAACAATATCGCTAGTTGGATTGCAATCTAACGGTTTTTGCAATCTTACGGTGACATATACAGTATGTCTTGGCCACCTTTACATGAAATGTTTTTGTTGGGATACTTATATATATTATAAATGCGAAAGTTTCTATTGATGGATGGATGGATGTTTGTTAATCAATCACACAACGGCTGAACGGATCTGGATGAAAGGACATTGACCAAATTCGCCTAAGAATCAACATACGTTTGAAATATACAGTAATTCTTAGCTTATTTTATAACCTTTATTCCAAATATTAGAATTCAACGGACACTTCAAATTAATTAAAAGTAAATAAATGGGTATTCAATTGATTACTATACGTTTCCGGTCTCTCGATTATTAACCACAGATCAATAACTTACAGGTTAAAATAATATCCAATACAACCGCTTGAGCGCTAGATCCGTATCGTAAGAAACAAGATAAAAGCAGCTTAAAGTGCTAAGTGCGCTAGAATATTCTGAATCTCGCAACGCCATCTATTGAAAGTACAATAATTTAATATTTCTAACGCCATCTGTGAAGTTATCGATGAACTATGACGATACCTGCATCCTTATTAATAACGCCATCTGTAATGTTTTTGACGGACTACTGCGAATCTTGTCTTATCTACATACTGTTTACAGCTGTATTACAATTGGTTAAAGATGACATTTATTTGATCAAGCAGATTGATTGTGAAAGCTGAAATATCCTCAAAATTGAAAATATTTTTGGTTATAAGTAATTTCTTAGCAAGTGTCCGTTGTTTTAATCTGCTCTCAAGTATAAAAAGGTATTAATTTGAACCCAGTAATCAATGTTTTATGACGGTTGGTTCTTAGGCGAACTTTGTATGGGGATGGAACAATGTCCTTTGGCACAGAGATAGATTATAGTATGAAATAACACATCGGCTACTTTTAATCATGGACAAATGGAGAGTTCCCGCGGGAACTAAAAATCCCTCAATCCACGCGGACGAAGCCGCGGGCATCGGCTAGTTTTAAATATCAGGAAATTTAAGTCCAGATTATTTAATTTATATATAGGTAATAATAACCTACCTACTACTAAATGTTGTCCGCCAGTGTTTTCCATATTTTTTGTAAGCACTAGCGCTCCTCAGGCATCCCCATCATACGACAGAGGCGCAGTGCTATAGGGCTGCTGCCCGCGCCCGGCTACTGCGGCGTTCAGAACGTCGGACTTATGTACGGCGGCACGCTGACCGAGATCAATGAGCACCCCTGGTTGGCGATGATCCGATACGACAAATGTCACTATTTCTTAGCTCACTACAGTCGCGATCTACTTAATAGGTTTTTCTAGGACAGAGGCGAAGCGCGCCCGGCTCCTGAGGCGTTCAACACGTTGACAAAATCTGCAGCGGTACGATGACCGAGGTCGATGAATATCCCCGAAAAATTGATTTTTGTCTAAAAACACATATAGATTTATCTTCGAGAATATAGTCTATACTATAAAGTTATTAACCGACTTCCAAAGAAGGAGGAGGTTCTCAATTCGGCGCGTATTTTGCGCGAATATCACTGTGGTTTTTTTTTCTATCAGTCGTTAGAGGAAGCTCTCGAGGTGGTCACATAAAAAATTCTGACTCCAAATCCTCAACCCTGACACTAAAAAGTAAAAAATAAAAATTCTTTCCAAAAAACCGACTTCCAACGCCCCTATATAGAACAAAATAATTTTGATTTCTACTATGTTGAAGTCGGGCGGGTATAACAAGGATAAGCAAAGTTGACGCATCAGACTCGCCCGACTTCACCACCTCGAGAGCTTACTCTAACGACTGATAGAAAATAAATTACAAATTAAAAAAACCCGCGACTAGAAAAAAGCTAATGACCTTCAGACGGATGAACAGATTTTCATGAAACATGGCTAAGAACACTCGGGATAAAATTATCTATGACACAAAAAATACTAAACGAAAATCGGTTCATCCGTTTGGGAGCTACGATACCACAGACAGATACACAGATACACAGACAGACACGTTAAACTTATAACACCCCTCTCTTTTTGCGTCGGGGGTTAAAAAGAAGACGTGTGGCACTCGGAGACTGCCGCGGTAAAGCTATTGCATAGCATTTTTTATCAACTTGCTATGACTACTTGTGTTGTTGACTTCAAGTTGTTGAAAATATTATAAAGGAGAAATCTTTTCAAAAAAATAGTCTTTTTATTTTCAACATCTTGAAGTCAACAACACAAGTAGTCATAGCAACCAAAGTGTTAGGTTTTTTTTCGTTACGGAATTTCTGGGTTCGGTCTCCACGCTCAAGGCCCGCGATAGAAGCTATGCAATCATATGCAATCAACGACCTCAATTTACATAGACGGGCCCTGTCGAACAAAGAATGTGGACTTATGTTTAACAACGCCATCTAGTCTGAAAAGCGGGAACTTGCTTGCAACATATGCGCCATCTTGAAAACGTATACTGGCATTTATTGACACGTATCTTACATCTTCCTTAATTAATCGGTTATTGCTAAATATTGACAACATTAACTAAATAATTAGACTCGCGATAAAAGCCCAGTGATATTTGACATTTCGTAGACCTCACTCTACACTAGCGCCCCTAGCGGCGAATTTAAACGCGGTAGCCCTCATTGAGATAGAGATATTTATCACATTCTCTCGTAGGCTACTTTACTGAAGTTTCACTTCTGCCCTGTGTGAATTGCACACACACACTTTTTTATTTACACTAACCCCCTTATAAATCAAGTAGGTACGCGAACTTGTATAGATGCAATTTGTATGTGCGGCGATCCTCTGTTATATTTTCGCTGTGACATTAGTAGGTATGGATATTACTTCCACACGTGTCCACACTACGTATTTATATTTTACTAGCTGATGCCCATGACTCCGTCCGCGTGGAGGTATGAAAAATAGTTTATGTCCTATTCTCAGACCTACCGAATATACACAAAAAATTTCATAAGAATCGGCTAAGCCGTTTCAGAGGAGTTTTGTTACAAACACTGTCACACGAGAATTTTATATATTAGAGAACTAGCTGATGCCCGCGACTTCGTCCGCGTGGATTGTAATCTGTTTTTCTAGACTGTAATCTATCTCTGTGCCAAACATTCATATCCGTTCAGCCGTTCTGGCGTGATTGAGTACCAAACATCCATTTGAGGTTTTTTAATTCCCGCGGGAACTTAATTATTTTTTTATATAAAAACATTCCGTGGAAGTTAAGGAACACCCAAAAAACAATTTGCCGAATTGGTCGAGCCGTTCTCGAGTTATGCGCTTAGCAACATTCATTTTTATTTATTAGAGAATAATCTGGGGTTTTTTGGTTGATAACCTCATTATAATATTACTAACCCCATGTTGATACATATTTAGGTATCAGTTATTCCTAAGGCTTCGTATTGGGCAGTCCTCGCATTGCATTTATTTTGGTAATATATTCAGTTTATGTGATTTAACCCAAAATGGATTGTTTGTGCAGAAATTTTATTATTTTAAGTTTTCTTGCAGTGTTATCAACAAATGCTCAAGGTAAGGCTATTTATTAACTTCTTGTTTTGAATTTATTTTATGACTAGCTGATGCCCGCGACTACGTCCGCGTGGATTGAGGTTTTTTGGTTCCCGCAGGAACTCCTTAGTTTTCCGGGATAAAAAGTAGCCTATGTGTTATTCCAGACTATAATCTATCTCTGTGCCAAATATCATTCAAATCTGTTGGGGCCGTTGGGGCGTGATTGAGTAACAAACATCCATCCACACATCGTTAGGGCGAGGCAAGGTGGAATGAGGTCTATCCAACGACTCTCCACACTATGAGATATAGACGAGAAAAAAACCATTCACGTCCTTTACTTACATGTAGGGTGTTGAATTCATCCAATGGGGGTGACGTTTTAGGAACGTTACGTTATCGTGGAGGGTAAAGTAAAAAGCGTCTTCATACTCGTTTTATATTTCCACTACCTAGCTGATGCGCGTCTTCGTCGTGGAATAAGTTTTTTTTAATTTCCGGGGAACTCCTTCATTTTCCGGGATGAAAAGTAGCCTGTGTCACTCTCCAGGTCCTCAAGTACTTATACCCAAAATCACGTCGATCCGTTGCTCTGTTGCGACGTGATTGAAGGACAAACCAACAAAGTACGAGCAACAAACCAACAAACAAACACGCCTTCGCACGCCCGCCTTCGCCTTCGCATTTACTAACTCGTTGGTCTGCGGATCACGAGGTCCTGGGTTCGATTCCCGGTCGGGCATAAAAGTTAGGTATTGGGTTTTTCAATTAAGAAAATCTCAGTGCCAGCCCGGAGTTGGAAGTTGGCGGTGTTTCACCCCCGTGCCTCGGAGAGCACGTTAAGCCGTCGGTCCCGGTTATTATCACTAACATGATAGCTTAGTCGTTAAAGCCCGCCAACCCGCATTGGAGCAGCGTGGTGGGTCTAAGCAGCTCTGATTCCCGCTCTCCTATGAGAGTGGAGGCCTGTGCCCAGCAGTGGGACGTTAATAGGCTATAGTGATGACTAGAGGATGCCCGCGACTTCGTCTGCGTGGATTAACTTTCTGTATCTCGGGGCAACTCCTTAATTTTCCTGGATAAAAAGCAGTCTATGTCCTTCCCCGGGAATAATAAACTACCTCTATCAGTTGAAAACATGGACCCAGCATGGAACAGCGTAGCAGACAAACGGACAGGCAGACACTTTCGCATTTGTAATATTAGTATGGATGATATAGGTACCTATTTGTGTAATCGTGATTCTGTTGACGTCCACGGTAATATTGTCACGTTAGAAATTATAATAGCGCACCCTGTCTCATGTTTCAGAGTGCAGCGCCGGTGCGCAGTGCGTCGTGGTGGAAGAGTGCCGGAGGATACTCATAGCTCCGAATAGCACCACAGATCCGAATGTGATTGAACAGTCGAGTCGCTGCGGATTCAACGAGCGTAATCAATCGATGGTACAAACGTTTTATTTACATACTTAATTACAGTCCCACAAACTTATCTGACCCGGTGGTCAAAACTGGAACTAATGTATATGCCTGTTTAGTTTTTGTTTTATAGCGACCCTGACACCTGGGTCAGATATGTTTGACGGACGGTTAATAACATTGCCATGCAGGGTTTTGCCTATACCTACCTACCCTACCCCTGGTGGCATGGAGTCCAATGTTGAATCAGAAAGGTATTGGCTTTCAAGAAGGTTTTGGGACTCAATAATTGTCTTGAAGTAAAGAGCAAAGGCAAACTTCCATACATCAATATTCCAAAAAACCGGCCAAGTGCGAGTCGTACTTGCGCTCCGAGGGTTCCGTACAAATTGTGACGTGGTAGGCCGTCTACGATGTGGTGGCTGGCCCTTGGAGCTGTTAAAAAACCAAACATTTAAGCCAACGCAATCAAAAGATACAGCCGTTTATGCTGCAAATATCGACATTCGCAAGGGTTGATTCCCTTGCGAGTGTCGAAATGTGCGAGTGTGCTTTATGGCGTTGCTTCGTACCAAATTTCAAGATTCTGAGTTTACGGGAATTACCCTGTAGGTTTTGATTCCCTTGCGAGTGTCGAAAATTTTACATAAGTTTAAAATTAACAAGTAATAAAATAAAAAAATTTAAAAGAAACCCACGAGTCACGACGAACTGCAGAGCTCCATTATACCTTTGACCTTTATAACTTTGAAACAACAATTAGATCTTAGCAAACGTATATATTACATAATACTCGTATCTAAAACACAAAACTGCATCTTTGACGGCTCAGTAGTTTTTTTGACCAGCGTGGTGGACTATGGCCAAACCCTTCTCTTTCCGAGGCGCGCTTGTCACGACAAATCAAAAGAGTCCAAATACGACGGGTTTACGATGAGTTCCTATGACAACCTCCTGGCTCCATCATGGGACCCTGGGCAGCATCTAGGTACAAAGTTCTTATCAAGACAAATCTAAAAAGTCCAAACGCGACGGGTATACGATGAGAATTTAAGGAGTTCCCATGATCGCCTCCTGACTCCATCATGAGACCCTGGACAGCATCTAGGTACAAAGCGCTTGTCACGACAAATCAAAAGAGTCCAAATGTGACGGGTTTACGATGAGAACTTAAGGAGTTCCTATGACCACCTCCTGGCTCCATCATGATACCCTTGGCAGCATCTAGGTACAAGCTAAATATATCTAAATCAGCACAGTAGTTTTTGAGAAAAATGGTAACATATCGAAATATTAAAATCACAGACTAACGCTCAGCTTGGTTGTCTATGGTCCTAAAATCTAACTAAGAACCTTCTCTCAAGTTATATATATATCTAATGCAATAAACCGCATCTCAATCGGCCCAGTACTTTTGTGAAAAATGGTAACATATTGAAATATTAAAATCATAGACTACAGCTCAGCTTGGTTGTCTATGGTCCTAATATATATCTAAGAACCTTTTCACAAGCTAAACATATCTAATGCAAAAAACGCATCTCAATCGGTCCAGTACTTTTTGTGAAAATTTTTAACATATTGAAAAATTAAAATCATAGACTACAGCTCAGCTTAGTTGTCTATGGTCCTAAAATATGTCTAAGAACCTTCTCTCAAGCTATATATATCTAACTAGTATTTCGCCCTGTGCGCGAGCTGCTAAAGCAGCTTGTGGTTAGACTTACAAGTAGTACAGATTTTACTGTACTAAACTGAATTCATTTATTATGGTGATAACAAAATAAATAAAAATGGCGCTGAATTTTTAAAACTTTGGTAACAGTTTCCTGTTTCGTAACCCCAGGGAGTCCTAAATATCGATTTTGAACGAAATTGGTCAATTAACAAAGAATTTCAAAATGGCGCTGATTTTTTAAAATTTTGGTAACAGTTTCCTGTTTTGTGACCCCAGGGAGCCCTAAATATCGATTTTGAACGAAATCGGTCAATTAACAAAGAATTTCAAAATGGCGCTGATTTTTTAAAATTTTGGTACCAGTTTCCTGTTTTGTGACCCTAGGGAGCCCTAAATATCGATTTTGAACGAAATCGGTCAATTAACAAAGAATTTTAAAATGGCGCTGATTTTTTTAAAATTTTGGTACCAGTTTCCTGTTTTGTAATCCCACGAAGTCCTTAATATCGATTTTGAACGAAATCGGTAAATTAACAAAGAATTTCAAAATGGCGCTGTTTTTTTAAAGTTTGGTAACAATTTCCTATTTTGTAACCCCAGGGAGTCTTAAATATCGATTTTGAACGAAATTGGTCAATTAACAAAGAATTTCAAAATGGCGATGATTTTCTAAAATTTTGGTAACAGTTTCCTGTTTTGTGACCCCAGGGAGCCCTAAATATCGATTTTGAACGAAATCGGTCAACTAACAAAGAATTTCACAAAGCGGAATTTTTTTAATTTTGGTACCAGTTTCCTGTTTTGTAATCGCACGAAGTCTTAAATGCAATAAACCGCATCTCAATCGGCCCAGTACTTTTTGTGAAAAATTAAGAGCATAGACTACAGCTCAGCTTTGTTGTCTATGGTCCTAAAATATATTTAAGAACCTTCTCACAAGCTATACACATCTAATGCAAAAAACCGCATCTCAATCGGCCCAGTACTTTTTGTAAAAAATTTTAACATATTGTAAAATTAAAATCATAGACTACAGCTCAGCTTAGTTGTCTATGGTCCTAAAATATGTCTAAGAACCTTCTCACAAGCTATACGCATCTAATGCAAAAAACCGCATCTCAATCGGCCCAGTACTTTTTGAGAAAAATGGTAACAAAAAAGTGCACAAACAAACACACACCCTCTTAGGGTAAACACATAATATACCGTCTCCGCTTCGACGAGGGTAATAAAAATAGTTTTATTATAAAATTGATATAACTAAAAATTTTGGCTTTTCGCAATTAAAAATATTTTTTTATATGATGTAACAAAAAATTTATGCTTTTCGCAATTACTCCTATATCTGTGCTTCATGGCGTTGCTTCGTACCAAATTTCAAGATTCTGAGTCCACGGGAAGTACCCTGTAGGTTTTGATGCCTTTGTGAGTGTCGAAAATTTGCAGCATAAACGGCTGTATCTTTTGATTGAGTGTACGGCAGTACGCCTCCAGGCAAGGGGGTTTAAATAGGGGGTGAAAGTTTCTATGACAGTCCGTTATTTTCAGGTTATATCGATGAATCTTGGTATTTGAGCTTTTGGTTAAAATGAAGAAATACGTGAATTCAGTTTTTGAAAATTTCACCCCTAAAGGGGTTAAATAGATGATGAAAGTGTGCATGTGATTTCTAGAAACCTAATTAGTTCCACGCGGATGAAATCGCGGGCTAAAGTTAGTGTACAATATTAAAACTCTAAATTTAATTTAATTTATGACTACTGCATTACTCGTCAAGCATCATGAATAAAAACACTTACAATCTACATAAATTCCACAAAGCGGGGCCTCGCAAAAATTTACCGCCCTGAGCCTCGCAATGGCTAAGGCCGCCACTGATGGCGCGTTTTTGCGTTTTTTTAAATTGGCTTCATGGATCTACGTTCTAGCTCTTAATTTCTAGCCTCGAGGGTTTACTTTTTGATTTATCAAAGTTAATTAATGTCATTATTTTTCAAGTTTTCATCATACAAAGTCAATTTTAATAAGAACCTTCTTGCAAGAAAACTTTTAAGTGGACTAACTTTAGAAGTAAAATGGACTACTAAAATGGAAAAATAAAAACTCCAAGAAAATAGCACGAGATATTCAAGGAATGAAAGTATTTTTTTAACAGAGTAGCATAAGCTAGTTAGGCATTATTTTTAATTCGGGTTTTTCTGTCAATCTTAAATTATTATCATTGTTATTGATACATCGTAAATTTACCCCCAGATATGCTGTTCGCCAGTGTTATCCGACTTTCCTGCGAGCACTAGCGCTCCTCAGGCATCCCCGTCATACGACAGAGACGCAGCACTAGGGCTGCTGCCCGCGCCTGGCTCCTGCGGCGTCCAACATAAACCTCCTTTTATTTACAGGATAAGCGGGGGCACTATGACCAAGCTCTATGAACACCCCTGGATGGCGATGATCCGATACGAAAAATGTAACTATTTCTGAGCTCACTACACTCGCGTTAATTTTTAAGCAAGTAACGATTTTCGGGTTTCGTACCTTAAGAGGAAAAAAGGAACCCTTATAGGATAACCTCGTTGTCCGTCTGTCTGTCTCTTTTTCTCGAGAACGCAACGCAATCAAAAGATACGGCTGTTTATCGAGCATATAGGGTGTCGAATTGTTTTAAACGATTGTTTGATGTCGTCCGACCAACTAGTTAGCTAGTAGGGTATCCACCAAGTGCAAACACTGCGTTCTTCGATGCAAGCTCGTCATTTCAGCACCTTGGGAACATAAATAATTAATCGTCCATGTTTTGGTCAAGTGACTAAAGCTTTATCATTATACTAGCGATCGGCCGCAACTTAGTCCGCGTACACTTTCTGAATTTCCATGAGATTATAAAATTTTCCCGCTGCAAGAGGCCTATATAATATTATAAAGGCTATACTGGATGGTCCAAATAGTGACATCCATGAAAAAAAAATGATTCCTTGTGCATAGACGTAGGTATATGCCCTAATCCCTATATAAAATGTCCCATGTACGTTCAGAGATTTTTGGTAGTTTTTGAGTTATATTTTTTTTGGTTTTTTCGTGAGATTTATGAGCGAGCGAGAGTTAAATTTTTTCTTTTTATTAAATGTTTTTGCAGAGCATTTTTTTTGTGAATATGCTTGCTATGAAGTGTACCTACTTACGACACAAGTCGGAAAATTTTTGATCTTAAATGAGAAGTTGAAGAGAAGAATGAGAAGTACGGAAATAGTAGAAAACGTAGGTATGACAGAGGTAGAGTCGAATTTTCAACTTTAGATTAGAAAAAAACCGGGCAAGTGCGAGTCGGGCTCGCGCACGAAGGGTTCCGTACCATTATTAATAAATAATTACCTTTGTTAATGAACCGCAAGACTAACTTTGTTTGTAGAGGTTTATTGTTAATATCAAAAAAACTATGCTAGTTAGAGCATTGGCTATAGTTTTCCTGTAAAATATACGTAAATTCCTATTGACCACAATTATTTCAAATTTTTCGATTGGTAAACTCCGGAGATAAGGGGGGGGGGGGGGGAACGGTATTTTTTAGACATTTTCCCCGATAAATCAAAAACTATCATAACTAAAAATAATTAAAAATCTGTTTTAGAAAGTACAAAGTAAACCATTTCATATGATACCCCACACAGTACAGTTATCTCACTTTTAAATTTCAACCCTCAGATTTCCCCCCTTTTTAAATAAGAACAAAAATAATTTCCAATTTTTTTTCATTCCAGTGTCTTTGGGCCACTAATATACACAACTATTCCAAATTTCATGTCGATAGCTTCGGTAGTTACTGAAATAATCGAGTGTGACGGACGGACAGACGGACAGACAGACGGAGAAAGTCCAAAGACGGAGATAAGGGTTCCATTTTACCATTTTGGTACGGAACCCTAAAAAGGGATATTATTAATCGAGCGACTAAAAAATTTATTGGCGACTGTTTAAAAGGGATACTATATCGGCGGTAAATAAGTTTGCGAAAATTGTATGTAGACCTATAATATTTTATATCAATTAGTTAAACTTGTTACAGCGAAAGGCAGCGGGTTCTATTGCGGTGGCGTGCTGATATCGTCCCGGTACGTGCTCACTGCGGCGCATTGTGTCAAACCCTCGCGGCTGCCCAAGAGGTGGAAAGTGTAAGATACATTTAATTTCGAACACAGATTGACTGTAACCTTCACCAAAACTTGAAAAAATAGTACATTGTTCATTGAGGGAAGAAAGTGACCGATTCCTGCGCTAGTGCTTTAGACTACACAGTGCGAGATAAATAAGCGACATTAAATTTTGAGGATCTATTTTATTAACTTAAAATTCAAATAAAACAAAATAACTCGCGCGCGATCGATATTTTTCCGAGCGGGTTTAGATAAATTAGTCAAGTACACGAACACTTTGTTAATGAAAATGTCAGAATCCCTCAGTGATTAGAGATAATATTCATTTGATCCGGCCACGATAACTCAAAATGCGATCTAAACACAAAAGTACTTATTCAATAATCGCTGAGTCTGCAGGCAGGAGACTGGACTACCATCGTTCAAACACTCGAATTTTTACTATTTTCAATATGGCTTCCGTATCCGCAGATTAAATCGAATGCCATGAAACGAGTCAAATTGACAGATATTTTCCATAGAAAATGTATGGCGAATATTGAAGAGTGTAGAACTATGCAAGACTTTGATGCGGTTCCTTTCAAAATTTGTTTTTAAAGAAGAACTCTCCATAATGATGATGATGATCGAGGGTTTGAAAGATGGGCGAGGAGCACGGCCAAAATTTCATAGGTGTCTATTTCAGAAAGTATACTAGATGGAAGAGTGGAAGTAGGAAATATGCATGACTTTGATATGGTTTTTTTACAAGATTTGTTCTGTATGGAAGAATTGTCGGTTTGCCGTTAGAAAAGCCAAGATGTCAAAGTTCAATGGCACCCAAAGGTACCCGATCGTCAGCGGTATGATATTGATAAATAATTAACTAAGGAAGGTTTTTTTGTGTTTTTACTTAAACGGTCTCTTACACTATGCATGTCTGGAAAGTTTTTTTACATTTAAAGGCCCTTATAGATTCTTAGTGGGGTCTCTGTTTCCTGTTTTCTTATGAGATTTTTTTTACGTCTGTCGGACGCTTGGCACGGTGGCGCTTCCACTGTGCTCGCTAGCATAGCAGTGTGTTGTTTACTTCAGAACACGTAGGCAGTAAACACTAGGATAGAAGGAGAGCAAGTAAGTAGACAGTGGGCCGCGCGGTCTACTACGTGGTCCGCTTTAGCGGGCCACGCAACCACGCGCCCTACTAGTATATATATATATATATATATATATATATAGCTGCTCGTGCTGACTGACTGATTGATCACTTCTCCTGTAAAATTTTGTATGAAAATATTTTTTTTTTCTTATCGTTTCGTTTGGAAGACAAAAATTCATTCAGAGGAAAAATACGGAGAGAGCTGATGATTGAGGATTTCGAAGACGGATGAAGAGCACAGCCAGGGTATCGAAGATAGGTGGGGGGTGCTCGATCAAATGTCATTTGAAATTTAACCAATTGACAGTAAGCTGAAAAAAAATTCAAAATGGCGGATTTAAGATGGCCGCCATACAAATTTCGTCGGTGTCTATCTCGGAGAGTATAAAAGATGGAGTGGCTTCGTGGCAAAAGATGATCAGGACATGAAAGTCTACTTGATGAACAGGAAAAAAGTTCAAGATGGCGGAATTTATTTTTCCATAGAAAATGTATGGCGAATATTGAAGAGGCTACAATTAGTGAAGAACTATGCAAGACTTTGATGCGGATCCTTTTCTAAGTTTGTTTTTATTTCGGAGAAAAAAAAATATGGAGAGCGGTGATGATCGAGGGTTTGAAAGATGGGTGAGGAGCACGGCCAAAATTTCATAGGTGTCTATTTCAGAAAGTAGGTATGCTAGATGGAAGAGTGGAAGTAGGAACTATGCATGACTTTGTTATGGTTTTTTTACAAGATTTGATCTGTATGGAAGAATTGTCGGTTTTAACTATCGTGAGAGATATTCATCATAAATATACATAACCCGGATACACTCACGTTTTATGTCGGAAAAGTGCCCGACTAGTTTCGAACCCGTTCGGGGCCCTTATTCATGAGCCTGTTCGCGCGACGCGGTCGCTGCTCGACTGGGTTCGAAACTAGTCGGGCACTTTTCCGACATAAAACGTGAGTGTATCCGGGTTATGTATAATTGTCGGTTTGCCGTTAGGAAAGCCAAGATGGCGAAGTTATATTGATTGTATGCATGTCTGGCAAGGTTTTCAAAAACCATTACACAAGTATTTCTTTATTTTAAACTAGTTTCCCAAACACCAAGTTTCATGGATATACCTAATGTAAAAAATTACGGACTTTCATTTTACCTCTTTGGAGGTGAGCCGACATGCACTTGGCCGGTTTTTTATCTTATTGGACTTCCTCCTAAAGATTCCTTTCTAAATGGATATCTTTTTTAATTTTTATTATCAACATAAAAATCGATACAGCTTTGGTGGGTAGCACTGCGAAAAACCACGTAACTAGTTCAACATATCAGAATTTTAAACTGTTTCTAGCTAAATTACTAAAAATACATGGAGAAAACTTGAACTAAACTACCTACAATTTGCTTAAAAATAATATGTTGGACTCAATTATTGTAATAATACAATAAACATTAGAACCCAGAGCTGTAAATCTAGGTAAGTAAATAAAATTAAAAATGACTGTGAGAGTGACGTTTGAGTCATATTGTCTCTGATTTGTAATAAATATTGGTAGTTTTTTCCCCGCTGGAATAAAATCTCTCGAATAAAGTGTGTGAAAGGAAATAAATCACTATAAAAAATCAATTAATCATCACCAAGGTGTTTTAATAAATCGAACCAGAAAGCTATCGGAGTTGTTCAAATTACATAATGCTTAAAAAATACGATTTTACTTATATTCTTAGTTAATTCCATTTTAAAATTAGTATCAAGACTATTTATTAAGATCTGAAGATCACAAATGAGGAAACTTGTCAAAATTTTAATAAAAACTT
Organism: Erebia epiphron; assembly: GCA_963932025.1. NCBI lineage: Eukaryota > Metazoa > Arthropoda > Insecta > Lepidoptera > Nymphalidae > Erebia > Erebia epiphron. Next base: position 2,436,024 of record OZ009946.1, read on the forward strand.
TGACAACTTTAACAAGTGCGAGTCGGACTCGTGCACCGAGGGTTCCGTACAAACCTATAAAAGTAAAAGTTATAGTATTTTTATTCCACTCATTTGTTTTAATTTCAATTTATTACCTCTACGCGTTCATGCGGAAAGGGGTAGTAAGTTTAAAATTATTAAAAATATTTTCATTATAATATGATGTAACTAACAATGTATGCTTTTCGCAATTTTTCCTTTATCTGTCCTGTAAGACGTTGCTACGTACCAAATTTCAAGATTTTGAGTTCACGGGAAGTATCCTGTAGGTTTTGATTCCCTTGCGAGTGTCGAAATTTGCAGCATAAACGGCTGTATCTTTTGATTGCGTTGGCTTAGAAGTTTGATTTTTTCACAGCTCCAAGGGACAGTAATTTGTTACAGCTTAAAGGTATTTAGAGTAAAGGATGCAAATTTGGAATACCACTTTTAAAAAAAATCGTATTAATCATGGGTTAAGAGATAAAAAGAGTAAACACTGCATTTAATTACAGAGGAACTTATCTTTTATTCAAATAAAAATAATTAACAACTTTGGCTTATTATAAGTAGGATAATTTTTATTTTAATCATGAACTCACAGATTGGTATAGTTTAACCAAAGTGAATCTAATTTGGAATAGGGTATTCCAAATTACAATCACCTTAATAATTAACTTAAATTAACTATTTACGTATTATCTACGACCTATCTTTTTCGTCAGAGTTTCTTCTCTCTCTCTTTTTCTCTTTCTTTTTCTCTCTTTTTTTAAGTCTCTTTTTCTTTAGCAAGTCGAAATAATGTGGTTCTGGGTACATTATAAATCTGCGCTGCCTTTAAATAGCCCATTCTATTATCTCGGACAGCTAATACCGCAGCAGCCATATCATCTTGATTCCACTTCTTACGCTTTCTATATTTACGGGCAGAGTTGGCAGCAGTTGTAGACATTTCTAAAATAAAATTAAAATATAGGTATTGATTAAAAAGACTACCAAAAGAAATTACGATTCAGAATCCTTTCAATTAGAAATAGAAACAGGAGGGCATACTAATGTGCACATAATTTGGAATATTCCAAATTAACTTCACTTATCATATTCAAAATTAGAAACTTAACAATTTCTAACCTAAAATATTTTGATGAATTTGTGTTTAGAATAATTTCTAAAATAAGCGCTGATTTCTACAGCTGATACACTAAACTGTGGATTTGTACAAATATAACCATCTAATCTATCTATCTAATCTAATCTAATATATATATATATATAAAATCGTTAGCTAATCAACGCACAGCCTAAACCGCTGGGGATAGAAACTTAAAATTTTGACAGTAGGTTCCTTTTGTGACGTAGGCGCTCACTAAGGAAGGATTTTTCAAAATTCTACCCCTAAGGGGGTGAAAATGAAGAAATATGTGTTTCACAGTTTTTAAAAATTCTACCCCCGAAGGGGTGAAATAGGGGATGAGAGTTTGCATGAAAGTCCTTCATTTCTCAAGACATTCTCAAGTTATATAAACGAAATTTTGTGATGACTAGGTATCCACTAAGAAAGGGTTTTTCAAAATATCAACGGCTACGGGTTGAAAATAAAGAAATACGTGTTTCACCGTTTTTGAAAATTCGACCCCCAAAGGGGTGAAATAGGGGATGAAAATTGTTATAAAAGGCCTCCTTTTCTCAAGATATTTTTCAAGTTATATCAACGAAACTTGGTATTTTGGCTTTCGTTTAAAAATAAAGAATTACGTGTGTCACAGTTTTTCAAAATTCAACCCCTAAAGTGGTAAAATAGGGGTTGAAAATTTTTATGAAAGCTATAGCCATGAAACTTGGTATATGAGCTGCGAGTTGAAAATTAAGAAATACACATTTCACAGTTTTTGAAAATTCAACCCCCAAAGGGGTGAAATGGGGGATGAAAGTTGGTATCAAAGGCCTTAAATTCTCAAGGTATTTTACAAGTTATATCAACGGAACTTGGTATTTTGGCTAACGGTAAAAAACAAAGAATTACGTGTGTCGCAGTTTTTCAAAATTCAACCCCAAAAGTGGTAAAATAGGGGTTGAAATTTTTTATGAAAGCTATAGCTATGAAACTTGGTATATGAGCTGTAAGTTGAAAATTAAGAAATACATATTTCACAGTTTTTGAAAATTCAACCCCCAAAGGGGTGAAATGAGGGATGAAAGTTGGTATCAAAGGCCTTCATTTCTCAAGGTATTTTACAAGTTATATCAACGAAACTTGGTATTTTGGCTAACAGTAAAAAATAAAGAATTACGTGTGTCACAGTTTTTCAAAATTCCACCCTTAAAGGCGTAAAATAGGGGTTGGAAGTTTGTATGAAAGTCCTTCATTTTTTAAGTTCTTGCCAAGAAACTTAGTATGTGAGCTACCAGTTAAAAATAAAGAAGTACGTGTTTCACAGTTTTTCAAAATTCCACCCCCAAAGGGGTAAAATAGGGGTTGAAAGTTTGTATGAAAGTTCTTCATTTCTCAAGTTATGGCCATGAAACTTGGTATATGAGCTGCGGGTTAAAAATGACGAAATACATGTTTCACAGTTTTTGAAAATTCGACCCCCAATGGGGTGAAATAGAGGATGAAAATTGGTATAAATGGCCTTCATTTCTCAAGATATTTTACAAGTTATTTCAACGAAACTTTGTATTTTGATTTTCGGTAAAAAATAAAGAAGTATGTATCTCACAGTTTTTCAAAATTTCACCCCTGAAGGGGTAAAAAACCGGCCAAGTGCGAGTCGGAATCGCGCACCGAGGGTTCCGTACAAACCTGTAGTAAGTTTTAAATTAAATGTTTTTTTTAAATATTTGAGTTGATTGAATGAAAGCTAAATTGCGGTTTACAATTTATGACGTATTAAAAAAAACTACTTACTAGATCTCGTTCAAACCAATTTTCGGTGGAAGTTTGCATGGTAATGTACAACATATATTTTTTTTAGTTTTATCATTCTCTTATTTTAGAAGTTACGGGGGGGGGACACACATTTTACCACTTTGGAAGTGTCTCTCGCGCAAACTATTCAGTTTAGAAAGAAATGATATTACAAACCTCAATATCATTTTTGAAGACCTATCCATTGATACCCCACACCTATGGGTTAGATGAAAAAAAAATTTTTGAGTTTCAGTTCTAAGTATGGGGACCCCCAAAATTTATTGTTTTTTTTCTATTTTTGTAAGAAAATCTTAATGCGGTTTACAGAATACATCTACTTACCAAGTTTCAACAGTATAGCTCTTATAGTTTCGGAAAAAAGTGGCTGTGACATACGGACGGACAGACAGACAGACAGACAGACAGACAGACAGACAGACAGACAGACAGACAGACAGACAGACAGACAGACAGACAGACAGACAGACAGACAGACAGACATGACGAATCTATAAGGGTTCCGTTTTTGCCAAATTTGGCTACGGAACCCTAAAAAGTGACCGGTATTTACTTTTTGCCAAATTTGGCTACAGAACCCTAAAAAGTGACCGGTATTTACGTTTTTTTTTGTTGCTCTGCTCCTGACTAACGCCAACCCTACTCATAAATTACACTCGACTTCGAATATTTTGACATATTAATATGAAAATAACATTTTATGAAATCAAGCTCCATTTAATTTGAATTTCAGATGAAACCAAACCAAACCCAACCGAATAAGCAATGAAATTTTCAGGACCCACGTCCGTCTAGGCGAATGGAACACGTCGAGTGTTATAGACTGCCGCGGGTATGACTGCAACAACCCGCCCCTCGACGTGCCGATAGAAGAGATTATAGTTCACGAAGACTATGCTTCGGACGACGACCACCAGCAGAACGATATCGCGCTGCTGAGACTGGCGCATGACATCACCTTCAATGGTGAGTTTGTTTAGGTTAATCTCACTCACATAATGCTAAGTATCAGATAGGCTATAGATTGCATCGAAACGACTCTCGACGTGCCGGTTGCGTACTAAACGAAAACTATGCTTCGAATGACGTCCTTGAAGTCCTAGAAAAACGATTCCGCGCTGCTGAGACTGGCGTATGACGTCACCTTCAATGGTGTGTTGAGGATAATTTCATTCTCGTATTGCTGGTCCTTCGAACCGGATATGGAATCTTGTGAATGACGTCACAATTTCGTCTCGATGGACTCGACTCAACTGTATATCAAGCCAAATTAGGTACCTTAAAGCTGACCCTTACTATACGTACTTACGACTACATACTCTGATTTCTTAAGAGGATCGCGTCATTCCTGATAATTATTATGATCACCAAGAGATGATCCTCTCAGGTTTCTACAGCACGATGCCTAGAACATTAATCATTATAAGCAAATAGCTGATTCTCACAATCTATGTACTTGAAACCGCCATAAGCTAGTAACAGCGTCATATCGTGTGCGTAAGGCGCAGATATCCTTTGTGGGGTCGAGTGTACGTTTTTATAACATGGTTCCAAAAGAGTTTCTAGATTTGCCATTACATAAATTTAAAGATTGTGTGAAACAGCATTTGTTAACTCGAGCTTATTATACTATCGACGATTTCATTAAAGACAAAGTTGCATGGAAGCAACCGGCCACGAATCCAGTGACCCAGAAGTCAGTGTAATACTTGTAACGTTGCGTATGTATTGTATTGCTTAAATATTGTAACCTCTTTCTTTTTTGGAGAAAAGAGCAACTGCTGAGTTTCTTGCCGGCTCTTCTCAGCAGAATCAGCTTTCCGAACCGGTGGCAGAGTCTTGACGTATCATAAGTGACAGAACTTGTCCTACTTATGTGAAATAAAGAAATCATTTATCATTTACTTTCAGACTTTGTGATTCCTATCTGCCTGCCCACTGACCCGTCTCTGGCACGGATGACTTTTGAAGAATTTGAAATGGAGGTGGCGGGCTGGGGGAAAACGGAAACAAGTTAGTTCACCCTATACAAAATACGGTTTTAAGGGTTCCGTACCTCAAGAACCAAACGTCCGTCTGTCTGTCTTCTAAGTTAACGTAAACGGCCGTTTATCGAGCATTTTTTGCATATCACTCGCCAATAAATCAAAACCTATTGGGTACCTACTTCCCGTTGACCTAGAATCATGAAATTTGGCAAGAAGCAAGGTCTTACTGCAAGTATAGGAAACATTCTGAAAATCGTTATTTTGGGTTTCGTACTCATATAAGGTGTCGAATTGTTTGTCAGGCGCAGCCAGTTTAGCGCTATGTTATGTAAAATCATATAGTCATAAATCATAAATCATTGTGGGTTTGTTTTGGGGTGATAATTGTGGGTGATAACAGCTGTATAAGGTAGAAATTTCCCGTACACAATCTACTGTCAGAGACAGTGTGCAAAAATTATGTTACATTAAATTAAATTTAAAACTATCTAGACTTAAACTTTGTTATAATATAAAAATTTTAATTCAATAAGTGTCGGGTATAAAATAAAATAAAAAATTACATAATGGTCCGGTCCAAGTTATGATTATAAGCTACTTAATTTTACCAAGTTATTAACAAAATTACTATAATGTAATTTTAAATATTATTCAGTAAATATGGATAATTTCATTATATTACAGATCTACCGCACACTAAGCACACAGATATAAACAGCACCAACTTATTGGGAAAAAGACATTTCTTTTTAATAATAAACATGCATTTTACATACATTACAGGTAACACATCACATAGTCATAAGAATTTCGCTATCTCCGGTAATATATTCGCTAACACTATAGTAGTTTTTTTGTTGAGAATAATTGTGAAAAACACTCTTTTAAACTTTGTTATTGGTAGCTTTCTATAGCATTCTGGTAACTTATTAAATAAGGATATTGCCATACAGTAAGAGTTTTTAGAGTACAGAGCCAACCTTCTCGATGGGACCCAAAGTTGGTATTGTGGCCTGTTCCTCCTCATTCTTGAAACTTCATTAGTATGTAAGATTCCACAGCTGATTAAGTACGTGTTGTTATTTACTAAAATAATTTATATTGTATGGTGGTACGGAACCCTTTGTGCACGAGTCTGACTCGCACTTGACCGGTTTATAAATCAATAACTAATTCTTCTATATCTGATTCCAGGTTTCTTCTCAGCAGTGAAACTGAAAGCGCTTGTGCCAGTCGTAAACAATACGATCTGCGCTCAAATCTACCAAAGGTCCAATCGAGTGGTAACTGACAAGCAGATGTGTGCGGGAGGGACTGGCTACCAGGACTCCTGTAAGGGAGACTCAGGGGGCCCCCTGATGGGCCGAGATCAGGATATGTACTGGATGGTGTATGGTGTGGTGTCTTATGGCCCTACGCCCTGTGGGTCTGTTGGCTGGCCGGGAGTCTATACGAGGATCACAGCTTACGTTGATTGGATACTATCTAAACTAAGAACATAAGAATTTTGGTGATACAATGTGATTCCCACACTCGCTTGGCCCTAGCCAAGTGAGTGTGGGAATATTAATATGTACCTAGATTTTCAAATTTGTAGACCCAGTGGCATAAGCTGGACGTAAATAAATACCTATTTAATTTGTCAGTTATTTTTTGAATAAGTAGTGTTAGACAGTCTGAAAGAGGCATTAGTTTTGTACAATACGGCTCTGCGTGGTCGAGAGTGGCAACCTAGTATATTACCTACATATATATTGCTTAGTACCTACTTATTAATTTCATGATTTAGGACAATGAGCAGCCAGCCCTTCTGGTGACAGAAGTGCTGGCTCATTTTTTGCGCAATGGATTAGCCTGGCTGTCCAGCGCGGAAATGCCGCCAGCATTGTTGCCATTATTCCACGCGGGCATGATTTATATTGTAGGGGAGAATGGGTACGGTTGAAACATTTTAGCGTTTATCGTCCATTGCGTCGGGATTAGTAAAGCAAGCGCTGACGGAAATATAATTAACTAGCGTATGCTCGCAACTTCGTTCGCGTGGTATAAGTTTGTTTTCCCACATATCCGGGATAAAAAGTAGCCTATACCACTCTCCTGGACCTCAACGACCCGTGCAAAATACCCGTTGCTCTGTTGCGGCGTGATTGAAGGACAAACTCTTTTTCACCCCTTTGGGGGTAGAATTGTCAAAAACTGTGAAACAAATATTTCTTTATTTTCAAGCGGTAGCTTTTCAACTCCAGAAATGAAGGACTTTCATACAAACTTCCAACCCCTATTTTACCTCTTTGGGGTGGAATTTAGAAAAACTGTGACACACATACTTCTTTATTTTTTACCGAAAGCCGAAATACCAAGTTTCGTTGAAATAACTTGTAAAATATCTTGAGAAATATAGGTCTTTTATACCAACTTTCATCCCCTATTTCACCCCTTTGGGGTCAAATTTTCCAAAATTGTGAAACACGTATTTCTTCATTTTCAACCGCAACTCATATACCAAGTTCATGGCTATAACTTGAGAAAGTAAGGACTTTCATACAATCTTTCAAACCATATTTTACCCCTTTGGGATGTGAAAAACTGTGATACACGTATTTCTTGTTTCTTGGCTATAGCTTGAGAAATGAAGGAACTAGAACCTAAGAACTAGAACCTAGAGCCATGAAGCCAATTAAAAAAAAGCAATTACAACAACGCGCCGTTTATACAAATCTTTAATTTCATTGAGTATTTCTTGTAAATTATTAAATAATTTATGTGGTTTAAGTGATGTGGAATAATAAAATTAAATCAAAAATTAGGTATTTTAGATGTGAGAAAAAATCGCGCTACTAGCCGCCTAAAATCTCGAAATCAGATTGGGTGTGAGAAACCATTTTCTAGTGAGTACCTTGTACCTACCCTACTCGAGTTTTATTTTCAAGTTTTCTCACAAATGTATTGAAAAATATCGTCTGATACACGGGCGTTAAGGTTTTAACCATAGAAAAAACTAGTATGGCGCGTGGATGCGCGGCCCGCTGAAGCGGACCGCGTAGTAGACCGTGTGGCCCACTGTCTACTTACTTGCTCTCCTTCTATCCTAGCGTTTACTGCCTACGTGTTCTGAAGTAAACTGCTATGCTAGCGAGCACAGTGGAAGCGCCAGCGTGGCAAGCGTCCGACAGACGTAAAAAAAATTCTTATAAGAAAACATAAACACTCACACACAGAGACCCCCTAAGAATCTAAAAGGGCCTTTAAATGTAAAAAACGTAACGTACTAACGTAAGTTACTAACGTAAGTTACTAACGTAAAGTACTTACGCAAGTTACTAACGTAAGGTACTAACGTAAGGTACTTACGCAAGGTATTTACGTAATGTGCTTACGTAAGTTACTAACGTAAGTTACTAACGTAAGTTACTAACGTAAGATACCAACGTAAGTTACTAATGTAAGTTACTAACGTAAGATACTTACGTAAGTTATTAACGTAAGATACTTACGTAAGGTACTTACGGTAGGTACTTACGTAATGAGCTTAAGTAAGGTACTTACGTGAGGTACTTACGTAAGTACCTTATGTAAGTCCTAATGCAAGGTACTTACGTAAGGTGCTTACGTAAGGTACTTACGTAAGGTGCTTACGTAAGGTACTTACGTAAAGTGCTTACGTAAGGTACTTACGTAAGGTACTTACGTAAGGTACTTACCTAATATACTTACGTAAGGTACTTACGCAAGGTGCTTACCTTACGTAAGGTGCTGACGTAGTGTACTAACGTAAGTTACTAACGTAAGGTACTAACGTATGGTACTAACGTCAGGTACTTACGTAAGTTATAAACGTAAGGTACTTACGTGAGATATTTACGTAAGGTACTTACGCAAGGTACTTACGTAATGTGCTTACGTAAGGTACTAACGTATGTTACTAACGTCACCATTTTTGACTATTTCTTACGACATTTGCCATAGATTACAGACTCATTGACGTTTAGTTGACGTACTAAAGTTTCGTTTTACGTATTATAATCCGTTCCAAACATAAAAAGTATTAAAAAATGTAAGTAATCGAGTAATAATCATAGAATATGTGTACCGATTATTGGAAAAACGGAACGCGTGCATTGGCGCCAGAATTCAATTCAATTCAATTCAATTCAATTCAATATCATTTATTCAATATAAGTACACTGTAGGTACACTTATTGACGTTAAAAATTACTTACTTAAAAAAAACACGATGGTGATAATCGGTTACGGTATCTTAAAACTAAAGCTACGAGGGTTCCAAACGCGCCCTGGTCTGAGAAGAGCCCACAACAAACTCAGCCGGGGGTTTTTTTTTTTCACTATCACCATCTCACAAATAATCTTAACTAAGGAACTATCAGAGCCATTAGAGCAAATTATTGCCAAGCTTCCTTGTCATTCAAGTAATCCTTCACATGGTAATAAGATTTTTCAATGAGTTTACGTTTTACATTAACTTTGAACTTATTCAGAGACATCTTCAACATGTCTTCTGGGAGCTTATTGTAGAAGCGGACACTGCTTCCCACAAACGAATTGCTAGTTTTACAAAGCCTAGAAGCAGGCATTACAAGTTTATTTTTATTTCTAGTATTGACATTATGACAATCACTTTTCTTCTTGAATTTATCAATGTGTTTATGCACGTATACTAAATTTTCAAATATATATCGGTTGTGCACTGTCATAATATTGATTTCTTTAAATTTATCTCTTAGTGACTCTCGTGGTCCCATATTATATATGGCTCGAACAGCCCTTTTCTGCAGTACAAAAACAGAATTAATATCAGCAGCATTACCCCATAATAATATACCATATGACATAATGCTGTGAAAGTAACCAAAATAAACTAATCTCGCCGTTTCTATATCTGTCAACTGGCGGATCTTTTTAACCGCGTATGCAGCAGAACTAATTCGATACAGTCTGTTCGATAAGTCATCTATATGATGGCCCCATTGGAGTTTAGCATCTAACGTTATTCCGAGAAAAACAGCGGTATCCACTAAATCTAATTCCTCATGATCAAGCTGTACAGTGGTTTTTACCTGTTTGACATTAGGTAATGTAAATTTGATACACTTAGTCTTCTTACCATTGAGTAGTAGGTTATTAGCTTCAAACCACTGTACCACTTTAGTGAGAGAATTGTTTACTTCGTCAAGAGTAGTTTCGTAACGGTTTATTTTAAACAAAAGTGATGTATCATCAGCAAACAATACTATCCCATGATTATCCTTGGCAAGGTAAGGAAGATCGTTAATATAAATGAGGAATAGAAAAGGCCCTAAAATTGAACCTTGTGGAACCCCCATTTTTACAATCGATCCGGAAGACCGCTTTCCATTGACGTCTACCTTTTGCATCCTATTTTTTAAGTAGGAATTCATCATATCCAGTGCTACACCCCTAATTCCATAATGGTGCAGTTTTCTGACTAATGTTTCGTGATCAACACAATCAAAAGCAAAAAAATCACAATTGGATAAATCACAGAAAACGCCAAGTGCATCACGTGACTCCTCCCAGGCTTCGAATATATTTTGAATTAACTCAACACCAGCATCGATTGTTGAGCGATTTCATTCAAATCTATGAGTCATCGTTTTAGTCTTACGTAGTTACTAGTACTTATTCTGTGTTTTAGTCGCATTTCAGTTTAAAGGTTAATAGCTATTTATGCAACTGTATCGTAATGAGGGTCATTTTAATTCGAGTGCTGTTTAGTAATAGGATAGTACGAGAATTAAAATGACTAATTACGTACAGTTGCATACAAGATTTTATCTACGACAAGGACGTCTTTATAATTTTTTACTTTATAAATTAATAAAAACCAAAAGTGCCAGAACCCAGAGCTGCTAAGCTATAGGTATCCTATTTATGAAGATAACCATATCGATACAGCTACGACTCATAACGATACAGCCCCCATACAACGAACTGTATCGTTATGAGAAGCAAACACGAAAGAGGGTTCAATTCGATATAGTTGTCAAATTCGAAATTGGAACTTTTCGATGCTGGAGTAGATAAAAGGTTAAATAAAACACGTTTAAAGGATAAAGGTTAAATTATTTAACTAAAAAGGTATAATAGTTATTTGTTATACAAGAGTGAAAAGTTGTTTTTTAACCGCGTGCTTAATTTTGATGACCGAGCAAGCGAAGGATTCTAAAATTGAATCACGAGCGCAGCGAGTGGTTCAAAAATTAGAATCCTGAGCGTCAGCGAGGGAATCAAAAGAGCACGAGGTGAAAAATCTTTTCACTCGAGTGCAACACGTAACTTTTCATCCCACCTCAGCGAGGAAATTAAATACTTCTCGCGTGATTGTTGAGGGAGAAAGCTCATTTCCGCATTTTTAACAGTTTCAGTCAATTCTGTTGGCGTCAAATTAACTTCTTCATCACTAGAATCACTCATTCTAGGTTTTTAACTTATTTTCAATTTTCTTGTTTTTAATCGAAGGTTTTAATTTTAAACAATATGACGTAAAAGAAAATGGTGCGCGCAAAGCAAATAAAAACATCACAAAAAAGTATACCAAAGAGGTTATGAGTGTAAGGTTTTAACAAATTAAGAACGGTTGTATGGAAATTCGGCACCATAGAGGTAGAAGTAGATAGGTTTTAATGATGTTTTGAATTCACAAACTTCATAGACGAGTGATATTTAGTAACGTGCACACGATGTTCTAAATTCAATTTACTTTATCCTCAAGAGGATAATAACGGCTTTTGCAATCAGATATCGAAGCTTAAAAATACTCTTTCCGAGATGGTGGAATGAAAAGGTAGGTTATTATAATATGTATATTTAGGTACTTGAGCATATGATATGATACACAAAACCGAATCGGCACACCCCGACTCCACGCAGTCTTGTCTGCCCTACCCCTAGAGTGTTTTTTGTAAGCGCGTAGCCAGAAGCGAGTCTTCTGGCGTAGCCCATTCTAATTAAGAAATTAACCTTTTCCACTACCTAAAACAAAAGGTAAGGTAGTTTAAAGTAGGTATAATTAATTAAAAGGTATAAAAGTAAAACCTAACCTCAAAATTTTAAAAAATTAATATCTCGGAAACTACTAAAATTCGGAACGTCCTACTTTGAGGGGGGGTATATCCCCTCCCCCCCTTCCCTACCCCCTACGTCGCGGGGAGTATACTATAGCCCAGCCGAGAGTTCTTCTTTAAAAACAAATTTTGAAAAGGAACCGCATCAAAGTCTTGCATAGTTCTACACTTGTAGCCTCTTCAATATTCGCCATACATTTTCTATGGAAAAATAAATTCCGCCATCTTGAATTTTTTTCCTATTCATCAAGTAGACCTTCATGTCCTGATCATCTTTTGCCAAGAAACTACTCTTCCATCTTTTATACTCTCCGAGATAGACACCGACGAAATTTGTATGGCGGCCATCTTAAATCCGCCATTTTGAATTTTTTTTCAGCTCACTGTCAATTGGATGAAGTTTCGAGTGACATTTGGTCGAGCACCCCCACCCCCACCTATCTTCAATACCCTGGCTGTGCTCCACATCCGTCTTCAAAATCCTCAATCATCAGCTCTCTCCATAATTTTCTTCCGAATGAATTTTTGTCTTCTATACGAAACGATGACTAAAAAAAAATTTTTGCATACAAAATTTTACAGGAGAGGTGATCAATCAGTGAGTGAATCAGCACAAGCAGCTATATATATATTATAAATTTATCTATTCCGTGGTTTTAACCACAGGCTTTAACAAACTCATGACGATGGTCAGCCCTCGACTGGCGTCATCGGGCCGACATGAGTCAACTCGTATGTAAGAACCTATTTACCGCTCTTATATCACAAACTACTAGGTATTAATTTATGTCGTACTAGCGAATGCCCGCGACTTCGTCTCCGTGGTTCGAGGTTTTTGGTTCCCGTGGGAACTCCTTAATTTTCCGGGATAAAAAGTAGCCTTTGTGCTATTCCAGATTATAATCTATCTCTGTGCCAAATTTCAGCCAGATCCATTCAGCCGTTGGGGCGTGATTGAGTAACAAACATCCATACATCCATCCATCCATACATTCATACATCGATCCAAACTTTCGCATTTATAATATTTAAGTAAAGTAAGATCGGTAGTAAATGGGTAGCTCGTAACATTGAGTAAATTTATATAGCAAGAGGAGAATAAACGGATAGGCCGTGAAAGCGTAGCAGAAAGACAGACAGACAGACAGACAGATAGACAGACAGACACACTTTCGCATTTATAATATTAGTATGGATTTTCTGCCTATTATTTCATACCTATATCGAGAATACATTGTAGGATTTAGCCTGCGAGAGAATGAGATAGAATTATAATAATCATCAACTAATATTATAAAAGCGAAAGTGTGTTTGTTTGTTGGTTTGTTGGTTTATTGGTTTGTTGGTTTGTCCTTCAATCACGCCGCGAGGAGAGAGGTATAGTTGAGGACCTGGAGAGTGACATAGGCTACTTTTTATCCCGGAAAATTAAGGAGTTCCCGCGGGAATTAAAGTAACAACCAAGCGGACGAAGTCGCAAGCATCAGCTAGTACCTATAATATAATATTAAAGGAACTCCTTAATTTTCCGGGATAAAAAGTAGCCTTTGTCACTCTCCAGGTCCTCAACTATACTCATGCCAAAAATCACGTCGATCCGTTGCTCCGTTGCGGCGTGATTGAAGGACAAACCAACAAACCAATAAACCAACAAACACTCTTTCGCATTTAAAATATTAGTATGATTTACGCTGTTACATTATTATGGATATTACGTCCACTACGTACGTATTGATATATTTTATGTCTGGGGTTTTTTTTTGGTTGATAACCTCATTATAATATTATTAACCCCATGTTGATATAATATTTAAACATCAGTTGTTACTAAGGTTTCGTATCGAGCAGTCCTCGCATTGCATTTATGTTGTTAATATACTGTTATGGTTATGTGATTTAACCCAAAATGGATTGTTTGTGCAGAAGTTTTATTATTTTATGTTTCCTTGCAGTGTTATCAACAAATGCTCAAGGTAAGTCTAAAGGCTATTTATGAACTTCTTGTTTTGAATTCAATGATAATCAGGAGCCCTATTACGGTAAAATGATAATATGCTACAACAAGTGAATATCATCACATCATCATCACTACAGCCTATTAACGTCCCACTGCTGGGCACAGGCCTCCACTCTCATAGGAGAGCGGGAATCAGAGCTTAGACCCACCACGCTGCTCCAATGCGGGTTGGCGGGCTTTAACGACTACTATCATGTTAGTGATAATAACCGGGACCGACGGCTTAACGTGCTCTCCGAGGCACGGGGGTGAAACACCGCCAACTTCCAACTCCGGGCTGGCACTGAGAATTTCTTAATTTAAAAACCCAATACCTAACTTTATGCCCCACCGGGAATCGAACCCAGGACCTCGTGATCCGCAGTCGACTATGCTAACCACTAGACCAACGAGGCAGTTCAAGTGAATATAATCAAAATTATTAAAAAATACGACTGCTCTGCCGTAGACACACATACATACACGAACCCTGAAAACATAACACTCCTTTTTTGGGCATTCTTGTAATAAAAAATCCCCCTCGAATGGAAGTACGGCTACCACTGCTCTGCTACTACGTCACGATACCACAGACAATAATTACCTTTGGAATCTTATTCACATTTTTATTAAATGATATTTTTTTGTGAATCACTGCATATTGAACTATAGTGTTATATATTTTTGGAATCTACTCATCATTGTCTAGATGATGATTATATAGTTAAGTAATCTTATTTTCGAATATTTTTTTTCAACTTTAGTCTTTAATGCGGAACCATGGTCACCCCATCATTTTTTTTTAAATTTTACTAGCCTATGTCACCCGGAATAAGCTAGGGATTCTAACGATACCTCATTTATCAAAATCGATTCAGGCGTATAGAAGTTATGGTGGAATATACAAACTCACATACATACATACATACATACATGCAAACATACATACATACATGAACCCTGAAAACAATATAAGTACTTCTTTTTTCAGGCAGTCGTATAAAAACCGGCCAAGTGCGTGTCGGGCCACGCGCAGAATAGGGTTCCGTAGTTGGCTGTCACAATATCCGGACATTTTTAAATGCGTTGCTTCACTATTACCTACTCGTTAACTTGTATATGTAACTTATTTATCTAAACTACTTCAATGAATTTTATCACATATCCAAAAGCAACTGTGTAGGTGGTAGAGGGGGTGACACTGGACTCAATTATAAATTAGCAATTTAGAGCCTAATATCGTGCAAACGGATCCCTGAATCGAAAATATGGGATAGACGAGAGAAAAATATAAAAACCGGCCAAGTGCGTGTCGGACTCGCGCACCGAGGGTTCCGTACAAACCTGTAGAATATTAATAGATCAAGTCAAGCTGTACCTGCGACTTCGTCTGCGATCGTTATTCTTGCGCATACAGTGGCGTTAATAAAATAATTAACTACGAATATTTTAACTAAAATAGGCCTTGCTCCCCACTATAACATTAAAACAGGAGCCGAACTATCTATCAACTAAAGCAGCTGGTGGTGAGGTCTACGCCCGCAGTGCGCAGCGTCTGTTTCTCGTGTCTTCTATTCAGCGTGGGCTTAGGTTTCTCAGCAGAATTATAATATGCACTCCAACTTTTAAATTCAATGTGTCCGATGGAAGCCCGAGGGCAGATTCAAAAATTCTATGGGGTACCTATTTGTGGCCTCGTCTTGATCTGCAACCCGATTGATGGAGCTGTACTGCACATTGTCCCCATCAACACGCATCAATGTGGTGTTCTTTATTGCAGCAGCATGATCGTTTCAAGCGGTTAGTATATAGCGCGCTCACAGAACCAAGAATTCTCTCGAACTGTCAAATTATCTGTTTCACCATACACTAAAATAATTAGTTCCTCAGAAGAAGAAACGGTTCGGCATAATTGAGTCACGGCATTTTTAATACACGATATTAAGTATCACAGGCAAACATATGGCATCGAAATATTATGGAAATACCAATGTAAACAGTAAATTATGTGACGGATGTTGACACTCGGTCGCAATTTTTTATTAATTAATTTTGTTTCCTTGAAAGCCACCAAAAAGATATTATTAAGTCCTAATCAAGTGAATTGCTGTTATCTGTTGAGGAGTTTTGTCCTCTATCTCTGATAACATTTGTCAAATCATCACCAAAATTGGGCAAAACTTACCTGATGATACATACCTTCTAATAAAGAAAGATTTATTCATATACAAAAAACCCCTATCCTGGAGGAACCTTATTTTCTATCGGGATAAAAAGTATCCTACATATTGACCCGGAGTATCAGCTACCGCTATACCAAATTTCATTTAAATCCGTTCAGTAGTTTTCGCGTGATGCGCGGCCATACAGACAGACAAAAATTAAATAAAAATCTGTTTTGGGCTCAGTATCGTTAGTAAAGCAAACCCCGATTAAATTTTTCGCAATTCTTCCTATATCTGTGCTATAAGACGTTGCTTCGTACCAAGTTTCAAGATTCTAAGTTCACGGGAAGTACCCTGTAGGTTTTGATTCCTTTGCGAGTGGAGGAAAATTCGAAAATTTGCAGCATAAACGGCTGTATCTTTTGATTGCGTTGGCTTAGAAGCTTGATTTTTTCATTTTTGAGCTCCAAGGAACCGTAGACCTGAGTATGTGATATGAATTTCAGCCTGATACCTCCATGCGTTCCTGAGAAAAAGGGTCTTGACACGGACGGACAACGAAGTGATCCTATAAGGGTTCCGTTTTTTCCTTTTGAGGTACGGAACCCTAAAAATTCATCCCCGTACTTCATTACATGTAGGTTGTTCATCCAATGACGTTTCTATAGTCTGCATGGAATGAATTTTTTTAATAATAAAAAAAAGGTCCTCAACTATGCCCATGCAAATAATCACGTCGCAACAGAGTAACGGTTCGACGTGATTATTTGCATTGAAGGTCAAAACAACAAACAAACACACTTTCGCATTTATAATATTAGTATGGATGATATTTGTGTTCCTGCCTGCCTCGTTGGTCTAGTGGTTAGCATGTCCGACTGCGGCCGATGAGGTCCCGATTTCGAGTCTCGGGTGGGGCCATGACAAGTATTGGGTATTTCTGACAAGAAATTCTCAGTACTAGCCCGGAGTTAGGAAGTTGGTGGTGTGTCAGCCCGTGCCTCGGAGAGCACGTTAAGCCGTCGGTCCCGCGCCTGATCTCTCTCCCGGATTTTCCGTCCCATCGGGCTATGAGAACAAAGGAACAGAGAGTGCACTGTGTATACGCATTTCGCGCACACTTGATTCAATTCAATTCAATTCAATTTATTTACAACATGTAGGACATACAGGTGTCTCTTATGCTAATGTTTTGACTCTACCACCGGTTCGGAAAGAGTTCTGTCGAGAAGAGCCGGCTAGAAACTTAGCAGTTGCTCTTTTTTTTTAAAACATTTACAATACTTAGGTATATATAAATTAAATAAAGTATAATACTCGTAAGTATGTAAATAAAATAAAATACAATAGTGTAAGTTATTATACTATCCTGTGGGGAGCTGGACCCAAAGTCGGTTGCTTCCATACTTTGTCATTAAGAAATTCGTCAATTGTATAATACCCCGACTCAACAAGTGTTGTGCACTATAATATCTCCCGCGCAGACGGCTAATCTCTCTAGAGATAGATATTCGATCGGGAGGGCTTTATTATTGTACTAGATGATGCCCGCGTCTTCGTCCGCGTAGATTAGGTAAGGTTCTGGAACTCTTGAATTTTCCGCGATAAAAAGTAGCCTATGTACTTCCCCGAGATAAAACTTATCCCTGTACCAAAAATCAAAATCAGTTGAAAAGGTGAGCCGTGAAAGCGTAGCAGACAGACAGAACGACAGATGAATGGACAACACACTTTTGTATTTATAATATTAGTATGGAAGTATGTATTTCTGTTATCGTGATTCCGTTTAGACGTCCACGGTAATATAATCACGGAAATTACAAAAGCGTACCCTGTCTCGTGTTTCAGAGTGCGGCGCCGGTGCGCAATGCCTCGTGTTCGAAGAGTGCCGGGCGCTGTACGGGGTGCTGCCTCGCGCCATCACTAAGGCTCTTTTGATTGGAATGTTGCAGAGATTGCATTGCGGATTCGATGAACACAGTCAACCGATGGTAAACGTTTTATTTACCTACTTACCGCTACAGCTCATTCACGTCCCACTGCTGGGCACAGGCCGCCAATCTCATGGGAGAGAGGGAGTTAGAGCTTAGACGCGCTGCTTCAATACGGATGGGCGAGATTTAACGGCTATTATCATGTTAATAACTGGGGTCCAGGACCGACGGCTTAACGTGCTCTCCGAGGGGGTGACTCGCCGACTTCCTAACCCAGGCTAGTACTGAAAATTTCTAGTCAGAAAGGCCCAACACTTAATTATGGCCCGACCCTTGCCTATTTACTTACTTGTTTGTGTATGTTATGCCTTTTTCGGGGGGTTTTCCCTGGTGAGATAACAATCAATTGACGTGGGGCGTTTTGCCTATATCTACTCTACACGGTGGTTAGCTCATAAAGCTATATCTTGAAGTCCCAAGGTGAATCAAAAAGTTATTGGCTTTAAGAAGGTTTCGGGGCTCAATAAATAGTTATTTGTGATATATGGGGCTAAAGAAAATTTTTGTTCCACGAGGGCGCTATTTTGAATTCAGAGCGAAGTGAAGGATTCTAAAGTAGAATCCTGAGCGTAGCGAGGAATTCAATATACGCCGCCCGAGAACAAAAAATTTGGCCCCGAGTGACACACACTATTTTTCATTATTACGTATGAGAAAAAGCTAGGAGTATCAACCTACTATGTATGGACATTACCTATACGTTTAAGCACCATCAGAAGCACGAACCCACGGACCAACCAGAAGATACTCCTATCAACCTTATAGACTATACTTGAACTCATATTTTATAATTATTATTTGCAATGACTTAAATACTGACTTGAAGACTAGCGTGAACATTTCTGAGAAAAACAAAGAAAAAAAAAGAAGATGACTTTTTTTCAGCGCGATATGCCGCCAAAACCTAACCGGCCAGTTATAGGTAACTTCATACATTATGCGTTCGACTTCTTTGGTTAACTAGTATTTTTTCCCTCTTTGGAATAGCAGCCATAATTCCGTTCGAAATTCAAAAAATGTAAAGACGTATAATATATATCCGATCAACAAATTGATCACGTGATTTATCGAAGACATTAGACAACATTCACTCAAACATTTTTGGATTTCGAACGGGACGAGCGATCGACAGGTTCCTGCGACGAACGCAGTATACTAAAGCACGAACGCGGACCAATCAGAACAGAGAAATGAAAAGTCCCATGGGCCTAAAAATTACATTTTGCTCCCGCTATCCTCTGGAGCCAATATTCGTTTTTCGAATAGGTATGATGAAAATTTAATTGAAATCTCCACTGGAGATTTACTTATGTGTCTTGTGATCTGCAATTATTCAAATCATCCTAATATTACAAATGCGAAAGTGTGTTTATTGGTTTTTTGGTTTGTTCTTCCATCACGCCGCAAGAAAGCATCGGATCGACGTGATTTTTGTCATGGGTATATTTGAGGACTTGGAGAGTGATATTATATGCTATGTGTTATTCGAGACTATAATCTATCTCTGTGTCTTCTGGCGTGATTGAGTGACAAACATCCATCCATCCAAACTTTCGCATTTATAATATTAGTAGGTACATAGTACATTCGGGATTTTCTGTCAAACGTAGATTATCATATATCGCAAATTTACCCCCAGATATGCTGTCCGCCAGAGTTATCCTACGTTCCTGTAAGCAGCAGCACTCCTCAGGCATCCCCATCAAACGACAGAGCCGCAGCGCTAGGGCTGCTGCCCGCGCCCGGCTCCTGCGGCGTCCAACACGTCGACAAGATCTACGGCGGCACGGTGACCGAGGTCGATGAGCACCCCTGGATGGCGATGATAGGATACAAAAGATGTAACTATTTCTGCACTCGCGTAAATTTTTCAGCAAGTAGAACCTATGGCTTTACGTGCTTCCCTTGGCATGGGGTGTTATATAACGCAACACAACAGCTTTTTATTTCCGGCGCGCTATTTTTCTTGATAGAACTCAAGCTTATTGTCCTAATATCGTAATTTCGGGGATAATTTTTTGATATAGTCATCGCGTTATCACCTTTGTCAGTCGATAAATGTACAGCTAGAGACTTCCATGCGCGCTGCGACTCGTTTGATGTCGTCCGTCCACCTAGTGTGAATAAATAGTACATTACTGCTGCGGCCAGCAAAACAGGCATTGAGGGACGAACGTGTAAGTGTGGGCCGAGGCGAAGCTGAGGCACACATACGTCAGTCCATCAATGCCTAGTTGTGCCCAAGGCTTAAATAGTAGATACTTTTCTCAAATAATGCGCGGAAATTAAAACTAAGTAGTACCTAGACAGAACTTTTTATCCCAATTCTAACGAGGTCGAAGTTTGTTGTATAGTAGTCTCTTCAGTGTGATTCTGTATTTCAAACCTTTGATGGGAGGTCGATGGTCGAGATTGTTTTTACCCTCGACGAAACGGAGACGGTATATGGGTTTGCCCTAAGAGGTTGTGTGTTTGTTTGTTTGTGCACTTTTAAGCTATTGCATAGCTTCTATCGCGGGCCTTGAGCGTGGAGACCGCATCCAAAAATTCCGTAACGAAAAAAACCTAACACTTTGGATGCTATGACTACTTGTGTTGTTGACTTCAAGTTGTTGAAAATATAAAGGCGAAATAATTTTAAAGAATTATGTTTTCAATAGTCCGGGTGTCCAAGGGGAATCAAAAAACTATTGTCTAGCTGTAATCTATGATTTTAATTTTTCAATATGTTACCATTTTTCTCAAAAAGTGCTGGGCCGATTGAGATGCGGTTTTTTGCATTAGATATGTATAGTTTGTAAGAAGATTCTTAGATATATTTAAGGACCATAGACAATCAAGCTGAGCTGTAGTCTATGATTTTAATTTTTCAATATGTTACCATTTTTCTCAAAAGTGCTGGGCCGATTGAGATGCGGTTTTTTGCATTAGATATGTATAGTTTGTGAGAAGGTTCTTAGATATATTTAAGGACCATAGACAATCAAGCTGAGCTGTAGTCTATGATTTTAATTTTTCAATATGTTACCATTTTTCTCAAAAAGTACTGGGCCGATTGAGATGCGGTTTTTGCATTAGATATGTATAGTTTGAGAGAAGGCTCTCAGATATATTTTCAACCGACTTCAAAAAAGGAGGAGGTTCTCAATTCGACTGTATTTTTTTTTTTTAATGTTTGTTACCTCAGAACTTTTGACTGGGTGGACCGATTTGGATGATTCTTTTTTTATTTGAAAGGGCATACTTCCCATGTGGTCCCATATAAATTTTATCGAAATCGGTCGAGCGGTTTTTAAAATATCATCAATAAAATAAATACTTTGTATAGCGTGTGCTTGTTGTTGTAAAGTTGGCGCGGGAGTTTGAAGTCGGTTGTTTAAAAAGAATTTTTTATACCATAGGGAACCAAACTGAGCTGTAGTCTATGATTTTAATTTTTAATATGTTACAATTTTTCACAAAAGTACTGGGCCGATTGAGGTGCGGTTTTTTGCATTAGATATGTATAGCTTGTGACAAGGATTTTAGATATATTTTAGGACCATATAGACAACCACGATGAGATGTAGTCTATGATTTTATTTTTTCAATATGTTACAATTTTTCACAAAAACTACTGTGTTGACTAAGATGCAGTTTTTTGAATTAGATATAATTTAGCTTTTACCTAGATGCTGCCCAGGGTCTCATGATGGAGCCAGAAGGTGGTCATAGGAACTCCTTAAGTTCTCATCGTAAACCCGTCGTATTTGGACTCTTTTGATTTATCTTGACAAGCACTTCGTTAAGTGATCACAGTTTGGTTTTTAATCCATGATTTTTTTTAAAGTATTTTTTTAACTGATAGGTATTTTTTTTTTAACAATTATTTATCAGAATATAAGAATTTAACACTATTTGACACCTCTACTAAGCACAAGTCTTATCGCGGAATGAGAAAGGTTTGGCCATAGTCCCCCACGCTGATGCAGTTTTGTGTTTTAGATATTATGTTATATTATATACTTTTGCTAAGTTCTAATTGTTGTTTTTCAAAGTTATAAAGGCCATAATCAAGCTCTACAGTTCGTCGGTTTTTTAAAATTTTAATTTTATTACTTGTCGGATAAGGATTTCGATTTGCATATTCATTCATAGGTTTTCAAATATTTTCTTTTTCAACTTAGGCGGTAAAACATTTTCTATTACGGCTCTTGCCGCCTTTTGAATTTCAGATGGCGCTAAAGTAAGTTCATCACACTCATTGTCTTCACTTGAACTCATTTTGTCAAATACATTTCAAAATCAATGACAAACAACGAACAACAATAATTTTTCCCGCGTTCAAGTGTTCATTTTTTTTTTTCGATAAACAGCTTTCTATTTGCAAGCTAGTTCGAAATTTAAAAAAATCCTTTGATAAGTTACCTCCTTGGTTGCCATGTTTCGCAGTAAAAGATCGTTCCATTTTTAAATTACACGACAGATATGAATTTACTATGTAATTTATTTGATCGCTAAACCACGATAGATATGGATTTTCATACAACTTTGCCCGGCTGCTGCTCGCATGTATTTGGCTAGTACAGCAAGTTCGATTTATGTCGAAGAAGGTTGTCAAAATAATGCTCAAATTTTAAAGTATGTTTGAGAAAAATATATTTTTTTTTAAAATTAATATTATTAGTTTTTTTTTCAATAAAGAAAAATTTAAAATAATCTATATATATATAAAATTCAAAGTCCTGACTGACTGACTGACTGACTGACTGACTGACTGACTTATATATCGACGCACAGCCTAAACCACTGGAGTTAGAAACTTGAAATTTTGATAGCAGGTTCTTTTTGTGACTTAGGCGCTCACTAAGGAAGGATTTTTCAAACTTCCACCCCTAAGGGGGTGAAATAGGGGTTAAAAGTTTGTATGAAAGTCCGTCATTTCTCAAGTTATAGCCATAGAATTTGGTTTTTGAGCTTTCGGTTAAATATGAAGAAGTACGTGCTGTGCTGCACCATTTATGAAAATTCGACCCCCAAAGGGGAGAAATAGAGTATAAAAGTTTACATAAAAGTCCTTCATTTCTCAAGATATCATTCAATTTATATCAACGGAACCTGGTATTTTGGCTTTTAATTTTGGGTAAAAAATAAAGAAGTACATGTGTCACAGTTTTAAAATACCATCCCCCCAAATGGGTTTTACCCATTTGGGGGGATGGTAGGTATGAAAGTCATTCATTTTTCAAGAAGCCATAAAACTCGGCATTTGAGTTTTCGGTTAAATATGACGAAGTACCTACGTGTTGCATCACTTGCACCATTTTTGAAAACTTTCGTCCCTTATTTCAGCTGCCGAATAAGGGACGAAAGTTTGCATGAAAGTCCTGCATTTCTCAAGATATTTTTCAAATTATATCAACAAAACTTGGTATTTTGGCTTTCAGTAAAAAATAAAGCTGTACGTCACAGTTTTTTTAAATTTTACCCCCGTAGGATAACAATAGGCGTTGAACATGAAAATCTGTCATTTTTCAAGTTTGGTATTTGGAATTTTGGGTTGAAATGAAGCAAAACTTGATTCACAGTTTTTGAACATTTTATCCCCAAGGATGGTAAATAGGGAGTTTGTCCTTCAATCACGCCGTAACAGAGCAACGGATCAACTTGATTTTTTGCATGAGTATGTGAGAGAGGAGAGGAGAGTGACATAGGCTACTTTTTATACCGGAAAATTAAGGAGTACCTGTGGGGAAAAAAACTTAAACCACGCGGACGAAGTCGCGGGCATCTGCTAGTTAAAATATAAACCTTAACACTAAGGAATTAAAGTTTAATTTTGAATGTAGTATATTTATATTTAAGACCTTTTGTCTTCGTAACAACGCGAGCATGTCATGTCGGTGTCGGTCACGCGAGTCCACAAGTTTACCCCCTACCAAAAAGTGCTCAACGCGGCTGAAGCAGTTTTCATGGCAAGCAACAGCCTATAAACCTGCGGATGCTCCATGGTTACATCTGTCCAATTGTGTTGTATGATTGTGAGACTTGGATAGTCAAAGAAAATACTCACAAAAACTAGAAGCCTCCGAAATGGGGTGCTCTACCGATGAATGCTGCAAATTAGTTGGGTCCAAAATCTAAGAAACGACTAAGTCCTACGAAGCGCCGGTAAAAAGAGAGACTTAATTTTGACCATCAAACGCTGAAAGGTCAGTTATTTAGGACATTTTCTCGGAGATTGTCAGTATATTCTTCAGACCATCAGGGCGAAATTGATGAAAAGAGTTGGTAGAAGAAAGTCATTGCTTAGAAACATTTGGGAGTGGACCGGGATAGCCAACGTAGCACAATTTTTCCGTTTCGCGAAGGATAGGACATTATAATATCTATGACGAGATGACGGCCAACCTTCAATAGTGGAGAGGCACGGGAAAAAGAAGTCCACCTAGTGGGGGATCCACCAAGTGTAAAACACTGCGCTTACCGATGATAGCTCGTCATTTCAGCACCTTGGGAACATATTATTATCGTCCATTTTTTCCTTTAGTGACTATAGCTTTATCATTATATTAATTAAATATTATTGAGCCTTTATTTATTTCCTTAGCTATGACTAAATTGTAACATTATTTCCTAATGACTAAACTTAATTATACAATGTTTTCACTTATCCTAATGTTAATTGTTAGAAGATTATTTAATTTATACGACTGCCTGAAAAAAGGAGTATATTGTTTAAATCCTTTTCCGGCTACGGATATCAAACCATCACTCCATCGTGACCTTGGCCTTCCTACACGTCTTTTCCCCTTTTATTCGTTTAATACTAGCTGATGTCCGCGTCTTCGTATGCGTGGATCGAGGTTTTGTGGTTCGCGCGGGAACTCTTTAATTTTCCGGGATAAAAAGTATCCTATGCGTTAGTCCAGACTATAATCTATCTCTGTGACAAATTTCAGCCAGATCCGTTTAGCTGTTGGGGCGTGATTGAGTAACAAACATCCATACATCCATCCACACTTTCGCATTTATAATATTAGTAAGAAGTAAGATGTATACCTAAAATAATTTATAATTACTTAGATAAACTTGTTGTTAACAGTGATAGGCAGCGGGTTCTATTGCGGTGGCGTGCTGATATCGTCCCGGTACGTGCTGACTGCGGCGCATTGTATCAAAGGCTCCGACCTGCCCAGAGGGTGGAAAGTGTAAGATACATTTTATTTCGAACACCAGTCGACTGTAACCTTCCACCACTACAGCCCATCAATGTTCCACTGCTGAGCACAGGCCTCCACTCTCATAGGAGAGAGAGAATTAAAGCCCACCACGCTGCTCCAATGCGGGTTGGCGCGCTTTATCCTTCACTAAAACAAAAGCATTTGTACGACAGACAATTTACGAACAAAAGGAACGAAACAAGAAAACTTAGTTCGCTGTTATCCCTTAGAAACAACAAGGAATAATGTATACTAGATGATGCTCGCGACTTCGTCCGCGTGGATAAATGTTTTTTGATTCCCGCGGGAACTCTTAAATTTTCCGATATAAAAAGTAGCCCATGCCATTCCTTGGGATACAACATATCCCTGTACCAAATTTCGTCAGAATTGGTTGAACAGCTGCGAAAGCGTAGCAGACAGACGGAAAGACACACTTTCGCATTTATAATATTAGAATGTATCCACCATATTTCCAACGAGGAGGCCTTTAATGCAAATGATCAACAAAGTTCTCTTCACCCCATCAGCAGTTGAGGTCAGCAAAAATTTATTGTCTGGAGTCCAGTCCCTGGACTTAAGGGCTAAAGAAAGTTATCTTCTCATTAAACGAGCGCCAATCCTACTCATACCTATTACACTCGCCTTCGAATATTTTGACATAAAAATTAAATTGAAACAGAATTCAAGCCTAAATACTGTTTAACTTAACATTTGAATTTCGGATGAACCAAACCGAAGCGAATAATCTGTGGAATTTTCAGGAGCCACGTCCGTCTAGGTGAATGGAACACGTCGAGTGTTATAGACTGCTCCGCGGATGACTGCAACAACCCGCCCCTCGACGTGCCGGTAGAAGAGATTATAGTTCACGAAGACTATGCTTCGGACGACAACCACCAGCAGAACGATATCGCGCTGCTGAGACTGGCGCATGACGTCACTTTCAATGGTGTGTTGAGGATAATCTCGCTCTCGTATTGCTGGTCCTTCGAACCGGATATGGAATCTTTTGAAGTGACGACACAATTTCGGGACCTAAGTGGCTTCGACTCGACTCCACTTATCAAGCCGTATTAGCCACTTCTGAAAATCGATCTGGACTCTAGCCACTATCAGTAAAAGACGGGCTGGGGACGCCTTTCAAGTAACTTTGGATCTCGAGACCAATAGGATTTTACGAACTATGGGACATTTCCCCACTTAACTTTGCCTGCTGTACGATTGGATAAGAGTACTATTTCAAGTCTTAGGTTACTAATGATTACTATCACATGTTAGTGATAATAACCGGGGTCCGGGATCGACGCCTTAACGTGCTCTCCGATGCATGGAGGAAACGAAAAGGCCAAATTCGTTCACCCATCCAGTTACCGATTTGGGTCAATCGAAATCAAGTAATTTGCGTTGTCACAACAAGGCCACTCACCCTCAATATGTTTTACTCGTCCTCATTCTCAACAAGGTTTCTTTAGCACTACTTATTTAATGTTTAAATTGCCCACTTACTTACAGACTTTGTGAATCCTATCTGCCTGCCCACTGACCCGTCTCTGGCGCAGAATAATTTTAAAGGCGCTGAAATGGAGGTGGCGGGCTGGGGGAAAACGGAAAGAAGTAAGTTCACCCTTAACAATACAAAATCTTACTATAATGGCTCCAAAAATTGAAAAGTAACAATTGAACCTAACTAACTTTTTACTGCCTCGTTGGTCTAGTGGTTAGCATAGTCGACTGCGGATCACGAGGTCCTGGGTTCGATCCCCGGTCGGGCATAAAAGTTAGGTATTGGGTTTTTCAATTAAGAAATTCTCAGTGCCAGCCCGGAGTTGGAAGTTGGCGGTGTTTCACCCCCGTGCCTCGGAGAGCACGTTAAGCCGTCGGTCCCGGTTATTATCACTAACATGATAGTAGTCGTTAAAGCCCGCCAACCCGCATTGGAGCAGCGTGGTGGGTCTAAGCTCTAATTCCCGCTCTCCTATGAGAGTGGAGGCCTGTGCCCAGCAGTGGGACGTTAATAGGCTGTAGTGATGATGATGATGAACTTTTTACGTGTCTTCTCGATCGTGTTCTGTAGAAACGGTATTTTTAAATATTTTTACGTAAATAGCAGCAAAATTTTAGTGCTTATCATGACTGTTGGCTTTATCTGAGACTTTTAACTCAGTTAAGTAAGGCTGATAATAAAGTATGAAAAAAGTCAAAGTGCGATGTTGTAGTGATTATTTTGAATTCACACAAATAATATAAATAGAAATAAATAGAAAAGTGTGTCTGTCTGCTACGTTTTTGTGGCCCATCTGTTCTTACCGTTTTATCAAAATTTGGTACACAGAAAGGTTGTATTCCAGGATAGGATATAGCCTTTTTTATATATACCTTTTAGCTACTTTTTATGCTACTAAATACCTTAATCCACGTGAATGAAGTTTTTTACTAAGCTAGTTTGACCGGCAAACGTTGTCCAGCCTTGAACTTAGAACCCGATTACAGCGCCCCTACTAGGTGCAATAGGCATGGTGACTGATTTTCAACAATGGTCAGATTATGTTCGGAAGTATCTACTATTTCGAAAAAATATCTTATTTCAGCAGAAAAATAAGGTTTGCAAAACGCTCGGCGGTGTCATGGCGGCTTTTGTGACGTCACTATTGTTTTTACCAATGTACTCTGTGCAGTGTGCAGTAAGCAAAAGTGTGATTGTCAAAGCTCGAAAACAAACAATTATGACGTCATTCGCTTCTTGTTGTTTTATCCAATATGGCGGATTGCTGTATTTTATAGTTTTATTTTATCAAAATAAATAGCAATCTCACTCGAAATAGAAAAATAAATACGTTTTTTATAATCTACTAGCTGATGCCCGCGACTTCGTCCGCGTGGTTTAAGTTTTTTGTTATTCCCGCGGGAACTCCTTAATTTTCCGGGATAAAAAGTAGCCTATGTCACTCTCCAGGTCCTCAACTATACCCATGCCAAAAATCACGTCAATCCGTTGCTCCGTTGCGGCGTGATTGAAGGACAAACCAACAAACCAACAAACCAACAAACAAAGTGACTTTCGCATTTATAATATTAAGTATAGTATGAAGTATGATATTAGTATGATATGATGAATCCTATTGAATTAGATAAATTCATAATTTCATTGATTCTTGGTTACTGTCATCATGCCTATTGTAAATATAAACCATCCCGGGACCCACACAAGCACACACCAAAAACTCCATCAAACCGTTTCTGAGTTTTAGCGAGACCAACGAAAAGCAACTCATTTTTAGGGTTCCGTACCAAAATGGTAAAATGGAACCCTTATGGTGCGACTTTCTCCGTCTGTCTGTCCGTCTGTCCGTCCGTCACACTCGATTATTTCAGTAACTACCGAAGCTATCGACATGAAATTTGGAATAGTTGTGTATATTAGTGGCCCAAAGACACTGGAATTAAAAAAAATTGGAAATTATTTTTGTTCTTATTTAAAAAGGGGGGAAAATCTAAGGGTTGAAATTTAAAAGTGAGATAACTGTACTGTGTGAGGTATCATATGAAAGGGTTTACTTTGTACATTCTAAAACAGATTTTTAATTATTTTTAGTTATGATAGTTTTTGATTTATCGGGGAAAATGTCTAAAAAAATACCGTTCCCCCCCCCTTATCTCCGGAGTTTACCAATCGACAAATTTGAAATAATTATGGTCAATAGGAATTTACGTATACTTTACAGGAAAACTATAGCCAATGCTCTAACTAGCATAGTTTTTTTGATATTAACAATAAACCTCTACAAACAAAGTTAGTCTTGCGGTTCATTAACAAAGGTAATTATTTATTAATAATGGTACGGAACCCTTCGTGCGCGAGTCCGACTCGCACTTGCCCTTTTTCCTATTATTATTTAAATCAGAATAAAAAGTGTCGAGGAACTTTAAGGTCCAAAGAAAACAAATACAAAAATTTTCCTATTTTAAATAATTAAATAATTCTTCGATATCGAATTCCAGGTTCCACCTCAACAGTGAAACTGAAAGCACGTGTGCCCGTCATGAGCAATACGATCTGCGCTCTAATCTACGAAATGTCCAACCGAGTGATAACTGACAAACAGATCTGTGCGGGAGGAAGTGGCCCTGCGGACTCCTGTAGGGGAGACTCTGGGGGCCCCCTGATGGGGCAGGACCTGGATATGAACTGGATGGTGCTTGGCGTAGTGTCTTACGGCCCCACGCCCTGTGCGTCCCCTGGCTGGCCGGGAGTCTATACGAGGGTCACGGCTTACCTTGATTGGATACTATCCAAGCTAAGACCATAAGAATTATTGTGATTCCCTCGTTTGCTTGGCTAGGGAGGAATTTTTTAAAATACTTTTAATGGTGTTTTTTTTTATACGGAAGTGGACGATAAGGTAACAATCAACATGTAATTTTGTTTTTAATTAGTTGTGGCTTAAGCTGGACGTTAATAAATATTTTAATTTTTCAGTTTCTTTTTTAAATAAGTTGTGTTAGTTTCAGTCTGAAAGAGGCATTTACTTTGCGTGATCGAGATTGGCAACCTAGATAACTAAAAGAAACCTAGAAAGGTTGCCAATCTCTATCCACCCACCCAATCTATGGTGGCGTGTCTGTGGTACTCTTTGGTATGTAATCAGGAGGGAGGGGATGAACCCTCCCTCTAAGGGAAAAATTTCGGAACTCAATAGTTTTCGTTAAATAATTTTTTAAAGTTTTGAAATTTTTTTTATTATGAAGTTAATTTTATCGTAATAATGGCTTAAATAATACTTTAGAGGGGGAGGGGGAGTAGGGGGGAGGAAGTGGGGAAGCTAGGAAAACTTCTTAGACTTCACCCTCTTTCTTTCACCCCCTCCAAGGCTCGGTCGACGGAGCCCCGCTTGGCGGGGCTCCTTATTTCTGGGTGGTATTAAAAGGAAGTAACCACGAAGAGGATGGCGGGGTCTGAAAGACCCCTCTTCGTCACCTAAACTATCCAAGTCGGAGTGCCCCCAGTCCCGAGCTCGCTTCGCTCGCTCTTGCATTCACATAGACAAAAAAAATGGATCTCCACTTGAGTCATGTACTACGTACTTATTTTTGAGCAAATAAATGTCTTTTTTTAATTGTATGTTTCACTGAACTTCCATACTTAACCAATTTCATACCTTACCCTTTACCCTTACCCTTGCTGTATTCAGTTCAACTACACACTAATTTGTAAAACATCACCTAGCGCCACTCGTTACAAAGACAGTTGATGCGAATTGAACACGGGTTAGTTGAATTACCATAGTAATAAAAAACCGTGTTTGATTCAGCTGTACGCTATTTTGTAAAACGTTTTTAATGTTGCTTGATCGCAAAAGCGTGCTCAGTTGAGGCGAACTGAGCACGGTTTTGTCGAGTTGGATATTAATACAAAACCGTGCTGATTTTTGTCGCCAACTGAACACGGAAAGGGAAATACGCGTAGGGAAGCCCACGATGCTAAATGTGGATTTACTCGAGCGTCTTGGAGACCTAATGGATTTTGAAGATTAGATGGTAAGAGAAAGAAAAAAAAAACCGGGCAAGTGCGAGTCGGACTCGCGCACGAAGGGTTCCGTACCATTATTAATAAATAATTACCTTTGTTAATGAACCGCAAGACTAACTTTGTTTGTAGAGGTTTATTGTTAATATCAAAAAAACTATGCTAGTTAGAGCATTGGCTATAGTTTTCCTGTAAAATATACGTAAATTCCTATTGACCATAATTATTTCAAATTTTTCGATTGGTAAACTCCGGAGATAAGGGGGGGGGAACGGTATTTTTTTAGACATTTTCCCCGATAAATCAAAAACTATCATAACTAAAAATAATTAAAAATCTGTTTTAGAATGTACAAAGTAAACCCTTTCATATGATACCCCACACAGTACAGTAATCTCACTTTTAAATTTCAACCCTCAGATTTTCCCCCCTTTTTAAATAAGAACAAAAATAATTTCCAATTTTTTTAAATTCCAGTGTCTTTGGGCCACTAATATACACAACTATTCCAAATTTCATGTCGATAGCTTCAGTAGTTACTGAAATAATCGAGTGTGACGGACGGACAGACGGACAGACGGACAGACGGACAGACGGACAGACAGACGGAGAAAGTCGCACCATAAGGGTTCCATTTTACCATTTTGGTACGGAACCCTAAAAAGGTTATAATTATGCTACTAGTATAAGGGTATTCACCGGTGGGGGGAGTGTCTACAGGTTTTCAAAAATGTATAAAAAAAAGGGTCACATGGAAATACTCGAGCGCGTCAGACATTGATAGCGTTTATGCCCCACGTGTCTCTGATATCGGATGTAGATATGTTAATCTGCCGGTTTGCATAGTGCGGGTGGGCATACGAAAGGGTAGAAAATTGGTTTAAAAAAATATTAATCGAGCGCGTCAGATAATCAGAGGAGAGGTTAAGTTGACCCAAAGGAAGCTTTTATTC
This sequence comes from Erebia epiphron, assembly GCA_963932025.1. Taxonomy (NCBI): domain Eukaryota; kingdom Metazoa; phylum Arthropoda; class Insecta; order Lepidoptera; family Nymphalidae; genus Erebia; species Erebia epiphron. The sequence goes on from OZ009946.1 coordinate 2,467,881, forward strand.
AAATGAGTGACGATTCAGACGTCAACGCAAAGTCTCTGTTGTTTGTTTGTCTCTGTTGTTGAAAATGCAAAAAAAAACGCCATCGCGTTAGATTTTCATACAGACTAGACGGTTCAGCTTAGTGTCCCAAATGTGCTGACCAATAATCTGATGATTATCGGGAGGGATTTGTGGTGACGGAAAGAGTGAGAGACAGAGAAAGAGTGAAAGGGAAAGAGAGGCGCGGAGTGGGGAAGACCTACCTACTTCACTGCAGCTACATTAATCGTCAATTTTTGTTACTTCGGCTTGTGGAAATCAGCAGATATTCCCGTTAGGTAGATATTCTTGTATTATTTCCTTCAAACAAAAAAAACGGGAATTTACCGTCCCTTAGATCTCGCTCAAATCGTCAGATTATTTGAATGTACACTTTTCAGTATGTAACTCATTCTGACACGTCGAGCACTTCTGATGATCAATTTTTTTTAACTATTTTGATCCGCTGTTCTAGACAGACGCCCCTATATACAGGGCTTATATATAGTGAAGAAACTCTACAGGGTCCAAGGTATTTTCCCTTATATTAATCTGCCGCGCATCAGTTAATTCAAAATTCAAATGATTTTTATTCAAATAAACTTTTACAAGTACTTTTGAATCGTTGAGTGAATCTACCACTGTTTCGGAATGCCATTCCTACCGAGAAGAACCAGCAAGAAACTCGGTGGTTGCTCTTTTAAAATTTCATTAATTTGTAGAATACATAAGTAACAGCTGTCCTTAGCATTGCTGGAGCGAGTCAAATCCACGCTCCTTTGTCATTTACGTAATCTTCAACAGTATAATAAGCTTTTTTCAGGGGCATACTTTTAATGGACTTCTTAAACTTGTGTAAAGGCAAGTTTAAGGTTGTGGAAATCCCAAAATCCCCTCTTGAGCTTCCCCTTCTATTATAAAAGGATGTTAACAAGTGGTTACAGTGTTTGTTTTTAGTAGGTACTTATCAGGATTCAGGAAGTTTCCAAAACAGTGGGTAGATTCATTTGGCGTTTCATTGTAAAGGATAGATTTTTCGACGACGATACATTTGGATGGTCGTGTCTAGCTAGTCATAGCAACGCTCGATAAGTAAAAATTAAACCACTCGATAAGTATAAATTATGACTCGTAATCCCGTATCACAAGAGCAAAAAAGGAGCCCTTAACCTACCCTTTTAGAGTTATAAAGGTTTTCCTTGTATACTCACGATTATATTCGAATATACACAAGGAAAACCCATTTACTAATTAATTCCACATACTTTAATGAACACGTTATTATTATTACTTTTTTATCAGTTAACACACAGAGTTAGCCTCTCTCTCGCCTATCGCCTTCCAGCATGAGGCGAGAGACAGGACACAGAACATATACAAAAATGCAAGTCTCACAACGCAGTTCTCCTACCGCAAAAAGTTGTGCAAAAAAGTCGGTATGTATAGTCGACTGTATGTAAGTTGAACCAAAATGGTGGTCGTCTGCGCAGGCTCATTGTACTACAGGGCCGAGTGGAGCACGCGCGGGGAGCGAGGGGTATGGGCTCGCGGCGTCCTTCATACCGCACTTCGTTTTACACCCGAAATGTGTTTCTGACTCACTTTCTGCGCAGAGTTCAACTTACGCCGCCGCTATTATACATAGGTTTCTATGGGAGTATCTATCCAAACACTTTGTCCTAAATTCTGATCTAATTAGTTTACTAACATAATTTACAACAAGACATCTTTATTTATTTGGACTTCCCCCTTTTGAGCCTCACTTGATTAATGGACTAGGGAGGTGAACCACTGGTCTGCAATTTGTAAGGGTGGCGATCCACTGTAGGTAAGGATAATTAATAGTCTAATAATATATTTAGGTACGCTGTGACATTAGTATGGAATATGGATAAACTAGCTGATGCCCGCGACTTAATCCGCGTGGATTGAGGTTTTTGGTTCCCGCGGGAACTTCTTCATTTTCCGTGATAAAAAGTAGCAATGCTATCCCATACTTTAATCTCTCTCTGTGCCAAATTTCATCCAGATCTGTTCAGCCGTTAGAGCGTGATTGAGTAACAAACATCCATCCATCCATCCATACATCTATCCAAACTTTCGCATTTATAATATTAGTAAGAAGCAAGATTAGTAAGAAGTAAGATACCTACGCCCACAAGGACTAGTACGTATTATTAATATTTTTAAGTTAAAAAATCCAGGGATTTTTGTGTGATAACCTTTTAAATATCATTTATCCTGTTTTAAATGTACTAAACGTCAAGCTGATCCGGTAACAGCTTCAATAAATACATATGGTCACGAGCCGGTTATACAACGACCTTCACCGATCTCTTAACCAGATGAAAACTTATTTTTATTTTTATTTAATAATTGGTAAATACGCCTAAAATAGCTTACTTATCAAAATCCCGATCAGGCAATTTTTTTTTACAAGTTTATTGATTTTTTATCGCGTTTTTTTTATAAAATTACCTATATTTTGATATAGGTATAACTCAAGCGGTTAACAGATCCGTGAAGTTACCTATGGACTACGGTACCTCAGGTAAGTACCATTCCGATCCGTGGATCCGTGGATTGGAACCGCTTGAGTTATATTATATCAAAATATAGGTAATTTAAAAAAAAAAAATTTATTTAATAAAAAAACGCGATGGTATAGCATTGTCAACAATAAACTTGTAAAAGAAATTAATTAATTTAAAAAAAAGCCTGGTCATGATTTTGATAGTCAAGCTATTTTAGGCGTATTTATCTATTACCAGCTGATGCCCGCGACTACGTCCGCGTGGATTGAGGTTTTTTGGTTCCCGCGGGAACTCCTTAATTTTCCGGGATAAAGCCTCTGTACTATTCCAGACTAAAATCTATCTCTGTGCCAAATTTCAGCCAGATCCGTACAGCCGTTGGCGCGTGATTGAGTAACAAACATCCATACATCCATCCATCCAAACTTTCGCATTTATAATATTAAAAAAAAAAGTAAGAATAGTAAGATTAAATAAAATAAAAAGTAGGTTTCATCTGGTAAACAGATCGGTAAAGGTCGTTGTATAGCCGGCTCTAGGACCAATACATATTTGGCCATCGGGTTAGATAAGTATGACGTACTGTAGGTATTACTAACTAAGTACTTACTCCCTGATAGTTATTACTAGGGACTGGTGTTGGGCAGTCCTGACTTGCATTTATTTTGTTAATATACCTAATCAGTTTGAGTGATTGAACCCAAAATGGATTGTTTGTGCAGAAATTTTATTATTATTTTATGTTTCCTTGCAGTGTTATCAACAAATGCTGAAGGTATGTCAAATGCCTGGTTTTTTATTACCTTCTTGTTTTGAATTCAATAATAATAATAAGGGGTCCAATTAGAGTAAGAAAGAAAGAAAAGCTATTTATTATCACCACTGTGCCATTACAACGTTACCCCGGCGCCTCCAGTAGGTACTTGAGCATTAAACTCACGGTCAAGTCCTAGACCTAGAGGCACCCTGATAACGCTTGTCGTGTGTGGCACAACCTAAAAGAAGGCATCAGCTCAGCATAATGCAGAGCATTCCGCGCTGATTTTCAGTTGGAGCCCAGCTCTACCTTTTTTTTTACGCTGGGAAATTCGTTTATGCATCCCCACCGGAAATCACTCACAACGAATATTATCATGTTAGTGATAATAACCGGGACCGACGGGGCGACGGCTTAACGTGCTCTCCGAGGCACGGGGGTGAAACACCGCCAACTTCCAACTCCGGGCTGGCACTGAGAATTTCTTAATTGAAAAACCCAATACCTAACCTTTTATGCACGACCGGGAATCGAACCCAGGACCTCGTGATCCGCAGTCGACTATGCTAACCACTAGACCAACGAGGCAGTCGGCCACGAGGCCACCGGAAATAGTGCAAGTAAATTGCACTCTTTCCGGAGGGGTATGTGGGACACCCTGTCGCGGACCCGTCTTCCGTCATGATGAGGTGGTACAGGATGACAGAGAATGTATTCTACTGCATCACCCTAACGGTCAGGCCTCTGTTTCTTACCTCTACATGGTTACTTTAAGCCCTACTCTACCTGCCCTAGCATGCGCACTACGAGAAAATTATGTCTAACTATTTTCTCGCGTTACATTTATTTGTCTACCGTAGCTCACATGGTTACACTTAAGTATGTCTTGTCTCGTGTCGTCAAAAGTAGAGATAACAGTAATCTTTTTTATCTGTGGTATTTTTCTCTACGAACCCTAACATGGCCGACACTAACTATATTCTAAAACTAGTTGATGCCCGCGACTTCGTCAGCGTGGATTGACGTTTTTTGGTTCCCGCGGGAAATCTTTTATTTCCCGGGATAAAAAGTTTGATTGTGTTATTTCGGGCTAAAATCGATCACTGCGCCACATTTCATCCAGATCCGTTCAGCCGTTCTGGCGTGATTGAGTAACAAACATCCATCTATCCATACATCCATCCATCCTTCCAAACTTTCGCATTTATAATATTAGTATAGATATAGATAAATAAATAAAAACATAATATTGTAATTTGTAAAGAATACTCCGCCACATGATCCTGAAATTTGAATTGTTAGCTGAGAACAATTTTTTTAAGTTGTAGTTTAACCGAATACTTGGTTTTAAGATATTTTATCGGAGGTGGTATTTTATTCCAACATTTAGTGGCGGAGTACCTACATAGAAGATCCACGAAATGCAGCAGTACGATGAAATAGCACACGAAGTCGATTCCATACATTTGTGTTATCGTGATTGCGTTGACGTCCAGGTAATATTGCCACGTTAGAAATTTTGGATAGAAGCAGGCGTTGCTTTGCGGAAGTCATTGTCATGGACAATGAAAAAAACTTGAAGTTTAATGTCGCGGGCATCAGTTTCGAGATACGCACTGTACCACATAGATTTGCCTTCTGAGGCGGATTATAGCGACTTAAACTTCTAGTTTTTTTTCACGTTAGAAATTATAAAAGCGCAACCTGTCGTGTGTTTCAGACTTTGCAACGTGCAGCGGTGGCGCGCAATGCGTTGTGCTGAAAGAGTGCCGGGAGCTGTACGCGAGGCTTAAATCAGACCACCAGAGAAACACCATAAATCAGACTGTAATTAAAAAATTGAAAGGACTGCACTGCGGATTCGACGAACGCAATCAACCGATGGTAAACGTTTAGTTAAATTAAAAATAAAAATTGCAGTCATAGGGACTGCCGATAGAAGTGAAAACGGATATTTAAATTATTTCAATAATTAAAAAAATAATAATAATTAAAATACTTAAAATATAAACCTTAAAACTAAGGTATTAAAGTTCAATTACGAATGTAATATATTTATAATTAAGACCTTTTGTCTTCGTAACAACGCGAGTTGTCGGGTGTCGGTCATGGTGTCGGTCACGCGTTTCCACATTTTTACCCCCTACCAAAAAGTGATCAACGCGCTTAATGAAGTTTTCACTAAATTTTTACTTATCAACACTTTACGACAAATTAATCAGTAGGTAGTACAAAAATTTCATTACATGCAGTACCTATGTACTGTTTACTTAAAAAGTAAATGTGGTCAACGGGCCACCTTCTCAGCTTGTGCTACAGCATGAAAGGTAGTGTTAGCATTATTACTGTTTGTCATTATATCTCATGAAACAGGAAGTATAATATCTGTCAATTTGACTCGTTTCATGTCACTCGATTTAATCTGCGGATGTAGACGCCATATTGAAAATAGTTAGTATAAATACGAGTGTTTTGCCGATGGTTATTCAGTCTCCTGCCGGCAGACTCAGGGATTATTGAATACTTTTGTGTTTAGATCGCAATTTGATTTAGAGCTTAACGATAGCAATCGTGGCCGGATCAATTGAATATTATTTTTAAGTTTAGCCAACTTTTATCTAATTATATTAAATTTCTCTCTTGGAACCTCTACACGTTTAACCATTTACTCGTGCAAGTTTCAAATGAGAGGACAAATATATTTAAAGGGTTTTATTTATACCTACTTCTGGATTGTCTCCTACAGTAGGTATATACCTACCTGACATACCGCAACGCTGATTTTCAGGAGGGGCTCAAGGGCCGAGACGTCATCGGACTATCACTGTATATATCACAAACTAGTGTCGTGATCGTGTGTTCGACTGGCAACATTTATTTATTATTTATAGAATGGCAATACTGATTTCATGTTGGTATTGCACTATTAATGAATTCAGAGTTGGTAGAGGGTAGGCGAAAAAGACATTGTGTATAAATACGGGCGTCATTCTGTAAACGGGGAGTTGAGTATCGCTCGCCATCAGAGGTGCACGCCTGTGCAGTGCACATTCTTATATATTATAATATATACAGTGTTATACTTATGTGTATAGAGAGAGTTGAGACGTGGTGTTGGAAAGTAAAGTGTGTGCGAGATGATAGCTGAAATGCCAGTAAGTCCTTTTATTGTATCGTTCCAATTTATTATTTATTTATTATTTAATCTCTGATGGATTTTAAAAGTAATCTTTAACACATGTGTTAGTGTGCTTTTTCAGGATTTCTATAAGTTACATTGTGGGTAGCGAAGTTGTTCGCTACTACCCAAAAATATGCCCGTTCCATGCCCAGGTGTAGTTTTATGAACTTTCAAATAAAGATCCGTATTTAGTCAATCGGTCTTAGGTTGTATTTAGTCATGGAATATATAGACCTTAACGGGAATTCGTGACAACTTCAGAAGTGAAAATGAACCCAAGAAAACAATATTTTTTTTAACACGAGAAAATATTGTTCACTAAGTAGTTATATTGTGACGCAATTCTCTGTGTCGTACCTTCAAAAATTTTAAGCAAAGAGTATTCCGTTTACTAAGTTCAAAAGAGATTGACTACTTTAATCAAAGTTAGCATGTACTTGAGATCCATTCTTGCTATGCTATAAAGATAACGTGCAGCAAAGAATTTTTTTGGATATTGCTAAATCTGTTTTGACACCTATTGTGTGGGTACATTGAATAACATTAGTTCTGGGTGAACTCTTAGATTTGCTATTTTGGCTATAATATTATGTTGTATTCCATTTGAGTAGAGGTTAAATCGAGTGTTTGGTAATGATCTCGTGCGATAATAATTGACATTGTATCAAGGTAATTAATATTTGAATTACATTTATATTTCGTATTTAGTTACCCACAAATTGGAAAAGAGTGTGCTGTAAACTTTAATATTACGTCATCACGACGTTAAGACTGTGAAGTCTCTTCTGAATGAATTGCCAACTCAAACCAGCTTGGCGACTGGCTTCCATCGAGGGGGATGATCCCCGAATTACGATTTTGTAAGCAGTTTACTTTAGTGTCGAAGTAATTCTGATTCTAAGGTATTTAGTTTAGATAAAACACATCGATACAAATTTCAGTGAATTGAGTTTTGAATATAGTGTCCATAGTACTTATTTATGATAGATGATGTAAAAATGTCATGTCCTGGACATGAGTCCAAGAAATTTTGTGTTATTTAGCTACAATCAACAAATAAAGCGTCAAGCGAGAATTTCGCCAGTATGAGAGTTGACATACTGGAATAAATTTCACTAGCACCGGCCGTCTGAGCAGCCATTTTAGATGATTAAATGCGATACCATACAGCTTGGTTATTACTACTGGCTAACCTGAGGTACTCCTAGAGATATGAAATAGGTAAATAATTATCAGTTCTAATTAACTCAAGTATTTGTGAATTATTCTCTGGACCATTACTTTGGATGAACGTTACCTAACGTTTCATTTAGTGTAAATATAGTTAAATGATTATTGAATTTAAAAGCAGCCTCGTGCCTTCAGACTAGTGTACTGAATGAGATTGTAGTTTTTTTTACGCACTGTTTAAGTTTCGAATTTTGATTTTACAAGGTTTTTAATTTTAAATTTCTATTAACCAGGCATAGATTAGATTACTGGTTATTCACGAAGAGAATTCGTGGAGTGAATAATAGTAATAAAAAAAAGAGAAGTGAATATGTCAAATAAGATACCCTCATGTCAATACTAGGATGCAAAACAATTTATCGAACTCTGATTAGTTTCATGTGTGATTTATAAGAAATACGATAAAAGTATGATTCAGTTTTAAATTCTCGATATAAAAGTGTACTTACTGGTATACTTATTTTATGTGATCTAGATAGTTTAGTCTGGTAGTACTAGACTCGATCAAAACAGGTGTCTTAGGAAGTTGTAGTGTTTAAAAAGTAATTTTTTTTGAGTGGCAGGGCAACTATTTATATTAGTGCCGCGAGTGTACTTAAATTACATTAGTGAAGTACATTGGCCAGACATGTAATTTATGATAGGTTTATTTAAGCACTTGCTTAAAATCATTTGCCCTTTTATTAGTGATCTGTTCGATGGTAGTTGTACCTATGCTGAAAGAATAATAGTGGTTTTACTGACAAAGTCCATTTGCAACTCTTAATATGTGCTATTATCACAGCATATGTATTTTAGTACTGTATTGTGTATCAGCTATTGATATCATTATCATTTGTAGTTTAAAAAAAAAAGGGGAACCTCTTTCTATCGCATTACAGGTTGATTGACATCTAGGGTTCCGCTTTCATGTACGGAAGCCTTAGTGTCTCTTGACAGATTTATCAGTGATTGAGGTTAATAATGAAGGATTTTTGAAGAATACAAGATAGAGACGTTAGAATATCTTAGATATCAAGTTGAAATTGACGATTTTGCGTAGCTGGTATTGTGGGAGTAAGACTAAATCCCATCAAAAACATAAATGTAAAATGAGAGCCAAAATCCAAAATTGTGATATGTATATAATATATGCATTGGTTGTTGACTTCAGCGACAAAAGAAGTGAGATCTAAATGGGTGCCAAAGTTCAATGGTCAGTCCTGCAATTTATTTATAACAACATAAAATATTTTATAACAACTTAAAATATCATTTCTTCTTATAACTTAGGATAATATGTTGAAGGCTAAGGCTTTGGCTTGGCTAGTTTCCATGTTAAGAATTAAATACGGAAGGATATATACTTCAGCTTGTAACGGTGAAGGTTGTAGTAATTTTGAAATTCTAGATATCGCAAAAATAATAATTCCAAAAATAGTTCAAACGTGTTTCGTCAATACTAATTAGCATTCCAGTGATTCAGTTTGACCAAGTTAGTTCATTAAATGTTAAATTGAATTTAATAAAAAGATTTAAATTTTTGGAACATTTACTAATCACAAAGAAAGATAAATAAATAAATATAAGGGCTGAACATTTGAGGCTCGAAGTTAAGTAGCTTGCTAGAAACTACAGTCACGACACGAGAAGCCCGTTTAATAAAGTAATAAAATTGTAAAAATGCGCCATTCTCGAAGTCACATTGGGTTTTCTTTCTATATATTTATCTGAGTGATTTGAAATAATGAACTGGATGATAAAATTTAACAGACTATTATTTGAATTGAAAATGAAATCGCGCAATTAATTATCTTTTGCCGTCCAAAATCTCGAGAGTATAATATGATGTGAAAATTATATTTTCTAGAGAGTGACTAGTGCGTGCTTGCTTACTCTAATTTTATCTCCATATTGTTTTTCTCAAATTTATTGAATAATGTCGTGTGATGCACGGGCGTTGAGGATCCGCAAGCTCGTGACGATGGTATACCCTCACCTAGCGGCTCCGGCCTACAACCGTCAGTTAATTTGTAAATACTTACTTTAATTATTAAAAGACGCAGAAAAGTAAAGCAAAAAGTATTAAAAAGCAGAATGAATAAAACACTCAGTATATATACTATATTATGTTACTGACGTAATATATTATAACTTGGTGTAACGTTTTTGATTTATAATTGGTTTGATTTTTGTTCATAAGTTGAGGTAAGATTCTGAAAAAAAAGGACAAAAGACGAAAGAAGAAGAGAGAAAGTTTTGAGTATTAAATTCAAATTTCTGAATTTGGGGTTTTCATCTAGTTTTTTTTTATTATTTAGTTTTGTATCAAGCTTTGGATTTACAGCAAAATTTGCATTTTGTATTTTAATTTGAAAATGCTATTGAGTAAAGTTAATTTAAAATAATTATATGATAGCGATTTAGTATTGTACAATAATTGCAAGCCGATTCTACTTCAATTCATACAAAAGTTTTGCATTTCAAAGAAGCTTTTGAGGAAGAGTTAGATTTAGTTTTGGGCTAAGGTTTAGTTTTGGACTTTTTGTTTGGTTTTCGATGACGATTGTAGTCAAAGTTCAGGTATTTGACCCAGTTCAAAGCATAGGGTAAGATTCTAAGTATTTCACAATTTAAAGATTGTCTTGGACAACATAACCTGAACTGATTCGGTTGAATTTTGTGGTGCTGTCTCTTTTTGATGGGTTTATTCAGAGGTTAACACGGAAAGGAAAGGTTAGGAAAAGAAGGGAATAAACTAAAACAACTTGTGTTTTGAGGCGTGTTTAATAGAATTGAACTATTTGATAAAATTTTTGAATAAGCTACGAAAAATTTCATTTCATTTATTAAAAACGTTGACTATTACATAGTTAAAGATTTTAAAATAGTAATAATTTAACATAGTGGGAACAGTCTACCGCCAACAGGTATACGATGTCAGGAATTTAGAGCAGATAATTTAACATAGACTTAATTTGATTCAAACGATTAGTAAAGATTAGTTAATGGTACAGCAGATCCAACTGAATTGAAGAATTGATAGATTAGTAATCCTGATCAATGTTTGCATTGGATACAGTTACAGATTTTATTGTGAACTCTGGGGTAGTGTTTGATACTTATTTCTTGTCAAGTCCTAAAATTTTAATAAAATCAGCCTTCCTTTACGTTCTGATAAATTTTTCGATTTCAATAAAGTTTTTTTTTAAAAAAAGCAGGCATGACACGTCATGTATGACACATGATAAGTGGAGCTCAGGATGATGGACCTGTTGGTCTGTTACAGATTGTAATCAAGATTTAGATATTTACTTAGCTTTAGATTCAGCGTCAGATGCTTGTAAAGTATAAATAACTGAAACGGTATAAGAAATAAAATAAATATTGGGTATTTTATTAAATTTGAATTCAGTTTTAGACTTTTGCTTACGGTATATGTAACATACTGTTTAGATTATGTTTTAGACTGTAACTGTTCCAGACTTTGATTAAGTTTCAGATTAGATTTTTTATTCAGCTTTAGATAATTAATCCTTTATTTGCCTAACTTTATTCTATATGAATTTTAGATTTAAATTGCGATATTTTTATTTCTGTTGTGAAATTTCGACTCAGCGATATCAATCAGTTTAATTGCACTTCACACACACTTCACAAATCTCAAGATCAAAAGCGCGATAGTTTTGGATTTCAAATCGGTTTGAGGTTTTAAGTTTGATATTACTAAATTGAAAAAAATGTAGGTTTCCTTTTTATTATCCTTTTTAACTCTCCCGAATGTCGTGATTTACTAAAACTAAATGTCATCGTGCAAGTATGAATAAATGAAAATGTTTTGTTGTACACTACAGATTATTGCAAAGAATGAAACTAACTAAGCTTAGCAAAGCAAATATTCGGTGGTTGTGCACCGGGAGGTTGCACAATATCGGATGGCCGAATGTCGTGATCGTGTGTTCGACTGGCAACATTTATTTATTATTTATAGAATGGCAATACTGATTTCATGTTGGTATTGCACTATTAATGAATTCAGAGTTTGTAGAGGGTAGGCGAAAAAGACATTGTGTATAAATACGGGCGTCATTCTGTAAACGGGGAGTTGAGTATCGCTTGCCATCAGAGGTGCACGCCTGTGCAGTGCACATTCTTATATATTATAATATATACAGTGTTATACTTTTGTGTATAGAGAGAGTTGAGACGTGGTGTTGGAAAGTAAAGTGTACAGTGCGAGATGATAGCTGAAATGCCAGTAAGTCCTTTTGTTGTATCGTTCCAATTTATTATTTATTTATTATTTAATCTCTGATGGATTTTAAAAGTAATCTTTAACACATATTGTGTTAGTGTGCTATTTCAGGATTTCTATAAGTTACATTGTGGGTAGCGAAGTTGTTCGCTACTACCCAAAAATATGCCCGTTCCATGCCCACGTGTAGTTTTATGAACTTTCAAATAAAGATCCGTATTTAGTCAATCGGTCTTAGGTTGTATTTAGTCATGGAATATATAGACCTTAACGGGAATTCGTGACACTAGTACAAGTGAACAAATAAAATATTTATCTAAGTCATTAATCATACACAATTTATAATTATCTTTATGTATAAATTATTTTCGGGATGTTACTGATTATGACTGTATGAATTAATGTTAATAATTTAAACTCATAGCATAACTCATGTTTTTAATTTGCATGTCAGTACTTCGGTTTAAAGACATTTATTACTCAATAAGAACACAAGAAAATAGTTCACTTACATTGAGAATTAATTTCAAATAAAAATTTAGTAAGTACCTATATGTACATTATCTTGGTAAGTGTCACACGTTATAATTAAATGTTAAAGTTACAGGTAGTTACAGGTCAATTATGAAGGTAGTCAGAAAAACTTTAGTATAAGATGTTCTGCTTACAAAAACTGGTTATGTAGGAGCGAGGTTACACTAACATAAGCTGAGCGGATTTTAGTAAATGTTGAATAAGTTGTTTTTTAAAAATAGGAAAACTTTTGCTGTTCAGTATGGATTCAGGTAAGTTATTGTATATTGTCGCTCCTTCGAACAAAATATTTCGTTTTCCGTAGTTGGTTCTAATTTTAGGTAGTGACAGTTTATTACGTTTTCTAAGATAGTGTTTGTATGTTCTTCTTTGAAAGCATACTTGGGTATGTATATCATTTGTTATGATTTTTCTGATGAGGATACATATTTTAAGTGTATATAGCTGTCTTATATTTAGAATTTTCGTATCTTTATATAGTTTATTAGAGGGCGTTAAATAATCATATTTATACAGAGCTTTAATTAGTTTATTCTGAGTAATTTGTAATTTCTGTATATGTGTTTTTGCAGCTGTTCCCCAAATTTCAACAAGGTATTCAATATGGGGTTTGACTAGAGCGTTGTATATAATAGGACGTACTTTTTGTGGTATGCAAGATGATATTCGACGTAGGGCTCCTATTAGAGGTGAAGTTTTACTTTTAAGGTGGTCAATATGATTCTGCCATGTAAGCTTATTATCCAAAATGAGTCCTAAGTATTTTTCATTGTTAGATTTTTGTATTGGTTTATCAAATATTGTTAAGTTATCATAGTCACGGATTTTTTTGTTTTTGGCTGCAAAGATCATGTAAGCCGTCTTTTTGGTATTTACTGTAAGTAAATTTGAGAGAAACCATCTACTTAGCTTATTTAGGTCACTTTGAGCTTCTTTTACTATGTCTGTTATATTGTTTCCAAAGTAGAATAGACAGGTATCGTCTGCATATAGTGTAATGTTGCCAAATACGTTGACATTCCTAATGCTGTTTATATAAACTAAAAAGAGTAATGGTCCTAAAATGGAGCCTTGTGGTACGCCATAATTAAGTTTTGCGGGATTACTTTCAAAATTTCCTATTTTAACAATTTGTTTCCGGTCATCTAAGTATGATTTAAGAATGTTATATGCAGCACCCGTTATGCCAATTTTATGTAATTTATGCAATAAAATTGTGTGACTAACTGTATCAAATGCCTTTTTTAAATCGATGAAAACACCCAAAGCAATTTGTTTTTGATCAATAGCAGTTTTAATTCTTGAGACAAGATCCACAGTAGCTGTAGTGGTACTACGTTTAGATCGAAAACCGTATTGTTGTTCGAAAAAGAAATTGATTTTATCGAGATGTTTATTTAGCCGAGAATATATAAGTTTTTCTAAAACTTTTGATAGAATTGGTAGTACAGAAATAGGCCGATAGTTTCCAGGATCTGTTTTGGGACCCGATTTATACGATTTATAAATCGGCTTAACTTTGGCGATTTTTAAAGTATCTGGAAATACACCATCTTTAAGACACTTATTTAGAGATTTAGTTAAGTTTTTAAGAATTAAATTTTTTATGCATTTTATATCTTTAACGCTTATGCCGTCAATTCCGCTACTTGTGTTTGAGTCCATATCATCAATTATTTTACCTATCTCTTTTTCTGTGGCTGGTTCAAATGTGTCGAGTGTGACATTGGATGAACGGGACGGGCTATGTGTTAAACTTTGCTGGTATGATTGTGGTATTTCATTTGCAAGATTAGAACCAACTGTGGAGAAAAAATCATTAAAACATTGGCAGATTTGAGCTGGATTATCTATCGTAACTGAGTTTACAATAAGTTTAGGGGGTGAGGGGTCTGTTTTAATTTTATTGCTCACAAGACTATTGACCAAGTTCCACATTTTCTTAGGATGTTTATCACAACTTTTAAATGCATTCAGGTAGTATGTATTCTTAGTGTTTCTTGAGGTTTTATAAGCCTCGTATCTTTTTGTTTTAAAGGTTTCTTCAGCTTCTAAATTTCTAGGATGTGACGATAGGACTTAATGACGAAACATGAATGGTCAAATTTAGTCTTTGTCATCCTATTGTAGGTACAATGTTTCCAGCAAATAAACGATTTATGATTTATTTATAAAACAAGAATAAAATTAACTTAATATATAAATTTGCTTTAACTTTAACTTAATCAGTGTTTATCATACTAAACCTTCACTATTATCCAATCAAATTAAAACAGGGAACGTGAGGTGATGATAATATGTTCACCTCGTAGCCTCGTCTAGGGCTAAACACTCCGTAAAAGATAAACGCGTGTAACACTGGTAAAAAAGATATATTGTTCCTTATTTGCATTACAGTATGAATATCAGGTATATAAAAATACAAAGCAGAGGAGTTGCTATAAAAATTCTTTTAAAAAAACCGACTTCCAAAGCCACTGTAAAAAAGTCAAAAAAGTCAAAAGTCAAAATAACGTTTATTCAATTTAGGTAGGTATACTACACTTATTGACGTCGAGTTTTTTATAATATATAATGGTGATAATCAGTAACGGTATCTTAAAACTAAAGCTACGAGGGTTCCAAACGCGCCCTGGTCTGAGAAGAGCCCACAACAAACTCAGCCGGGTTTTTTTTTTCATTATCACCATTTCACAAATCATCATAACTTAGGAACTATCAGAGCCAATAGATCAAATCATTGCCAAGCTTCCTTGTCATTTAAGTAATCCTTTACATGGTAATAAGATTTTTTAATGAGTTTACGTTTTACATTAACTTTGAACTTATTCGAAACATTTTCAACATGTCTTCTGGGAGCTTATTGTAGAAGCGGACACTGTTTCCAACAAATGAATTGCTAGTTTTACTAAGCCTAGAAGTAAGCATTACAAGTTTATTTTTATTTCTTGTATTGACATTATGACAATCACTTTTCTTCTTGAATTTATCAATGTGTTTAAGCACGTATACTAAATTTTCAAATATATATTGGTTGTGCACTGTCATTATATTGATTTCTTTAAATTTATCTCTTAGTCCCATATTATATATGGCTCGAACAGCCCTCGGGTTGGCTATAGATATCCGGTACTCGCTTTCAGGGGTGGGGAGGGGTGGGGAGGGTGGGGAGGGGGGAGAGGGTGAAAAATATAATTATTTCAATAATTGTTTTATTTACATCATAACAGTCATAGAACCAAGTCCCCACATATCTTGAGTCATCATACGTGAGTAAAACCTAAAGGTAGGTTAGGTTAGGTTAGAACATAAACATGACTGGTGCCCGGCCGCAGGCCGGGCACTTAGGTTCTATTAGTTTGAAATGAAAAATTAAATTGTAGGGGTTCTAAGCTCCTTCTAACCACTAGACTATGGAAAACCTAAAGGTAGTTTATGGTAGGTTAGGTTAGAACATAAATACAATTGGTGCCGGGCACTTAGGTTCTATTAATTGGAAGTTAAATTAGGTTGGGTTAGAACATAAATATTTTTATACACTTAGGTTCTTTGTAAATGTATGAAAATATAACCTCAAAATGAGATTTTTAAAAATTCATAAAAAAAAATATATGCATTTCCGGTGGGGGGAAAAAAGAGGGGGGGCACCCTGTCTCCCCTCCCCACCCTCCCCACCCTTCCCCACCCCTGAAAGCGAGTACCGGATGTCTATATAATACCCCAGCCCTCTTCTGCAGCACAAAAACAGAATTAATATCAGCAGCATTACCCCATAATAATATACAATATGACATAATGCTGTGAAAGTAACCAAAATAAACTAATCTCGCCGTTTCTATATCTGTCAACTGACGAATCTTTTTAAAGCCTGACGCATCAACTTTGCCTATCTTTGTTATACTCGCCCGACTTCAACATAGTGTGTAGAAATCAAAATTATTTTTAACCAACTTCCAAAAAAGGAGGAGGTTCTCAATTCGGCGCGTATCTTTTTTTTTTTACTTTACAGTGGCTTTGGAAGTCGGTTTTTTGAAAAGAATTTTTATTTTTAACTTTTTAGTGTACCTACTCTTAATCCAGTACCCTGTAGCATCAGAGTTGAGGAGTTGGGACTTGGGTTCAAGTATAAAGTCGTTGCTTGACACCTACAATATGAATTCACCATAATTATAATAAATATTATAAATGCGAAAGTTTGGATGGATGTATGGATGTATGGATGTTTGTTACTCAATCACGCCCCAACGGCTGAACCGATCTGGCTGAAATTTGGCACAGACATAGATTATAGTCTGGAATAGCACATAGGCTACTTTTTATTTTATCCCGGAAAATTAAAGAGTTACCGCGGGAACAGAAAAACCTCAAACCACGCAGACGAAGTCCCGGGCATTTGCTAGTTCAGCATAAAAAATCCTAAATCGCTATTTTTAAGGAGTTCTGTACCCTGCAGCATCAGGGTTGAGGATTTGGGTTGATTCGGTATACACGTGACTTGATACCTACTATATGAATTCATCATCAAAATTTCCTAACTCACTAGTTTTGATGATTTCATGTAGTACGGTAAACCTACAGCATCAGGATTGAGGATTTGGAGTCAGAATTTTTTATGGGACCAATTTGTGAGCTTCCTCTAACCAATGAAAAAAAAATTGTTCAAAAGAAACCACGGAGATATGCACCGACATACATTAATAAACAAAAAAAAAAGAGATACGCGCCGAATTGAGAACCTCCTCCTTTTTTGGAAGTCGGTTAAAAAACAATATACCAGATGTTCGTATTATAGCGTAGTAATGGCCCTTTGAAATGGCCATCTTCTTTACAGCGCAGTTGTCCTGCGCATGCCTCGAATTTTGAACATTTGAAAAATAGACTTCGAAGCTATGACCAGCCAGCGTCGAAGGAACTATGCACGCCACAAACGCTAAAGTGTCTAAAATTAAATAAGTAGATTGAATTACAAAAACTCTGGATGTTTTTTATTTTCATTATTATCAACTACAAGTTAGCCCTTGACTGCGATCTCATCTGATGGTAAGTGATGATGAAGTCTAGGATGGTAGCGGGCTAACCTGTTAGGATGTATTTATGATTTGCAGATAATATGTTTATGCTATTGGCTTACTTATTTAGATTTCTTTCGGGAGTTTTTCCAGGTAATAAGAATCGACATGCAGGTTTTCGCTCATACGTTGCTAACCATGATGGCTAGCTCTCAAAGTTACACATATCAAAAAGTTACCAGCTCTCGAGAATGCATTGGGGTTCAATAATTGTCTTGAAATCTCCATAAAATTTGCTTTAGCAACCGTAAAATTTATCGTAGACTCTTTAGGCTTGTGATCTACAATTTTTTTATTCCACTACAAGTTAGCCCTTCACTGTGATCTCACCTGATGGTAAGCGATGCTGCAGTCTAAGATGGTAGTCGGTTTCTACACGGCATCGTACCTCAACGCTAAATCGCTTGACGGTACGTCTTTGCTGGTAGGGTGGTTACCAGCCATAGCCGAAGCCTCCCACCAGACCAGACCAGAGAAAATGCAGAAATTATAAATTCCCAAATTGACCCTGCCGGGAATCGAACCCGGGACCTCCCACGTTAAGGCAACAGCGCTCAACATTGCGCCAGGGATGTCGTCAAATTATTTAAATAGAGAAATAAATATGTATATCTTTATTTGCAAAAACACAAATTTTCATATTATTAAAATGGCCTCTACCTATATCCCAAAAAAAGTGAAAACTGTGGACCCGATTTAGTGGCGATTCATTTTTTGCAAGTATGGTGGCGTATGTATGTAGTATGTATATGTGAGTGGGTCAGACTCAGCAGTGTAATGGGTATGTTCGTGTGTTTGTTTTTATACAGGTACAAGTCCGCGCACTAGCTCCGAGGAATCGGGGTCTGAAGAAGCGACGGCTGTACGCTACCCCCGATCGTCGCTCTATTATCCAGCTCGCTCCCAGCACTAGTTTCGAGCTTAACGCGTGTAATTCTGCGATAGCAGTATTGTTTTTTACTTTATCTACTCCAGCATCGAAAAGTTCCAATTTCGAATTTGACAACTACATCGAATTGAACCCTCTTTCGTGTTTGCTTCTCATAACGATACAGTTCGTTGTATGGGAGCTGTATCGTTATGAGTCGTAGCTGTATCGATATGGTTATCTTCATAAATAGGATACCTATAGCTTAGCGGCTCTGGGTTCTGGCACTTGATTGATTTGACTTTTTATTAATTTATAAAGTAAAAAATTATTAAGACGTCCTTGTCGTAGATAAAATCTTGTATGCAACTGTACGTAATTAGTCATTTTAATTCTCGTACTATCCTATTTTGATACTCGGCAAGCCTCGTATCAAAAAACAGCACTCGAATTAAAATGACCCTCATTACGATACAGTTGCATAAATAGCTATTAAGCCACTCTAGGTCATTACCTTAACATCCCATAGGATTCCTCGGAGCGCGCGCGCGGACTGTACGCGTATTATCATGAATTATTTAGAAATTTTAAAAAGCTCTCAGTAGCTTCGTAACTAAGTTTTTATGTAATGAAAGTATTTTTGTTTTAACAGATTAGCAGTTACTATTTTAAATTCGGGGTTTTCAGTCAATCGTAAATTATCATTATTATTGAACATCGCTTTACCTCCAGATATGCTGTCCGCCAGAGTTCTCCTCCGTTCCTGCAAGCAGCAGCACTCCTAGGGCATCCCCATCATACGACAGAAGCGCAGGGCTAGCGCTGTTGCCCGCGCGCGGCTCCTGCGGCGTCCAATATACCGACAAGATCAACAGCGGCAAGGCAACCGCCATCGATGAACACCCCTGGATGGCGATGATCCGATACGAAAAATGTAACTATTTCTGCGCTCACTACACTCGCGATCGCGATCTAAGATTATATACTTTTTTTTAAATCATCTACAAGCTAGCCCTTGACTGTGATCTCACCTGATGCTACGTGATGATGCAGTCTAAGATGGTAGCTGTGTATGCTAAGATTTAAGGAGGTTGCCTACGACAGAGCCGCAGTGCTAGGGCTGCCACCCACGCCCGGCTCCAGGCAACAGGTCAACAAGGTAAGTTCGCACCCCTGAATGGCAATGATCCGGTGCGTTAAATGTTACTATTTCTGCGCTCACTAAACTATTTAATTTGAGCATTCATAATTTCAGAGTTTTCTCAGGTCTGGTCCGGTGGGAGGCTTCGGCTGTGGCTACTTAACACCCTATCGGCAAAGACGTGCCGCAAAGCGATTTAGCGTTTCCGTAAGATGCCGGATACAAAACGGTTATTAGTATAGGTTTAATACTACTGCCATACCCCTAACAGGCTTGCCTGCTATCACCTTAGACTGTACCATCAGTTAACACAAGGTAAACTTGTAGAGGAATTTAAAAAAAAAAACGTTCGGAAGTCTGCCAAGTGCCTTTCCTTGACCACAAAGTTATTTTATTTGTGGTTTGATGCGTGGGTCGAGTGGGTCATCTGTGCTCGTCCACAACATTAGGAAGATCTCCATCCGGGCTGGTTTTGTGCCCGGAGACGCTTCTGGTCCAACAGTTGTAGATGGAACGGTCCTATAAATATAGCGCTATTCCCAGAAAACTTCGTTACCGTGATGCAGGCTAGTGACTTTAAAGTTTTAAGTCCACCACCACTACAGCCCATTAATGTCCCACTGCTGGTCACAGGCCTCCACTCTCATAGGAGAGGGGGATTTAGAGCTTAGACCCACCACGCTGTTCATGCGGGTTGGTGGGCTTTAACGACTATTTTCATGTTAGTGATAATAACCCATGTGACGTTGAGACGGCTTAACGTGCTCTCCGAGGCTCGAGGGTGAAACGCCGCCAACTTCCCAACTCCGGGCTAGTACCGAGAATTTCAAGTCAGAAAAACCCAACACTTAATTTATGGCCCGACCCGAGATTCGAACCCGGGACCTCGTCTGCTGCAGTAGAAGATGTAAACCACTAGACCAACGAGGCAGTTGACGTGCAACAACGCAACGTGCTGTAGATAGGATTAGCGCCATCTAGTTATCACAATGATAACCGCCACATTGTAACAGTGATAGGCAGCGGGTTCCACTGCGGCGGCGCGCTGATATCGTCCCGGTACGTGCTCACTGCGGCGCATTGTATCACAGGCTCGGACCTGCCCAGAGGGTGGAATATGTAAGATACCTACATTTTATTTCGTACACAGATTGACTGTAAACTTAAAACAAAACCATTTTTATCCACGACAAATTAGCACTTAACTGCGATCTCAACTGATGGTAAGTGAAGATGCAGTCTAAGATGGTAGCGGGCTAACCTGTTAGGGGCATGGCCGTTATATTAAACACATACCCCTAATCGGTCTTTGCCGTGCGGGATACAAACAAACCTTATAACAACACAGCTTTCTGAACCGGTGGTAGAGTCTTAACGTATCATAAGTGGCACAAGTTGTCCTACATGAAATAAATAAATCACTTATCATTAATCCAAGCGGATGAATTTGCGGGCATCATCTAGTAAATTATAAGTCGAACCCGGGACCTCCCACGTTAAGATAACGACGCTCACGACTGCGCCAGGGAGGTTGTCAGACAGAAAATACACGAACAAAACATTGCATTGGAAACGGGTAGCAAGGAATATTGTACATCCATTATCCACCATATTCCCAACGTGGAGGCCTTTGATGCAAACGAGCAGCATAGTTCTTGAGGCAAGCTTGACCACATCAGCATTTGTGGCCAGTAAAAATAAGGCTGCACACTCGCAGTAGCGAAATAACCGCAAACGCTCAACCGGACTGGCAGGACTGGATTCGCCAATTGACGAAATAGGTAATATATTTTTTCACAATTTCAGCTTGCCAAAAGGACCTGCCTGAAATTCGTCACCAGCTCCTGGACCACAAGCTTAAACTATCCATTATATTTGTATTTTGGATAAACCCAACTCAACCGAATAATCAATGAAATTTTCAGCACCCACGTCCGTCTAGGCGAATGGAACACGTCGAGTGTTAAAGACTGCTGCTGCATGGATGAGGATGACTGCAACGAACCGCCCCTCGACGTGCCGGTAGAAGAGATTATAGTTTACGAAGACTATGCTTCGAATGACGTCCACCAGCAGAACGATATCGCGCTGCTGAGACTGGCGTATGACATCACCTTCAATGGTGGGTTTGTTTAGGTTAATCTCACTCACATATAAGTATCAGATAGGCTATAGATTGCATCGAAACGCCTCTCGACGTACCGGTTGCGTACTAAACGAAAACTATGCTTCGAATGACGTCCTTGACGTCCTAGAAGAACGATACCGCGCTGCTGAGACTGGCGTACATTGACGTCACCTTCAATGGTGGCACAGTTTAACGAAATTTCAAGGCTGTGATGGTTGGTTGAGGATAATCTCACGCTCCCATTGTTAAGTATTAGTATAAGGAAAGTTATTAGCACCGCGTGCTTATATATGTCACCGTCAGATTGTAAAAACCGTCAGATTATAATCTAACTCGCGAAATTGTAAACTGTCGAATGATTACAATATAACGGATTATTTTTCGGTAGATTGTAATCTGTTAGGTTTATTAACCCGATAGAACCTAAGTGCCCGGCCGCAATTTATGTCGAACCATAACCTAACCTACAAGAAAGAGACAAGAAAATGTAAATACAATGAATATTTCAAAAATTGGCACTTAAAACATTGAATGGTTCACAATCTTTCGACTGTTTACAATCTATCGAAAAAAAAAGCGTTAGATTACAATCTTGCGGTTTTTACAATCTTACGGTGACATATATACCGTACGCTTTTCAACGAGGTTGGTTATAGATAATAAAAAAAAAATACTTTGAATTTCTACTTACCTACTAACTGAAAATTTTCATTTTGTCTTTGTTTTTTTTCCTCTAACCTAACTAAAATATTATATCTCATTATTTTTTATTTCTTTCTTACTAAAGTTTTTTTGATTCCCGCGAGAACTCCTTAATTTTCCGGGATAAAAAGTAGCCTATTTCACTCTCTAGGTCCTCAAATATACGCATGCCAACAATCACGTCGATCCGTAGCTCTGTTGCGGCGTGATTGAAGGACAAACCAACAAACCAACAAACAAACACACTTTCGAATTTATAATATTACTAGACTAGACTAGATGATTCCCGCGACTTCGTCCGCATGGACCAAGTTTTTTCGATTCCCGCGGGAACCTTTGAATTTTCCGGGATAAAAAGTAGCCTATCTCTGTACCAAATTTCATCAAAATCGGTTGAGTAGTTGGGCCGTGGAAAGCGTAGCAGACAGACAGACAGACAGACAGGCAGACACACTTTCGCATTTATAATATTAGTAACTATGGATTAGTATGGATAGTAGGTATGATGTTGTAAATATACCTATTTTATAATTATTATTTAAATGTACCTTTAAAATTTGTGGTTTGCGTGGTTGACGCCATAGTTATTGTTGTAAGACTGTACCCATGTAATACCTACTGTGTAGTTGTTTGTTAACCCAAAGAAATAAAATAATAAAAATTAGGACAGTTAGGTCGACAGACGACGGACACCAGCAGAACGCTTTAACGCTGCTGAGGGCGATGGCGTATGACGTCAGTCGTCACCTTCAATGATGTGTTGAGGATAATCTCACTATCTTATTGCTAACTATCTAATGCCCGCGACTTCGTCCATCTGGAATAAGTTTTTTAGTTCCCACGGGAACTCCTCAATTTTCCGAGATAAACTTAGAGAACCGCGTCTCAACCACCACTTTAAGATATGTTTATTAAATAAGACCGATACTTGAGAACCCTCTCTTCACTGATGTCTGCTTATTATATTAATAAGGGCCTAGGAGAACGATATCCCGCTGCTGAGACTGGCGTATTACGTCACTTTCAATGGTGTGTTTAGGATTTCACTCTCGTATTGCTAGTCCTTCGAACCAGATTCGATATGAAATCTTGTGATATGTAAAGTGCCTCGTTGGTCTAGTGGTTAGCATGTTTGACTGCGGCTGACGAGGTCCCGGGTTCGAGTCCCGGGTCGGGCCATAATAAGTGTTGGGTTTTTCTGACTAGAAATACTCAGCACTAGCCCGGAGTTAGGAAGTTGGCGGTGTTTCACCCCCGTGCCTCGGAGAGCACGTTAAGCCGTCGGTCCCGGTTATTATCACTAACATGATAATAGTCGTTAAAGCCCGCCAACACGCATTGGAGCAGCGTGGTGGGTCTAAGCTCTAATTCTCTCTCTCCTATGAGAGAGGAGGCCTGTGCCCAGCAGTGGGGACGTTAATGGGCTGTAGTGGTGGTGGTGGTGGATGTAGAGTGCAGATGACACAATTTCGGGACCGGACGGGAGTGGACTTGACTCGACTGTCTTATCAAGCCAAATTAGCCACTTTTGAAAATCAATCTGATCTTTTGCCCTTACAGTAAAAGACGGGCCGGGGACGCCTTTTAAGTAACTTTGGATCCCGAGACCAATAGAATTCCACGAACTATAGAACCCCACCCAACTTCGCCTGAAGCTGACCCTGACTTCTACTCTTACTCACTACTTACGACAACATGATACTCTGATTTCTTAAGAAGATCGTCTTATTTCTGATTTAATCACCAATTGAGGATCCTCTCAGGATTATTCACGATTTATTAATTGAATTGCCTACTTTCAGACTTTGTGAAACCTATCTGCCTGCCCACTGACACGTCTCTGGCGCGGAATACTTTTGAGGGCAATGATTTGGAAGTGGCGGGCTGGGGGAAAACGGAAACAAGTAAGTTCACCCTTAAAAGTTACAAAATCTACTCTACTAGAAAATAAATACGGGAATCGTCCTTTTTAGGGTTCCTTACCTCAAGAGGAAAAAAGGAACCCTTATAGGATCACTTTGTTGTCCGTCTGTCTGTCTCTCTATCTGTTTGTCTGTCTGTATGTCTGTCTGTCAACCAATTTTTACTCGGGAACGCTCAAGTTAATCAATATCAAATACTAACTAATAATAGGTTTACGATGCCTTAGAGCTGTAAAAATATCAAGCATCTAAGTTAACGCAATCAATAGATACGGCCGTATATGCCGCACATTATGACACTCGCCAATAAATAAATAAACCAGCCAAGTGCGAGTCGGACTTGCGCACCGAGGGTTCCGTACAAACCTGTAGTAAGTTTTAAATTAAATGTTTTTTTAAATATTTGAGTGGATTGAATGAAAGGTAAATTGCGGTTTACGATTTATGACGTATTAAAAAAAAACTACTTACTAGATCTCGTTCAAACCAATTTTCGGTGGAAGTTTGCATGGTAATGTACATCATATATTTTTTTTAGTTTTATCATTCTCTTATTTTAGAAGTTACAGGGGGGGGGGGGGAGACACACATATTTTACCACTTTAGAAGTGTCTCTCGCGCAAACTATTCAGTTTAGAAAAAAATTATATTACAAACCTCAATATCATTTTTGAAGACCTATTCATAGATACCCCACACGTATGGGTTAGATGAAAAAAAAATTTTTGAGTTTCAGTTCTAAGTATGGGGAACCCCCAAAATTTATTGTTTTTTTTTCTATTTTTGTAAGAAAATCTTAATGCGGTTCACAGAATACGTGGCTGTGACATACGGATGGACAGACAGACAGACAGACATGACGAATCTATAAGGGTTCCGTTTTTGCCAAATTTGGCTACGGAACCCTAAAAACCTATAGGGTACTTCCCATTGACCTAGAATCATTTAATGGGAAGAAGCAATTAAATATTTGTCAAATTTAACACAGCACAAGTATAGGGAAATAACCAAAAATCGTTATTAGGGTTCCGTCCTCATAGAGTGTCGCATTGTTTGTCAGACGCTAACAGTTTAGCGCCCTATGTAATCATTTACTAATTTTTCGATTTAACCTAATTCCAGGTTCCTTCTCACCAGTGAAATTGAAAGCGTATGTGCCTGTCATAAGCAATATGATCTGCGCTCGAATCTACCAAAATACGAGTATGTCCAACCGAGTGGTAACTGACAAGCAGATGTGTGCGGGAGGGACTGGTCGTGAGGACTCCTGTAGGGGAGACTCTGGGGGCCCCCTGATGCGGCAGGACCTGGATATGAACTGGATGGTGCTTGGCGTGTTATCTTACGGCCCCACGCCCTGTGCGATTTCTGGCTGGCCGGGAGTCTATACGAGGGTCACGGCTTACGTTGATTGGATACTATCTGAGTTAAGACCATAAGAATTGTGGTCATGCAATGTGATTCCCTCATTCGTTTGGCTAAGGTGGAATTTATGAAAATACTAGGTGATGCCCGCGACTTCGTCCGCGTGGTTAAAGTTTTTTTTTATTCCCGCGGGAACTCCTTAATTTTCCGGTATAAAAAGTAGCCCATGTCAATTTTCCAGGTCCTCAACGTGATCGACGTGATTTTTGGCATGGATATAGACCCATGCCAACAATCACGTCGATCCGTTGCTCCGTTGCGGCATGATTAACGGACAAACCAATAAACCAAGAAACAAACACACTTTCGCATTTATAATATTTGTATGATTTTTGGAGGTGTTATTTTTATACCTACAGTGGAATAATAATAATCTCAAGTTCGTAGACCCAGTGGCTTGACCTGGACGTAAATAAATACTGTAATTTGTCAGTTTCTTTTTTATGTACCTAGGTATAAATAGGGTTAGACTCAGTCTGGAAGGGGCGTTAATTTTTAATAAATAAATTACGGCTCTGCGTGGTCGAGAGTGGCAACACTGCAGTATTTCCCATTGGTCAGATTGATTTGACATATTTGGTAATTCATCAGGATTCCATAAAAAAAGTACAATCACGATAAAAAGTTCTGAATGTGGTACTCTTTGGTGTGTTATTAATGTAAGTGTACTTATTAAAATGGCGTTGGAATAATAGAAAGATGTTAGGAAGTGGTTACAGAAATTTCCAAACCAGTGGTAGATTCATTAGGCGACCCAAAAGCACTTGTAAGACTTAAGGGATAGATCTTTCGAAGACCATACATTAAAACTGAATGGTCGTATCTAGTAAGGGAACGCTCGAAAAGTAATGAAAAGTGAGAAATCATTTGAATCTAGGTAGGTATATATAAAACACAAAAAATGTTTCTACATAATATTATGTCCTTTATACAAGGTGTAAGGTAATTAGTATAACATACCCGCGGCTACCCATGTTAGATGGTGTATACGTATAGATATATTGGAAAAATGTCATAAGTAAGACGTGTAGCTCATATCCTGGGGGAGTTATGTGGACTTCAAAATTTTAGCATAAATGTTGAGGTGGCATCCCTTAAAACAGCTGATTCAATATCAATGAACTGCGAACAATACGACGTATGTTAAGCCTCGTAACCAGCGCGAGCATTGCGATAAAATCCATTCGCGATACTAAAGTAATCATTATTCGGCATGAAATTAAATTCTCAAAGCAAAAGCCCGGCTAGAACTTACGTATTGTTGTAAAAAATGCCCGACTAGTATCGGACGTCGTAAGTCGAAGTCAGTCACTTATCCTTACTTTATGAGCCGCCTTTCCCTGTGATAAATTTTTCGACTTACTTCGTTTAAGTTTTTATCAATAATTAATTATTTTGTGTAGTTTTTTCTTTCAATGATTTGCAAATTGTAATGAATTGCCAAATTGCATAACAATACGATAATAATTATTATTATTATCGCTTGCAGTACAGTTCTGACTTTAGGTGTAGTAGGAACAAAGGACTCCACAGGGTTACCAAAATTTATTTTCCATAATTAACAAATTAATTTTGTATGGAAGTTTTTGATAATTAATTTTGACTTTTTGACTCTATCATAGTGTTTATAACGTCAAAATGGCATGGGTAGCCGCCGGTATGTTATACCATTTACCTTACACCTTGTATACTCTGAAACCATCCAACCGATGTGCCCCAAATCGATTTCATTAGAAAGGCAATAATGCGAAGATGTATTTTTTTAGCGTAGTATCGTAGTAGTAGCGTAGTAGTAGTAAGTAGTATAGTAGCGGCGTGTGCCGGGTATTTTATATAATGTCTATAAATAAGCATTAATTTTTATTTAAGATTAATACCTACACTTTCACAACAACAGTTCTTGGCTTTTATTTACAACAGCATTGCAGGGCTACCTATTTTTCCGACAAAGTGTTGCGTTCCCTTGCTGGGGTCTGCATTATGGCGAGGTGTGCTCACGAAATCAAAATAAATGGCGAAAGTGCGGTCCGGGCTAAGGTGAAAATGAGCAAGCGCCTCTCGTAAACCCAGCATAAATTCGAAAATAAAAAATATATTTCCTTAATATTAATGATGCAACGGATTTAATTAAGATTTTAAATTAGAGTTTATGCTTTTCATTGGGGAGAAAAACTGCTTTGAAAGGTGACACGATGTATTTTTGAATTCTTTATGCATCGAAGTTGTTTAAATTGTGTTTTGGGGTGATACAACATAGTGTTGCCCAAATGCAAGAACAAGACGAGACTGAGCCAGTCTTGGTCTTGCGTCTTGCGCCAATACACCTGGTCTTGATCTTGGTCTTGGTCTTGCGGTTGTCACGTAGTGATTTTATCACAGGATTTATTATTTCGTGCCCCTTGCATTTGGTGGATGGTAGGTAAAGACATCTAGCGTCAAGGCGCAGAACGTGCGTGGGACGATACGCAGGAGTTCTCGATAGATGGCGCTTTGTTTGGTTTTGGTCGTACAATTCGATAATTTTATTCCGCTAATAATTCTGTTATTCTTATAATAAACCCATTATTAAATATTGTGCTTATTAATTAATTTTCGAGTTTTTACTATTAACTAGTTTCGTACATTTCACGAGTCTATGGTAGGAGCGTTCCCGAACGCAGCGATTCTTGCCGCGGTTGTCTATCTTGAATTTCGAGAAATGAGATTTTCCGCTAGCTTGGTCATGTAAAGAGGTCTCGGACCTTAGCTTTAAACCCAGGCTTTGCCTGGGAAAAAGCAAATTTTCAATATGCCATCTAAGTTGTTTTAACAAAAGAAAAATATTTCCGTATCAATTTATGGTGAGTAAATGTGAAAAAAAACGGATTCGTTTTCGAGACGCGAATTGCATTCTGTCAAGATGGCGTCGTGCAAGAGAAAATTTAATTAATGATTATCTTGTTTTGTCTTTTTAGTTCTAATATATTTTATTTTAAAGAAGAGGTCGGGATGGGTGGAACCTTTCGAAAACAATGATATTGTCTTCGAGGATGTTTCAATAGGTAAGTTATAAAAATGGAAAAATGTTGCACTCGTGACACGTAGCACAAACCCTCTTGTTAACCTTCGCTTTCTTTTGTTTCAGGGTTTCTTTTTTTGGTTTTTACGTACTTTTTACGTTTTACGTTGTACGTTTTACGTTTTATGTTTTATGGTTTTATGATTGTGACCATGATTATGATTTTGATATCTTCTATATATATTCCGATGCATTCCGAGAATTTGGAAATGTGTAGAATAAGCCAGACTCCCTGAAGGGATTCACACGTTCCTGATCCATGTTCCCAGGTGACGAAATTCGCCATTCTCCAAGTAAGAATTTTTTCTGTTTTCCGGACAATATAGAGAGTGTTTGTTTTCTTTAGTGAGTCAAATTCTGCGAACCCTAGTTCACCGCTGATCTAAATAAAAGATGTAAACTTGTGAACTTTTATATCAACAATTTCTATGCCTATGGCTAGCTAACATAAAGAATATCTAGAATTATCTATCCGGACCATTTCGAATCATATTAAATCTCATTAAACTTAAGAATCTTTGTGAACACTAGACTAAGTAAGACCTATTGTTTATAGTGTAAGGTGTACTATCCAATAAACGTGAAGTTTGCCTGAACGTACAGAAAATTTCATTTATACAACCTCCAAAAAATACGGAAATTGATTATTAGTCTACGCTCAATTCTGGATAGATCTATGTTTATCATTCTGTAACTTTGTAAGTGGGTGATTGCTTATGAATCCGGGTTGTTTACTTTCCGCCCCAATTCTCCCCACCTTGCACGGTCCCAGTCTTGATCTTGGTCTTGGTCTTGCAGCAAGAGTCTCGCAAGTCCCGCAATTACCTATTAGCCTTTTGCTATTTATTAAACGTTACTTTACAACGTAACAGAGTAAGTAGTCAAGTACATTTTGAGCTTGAATTAACATAGCCATACTAAATACCAACCAAATTAATAAATGGCTAAACATTTATTGAGAAATTCGAAAATCAACTGACTGTTTTGTATCCACGACCTAAGCGATCCATGCCGATGATCTAACCAAATGAGCTAACTACCGTGTCCCACGGGAGTCATTCTGTTTCTTATTAAACTTAATTAAATTTAATAAGCTTAAATGTGCTAAGCTAAAACATGTTCAAAACTTATAAAAAACTAATTAATGACATTACCTTGACTGTATTCTAGAGAAAATTATCTGTCTAGAAAGAGATTGATAGCCCCTCACCTCATAATTTATATTAAATGGAATAAAAGAGTTATACTATATACCATTTATATAAATAAAAAATAAAATACAATACAAATGAAATAACATCATATTCGATAAGCTTTGTAGAGATTTTTTAACGTTTCAAGTGTGCTTTTTATCAAATGGGTGAAGCACGTTGTGTTTTAAAAACACTCACTTGCAAAAATCGATATTTGCAGTGAACTTATTGAACAGGTTTTTCTATTAGGTAATAATAATAATAATAATAGTAAGTTAGTATTATTATTATTATAAACCCATATAGTTAATATTATAATAATTATACTTACTAAAATAAAATATAATGATATATGCCTATCCTTACCATTATCTAATTACAATATTTCTTGCGAGATCAACTACATTCGTGTCCATTCTGAGCACCCGGAAATTTATTTTATTCTTTGGAACATGTACTCTGTGGCGGCAATCGAACAGTATCAAATATTGTGCCGCGTGCGGCGCAGCGGTGACGATTGTATGCGATATCAATAGAAGCCGCCAGCGCGTGTATCTTGACCTTGTACTTCCGAAAAGCTGCAACAAGACGCCGCGCACTATCAAAGTACCGATGAACAAAACTAGGGATGCATAATTTTTTCTTTTGTATATTTTCATTCGCTATTTATGTTTATGGTATTGTTCGTAATGCGCATAAGTCCAATTTTCCAAATTTTATAAATATATTTTTTTGTGTCTCATAGAGTTCCTAAGCGTAGGTATACCTACCCGATCCTTATACTCTCTAAAACGATGCTCAATCCTATCTGCAAGACGCAAGAGTCTCGCAGGCTTAGCCTTGTTCTTGCTCAAATCTTGCACGGTGAGTCTTGGTCTTGGGTCTTGCTAAATTTAGGCGATCTTGGTCTTGGTCTTGGTCTTGCAAAAATGCAAGAACAAGACCAAGACTGCAAGACCAAGACCGATTTTGGGCAACACTAATACAACATCATATATTTTCCTCAACCATACATAATATGACACTGTTTAATAGATTTAAAATGCTTTAGAAACCCCCTTTTTAACGATTAGCCTTTTAATGCAACCAGAGTAGGCGAGGAATACCCAATCCCACCCCATCTGAAGCAGACGCTGTTGTACATGGCAGTAATCAGTAATGGGCGATAACTGTGTAACGTGGTCACGAGTCGGTGGGGTCACTGGCTGGAGACCACGTACATAAGGGGATCAGGGAATCCTCGGCAATCAAACACGGATGACTTTAAACTTGGCCATTGGCCTTTATTCTTGACAATATTCGGATACAAACCATTTCTTAGATCTACGCACCGACCGGGCGGCTCTGAAGGAGCCGGCTAAAAGAACATTATTATTCTGTATCACTCGCGGGTTTAACTCAGCCGTCGGCGGTAAACCTTACGGGCCACGCACGCGTGAGGCGCGTGAGCGGAAGGGAGAAGCGCGGGGGGGAAGTGAAGGTTTTGGCGGTGCTGGGCAACTCCGGCTCAAAGCCCTGATATGACCAACACCTCCAGCGTCCTCCTGTGACTATTGCCGCCGTCGTACCCGGATTACCACGAGACGACGTCGTGAAGCGACAATAGGCACGGGCGAACTGCCGGCGGACGCCGGCCGGGTGTGCTATATAGGCCGGCGTGCGGGGATTTGCGGTGGGGACCGGCGTGTGCGCTGTTGCTCGCTGATTGGTCGGTTTCTCTCACGCCACTCTCGTACGATGTGATGCGGCGGTCTTCGAGAAGGTTCTCGCGTGTTTGTGTGCTGAGTCACGCCTGCGTCGGTCTTGGTAGGTATTGTGACGGCTTCGTCACATTCCCCTCCCGCCAGAGAAGATTTTTACCTGTAAAAATCACCGTATTAGTCACTGTTGGCAACAAGCGGTCCCTGACTCCTAGGGTCTTACCACAACATTTTTATTTGTTCCCCGCCCCTCTTTCCTATGTTTCTATTTTTTTATTGATTTGTTTGAATCTTGGTTTTTAGGTATTGAACTTTTTTGTCTTTTATGTGTGCCGTACATACTTTTCCTCCTTGATTTGCTTTTAACAGGAATATTACTGGGGATTTTTGTTCGATTACTGTGTAAGGGCCGGAAAATTTTGGTGCTAGCTTTGCACAGAATTGTTTGTTCGCGTTTGATAGTGGATAATCCCGTTTTAGTACCAGATCTTGGATTTTCGGCTTTTTTGAATTCTTCTTCCAGGGTGGTTTTCAGTATTGCTCTTTGTTCTACGGATAGGATTTCCTCGTTGTTTGTAGTCTCATTTTGTTTTTCGGTGCTCGTTTGTTCTACGGACAGGATTCCCTCGTTGTTTGTAGTCTCTTTTTGTTTTTCGGTGCCTGTTTGTTC
Source organism: Erebia epiphron (assembly GCA_963932025.1). Taxonomy (NCBI): domain Eukaryota; kingdom Metazoa; phylum Arthropoda; class Insecta; order Lepidoptera; family Nymphalidae; genus Erebia; species Erebia epiphron. Next base: position 2,500,245 of record OZ009946.1, read on the forward strand.
GCCTGTTGTCTTTGTCCATTTGACAGTGATTCCAATTCTTGACAGTAGGTCCATACCCATTATCATTATGGTTGTGGATGGCAGGTAAATGAATTGGTGCGTTAGCTTCTTTCCGTTTATTTCCAGATTGAGGTTTATGGCTGTGTTCGTCTGTATCTTCGAGCCATCTGCCAGTTTAATTGTGGTTTCTTTTCGTATTCTTCCATTGTTGTGCTCTTTTATTTGGTCCACGATGTCCTTGTTGACGTAAGAGTTCGTTGAACCTGTGTCTATGAGGGCTCTGAATGGTTTCCCGTGTATTTTTACCTCGGCAAATATTCTGTTATCTTTTTCCACTTGTGATTTTGCTGTATATGCTTGCTTCGTTTTATTAGGATTCCTGTTTCTATTACAGCAGTCCCTCGTGAGCTTTCCGAGTAGGCCACATCGGCTGCAGAAGATGACTTGTTTGTTTCGGCATTCTTTGGCCGAGTGGTTTTTCTTTCCACACTTCCAACAGCAGGATTCCGGGTCGTAGTGTGTGCTCACTGGTTTTCTCTCAGTTTTGGTTTCCTCCGTTTTCCAGTTTTCCTGTTTGTTCCATGGTGGGCCTGTTTGGTTTTCTTTATGTTGGTAAATTGGTTTTTTGTAGGTGTCTTTGCTTCGGTCTATGTTTATCTTCTCGTAGTCACCTTATCTTCATAAGATACCCAACTTCTGGGGGAGAAGTCGGGTTATGTAGGATTTGTACCTACTAAAACCCCCTCGGTGGCCACCATCTGCATGTTGGGAGGCTCCGAGATCTCTATAAAGAACGCACCGGTGCCTCCCTTGCACAATGCCCGTTGGGCTCATCTCGGTGCTCACACCCCAGACTACACTGTACGCGCTATGGGCTGCTTGCGCCACAGCAAGCAGCCATCTTCCCAAGGCCACTTATATGGACAATGGAACGACTGGAGCCCCCACCCCAGCCGCTCGTGACCTCGAGGTCCCTTACATCGGGTCTATTGAATGGACTGGCCGGCTGTCGTCTCCTGGCGGGATCGGCTAGCTCTCGGACCCGCTCAGCAGCCTCCTTCTCAACCATTACGGTTTCACAGAAGGAGACCACTGCCCTCCAAGTTTCCTCTTTTTCCAGCGTAGCCGCTATTATAGCCGCTGGGGAGAGGTTATTCCCCACATCGTTAACTAAGGCACTACGTTGTACTTCCCACGCAGGACACTTTTCCAGGGTATGTTGTGCCGTGTCTCTGTCTTCATCGCAATGATGGCACTGGGGAGTAGCTTCACGACCGATCCGACACAGGTACTCACCGAAACACCCATGTCCAGTTAGCACCTGTGTCAGTCTGAAGGTGACATTGCCGCTTTTTCTTTTTAACCAGGCCTTAAAACTTGGGAGGATTGCACCAACAGCGCGCTGGCGTACGTTCCTTTCCTCCTCTAGACGCATACGCCAGTTCACTAGTGCCTGTTGGTGCGCTCGCCTTCTTAACCCTTCGGGCTCCAGCCCGTCTTCACCCCTCTGGCCATCGTGGGTTTGGGCATACACTCTCGCATTCATATCAGCCAGTATATCCAATGGCGGGAAACGGGCCAGAATAGTGTCAGCCTCGAAGGATATAGTACGATATCCTCGCGCCACTCTGATCGCTATCTTGCGTTGCACGCTGTTTAGCTTTGCCCTAAGGCGTTGCACACTAGATAGTCTCTGCGACCAAACGGGTGCCCCGTAGAGGGCCATCGATCTCACAACGCCCGCGTATAGTCGGCGGACTCCTTCTTGCGGTCCCCCGAGATTAGGCAGAAGGCCGTGCATTGCACCTGCTACTTTCTGTAATCGAGGGACCAAGCGTTCTGTTATGGGATGCCTTTGAAGAGTCTTTTTAAAAAAAAAGATTTAATTCACTGAAATATTTAATGTTACTTTAATAACAACTTTTAAGAAAAATACAAATAACCGGTACAAGTTGTGTAAGCTACCGCGACTGCCCGTTGACTGAATTGTATCTGGGATAACAATGGGTATATAAGGCGCCCAGGGGTGAAGGGGCAGCAGAATGCATCAGCATATCCCTTAACAGTAAAGGGGTATAACACCTCCCCCTATAAGGAAAACTTCGGACTATTTTCCGAAGTTTTTATAGAAATTTAAAGATTCCTTTTGAGACTCGGGTAACTGACTGGTCTGTCTGTTGGTTCGTCGTTAGTATCTTGACAATCAATTTTGACATTTAGCTCTATATTTTCTTGATCTCTGACCGGTGATTTATATTTTTTTACATTAAGAATCTTAATTACCTTAGTGGTCAAAATGTAAACTATTCCAACAATAGTGACGATGAAAACAATTATAGTTAAAATTGAATAGTGAGTCCCATATTTGATTATATGCGGAATTTCCTCGTGTAATTGTGTATTTAAAAGTTTTCTGATCAACATATCCTTTTGAGGTTTCAAGTTATCTAAATCAATCTTTTCTAAATGAATAGGAGACACACTATTTTTAATTTGATCAAACTTAAACTTATCACAACAGGTATCATTTATGAGGTTATAATCAAAGGTGATTGTTGGTGAGGATATATTTTTATTAAATTTATTATTCACTAAAACTGTATTCTTATTATATCCAACACATGACTCAGGTAGAGTTAAAATGCCTGTTCCTGACAACGTGCTTTCTTGGTGTATTTTAAAATTTGAACATTCTATAATAATCTTACTAGATTCTGATTGGACAAATATCCATCTGTTATAATTTAACTTTTTCCAAATGTTTACCTTACCGTATATAAATTTAGTTTCACACTGGTTAGGAATTCTGTTAATAACCTTTGATAATAATTCACTTTCACATGTAATCTTAGCATCAGTTGCATACACATTTGAAACATCACATATATAATGTTCGTGATTAACAGTCAGACAATTAATCAAACTGTCCAGATCGAAATAATGATTTTTATCAACAGTTACGGCAATATATTTCGAGCTAGGAATTATCAAACTGAAAGACTCTGGGTTATCAAGAGTGTGCGGTGTAGGTAGAGGAATGTTATGATATAGCTTATACTGTGTACTAGATACTAATGGTATTTGTAATACAAATATTAATTTGTTCTTCATATAATAGGACGATACCTTTGATATTTTCATGATAATATGTATCATGGAAATTTCGAGTGGAATTGGTAATTCCAAACCTTGAGGTAAATGTCTGAAGCAATCAATAAGTTCCTTGTGGAGTTGTTTTGGTGTCATTATTGCTGGGTGCAATATATTCTGACTACTGAACATAATAGCATTTATAATATCTTCAAGCTGGAATGATAAGGTAAGTATAGACATTTCAAGATTAGTGAATACGTCGTTAATATTTAATTGTAACTGAATTTTATCTGTGGCGACAGATAGGTTTTCTATTTCGGAGGAGAATTTATCAATGGCTTCATTTAAATGATGTTCGTTTAATTGGACTTTTATAAGCGTTTCATTAAAATTGTTAATTATAGAATTAGTAACTAAAATATTGTCCTTAATTAATGATGACATTTTCTTTTCGTTATTTAATACAGATTCTATTGCATTATCAAAAGTTATGGCATCATCTTCGTCTAAAGTTCCAAAAATATGCTTCATTATTTAACCGATTCCTGCAAACCAAGCGCTGCGCTTATTTTTTGTATCTAACAAATGAGATATAGCAGAGAATTGTTTCACCATATCCTTGCAACGCAGTGATAAAGGCTCAAAAATATTATAACATTCCTTATTCATTGCTGTTCGTTTACAACTATCTTTAACTGTATTCATTACTAAGTTAATATTTTCTATATGTGGTTTAACAAAAGATATATCTACCGGAATTAAAACATTTAATTGTCCTTCATTTATCTTTACATTTCCCAGGTAATCAAAATAAATACCGGAGCTTGCGGAAATTTGTTGAATGTATTCCCGATGCAGTTGGGCGGAAACGCTGAAAAATTTCATAATATGTTAATTATAATTAATTCCATTTTATTTGTATTTAACTGAATGCTAGTAACTTTTCTTATTCCTTAAGCCTAAGGTAAGTAAACTAAATTAAATTTTATAATAAAGTGAAAATTAATACTATTCTATATCTAGTTACCTTTTAATCTACTGTTTTAAACTAATTCCTATAAGTAAGTTTAACCAACTACTACGCATTATTAGATATTTCGGCCAGTTTCACCTGATCATAATGATGAGTGACATGACGTCTATTAATTAATAATGATAAGGTATTGTTACCCAAAATTTTTATTACTTTATAAGGTCCTTTCCATAGTGGAGATAAGGCCTTACGTAACCTTAAATGATTTTTCACGTAAACATAGTCGCCCACTTTGTATTGTTATGGTCTACTATGACTATCGTAATAGTTTTTGGATACAGTTTTGGAATTTCGTATATTTTGTGTAGCTTTTTCTTGTGAGAATTTAAGACGATTTTGGAGCATCTTTACATATTCAGGATAAGTGGCTCCAGGAGATTCTTCAAAAATAGAATTTGGAATAAATGGTTTATGGCCATACATTAACTCATACGGTGTATAATTAGTGGTGCAATGTACAGCGGTATTATAAGCTAACATCGCAGTATAGACATAACGAGGCCAGTCAGTTTGACCTTCGTTGACATAAGACTTCAAGTATTCTTTTAGAGTCGAATGACTTCTTTCAAGTGCGCCTTGTGTTTGTGGATGATATGGTGATGACCATAGTTGTTTGATCTTTAAAAATTTACAAGTTTCCTTGAATAATTCTGCTGTAAAGTTTGTTCCTTGGTCTGTAAGGATAATTTTAGGTATTCCAAACATGGAAATGAAATGGAGAAGACAATCAGCTGTTTCTTCAGCGGTTGTGCTGCGAATGGGGTATGCTACTGAGAATTTTGTCAGGTCATCTTGCAAGGTAAGTATGTATTTTAATTTTGCTGTTCCAGATTCCGGGAGAGGTCCTACTATATCTAAACTAAGGCGTTGCCAAGGTGCAGTAGAAGTACTAGTTATCTGCATAGGAGCTCTATTTATTCTCCTTAAAGCTTTATTCTCCTGACAAGATTTGCATGCTTTAACATATGTTTCTATATCTCGGCGCATTCCTTTCCAGTAGTACATGTCTTTTATTCTGTTATACATGCGAACAGTTCCCAGGTGTCCGGCGACCGGGATGTCATGATTATCATGGAGAATCTTCTTTATTTCGGTAGGAGAAGGATAAATTATATTGTTGTGATATATATTTACTTTAATACCAGTATTATTAAAAAGAAACAGAAGTATATTGTATATTTTCGTAAAAGAATGTTTTTCGAATGGGTTTCTGAAATCAGAAATTCCAATTTCATTTATATCTCCAAATATTAGTAATCTATTTCTAACGTGTTTCAGGGTTTCGAATATTTCATTATATCGTATTTCATCAAAATGGTGCACTTTTGTGAAAAGAAGAAGATAAGTTTTATTGTTTGACTCTACCTTATAAAATGAGTGTAATTGTTTTTCAGCTTCTATAATTTCGGTTGAGTTTACAATGTTTCCTAATAATTCTTCAACGTATGGGTTTGATTCATCGAGGTCAATGGAAGTGGGTATTAACAGGGTTTGAACTGATGATTTCATCAAACTTTCATTGTGCTCTATGATGTGTGTATTAAAACTTTTATTTCTTTCGGATACGGTTTTCAGAAATGTAGAATAATCATCATTGGTTGGGCTTAGTTCTCTACTTGGTATATCGATTTGTCCAGTAGGTGGTGAACTAATGGGTTCAAGTGGAAGTGTAGGTGGTACAGAAGGTACAGGTGATGATGGTACAGAAGGTACAGGTGGTGATGATACCGAAGGCATATGTGGTGATGGTACAGAAGGTACAGGTGGTGATGATACAGAAGGCATATGTGGTGATGGTACAGAAGGCCCAGGTGGTGATGATTCTGGAATCAATGGTGTCTCAAACATTTCTGGAAGGTTGTCGGCAATCGGTAGAGGAGAGAAATCTTCAATTTGAGGATTTGTATTAGGGATGACCGGTTGGTCCTCTGTATCAGATAAAATCTCATCTAGTCGGAAGGAGGGTGGAGAGATAAGTAATTCTTCTAGATCTCTATCTAGATTTGGGTCTTCCTGTCCAGGTGATTGTGTTAAATTAGCATTTATCTCTTCTGGGTCAACTGTAACAGGATTAACAGGGTATCTAGATAAAGCGTCAGCATTAGCATTAATTTTACCCTTTTTATATTTTATAGTGTAGTTGTACTCTTCCAGTTTGAGTCTCCACCTTACTAGTCTTGATCCAGGATCTTTACAATTGAAGAGCCATTGGAGCGGCTTGTGGTCTGTAACGATGGTAAATGTATTTCCATACAGGTAAGGTCTGAATGTTTTGGTACCAAAAACAATTGCAAGACATTCCTTCTCTGTTGTGCTGTAATTGATTTCAGCTTTGTTAAGGGTGCGCGATGCAAACGCGATAGGACGGTCTTTTCCTATCTCACCTTGGGACAAAATCGCTGAGATAGCGTAATTCGATGCGTCACAGGTAAGTATGAATGGTTTTGTAAAATCTGGATAGGTAAGTATCGGTGCTGTTAATAATTTACTTTTCAGGGTTTCGAAAGCGAGTTGTTGTTCGTTACCCCAGTTAAACATGGTATCCTTTTTCAGGAGCGAGGTAAGTGGTTTTGCAAACAGGGAAAAATCCGGAATGAACCTGCGATAGTAGGAAACAAGACCTAGGTAAGATTTTATGTCCTTTTGGTTCTTAGGAATTGGGAATTCTTTTACAGCTTTTATCTTTTCAGGGTTGGGTCTAACTCCTTCGTCTGTGATTGTGTGTCCTAAATAATTAACTTCTTTCCGGAGAAACTCGCATTTGTCCGGTTGTAGTTTTAGATTGGCTTGGCGTAACCTGTCGAAAACTTTTTGTAATTTTTCGATATGTGAATTCAGATCATAAGAATAAATGACGATGTCATCCAAATAAACATAACAATGAATGCCCTGTAAGCCGGACAAGACGGTGTTCATCATCCTTTGGAAGGTAGCCGGGGCATTCTTTAATCCGAATGGCATTCTTTTAAATTGGAAGTGTCCTTCTGGAATGGTAAACGCCGTCTTATCTGCATCTTCTGGAGCTAATCTGATTTGGTGGAAACCTGAGGCCAAATCAAGAGTCGAAAAGTATTTACTATTGCCTAATTGGTCCAAAATTTCATTGATTTGTGGAATTGGGTATGATTCCCCAATAGTAATGTCGTTAAGTTTTCTGTAATCTATCACTACACGCCATTTCTTTTCACCAGAGGCATCAATTTTCTTTGGTACGACCCAGATGGGTGACGACCATGGTGATACAGATGTTTGAATTATATCCTGATCCAGCATTTTACCTATTTGTTTTTGTACTTCCTCTTTATGACATTGCGGGAACCTATAGGATTTAACATTAATGGGAGTGTCCGAATTAGTTTTGATTTGATGTTTTAACGCATTCGTATAAGTTAATTTATCATCAGGTAAATGGAATATATCGGAATATTGTGCACAGATGTTTGCAAGTTGTTCGCTTTCTTCACCATTTAAGTGAGACATCCGGAGTGAACTAATTACCTGTTCAGTTCGTTCTAATGTGCTCTGGCAATTGTTAACTAATTTAATATTATGATCGGGAATTTCGTGTAATTTAAGTTTTAAATTAGAATTTATTTTAATTGGTCTCTCTGACGTGTTTAATATTGTTACATTGATTCTTTTATTGGGTTTTACTTTTACGATGCAATTTGAAATAAGGACTTCCTTAGAGATCTGTTGGTCTATTACTATTCCTTCTTTTATTCCAGGATTTTCTACAGTGCATTCTATAACAGTCTCTGACCTGGGTTTTATGATATAATCAGGTTCATGAAAGAGTAAATATACTTTGCGTCGGTTGATTTCGAGGCTATTCGTGTTGTAATTCAGTTGACAATTATCTCTACTATATAAAAATAAGTCGGGTTTTCCTTCCTGACGCTATAACTCCAGAACGCACGAACCGATTTCCACGGTTTTGCATTCGTTGGAAAGGTCTCGGGCTCCTTGAGGTTTATAGCAAAGAAAATTCAGGAAAAATTTCAACAGAAAAGCGGGAAAATCTTTTTAGCGGGAAAGCCATCTGGTGGCGAAACGGAGTTCGCCGGGTTTGCTAGTATGTCATAAAAAGGTCGGTGCCAATAATTCCATCATAGGGAATTTGTAATTCGTTAAATACATGAAATTTGTGGTGAATAAATTCATCTCCAATTTTTAATTTTAAATTTACATATCCTAAACTTTTCAAAGGTAGACTACCCTTGGAGTCTATTCCCTTGATTGTAATATTATCAGGATGTATTTTAATTGTATTTGTAAGTGATGAACTCTTTATGAGGCAGATTGAGGCGCCTGTATCTAATAGCAGTGATAGAGGTCTGGAACTTCCAGAGGTCTGCAATTTTATATGTGGTAAGTATCGATCATTATTGTTTATAATTTTGTAAACTCTATTCGTGCCGAATTCGTAATTATGTCGCGTCCGACACGCCGACGGGACATTTATTCGTTTAAATTATTTTCTGATAATTCAGGATTAAGGTTATCATCATTATATTCCTGCTCATCAGGGACTGAAGGACCCGGATAGTACTCTTCTTCATAAGAAGTGTATGGTTCTTCACCTTCTTCTTCATCTACGAAATTTACACGCGGTCTATTAAATTGAGGAGGTTGCGGTAATCTATATCCCTGGTGACCTTGAGGTCTAGGTGCAAAATTATTGTTTAAATTTGATGGACCTTGAGGAGGCCTATAAAAACCTTGTTGACCTTGTTGGCCCTGAAGGGGTCTTGGTACAAATTGACCTTGATAGTTCTGAGAGGGTTTAGGTATGAAAGAACTATTGTGACCTTGAAGAGGTCTATAGAATTTTCGTTGACCCTGAAGGGGTCTGGGTATAAACTGACCTTGATGACCCTTCTTCTCCTTTTGAGAACTTTCTACTTTCCTATAAAGAGTCTGTTGAATTTTTTCTTCTGAAATAGCGTAACCAATTGCTTCATTAAGATTTTTGGGAGATCTACACCTAACAATATTAGATATTCTTGGGTGTAAGCCCATCAAAAAGTGATGGAGTGCCAGATCTTCCATCGCGGCTGTACGCCCGGGGATCTCAGATTTTTTATTGGAACTCATCGTAATCTCCGTTAAAAGTTGAGTCAGAATTGATTCAATCTTAGTTGAAAATTGTACTACACTATCCGTTGGTAATTGTTTTGTTTCTTGTAGATCCGTTATTAAATGTGAATAATGTTTTTTCTGACTGAACTGAGTTTTTAGAAACTCCTTAAGTTGCTCGTAACACGTAAATTCCTTTATAGATGCCGCAATTTCAGCCTTTCCTTGCAGCTGACTTAAAATATACTTAAACAAGATATACTTTTGTGAGTCTGAAGCTAATTCGAATGCGTTATTGCAATTTGTGATAAAAGAATTTATAGTTTCACGTGACCCATCATAGGGTTTTATGAACTTTAACAAAGTATTTAGTTCAACTTCCATTTTGCCTCTAATTGTTTTTGAAAAAACTGGGGATGGTGACCTTTCACCTTCTGAGGTTCCCTGTGGGACGTCTAGATTTACTTTTTCTTGCTTTGCCATTATGAAACTTTAATTAATAACTATACTCTAATAATTTTCGATCTGGATATTTTGATATACAAGACACAAATAAGAATAATCAATAGAAGTACAAGACACAAAAGCAAATAAAGTACAAAAATATAAAAAGGCTGTATAAAATAAAATGTCAGATCAAATGTTAATATAAGTTTCTCTTAAAATAAGCTTTCTTTTAAAACTAAAATTTACTTTCTTTAAAATTACTTTCTTTCGTAAAGTTAATATATTATATGATAACTTTCAATGTTTTCCAACACTTTTCTTTCGTTATAAATGTGACTTCAATATTAAAACAATAACTTCCGTTATAATCTTCTTTGTAGAAATATAGTTCGTGTAACGCGTAGCCTTAATAAAATAACAAGATAACACTCACAGTTCGCCGAATGTTAAAATAAACAGGACGCTCGCCTGCATTCTTCGCTTATCGCTGGAGCTTGTTTATATGAACGGCCGGACCTCGCGAGAATCCCAGCTTTGTGGAGTCAGGGTCAACCCCTGGTGCTGCTCCGGACGGGAACAGACACTTCACGCGCCTGAGGTCGTCTGCCAGAAACAGGAACTCGTGCACTTTTCACTTCACTTTTCCACCTATTTTCACTGATTTTCTTTTCACTACACTATAGCACTTTTAACGAGTCCTGGTTTGATAGTTCAAAATTTTCCTTCCGGAAAATACGTTGGTCTACGCGGAGCCAAGGGTGCGCGGAGCTTTTCTTTTTAGGCGACCGGAATTTTCGGGATCCCACCGCTGCCACCAATTTGTTATGGGATGCCTTTGAAGAGTCTTTTTAAAAAAAAAGATTTAATTCACTGAAATATTTAATGTTACTTTAATAACAACTTTTAAGAAAAATACAAATAACCGGTACAAGTTGTGTAAGCTACCGCGACTGCCCGTTGACTGAATTGTATCTGGGATAACAATGGGTATATAAGGCGCCCAGGGGTGAAGGGGCAGCAGAATGCATCAGCATATCCCTTAACAGTAAAGGGGTATAACAGTTCGAAGTGTTCCTCAAAGCCCCAACGGCCGTCCAAGATCAGACCTAAGTATTTGAGATACCGGCCAACTTGGATGTCCGTGTCCCCCACTCGAATCGAAAGGCTGGGTGGATCCAATCGCCTAGGAAGCTTGTGGAACCAAATGGCTTCGGTTTTGTGAGGCGCCGTTTTAAGGCCCAGCCCGTGGATCTTCGAGACTACCCGAGACACACCGACCTCTGCGAGTCTCAACGTCTCCTCAAAGGAATCCCCTTCAGCTAACACCAAAGTGTCGTCCGCATAGCAGATTAAGTTAACTCCTGCAGGGACGCTAGTACGTAAGACAGCGTCGTATGCTAAATTCCACAAAAGTGGCCCCAAGACAGAGCCTTGTGGAACCCCGCAACTTATTTCTCTCGTATACGTGCGTCCCTCTCGCCCAGTATACTGGATACACCTGTTGGATAGATACGCCACTATGATGTCTCGCAGGTATGGAGGCACATTGTGGTGAGTCAGCGCTTCTCTGATAGCTGTCCACGGGAGCGAATTGAAAGCATTAACGATGTCTAAACTCACCGCCAATGCGACTCCCCCCTTAGAAACTATCCTTTCCGTAATGTTCCGGAGGCAGAGGATTGCGTCCACTGTTGATCGGCCCTGCCGGAAGCCAAACTGTCTTTCAGATAAATCAGGGCCGATGTGAGACAGGTGGTCACTAAGGCGTGCGGCAATGATCCGCTCAAACAGCTTCCCCACCTCATCCAGCAAGCATATGGGCCGGTATGCGGATGGAGAATCCGCGGGCCTACCTTCCTTTTTCAGGAGAACTAACCTCGCTTCCTTCCAACCAGATGGAAATACACCTGATCGTAAGCAGCTGCTAAAGAGTTGTCTCAACCTATTCCCTGAGGCCTCTAATGCTAAGACCCAAGCCCGACCCGGTATACCGTCCGGCCCTGGAGCGGTGTTGCGGCTCGAAAGACGCTTGATTGCTCGTTTCAGCTCCTCTTGTGTCACTTCTAGCTCACTGGACCAGATGGTGTGCCCCAGTGCTGCATTAGAAGTTACTGGACTGAGCTGGATTCTAGGAAAAAGTGCATCGACCACTTTCTCAACTAGGTTGGGGTCCAGTGTTTCAGTCAATGGAGGTACCCACGGTCTGAGTTTGCCCAGTACCATTTTGTACGGGCGCCCCCATGGATCCCTATCCAAGTTAGCGAGGAGCTCTTACCAGCACTGTGCCTTAGCGTTTGCTATTGCAGCCTGAAGAGCCTTCGAAGCTTCCCGATACGCACCGTAAGCAGTTGAAATTGCTTCGGTTGTGGATCTTCGCCTTCTTCTAGCCCTGGTGTATTGGCGTCTGGCGCGAAAGCAAACTCTGCGAAGTCTCGCTATGTCTTCGGACCACCAGTACACCGCTTTTCTTTTGACTCGTCCAGCTCGAGGCATCGAGGCGTCACATATTGATTTCATGGTGTTGCGAAACCAGAACGCCTCTCCCTCCGGATCATCAACAGTGTCTGGAGACCTTTCGATCCAGGCTGCAATGTAAGCCGCAGCCACCAATAAGTCACGGTCGAGCCGTTTAAGAGACCAGCGTTGACCAGGACCGCTGCTGCGTCGCTCGGGTGTGTCGGGGAGTCGCTGTGTCACTTCGAAGATGATGTGACGATGGTCCGATAGCGTGACTATTTCTTCCGCAACCCTCCATCCTGATATCAAGATCGATCCAGACGGGGTAGCCCATGTTAGGTCTACAATCGACTCTCCTTGCCAGCGCACGCATGTGCTTATCGAACCCCGGTTGAGAAGCTGAAGGTCAAGTTCCGCCGCCCACTCCTGGATAATGTCTCCTCTTCGGTCATCCCGCCTGTCCCCCCAAACTCTTGAGCGGGCGTTAAAATCTCCCAATATTATAATGGGGCGAGGAAGGTGTCTACGGATGCAGGAAGCTAACTCGTCTAAGTACGACTCGTACGCGGCAATACCGGAGTTGGGGGATATGTAGCAGCCTATTACTGCTAGTGGCCCCCACTCTACTGCAACATACCCGGACCCCCTTTCCAGAACGGAGCAGGGTGGATCGCCCAGCTCTCCGCCCCAAAAAATGGCAACAGTATCCCCAACGCTTCCATACCAGCGAGGGTGGTCGGGGACTTTGTTGGGTTCTGCCAAAACCGCTAGAGCAACAGACCATTCCACGAGGCATTGCAGTAGAAGATCCTGCGCCGCACGGCAATGGTTAAGGTTGCCCTGAAGGACCCTTAGCTTGTTGAATTTTCCGTCTCAGTGACCTTCTCTGCCGGTTGGTTAGCCGACTGAGCTGTTTTGCTCATTCTTCTTGATTCCGAGGGGACGCGAGGTCCACTTTTGGTCTGTATATCTCTATATTGTTTAGTTACAGGTTAGTAATGATTTATTTCTTTATATTAACTACTGATGTCCTGCGGCTTTCCTTTATTTTAATTGTCTATGACACGGTTATTTATTTAACGGTACTTAAGATTTTCGGTCCACCCTAAGTGTTTTTTTTTTCCTCCGGTTTCTGTGTGAGTGTTCTTTATTTAATACTTATGGTAACGGTTTTCGGTCGGATGCCTGCACTAAAATCTATCGACCCGAATTTCCGCGAGTCGACTGATTTAGAGTCGGCATGCGGTTCGCGAATGTAACTTTTCGCGTGTTTCTAATAATGAGTGTTTTTCGTTCCGATGCTTGTTTTCATCTCTATCAACCCGAATTTCCACGAGTCGACTGATCGAAAACCAGCATGGGATTCGCTATAATAACTTCCCTTTCCCTGCTTTCTTTTTTTTTTTTTTTTTGTATGTGTGTGTGTGATTTTAGCTATCTCGTGCGGTTTTTCGTTGTTTGTTTATTCTTGAATCTATCAACCCGAATTTCCACGAGTCGACTGATTTAGAATCAACATGCAATTTCGCGTTTTTATTTCACTTTTCCTTTCTCGTTCTTACTGTTCCCGTTCAGATACTCGTTCTTTCAGTCAACCCGGAGTTCCACGAGTCGACTTTACAGAAATAACTTGTATCTGTTATTATTTAAAAGAGAAAAACGGAAAAAAATAACAATGACGGTATTTACGGAAAAAGTTTCTTACTTACTGTTTGAGTTGTGAGTCTTCCTATCCCCCTTTTTTTTTCTTTTTACGACTAAGCGGATGGTCTTCCCTGTGGTTTGGCGGGGTGTACCACTTTAACGGACGCGACGCAGACGGCGGACGGACGGATGAACGGTTTTATTTTTATTTTTTTTCCGCGACGCGAACCCGGGACAGTCGGGTGGGTTTTTCGGTTGGGCGCCAATGTAACGTGGTCACGAGTCGGTGGGGTCACTGGCTGGAGACCACGTATATAAGGGGATCAGGGAATCCTCGGCAATCAAACACGGATGACTTTAAACTTGGCCATTGGCCTTTATTCTTGACAATATTCGGATACAAACCATTTCTTAGATCTACGCACCGACCGGGCGGCTCTGAAGGAGCCGGCTAAAAGAACATTATTATTCTGTATCACTCGCGGGTTTAACTCAGCCGTCGGCGGTAAACCTTACGGGCCACGCACGCGTGAGGCGCGTGAGCGGAAGGGAGAAGCGCGGGGGGGAAGTGAAGGTTTTGGCGGTGCTGGGCAACTCCGGCTCAAAGCCCTGATATGACCAACACCTCCAGCGTCCTTCTGTGACTATTGCCGCCGTCGTACCCGGATTACCACGAGACGACGTCGTGAAGCGACAATAGGCACGGGCGAACTGCCGGCGGACGCCGGCCGGGTGTGCTATATAGGCCGGCGTGTGGGGAAATGCGGTGGGGACCGGCGTGTGCGCTGTTGCTCGCTTATTGGTCGGTTTCGCTCACGCCACTCTCGTACGATGTGATGCGGCGGTCTTCGAGAAGGTTCTCGCGTGTTTGTGTGCTGAGTCACGCCTGCGTCGGTCTTGGTAGGTATTGTGACGGCTTCGTCACAACTGAATGAAAAGTTTTCTGAATTTTCTCTGTCTAGTTAAAAATCCCAGCTAGGCAAGGGTCTATTAAACGCTGAAGCGCTAAGCAATTTAAGCGTTCTCGTACGATGCCGTGTAGAAACCGATTAGGGGTAACTAGGTATGGGTTAATAAAACTGCCATACCCCTAACCTTACATTAGCCTGCTACCATCTCAGACTGCATCATCACTTACCTACCAGTTACCACCAGGTGAGATCGCAGTCAAAGGCTAACTTTTAGTGAAATAAAATATGGTGGCTACCAAAAAATTAAAGCCACTGATATATATTGTCTAACCATTGACGGTTTTGCTATTAAATGTTATTTTTATTTCATAGCAAATCTTCAATGGATGAAAAATATATTATGTCACTGGCTTTAATTTTTTCATTTGGCTCCCGAGAAGGAGAGGAATAATAAAACAACATAAAAATAAAAATGTATTCATAACATCGTCATTCGTCATGGCACATTTGCTGTGAGTATTTGTTAGTATTTTGTGACAAATTAAGTAAGTTGGCATATGGTAGGCAATTATGTATAGCTTGGCAAACAATTGTGTGCGTGTGGCGACATTTGAAAGTTCTATCAGAATAGCAAAAAAAGATTAATAATTATTTTGCTGTAATCTGCCAACAAAAAAAATTGTTAAAATGCTAGTTCTAGCATTGTAAAGTAGACATCTCCCGAAGATGCTCCGGTGTCGGGGCGAAACGTGCGTCGAGAATAATAAAAAAGTCTTGTGTGGTGGTGCGTGTGAGTGGTGGTGGCATTGCTTGCTTGGGAACTTGGCTTTCTTGCTTGGTTGGGAAGGTAAACGGTGCTTCGCTTGTAACTGCATGCTTGACCATACAGAATTTGTTTTGTTGGCGGATTATAGCAAAATAATTGTAGGTAATCTTTTCTTGCTAAATCATGAACTTCCGCAGAGTAACGCCTGATTCTATCCACTATCAGATAAATAACCTGCAGTGCGATTGCGTAACTTCTGTATCAATCATTGTTACAGTATCAATTGTTGTGATTGGCTGAATTTATGGTGTTCTTGCTGCGTCAATGGATTTTGTCCAATAGTGGAAGAGTGTTAACCAATCAGAGGTGATTGCGATCGTGACACTGTAGCTGTCATTTTTAGCCGGTCGCCCTGCTGTGTACAATCCTAAAATTTCGATTTTTTTTTATTTGACAGTGGCGCCTCCGTCTCAGGCTCAAAAGATTGGCCAGCTATATATAGTGCATAGGTATTATGCGTTTCGACAGTTTTTTTCCTCTAGTATAAGTGTAGGTATGCTTTGATGCTAAATACACATAAAAAACGTCTGCATTTCTCACTGCAAGAAAATCGTACATTTGTCGTATTTTTACGCGCAGAGGCGTCACGACTCACGAAGCCTAGTGCCCGTTTCACCAAAAAATGCCTAAATTTTAGGGAACACCTAAGTCCATTAAGTGACGTTCGTAGTAGTGGAAACTGCCACCAACTGTGTCTTAGGTGTTCCCTTAAACTGACAACGTTGGTGAAATCGGGCATATAAGCATCACGAAATACAAATATATCTTTCCGAAGGCTTCATTTAGATTGGCTATGCTATGACACAGGTACTTCACTATGAAATGCCATGGTGTAGATACGTAATATCTTTATGTTTTATCAAAATATATGGAGGCCTTGGACGAATTCAAAAAGAGTTAAATAGTACCTACCTACGCCAATTTGTCTCTTTGTGCCATCAAATATAATATTTTGAGATTCGGAAGAAGTTCAGAAAGCATTGTAGCCAATTTTGTTGCAGGTGGAGCGAACTGTTATGACAAAATCTAGTGTTGTCTCTTTCCGCAGCGAGCATTATGATCAAGATAGGAATATATTTCAGCTACCGTTTTAATTTTAGAGATTGAGTACAACAGAATTAGCCAATGTTTAACTTTAGACAACCGTTAAACAACGTTTATTCTAAATACCGAATGTTCGTAATGTGGTGAGATCTGGATAGGTTTCCTCAATCGAGCGACGTTCAGACTTAAAATGTAGATAAATATATGATACACATCCCTTAACGTCAACTTTATATGCTTGACTACATACATACAATTCGTTTCACGCAAGAAGATCACTAAACAATGGTGAATATTTCAGCACATGTTGATACTGTAATGCCATTAGCGTATTATTATATAAACTTCATAGTAACCAATAAATTATTATAGCTGGTGGTATTCAAGATATGGCCATGATCCAAGATGGGGATCACGGGTAGATAAAATTCCCCGTGGTCCCATAAATGGGTGAAACCAATGGGACCACGGGTAAACGCTATGATTATAGCGCTAGTACGTAAAACTGGTATCAAACATTGTTACTATCTCAACTGTTGTGGTAGCCTGAATTCATTCTTGGATTTTGGATAAACGCAGAAGTGTTAAAATTTATCTAATGGACATATTATGAAGCTAATAATAGATAGATAAAATTAATAGTTTACTGCTCACCGTCAGCCAACTTTTCACGTGAAACGAACCGCAGGTAAAACTTAAAGGATAACAATTAAGGTCTCAAATTAGACAGTATCCAGTCGATATACGCAGTGACCCTGGTGTAGACGCCGGGCCAGCCAGGGGTGCCACAAGGAGAAGGCCCGTAGGACACCACGCCTAGAGCCATCCAGTTCATATTAGCCACCTGGCCCATCAGCGGACCGCCGGAGTCACCCCTGCACGAGTCCTGGCCCGAGAGGCCTCCAGCACAGAGCTGATTGTCGGTTATAGTACGCCCAGCCCTCTCGTAGATCTGTTGGCAGTCGGATTTACTGACTACAGGAACGCGGACTTTGAGTTTTATGTCTGATGCTGATCCTGGAATCAATAAAGTACTACTTAGTCGTTATCATCATCATTATAGCCTGCCGACGCCCACTGCTGAACTTAGGCCTTTCCCAAAGAGGGCTACCATACTTAGTTCTCAGCCCTCCTCATCCAGCCATATTGTCGGTCTATCGTGCTGGAGGGCGCCCCACAGGCCAGGCTACGCTTACATATTAGACGCGTTTTCCACCTTAGAACAGCTTTCCAAATCCCACGGCTAACCAAGAGTAGAAGTTGTAAGTAACAAAATTCAATGGAAACTTTTTTTGTGGAGAGTTTGATTTTCCCGGATGAAGAGTAGGTTTATGTCACTCTCCAGAAGTTAAATAGATGACAGTGCAATAAATCACTTTAATCCGTTGCTCCGTTGCGGCGTACATGTAATCCTAGCATACAGAGTTGTTTTTATTAGATTGAAATCAAAGCATTCCAGGCTAAACAAAAAAAATTGGAGATATAGTTTACACTTAGTCTTTAGAGAGTCGCTATGTTTGCAATTTGACCCAAAATTTACTTACGTAAACTTTGGGTCAAACTTATAACACTAATCGACTTACTTGTCTCCGTTTTCCCCCAGCCCGCCACCTCCATGTCCGCGCCCTCGAAGGTTTCCCGCGCCAGGGATGGATCAGTGGGGAGGCAGATCGGCTTCACGAAATCTAAAATCAATCAGAAAAAACCAATTGAGTACAGCGAATGAGCCTAAAAGACAATCATAACGTTGAGATTAATTTCATATAGGTACAAGCATGTTCACAAAAAAATGTTCGGAAAAAATATTACAAAAACATATAGTTCTAAATGAATTACTAGAGTCAGGAAAGGGGGTGGACGTTCTATGTTTAACAGAGACGTTTGTACAGTCTGGACACGAAAACAACGTACAAATAGACAATTATGAGCTAGCGGCCTACTTTTCAAGACCTTCTAAAAGAGGAGGTGTCTGTATTCTTGCGAAGAAGGGTACGAAAACGAATCAAATGACATTTCTTAAAACTATAAGCATAGAAAAACATTTTGAATGTTGTGGTATCGAATTAAAAGAACACAATATCTTAGTAATCTGTGTATACAGAACTGACTGAAAAATTGGAATCTATAATTTACCAGTTACAGAATAAGAACAAATTAAAAAAGAATGTAGTTATTGTTGGGGATCTTAATATTAATACATTAAAAAA
This sequence comes from Erebia epiphron, assembly GCA_963932025.1. Taxonomy (NCBI): domain Eukaryota; kingdom Metazoa; phylum Arthropoda; class Insecta; order Lepidoptera; family Nymphalidae; genus Erebia; species Erebia epiphron. Next base: position 2,518,986 of record OZ009946.1, read on the forward strand.
AGACAAAAAAAGTGAATCGCTCGTTGACCTTTGCATGAATTATGATCTCACTATGCATATAAACAAACCCACTAGAAAAGAAAATTGTATAGACCATATTATAAGTAATATAAAAAATGCTAACGGGGAAATAATAAATCTCGGATTATCGGACCACGAAACTGGTCAAATGCTCAGCTTCAGCGTTAAACCTACGAAATTACCTCTAAGATACTTTTATATATTTAGACGAGATTATGCAGAAGAAAATGTCCAAAAATTTAGCTACTGTTTAACTAAAATCCCTTTTACCGAAATATATGAAAAAGACAATATAGAAGAAGCGTTCAATGATTTTCACGACACATTTACATTATATTAGAAACTGTGCTTTCCAATAATAAAAATACGTGTCCCTGAGTACATGGAGAAACCTCGTTGGATAACTAAGGGAATTAAAAAGAGTTCTGTTGAAAAAAGGAAGCTGCGATATTTATACTATAAAGGAAAATACAATAAACAAAAATATCAAACCTATTCAAGGACGCTTAAAAGATGTGTAACATTATCACAATTAATAATCATAAATTCCTTTCTAAGTCAAAAAACAAATGCTTGGCTACGTGGAGATTAATTAAAAGCACATCGAAACAGCTTCGAACAGAACAACATAGAATTGGCTAAGAAATCGACAACTAGACATAATTATAGTAAAGATAATCTAAATGACAGTTCTAAATCCCAACCGTGTAGTATTTTCATATCTCCTTGTACAGAAAATGAGGTAAAAAATACTATAATGAGCTTAAAAAATACTTCATCTACAGGTATGGATGAAATATGTACAAAAGTTATAAAATGTTGTTGTAAAGAGATAACACCAATTCTAACATTTCTAATAAATCTCTCATTTGAAAATGGTAAATTTCCATCTAAACTTAAATTTTCTATAGTAAAACCATTATTTAAAAAAGGTAATCGATTTGAGATGGATAAATATCGACCCGTAACATTGATACCGATCTTTTCAAAAGTTTTTGAAAAAGTAATGCATAAAAGACTAACTGACTACTTAACTAAAAATAACATCATTATAGAAGAGCAATACGGTTTTCAAAAAAACAAATCAACAATCTTGGCATGTTTTAATCTCACGAAACGTATTATAGATAATTTGGATAGATGTAAGACTGTTGCCGCTTTATTTTTTGACATGTCAAAGGCTTTTGACTTTGTAGCCCATGATATATTATTAACCAAACTAGAACATTATGGTATAAGGGGAGTGGCGTTAAATTGGTTGGAAAGCTATTTAAAAGATAGACATCAATGTGTCGAAATTCAGAGAGTAATTGACTCAGAAATAACTTATTTTAGATCTGATAATAAAATTAATCTAACCGAGGTGCCTCAAGGAAGTGTGCTGGGTCCTTTACTATTTATTATATATATAAATGACCTGCCCCATTGTGTTAATCAACCTTGTACATTATTTGCTGATGACATATCTGTTGTAATAGAACAAAAGAATACCGATTACACCGCTGAAACGGTGTAAAATGACGAAGAATGAAGGTGTACTAAATGACGTAACAAAAAATATTATTGAATGGCTAAATAATAATGACTTAACTGTTAATATAAATAAAACTAAGTATATTCAATTTACTAAAAAACCTAACATAGTCACGAATGACCTTAATATTCAATATAATGGACAAAAAATTGGACAAGATGAAGTAACGACATTTTTGGGTATAGAACTGGACCGAAACTGTAACTGGAAATCTCATATAGCAAAGATATGTAGTAAACTAAACAAGTTTGTCTTTGCATTAAGAAGGTTATATAAAACTGTTAACGAACATAGCGCGCTAATGGCTTACCATGGATACATATCGAGTAATCTTCGTTATGGACTAATTATCTGGGGAAACTCGAGTGATATAAATAAGGCTTTTATAGCACAAAAGAAATGTGTTCGGGCGGTTTGTGGAGCAGGACCTCTCGATTCATGTAAACCCCTTTTCAAAAAGCTAAAAATACTGCCTCTGCCATGTATGTACATATATGAAAGTATCATATTTATTAGGAAAAATAATAACTTATTTACAAAAGCCGCCGATAGAAAACTACCCGCTAGAAATGGTCACAACTCAAATCGACTTATTATTCCACAGAAAGTTAACACTGCATTTTACACAAAAAACTGTTACGCAATGTGTGTAGAACTGTACAATAAGCTGCCACATGGATTTAAAGATGAAAAGATGTCGTTACATGTGTTTAAACGTAAACTTTTTGAATGGCTCTTATTCAATAGTTTCTATAGTGTGGCTGAATACTTAAATCAGTAATAGGTAATTTGACATTTTATTCTTGACATCAATTATTTTAAAGTCCAATCTATTATAATATAATATTATGACATACCTAAATGATAAATATAATAAATATAATTATGTAACTTCTAACATAGCAATTTTGCACGCCTTGCATGGCAATACACTGTGACTTTAATTTTTTATAAAACCATCTTGTACAACGTGTATTACGCAAATAAAATATTCTTATTCTTATTCTTATTCTTATTCTTGTCACGAATTCCCGTTAAGGTCTATATATTCCATGACTAGATACAACCTAAGACCGATTGACTAACTACGGATCTTTATTTGGAAGTTCATAAAACTACACGTGGGCATAGAACGGGCATATTTTTGGGTAGTAGCGAACAACTTCGCTACCCACAATGTACCTTATAGAAATCCTGAAATAGCACACTAACACATGTGTTAAAGATTACTCTTAAAATGCATCAGAGATTAAATAATAAATAAATAATAAATTGGAACGATACAACAAAGGACTTACTGGCATTTCAGCTATCATCTCGCACACACTTTACTTTCCAACACCACGTCTCAACTCACTCTATGCACAAAAGTATAACACTGTATATATTATGATATATAAGAATGTACACAGCACAGGCGTGCACCTCTGATGGCGAGCGATACTCAACTTCCTGTTTACAGAATGACGCCCGTATTTATACACAATGTCTTTTTCGCCTACCCTCTACCAACTCTGAATTCATTAATAGTGCAATACCAACATGAAATCAGTATTGCCATTCTATAAATAATAAATAAATGTTGCCAGTCGAACACACGATCACGACATTCGGCCATCCGACATTGTGCAACCTCCCGGTGCACAACCACCAAACATTTGCTTTGCTAAGCTTAGTTCGCTTCACTCCATGCAACAATCTGTAGTGTACAACAAAACATCTTCATCCATTCATACTTGCACGATGACATTTAGTTTTAGTAAATCACGACATTCGGGAGAATTAAAAAGAATAACAAAAAGGAAACCTACATTTTTTCAATTTAGTAATATCAAACTTAAAACCTCAAACCGATCTGAAATCCAAAACTATCGAGCTTTTGATCTTGAGATTTGTGAAGTGTGTGTGAAGTGCAATTAAACTGATTGATATCGCTGAGTCGAAATTTCACAACAGAAATAAAAATATCGCAATTTAAATCTAAAACTCATATAGAATAAAGTTAGGCAAATAAAGGATTAATTATCTAAAGCTGAATAAAAATCTAATCTGAAACTTAATCAAAGTCTGGAACAGTTACAGTCTAAAACATAATCTAAACAGTATGTTACATATACTGTAAGCAAAAGTCTAAAACTGAATTCAAATTTAATAAAATACCCAATATTTATTTTATTTCTTATACCGTTTCAGTTATTTATACCTTACAAGCATCTGACGCTGAATCTTAAGCTAAGTAAATATCTAAACCCTGATTACAATCTGTAACAGACCAACAGGTCCATCATCCTGAGCTCCACCTATCATGTGTCATACATGACGTGTCATGCCTGCTTTTTTAAAAAAACTTTATTGAAATCGAAAAATTTATCAGAACGTAAAGGAAAGCTGATTTTATTAAAATTTTAGGACTTGACAAGAAATAAGTATCACACACCACCCCAGAGTTCACAACAAAATCTACAACCGCATCCAATGCAAACACCAATCAGGATTACCAATCTATCAATTCCTCAATTCAGCTGGATCCGCTGTACCATTAACCAATCTCTACCAATCGCTTGAATCAAATTAAGTCTATGCCAAATCATCCGCTCTAAATTCCCGACATCGTACACCCGTTGGCGGCAGACTGCTCCCACCATGCCAAATTATTACTATTTTAAAATCTTTAACTAACAGTCAACGTTTTTAATAAATGAAATGAAACTTTTCGTAGCTCATTCAAAAATTTTAACAAATAGAGTTCAATTCCATTAAACACGCCTCAAAACACAAGCTGTTCTAGTTTATTCCCCTCCTTTCCCAACCTTTCCCCTCCGTGTTAACCTCTGAATAAACCCATCAAAAAGACAGCACCACAAAATTCAACCGAATCAGCCCAGGCTATGTTGTCCAAGACAATCCTTAACTTGTGAAATACTTAGAATCCCACCCAACGCTTTGAACCGGGTCAAATACCCGAACTTTGACCACAAACACCACTGAAAACCAAACAAAAAGTCCAAAACTAAACCCCAGTCCAAAACTAAATCTAACTCTTCATCAAAGGCTTCCCCGAAATGCAAAACTTTTGTATGAATTGAAGTAGAATCGGCTTGCAACCACTGCACAACACTAAATCGCTATCATATAATCATTTTAAATTAACTTTACTCAACAGCAATTTCAAATTAAAATACAAAATTCAAATGTTGCTGCAAATCCGAAGCTTGATACAAAACTAAACAACAAAAAAAACTAGATGAAAACCCCAAATTCAGAAACTTGAATTTAATACTCAAAACCTCTTTTGTCTCTTTTTTTTTCAGAATCATTACCTCAACATATGAACAAAAATCAAACCAATTATAAATAAAAACGTTACACCAAGTTACAATATACTACGTCAGCAACATAATATAGTATATATACTGAGTGTCCCATTCATTCTGCTTTTTAATACTTTTTGCTTTACTCCTCTGCGTCTCTTAATAATTAAAGTAAGTATTTACAAACCAACTGACGGTTGTAGGCCGGAGCCGCTAGGTGAGGGCACACCTTCGTCACGAGCTTGCGGATCCACAACGCCCGTGCATCACACGACACTATTCAACAAATTTGAGAAAAACAATATGGAGATAAAATTAGAGTAAGCAAGCACGCACCAGTCACTCTCTAGAAAATACAATTCTTACATCACACCATACTCTCGAGATTCCGGACGGCAAAAGACAATCAATTGCGCGATTTCATTTTCAATTCAAATAATAGTCTGTTAAATTTTATCATCCAGTTCATTATTTCAAATCACTCAGACAAATATATAGAAAGAAAACCCAATGTGACTTCGAGAATGGCGCATTTTTACAATTTTATTACTTTATTGAACGGGCTTCTCGTGTCGTGACTATAGTTTCTAGCAAGCTACTTAACTTCGAGCCTCAAATGTTCAGCCCTTATATTTATTTATTTATCTTTCTTTGTGATTAGTAAATGCTCCAAAAATTTTAATCTTTTTATTAAATTCAATTTAACATTTAATGAACTAACTTGGTCAAACTGAATCACTGGAATGCTAATTAGTATTGACGAAACACGTTTGAACTATTTTTGGAATTATTATTTTTCCATATCTAGAATTTCAAAATTACTACAACCTTCACCGTTACAAGCTGAAGTATATATCCTTCCGTATTTAATTCTTAACGCATTCCGAACATCGGACCGCATTATGTTGAAAGCCATAAAATAGTGTAAACAAACGAGTGAAAGATCTATTGACAACAACAAACTTGGAACCTTTGTTTCAATTTACTTTATGCATTCCTTGCTTGTTAACTTTTTAAACTACTAAGCATAGTCTACAAGTGAGTCATATATTTGAGAAACACAAATCTTTCAAATATAACGAATGGGTGAGTGACCAACTGATAAGTTGAACCAATGACAATAAGGCTATTAAATGCATCATTTCCTAAACCACATCGACATCGATCTGGTACGTTATTATAAATAGTGTACATATAATAACTATGTTGTTGTATATCTTCAAATGAAGCGTACTCATATAATATCGATCTAATTTCAATTTGCAAGTTCGTTTGATCATCATAGTTTTTTTTGAAATAACTATAATTCATTCGTATTTCGGCGCATTCAGATTATATACATCCGAAACACGTCGAGGATCGGTCGCCTTACATCGGGATCACTAATTAATCCATTTTAAAGTCCATACAAATACAATAAATTTTTGCGGCTGTACCATTAGGTACAGTTATACTACTTGTAAAAATTGATCTTAGTCGTTTAAAATAACCGAAATCTATCTAAAATCATTCAAAATTTAAAAATGTAGAACTTCCCCTGATCAAAAACATTTAAAGGCACACAGGAACTATGAAAAATGAATAAAATGCCATGGTAGTTCTAGATAGAACGAGTTACTTGTACAGTAATCTACTAAAGCAGCTAATAATTCTGGACTAGAAAACTTGCTTTCATTATGTACATCCCTTTAGTTTGATATGTACGTAAAATTAAGTAAATAAAATACATTAGATCTTTCACGAGCAGTTAGATAACATACTGTCAAAAACAGTAACACACTTGTTCACAACCTACCGGCTCATTAGGTCACAACTTATGGAAACACTTGTTCCACTCTAGTAACACACTTGGTTACATTCTATGGACTCACATGGCCCAAATGACATACATAGTCATTCTAAAATGGTGACTCACATGGCCACCTAGGTCACAACTTATGGAAACACTTGTTCCACTCTAGTAACACACTTGGTTACATTCTATGGACTCACATGGCCCAAATGACATACATAGTCATTCTCAAATGGTGACTCACATGGCCACCCTAAAATATCGACACACTTGGCCACTCTATAATAGTGAGTAGACACACTCATGACTACTCCAAACGTATACGAGCTCTCTGACCATCATTCAATATCTTTATTCTTACTCCCACAATACCAGCTACGCAAAATCGTCAATTTCAACTTGAAATCTAAGATATTCTAACGTCTCTATCTTGTATTCTTCCAAAATCCTTCATTATTAACCTCAATCACTGATAAATCTGTCAAGAGACACTAAGGCTTCCGTACATGAAAGCGGAACCCCTGATGTCAATCAACCTGTAATGCGATAGAAAGAGGTTCCCCTTTTTTTTTAAACTACAAATGATAATGATATCAATAGCTGATATACAATACAGTACTAAAATACATATGCTGTGATAATAGCACATATTAAGAGTTGCAAATGGACTTGGTCAGTAAAACCACTATTATTCTTTCAGCATAGGTACAACTACCATCGAACAAATCACTAATAAAAGGGCAAATGATTTTAAGCAAGTGCTTAAATAAACTTATCATAAATTACATGTCTGGCCAATGTACTTCACTAATGTAATTTAAGTTCACTCGCGGCACTAATATAAATAGTTGCCCTGCCACTCAAAAAAATTACTTTTTAAACACTACAAATTCCCAAGACACCTGTTTTGATCGAGTCTAGTACTACCAGACTAAACTATCTAGATCACATAAAATAAGTATACCAGTAAGTATACTTTTATATCGAGAATTTAAAACTAAATCATACTTTTATCGTATTTCTTATAAATCACACATGAAACTAATCAGAGTTCGATAAATTGCTTTGCATCCTAGTATTGACATGAGGGTATCTTATTTGACATATTCACTTCTCTTTTTTTTTTATTACTATTATTCACTCCATGAATTCTCTTCGTGAATAACGAGTAATCTAATCTATGCCTGGTTAATAGAAATTTCAAATTAAAAACTAAATTAAAAACTAAATTAAAATCAAAATTCGAAACTTAAACAGTGCGTAAAAAAAACTACAATCTCATTCAGTACACTAGTCTGAAGGCACGAGGCTGCTTTTAAATTCAATAATCATTTAACTACATTTACACTAAATAAAACTTTAGTCGGTGAAATGTGATGTTGGAATTATGTTTATTATGTAACGTTCATCCAAAGTAATGGTCCAGAGAATAATTCACAAATACTTGAGTTAATTAGAACTGATAATTATTTACCTATTTCATATCTCTAGGAGTACCTCAGGTTAACCAGTAGTAATAACCAAGCTGTATGGTATCGCATTTAATCATCTAAAATGGCTGCTCAGATGGCCGGTGCTAGTGAAATTTATTCCAGTATGTCAACTCTCATACTGGCGAAATTCTCGCTTGACGCTTTATTTGTTGATTATAGCTAAATAACACAAAATTTCTTGGACTCATGTCCAGGACATGACATTTTTACATCATCTATCATAAATAAATACTATGGACACTATATTCAAAACTCAATTCACTGAAATTTCTATCGATGTGTTTTATCTGAACTAAATACCTTAGAATCAGAATTACTTCGACACTAAAGTAAACTGCTTACAAAATCGTAATTCGGGGATCATCCTCCTCGATGGAAGCCAGTCGCCAAGCTGGTCTGAGTTGGCAATTCATTCAGATGAGACTTCACAGTCTTAACGTTGTGATGACGTAATATTAAAGTTTACAGCAAACTCTTTTCCAATTTGTGGGTAACTAAATACGAAATATAAATGTAATTCAAATATTAATTGCCTTGATACAATGTCAATTATTATCGCACGAGATCATTACCAAACACTCGATTTAACCTCTACTCAAATGGAATACAATATAATATTATAGCCAAAATAGCAAATCTAAGAGTTCACCCAGAACTAATGTTATTCAATGTACCCACACAATAGGTGTCAAAACAGATTTAGCAATATCCAAAAGTTCTTTGCTGCACGTTATCTTTATAGCATAGCAAGAATGGATCTCAAGTACATGCTAACTTTGATTAAAGTAGTCAATCTCTTTTGAACTTAGTAAACGGAATACTCTTTGTTTAAAAGTTTTGAAGGTACGACACAGAGAATTGTGTCACAATATAACTACTTAGTGAACAATATTTTTCTCGTGTTAAAAAAATATTGTTTTCTTGGGTTCATTTTCACTTCTGAAGTTGTCACGAATTCCCGTTAAGGTCTATATATTCCATGACTAGATACAACCTAAGACCGATTGACTAACTACGGATCTTTATTTGGAAGTTCATAAAACTACACGTGGGCATAGAACGGGCATATTTTTGGGTAGTAGCGAACAACTTCGCTACCCACAATGTACCTTATAGAAATCCTGAAATAGCACACTAACACATGTGTTAAAGATTACTCTTAAAATGCATCAGAGATTAAATAATCTACTATATAAAAATAAGTCGGGTTTTCCTTCCTGACGCTATAACTCCAGAACGCACGAACCGATTTCCACGGTTTTGCATTCGTTGGAAAGGTCTCGGGCTCCGTGAGGTTTATAGCAAAGAAAATTCAGGAAAAATTTCAACAGAAAAGCGGGAAAATCTTTTTAGCGGGAAAGCCATCTGGTGGCGAAACGGAGTTCGCCGGGTTTGCTAGTAAATAAATAATAAATTGGAACGATACAACAAAGGACTTACTGGCATTTCAGCTATCATCTCGCACACACTTTACTTTCCAACACCACGTCTCAACTCACTCTATGCACAAAAGTATAACACTGTATATATTATGATATATAAGAATGTACACAGCACAGGCGTGCACCTCTGATGGCGAGCGATACTCAAATTCCTGTTTACAGAATGACGCCCGTATTTATACACAATGTCTTTTTCGCCTACCCTCTACCAACTCTGAATTCATTAATAGTGCAATACCAACATGAAATCAGTATTGCCATTCTATAAATAATAAATAAATGTTGCCAGTCGAACACACGATCACGACATTCTTATTCTTCTTAAAAAAAAATAACACATTGCCTCAGAAATCTCACAAAAAAACATAAAAAACTCTAAAACTACCAAAAATTAACACATGTGTTAAAGATTACTCTTAAAATGCATCAGAGATTAAATAATCTACTATATAAAAATAAGTCGGGTTTTCCTTCCTGACGCTATAACTCCAGAACGCACGAACCGATTTCCACGGTTTTGCATTCGTTGGAAAGGTCTCGGGCTCCGTGAGGTTTATAGCAAAGAAAATTCAGGAAAAATTTCAACAGAAAAGCGGGAAAATCTTTTTAGCGGGAAAGCCATCTGGTGGCGAAACGGAGTTCGCCGGGTTTGCTAGTAAATAAATAATAAATTGGAACGATACAACAAAGGACTTACTGGCATTTCAGCTATCATCTCGCACACACTTTACTTTCCAACACCACGTCTCAACTCACTCTATGCACAAAAGTATAACACTGTATATATTATGATATATAAGAATGTACACAGCACAGGCGTGCACCTCTGATGGCGAGCGATACTCAAATTCCTGTTTACAGAATGACGCCCGTATTTATACACAATGTCTTTTTCGCCTACCCTCTACCAACTCTGAATTCATTAATAGTGCAATACCAACATGAAATCAGTATTGCCATTCTATAAATAATAAATAAATGTTGCCAGTCGAACACACGATCACGACATTCTTATTCTTCTTAAAAAAAAATAACACATTGCCTCAGAAATCTCACAAAAAAACATAAAAAACTCTAAAACTACCAAAAATCGCTGAACAAACATGAGGGTATTTTCTGATACGAGGAATCTAAATTTTTTCTATGGACGTCACTATTTGGGCCACCTGTATAATATACGTGGTATTCTTATGGGTTTTTGGTTTGCATGCGTAAATAGAACAAGCAGCGCACGCTCTAATATTCATACTTCCAATAAATTATTATTATAAATGCGAAAGTGTGTATGTCTATCTGAAATCAAAATATCCTTAATCCATGCGGATGAAGTCGCAGGCATCATCCAGTCTAAATATATAAAACTAAAAGGTGACTGATTAACTGATGTATCATCTATCAATGCACAGCTCCAACCACTGGACGGATCGGGCTTAAATTTGGCATAAAAATAGCTAAATTATGACGCAGCCATTCGCTAAGAATTTTTGAAAATTCAACCCCTACTTAAGGGGTCACTTACAGCGATATCGGAATAACCGGCGGCCCGGGCGGGCCCGGGGCGTCGAAGGCTGCTTAGGGGTCGCCTGAAAATCAGCACTTGGTGTATCTACACCATAACAGCAACACGCTGAGGCGATGCCCTTTTTGGAATTATTTTTGTCACGGTGTAGTTCCTAAGTTGTGTCCTAGATTTTTTTTGTTCTGTATTTTACTTGATCTGTGTCTTTGCTAGTTCCAAATAAAGATTTATTTATTTACTAGCTTACGCCCGCGACTTCGTCCGCGTGAGTTGAGGTTTTCCGGTTCCCGCGGGAACTCTTTAATTTTCCGGGATAAAAAGTGCTATTCCAGGCTATAATCTATCTCTGTGCCAAATTTCAGCCAGATCCGTTCAGCCGTTGGCGCGTGATTGAGTAACAAACATTCATACATCCATCCAAACTTCGCATTTATAATATTTATTTGATTTGATTTAAGGGACTAAGAATTTGTGTAGTCCACGCGGACAAAGTCAGAAGCTTGTAAAAAATAAATTAAAATCCATTAGGTCCTCAATTATTTGCGCTTCACGGCATCTTCTTAAAAAAGCATATGCCGAATGTGTATAAGAGATATGGCCAGGAGGGTTGATACTTTGTGGTGATCAAAAAGCTATCGAGGTGTGAACGTAGCGTTACTAGGTATATCACAATCATTCTTAACGCCATTTTGACCACCCGCATAACCCTGAACTGACCACCGGCACGTCGAGGGGCTTTTTGCAGTCTAGATTCGACAACGTACTTACCTGATGCTTAAAACAGAATACGACAATAGTATGTAAAGCTTTCTTGCTGTCTCCAAAATGTTGTAAGACAGCTCACAGCTCAGTTGAGTCGGACTAAATGCCTAAAGATTGACCTGATTAGCGATAGTGGAAGAAAGGCAACCTTTGTAAGCATACTTACTAGCATAGTTAGGATCAATGGGTCAACTCAATGAGGCCAGGCGTTATCGCTCGGAACGTTATACTAAGTACTTACCAAGACTTAATGCACTATGAGAAGGAAGAATAAATGTTAAACTATTTCCGCTTCACGTATCTCGCTCCAATACGGCATCATCATTGATGTAGAATTTTACATACCCATTCTATTTCAATGGGCATCATTCTATTATCATGGGTATTTTAAAGAGATCTTCGTCGACATACCATTGAATGGCACACTGTACGCCAGTCTAAGCAGCGCGATATCGTTCTGCTGTTGTCCATCAGTAGCGTCATAGCCCTCGTGAGCTATGACCTGTTCCACCGGCACGTCGAGGGGCTTCGGGCTGCAGTCGCCTTTGCTTGCGCAGTCTATTGTGGTCGACGTGTTCCATTCGCCGAGACGGACCTGAGACCTGAAAACAAGTGAACATAATTTTAAAAAAACACGACTTCCCTGCCTTATTTAACTTTTTCAAAACATTTATAGCTATAGTGTCTCTCGGGAGGATGTAAGGATTCTAACGATACCCCATACATTTAAATTTGTTCAGACATTTAGAAGTTATGGTGGAAGAAACTCTGGAAGGTGCGCTCCACCTTAGGCTGCATCACCACTTGCAAGCAGGTTTGATTGCAGCCAAGCGCTAGCCGGTATATTAAAAATACTAAAGATACATGAACCCTGTAAATTATACTCCTTTATTGGCCAGTCATGTAATAAAGCAGTTTTAGGGCTTGGGTTACGATATGTCCAGAGTCTGTACATATCGTTTTACAGACACAAAGCGCGATGGCAATCGCTCACCATGCCCTTTCCTCAGATTTATCACAATATTTTCATAGTTTCCTTCTTTGCACGGCCTGTCCAGTGGCTCTCTGCAACTCTCTTGATCGTGTCCGTCTAGTAAAGGGTCTGCCAACGCTGCATTTTCCAGTGCGCGGATCACTTGGCAAGACTTTGAGACTCGAGCAATGATCGCGTAAAGATTCCGAGTTCTCTCTCTCGCCCGCTAAAAGATCCTCAGCATGCTTACGAGGCCCATTATTAGTTAGTGGGTCTGGTATGCAGGTATTACAACCACAAATACTGCAGATGTTTGGTAGCACTCGAGCGTAAACCATGCTAACATTATAATTGCGAAAGTCTGTCTGTTCGCTACGCTTTAACGTCCCAACGTTTCAACCGATTTTGACGAAATTTGGTATAGAGATAGGTTGAATCCCGGGAAATGACATAGATAAATCCTTTATCCAGGAAAAACAAATAATAAATAAATTGTTTATTGCTCCAAAGAAACATCTTATATATAAAATTCTCTCGTGTCACAATTTTCGTTCCCATACTCCTCCGAAACGGCTTGACCGATTCACATGAAATTTTGTGAGCATATTGAGTAGGTCTGAGAATCGGCTACTATCTATTTTTCATACCTCCACGCGGACGGAGTCGCGGGCATCAGCTAGTAGACTATAAATACAAATCATTTCTGCATTTTACAAGGAAGAGTTCTCGCGATAAGTAATTACAAAACCTTAACCCGCGCGGTCGAAGTCGCGGGCATCATCTAGTCTACTATGGATATAAAATGAAGCTTACACAGTCCAAGATTCCGGAAGGTCAGATCCTTTGACACAATGCGCCGCAGTCAGCACGTACCGGGACGATATCAGTACACCACCGCAGTAGAACCCGCTGCCTTTTGCTGTAAATAATTCAAATATAAAATATTATGTTAGTAAATAACTATAAGCATTTTGATTACGATTACAAAATAAAAATAAACTTGTAATGCCTGCTTCTATAGGCTTAATAAAACTAGCAGTTCATTTGTTGGAAACAGTGTCCGCTTCTACAATAAGCTCCCAGAAGACATGTTGAAGATGTCTCTGAATAAGTTCAAAGTTAATGTAAAACGTAAACTCATTGAAAAATCTTATTACCATGTGATGGATTACTTCAATGACAAGGAAGCTTAGCAATGATTTGCTCTAATGTCTCTGATAGTTCCTTAGTTATAACAAAGACAATACTTGGTTTATAATTAATCTATGGTTATAAGATGATTTGTGAGATGGTGATAATGAAAAAAGAAAAGCCGTCTGAGTTTGTTGTGTGCTCTTTTCAGCCAGGGCGCGTTTGGAACCCTCGTAGCTTTAGTTTTAAGATACCGTAACTAATTATCACCATCATGTTTTTTAAGTGAATAATCGACGTCAATATGTGTACCTACAGAGTACTTATATTTGATTGACGACCTTTCTCGCACAGAGGTGACAACTACTCGTACCATACCCCTATAACCGGTTAGCCCGCGCAGAATTATTATTATTAAACTAGATGATTCCCGCGACTTCGTCCGCGTGGATCAAGTTTTTTCGATTCCCACGGGAACTCTTGAATTTTCCGGGATAAAAAGTAGCCATTGTCCTTCCCCGGGATACAACCTAGCCCTGTACCAAATTTCATCAAAATCGGTTGAAAAGAGTGGCCGTGAAAGCGTAGCAGACAGACAGACAGACACACTTTCGCATTTATAATATTAGTATGGATTGACCATTCTTTATATTCGACTGCTTGATACACCGCTATTTTTCCATTTACAAAACAGGCTATATTATTAAGATGCTATGTTCGAGTATAGGTAAATAGCAACAACAGGAAAAATGTACCCATCTGTTGCTGGGACCAGTTTAAATATGCAATTTAAATAATAAGGAAATATAGGTTTGTAAGATTATATCAATTTCAATAGGTATTTTTAATTCTCATGTAACCTATATTGATATTAGGTATGACGTTTTACAATGGGAGTCAGATCAAAGAATCCCTAATAGGCAGGAAAGTCATATTCATATTATACATGCTCATTTATTCCAATTAAGTCCAGGTTAGTACAAATTGCAGATGCATTGTTTGGTATTCAGTTACAGATCCCCGGTAAGCCGAAAAGGTCAATGGGCTTGGGCTGTGAGTTGATGAGTCAGTCAGTGAGTGAGTCAGTTTTCTTTATATGTACAGAATATGTTCACAACAAGTGATAACCTAAAATATTGACTTCACCACACACACACACACACACACAGTCAAAATCTTGAAAACTACATAAACGTAAGTAAATAAAAGAAGAATGGTCACTATTCGATTAATTAATAGTTTCGGAGCAATCCGAGGAGAAACATATTTTACCTATGAAATTTTGTATATTTTGGAATAATTTATATTGTTTGGAAGCCCATATAGATTATATCATAAGTATGTGAATATTTTGCAGTTCCCATAATATGCCATATCTACCTACGTGTCTAATTGATAACCTCCTTCTTCTGAAGTCGGTTATAAAAGATAATTAAGTTGGAATGTGTGCCTACGCTCTTTATATCTGAGAAAAGCCATCCAGAAATGCTCATCGATATCGGTGATGTTGCCGCATCGATATTAGGTATGTAGGTACTAGACGGGCCCTTTCATAGTAAAAAATTGGACCTCCAACCTTTAGAGTACGCTCCTAACCTGTATAGCCCTGTCCTTGTCCTCGCCATAGCGCTGTCCCACTTTTCAGACTAGATGGCGTTAGTAAAATAGGACCACATTCTTTGTTTGACAGGGCCTGTCTATGTAAATTGAGGTTGTTGTGTTGCCGCCGTAGATTCTGTCGTCGTTCATGACGCCACAGGCGATCGTGAGGACACCTGCTTACCTGAGAGATCTGCATAATGTTCTAAAAGGTGTGGGAAGTCTCACAACCCACACTTGGCCACCGTGGAGAACTATGGCAAAACCCTTCTCATTCTGAGAGGAGCCTCGTGTTCAGCAGTTTTAGTCGGCAATGGGGTGAGTATATGACTGTGTTCCTACGCTTTTAAATATCTGACTAAAGCCATCATCACCATCATAGACTGCATCATCAATTACCATCAGGTGAGATCGCAGGCAAGGGCTAACTTGTAGTAGATTAAAAAAAACTTGGCCACCGTGGTGAACTATGGCTTCTTATTCTGAGAGGAGACTCGTGTTCAGCAGTGAGCCAGCAATGGGGTGAAGTTATGACTGTGTACATACGCTTTTTATATCTGACCAAAGCCATCCAGGGATGCTCGTCGATCTCCGTGATGATGCCCCCGTAGATTCTGTCGTCGTTCATGATACCGCAGGTGTTCCGGTCGGGCAGCAGCGCCAGGGCAGAGCCCCGGTCAAAGCCCCTGCGGTTCGAGGTCGGCTGGGCTCCGAGGAACTCGGCCGGACAACATATCTGGAATTTGGATATTGCTTAGAATCTAGATGTCAACAATAATCTATTTTTTAGCGATTATAAAACCGAGTCATCACGTCACCTTAACATCTATGTGTTGATAGAATGGATGGATGAATGGACGCTGAATTTTGATGACGTATAAGATTCTATTAATTTTATTGTTGACCGAGCGAAGCGAAGGTCTCTGAGTCTACTTGAGTGAATTTGTACTTGTCCGTCCGTCCATCCGTCCGTCCGTCCGTCCGTCCGTCCGTCCGCCTGTCAGAGTCTTATTACTTCTGAATTACTGAACGTAATTACTTCAAATTTAAATATTATATATATAAACCGATGGCCTCCAGCCGAATACCTATGGCTTAAAAAGTTATAAAAATCTTTATTTCAGGGGGGCTCTCATAGAAGCGAATATGAAGAAAAAATATTTTTATACCGTTACATAGGGTTGCGGTATAGGAATAGAGCCCAAAAATATATATTTTTTAATTTTTCCCCTAAAATTGACGAAATGGGGGGCTTTCAAAATGGAGATTTTCTAACGTCCAAAGTTGACCTCAGAACTCTAAATTTTCTGAAATGCTGAACCTGAAACTGGATCAATTATTTGAATTGTATCCTGTACTTGAACAACAAATACTAAAATTAGATAAATATTATATGGAAACGACATTATTTATTTTTTAATGAGCCTTAGTATTTACAACAGAACTTCACAATGTGTCAATAGATGGCGCCGCGAGGTCTCAGTTCGGGGCGAACCACTAGTATAGATAAGTTGATGGCTTTTGATGTTGTCCTATTAATTACTTGAGACAGTGTTAATGACTGCATGTTTAGGTCTTCTGTTTTGGAGTGATACCTACCTATATTCAGTAGTTCGGTGAACCCTAGCTATAGTTTCTAGTACCTATAATATACCTAGTTGTCAGATAGTAATTTGGCTGTTGGGTACAAACTAGGTATAATAATTATAGAAATAGGAATAGAAATCTTTATTCAACAAATTAACTAAAGTACGAAAATACAATGAATTATGCAATTATTATGTTGATGGTACACTGTCATGTCCTTATGTACCTACTTATTCCGTAAAATAGGATGCAGTCACATCAGGCCACAATTTTTTTTATCCACTACAAGTTAGCCCTTGACTGCGATCTCATCTGATGGTAAGTGATGATGCAGTTCTACGATGGTAGCGGGCTAACCTGTTAGGGGTATGGCAGTTATATTAAACCCATAGCCCTTTGCCGGTAGTAACTAGCCACAGTCGAAGCCTCCCACCAGGCCAGTCCAGGGAAAATTCAGAAATTATAAATTCCCAAATTGACCCTGCCGAAGATCGAACCCGGGACCTCCGCACGTTAAGACAACAGCGCTAACAAAAATATATAATATGAGCGAAGTTCTTATTCAAATAACTAACAGAGATTCACTCGCTGTTTTTTTTAAATTAATACAATATTAAATTTTAATATTGTATAACTGTTGCCAAACTCGGTTATGGAATGTATGTATGTATAATGTATATACTTTATTGTACACCACAAAATATACAAAGAAACATGTTAAAAACAAGAAAACAACTAAGTATAAGTAGGTACAATAAGGCGGTCTTATCGCTAAACAGCGATCTCTTCCAGACAACCTTAACGCTAGGGAGAAAAAGAAGAAGAGGATAAAGGGAGGTGGTGTAAAAATATGTAATAATAAACATAAATACTAATAGCTAAATAAACTAACCAATACCATAATATATAACACAATCAATCATCAATCAGAATCATCATCATTATTTTAAAGGTGTCCTTCAGTAAAGCTTTTTGATAATCTGTATATTATAGCCAAAAATATTGATGCGAGCTGGAATGTCTTAAAAAAAAAACTTAAAAAAAAAATTCTAGAAAAAAACTTTGTACCTCAGTGAAACGCGTGTAAAAGTGGTATATTCAGGGTGTATAAAAACACCTACCATGGGATCTTGACGCGCGTCAAAGCCGCAGTGCAACCGTCTTAGCAGGGTTACCCAAGAGGGGTTGCCAGGGTCCTGCTGCAACTGATCGTACAGCCCAACACATTGTTCTAAAGGTATGCATCGCGCGTTCCTGCATCGGTCTGAAACGAGAGGGTGAAAACCTAAATATGATTTTACATTAGGTAGATATGTAATGTTTAAATACTTTGGTATTGGAAACAAGAGAGGAGTTCAAGAATCACGTTTCTTGTGTATTTTTCGAAGTGAAACTTCTTTAGAATCGTTGTGATTTCAAAATTCGATGAAACGAAAAAGCGACACTAAAATGAGACAAACAAATTCATAATTAGATTTAGCCTGCGAGAGAATAATCTTACTAATATCATAAATGCGAAAGTTTGGATGGATGTATGGATGGATGTATGGATGTATGGATGTTTGTTACTCAATCACGCGCCAACGGCTGAACGGATCTGGCTGAAATTCGGCACAAAGATAGATTATAGTCTGGAATAGCATATAGGCTACTTTTTATCCCGGAAAATTAAAGAGTTCCCGCGGGAATCAAACAGATGTATCTGTTCAACTGATTTTGATAAAATTTGGTACAGAGATAGACTGTATCCCGGGGAAGGACGTAGGCTACTTTTTATCCCGGAAAATTGAAGAGTTCCCGCGGGAATCAAAAAACCTCAATCCACGCGGACGTAGTCGCGGGCATCAGCTAGTATAGAATACAAGTTATATTTATCTCATTCTCTCGTAGGCTACTTTTCTGAAGTTTCACTTCTGCCGTGTGTGAATTGCACACACACACACTTTTTTTATTATTGGTTGTTATAGCGGCAATAGAAAACAAAATCTGTGAAAATTTCAAGTGTCTACTGTCAGCTTTGCTTTAAAATTTGAATAGATTTTTTTAGAAAAGATAAAAGTTTGTTAATTTATTTATTGACGAATGTTTAATTAAGTTGATATTTGACTCATTCGATGTATTTCACTCAGTTCGTTCTTTGGCGGGGATACGCCATATTGGAATAATTAACATAAATACGAGTATTTTGACGTTTGAAATTCAGTCTCCTACCGGCAGACTCAGCGATTATTGAATACTTTTGCGTTTAGATCGCAATTTGATTTAGAGCTCAGCAGTAGCAACTGCAGTCTGATCAAATGCTTAATTTATTGTTGTTGTGATGCTTTGGCCAAGTTTTATACTTTTGTTTACATTAAATCTCTCGTGAAACCACTGCACGTTGTGACCATTCGCTCGAGTACGTTTTGAAGAGAGTAGGTACAAACATATTTAAAAGTAATTTTAATTATTTGCCCACTTCTGGAATTATGCTTACAAATTTCAGAAGTGGGATGTATCTCGTGTTGCCTTGATTCGCTTTGGCCATCCGCACGTTTGTTTTGATTATTTTTGAAGACATGAGTACAATCTGAAAGTACCGTCATTAGAAATTGATATTAATTTGTCATAGTTTTGTTCTGTGATCGGTGGCTGTGACAAAGAAGTTTTTTTGAGTGTTAGACGTCACCGAGTTTCTTTCTGGTTCTTCTCGCTTGGTCGTGGCATTCCGAACCAGTGGTAGATTCGTTGAAATAAATAATGTGAAGGTACTTGTATTACTCAAGGTTAAAAGTTTTTATGATGTTAGTGTTTATAACCTTAAAATGTTTATATGATGTTTTTTGAAGGTAAATTAGATTTGAGATAGTGAATAAGTAATTCAGATTTTGAAGAGTAAGTAAGTACATCGAATGAGGTTAGTAAATTCAATTTACTATATAAGTGATAATATTGTGTTTGATAAGACTGAAAGTTCAGCAGTTTACCTGTCAATAAGTCGGGGCATGAACGCCCGCGATATGAGTTAGGGCGTGAACGCCCTAGGCAAGAACGCCTATTTATGATTTCGGGCATGAACGCCCCAGGCAAGAACGCCTGCTTAGAATTTGGGGCATGAACGCCCCAGGCAAGAACGCCTATTTCTGATTTCGGGCATGAACGCCCCAAGCATGAACGCCTGAACATGACTTAAACACGAGGACGTGTTATTTTCAAGACGGCCAAACTGTCAGCTTTGCTTTTAAATTTGAATAGGTAGATTTTTTTAGAAAAGATAAAAAGATGGTTAATTTATTTATTGACGAATGTTTAATTAAGTTGATATTTGACTCATTCGATGTATTTCACTCGGTTCGTTCTTTGGCGGGGATACGCCATATTTGAATAATTAACATAAATACGAGTATTTCGACGTTTGAAATTCAGTCTCCTACCGGCAGACTCAGTGATTATTGAATACTTTTGTGTTTACATCGCAATTTGATTTAGAGCTTAGCAGTAGCAACTGCAGTCTGATCAAATGATTAATTTATTGTTTTTGTGATGCTTTGGCCAAGTTTTAGATATACTTTTGTTTACATTAAATCTCTCGTGAAACCACTACACGTTGTGACCATTCGCTCGACTACCTACGTTTTGAAGAGAGTACAAACATATTTAAAAGTAATTTTAATTATTTGCCCACTTCTGGAATTAGGCTTACACTACCTAAACGGTTCATGAAATACAGCTTGCTGACAGACAGACGGATGGACGGACAGCGGAGGCTTAGTATTTACCTAGTGTCCCGTTGGCAACCTTTAGGCTTTTTATTCCGAAAAACTAATGAATTTCAATGGGATTTCTGAACCGTAAATCAAAGATGAAGACGCAGGCATTAATAAGACTTGCAATCAAAGAAATAAGAATAATAATCACATTTCCCATTTCCACGCTTTTTTAAAAATTCTACTACAAGTTAGCCCTTGACTGCGATCTCACCTGATGGTAAGTGATGATGCAGTCTAAGATGGTAACCTGTTGGGGGAGTGGCACTTATACCACAGGTTATATAAGCCCATGCCCCCCATCGGTTTCTACACGGCATCGTACCGGAACGCTAAATCTAAATCGGCGGTACGTCTTTGCCGGTAGGGTGGTAACTAGCTACGGCTGAAGCCTCCCACCGGACAAAAAAGCTTGTAATCAACTTGTACCGAATACTTCAAAGAAATGTCAGACCAGCTCAACGGTTTAAGTATTTTACAGTTAAATTCATGTTAAGATGGAAGCGATCGATAGTAAAAGTACTTAACGTGCTAATGTGATTTTTTGGGGTCGATGGCCTGCTGGGACTGATGAGTTCTGGTTGATGACTAACAACTTGAAAATTATTTTAGTTAGGTAATGTTGAACACTTCCAAGTACGATCTAAGTAGCTTTAGCCGGGAAAAGGCCGCATCGCAAGGAATATAGAATTTAGCGATAGTAACTACGGGTAGATAATTAATAGGTACGATGACATCACGTGTCTAGTTTTGTGGGAAAACATAGGCTTGTGTTGTGAGGCGAAGAAAACGGCAATGTGAACATGTTGTACTTATTTTTAGATCTAGGGGTTGACTGTGTTCGGCGTTATTAAATGAGGTTTCCCGATTTAGTTTAATCGACACTCGACGTCGCGTGAGCCCAAATTGAAAAGGATCACGCGACTTCGAGTGATTTTCAATCAAAGTGTGCCATAAGTGCCAATCAAAGGTGATTGCAATATTTGTATGTGTGTGTGTGTGTGTGTGTGTGTGTGTGTGTGTGTGTGTGTGTGTGTGTGTGTGTGTTTAACCTGTAATTCGTCAAGTTTAGATAAGAGAAATCACAGGTCAAGAGCTAGTGGGAGAATTTGAGCAAGTGATTTTATATGCCCATCTGTGCCATCACCTACCAGCCGGTGTGATATACCTACCACATCAAAAATAGTAGTCACCCGAAATACTGACTGTCAGTACCTAATTTTATCGCGGGTAAACAAAAGGGTTGCACGGGATTTATAAGACACTAAATCCACACGAAAGTTACTAAAAATTAACAGCTAAATTATAGCTAGTGACTTACTACCACCGCTTAACACAGTACCAACTTATATTATTTTATAATAATTGCAGTTTTATATGACGTCGTTTAAAGTCTCTAAAATCAGGATTATAATTCGAATAAGGCATATTAGTAAGCCCCCTGTAGACGTACATATCTACTAACATATCCAGATTCAGGGTGACAGTTAGCATTCTATCCTTATCTCTCGAGTGACTGTAATCATAAGAGGAAAAGAGATAAACCTATTTTTAATATCCTAATAGCATCTGGATTATTACATAATTCCAATGCTATCTGCTAAAATACATAAAATTGTACGATTCTTAAGTATGATCTTGGTCGTTTTCCTGTTATATCGATATGGCAAATAGGTATTTCTGATTGATCAGTCATCTGACGATAATAATTTTACTAATTTGTAACTCAATTAATGAAATATCATTTTTAACTCATCAAATGGTTACAAATCATTAAAACAACAGATATAGGATAAGGGTTTTCTAGGTTTACCATTTCTGATTTGAATTATTATTATTATATACTAGCTGATGCCCGCACCTTCGTCCGCGTGGATTGCGGTTTTTCGGTTCCCGTGGGAACTCCTGTTATTCCAGTCTATAATCTATCTCTGTACCAAATTTCATACAGATCCGTTCAGCCGTTCTGGCGTGATTGAGTACACAAATGGACCCACCCATCCGTCCATCCATACTTTTGCATTTATAATATTAGTATAGAATATAGATGTAGGTAGGTGCCTGCTTAATTTTATTTATCTATCATTAATTAGGGCTGTAGCTAAGAATTTTATAGGTATGCTTTGTCGAATATTGTTAATAGGAATCTTTTTATTAGGTACATCTTTAAGTTAACTTAGATTGTTATTTATGTTTTATTATATAGGTAATATGAGCAAGTAGGTATGCCAAGATTATTTCATAAAGTTTTCCATTGATTTTTGACTTGTTGTTGTTTGTCATTTAAGAATTGCCTGCAAAAAATAATATGTTTACCTTTTTTCCAGCTAAGAAAAAGTATCGAATCGACTAGAGAAGTATAATGTAAAGTACTTAATGCTTCGTTACATATCGATAATATTAGTTTACCTGTTACCTATTACAAGCTTAAAATACTAATTTATGACACTGTTTATTATCACATACCAGCGTTAGTTGTTAGCACAGTAGCGAAAAAACACAAAACTATAACTTTTCCGCACCACATATCAATTATTTTGCATATAACTTCACGTGAACCTTGATTTGGTATTAAAAAAAACTTGGAACTGTCATTAAATGTCTCGATTCACGATAGCTTGTGTAGCCTTGGGATCGTTTAAAGGTTATCAATTCACACAAAACAACACAGTCTGTATTATAGTTGGACGTGCCGGAGCGAAGAAACGGCAAGCTCATCTGAGTTTCTGATCGGATTTCCTTGTATAAATATGCTTTCCACGCGTCGCTGCCCGTGCAGTTTAAGAGCCAGTGACAACCATTATATAGGTGCCTAAGCTCAGATAAAGTGTGCCATCTTTGTGAAAACATAATATATAATTAAAAACTGACAAAAATAATGAGGCTGCGACTATATTTTGTTCACAAAGACGTTCAAAAAGACGAAAAAAAAGTTCAGTGTACGTACCTATTTTGAATAAACAGTTTTGACTAAATCAGCAATGTCCGCATTTTAAATTTATATATGAATAATATATTAACATTTACCTAGTTATAAATTGTAGGTACACTAGTTATAATTATCTGCAGTAGTTAACTAACCATATAAAATTGTAGCTGCACTGAATAAAATCTGCCATTACCCATTTGGTACGTGGAAATGAAAATATTTGGCGATTCAAAAGCAGTAAATACTTAATGAAGGAACCAGAAGTTTAATTCGCTATAATCCGCGACAAAAGGAATATCTATGTGGTACAGTGATTTTATATATAATATATTGATTATATATTTTATATATTTTTTATTAAATATCGTGAATTTATTTATATTTTATTAATTTATGTTATATTTATATTTATATCTATTTACCACACCACAGAATTCCCCTAAAACTACCCTTTATATATTATAAATATATATTGATTATATAATATAATATATTATTATTTTAAATATATATTTATATTTATTTAACGCTCCACAGAATTCCCCCAAAAACTACCCTCAATGCACGTTTCACTCCGATACCGGAGCATCCTCAGGAGATGTTGCCTCCACAATGCACGATTGTGAAGTGATTATTCGTGTCGGAAATTCCGGATTTTTTTTGGGGAATTCTGTGGTGCGGTAAATAAATATAAATATATATATAAAATAATAATAAATATATAATCAATATATATTTATACTATATAAAGGGTAGTTTTTGGGGGAATTCTGTGGTGCGTTAAATAAATATAAATATATATATAAAATAATAATATATTATATTATATAATCAATATATATTTATAATATATAAAGGGTAGTTTTAGGGGAATTCTGTGGTGTGGTAAATAAATATAAATATAAATATAAAATAAATTAATAAAATATAAATAAATTCACGATATATAATTAAATAATATATGAAATATATAATCAATATATATATATAAAATCACTGTACCACATAGATATTCCTTTTGTCGCGGATTATAGCGAATTAAACTTCTGGTTCCTTCATTATGATGGACTTCCGCAAAGTAACGCCTGCCTCTATCCAATAGTAAATACTTAGTAAAGTTTTTTTTAAGTATTGATATTTCATAGATATTTCTAAGGTTTTGAATTGAATTTAGAGAACTCGAGGGGAAATTTTTGTTGAATTTTTTTTCGCCTCTCGCTTTTCATGCTCAGGAGATATTTTGTGTATTTGTTTCAATTCAATCATTTTTGGTTTTGAAAATTAGCCTAATATAATGTCGCAGCGAACGGTTTTAACTAATAAAAAAAAATACACAAACTCTCTAGCACAAAACATAACGAGCTCTTAGCCTATTAAATTGTGTGACGCCCACTTCAACAACATGATGAACAAGTTTTCAACAACTTGTCTGTATTTGGCTAAAACACTGGTACGCCATTTTTTAGGGTTCCATCCTAGGCTAATAAAGTTATGTCGGTCTGTATTACAGTTCACAACCATTTTAAAAAGCCGGTCAAGTGCGAATCGGACTGGCACAAAAAGGGTACCGCACCATCGTACTTGATTTAACACTATGTACTTTTCAAATATTTTGGTGGATGAAAAAAGAGAGGCGTTAAAAACCACTTTTCTTGTATTATTTTTTAATGTACTTATTAAATTATGTGCTGATATAGCGGCAAAAGAAATAGACACTGAACTGTGTGAAAATTTCTAAAATTTTGCGGGATTATTGCCCTTGTCCTTCCCCGGGATAAAACCTATCCCAGTACGTACCCAGTACCAAATTTCATCAAAATCGGTTGAACAGATGGGCCATGAAATTGTAGCAGACAGACAGACACACTTTCGCATTTATAATATTAATAAGTATATATAGATTTTGACTCGCCCTTGACCAGTTCAAAATTTATTGATAACATATTTGCGGTTTGACTGCTCACTCATTTGATGGTGAGTGACCATGTAATATATGTATAGTATATTAATATTAGAGGCCTCGAGGAGAGAGTTAACTGCCTCGGAGGTCCAGTGAGAAGCATATTCGACTGTGAATGACGAGGTCTCGAACCCAGGACGCCGTTTTCCAGCTAGAATTTGCGGTGTTAACTCCCGGAGTGCCATTCTATCGGAATATGGGAGCGAGGGAATAGAGGGGTGTACCTGTGTTAGCGTTCAAGTGTACACACTTGTGCACTTAGTCTTCGTTCACTTTGGCCGCTAATCGCAATATCCGAATTTCAGTCAAGAGTCTAACGTATTAGCTGATTTCCGCGACTTTGTCCGCTTGAATTCAGGTTGTTCTCGCGGGAAATTCTAAACTTTCCCGGATAAAAAGTAGCCTATGTGATATTCCAGACTATAATCAATCTCATTGCCTCATCCAGATCCGTTCAGCCGTTCTAGCGTGATTGAGTAACAGACATCCATCCATCCATATACATCCATCCAAACTTTCGCATTTATAATTATTATTATTGTTAATGTCACGGTTGGTCTGTGGTTATCTTGGTATTATGCTATAATATATATAACCTAAGCCTACGATTTCGTCCTCTCTCTGGATTAAAAGGCTATATTAATTACTCTCTATACCTAACTCAATATTCATACAATAGATAGTGTCGATCCGTTGACCGTGCCGTTGCTCCGTTGCGGCATGATTGAAGGACAAACCAACAAACACACTTTAGATTTATATTAAGTTTATATCTAAGCAACATAATGACTTGACAGAGTCCATGGATTGCAATAAAAGGGTTTTTTTTAAATAAAATTTCATTTATATAGTCTGGTCAAACAAGTTTACTATAAAAACTAGTTTAGGTACCTAATCGAATCCATACCTAATATTAATAATACGACGTGTCTGTCTGTGACATTATGAAGAAATATCGGCCAGGTTTACTCACGAGTCACGATGTCTTCCTTCTCCATTAAGTATAGCAAGATGTATTTTGTATTTGAATCTGTTTTCGTGTTCTGTGGTAAACACCATATAGTGATCTATGGCACAGACTAGTTGTCTATGGTCTTTGTGAGATAGCGCTCTCTTCCAGACAAAATTAACGTAAAAGTATATATCTACTAGGTACATATTATAAAAAAGCACTCTAGTGACTTAATATAAATTGATTTCATACATTGATTCATATAATATGATAGTCAGGTATTTTTTATTGCATAAATTCAAATATTTCCCGGGATTTTTAAAAAACCTTGATCCACGCGAAGTCGCGGGCATCATCTATTAATTTATAAAATCATTTTTTTCAATTCTTATTTGTGCTATCAAGACGGACTTTTATTATTTGTTTTTAAGTTACAGTGTTTTTCAAGTTTTGTCCGCGATCCTAAATGTTTGTTTCGTAGCTCTAATTGGTAGGTTGCTAAGTCAGTACTCAGTAGTAGGTAGGAATTCACTAAATATTTCAATACACGTTTAATAATATGGTACTCACGTTAGTAACCTACGCCTATTAAAATTGATAAATTGAGTAGTTATAGGTACAATATACAGATTGTCAGGAAATTCCAAAGTGTTAATTTTTTCGACGCCCGCGACTTTGTCTGCGTGGTATTTTGATTCCCACGGGAACTCTATAATTTTTAACCTAAATTAGTGTTAAAGTTAGTCAAAGTTCGCTCTATAGACTCACCATCAGGGTATAAGCTATCGGTTCAGTCGATGTCGCGTAAACATCCAAACTTACAAATATACCAAAAAACTTTCACATAGATACCTATAATAGTTATTTAAAAATATATATAGGTATTTAAGTATCAGTAAGAGCCCCTAAATATTGGTGAAACGGAACCGATCCCCTAACTGGCCCGTACGTAAGTAAATATGCTAAAGAGTCCCTCAAATCTTATGGGTCGTTGTTCAAACTGGGCATGAGATAGGTTTAGGCACGGGCTTAGATCTTTTCTAGGTCCATGCCTTTAGGTACACTGGAAATATTGGTCTATGCCCTGGCCCTTATGGTATCACGTAGCATTGGTTCGGCTGGGGGTTAAACTATAGAATACTACCCGCGACGGGGGGGGAAGGGGATGGGGGGAGGGGAGGGGGGAGGGAGGGATATACCCCCCCTCCAAGTAAAACGTTTCGAATTTTAGTAGTTTCCGAGATATTTTTTTTTTTTAATTTTGAGGTTAGTTTTACCAAAATTCCTGCTTAACTCTGATAACCTTTATACCTTGTGTTTTAGGTAGGTAGTGGGATAGGTTAATTTCTTAATTGGAATGGGCTACGCCAGCGACCTCCTACGCGAACTTCTGGCTTCGCGCTTAAAAAAAAAACACTCTAGGGGTAGGGCAGACAAGACTGCGTGGAGTCGGGGTGAGCCGATTCGGTTTTGCGTATTTTAGGCTCAAGTACCTAATTATACATAAATAATAACCTACCTTTATACCTTTTCAGTTAATTATATCTATAACCTTTAAAAGTTTTTTTTAACCTTTACACTAAAAAGCGTGTAAAACGATGACTCATAGATTTGAATTCAATAATATCATTTGGACACTTTGGCGCCAACGCACGCGGTCCGTTTTTCCAATAATCGGTACACGTCATAAAACGATGTTTTACGATTATAAACATTATAAAATACTTTTTATGTTTGGAACGGATTATAATACGTAAAATGAAACTTTAGTACGCCAACTAAACGTCAATGAGTCTGTAATCTATGGCAAATGTCGTAAGAAATAGTGAAAAGTGGTGAAATTTTGCGATTTTCAAAAAATTATTTCTCGAATAGTATTAGAAATCGAAGTAAAATATTTTAGTGCAAGGCTTACCACATCGAGGTCTTTCTGTAAAAAAAATATGAACATCCAACTCCACGGGTAGTATACTATAGTTGAGCCCGGCTGGGAAATCCGTTTACTCAGCACGTTCCTCATTGTTGGTGCAACGAGCCACCGCGTCGGAACAACGCATGGGCATGAGCGGGGGGTGCGCGGGCTGCGGGGCTTCAGCGGGCTGCGCAGGCGCCGGGAGACGGGAGTTATGAACGAACTCGCCATCCCAAACGACATTAGTGTCCACTGTCCAATTATTTTTGTTATCAGATTTTCTGAATGAATAATATAAGTATAAGTATTAAACTGTGTGTTTCTACTTATATAATGAACCAGTAGCCCTCTTAAATATCCACGCTCAAACACTCATTATTAATTTATTAGAACTGCTATTCACCCACTTTAAACTATATCACTTAACACGTGGCCCCGTGTCTTGGGTCCATTACGCGTTGTAAAAACAAAATATATCTAAAATAGGTACCTATAATGATACTTTACGCCTTGTAAAACAATTATCTAAAATATAATGATTTTTATTTGCTCATGCAATTTTCTCAGGTGACTCGAAAAAATGATCGCATCCGGCATAATCGATCAACAATCCAATACATAAAAATCAGCACTCAGAATTTTAAACAAATTAGCAACGTACCATAAGCACCTTAATACTATAAATTGGCCGTCGCCCTAAATTTGCGAGTATGCGTAGATACGTTAAATCTACGTAGGTACCAAAGCTACTACTTACCTATATTACACAAATTTTGTTACATAAGTAAGGTCTGGCGGCTCTGATTACAAAAAAATATGCGATCTGCATGATAGGCAAACTAGAGGCCGTCATAAGCTCGTGATTCCATCGCTCCGCCTCAGGAAGGTCCGAAGGTCGTTCGTGGGAATGAGCATTCTATTTTATAACAAAATTCCACAACCTATCTTAAACTTGCCTTTACACAAGTTTAAGAAGTCCATTAAAAGTATGCTCCTGAAAAAAAGCTTATTATACTGTTGAAGATTACGTAAATGACAAAGGAGCGAGGATTTGACTCGCTCCAGCAATGCTAAGGACAGCTGTTAACATAAGTGTTGTACAAATTAATGAAATTGTAAGTTTTTTTTTCAAAAGAGCAACCGCCGAGTTTCTTGCTGGTTCTTCTCGGTAGGAATGTCATTCCGGACCAGTGGTAGATTCACTCGACGATACAAAAGTACCTACTTGTAGAAGTTTATTTGAATAAAAAACATTTGAATTTAATAGTAATCCGGAATATTTAATTTTTTTTTTTTTTTTTTTTTTTTTATCCACTACAAGTTAGCCCTTGACTGCGATCTCACCTGATGGTAAGTGATGATGCAGTCTAAGATGGTAGCGGGCTAACCTGTTAGGGGCATGGCAGTTATATTGAACCCATACCCCTATTCGGTTTCTACACGGCATCGTACCGGAACGCTCAATCGCTTGGCGGCACGTCTTTGCCGGTAGGGTGGTAACTAGCCACGGCCGAAGCCTCCCAGCAGGCCAGACCATGGAAAATTCAGAAATTATAAATTCCCAAATTTACCCTGCCGGGGATCGAACCCGGGACCTCCGCACGTTAAGGCAACAGCGCTACACACTGCGCCACGGAGGTCATCGACAGCCGCGTCGGCCGCTTCAATGGACAGGCACCTTTAGGACCAAAATGTTCTTGGGAGACATCTCAATGCAGCCTACATTCTTGCCACCATTCCTCGTGGGCGTTCCAGAGGTTATCTTTTACTAGCTGATGTCCGCGACTTCGACCACGTGGAATAAGTGTTTATCAATTGCCACAGGAACTTATTAATTTTCCGTGATAAGCTTATATCACTCATGCAAAAAATCACGTCGATCCGTTGCTCTGTTGCCACGTGATTGAAGAACCAACAAACACTTTCGCATTTATAAGACTAGTATAAAATATGATTTTTTTATCTACTACAAGTAAGCCCTTGACTGCGATCTCACCTGATGGTAAGTGATGATGCAGTCTAAGATGGTAGCGGGCTAACCTGTTAGGGTTAACCTGTTAGGCTCCCACCAGGCCAGACCAGATCCTCGCAAAATCGCAGATTGATTTCGCAAAATCGATTAACTACAACTGATAATTAATTAAAAAACTTGGACACTACGCGGACATAGTGGAGGGCATCGGCTAGTCTAAAATATATTGATTTTTATTTGCTCTTGCAAATTTCTCAGGAAACGATGGCAGTGGCGTGCAGTTCATACTTCATAGAAGTGCTATGTGGTTGTAGTCTGATAAGGTTTAGGGCTTTAGGCGATCGCCCACCACCTTGGCGCAGTGATGAGCAATACCGCTATGACATAAATTCTAAACTAAGTACCTATTTATGTCAATGTTTAAAAATGCGTACACCTAACCGGAGACAAAAGTCTTGGGTCTTCTTTAGGTACCTAAGTCGTGTGCGCTCTTATTTTTTGAACGTTTTTTTTTTTTACTTTTTGAGAGGAACAATTGCTATTTTGACTTTGGGTATAAATACATGAAGTTCTCAGGTAAGACGCTACTAGTAGGAATAGGTGGCAAAAAACTCCACTCTTAGGCCGGTCATACAAGATGCAACTAGGTACATATCACTACGTACCTAGTTGCATCTTGTATGGCCGGACTACAGTCTTCACGTACACACATACATGGAACCGCTCGAGCAGTTGCGACTGCTTCGCGCAGTTGGCAGCAGTTATCAATGGTAGCTTCAAGCTGCAGTTGACTATGACAGCAAGAGTGGTCCGTGTATGGCCGGCCTTACTCCCCAGGGACTGGTGGACAGGGTTATCATCATCATACCGCTATCATAAATCTTAACCTTTTAGATAATAGGTACTCCTTTCTAATTGGTGATCACCGCATGAAACACCTGTGCCATATTTTTAGGGTTCCGTACCAAAATGGTAAAATGGAACCCTTATGGTGCGACTTTCTCCGTCTGTCTGTCCGTCTGTCCGTCCGTCACACTCGATTATTTCAGTAACTACCGAAGCTATCGACATGAAATTTGGAATAGTTGTGTATATTAGTGGCCCAAAGACACTGGAATTAAAAAAAATTTTTGTTCTTATTTAAAAAGGGGGGAAAATCTGAGGGATGAAATTTAAAAGTGAGATAACTGTACTGTGTGGGGTATCATATGAAAGGGTTTACTTTGTACATTCTAAAACAGATTTTTAATTATTTTTAGTCATGATAGTTTTTGATTTATCGGGGAAAAAGTCTAAAAAAATACCGTCCCCCCCCCCTCCCCTTATCTCCGGAGTTTACCAATCGAAAAATCTGAAATAATTATGGTCAATAGGAATTTATGTATATTTTACAGGAAAACTATAGCCAATGCTCTAACTAGCATAGTTTTTTTGATATTAACAGTAAACCTCTACAAACAAAGTTAGTTTTGCGGTTCATTAACAAAGGTAATTATTACCGTCAAAGATTGGGTTAAAAGTGGCAAATTCTTCTAAGTACTCGTCGTCAAATAAACATATTGGTTTTTGCCTGATTGTTTTGCTTCAGTACCTACTTCTTGAGTACGGAACCCTCGGTGCGCGAGTCCGACTCGCACTTGGCCGGTTTTTTTAGATTAGCTTGAGCAAACAAGAAATTAACACGGCGAGGAACTTTCATACATACTAATATAATAAATGCGAAAGTGTGTCTGTCTCTCTATTACGCTTTCGTGGCCCAATTCTTCGACAGATATAATAGGTAGGTATAGAGGTTGATTGTACATATTCATCATCCTCATCCATGCGGACGAAGTTGCGGGCATCTAGTTTAACACCGACATGTATTGTACCTGCGGTACAGTTTAATACATGTCGGTGTAGTTTATAATATGTACTGTTTGAAAAATGTAGAGTTCCAAATAATTTATTATCTATGGACAACTTGTCGAATCTTTGGCCATGTGCCGGCGTATATCGTCGAACAGTTTGAGTCCCAGCGTGAACATTGTGATGCTCTTCAGTAGCTGCCAGTTGTATGGATCTTGGGTCTTCTTCCACAAGTCGCTTGCGCTCTTCCAAGCGGACGAAAGCTTA
This sequence comes from Erebia epiphron, assembly GCA_963932025.1. NCBI lineage: Eukaryota > Metazoa > Arthropoda > Insecta > Lepidoptera > Nymphalidae > Erebia > Erebia epiphron. The sequence goes on from OZ009946.1 coordinate 2,551,736, forward strand.
CTTCTCATGGAATGGTACAGCTGAAATTAAAAGTTTATTCTTATTTTTAATCGTGCAAGTTGCGACCCCTATCTCGTCGACGTTCCATCCACACGTACGAAACGCTTTGCGTCTTCATTCTTCATTCGTATGGCTAGGGTCTGGAACAATACCAAAAACAGTGTTTCCCACCAATTACCTCGAAACGTCCCACAGTGTTTCAGATTGGCTCTCATAGTGTTGGTTCTATTCAGAATCAAGTTTTGTGATTTCATACGTATTGTTAAAACTATGTTTTTGTTTTCGTTTGTAATATTGTAATCTTTGAAAATATACATATTTAGCGACACAAATAATCTACAAAAGCAGAGTCAATAATGCCTACTTCATTGATTTTTTATCTATCACGATCGAGACTTGGAGTTGAGTTTGATATTACTAACGTCCTTAGGAGGTGTCTTCGAGCCCTGTGTAGCTCCCAATGCAGGAGTCAGCACGGAAGATGGCCCCGGTCTGTCCCCATCGGGTACAGTCGAGTACGGCACGGGGGCTGCTGCTCTCTGCGACTGTCCAGGCTCCGGCTCCACATCGTTCTGGTTCTCTTTCCTCGTACACTTCAACTTGCAGCCGGGCATTTAGTTGTTTTTATGCCTTTTGCGTTTAGTCCTGCATGGTTTTATCATAGTTTCTTAGATTAGATGAAAATTTGTAATATTGTTAAATATTTATTTTTATTTTGACATCTTAAGACCATAGACATTTTGCTAAATAGTCTACGAAACGGGCGGTTCGTTGTTACATGGAGACCCCAGTATTAAATCCTCAGCCGTTGAAACTTGGCAGATTTGTAATATTACATGAACCAAAACAAACATCGCGGAAGTCAAGTATTATACCTAAAACTTTATATAAATATAAACTGAATATTTTCTCGATTTCGTTTTCAAATAATGGTAGGAAGTATACTTACACTCGAAACCGCAAAAGAAATAATCATGCAGACCACCAATATATAAACCGATTCTAGTATCAAACCTAAACTGCGTTTACGTGATAATGTACCTTCCTGCCTTAAAAAATGGGGTACCTATAGCATAAAAACCCTTACTTCCTTTCTGATTTTTATTGGATAACTCATGATTCGCCTGAGGAATTATTGTTGGGGTCCACTAGCTTTATTGCCTAGAAAACGAGTGCGTTTGTTTGTTCCAGTTGGTTACCAGATAACCATATTCATATTATTCTAGAAATCTACCTTTGCAACTATTAGCTTTTTGTGGCGGATCCAACTCAGGGCCCTTGATTTCTCTTACGAAGAAGACCTAATATGGGTGTCAAAAGCAACCGGGCGGAAGAGAAGTATAAACATAAAAATCACTCAAAATCTACTCAAAACTTTGGCAAAGGTAATAAATTGAATTCAAAATAGGTAATTAATTGAATTTAGTGTAAAAATTAAAAGATTGTAAAAAAATTTAAAGCTCGTAAATTATTAAAATTGTATAAATGTAAAAAATGACAGCCCGCGCCAACGAGATTTAAAATTAATTTTAATTAAAAAAAACACTAAAAGAGAAAGAGAGCCCTTGACTGCGATCTCACCTGATGGTAAGTGATGTGATGCAGTCTAAGATGGTAGCGGACTAACTTGTTAGGGGTACGGTAGTTATGATGTCCCATACCCCTAATCAGTTTCTGCACGGCATTATACGGGAACGTTTAATCGCTTGGCGGTACATCTTTGCCAGTAGAGTGGTAATTAGCCACGACCGAAGCCTACCACCAGACCAGACCATTCAGAAATTTCTGATATTATAAACTTTCAAACTGACTAGATATGCCGGGAATCGAACCCGGGACCTCCCACAATAAGACCACAGCGTTAACCACTGCGCCAGGTAGGTTGTCAATACAATATACATAGAAGTTGGAATACAGTGAACAATTCTGCGAGACAGCTCCTGCTCAGTAGTAAGCTGGTGATGGGTGGAAATGATAGTGAAAATGAATAATTTACTTAAGGAGCACAGGAATAAATTAATAAATACATAATTACTTAATTATTGTTATCATTTAATATTTACATTTCCCTGTCATGAGTCTTGACTCTTAGGTCAACTTGAAGTCTAGAATTTCAATAACAAATACCATCAACTCACGCCACTGTAACATGTATTCAAATAAACGTGAAGGGGCTTAACCCATGTCAGAAAGTCGGTGGCAGATTTTATATCGTCAAAACATGAAACATGTTACCATTAAAACGCTCACGTCGTCCTACAAAAAGTCGATCAAAAACAAAGCCGGTGCATCCCGGCCGATAGTCGATGGAAAATGCAATGATCGAAAATCTAAAGGTGATCGCACACTACTTCACCGTAGTTGGTGAATTCATTGTACACTTCCCAAGATAGCTTCCGACAAAGTGACGTAAGCACGTGTGCGTGATTGTATTGTGACACCTACAACAAGTCTGACGTGGGCTTAGCCCCTAAGATTTTTAAGAACTTTTGTGAAAGTAAGACTTATTCAATACAAAAGTCGAGGTAGAGGAGGTTATTCGAAAATATGCTATTTAAAAAAAATTCGCCAATATTTTGAGTTTTTTTTTTAACTTTTTAACGTATAATCAGACAACTTTATCTGACCCGGTCAACAGCGTCGCCAGTTTAAATGAAAAAAAAAACTAAACAGGCATAAAATTTAGTTCCAATTTTGGCCAAAGGGTCAGATAACTTTGTGAGAATATTCTTGTTATCGTCCTCAGAGTTCATAATATCTTCTTAGTCTTCATTATTTATCTCTTGGTTTTCTATGTTTTCATTAATTATTATTTTTGTGTGTACTAGTTCCCTTTGTATTTCTTTCAGTGTGTATACTCTTTCTGATCCGTGTTTCTTATAACGGTTAACTTGAGTATCTTGAAGACAAGACTAATAAGGCCTTCCAGTTACGTGCTCTAAACTCGACTAGGTATCATCTTTTTACTAGCCACAATAAACAAGCATCAACCTATCTTGACTAAAATCTATGTATTTATAGGAATTTATTTCATCGAGCTATCCTTTCCAATTTATTCTTTCTCTCTCTTCTTATAATCTAATGAAAAAATTGTCTGTGTCATATCTTTCACGACCTTACAGGACCTTGCAGGGGTTCCTGTTTACTGGATGCATTTCCTTATAATCTACTATACAAACATTAATTACTGACTATACAGAGCATCATCAACGTATATTGTCCAATATCCAATCCATATAATTGGCGACCCTCGTGTACACCCCGGGGAATCCCCCGAGGCCGCACCGCTTGGACCCGTAAGACACGATTCCTCGTTGTACGTATCGGACCCCTACGGCCCTGGTCCTGCCAGGGTACATGAGGGGTCCACCGGAGTCCCCTCCGCAAGAATCCTTATCTGGTACCCCTCCCGCGCACAATTGTGTTTTGTCGATACGGGGAGATCTGAAACGGAAAGGTAACTTCAATACGAAATTGCGAGCAATTGTGTGAAGCGACGAAAAGTGTTTGTGATATTTTATTTACCAGACGTAATTTCAATCGTTTTGTTTGCGATTATAATACTTGTCTGTCTGGCCGTCTGTTATCTGTTCACATCCTACAAGTTCAAACGATTTTGACGAGTTTTGAGTTACGTTTCAACTTTCATCCCTATTATATATTTACTAACTTCCCTAGACTACATGCAGAAATGCGCCAATGTGCATCCTCTATAGATTCTATCACTTTGAGTAGTATTCCACATTGCTGAGCCGTGATCGTAACCCCCTTCCATTAATCACATCATGGTAGGGGTAAAATATTTAACAAAATCCCCAGCAGTGTCAAGTTATTACCGTTAAAAAGATTTAAAACTAAGTTATTCCAATGGCTTAACATGCATAACTTTTATGACCCGAAAGAATTTTTCGAATTTAAATAAATTGAATACAAATATATGACATCCACAATATTATCATAAAAATTATATGCATAAATTTAATTCTAATAAGATTAAGACATAATAATTTAAATATTGTTTATTGTATTGTTATATTGATTTTCTACTGTTTGAATGTAAGTATTAGTCAATCATTAATGTGGGCTTACAATTAATCTATTATATAAACTTGAAAATTGTACACCGGCTACGGTACAACATGCAGAACCTACTATGTATGTAATGTAACATCTGTAATATGTAACTATAATTATGTATTATAATGTACCATGTTCTTGACAATAAAGGAATTATGAATTATGAATTTGTTGGGATAATAATGCGGAGGGATCCCAGGTCCTTCCGCATGCGACTCGACTATGTACTGTATCAACTCTTAGGCTTCTAACTATTATTATCAGATGTTAGTGATAATAACCGGGACCGACGGCTTAAGGTGCTCTCCGAGTCACGGAGGAAGAGAAAAAGCCAAATTCGAACTTCCAAATTCGGTCTCCCATCCAGTTACCGACTTGGATCAACGTTGCTTATCAATCGCGATCGACTGATATGCGTTGTTACATCTAGGCTATTCATCCCTCTATTACATGGAGCAATCACCACTGCACAAGACATCGAAACAGAATAAGTGTAGGTACTAAAATTCTACATTCGATGATCATAGACTTACCCGTTGTATATCGCTTGACATTCTCTATTGGAGATGATGGGTAGATCCACGCTGAGCAGTACTGGTGACTGTAGCCCATCCTCTGTGGCGCCCCAGCCGGCTACCACGCCGTTCAAACCCTCCAAGTTCTCAGATTGGAGTTCAGGAGACGTCGGTAGGCAGATAGGTTTCATGCTGTCTGCAAGAATTAAATTTAGATTATCTCGGAATTTCTCCAAAATCCTTCTTCAAAATGGGCGGTATCGTCTTTATTATAAAGAGAGTTGTCAAAATGTTTAGTAATCTATGTAGAGGTAGACATTGAGCTGAGACGCACATTGATTGAAGCGCTACGTGAGAGTAACTTGTTCTAGCAGTCGCTTTATCAAATCTTCAGGGAACCTTTGGGGAATTCGTTGTGGTCTCAACCGATAGACGTTCACTTCTGGATAAAAGTCTCCTGCATGGATCTCCATGGTTTGTGTCCAAAATAGGAGCCTACTCAAAGGAAAACAGAAAGTTAAACAAAAATATGGTGTTTGCAGAAAGTGGAGGTAAGAAGTGGAACGTAAATGAGATCCTATGGATTGGTCCTTACCTAAGGTGAAGTCAGCAGGTTCTGACAGCCTTATAAGACCGATGTCGTCTCCGAGCCTCTGCGGCGAATAATTTGGATGCGGGATGAGGGTGCCTACTGCTACATTCTAAAAAAACACAATAGAACGTGAGCCCTTTTCAACCGACTTCAAAAAAGGAGGAGGTTCTCAATTCGACTGATGTTTGTTACCTCAGAACTTTTGACTGGGTGGACCGATTTGGATGATTCTTTTTTTATTTGAAAGGGCATACTTCCCATGTGGTCCCATATAAATTTTATCGAAATCGGTCGAGCGGTTTTTAAAATATCCACAATAAAATAAGTACTTTGTATGGCGTGTGCTTGTTGTTGTAAAGTTGGCGCGGGAGTTTGAAGTCGGTTGTTTAAAAATAATTTTTATATTAAATTATTGAAAATAATATATAAGTCGTGAAGATTTGTGGGAATACTATCACCGCATAAAGCAGTAGTATTGATTTATATTATCTCTATATTATAAGGATTATAATAGTTGAACAAGAGTTTCAACAAGTTATTAGGAAAATTCGTACGTGACACCAAAGCGTTATACAATATTTGTACGGAGTTCCCGAAAAACCAAAAGGACTAAAAGACTAAAAGATTGGTAGAAAACTAAAAGATTGGTATACCGAAATACAATAAATAAAAAAATAAAAAAAATAAACGTGATTAATAAAAGCCAAACGTTTGAAGTTTTTTTTTTTTTGGTTCCCGCGGGAACTCTTTAATTTTCCGGGATAAAAAGTAGCTAATGTGCTATTCCAGATTATAATCTATCTCTGTGCCAAATTTCAGCCAGATTCGTTCATCCGTTGGGGCGTGATTGAGTAACAAACATCCATACATCCATCCAAACTTTCGCTTTTATAATATTAATAGCGGACGCCCGCGACTTCGTCCGCGTGACGTAAGTTTTTTAATTCCCACAGGCACTCCTTACTTTTCCGGTATAAAAAGAAGCCTATGTCACTCTCCAGGTATTCAACTATACCCAATACCCATGCAAAAAATCACGCCGATTCGTTGCTCTGTTGCGGTGTGATTGAAGGACAAACTCCCTATTTGACTTTCTTGGGGATAGAAATTTTATAAATTGTGAAATCCGTATTTCATCCTTTTTAACCGGAAGCCCAAATACTAAGTTTCATGGCTATAGCTTGAAAAACGACGGAATTTCATAAAACTTTCAACCCCTATTTAATCCCTTTGGGGGTGGAATTTTTAAAAATTGTTACACACGTCCTTCTTATTTTTTTACCAAGAACCAAAATACCAAGTTTCGTAGATATAACTTGAAAAATAGCTTGTAAAATAAAAGACTTTCATACAAACATTCACCCCCTATTTCAGCCCTTTGGGGGTAGAATTTTCAAAAATGACGAAACACTTATTTCTTCATTTTGAACCGGTAGCTCAAATACTAAATTTCATGGATATAACTTGAAAAATGACGGACTTTCATACAAACTTTCAACCCCTATTTTACCCCTTTGGGGGTGGAATTTCGAAAAATCCTTTCTGAGTGGATACCTACTCTTTACAAAGAAAACACCCTCCAAACATGTCTCTAGGACCAGCGGTTTAGGCTGTGCGTTGATATATAAGTCAGTCAGTCAGTCAGTCAGTCAGTCAGTCAGGACTTTGAATTTTATATATAGATAGTAAGATCTAATAATTTATTTAATAAAATTTATGCACTCTAATTAAACTATTTATATTATGTAAGTACCTAACTGCCTAACAGTCGTAACAATGTTATGACCTTCAACCGCGATATAATAATAATAATTATTATGATATGCCTTCAACTGCACATACCTGCTTGGAATAAGCAAAACGCTACATTTCCAGCTTTTAATATCAAAACCAGTTTACAAAATTATGCAAAAGGAAAATGGTGTAGATAAATAAAGACAACTTTGTTCTTACGCCTATACCTAAAGCACATAACGATTCACGTGGGAAAATAATCGAGTAAGTACTTAGATAGATAGATAAATTCTTTATTGCCACACATAACATATATATAACTTATTTATAAACAAAAAAAACAGAACACAACGCGTGCGCAAGGGCGGTCTTATCACTAAAAGTGATCTCCTCCAGACAACCCATTTATTAAGGAACTTTAAAAAAAACTTTACTTAGAGTTAGTAGGCAATAAACCAAACGAATGCATTTCAATGTTTTTGTCTTTGAATCCAAAAAAAAATTAATAGCTTGGATATGATTTCAGTATAGGTATTTTGGAGAACTGTGACATCCTGCACATATTCTTGGGAGTTGGTACGGGATGAAGCTCTCTCACAAGAATACTAAATTCAGAAATTATGAATTTCCGAATTGCCCCTGCTAGGACTCAAACCCTTTCAGTTAAACATGCCACAGCACTCACGGTTTCAATAACAAACGAGTATATTCCTAAGCATTATGTTGAACCCTTTTCATGGAGCACAAAATAAACGACCCAAATTAACCAGCCTGTAATTATATTATGTGTAAAACTACGTATGATAAACGCAATAGGACAGAAATTTGAGTTTAAAGCTAATGTATACGGTGTACTTTCTACTTTCTACGCTCAGACAACGCGATTCAAACACGATTTTAACGCTAACGATGGTTATTATTAAACGCGCTGTTGACGCGCGTGTAATAACCATATCTATTCAACCTTAGACTAATAACGTATTCAACTCTACAATGTAACATATAGTCGGTTCCAATATAAATGAGCTTTTCTTCAACTTCTTTAGCGTCTGATCAGATCATCTTATCTGCCACTTGACCAATTGTGATGGGAGTGTTGAAAGACGACAAGTTTCTAGATAAACCCATCATTATTGGTCGAATAGCAGATGAGGTTAGGTACATGATCAGAATTCAGACGTTATTGAAGTTGAAACAAGTATAAATTACAAATTTTAAACAGCCCCCGACATAATATGGAAGTAACAGATTAAGAAAAAATCTGATGACCTTCAGACGGATGAACAGATTTTCATGAAACATGGCTAAGAACACTCGGGATAAAATAAAAATATTTGAACTTACATAATATATGTGACGATAACAATTATAATAGGTTTAACACATTTATTTTGTCTTTTTTAAATTAGGTATTTATTTATGTAATACGGTACCAAATTTCGAATCGATAGGACATATTATGGAAGGTAGTCAGATCCCCTCATCAACTATTAAAGAGCTGATGATCTTCAAACGGCTGAACAGATTTTCTTGAAACATGGCTAAGAACACTCGGGATAAAGTTATCTGACATAAAAAAAGTAAACGAAAATCGGTCCATCCGTTTGGGCTCTACGATACCACAGACAGATACACAAACAGACATGTTAAACTTATAACACCCACCCTCTTTTTGCGTCGGGTGTTAAAAAAAGCTTATTCTCTATTGTAATTTGTAACAGATTTTACTTACTCGTACTTTAGGCGCACAGACCAGTTCCCCTTCACTTCTCTCGCAATCAGGATCTCTCCTCACGTCGTATTCTCCCAGCAACACCGACCTCAGCTTCAGTTTTGTTCCGAGGAACGAGATGCAGTGAGCAGCCGTGAGGACGTACCACTCTGTTATCAAGGTTCCGCCACAACTCAGTTTGGTGCCACGTGCTGAAAAAACCATACTAATATTATAAATTCGAAAGTATGTCTGTCTCTCAGCTACGGTTTCATGACCCATAATATGTTCAGACGAATTTGACGGAACTTTGTACAAAAATTGGTTGCTTCCCGGGAACAAATCTATTCAAGCAACTTTTTAACCGGAAAAATCAAAGAGTTCCTAAAAGATTTTTCAAAATCCTAATGCTAAAGATGGACTGATTGAAACAAAACAATACCTACTTAATATTGTAAATGCGAAAGTTTGGATGTATGGATGGATGGATGGTTTGTTACTCAATTACGCCTGAACGGCTAAACGGATCTGGATGAAATTTGGCACAGAGATAGATTATAGTCTGGAATAACACAAAAGCTATTTTTAACCCGGAAAATTAGAGAGTTCCCGCGGGTACCGAAAAAATCGCGGGCAATAGCTAGTATGGGACCATTCAGGGGCGGATAAATAAATTCCAAGAATGAATAATTTACGTGAGGATACAACAGAGCTTGTAAATTCCACATTTAGAAAAAGCAAGCTAAGTAATACAGAATAGGTAATAGTACAATGGTAATATCTAGCCTGCTTCTCATCCCAATGAAATTTGAATGGTTAAATGTATTGTATTGTTAAATGTACCTAATACAATATTAATTAAGTTAAATGTATTAAATAGGTTGTTAAATGTATTGCAATGTACTAACTTACTTTAACCTACTTCAACAAATAAAGATAATATATTGAATTTTTAACCGACTTCCAAAAAAGGAGGAGGTTCTCCATTTGGCGCGTATTTTTATTTTTTTATTTTTTGAAGTTTTAAAGATACCTTTAGGTGATCTTTTATAACTAAACTTTTACAGCTGGCGTTAAAATCTTGAAAACGGAAAAAGCTGTTTTTTTTTTAAATTGTGTTAAGTACTTATATGTTACCTGAATCGTAAGATAGCAGAACCATCCAGGGCATTTCAAAGAGCCTCGTTCTGTTGCCTCCAAATATCCTTTCAGATTCAATAGCTCCACATTCGACCGGTAGCAGATCAAGATTGCGATGATTCCGGACATCCGGTATCCTTTCTATTGAATTGTCCTCAGTATTCGTTCCTGTACCTAACAAGATAATTATTATTCATAAGTAAAAAGAATAACCCTGACACATTCTTTATGGGTTCCTAAAAAATCAAAGTTTTATGCAGTTTCCCCTTACAATGTTAACAAGGAATAATGCCTAAATTTTCAAAATTCCTTTGGGAGCGAAGCCATATGAGGCAAGTTACCATAACCACCATCATCTCAATGACCTTAATTTTTCCTCCACCGTTCATCATCATCATTTCAACAAATGACCGGCCCCCTGATAAGTACGAGTCTCCTCTTAGAGTGAGAAGGGCTGGCCAAGATTTGCCCCTCGATTGTGTACCTAAAGAAATAGGAATCGTATTCGTTTGTCAAACGGACAATCCGAACCGTTTAAGGAGTTCATAGATGCCTGCATGTCAAGAAGCAAGTACCAACTCCTTAAAATGGTCGAGTGATACGTTTTAAGCCGTCAAATGATTACGCATTGCTTAGACAGTTGGGCCTCAGATTGGTAGATTCACACCTTTGGAAATATTATGATGAATTCTGAAGTTCTGAGATTCAATCCAAGGTCCCTCGAATAGGAGACCGCACAAATATTTTTATGTTGATACCCATTTCCATGTTTGCCGTGGCTAAATAAACAGTTTCTTTTCTTACCTCCTCCACTATTGTAAGGATCTTGATTTCCATTCGACCCCCATGTATTACTGATTGGCTTAGAAGTTGCCCTGTTGCTTTGGTCTCCTGCGTTATAGTAAATATTTTTTATCGGTATAATATTTTATTTTTTTATGTTGATACCCATTTCCATGTTTGCCGTGGCTAAATAAACAGTTTCTTTTCTTACCTCCTCCACTATTGTAAGGATCTTGATTACCACTCGACCCCCATGTATTACTGATTGGCTTAGAAGTTGCCCTGTTGCTTTGGTCTCCTGCGTTATAGTAAATATTTTTTATCGGTATAATATTTTATTTTTTTATGTTGATACCCATTTCCATGTTTGCCATGGCTAAATAAACAGTTTCTTTTCTTACCTCCTCCACTATTGTAAGGATCTTGATTACCACTCGACCCCCATGTATTACTGATTGGCTTAGAAGTTGCCCTGTTGCTTTGGTCTCCTGCGTTACAGTAAATATTTTTTTATAGGTATAATATTTGATTTTTTTATGTTGATACCCATTTCCATGTTTGGCATGGTTAAATAAACAGTTTCTTTTCTTACCTCCTCCACTATTGTAAGGATCTTGATTTCCACTCGACCCCCATGTATTACTGCTTGGCTTGGAAGTTGCCCTGTTGCTCTGGTCTCCTGCGTTATAATAAACATTTTTTTATCGTTATAACAAATATTTTTTATGTTGATACCCATTTCCATGTTTGACATGAACAGTTATAAACAGTTTCTTTTCTTACCGCCTCCACTATTGTACGGATCTTGATTACCACTCGACCCCCATGTATTACTGCTTGGCTTAGAAGTTGCCCTATTGCTTTGGTCTCCTGCGTTATAATGTGGTCGTTTGTTGTACGGAACTTTCCGTTGCTCTTTGGAGTCTTGGTCTCCTGCATTATAATGTGGTCCTTTGTGGTACGGATAATTACCGTACTCGCTGAAGTCTTGGTCTCCCGTGTTATAATGTGTTCCTTTGTAGTACGGATAATTACCGAGCTCGCTGGAGTCTTGGTCTCCCATGTTATAATGTGGTCCTTTGTGGTACGGATAATTACCGTGCTCACTGGAGTCTTGGTCTCCCGTGTTATAATGTGGTCCTTTGTGGTACGGATAATTACCGTGCTCACTGGAGTCTTGGTCTCCCGCGTTATAAAGTGGTCGTTTGTTGTACGGATAATTACCGTGCTCGCTGGAGTCTTGGTCTCCCGCGTTATAATGTGATCCTTTGTGGTACGGATAATTACCGTGCTCGCTGGAGTCTTGGTCTCCCGCGTTATAATGTGGTCCTTTGTGGTACGGATAGTTACCGTGCTCGCTGGAGTCTCGGTCTCCTTCGTTATAATGTGGTCCTTTGTGGTACGGATAATTACCGTGCTCGCTGGAGCCCCATTTGTTGCTGGATCCCCATCGGTCACTGGATCCCCAGTGGTCGCTGGGTTTAGACGTTAACGGTTTTTGTGTATAGGCAGTGGAGCCTGAATCGCAACAGCATACCTGCAAGAGTATGATTTTTTACCGAAATAATTTTATTTTGCTCAAATCATAGACTCAGTATATTTACTACCGTACTGAAATAGTTTTGGATTTTAATAAGGTAGTACATGAAATCGGATAAAATCTATAACTATTGCTTTTTAAAAGCGATCGCTACATACGAAATATAGAATAGAATATAGATTTGAAATGGCGTTATCAAATTTACGACTGCGACTGAGCTCTTTAGAGTTTAGACATTATTAAAGTTCTCTGAATTGCACTATACATAATACATCATTATATAGAATTTCAAAAAAGTCTTGGCTTCGCAACATACTGGAGTGGACCAGAATCGCAAGTGCCGCAGAATTATTTCGCCTTGCGAAGACCCGAAAAGAGTATACAAAGCTGACTGTCAACCTTCGTTGATCGGAGAGGCGCCCGAAGAAGAAGATATAGAATTTATAATTTATGATTTATATATTATGACTAGCAGATACCCGCGGCTTCGCCCGCGTAAATTTTAGTTTTCCCTATTCCAAATTTGTGTGCCAAATTTGAAGTCTCTAGACCCAGCGGTTTGGGCTGTGCGTTGATATGTCAGTCAGTCAGTCAGTGTCTTCTTTTCTATATTTAGATTTATATTTTGATTTATAATTTGTGTATGATTATGATTTATAACGGTTTTGCCAGAATCCTCAAGCATAACACCAGCCCGAAGGGAGATTTTCAGCTCACCCGTGGACCATGAGTTGAAATGAGGGAGTGCTATTGTCAAGCAGTTTCCAACCATTTCCTACTACAGATATTTCTATAGGATACATTACATTATCTTCTAGGATAGTTCGCGGAAACCCTGGGGTGGAATCTCAAAGTGATTTTAAATCGCGGTGTCGCACATGGAAATCGCATCGTAGGATAACCTTTCTCTACGTGTATGGAGTCGCTGGGAGCCTCTGGAAGGCAAGAAGCTCATGATCGTGTTATGTGGAGATCCATGCAGAAGACCTTCGTTCAGCAGTGGACAACAGTAGGTAGAGACGACGACGACGCACAAGTGAATATAATTAAAATTATTAAAAAATACGACTGCTCTGCCGTAGACACACATACATACACGAACCCTGAAAACATATAACACTCCTTTTTTGGGCAGTCGTGTTATAAAAAATCCCCCTCGAATGGAAGAACGGCTACCACTGCTACTACGTAACGATACCACAGACATTAATTACCTTTGGAATCTTATTCACATTTTTATTAAATGATATTTTTTTGTGAATCACTGGATGTTGAACTATAGTATTATATTATATATCTTTGGAAACTACTCATCATTTTCTAGAAGATGATTATATCTATAGTTAATGTTATGTTCGATTTTTTTTGTTCAACTTTAATCTTTAATGCGGAACCATGGTCGTGCCCCATTATTTTTTTTTTAAATTTTACTAGTCTATGTCACCCGGAATAAGCTAGGGATTCTAACGATACCTCATTTTTCAAAATCGGTTCAGGCGTATAGAAGTTATGGTGGTATATACAATCTCGCATACACACATACATACATGAATCCTGAAAACAATATACTCCTTTTTTCAGGCAGTCGTATAAAAAAAATATGGCAACATAATCTTACCAGCGGCTCATCGAAGTCGAAGCCACACCCGAGCCTCTTAAGTTTGTCCCTCATGTGTGAAGGCATGGGGGTGCCGGATCTTCTGATCTCGTTCAGCAAGTGCGTACATTTTTTCAGTTGCTTGCAAACGCCTGTCTGACGGTCGACTGTGCATGAATCTCCTTTGAATACTGGAATTTAGAGGTTTGTTTCTTTTAAATTGGGAAAAAAGGAATTGAATTTTCACAAATCCTTTCTTAGCTTCCTAATATAATTGCATCTATATGCCACCCGATCAGTGCAGTGGGTACTAGTTACTATTCTGTGGCAGTGGTTTGAGCTGTGCGTTGATAGATAAGTCAGTGACCTTTTCCTTTTATATTAATTTACAATGATTAAGGACGACGTCGATCACTTAATTAGTGATTACTTAATTATTAGTTAAATTTTGTTTTAATTAAGTATATTTTGACGACCTCCGTGGCGCAGTGTGTAGCGCTGTTGCCTTTACGTGCGGAGGTCCCGGGTTCGATTCCCGGCAGGGTCGTAAATTTGGGAATTTATAATTTCTGAATTTTCCCTGGTCTGGCCTGGTGGGAGGCTTCGGCCGTGGCTAGTTACCACCCTGCCGGCAAAGACGTGCCGCCAAGCGATTTAGCGTTCCGGTACGATGCCGTGTAGAAACCCAATAGGGGTATGGGTTGAATATAACTGCCATGCCCCTAACAGGTTAGCCCGCTACCATCTTAGACTGCATCATCACTTACCATCAGGTGAGATCGCAGTCAAGGGCTCACTTGTAGTGGATAAAAAAAAAAAGAAAAAAAAAAAAATTATTTTACAACTAATTTATAACTATGGTATTCAAATATTTGTTTTAAATCATAAATGTATAAAACTTTACCATTCGAGGTTTAGTTTGAAAATTTTCAACAGAAACCTGCTTTCCAGAATTTTTCCCAACCCCTAAATCATCATCATACTTCATACTTAATATTATAAATGCGAAAGTGTATATGACTGCCTCGTTGGTCTAGCGGTTAGCATAGTCGACTGCGGATCACGAGGTCCTGGGTTCGATTCCCGGTCGGGCATAAAAGTTAGGTTTTTCTGACTAGAAATTCTCAGTGCCAGCCCGGAGTTGGAAGTTGGCGGTGTTTCACCCCCGTGCCTCGGAGAGCACGTTAAGCCGTCGGTCCCGGTTATTATAACGTGATAATAGTCGTTAAAGCCCGCCAACCCGCATTGGAGCAGCGTGGTGGTTTTAAGCTCTAATTCCCTCTCTCCTACGAGAGTGGAGGCATATGCTCAGCAGTGGGACGTTTAATGGGCTGTAGTGGTGGTGGTGGTGGGAAAGTGTGTTTGTTCGTTGATTTATTGGTTTGTCCTTCAATCACGCCGCAGCGGAGCAACGGACCGTCGTGAACTTTTTGCATGGGTATAGTTGAGGACCTGGAGAGTGACATAGCGTACTTTTTATCCCGGAAAATGAAGAAGTTCCCACGAAAATCAAAAAAATTTAAACCGCGCAAACGAAGTCGCGGGCATCAGCTAGGTAGTTAAAATATAAATTTACAAAAATAGCAAATTGTTAATTTATTGAAAATGGATTACGTACTTCCACAATATTACGTAATTCATGACTTTATTCTATTTTTTACGAAGTACGACGCAAATAAAAATAGAACGTAGTAAGTAAGTAGGTAAGTAGGTACCTAATAATAATTATGTTTGTAAAACATGTGTCATATTATTATTACTATTCGTTATTATGGAACAATATTATCATCATTTATATAAAGTAAATTATTTATATAAAGTAAAGTATGTAATAGGTATTTTAACAATGTATCGCTTAATTATATAAAAATGCGTAGACGCGATAAAAATATACACTAAGATATTATTCCTGTTTACGTACAAAAGAAGAAAAAAATAAAAAAAATTGCTTTAGTTTCCTTTTGCTGTTATCTGTAGGTACAATATGCTTAGCCTAAGTTATTTAACTATTGAATTGTTTAACTTAGAACTAAAACTATCTATTTAAACAGGGTAAATCTGAATGAGTGAAAGTTAAAATAATTTATACCTGGTTCAAAGGTTATCCATCGCCATTCAGCGTGGCAATGCTGCAAGTTTGATGGGTACCTTTGGTCCAGGGGCAACCAGGGGTGGTCTTTTTGATTAGGTTTTTATTTTTATCTTCTGTTAGTAGGTATATTTAAGGATTAGTTTTAAATTTTATTTTATAGTTAGTTTATTAGTTTAATATTTAGTAATTCAATTATTTATAGGTATTTTTAAGCTATTGCATAGCTTCTATCGCGGGCCTTGAGCGTGGAGACCGAATCCAGAAATTCCGTAACGAAAAAAAACCTAACACTTTGGTTGCTATGACTACTTGTGTTGTTGACTTCAAGTTGTTGAAAATATAAAGGCGAAATAATTTTAATTATTAATATTACACAAATAATATAATATATTATATATTAATTTATTATTTATTTATTTATTTATTTAAACATACATACATAGCACAGCCAAACACTTACGAACTACAAGGTATTACAATCAATGAACTAAATGCGTTAATTACTAATTTAAAGGTGTTACAACTAATAGTGTGCTAATAATTATTATTTATTATATTGAAAACATAATTCATTAAAATTATTTCGCCTTTATATTTTCAACAACTTGAAGTCAACAACACAAGTAGGTAGTCATAGCAACCAAAATCATCTTTTCATAAAAATATTTCGCCTTTATATTTTCAACAACTTGAAGTCAACAACACAAGTAGTCATAGCAAGTTGATGAAAAATTCTATGCAATAGCTTTACCGCGGCAGTCTCCGAGTGCCACACGTCTTCTTTTTTTTAAAAGGACCGCTTTCAGCGGTGAAAGCCTCCTCCAACTTTTTCCATTGTTGTCTGTCTCTAGCGGCTCTGTTCCATGTAGTGCCTGCTATTTTCTCGATGTCGTCACTCCAGCGCTTCCGTGGTCTGCCTGGCCTACGTTTCTTGTTAATAAACGTACCTACTTAATTAAAACTTTAAAATATTTCGTTCCGAGAAATCGACGTTATAAAACCCAAATAAATTTATTTTATGACGGGGCTTATGTATACGTTGATTAAAATTAATAATATCGGTATTGTTATTCCGTTGTTACTTTTGATTTTTATATCTCTTTTTTTGGGGTTTTGGTCGGCCAAACTCTTAACGAAGATCACCTGTGACGCCTGTGATAAGACCGCCTTTGCGCACTTGTTATTTCTTTTTGCTTGTTAACTTTTTTGTTTCTTTTTAATGTTTTGTGTGGCAATAAAGCATTATCTATCTATCTATCTGTGACGCGACACAAGTGCGCTCTTCATTCCCTCACTCTCGTTGAAAACTCAGTTACTGTTGCTGGACCGGCTTTACTTGCAGTCCAAGATATTGGGTTCTCAACTTCTCACGCTATCACCTTTTAAGCTAAGGTTTGCTACTGCAAACGGCGCAATGAGCATGAGAATGGTAGATTTGTGCACTGTAATGTACCGGAAAAGAGATAAGTACTCGTATGTAGATAGGCATTAGGTAGGTATATTGAGAAGACGCCACAATAGGTTTATCCATACTAAGTATGTAATATCCATCCTAATACTATAATTTATGGGAAAGTCTGTCTGTTACGCTTTCTCAGCCATCTGCAGGTCTCTGTTCTCATCAGTCTCAGTAATTCAGATGAGTCTTTAGAGAATAGGGGTGATTTAATTTTATTTTAATAAATAAAACCTTCAATAGATAAAAATATATCTCAGTGGCTTTCATTTTTAGGGTTCCGTACCAAAATGGTAAAATGGAACCCTTATGGTGCGACTTTCTCCGTCTGTCTGTCCGTCTGTCCGTCTGTCCGTCTGTCCGTCCGTCATACTCGATTATTTCAGTAACTACCGAAGCTATCGACATGAAATTTGGAATAGTTGTGTATATTAGTGGCCCAAAGACACTGGAATTAAAAAAAATTGGAAATTATTTTTGTTCTTATTTAAAAAGGGGGGAAAATCGGAGGGTTGAAATTTAAAAGTGAGATAACTGTACTGTGTGGGGTATCATATGAAAGGGTTTACTTTGTACATTCTTAAACAGATTTTTAATTATTTTTAGTCATGATAGTTTTTGATTTATCGGGGAAAAAGTCTAAAAAAATACCGTTCCCCCCCCCTTATCTCCGGAGTTTACCAATCGAAAAATCTGAAATAATTATGGTCAATAGGAATTTATGTATATTTTACAGGAAAACTATAGCCAATGCTCTAACTAGCATAGTTTTTTTGATATTAACAGTAAACCTCGTACTCGT
The DNA here is from genome assembly GCA_963932025.1 of Erebia epiphron. Classification (NCBI taxonomy): domain Eukaryota; kingdom Metazoa; phylum Arthropoda; class Insecta; order Lepidoptera; family Nymphalidae; genus Erebia; species Erebia epiphron. The sequence goes on from OZ009946.1 coordinate 2,569,775, forward strand.
CGTCAAATAAACACATTGGTTTTTGCCTGATTGTTTTGCTTCAGTACCTACTTCTTGAGTACGGAACCCTCGGTGCGCGAGTCCGACTCGCACTTGGCCGGTTTTTTGATAGGTTGTAGTTGTACTTTTACTCCCGGAAAATTAATGAGTTCCCGCGGGCGTATATACGAATTCGCGGGCATCATTTAGTTTAGTTATTTATAACTTATGCTTGCAAATAAAAAGCTTTCAAAAATCAAACCTTTCAAACAGCCCGTTACTTAAACATTAAAATAATAATTAATAATGTTGTTTTTTAGTTTATAAATGCAAATTATTTGCCGGGCTAAGTACCTATAACTGCGTATTTAAATGTGGTTTCGGTACGCGATCTTGCGGTTTCTTGAAAGATAAAATATTAAATTGAACGACATAAATTAAGATACTGAAATCATTTAATTGTTTAGTGGAAAATCCCAATTGAAACACAAAGTTTTGTTTAAGTAAAGTATGTTTATTTGAGAAGCCCGCATTGGAAAATTATATTTATTAGCGTTCTAAATAACTCAACGCTAAAGTGCAGTGACCCTAATATCTAGATATTATTATTAACAAACTATTACCCGCGGCTTCGCTCGCGTGGCTCAAGGGAACAATAACTGAGTTTTATGTGAAAAAATTGTCAATTTTTGAAGTTGAAACTTATTCAGGCGCGTTGAGCACTTTTTGGTAGGGGGTAAAAATGTGGAACGGTGTCGGTCACGCGATAAATCAAATTAAACTTTAATGTCTTTGTTTTAAGGTTTATATTTAAAAAAAGTAATGTGTAACCGTGACTGACACCTCGCGTTCTTACGAAGACAAAAGGTCTTAAATATAAATATAGTACATTTGTAATTAAACTTTAATACCATAGTTTTAAGGTTTATATTATAACTAGATGATTCCCACGATTTCGTCCGCGTGGACCAAGATTTTCCGATTCCCGCGGGAACTCTTGAATTTTCCGGGATAAAAAGTAGCCTATGTCCTTCCCCGGGATACAACCTACCCGTTTACCAAATTTCATTAAAATTGGTTGAACAGATAAATTTTTTGATTCCCGCGGGAACTAACCTATCCCTGTACCAAATTTCATCAAAATCCGTTGAACAGATGGGCCGTGAAAGCGTAGCAGACAGACAGACAGACAGACACACTTTCGCATTTATAATATTAGTATGGATATATGGATTATTTAAAATGTGCTGTGTTGTTATTTTAAATATTCTATTTCACTTCTATCGGCAGGTTCTATGACTGCCAATTTTTATTACTTTACGTCAATCTGTAACTCCGTTGCCGCCTAATTAAAGAACAAATGCGAGAAAAAGAGCATACTATCCCACAGGAACTGTTCGTTTTTCCGGGATTAAAGTAGCCTATGTCACTCTCCAGGTCCTCAACTATACCCATGCCAAAATCACGTCGATCCGTTGCTCCGTTGCAGCGTGGTTGAAGGACAAACCAACGAACCAACAAACAAACACACTTTCGCAATTATAATATAAAGTATGATTTTATTTTATTACTAGCTGATGCCCGCGACTTCGTCCGCGTAGTTTAAGTTTTTTGTTATTCCCGCGGGAACTCCTTAATTTTCCGGGATAAAAAGTAGCCTATGTCACTCTTCAGGTCTTCAACTATACCCATGCCAAAAATCACGTCGATCCGTTGCTACGTTGCAGCATGATTGAAGGACAAACCAACGAACCAACAAACAAACACACTTTCGCATTTATAATATTAAGTATGATTTTATTTTATTATTAGTTGAGAAGTCAGAACCCGCATTGGAAAATAACATTTATTAGTTAGCGTTCTAAATATCTCAACGCTAAAGTGCAGTGAACTTATGCTAATTTATATCTAGACTAGCTAATACCCGCGATTTCGTTCGCGTGGTTAAAGTTTTTCTGATTCCCGCGGGAACTCCTTAATTTTCCGGGATAAAAAGTAGCCTATGTCACTCTCCAAGTCCTCAACTATTACCATGCCAAAAATCACATCGATCCGTTGCTCCGTTGCGGCGTGATTGAAGGACAAACCAACAAACCAACAAACAAACTGACTTTCGCATTTATAATATTAGTATGATATTATTATGAATTGTTTTAGAGTAAAAACTTGTTAGCGTTAGAATTTGTGAACTAATTAATGCCTGCTTGCTTTTTTTTTTTTTTTTTACTTTTTTTTTATCCACTACAAGTTAGCCCTTGACTGCGATCACACCTGATGGTAAGTGATGATGCAGTCTAAGATGGTAGCGGGCTAACCTGTTAGGGGCATGGCAGTTATATTAAACCCATACCCCTATTCGGTTTCTACACGGCATCGTACCAGAGCACTAAATCGCTTGGCGGCACGTCTTTGCCGGTAGGGTGGTAACTAGCCACGGCCGAAGCCTCCCACCAGGCCAGACCAAGGAAAATTCGGAAATTATAAATTAACAAATTGACCCTGCCGGGGATCGAACCCGGGACCTCCGCATGTTAAGGCAACAGCGCTACACACTGCGCCACGGAGGTCGTCAAAGGAGGAGGTTTTTCGTATATATAATACCTATGTTGTTTCTAGCGACGCTGACTCCTGGTCAGATAAGTTTGTGGGACTATAAATATGAAAGTCGTACATGACAGTGACAGAGTCATGTGACATTAATATAATGTGTTTGAGACAGACAAACACACTGTGACAGACGTGTAGCAGACAGATTACATCTATTAATCTGTCTGCTACGCTTTGACGGTCTTACGCAACGAATTTAAGTACAGACATAGGTTGTGTCCCGGGAAAGAACTAGCCTACGCACTTTTTATCCCGGAGTTCCCGCGGAAATTAAAAAATACTAAAACAACGCGGATGAAGTCACGGGCATCATCTACTTAGTAAATCTAAGCTGAGCTTTCTTAAAGCTCCTCTCAGAAAAGTACCTGTCAGAGAAGGAGGAAAATCTTTTTTATTCAATTTGACTTTGACAAGTGCTTTTGAATAATCGAGTGATTCTACCAGTAGGTTTGACCATGGATGTAGGAATATATAAACTGAGGGTTTGATTTTGATCTGCAGGGCGACCGCGTATCTTTTGCATGAATCATTGATACATCGCTATCACCTCCGATTGGCTGAATTTATGGTATCCTTGCTGCGTCAATGGATTTCGTCCAATAGTGGAAGAGTGTTAACCAATCAGAGGTGATTGCGATGTATCAATGTTTGATACAAAAGATACGCGGTCGCCCTGCCGTGCAAATAAAACACAGAAATAAAGGTACAAATATACCTTTGAAATATACTTATAATAAATCTATGGGTTTGACTTATTTCCGTTATCTATGTTTGACACACATCCGTAGAGTATTGAGTAACACATGTCTGGCGGTAAGTGGAAACCATAGATATGAAAAATTAAATTAAAAAAAAAAACATTTAAACAGTAAAAAAAAGTAAGTTTTTAAAAATTAGTTACAGTTTGGCCACCGGATCAGTTACGTTTGACGGACTGTACCTATTTTAGAGATATCCTTACAACCGATTTAGCACCAATTCATTGGTCACAGATGATTAATTAATAGCTTAGTGTAAATCCTAATCATTTATCCACATCACCGTGATATCAAATTAGCAATTAATGTCAATATGTTAGAAAAGCATTAATAACGCATTTTAATTAGAATTCTCAATTGGATCAGCTGTTACTAGAAAATTTTGATTATCAACGGTCTAATTACCTTCCTTTAACTATCTACCTCTAAATTTAGGTGTGCACCTATGTATTGAATAGATGTTGGGTGGGCCCTTTCGTAGAAAAAAGTTGGGTGTCCGACTTGTAGGGCGTGCCCCTGAGATTCTTAGCAGGTAGGTACTAAGAGTTTCTGATGCCAGCGGTTTCAGTGTATTTAATCCCGTGGGAACTCTACCTATCCTATGTCCACTGGTATGGAATAAGGATAGTGCATAACTAATTTTGTGCTAAATTTCATCAAGACTGGAGTGGTGGTAAGCCGTTTACCCTGTAAAGGTAATAAACTAGCAGACAAAGACAAACAGAGTTACTTTGGCATTTAAAGGTAGGTACTCATACTTTTAGGGGGTAGGTATTACAGCCCCTTTGTTTTACAAGATAACGCCAAAAAGCTACGCAACATGAACAGAAAAATAATAAGCTTCTAAGTATACCTAATATAAAATGTATTAATACTTACAACATTCTATCGGCAGCACCACCAACACAAAACACGTTAGACACTTGTAAAACATCGTATTATTATTTTTTAACGATATTATGACCTGTAGGTCACGTCACTATCATCAAAATATCGATAACATAATATGTGGCGCTCGTGTGAACATGTCAATCGCGTTCAAGCAGGCAAGGACCACTAATAACGAATACACTAAAAATAATGAATAAATCACGAGTGACATCACTACTAGGAAGCGCGAGGCGCGAGAATATCGGGTGGAAATTAAGATGAAATAGGTACCTAATAATGTAAAACTTTTTCAATGATTTCGTCCTTCGAAAGAAATGCCATCAAGTCTCAAGAATTCAGAAAGTTCGCTGTTCAGAAGCTCCGATAATCTAGTCGTTAGATTTCAGCTTTCGGCTTCCTTGGGGCAAAGATTTCACCTCCTCCTCCACCGACACATCTATATATTAAATTTCACTTGATTCACTGATTTAATGGTGAAGAAAAATATCGTGATTCAAGAGGAAACACGAATAATCTTCAGTTGGCTCTTTTTACACTACTGCCCAAAAAAAGGAGTCTACTTAAATTGTAATATTTTCTGGATTCATGTACGAGTATGTTGTATGTATGTGAGTTTCTTTAGTCCACCACAACTTCTAAAAGCCTGAACAGATTTTGATGCACGAGGTAGGTATCGTTAGAATCCTTACATCATCCCGAATAACACTGGCTATAAGTTTAAAAAAAAATTATACGGTGGCTATATCGCGCCATTTTTAAAACGGTTGCTGTCGTGTTTTTTTTACATGTTAACTTGTTGCTACGTTACGTAATTTTCACTAGGATGCACATCGCCTTAAGTAGCCCTGCGGTATGAGGTATTGTACTTTTTTCTACACTTTCTATTTCTTTAAGTCAGTGTATTACAAAATTAAAGATTTTCCCAACACAATACCTACGTCTATTATTGAGCAAACCGAGGGCTTACCAGTATATGCGAGTAGCGTAAACAAAGTTGATAATTATGAGTCAGTTCTTTAGAAACTGGTTTCCATTGCCCTCTTATCTGGTCTTCTCTATAATTGAGAGATACTTACTCGTACTTGTATCAATGCATTGATATACGAAACCAAAGATATACCAGTTGCTGCAATCTCCCATAAAGTACCTACTTACTAATTTTGTACCTTTTTTAACTGACTTCCTAAAAGGAGGGGATACGAAAGATCTCAATTCGGTGGGTAAGATTTTGCTCGACATTTTTTTTTTTAATTCTTTTTTTTAATCCGTGATACTAACAGCGACCTGTAGCTCCCTTCCTTTAGAAAATATGTCAGTATTTAATCCGGTCTACATTTAAAGGGAACTTCTGTGAACATTAGCGTATGTACTGTGGGACCAACTGCTAGGCGTTGATGACTTGGTCAATGATCATCTGACTGCAGTCATTGCCTAAGTGAGAACTTTTCTTTCATAGAGTACCTACCTACCTGTATATATATTTTTTTTCGTATTGTATGAGACAGAAAAAAATCGTCGACCAATGATCTTCTATATAATACTAGCTGATGCCCGCGACTTCGTCTTGTCTTCGACTTCGAATTGTTGATTTTTATTTAAATGTTTTGTTATGTGCGAAAAAATCCCCACAATATCACGTTTTGAGGAGTTAGTACATTACCACTTACCAGGAAAATCTTTTTTATATCAAATGTTTTGCAGTCAAGAAACGGAAATAGTGACGTATATGGTTTAAATACGTTTATTGTTTAAAAACTTTATTATTGACATCGGGAATCACGCCGAGATTTAAGTAAAGGGTACCTATCTAATTGTAAAAATATTATTGTTTCACTCCACTGATCACCACTACACCACGGGAGTTTTGTTGTGAACAATGGATATGAATTTACGTAGATATATTAAACAGTAGGTATTATTACTCATAGTAGCAAGCTACTATACCATAGAGTTGTAGGACAAGTTGTGACGGCAAGATGACACACTTGCTTAGGCCGGTCATACGCGGACAGCTTGAAGCAGTCAGGTTGGACTGCTTCAACCTGCGACTGCATAGTGAACTACGTACACACATACATGGAACTGCTCGAGCAGTTGCGACTACTTCGGGCGGTTAGCAGCAGTTATCAATGGTAGCTTCAAGCTGTTGGCATGACTGCAAGAGCGGTCCGTGTATGTTGATCACTGGCTAATTGCTTGAGCAGTCCGTGTATGGCTGGCTTTAGATATATTATTGCAAATCTCGTCTAGGGCTGCCTAGATCTATATCCATACTAATATTATAAATACGAAAGTTTGGGTGGATGGATGGATGTTTGTTACTAAATCATGCCAGAACACGGCACGCCAGATCACGTCATCAGCTAATCCATACTATCCATACTAATATTATAAATGCGAAAGTGTGTCTGTCTGTCTGCTACGCTTTCACGGCCAAACTACTCAACCGATTTTGATGAAATTTTGTACAAAGATAGGTTACATCCCGGGGAAGGACAGGCTACTTTTTATGCCGGAAAATTGAAGAGTTCCCGCGGAAATAAAAAAAAACATCAATCCATGCGGACGAAGTCGCGGGCATCATCTAGTTACATGTAAGCTCATATCTAAAGCACATTATAATGAAATAAAGACAAAGTTAACGTTAACTTTAAAAGTAGCTTTTGGATAATGCAAAGTCTTAGGGCAGCCCTTTAAATGCACTTCCAGTGAATCCTGTACCTGTGTAATTTACATATATACGTGTCAAGATAACGATTTACCTATCCTTTCACTAAAAAATCTTGTTTAAAATAAAAACCCAGAATACAGGTTATTTTTACGCATTTAAATGTTTCTCACTACTACTTATTTATTTCGGAATTTTGTATGCTTTAAATCTGTATCTGGAATTTTGACGACCACCCTGGCGCAGTGGTGAGCGCTGTGGCCTTACAAATGGAAGGTCCCGGGTTAGATTCCCGGCAGGGTGCTTAAATATGGGAATCCATATCCATACTCCTGGTATGCTTTCACAGAAATTTCAAAATTTCAAAAAATTTCAATTTTGATGAAATTTGGTATAGGGATAGTTTGTATCCCCGGAAAGGACATGGATTACTTTTTATCCCGGAAAATTAAGGAGTTATAGCGGAAATTAAAAAAACTTAATCAACGTGGACAAAGTCGCGGGCATCATCTAGTTTGTAATATTCTATGGTCCGGTCTGGTGGGAAGCTTCGGCCGTGACTATATACCACCCTATCAGACGTGTGCTGCCAAGCGATAAATACCGTTACCGTATGATGTCCTGTAGAAACCGATTAGGGGTCATTAGGTACCGATTTCTGTTACTTAATATAATTGCCACATGTTAACCCACTACCATCTTAAACTGCATCATCACTTACCACCAGGTCAGATCGCAGTAACTTGATCTAAGTAACTTGTAGTGGAATAAATAAATAAAATATTTCCAAAAAAGCGATCCTGATGCGTCAACTTTGCTTATCTTCTAAATAATCAAACTTCCAACATAGTGTGTAGAAATCAGAATTGGGAAGGTGTATTTTTAACTTTTTAGTATCAGGATTGAGGATTTGGAGTCAGAATTTTTGATGGGACCACCTCGAGAGCTTCTTCTAAGGACTGAAATAAAAAATAATAATATTGAAAACTATTTGTACTTACCTACGAAAAGCTATTTGCAACCATCATAAACGTTATCTGGTAGTTCAGCTAACCACCCATAGTACCTATTACATTTATTTGTCATGCTAAAGACGCGATGCAAGCTATACGTCATATAATATACCAACCTACATTTTAATATATTGTATGTGTTCAAAATATATATAGGTATGTTACAGTTAAAACCCGATCTCAGGGGCAGGTAAGTATATGTATTAATTTAGATTATTCGATCAAGACTTATCAGTTCATTCAGGAAATTCAGGAAATTCAGTCGACATGGGTAAAGCATTCATAGCACAGAAAAAATGCATACGAGCAATGACAGGGACGACTTTTTGGACTCTTGCAAACCTCAATTCCAAAAATTACGTATTCTGCCCCTGCCATGTCTTTACATTTTTGAAATCTGTGTTTTTGTAAAAAGCCATCAAAACTTATTCACAAAGGCATATGAAATCTACCCTAGAAATAGCAGAAATCGTGATCGTCTTGTCTTAACACACGCTCCACAGAGCTGCCACTACATTAAGAGCGTTGACTCAACGTGCGTAAAAATATACAACAAATTACCTACGGAACTAAAAAAATTAACAATTTTGCGTTTTAAAAACGAACTGTTTAAGTGGCTCCTGAATAAATGTTTTTATTCTTTAAATGACTACCTGTGCATATAATACTGTTAAGCTGGGTTTTGGTTGTGACATGTAAATTAATGGTATTTAATTTAGTTTTGTGTTTTTGTTTTGTTTTTTTTTGACATCTGATTAACATTGCACTGTAAATTCTATTTAATTAATTATGTTTTTTATTGGGATAAGTTTCGATCAATTTGACATGTTAAATATTAATAGATCATACCTAGATACTTTTATAAGATTATTGAGATTGTATAATCTGGATTTACGTTGAAATTCTCCACTATTTTTATGATTTAATGTAATGGCATGTACCTTTAGGCTTTAGTCTTTTTAAGTAACAAAATTCAGTTAGCTATTTAAAAAATCAATCTGTACTGCCATGTGATTATACAAAAAGGAGACCGCCAAAAGTCCATACACTTCTGGGCTAAATACACAATGATACGTTACAGCAATGATTCTTGTGTTATTAAATCGGTAAATATATCACATTTTAGCATCTCAAAGATTTTTTTCAAAATTCAATGGGGATTAGGAGAAAAAAAATAGTTTTGGTTTACTTAGGTTATGTTAGGTTAGTACTTGATAAAACCTTAAAAATGACAAGTTTTTTCCACAGAAATATATTGAGGACCAAAATAATGATCTCCAATGAACTGGTAGGGTCATTAAAAATGTGATTGTGATAAAAAAACTTCTTTAGTATGGGTAGGTAGGTAGGTAGCAGGTACTAGGTAAGTTGGTTAGAAATTATATTAAAACAAAATAAAAACTTTTCAACATTTTATTCATCCTCAAGTCATAAACAATTAAAATATCATCTAAGAAAGGTGCAGGTGGTGTGATAGAATCTTGGTACCTTGCCCAGGTAAGGTACCAAATCACTACCATAACATGGGCACAGCAACCTACTGTTCGCCTGTTCGAAATCGGAATCCAAGAAAACACGCAGAGGTCGTTGGCAACGGCAGGGGATGTCCTTAAAACACAGCCAAAGTCGTCAAAAAAACAGCGAAAATAATGGAAAGACATCCGTAAGCGCACGAGTACGAAAACGAATGCCAGCAAAGAGTATAGTAAACATGACATGTAATGACAATCTAGGTTAGGGATTACGCATGACAATCTGAAATCGATTAATCAAAGAATCGACTTCTTGAACCAAAAAAAATTACTTTTTAATCGATATAGATAATAATGAATCGATCGAGTGGATCGATATTTAGCCCTAGAAAATCGAGATTCGACTTGTTCCGTTGTGATAACAAAAACACAATTTTTTAGTTCAATGTACTCAAACACAGTGTTAATTACCTACTCGAAAACTCACAAGATAGCTGTATGCTCAGTTTCCGTTGCCTCTCCTTAATATTTAGATGAAAAATCAATTTTTATTATTATTATTAGCAATAGAATTAACATTTTAATTAAGAATTCATTTTATTTATCATATCGCCATGATTTTGATTCGAATCGATTCAAGTATCGATTTTTTTCGGAAAGAATCGTCATCCCTAACTAACATAGACTATGACATAGATTAGAGTGGTATAGAGTAGTATAGACATAGCATGACCACAGAGTAGAGACCAGTAAAACGTGCCCATTGTGGTTTTTATGGGTTATTTATTAAATAAGTTTTTAGCACATTACCATAGAAAGTTGTTAATATTTAATCTGATATATAATTAGAAAAAAATCTACTTTTTTTTTGGTGTTTATGGGGTGTCTGTAACGATTTAGCCCAATTTTGTCGATCTCCTTTTGCATGCCCATCGTATGGCGGATTGTAGATGGTAAAAAAATAATTAAGACCTGTAATGTATCTACCTGCAATCAAGCAAATAAACTATTAAACTATTATCAACTGTCCAATTATTTATTGACTAGCTAGCAATACAACCACTGTACGCAGTCTGGGTAAGAAATTTTTAGAAAAAACATTATTCGGGCGACTAACGGACTAATTTTGGACGCCAGACCAGAAGAACTCTTTGTTCGACTCTCGCTGCCGGCTCGCTTCGCTCGCCCCATTTGCTCTGCTCGGTTTAAGTACAAACGTTCTAGTAAACAACAACAAACAAACAAACATTTTACTAAAAATTCTAGTTTTTACTAGGTTAAACGCATTTTAACTAACGTAGACAGAGAAAATGTTAATTAATAATAGGGTTTAGCTTCTATCTTACTAGGCCGACAACGAGCTAAGAACAAGTTCAAGTTCATGGTGCACGTCATATTCGCGCTAGGAGGCTCCAAAGAGCCTTGTAGTGGTGCCGAGGCTTTTAGGTATAAGAGAAGGTTGGTTAGATTAGGTTAGGTATTTTTTTACTAACATAGATTGTTACTAAAAATTATGGGCTGGCACTGGCAGTTGCGTGATATAAAAAGTTTTTTTTATTATTATTATTATTACCAGATGTCGGTTTACTAATACGGGCCATAAATACTCACTTGATTACGATCGCAAGTGGTAATGTTCGCGGATGAATAAATCCAATGCTCTGTGACAAATCTCATTTCACCGCATTCGATTTACTTGCGATACATCTAAGACAAATTCATATCAACAGTCTTTAGCCTACATCGACGGTTAAAGTACCCACGCACCTACCTACCTATTAGTAACAATCGAATATGAAATAGTTTAGAAGTAATCTTTATTCAATAAAATACCTACCTATTGAAAAAATAATTTGCTATAGAACCTCACAATTATAATGACTTTTTGCACACGGATTTGCTTCTTCATTTTGTTCTTCGCGCCTCATGTCAAAACTGGTAAGTTATTTTCGAATTAAGTGTACCACCCTTGTTTTATTTAAAAATACTTGCATAAAAATTTTATAGCTATGTATTTTTAACTGACTTCCAGAAAAAGGAGGACGTTCTCAATTCGGCGCGTATCTTTTGTATGATAAAATTACAATAATTGGTGTTAGGCTCAATCTCAAAGAGGTACCTATTAATTTTGTACTCTTGTCTCTGCGTAGTCGAGAGATCTGTCGACTACGCAGGTTCAAGGATCGAGGGTCGAGGGTCTGTGGACTCTACGATCGAGGAGATAATAGGCATGATGACAGTAACCAAGTATCAATGAAATTATGAATTTATCTAACGAAATAGGATTCATGGATTATATAAAACATATTTATTTTTCTATATCGAGTGAGATTGCTATTTATTTTGATAAAATAAAACTATAAAATACAACAATCCGCCATATTGGATAAAACACCTAAAAGCAAATGACGTCACAATTGTTTGTTTTCGAGCTTTGACAATCACACTACTGTTTACTGCTCACTGCACAGAGTACATTGGTAAAAACAATAGTGACGTCACAGACAACGCCATGACACCGCCGAACGTTTTGGCGTGAATTTTAAAATTTAAATTTCAAATGCCAATTTTATCTGCCAAACCTTATTTTTCTGCTGAAATAAGATATTTTCTCGAAATAGTAGATACTTCCGATCATAATCTGACCATTTTTCAAAATCAGTCATCATGCCTAGCGGCCGTGTGTGTTGTGAATTGCTAAATAAAAGTATTAGTACTAGATAGGTGTGGATAAGCGACTATCCTTTTTATATTAGGTCTGTGCTTGCTTCCCTTGCGCTCATAATATCTGATTTGAAAACCAAAGAGTTCACACAGGATAGTCAAAAAATCTTATTTCGTGAAGACGTACTCGCGGGCATCATTGGGAAGTTTTCTGAGGCTACTTGGGTGAATTGGGCACTTGTCCGCCTGTCCGTCTGTCCATCTGACAGAAACTTATAACTTCTGAATTTATGAATGTAATTGCTTCAAAATCACAAATATTAATATTTAAATCGATGGCCTAAAGAAAAAAATACCTACACAAAACGTTATAAAAGTCCATTAATTGAGGGGCCATTCTTCCTTCAAAGCGATGATTTAAATGTTTGCAAACGTTTCGTAAAATCGGCATGTGAAAATGTGCCCGCTTAATCCATACTATTATGATAGATGCGAAAGTGTGTCTGTCTGTCTGTCTGTCTGCTACGCTTTCACGGCCCATCTGTTCAACCTAATTTGATGAAATTTGGTACACGGATATGTTGTATCCCGAGGCATACTCACATAGGCTACTTTTTTCCGGAAAATTCCAGTTCCCACGAGAATAAAAAAAAACTATCTCTTCAACCGATTTTGATGAAATTTGGTGTAGGGATAGTTTGTATCCAGGGGAAGGACATAAATTACTTTTTATCCCGGAAAATTAATGAGTTCCCGGGGGAATTAAAAACTTAAACCACGCGGACAAAGTCGCGGGCACCAGCTAGTCAATGATATTTTACCGCGTGAGACAGTAGTCTGGGTGCATTTATATAGTAACTAGCCTATGTCACTCTCCAGATCCTCAACTATACCCATGCCAAAAATCACGTCGATCCGTTGCTCCGTTGCGGCGTGATTTAAGGACAAACCAACAAACCAACACACAAACACACTTTCGCATTTATAATATTAGTATGATATCCAAGAATTGTAACCACTTGTCTTGATCCTTGAACCTAACTAGTCTTAACATGGTTAATGCCGGGCCACCCGGCGCCTAACCTTGGCCTTCCCTTAAGAATTAAAGATGAATCATGTACAAACTCTACTAACATAAAATGCTTAATTATATTTTTATGCAAAAATTAAGCGTCAGTTGTGACTTGTGTAGTTCCAAATAATTATTTTTCTTCTTAGAAGTAGGAGCCAAAAGTTCAGGGCCTGCCCCTTTAACCACAATCACTAAATAGAAGGTACTTCCTTAATTAAATAAAAATAAAAATTCTTTCCAAAAAACCGACTTCCAAAACCACTGTAAATTAAAAAATAATAAAGAATTTTTATTTTTAACTTTTTGGTATCAGGGTTGAGGATTTGGAGTCAGAATTTTTATGGGACCACCTCGAGAGCTTCCTCTAACGACTGATAGAAAAAAAATCAAATCGGTTCAGAAACCACGGAGATATGCACCGACATACATTTAAAAAAAAAAAAAAAAAAACGCGCCGAATTGAGAACCTCCTCCTTTTTTGGAAGTCGGTTAAAACGCTTAATTTAATTTGTATGCAAAAATAAAGCGTCAGTTGTGTAGTTCCAAATGATAACTTTTATTCTTAGAAGTAGGAGCCAAAAGTTCAGGGCCTGCCCCCTTAACCACAATCGCTAAATAGTAGGTACTTCCTTAATTAAATAAAAATCGATTGACGTAGTATCCGAATATTACCAATAGGGGAGCTGACGCAGCGCGTTCAGTGGCTAAGCGGGAACGCCCGGCATACGTCAGTCCCTATCCGACCGTAAACACTGTAATAAGCAAATATATTATTATCGTGTGTCATTCCCACCCTACTCAAGGCTTATCGAATACGCATACATTCCCTGCCCTAAGGCACGGTCGATAGGGACTCAACACCTATAGCTACACTACATTAAACTACGCTACACTATACCTACTGCTTACCACTAAATTGCTACTGATAAATTTTCTCTGACAATAAATGCCTTCCTTTTTAATTGCCAACGATTTTACGTGCCGTCGTTCCTGCGCCTGATATGTCTCTCCGATTATATATTTTATTTAATCCAATACAATTTAGCCCTTGACTGCGATCTCACCTGATGGTAAGTGATGATGCAGTCTAAGATGGTAGCCGGCTAACCTGTTTGGGGCATGGCAGTTATATTAAACTGGCCCATACCCCTATTCGGTTTCTACACGGCATCGTACCGGAACGCTAAAACGCTTGGCGGCACGTCTTTGCTGGTAGGGTGGTAACTAGCCACGGCCGAAGCCTCCCCCCAGGCCAGATCAGGAAAAATTCAGAAATTATAAATACCCAAAGTGACCTTGCCGGCGATCGAGCCCGGGACCTCCGCACGTTAAGACAGCGCTCAACACTGCGCCACGGAGGTAGACAATGTATCGGATTTTCCATCCCATTGGGCTATGAGAGTAAAGAAATAGAGTTCGAGTTTCTTGCTGGTTCTCGGTAGGAATGGCATTCCGTACCAGTGTTAGATTCACTCGACGATTTGAAAGCACTTTTAATAAGTTTATATGAATAAAAAAATATGAGATTGAGTTTGAGAGTGCACCTAAATATTTGCTCAAACACTTGTGCACAATAATATGTCCCGTGCGGATGGCTAATCTTGGACTGGGCGCTGTGCAGGCCGAAATTCGGTCGGGAGGACATTACTATAGCTTTATTCTGAACTAGATGATGCCCGCCACTTCGTCAGCGTGGATTTATGGTTTTTTTGACTCTCGCGGGAACTTTTTAATTTACCGGGGTAGCCTAAACTATCTCCATACCAAATTTCATCAAAATCGGTTGAACAGATGGGCCGTAAAAGCGTAGTAGACAGACAGACAGAAATCGCATTTTCGCAATTATATTATAAAGTATGGACATAATATCTGCAGATCTCTGGAGAAAAGTAGCAAATCACCCGGCATGGAAGACCCTAGACTCCTATGAATGTGGCTTCAGTGCTTCCGACCGTATCATCGGAGGACTCAACGCGGCGCTCGGGCAGTTCCCGTGGATCGTACGGCTAGGATATTCCTGTGAGTTTCCTTCTCTCTTCTTTACTCAATCTCTAAGTAAGAGGAGTAGAGAGAAAGTAGGAGGTACCTCCTAATAACATGCTGTTTGGTCAATCTTATTAGGATACATACCAAGCGCACATCTTGTTGCTTGTACAACTTATCATCGTTATATTATACTATCGACGATTTTATTAACGACAAAGTTGCATGGAAGCAACCGGCCTCGAATCCAGTGACCCACAAGTCGGTGTAATACTTGTAACGTTGCGTATGTATTGTATTGCTTAAATATTGTAACCTCTTTCTTTTTTTGAGAAAAGAGCAACTGCTGAGTTTCTTGCCGGCTCTTCTCAGTAGAACCAGCTTTCCGAACCGGTGGTAGAGTCTTGACGTATCATAAGTGACACAAGTTGTCCTATGTGAAATAAATAAATCATTTATCATTTATCATTTATCATTTATCATTTATCATTTATCACGTCGTAGTGAACAGACAATCGGATAAATAGTGAATAGTTACATAATCATCCCATTGTCTGCTCACTACTCAGCACATATCTCTCTCTCTCAAAATAAGAAGAGCTTGGCCATAATCCAACACGCTGGCCAAGTGCGTATTGGCAGACTTCACACATCCTTGAGAAGAACATGAAGAACTCTCGGGCATGCCAATTTTCTCCCGATCTTTTCCTTTTAGAGATGCTCCCCGGAGAACGAACCCCCGACCATCCGAATACTAAGTCTAAATCGCACCTAAACATTGGTATCCTAATTATCACCTCATTTTTTTATACAATTTGAATGAACTTGTACAACTGGTTAAGTTTTATGCCAGAATATTAAATGCCATAATAACTGCGATGACTACCTTCGAATCTCTGCAGATCATAGAGGTAGTATAGCCTATACTACCTCTGTGGTACAGATCCATAATAAGTGCAGATTTGAATCAATAAGTAGCTAACAATGAGGACGGATCTTAATCATGGGTCCGTGGCGTCGCCTGCAAGGTCCCGGCTGAAAATCAGCGCTGCATGGTTTTTATATTGCCCTTGTGCATAATTATTAAAATCATGCAGCATTAAGCTGAGTTGGGACCTTTTTCAGATGGTGCCACACATGACACCTGTTATCCCGGCGCTTCTGTCACCTTAGTAGTTAGCTTATTGCTGTTGGTGGTGGTGATGGAGGCGCTGGGAATCATACTCTTGAGGTAAGGGCATGTGTGGCAGAATTATAGAAAATAATTGAATATAGAAAAGAGCCAAGAGGCGCAAGTATGAAATTATTGAAAATAATTTCATTTTTGTGCCTTTTGGTGTGGAAACCCTGGGGCCGTGGGGCGAAGATGCTAGATCCTTTTTAAAGGATCTATCTTCTCGTCTCACAGAGTCCACCGGAGGGCTGGCTGTTACCTCGGCCAACATATAAGTTTGGCTATTCAGCGGGGTAACGCAGCCAGAGTTCTGGGCACACTGCCTCAGTGCAGCGGGATAGATGATATTTTAATGTAAGTATAGTTTTAGATTTTAATTTAGATTTTAATCTCTATTAGTTTAAGTTTGTTTATAATTATATCTAATATTATTACTGAAAAAAAAATACATACTTAGAAAAAAATTGAAAAAATTTAACTATTGTTCTAGCGCCTGAGGAGTCGGAGCTGGACTGGATGTGTGGCGGAGCGCTGGTCACGGACAGACACGTGGTAACCGCCGCGCACTGTTTGCAGTCAGGCGAGGACTATAAGCTGTGAGTCTAGAGTTATTTGATAACACAGTTGCTGTATCATAGCGGCTGAGAAGTCGGAGCGCTGGTCACGGATAGACACGTGATCACCGCCGCGCACTGTTTCCAGTCATCAGTAGGTATATCATAGCGCTGCCTGAAATTAATTCAAAAAAATTATCGCCAGTGTAACCTGGAGGATGTACGGATTCTAACGATACTCACCCCGATACATCCAAATCTGAGGCCCAATTGTCTAAGAAAACCGTAATCATTAAAACCCGTTATCATTAGCTTAAAACTTATTACCTACTCGAACTATTTAAGGAGTAATCATACATGCTTTTTGTCATGCAGGCATCTATGAACTCCGTAGACAGATTGAATTATCCGTTTGACAAACGAAGCATATAAGCTACATGGTGGAATAATGAAACTCACATACATACATGAACTCACATAAAAACCCGCATGAATCTTGAAAACATGACACTCCTTTTTTGATAATCGTGTAAAATGTATAGGTACGGCCGATTTCTGAATTGAGAATTTCATGTTGAGTCTGTCTCAAAGACTACTTAAGGACTAAATAAGCAAATTTTTGTTTTTGAATATTGATATCGGGCTGGTTTCTGAATTAAGCATTCAAGCAAAAACAGCATGCTCCAATTCTCAAACCTTACACAATATCAATTCAGAAACATAAATTTACTTAATTAGTCCTTAAGTAGTCTTTGAGACACTCAACATGAAATTCTCAATTCAGAAACCGGCCGATAGTCACGCGTCCGTTCACAATTACCATTTTTTAGGGTTCCGTACCAAAATGGTAAAATGGAACCCTTATGGTGCGACTTTCTCCGTCTGTCTGTCCGTCTGTCCGTCTGTCCGTCCGTCACACTCGATTATTTCAGTAACTACCGAAGCTATCGACATGAAATTTAGAACAGTTGTGTATATTAGTGGCCCAAAGACACTGGAATTAAAAAAAATTGGAAATTATTTTTGATATTATTTAAAAAGGGGGGAAAATCGGAGGGTTGAAATTTAAAAGTGAGATAACTGTACTGTGTGGGGTATCATATGAAAGGGTTTACTTTGTACATTCTAAAACAGATTTTTAATTATTTTTAGTCATGATAGTTTTTGATTTATCGGGGAAAAAGTCTAAAAAAATATTACCCTTATCTCCGGAGTTTACCAATCGAAAAATCTGAAATAATTATGGTCAATAGGAATTTATATATATTTTACAGGAAAACTATAGCCAATGCTCTAACTAGCATAGTTTTTTTGATATTAACAGTAAACCTTTACAAACAAAGTTAGTTTTACGGTTCATTAACAAAGGGAATTATTACCGTCAAAGATTGGGTTAAACGCAAGTTCTTCTAAGTACTCGTCGTCAAATAAACATATTGGTTTTTGCCTGATTGTTTTGCTTCAGTACCTACTTCTTGAGTACGGAACCCTCGGTGCGCGAGTCCGACTCGCACTTGGCCGGTTTTTTTTTAATGTACCTGCCAAATATCACGTTTCGGGCTTGGAATGAAAGATATTAGGTATCGGTTTTACCCTTGGATGAAATAAACACGTTTTACCCTTGTTTTTCCGCATTGTGTGGCATTGCTGTGAGTAGGGTATTGATGCAATAGGGAAGTTAGGGGACACACCTCTTCTTTTGATGACGCAGTGGCTTTTTTTTTTATTTATAGACTAGCGCAGTCAGACTTGCTGGAAGTAATGATGCAGCGTAAGGTGGGGCGCGCTCGCCTATAGAAGATGCCTATTCACTCTTGATTTGAAGATAGGTACCAATATTTATAAGCGGATGGAAAAGCGGAAGCCGTGAGAGCGTTTCATATCCTAGCGAGCCATGTGGTCTTACAGTGGGAGCTCCTGGGTTCGATTCTTAGCAGGATAAATTACACTTTTCAGAATTTTCTCTAGTCTGGTCTGATGGTAGGCCTCGGCCATGGTATATACCCTACTAGGAAAGACGTACTGCCAGGCTAATTAACGTTTCGGTACAATGCCGTGTAGAAACTGATGGTGTGGGTTTAACAGTAACAACCCTTAAGGGGCTCCAAGCTGCCAATGGCCTTGAGCGTTCGACTTCCCTTCCCCCCCCTCGCTTCATGTCCAATATTTTTTACCGCCGCCTGTGGCAATGACCGAATGCTATTTTCACATAACTGAGGTCATCTACGCGCCATCTCGCGTCGCTGCATCGAGTCTCTACGTAGATAAAGGTTTCTCGTCACAGGGTTTGGATCACAGAGGGGTTCAAGTCGGAGGTTCTCAAGTACGGACTCGAGTGTTTTTGAATAGTCATTACTTATTTTTAGAGTTCTCTAATTAGCGCCAGTTTGAAATTCTTTGTTATCGTACCGATTTCGTTCAAAATCGATATTTGGGGTTCTCTGGTAGGTATCACAAAAGACGAAACTGTTACTAAAATTTTAAAGAAGTCAGCGCCATTTGGTATTTGTTATCGTAGGTACTTACTGATTTTTGAAATTGGTACTTATCTGGGGTATTATTTGTTTACTTTTAAGCTTTCATTTTATGAGTCTGAATGAGTGCTAAGATAAATAATGTAGTTTTTGTGTTTTAGCCATGTTTATCTATTCCTTGATGCGATCTCTTATAAAAATTCTTTCCAAAAAACGACTTCCAAAGCCACTGTAAAGTAAAAAATAATTTTGCTTTCTACACACTATGTTGAAGTCGGGCGAGCCTGACGCGTCAGCTTTGCCTATCTTTGTTATACCTACTCGCCCAAATTCAACATAGTGTGCAGAAATCAAAATTATTTTTTACTATACAGTGGCTTTGGAAGTCGGTTTTTTGGAAAGAATTTTTATTTTTAACTTTTTAGTGTAGGTACTCTTAATCCCCACGGCTTAGGAGTGCAGTACCATGAGGCATCAGAGTTGAGGAGTTGGGACTTGGGTTTAATTATGAAGTCGTTGCTTGACACCTACAATATTAATTCACCATAAAAGATCCTAAATCGCTATTTTTAAGGAGTTCTGTACCCTGCAGCATCAGGGTTGAGGAGTTGGGACTCAGAGTTGAATCGTATACCTACACGTCACTTGATACCTACTATATGAATTCACCGTCCAAACTTCCTAACTCCCTAGTTTTGAGTCGTAGGTATACCTACAGCATCAGGGTTAAGGATTTGGAGTCAGCATCAGGGTTAAGAATTTTTTATGGGACCACCTCGCAAGCTTCTTCTAACCACTGAAAAAATTTCAAATCGGTTTGGAAACCACGGAGATATGCGGTAACATGCATTAAAAAAATACGCGCCAAATTGAGAACCTCCTCCTTTTTTGGAAGTCGGTTAAAAATACTAAAAAACAGCTAGCTGAAGCGCAGCCGTAATAATGGAGTAGTAATGGAATCGTAACTGTTGACACATTTACCTTGTGTCACAAATTATGCATTTTTTAATGCTTAATAGCCGTTAAATCGTTTAGCGTTCTTTTAAAACAGTAAAGCTTGGAAAATCGACGTCTGGCACTTAAAAAAAAAATACAGTTGTTAGACAAAAACTGTTTATTTCATTGTTTAGAGCTACTAATAATACAACTATACTATACTAATATAAACAGATTTCTTATCAAAATATGGTTTTTTAATAAACCATGCACAATAGCTGTCTTTTAGTCAATAATATATTATAGTGGTACAGTGGTTTGAAGCTAATAACCTACTCCTCAATGAGAAAAAGACAAAGTGTATCAAATTTAAATTACCTAATGTCAAACAGGTAAAAACCACTGTACAACTTGATCATGAGGAATTAGATTTAGTGGATACCGCTGTTTTTCTGGGAATAACGTTAGATGCTAAACTCCAATGGGGCAATCACATAAATGACTTATCGCCAAGAATTATGTGAACGATTCGCCAGTTGACAGACATAGAAATGGCGAGATTAGTTTATTTTGCTTACTTTCACTACGTTATGTCGTATGGTATATTATTATGGGGTAATGCTGCTGATATTAATTATGTTTTTGTGCTGCAGAAGAGGGCTGTTCGAGCCATATAATATGGGACCAAGAGAGCCAAATAAGTCAACAGAGATAAATTTAAAGAAATCAATATTATGACAGCGCACAACCAATACATATTTGAAAATTTAGTATACGTGCATAAATACATTGATAAATTCAAGAAGAAAAGTGATTGTCATAATGTCAATACTAGAAATAAAAATAAACTTGTAATGCCTGCTTCTAGGCTTAGTAAAACTAGCAATTCATTTGTTGGAAATAGTGTCCGCTTCTACAATAAGCTCCCAGAATACATGTTGAAAATGTCTCTGAATAAGTTCAAAGTTATTGTAAGACGTGAACTGATTAAAAAATCGTATTACCATGTAAAGGATTACTTAAATGACAAGGAAGCTTGGCAATGATTTGATCTAGTGGCTCAGATAGTTCCTTAGTTAAGATGATTTGTGAAATGGTGATAATGAAAAAAAAAACAACTGAGTTTGTTGTGGGCTCTTCTCAGACCAGGGTGCGTTTGGAACCCTCGTAGCTTTAGTTTTAAGATACCGTTACTGATTATCACCATTATATTTTATTTATAAACAACTGGAAGTCAACAGGTGTAGTATACCTACCTAAATTGAATAAAAATTATTTGACTTGACTTGTCTAACTGGTACTATCATATAGCTCTAAATTAAAATGAACAACTGAGTGCCAAATTTAAATATAGTTGCCAAACTTTTAATGCTTTTTAATTTATTTACCATTTATATTCAAATGCAACAATCACAAAAAAGTAGTCAATAGACCTTTGTGGCCCATAACTTAATTAGATAGCTACTCTCGCGATACAGGTCTGTGGTGTTTTGTAACTGCATGTGCGCTGACGCATTTCGCGTATAAACTTTGAATACATTAAAGTGTAATATCGTAATAGCGAACTACTAGTGTACGTTCAAAATAAAGTATCGGTAATGTAGATCAAGAAACACTTAAAAGAATATGTATATCAGCGTTCACGAGTACCTAGTGAAATCACCAACCTGTACCGTGGCGAGAGTGTCTAAATATTATGTAATGGGCCACAAAGGTATATTTACTACTTTTTTAATGATTATTGCAATTTACTTATTTGAATATAAATGAAAATCATTGTTTTATTTTAATTCCCTAACTATCACTCGATGTAAAAGCATTAAAAGTTTGACAAATATATCTAAATTTGGCATTTAGTTGTTAATTTTAATTTAGAGCTTTATGAAAGTACCAGTTATTGCCTAGCTAAAAGACAGCTAGTGTGCGTGGTTTACTCAAAGACCTTATTTTTGATAAGAAATCTGTTTTGTATTAGTAGCCCTACACAATGAAATAAACAGTTTTCGTCTCATAACGGTTTTTTTAAAATACCAGCCGTCGATTTTCACATGTTTTAAAAGACGACTAAGCGATTTAACGGCTTTTAAGCTAAAAAATTTGCATAAAACTGTGACACAAGGTATATGTATCAACAATTACGATTCCATTACCACTCTATAATTATTACGATTGCGCTTCAGCCAGTTGTTTTTTAGTATTTTAAGAGGTCGCATCAAGGGATAGATAAACATGGCTTAAACACAAAAACGTTATTTAAAACTATATTATTTACCTTAGCACTCATTCAGACTCATAAAATGAAAGCTTAAAAGAAAACAAATAATTTGGTATATAAAATATAGCTGTACGTCTAATAAAACTCTAGAAACTTTAATTTTCATGTTTTTTGGCCATAACTCAAAATTTGGTTTTTCACTTAACGGCCTTTAAGTAAACGGACGGCAGTATAGTATATTTTAAACACTTATTAACAAAAAATATGACAACTAAAAAACGCTCACTGCCTTTTAGACACGTACAATTTTCAATGTCACATTAGCTTTCCGATAATAAGTCAGCTTAGTGTGCCTTACTGTGTTGTAGATAAGTATTTGAAGAAAACTGTCACTTAGTTCTCGTAAATGCCATTACAACTTTTTTAGTACAAATCACTAAATTACGTACTTATAAACTTATTTATCGGCCTTATACTGTCGTAATTTGATGTAACCGTTTTTTAGAAATTCAAAGTAGGTACCTGAAATATAAACTTGAAATAGACGGTTACAAACGCAAAGCCGTATTCTACTGTCGAAAAGTCACATAAACGTATTTAAGTATCGGAAAATCGCGAAAATGATGTAGTTAGCCGTGTTCGGGGTCTCCAGATCTCAAAGACTATCAAAGATACTATAAAAAAATGTGACCCAGACTGTTCGATAGAGAAAAATTTGCTCTTTCACATAGTATATATAACTCAAAATTGGCAAAATGTATAAGTCGACTGACGGCAGAACTATACCCATGCAAAAAATCACGTTTATCTGTTGCGGCGTGATTGAAGGACAAACTATCTATTTATCGTCCTTGGGGATAAAATTTTCAAAAACTGTGAACCACGTATTTCTTCAATACGTAATCACCAAAATTCCAAATACTTATTTTCATGGCTTTAACTTGAAAAATGACAGACTGTCATACAAAGTTTCAACCCCTATTTTACCCCTTTGGGGATGAAATTTTGTAGGTATAACTGTGACACACGTACTTCTTTATTTTTTATTGAAGACCAAAATAAGTACAAGTTTCGTTGATATAACTTAAAAAATATCTTGAGACTCATACAAACTTTCATCCCTTATTTCACCCGTTTGGGGGTCGAATTTTCAAAAGTGATGAAACATGTAGGTAGGTACTTCTCCATATTTAGGTAGCCGTTAGTAAGTAAGTAGTAGGTAAGTAAGTGATTGTTGAACGATTTTATTTTTAAGATACTATCTGATGCCCGCGACTTCGTCCGCGTGGTCTAAGTATTTTTTATTTACGCAGGAACTACCTACTTAATTTTCCGGGATAAAAAGCCTATGTCACTCTCCAGGTCTTCAAATAGGTATACCCATGCCAAAAATCACGTCGATCCGTTGCTCCGTTGCGCCGTGATTGAAGGTCAAACGAACAAACCAATAAACCAACAAACAAACACACATTAGTATGATATATACATATAGATTGGATAAGTAAAATAAATAAAAAAACAAAAATGTTTCTTTAGTAGGTAAGTATGTACATTATCTAGGTAGCTAGGTAATAGCAAAGAATAGCTAATAGGTAGCTGACCCCACCCAGCCCTTGCTTATGCTTTGCGTTGATAGGTAGATCAGTCACTCAGTTCAAGATTTATACACGTAGGTATACCTATTACTACCTTACTATGATTTATCAGACTGCCTACCTACCTTACTATGATTTGACTGCCTCGTTGGTCTAGTGGTTAGCATGTTCGACTGCGGCCGACGAGGTCCCGGGTTCGATTCCCGGGTCGGGCCGTAGCAAGTATTGGGGTTTTCTGACAAGAAATTCTCAGTACTAGCCCGGAGTAAGGAAGTTGGCGGTGTTTCACCCCCGTGCCTCGGAGAGCACGTAAAGCCGTCGGTCCTGCGCCTGATCTCTCTCCGGTCGTGTCGGATTTTCCGTCCCATCGGGCTATGAGAGTAAAGGAACAGAGAGTGCACCTGTGTATGCCCACACACTTGTGCACTATAATATCTCCCGCGCAGATGGCTTATCTCTCTGGAGATACGCCGCCGTGGCCGAAATTCGGTCGGGAGGACATTTTTCATCATTATGATTTATCAGCTCGTAAATGAAAGATGTTTCTAAAATAAGTTATAAAATATGTCTGAACACAAACTAGGTACGTACCTACCTAGATCGGTTGATTTTCGTTGGTGTATTAGTTAGCATGTTGGACTGAGGATGGCGTAGTTCTGGGTTCAATTCCTGGTTCGGGCTTAAAAACTGATTTGGTTACCTTTATTTGCCTTTTTTACCCTTTTTTTCCTTTTTTTTGACAAGAAATTTTCATTAGGTACTTAGGTAATACTGGCCAGACTTTTAGCCTACGTGTTCCCGTGTATAGAATTATGTATTGATTTGAACTTGGGTATATTCATAATTTAGCTAGTAAAAAAATTATGGGTACTTACTAGATACTTACGCGATATTCATATTTTTAAATACCTTGTTTGTGTGTTGTTTTATTTTAGGCATTGTTAAAAATAGTTCTGCTGCAGGAATAAACCCATATGGTTCCCCATCTCACAATAGATGGCGTTGTTTGATTTAGCACAATTTAAAAAAAGAAACGAAAAATACACAAGGAAAATAAAATATGTACCAGTTTTAATATATTGTCCAGCAGTGCTAAGATATGGAAAAAATCTTCCATTAACATTCATTCAGTAATTATTAGAAATCACTACTTTTTCAATATTTCATTTACGTCTGCCGTGTTGGCGCGAGAGCGTTTTGGCGGGAAAAATGGATACGTCCTCCCCGTCTGAAAGGCATCTGCCATCTACCGCCCGTCGCCCGCGCAACACCCGCTAGCATTATTTGGCCGAAATATGTGAATTTTCGTGGAAAATCGCCAAAAATTAAAAAAAATCACTGCTGAGTTTTTACCTTGTAAATATTCTCTTTATTTTTATGTAAGTTTCACTTTCGTGGGTCCTCAGGTAATAAAGTTAATAGACAATCATGTGCGAAGTTATTTATTTTATAATTGCTTGTATTAATCTTAATAATCAAAAAATTATAAAAAGGCCTCCACACAATTGAAGAGCATGAATCTAAGTATTGCATTACATTTTTTTTCAAAATTATGTGATGCCATTTGAAGAAGAAAATAGATGTTCAATATCACGGAAATACGCTTGTAAAGCGTCATGAGCGTCTTAACAGGTTGGCCCGCTACCATCTTAGACTTCATCATCATTTACCATCAACTGAGATCGCAGTCAAGTGGTTTTTTATTGCACGTGTAGTGGAATAAAAAAACCAAAAAAGACTTAAAAATAATACATTACAGGTAGGTACTCGTACATTACACGCGTATTTTTTGCTTTACACAAAAGCAATTTCCGATTCGATGTAGCCTTTGATGAAAATTGAAAGGGTCATGAGTAGGTACATTATATTTTATCTAAGTAGATTATTATATAATTTCACAGTTCACGGTGATTTAAAGTAAGTATAATTCAGAACGAGTTCTTATTTAAACCTATTTGTTTTAAATTGGAGACACTTCTTCTACTAAAACTTATTTACTACTAGCTGATGCCCGCAACTCCGTCCGCGTAGTTAAAGGTTTTTGATTCCCGCGGGAACTCCTTAATTTTCCGGGATAAAAAGTAGCCTGTGTCACTCTCCAGGTCCTCAACTATACCCATGCCAAAAATCACGTCTATCCGTTGCTCCGTTGCGGCGTGATTGAAGGACAAACCAACAAACCAACAAATTAACAAACAAACACACTTTCGCATTTATAATATTAGTATGACTAGGTGACTACACGAGCCGGGGGCCATATAGCAATATTGTTTCATTATTGTTGACTTTCGTGTTTTAGAATTATAATCCTCATTTTAGGAACGTCAATATACCTATATACGTGACATCAAACTATTATTCTGAGTTATATTGGGCAGTCGTGTTATAAAAAATCCCGCTCGAATGGATTGTACGGTTACCACTGCTACTACGTAACGATACCACTCATACCATTATTCATTAATTACCTTTGGAATCTTATTCACATTTTTATTAAATGATATTTTTTTGTGTATCTTATATATATATATATATATATATATATATATATATATATATAAGATTCAATGTCCTGACTGACTGACTGATTTATATATCAATGCACAGGCTAAACCGCTAGGTTTAGATACTTGAAATTTTGACAAAAGCTTCCTTTTGTGACGTAGGCGCTCACTGAGGAAGGATTTTTGAAAATTCCACCCCTAAGGGGGTGAAATAGGGGTTGAAAGTTTGTATGAAAGTCCTTCATCTCTCAAGTTATAGCCATGAAACTTAGCATTTAGGCTTTCAGTTAGATATGCAGACGTACGTGTTTCACCATTTTTGAAAATTCGACCCCCAAAGGGGTGAAATAAGGGATGAATGTCCTTCATTTATCAAGATACTTTTCAAGTTATAACAACGAAACTAGGTATTTTGGCTTTCGATATAATATAAAGAAGTACGTGTGTAACAGTTCTTCAAAATTCTACCCTCAAACGGGTAAAATGGGGGTTGTCAGTTGGTGTAAAACGCCGGTGTTTTTCAAGTTATAGCCATGA
The DNA here is from genome assembly GCA_963932025.1 of Erebia epiphron. Classification (NCBI taxonomy): domain Eukaryota; kingdom Metazoa; phylum Arthropoda; class Insecta; order Lepidoptera; family Nymphalidae; genus Erebia; species Erebia epiphron. The sequence continues at coordinate 2,596,871 of OZ009946.1, forward strand.
AACTTGATATTTGGGCTACCGGTTTAAATTATGTAAAATACATAATTCAGAGTTATTACAAATTCTATACCAAAGGAAGTTAAATAGTCCTTCACTCACGCCGCAACAGAGCAACGGATCGACGTGGTTGTGTTCATGGGTTCTTTTTATCCCGGAAAATTAAGGAATGCCTATGGGAATTAAAAAAACTTATGCCACGCGAACGAAGTCGCGGGCGTCCGCTAGTTGAACTATAATGTACTTAATATATTTTTGGAATCTTCTCATCATTTTCTAGATGATGTTTGTATAGTTAATCTTATTTTCGAATATTTTTTTTCAACTTTGGTCTTTAATGCGGAACCATGGTCACCCCGCCAATCTTTTTTTAAATTTTACTAGGCTATGTCACCCGGAATAAGCTAGGGAATCTAACGATACCTCATTTATCAAAATCGGTTCAGGCGTATAGAAGTTATTGTGGATTATACAAACTCACATTACTACATAATATATGAACCCTGAAAACAACATACTCCTTTTTTCAGGCAGTCGCATAAAAAAGGAGTTTCAATTGATTTATTCCACCAGGACCACAATCCGCGTTGGGGAGCACAACACCCAAACCGACCCGGACTGCGAGCTGCACGTGTGCGCGCCTCCCGTCCAGGACCGGAAGATCAAGACCATCAAGAGTCACTCCAAATACAACAAACCGGAGTTCCACAACGACCTGGCCATGATTGTATTGGAAAAACCAGTTCAACTTAACGGTAACTTTCAGACATTTATAGACCCAGACCCGGTGACAGAGTCGCTGTTATTTATTAAAAACTAGCGAACCGCCCCGGCTTCGCACGGGTAGAACTAATAATCCTAATATTCTATACCCAATGTAGTCAGTGGGCAGTGGGCAGGTTTTACATTATATAATATTACATTGTAAGAGTACGTCCGTCCCCGTCCTCACCATACCTGCCACATTGTTTTTGTGTAATTTTACCTATTTAGTCAGCGCACGCCTCGTAAGCTCTCAGAAGAGACGATTTTTTCCGACTTCGTTGACATTATTGTAATTTTCGTAAGGATCTCTAATTTTTTTTCAAAATAAAATATAGCCTACTAGTTAATGCCCGTGATTTCGTACGCGTGGATCGAGGTTTTGTGGATCCCGCGGGAACTCTTTAATTTTCCGGGATAAAAAGTAGCCTATGTGTTAGTCCAGACTATAATCTATCTCTGTGCCAAGTTTCATCCAGATCCGTTCAGCCGTTGGGGCGTGATTGAGTAACAAACATCCATCCATACATCCATACATCCATCCATCCAAACTTTCGCATTTATAATATTTATTTGATTACTAGCTGATACCCGCGACTTCGTCCGCGTGGATTGAGGAGTTTTAGTTCCCACGGGAACTCTTTAATTTTCCGGGATATAAAGTACCCTATTATTTAATCCGGACTTCTAACTTTACGTCTGCAAAATTTCAAAGCAATCGGTTCAGTAGTTACGGCGTGAAAGCGGAACAAACATACAAACAAACTCACTTTCCCATTTATAATATTAGTAAGGATTTGATGTTACTCGCTGATAATGTAGTTTTCTAAAGGAGAAAGAATTTTTAAAATAGGTTTAGTAGTTTTTGAGTTTATCCATTACAAACACACAAACAAACAAACAAACAAACAAATCTTTCCTCTTTATAATATTAGAATATAGATAGATATAGACAAAATAAAAACGAAAGTAAACAGTCATAAAAATTTGTTCCAACTTTGGCCACCGAGATAAGTTGATTGGATTATACTAGCGAGCAAACTCATATATCTACTTCAGTACTTTTGCTGTCCCAATCTCTATACCTAGTTAAGAGATTGTGGACTACAGAATTGGCCATATTGTTGGTGAAAACGGGAATTCCACTAGGCTATCACCACCCTCAAATTGCCTATTTGAAACAATGTGATAATGATAACATCAATTCGCTCCAAGTTAAATATCAAGAAGAAGACTTATTTTCTTCTACTTTTTGCATGGATTAAGGAAGGAAGGAATCCTAAGCAAGAGCTTAAAATTGGTCTATGTCAAAAATAAATAATTTCGTACTGATTATAGAGGGTCTTATAAAAGACCTTAAATTCACATCCTTGGTTAGTTTTAAATTTGATAACCATTTAAAACTATAGATTAAAAAGGAAAAAGTGTGTTGAAATTTGATGACATCATAACTATGTATTTCATGCAAGACTTCCATACTAGAAGCGCGTTTTTAGGGTTGCGTAGCCAAATTTGGAAAACAAAAACGGAACCCTTATAGATTCGTCATGTCTGTCTGTCTGTCCGTCCGTATGTCACAGCCACTTTTTTCCGAAACTATAAGAACTATACTGTTAAAACTTGGTAAGTAGATGTATTCTGTGAACCGCATTAAGATTTTTTTACAAAAATAGAAAAAAATAATAAATTTTGGGGGTAAAATAAATAAACAATAATAATGTAATAATACTTATATTGAATTGATGTTGTGCCATGTCCATTAGATTATTATATCTGTTGTATTTTATTTTTTGTATGGTGTACAATAAAGTATATTTTACTTTACTTTACTTTACTTAGAACTGAAATTCAAAAAATTTTTTCATCTAACCCATACGTGTGGGGTGGGGTATCTATGGATAGGTCTGCAAAAATGATATTGAGGTTTGTAATTTTTTCTAAATTGAATAGTTTGCGCGAGATACACTTCCAAAGTGGTAAAATGTGTCCCCCCCCCCCCTGTAACTTCTAAAATAAGAGAATGAGAGAGCAAACTTCCACCGAAAATTGGTTTAAACGGGATCTAGTAATTAGTTATTTTTTAATACGTCATAAATCGTAAACCGCAATTTACCTTCATTCAATCAACTCAAATATTTAAAATAAAAATATTTTCAATAATTTAAAACTTACTACAGGTTTTTACGGAGTGCGAGTCCGACTCGCACTTGGACGGTTTTTTTTAAGTTTGATTAACGGCCGATTTCTGAATTGAGAATTTCATGTTGAGTCTGTCTCAAAGACTACTTAAGGACTAATTAAGCAAATTTTTGTTTCAGAATTGATATTTGATTTGATTCTGAATTAAGCAAAAACAGCAAGTTCCAACTCTCAAACCTTACACAATATCAATTCCGAAACAAAAATTTGCTTAATTAGTCCTTAAGTAGCCTTTGAGACAGACTGAACATGAAATTCTCAATTCAGAAACCGGACGAAAGAGTTGCTGATTTGATTGAGTTGCCATCATCCCTGTATTGTTTTGTCAGACTACGTGTCGCCGATATGCCTGCCCCGTGGGGACCAGCTCGCCGCTCTGCCGCTAGGGGAGCTGGTCACAGTGGCAGGGTGGGGCACCATGAACATGACCACTGAAGAACGGGCCAAGATACTGCAGTATGTAGCAGTAAGTGTCTTGAAAAACTACAATTTATCGAGTGAGGTATCAAAATATGAAAGAGGAGGAAATTCTGAGTGGATAAAATAATATGAATATCCATATCCATTTTCCATACTATATATACTATATCCATCCATACTAATATTATAAATGCGAAAGTGTGTCCGTCTGTCTGTCTGTCTGCTACGCTTTCACGGCCCATCTGTTCAAGCGATTTTGATGAAATTTGGTACAGGGATAGGATGTATCCCGGGAAGGACATAGGCTACTTTTTATCCCGGAAAATTCAAAGGTTCCCGTGGGAATCTAAAAATTTATCTGTTCAACCGATTTTAATGAAATTTGGTACAGGGGTAGGTTGTATCCCGGGGAAGGACATAGGCTACTTTTTATCCCGGAAAAGGACATTGACCAAATTCGCCTAAGAATCAACATACGTTTGAAATATACAGTAATTCTTAGCTTATTTTATAACCTTTATTCCAAATATTAGAATTCAACGGACACTTCAAATTAATTAAAAGTAAATAAATGGGTATTCAATTGATTACTATACGTTTCCGTCTCTCGATTATTAACCACAGATCAATAACTTACAGGTTAAAATAATATCCAATACAACCGCTTGAGCGCTAGATCCGAATCGTAAGAAACAAGATAAAAGCAGCTTAAAGTGCTAAGTGCGCTAGTATTCTGAATCTCGCAATGCCATCTATTGAAAGTACAATAATTTAATATTTCTAACGCCATCTGTGAAGTTATCGATGAACTATGACGATACCTGCATCCTTATTAATAACGCCATCTGTAATGTTTTTGACGGACTACTACGAATCTTGTCTTATCTACATACTGTTCACAGCTGTATTACAATTCGTTAAAGATGACATTTATTTGATCAAGCAGATTGATTGCGAAAGCTGAAATATCCTCAAAATTGAAAATATTTTTGGTAATAAGTAATTTTTTAGCAAGTGTCCGTTGTTTTAATCTGCTCTCAAGCATAAAAAGGTAATAATTTGAACCCAATAATCAATGTTTTATGACGGTTGGTTCTTAGGCGAACTTTGTATGGGGACGGAACAATGTCCTTTAAGAGTTTCCGCGGGAATCGAAAAAATGTATCTTTTCAACCGATTCTGATGAAATTTGGTATAGGGATAATTTGATATGCGAAAATGCGAAAGTGTGTCTGTCTGTCTGCTACGCTTTCACGGCCCAACTACTCAACCAATTTTGATGAAATTTGGTACCTACAGAAATAGGTTACATCCCGGAGAAGGACATAGGCTACTTTTTGTCCCAGAAAATTAAAGAGTTCCCGCGGAAGTCAAAAAACCTTTATCCACGCGGACGAAGTCGCGGGCATCACCTAAGTAGATGATACTTCCTCGGAAAAGTTAGAGGTGCGTGGTCGGAGATTGAACCGTGGATATCTAACAAAAAAAATTTGTACGTAAGGGTTGCCTGACTGGATATGCTGCAACTTTTCATACTGTAACCATCATTGTAACACATATAATTCAGACAAATAAATTCTATTCTTTAGTCTATTCTATTCCACGAAATTGGAGACCACTAACAGCTTAGATCCTTAACCGCTAGGCTATCGCATCGCCTCTTCACTGGATTTTCCATGTAAATATAAACTAAAAACTGTGTCATCAATGATTCAACATTACGCCTGACATTGTTCCATTGTTCATGTTGCCATTGTTCATCTTTCCATCAGACAATATGATATGCTGTTCGAAATTAGGTATGCTGTACAAATTTTCCTCATTTTTATACAAAATAAAATCTATTATCGATCATTATGTGTTTATTTACTGCTGTAAGTTCTTAGAAAATTGTTATAGGTACCTACTTACATACCTACTTAATATCAAATACCAAGTAATTATACCGATAAAACATGGTATGTGTAAATATTATGTAGGAACAGAGGTGGTACTGTCGTCAGTACTATTATATTATTCTGTGGTACTGTCTTGGTGATATAAATGCATGGTTTTCATGAGTAGAGCTTAGACGTAATATGAATAGGTGAACTCAACTTCTACACTATAATATTATAAAGATTTGATTGTTTGTTTGTAATGGATAAACTCAGAAACTACATACCTGTTTATACATATTGTTCATAATAATTTATTAGGGGTTAAAGTATGAAATTGCCGATTTGTTCAGCTTTCTCTTAGTCTATATATTTTATGAAAGCTTGCCCCCTTAAGTGTAGCAATAAGAACTTTATCTGTCTATCTAAGTATCTTCTTTTGGATTACCTAATTTAAAGTAACTAATCGACAAACGTTATTTTTTAAAGGTGCCGATAGTACAGCCGGAGACATGCAATGTCTTTAGTCATAGTTTTCGCGTGACCAACACGGAAATATGCGCAGGCGCACAACACAACAGGGACGCCTGCGGAGGAGATTCAGGGGGTCCGATGATGAAGGTTTGTATTTAGCTCTAGATTTATTAGGTACTAGCTGATGCACGTGAATTCATCCACGTGGATTGAGGTTTCTTTAATGCGTTACCCCAGACTATAATCTATCTCTGTGCCAAATTTCATCCAGATCCGATCAGCCGTTCTACTCTAGCGTGATTGAGCAACAAGCATCCACCCATCCAGCCATCCATCCAAACTCGCATTTATTTTATTAGTTTATATTTCGATGGTAATTGGTATGGTAATTGTATATTTAAAATATACAACTATGGTAATTGTATATTTTATCCATACTAATATTATAAATGCGAAAGGGTGTAAGTCTGTCTGTCTGTCTGTCTGTCTGCTACGCTTTCACGGCCCAACTACTCAACCGATTTTGATGAAATTTGGTACAGAGATAGGTACCTTTACGGGGAAGGACATAGGCTACTTTTTATCCCGGAAAATTCAAGAGATCCCGCGGGAATCGAAAAAACTTGATCCACGCGGACGAAGTCGCGGAAATCATCTAGTGCTTTTTAATTAAATATTTATCGCTGGTATATTGGTACATAATCGTCGTAAGTATATTAACGACGATTTTGATAACATTAACTACACCACCAATTTTTCCGGATTTTCTTCTCCCCCAGAAGTCGGGTATCTAAGGAAGATTTCCCCCTCGAAAAAAAAAAGAAGTAGAACCGCATTTCAAAGTGGTTTAAAATAAGTACTCAAGTATATTATGACTAGCCGATGCCTGGGACATCGTCCGCGTAGTTTAAGTTTTTTTTAACTTCATAATTTTCCGGGATAAAAAGCCTATGTCACTCTCCAGGTCCTCAACTATATCCATGAATAAAATCACGTCGAACAGTTGCTCCGTTGCAGCGTGATTGAAGGACAAACCAACAATCCAACATACAAACACACTTTCGCATTTATAATATTACTAGATGATGCCCGCGACTTCGTCCGAGCGGATTTGTGTTTTTTGTATCCCGCGGGAACTCCTTAATTTTCCGGGATAAAAAATTAGCCTATGTCCTACCCCGGGATACAACCTATCTCTGTACCAAATTTCATCAAAATCGGTTGAGTAGTTGGGCCGTGAAAGCGTAGCAGACAGACAGACAGACAGACACACTTTCGCATTTATAATATTATTAGTATATTAGTATGGATTATGATTGTCTTCCAGGTGTTTGATACACCAGATGGACCGAAGAATGTTCTGGTGGGCGTGGTGTCATTCGGACCGACGATATGCGGGATCCGAAAACCCGGGGTTTACACCTCAGTGCCGCACTTCCTGAAGTGGATACTGGACCATATCATGAAATAAATCATACTTTTTAAATGTCTGATTGTTTTTCATTCACTTATTTGTAAGTACAGTAGACTCTCACTAATACGGCACTATTAAAATCCAGAGGGTGTCGGATTATTGGATTATATAGAAAAAAAAATCTGATATTATATAAATAAAATAAAGAATTTCATAAAGTGAATATGATATATATTTGTATTAATGTTCTTAACGTCTTTTTTATAAATGTAACATATCTCACAACTAAATAATTACCTACATAGTTTTAAACTAATCCTTGTATAAGGTCTGTTTTTGGGCGACGGAGGCGTGGGCGGAGGGTGCCGGATTATTGGACGTATCGGTCTATTGAAGTGCCGGACTAGTGAGATTTTACTGTACCTACCTTTTTTTAAAATATAGGCTAGCGATTGGCTGCAACAGACTTGCTTGCAAGTGGTGATGCAGTCTTAGTTGGAGCGCGCTTGCCTTGAAGATAAATGGACGTTGGAGTCTCCAAGCGGCGCAAGACCTCGGCCTGTGGATGTCCGTACAAGAGACATATAAATGTCCAGCAGTGAACGTCTATTGGATGACGAACACGACCAAATAATTACAAAAAACGTTAAAAAAACATACCTAGTATTCAAGGAAGCACTTTAGCGTGCCTCCTTGAATCTCAATCAGATAATTTAGCGCTACCAGTATGCCTAGGCATCAAAATCCTCAATTCTAAGATACTTGTCACTTGTCAGGAGTACTTTACGTTTAGACAGCTCAATTACTAGAGATTACGGCTCAAATATTTTTTATTTTGGACAGACTAAGCCTTTGACTACGGTCTCATAAGTTGATAGTGCAGGCTAAGATGGATTTTACGAGATTGGGTAAGAACGGTTTGGCTGTTGAAAAAAGGAAGGAAAGAAATATCTTTGGGGCTTTCAAAAGGGCTGTTCGAGCCATATATAATATGGGACCACGAGAGTCACTAAGAGATAAATTTAAAGAAATCAATATTAAGACAGTGCACAACCAATATATATTTGAAAATTTAGTATACGTGCATAAACACATTGATAAATTCAAGAAGAAAAGTGATTGTCATAATGTCAATACTAGAAATAAAAATAAACTTGTAATGCCTGCTTCTAGGCTTTGTAAAACTAGCAATTCGTTTGTGGGAAGCAGTGTCCGCTTCTACAATAAGCTCCCAGAAGACATGTTGAAGATGTCTCTGAATAAGTTCAAAGTTAATGTAAAACGTAAACTCATTGAAAAATCTTATTACCATGTGAAGGATTACTTGAATGACAAGGAAGCTTGGCAATAATTTGCTCTAATGGCTCTGATAGTTCCTTAGTTAAGATTATTTGTGAGATGGTGATAATGAAAAAAAAAACCCCGGCTGAGTTTGTTGTGGGCTCTTCTCAGACCAGGGCGCGTTTGGAACCCTCGTAGCTTTAGTTTTAAGATACCGTAACCGATTATCACCATCGTTTTTTTTTAAGTAAGTAATTTTTAACGTCAATAAGTGTACCTACAGTGTACCTATATTGAATAAATGATATTGAATTGAATTGAATTGAAAAAAAAATTATTTGCGGCACAAAAATTAACTCAAAAAAGCACATACTAATGCGGTGAAATATGATGTGTCCATTACATTGTGTGATGTGTCGATGTTTGACACTAAATCAAGGAGGCAGTTTATAGCAGGAGCAGGCAATATTATTTGTATCATGCAATAAATAATTTCGGATTCTGATTCTGATTCTAGTAATAGTTAGATATGAGTGCTATCATGCGCACTCCCTGTGCGTACTCCCGCGCTCAATTAGCAGGTTTTTTTTTTGTTTCGCACTCAGTTATCCTGTGACATGGTGTCAGAGACCTTTTTTAATGCAAGTTTTGCTCTGAACCCTCTGAAGTTGAGCTCTGTGAGTTTAGGGTGCCACTCACGATGATCGTAAAGTGGTGGGGTGTTTTTTTTAAACAAATGGTTATTTCTAGATATTATATAAATATATATATTTAATATTTATTAATGTTTTGTAATGCTTTTTGTTTTTCTTTTTTTTTCTTGTGTAGGTACCTATGTTAGTTTGAGTAGCGGCCCTGAATTCAGATACCTGATGAGTAGGTAGGTACTCCGTCAAATTATTAAAATATAATTAGATCAAATTAAGTATTAATAGATAATATTATAATACAATTATTAATTTATTGGTAATTTAGTCGAATAATATTTTATTAAAATATAAAAGAATTAGAATAAATGATTCAAATTATTTAAGTTTGGTCATTAGTGATTAGTCTTGCTGTCAAAAAAAAGACAATTAGCAGGCATGAACCTATAAAAATATATAGGTTAATGTTAGCAGGTTTACCTAATCATTAGTGTAATGTCGAAATGATGAGAGGCTACATAATAAGACTGGGGTGGGGATTCCAATCCCGAGGCAAAGCCCGCACGCATTTTGTTGATAAGAACGTGTAAATTGTGCATTAAATAAATAGCCCAATGATGAAACAGCATTACGATAAACCCTAAAATTTCAATTTTCCAAATTATTACTATCCAAGAGCACGATTCCAACATAAAATAAACAAATATTATACACTAGATGATGCCAGCGAGTTCGTCCGCGTGGATTAAGTTTTTTAATTCCTGCGGGAACGCCTTAATTTTCCGGGATAAAAATAGCCTATGTCCTTCCCCGGGATACAAACTATCCCTGTACCAAGTTCATCAAAATCGGTTGAACTGTGAACGGGTGGGTTGCTATTTGTAATTCCTATGGCTTCTGTTTTAAATAAATGCTTGTTTAATAGCTTTTTTAAGTCGCAAAGGAATTTTAAAATTAAAAACCGGCCAAGTGCGAGTCGGACTCGCGCACCGAGGGTTCCGTACAAACCTGTAATGAGTTTTAAATTAAATGTTTTTTTTTTTAAATTTGAGTTGATTGAATGAAAGGTAAATTGCGATTTACGATTAATGACGTATTAAAAAAAAACTACTTACTTGATCTCGTTCAAACCAATTTTCGGTGGTAGTTTGCATGGTAATGTACAACATATATTTTTTTTAGTTTTATCATTCTCTTATTTTAGAAGTTACGGGGGGGGGGACACATTTTACCACTTTGGAAGTGTCTCTCGCGCAAACTATTCAGTTTAGAAAAAAATGATATTACAAACCTCAATATCATTTTTGAAGACCTATCCATAGATACCCCACACCTATGGGTTAGATGAAAAAAAAATTTTTGAGTTTCAGTTCTAAGTATGGGGAACCCCAAAATTTATTGTTTTTTTTCTATTTTTGTAAGAAAATCTTAATGCGGTTTACAGAATACATCTACTTACCAAGTTTCAACAGTATAGCTCTTATAGTTTCGGAAAAAAGTGGCTGTGACATACGGACGGACAGACAGACAGACAGACATGACGAATCTATAAGGGTTCCGTTTTTGCCAAATTTGGCTACGGAACCCTAAAAATTCCGTGTCCTATCCAATTTACTTCCTCCAATTTCCTCTCTGGGAAGGTACTTAGAGTTAATCTTAAGTCTATAATAGTTTAGTTAGGTATAAATTTTCTTTTTATCGATTTTATTCCTAGTAGGTATTTATCTATTTACTTCACTTTATCAAAGGAATTATCTAAATCAGATCTTTCTTAATATTTTCCTTCTTTTGACCCTTAAACCTACTGACGTTTCGGAATAATATTTTTATCATTTTCGAAAGAATTATTATTTCCTGGATGATGTTAACTTGTTTTTTCCCACACATAACGGAACTTGTATTTTCCGGTGTTCCCTCCAGATTACGTGATTTCGATCTTGTATCCGTAATACCGTTTAAAACTTACCGTATTTTAGGTGTTTCGGTTTGCCCATGTGCCCACTGGCAAGTTTTTTAGCAGAACTCGTCATACCATTGTCAATTTTGTGAGTAGAGTAGAGCAACTCGTAGAGTGCACAAATAATATAATAAGTCTATGGCACAAATTGTAAAAAGCTGACATTTGCAAGATTTTGGTTCTGGGAAGCTACATGCCAGTTGACCCTTGGCCTTATTTAAGTTTTCGTCGAGATATAAGAATCTGTCAAGAATTCAAGAATTAACCACTGGGCACTTGACTGCCTCGTTTGTCCAGTGGTTGGCATCTTCGACTACAGCCGAAGAGGTCCCGGGTTCGAGTCCCGGGTCGGGCCATAAATTCAGTGTTGGGTTTTTATGATTAGAAATTCTCAGTACCTACTAGCCCGGAGTTAGGAAGTTGGCGGTGAGCCACCCCCGTGCCTCGGTGAGTACGTCAAGCCGTCGGTCCCGGTTATTATTACTAACATGATACAATACAATGTCTTTATTTTGCAGAAAAATAAATTTACATTATTACCTACATACATGTTACAAAGTTATAGTCACATGTTTCGCCTAGCAGGAGGCATGCAAAATTTGTATATAAACACACAGTTACAATAATCGTAATTAGAATTTACAATTTACATTACAATTATTAATTATATAAGCATTCAGTCAAATTAAGTACCAACAGTCTAACTAGCGTCAAGAAAATGTCCAATTTGACCGCTTTATTATTTATCATCAAAGTACTCATTTATAGAATAATAGCATTTTTTACAAGAAATTCCTTAAGTTTATGTTTCAACCATACATTAATTATAATACCAAGTATAGATTGCTAACTCCCTTATAAAAAAAATTCTAGGTTAATACTATCGTTAGATGGCGCTACCAGGCTCGCTCTTTATATGATTATAGTAAAATCGGTGAAATATCGTATTTTCTTGGTGCAATTTGTATTAATTATTTATATAAAATTATCAAAATACAAAAATTTGATAAAATCACATATGCAAATAGCAAATTTACATTCAACTAATTTTAACAAACAGCTTGCACAGTTACGCCATCTCAGATTGTGCGAAGAACTACAAGGTACCGGCGACTTTAATGCGCATTTAGCGAGCTTTGATTGAATGTATGAAGTGAACAGTCTATTGGTTTCAACATATGTAGGTATACTGAGAGATCTGTCTGCAAAGCTCTCCTGTAACTTATTATAAATTCTTGGTGCCATATTTATAATACTTTTCCCGAATTTCGCAGATGAGTGCTGAGTGAAGTAAATTTTATTTTTTCTTCTTTCATTCTCAGAAAATTTAAACAGATTTTTATTCATCCTAATGAATACAACAACCTAATAGATGTAAAGAACTAAAGACATGGACAAGGAAGTGTTTTAAATTTTTGGAAATACGGCTTGCATGAATCAGTGGGTTGAAAATAGATGGTGGGTGACAAATAGACCTAATACCTACATCTTTTTTGGGATTTCCTTACAAAATAATACCATATCGTAATGTTGAGGTTACGTAGGCATTATAATATGCTACCATAATTAATGTTAATAGTCGTTAAAGCCCGCCAAATCGCATTGGAGCAGCGTGGTGGGTCTAAGCTCTAATTCCCTCTCTCCCATGAGAGTGGAAGCCTGTGTCCAGCTGTGGGACGTTATTGGGCTGTAGTGGGTGGGCACTGACCTATCATCATCATCATCATCATCACTACAGCCTATTAACGTCCCACTGCTGGGCATAGGCCTCCACTCTCATAGGAGAGCGGGAATTAGAGCTTAGACCCACCACGCTGCTCCAATGCGGGTTGGCGGGCTTTAACGACTATTATCATGTTAGTGATAATAACCGGGACCGACGCCTTAACGTGCACTCCGAGGCACGGGGGTGAAACACCGCCAACTTCCAACTCCGGGCTGGCACTGAGTATTTCTTAATTGAAAAACCCAATACCTAACTTTTATGCCCGACCGGGAATCGAACCCAGGACCTCGTGATCCGCAGTCGACTATGCTAACCACTATACCAACGAGGCAGTGACCGATATTATAATGCAAATCAGTGCTCTGAACGAAATTATGCAACATTGAAATGGGTTGCATTATATATTTTGTGGTTGAAGATCCCCAATCCCAAGGGGAACTGCAATCATGTAAGGATTGCCTTCAATTGTTAAAGTTTGGCTTCAAAGTAAAATAAACCATAACAGCATTGAATTAGAGCTCAATTTCGTGTATTCATTCTCATACGTTTAGGTATGTACGATACCCTAAACTTTTGTGTGACGACACAAGAGACCACAAATCTACACAATCACGAAACGTAGCGGGAAACCTACGTTATCAATTACGTCGAAGTCATGCTCATAGCGCAGGATTGCCCCAGTAAATATAACCAGAATCGATAAAAAAAACATTATTTTTTCAGGGGTAGGTACTTTCCGTAGCATTAAGGCTGATTTACATAGGGTCAGTAACAGGCGTCAGTGCTGACGCCGAGAACTGTCTCACACTGTTTACATGTAGTCACTAATCTTGGTGTTAACACAAATAGACTTTAAATTAGAGGTGGTTAAATTTAACGATTAGCAGTGGCAACACCAAAAGACTTTTTGCCGGCTACTCTGGACTCTCTGGTTAAAAAAAATTATGGTCGACCATTCCCTTTCATATTAATGCATTTCACAAAATAGAAATAATTATCCCAGTAGTTTTTGGACATTAGCATCGCAAAATAAAAGTGAGTGAACACTTGGTTATTTATTTACGGTGTATGATATGAAAAGCTTTTATAGCAAACTTATTTGTGCGAAACAGTGTTATCAGTTGTTGCAATAAAAACACATACAGAAGCAAACTAGATATTGCTAGATCTTCGTTGTGCACTGTCTTATCAATTGAACCCAGAATTGGAAATCTTGTCAAAAGCATGCGAGCTCATCCGTCACATTGACTCTTCTTATAACAAGTGTGTGAAAGCATTATTTTTAACCCCCGACGCAAAAAGGGAGGGGTGTTATAAGTTTAACGTGTCTGTTTGTGTATCTGTCTGTGGTATCGTAGCGCCCAAACGGATGAACCGATTTTCGTATAGTTTTTTTTTGTGTCATAGATAATTTTATTCCGAGTGTTCTTAGCCATGTTTCATGAAAATCTGTTCATCCGTCTGAAGGTCATCAGATTTTTTCTTAATCTGTTACTTCCATATTATGTCGGGGGTATTTTAAATTTGTAATTTATACTTGTTAAATTTAAACATCTGAAAATGTATTTTTGGACTTAACGGGCCAGCGGAGGGCGAATTGCCCATACAAACGTAATACCAAAATAATTTGTAATTCGAGAATATTTACACCATATTATGCGATTATTAAGATTGAACTTGTATTTATCTAGGTCCCTCGATAATTATTTTTTCAAAATACTTTCCCAAAATTAAATGAAAGCACATTGCGTTTTGCATGTTTTTACGACATAAATGACATGTTTTCTCCTTATTTGTTTCATATTAAAACTAACGATATCACACGTACTAATTGATCAGGAACATAGCCTATATTTTCAAGTTACGGAATAACAACACTAAGTTAAAAACACAACAACTTTTCATTTATCATTTTTGGTATTCACGGAACTTGGACTAAATGTATAACAAATTCTGTACGCTCACTGCTATCGCGCTTGCACGCGATCATGTGTCACTAGCCAAATAGAGATAACAATATACCGGCAAATTTATATTTGCGGTTCGAATAGAAGTTGCTAGCGGGGTTCTACCCTTATTTTATTTTATTACGTATTAGTTGGCGAGCCCACTTGCTGCTACTTGCTGGGCCCTGGGCCGAGGGGAGGCGTGGGTATATTCATTTTATGCAGTAGGGAGGCGGATATAAGTTTGGGAACCCCTGGCTGTTACGTAACAGTCATGATTCATCAAACGTATATTAGCGCTTTAGTATCGTGAAACCAGTCAGTACCTTCCTGTGTCCTGTCATTGTACAGCGTGGTCGTGTATAATATCAGCATCGGTCAGATATTCGTTCGTGTGATAGAATAAAAGTAATGACAAATAACTCGGTTACGATGATGGATTACATAATAAGATCAACAATACTACTAGTCGTCCTCTCAAATGTGGCATCTCGTAAGTATTCGTAATTTTTCCATTAATAGTGTTTTCCAGAGCCGGTTTGCCTTCTTTTTGTCGCTTATATGTATTTATTTGTGACCGATTCACACGTATTTAGGCATTTTATTTGTTATTGTGTTCATATTAGTTATGTAGGGCGGCTGTCCCGAAGCAGGTTCAGGAATAATGAAGTCCTTTTTGGTGTATATGAATATAATAAAGTAGTTTACATAAAGATATTGTACAAAAATTTAAGATAGGTACGTCCGTTCGTTCCGATGTTAGGTATACGAAGGCGGCGAGTATAGTCGGAATTGGATCTTCTATGGAAGTTGAGACGCGCGGCATACGTGCTGACGAAGCGCAGTCGTCCAGCATAACACCTCCATCATCAGAACAGCAATTATTCGGGGATCAAAGACCGAATATTGCGGCATATAGGTCTTCGTTAAAACGGCAGGCAGTCTTTTTGTTGTGTTCTTGTGAAAACGAAGCTTCTTAGGTGATAAGATGGTTCAGAATCTCCTTAGACAGAGAGATAGGCGTGGGTTCACGCTTCATCTATCTCCTGTAACGGTATGATCGTAAGTTGGTGATGTCTTCTGCTCGCATAATTTTGGAGAATTGACCTTCGGGCATTCAGCCTCTATGAAATGAAACCCCTGGAATTGGTTGCTATAAAAGTGCAGGTGGTACTATAGTAGTATGTTACATGAAATAAGTTAAACTGATAAAATATGCTAATTGTAATTGGACTACGATTAAGTTCTGGAAAGCTGAATTCAATGCTAAGCTCTAATAACTAAAACAGGTAGGGTACATCTATGAAAAGGAATACTTTTAAAAATCTAAATTAATTTAATTCAATTACATTACTACAAATAGTTGAAGAAATCTATAACTGTACTACTCGGAAATTCTTGCATATTTCATCCAAAAAAAATACAAAAATGCGAGTAATAACCATATAGCAAGAACAGCTCATTATTCTTTAGTCACAATGTGACAGAAGTAAGAGCTTTTCTGTTTTTTTTTCTGATTAGAGGAATGGTACACCTAGAAGTATATAAAAGAAGTATATTTGTTAAATGTAGATATCTATGTAAAAGTAAATCTAACAGAAATATGGTGTATATAGTATAAAGTGTAAAATTTTAAGTAAAGTGTATATTGTATAGGTACTAAAGTATAATTATTATGTATAAAATTCTGTATGATATATCTTATAGTAACCATTTGAATAAAATATGTAGGTACCTACTCAAAACCTATCAGTAAGCTGCAATACGATCGTGGGAATGTCGCGAGGGCTTCATTGCAATATGTTTGAACAGTCTAAGGTAACTTAGATAAATGGCTTAAATGAAATCTAATGATTTTAACGGATAAATTAGCTTTAAGTAATTGGTTTTTTAAATCGGGATTTTGAAAAGGGACCACGGACTTTCTTAGAAGTGTATATATATGTAACTTGATTGTGAGTAATAGGGTTTTGGATAGGAATTTCGAGTATGGGTAACTTAGAGCATGCGGTTTTAGGAGGAGTTGAACTTTTGGTTAAAAGTTCGGAACATGTAACATATTTGGATTTCTTGGAGTTAGCGCGTACTGGTATAGTTCCTTTTGATGAGCCATCTTTAGTCGTTTTTGAATTAGTTTTCTCTACAATAGTAAATTCATACTCGGCTAATTTTAAATTCCAACGCGTTATACGAGGACTTCGATCTTTTAAGTTGGATAAATGTGAAAAATCAGAAATTAATTTAAACTTTCTGTCTAAAAGATAGGGCCTAAAGTACTTAGTGGCCCAGACTACTGCGAGGAGGTCTTTTTCTGTCTTGGAATATCTAATTTCACTGTCGTTCAAAGTACGCGAGGCGTATGCTATCGGTTTGTCGGCGCCAATAGGGCCTTGTGTCAGTACTGCATTTAAAGTCATGTCAGTGGCAAAGGTAGTCAAGTTAAATTCTAGATTAAAATCGGGATGAGCTAATACTGGGACACTTTTAATAAGCATCTTACAATTTTCGAAAGCAGTGATGAAATCCGAATTAAGTTCAAGTTTTGCGCCTTTTTTCAAGTAAGATGTAAGAGGCTTGGTCATCTTGGCAAAGTCTGGTATAAACCGTCTATAAAAACCAAGGATGCCTAAAAATTCTTTAATCTGCTGACGATTTTGAGGTAATGGATAATTTAAAATATGAGAAATATAATTTGGATTGGGTTTTATACCATCTGGAGAACGGATGTGACAGAACGGCGTTTCGCGTTTGAAAAATTTAGATTTATCTACTTGGATTTTCAAATTAAAGGCTCTTAGGCGTTCGAACAATATGCGCAAACTAATCACGTGTTCCTGTAAGGATGTTGAGAAAATTAGAATTTTGCCTGAAAAGATTGTGCAGTTCGCCAGATCTTGAAGGACACAGTTCAAAAGACTTTCAGAGATTGCATATGAATTTCGTAAATGTAAAGTTGTAAAGTACAAGCACCTTCCAATTTTATCTAAAAAGTCGGTAGAGTCAGTCGGATGGTTTTTAACTATTTTACTAATTGGTCGAAAATCTAAAATTGAACTAACTTTATCATTTGAATAAAATACGTCCGAAAATTCTTTAGACAGGTTAATTAAATTAATTGTCTCCTCTGTATTTAATTGTTCTATGGGCAAACGTGATATAACCTCATGATTCCACTTATCACCGACGGTGTCAATTTCACACCTTGCAGGCATGCATTGTTCGTCGTAAACATGTGCAATTATAGGGTTCCCTAAAGAAATTGTAATATCGGTATCTGTGGGATTACAAATTTGAACAAAAGTTTTACCGTTTTCAGCAGATGATATGCATTCATTTATATAGCATTCGGACATGTACTGATTTGCTATAAAAATGTCACCATGGGAAAAGGTAGTGGGCATTTTTATTAATTTTGTGGTTTGAGCAGGTAGAGTTACAAGATCATGGGGAATATTATGAGGTTTTGGAACTTTTAAAGTGGTGTACTGATGTAACTCCGTCTGCGTGCAGTTTCCTATATGGCTAGGTACAAATGAATAATGAGAATAATTTTGAGGATCAAGGTCAGGTTGGGATTGGTAAGTGAATGATGGGTCAAGACAATCAGAAGGAATATACTTTTTATACTTTTGTCTGTATTTTCTTGGTTGCATGTTACTGTAAAGGTTCCGTCGCGAACGATGAGAACAAGATCTATGCCTGTGATAATTTAGAAAAAATGCATTATGAGAAAATCGGTCTTTATTCTGTATATAAATTATATTTAATTCTTCTTTCGCGTATTCTAGAGCTTTTTCAAGAGTAGGGGGTTGCATACATCTTATTCTTGATCCTAAAGGTTCTCTAAGGCCTCTCAAAAAAGTTTTGAGGGCTAATTTTTGATAAAGCGTTCTTTTGGCTTCTATGGTAGTTTTTACAGTATCATGCAATTCTACATAGGTCATGATTGTGCAAAGTAAATTCTGTACCTTTTCGTAAAAAATAGGTAGAGTGTCTGAACCTTGGACTAAAAGATACAAATCTGTAAAAAGTGCCGTTTCGTCGCGGTTATCGGAAAATGAATTTATTAAAGTCGTTCTAATGTTACTCCAATCGTTGGAATTGCCGTTAGTGGATAAAGATCTTGCGGCAGATCCTGTAATTTTGTTAAGAATTCCACTAATCAAGGAAAGGTTAGAAAATTCATACTGTGGATCTGGGTTTAAAAATGTACGGACTAACTGATCGCTTAGATTTATAAATCTCGTTAGAACATGGGAATTTCCATTGAAATCTGGTAGAAACTTGAGTGATTTGTTAATTTTGTCTAGTAAATCTGCTTGACAATTAATTTTCTCCAACGAGGTCATATTTCAATATCTAACTTCTTACATAAATTCTTTAAACTAGGTATATAATTACTATTAAAAGTATATAAAAATTAAATTACGTTAAACTTCACTTTGTTAAAAATAATACTCTAAAAACTACGCGGGCTAGAAAAATGTCGTAATACGTATAGCACCCTGCGCAAAAGTAACTACAACAACCAATTAAAAGGATTTCAAGTACTCACAAAACTAAAGTCGCTGGCGAGCTCCAATTCATCGATTTTTGGCACCGAGTAGTAAACCTATGGTCTGTGATTTTTGGTATGACATGAAGACTTCAGCGGCAGCTTCTATGACAGCAGCTCCTTGTAGGTTCTGTCGTCCTGTCAAGGAATTCGAAGGCGTCGACCTGATTTTTAGGTGATGCACGAAGACCTTGAAGCAGCAGAACGATCCTCTAAGACTGCGCCAGTTATGTAGGGCGGCTGTCCCGAAGCAGGTTCAGGAATAATGAAGTCCTTTTTGGTGTATATGAATATAATAAAGTAGTTTACATAAAGATATTGTACAAAAATTTAAGATAGGTACGTCCGTTCGTTCCGATGTTAGGTATACGAAGGCGGCGAGTATAGTCGGAATTGGATCTTCTATGGAAGTTGAGACGCGCGGCATACGTGCTGACGAAGCGCAGTCGTCCAGCATAACATATTAAGACACAGTATTTTGGTTTACGTGATTGTTTACGTCAGTATTGTGTGTACTAAGGAAAATTGCGGGAAATTCAAAACATTACTTAATAATATTAAAACAACAATTATTACGCTTTTATTGCTAAAACATAACAATCCAGACATCCTCTGGCAAGGATATAACGATAATACCTACCTATTACACTCCGGACGCTAAAGGACATTTCAATTACCTACGTTTTTAAAAATATTGATAGCAATTTATCGGAATAATTAATCGACCGAGCGAAGCGAAGGTCTCTGAGTCTACTTGAGTGAATTTGCACTTGTCCGTCCGTCCGTCCGTCCGTCTGTCAGAGCCTTATAACTTCTGAATTACTGAACGTAATTACTTCAAAATTAAAAATTATATATATAAACCGATGACCTCCCGCCGAATATGGCTTAAAAAGTAATAAAAATCTTTATTTCAGGGGGGCTCTCATAGAAGCGAATATGAAGAAAAAATATTTTTATAGCGTTACATAGGGTTGCGGTATATCATTTTAAAGATAATTAGAAAAAGAGTCCAAAAATATTTTTTTTTTAATTTTTCCCCTATAATTGACAAAATGGGGGGTTCTCAAAGTGGAGATTTTCTAACGTCCAAAGTTGACCTCAGAACTTTAAATTTACTGAAATGCTGAGCCTGAAACTTGATCAATTATTAGACTTATATCCTGTACTTGAACAACAAATACTAAAATTTGATAAATATTATATGGAAACGAAATTATTTAATTTTTAATGAGCCTATTATTTACAACAGAACTTCACAATGATGTCAATAGATGGCGCCGCGAGGTCTCAGTTCGGGGCGAACCACTAGTAAAATAATAATTTAAAAAAACAGCTGTATAATAAACTCTGACAGATCCTTTAATATATGTTTTTAAACTTATAATACTTATAACTAAGTAGGGGTTGAGAATTTATTTCTTGATCGTAAAGTAAAGAAGTAGTAAAATTAGAAGAGAAAGCACAAGGAAAACCAAAATTGTTTTACTAAAACCCGAACGAAAAGCATTCCTTTATGAAAGGGGGGTTCTTATTTAGGTAGCTTACGCATGTCGCATCGATATAAATTATGTAGGTAGGTACTAGATGGGCCCTTTCATCCACTATCCACGTTCGGGATGGAATTCCTATAGATCCTTTCTTAGTTCTAACTCCATCTGTTTACACTGTGCATTAATATTTGAAAAATATTTATTAAACTGTCAGGGGGCCAGGATAAGGTAATTAAACTAAAAAAAAGACTCAAAAACTTCCTTTAATATTTTGATGTAATTGTTTGGTTTCAGGGATCACAGAAGAGGCATGCTTTGAAGCTAAAGGAACCTGTAAAGTTCTTATGGAGTGTGAATATGCAAAAGAATTGGTGAAAAGCATATTATCAGGCTCAGATACTTATAATACTAACAATAGTACGAAAGAAAAATTACGAAATATGCTTTGTGGATTCGATGGTACGCGCCCAAAGGTAATGTAAAGGATCATTTTAAATACGGAGGGTAGAGGTAAGGAGTAACATCTCTGTATATAAAAAGTGTCCGTCGAAATGTATTAAATTGGGGGCACATTAGCATCAGGGTAAATTTAAAAGGAAGCGCCAAATATTATTATAGTAGGTTTGAGAAATAAACAAGGAAAGAAAACGTTCATTATCATTTTGTGCAACGTAAGTTGTTGAAATTTTCAATAATTAACTACTATAGTCGACAATAGTACTAAATTTTAAACTGCCTACACCAGCGCCTCTGTGGAAGGGTTTTGAACTGTTTTGAATTTATAGCAAACACTGGACACTTTTTCAACTTTTCTCCCGTATGAGATGTTACTACTCCTTACCTCTACCCTCGATAATTTTAAAGAATGCGCAAAGTTTCGATTAATTTAAAAAAAAAAACTGACACGCGAAATAATGTAATTTTATTATAAACTAGCTGATGCCCGTGACTTCGTTCGCGTGAAATCAGTATTTTTAATTCCCACGGGAACTTCTTAATTTTCCGGGCTAAAAAGTAGCCTATGTCACTCTCCAGGTCCTCAACTATACCCATGCCAAAAATCACGTCGATCCGTTGCTCCGTTGCAGCGTGATTGAAGGACAAACCAACAAACAAACATACTTTCGCATTTATAATATTAATATGATGATACAGGTTTGCTGTCCCAACATTCCATTTAACTCCGACGTAATAGTTTACAACAAGTCCGAAGAGACCGCCACAAATAGACCGAAGCCTTCCACCACCCCGCTTGCCGACCTCGTCCGGAGGACCACGCCAGCAATACGGACCACAGAAGTACCGGTGACCACTGAAATACCAATAGAAACTGAACCTCCAACAGTTCTGGCTGGCCCTTTTCCTGATAGAAATATATGTGGCCAAGCGGCAGATTCTGATAGAATACTTGGCGGTACAGTAACTGCTATCGACGAATTCCCTTGGATGGCCCTCATCAAGTTCTCGGACAGTAGGTTCCTTTTGTTTGACTTAGCTTTTTTCCATTTAGTGGGATCCGCTCTTTTAAGTTCATTGCTTCGCCTAGCCATATGGCCTAGCCTTGAGCATACGTGTCTATTGGCTCTCCGGTTTAGACAGTCAGTTTAAACTATGTCATTTAGAGCCTGCTCAAGACATAAAAGCGATCAGTAAATCAGCATTCATCAGATCCTTGTTCCTCCTTCTCTGTTCTACCACAGAACAGCGGGAACAGCGTTGGCATCTTTATGTGGTTGACGTCCAATCTGCTCACATGAAACGTTTTATCTCGACGTTTCTGATACGAACCGCTAAGGAGTGGAACACCCTCTCAGCGCACATGTTGACTGCTATGCCACGTAATAACTTAAGTACCTTCAAGGCAGGAGTGAATAGGCATCTTCTAAGCAAATGCGTTTCAATCTAGACCTCATCATTGCTTTGCACTAAGCATTATTGTCGTCAAACGTAAGCCTATTACGCAATTTTAAAAAAGGTAACAGAATATCACGAGTTTCTGAGTTTCAATGATAAGCAAGTTCCTAATGTCTGCGGAAAGTCAACGCTCTCGCAGTCCAGGACTAGCTCATCGTCGAAAAAACTTCAGTTTTGTGTATTTCTTTTGCAGAAAACAATAACTTCAAAACAAGTTGTTCAGCCACTCTCATCACGGACCGTCACCTTCTAACTGCTGCTCACTGCATGAACAACCAATTAATAACACCGTGAGTAAAGCATATTCTGTCAACGAACTTTGTACTGATGTTCTTGTCTTGGTTTTTATACAGAATACACCAGATATTATAATCTGTTGTTTTGGGGGTTCAAAATTGGCCTTTTCGTTTCCCCCGTGCCTCGAAGAGCACGTTAAGCCGTCGGTCCTGGTTATTATCACTTTCATCTGATAATAATCGTTATAAAAACCTAAGAGTTTCAATACTCTTAGTATTCGGTTCGTATGCGGAAGGACGTGGAAACCCGCTGCTTTAATAATTATCCCAAGAAAAGTAATGGGAACGAGTTACGATTCTCAGTAATGAGGAATATACTACTCAGGAAGGGACTTTTAATGATAAACTTAACCTATAAATTTCTTTGCAGTTTCAGCGTCCGCCTGGGTGAGTGGAACACCCAGACACCGAACGAGTGTTTCGAGGGGCAATGCGCAGATCCGCCGGTGGAAATCGAAATAGAGAACATACACATCTACCCGAAGTACAACAAGACAATTTTGTTTTTTGGGGACATCGCCGTTATAAAACTAAAGCAACCAGTTACCTTTACAGGTATGTAATATCATCATGTCGTCGTTTAAACCGATTCAACTGACGTCCACAGTTGTCGAAGATCTCCATATAAACCCCTCCTTTTAGCGATACGTAACAGTTACATACGCCGTTATATTTAAGAAGCTTCAGCAAAACCTTTGTTTTTTACAGAATTTATACAGCCCATATGCCTGCCTACATCCGAATATATAAAGATGCAGGACTATTCGCGGGACAGCGCCTACTGGACTGCTGGTTGGGGAGTAACTGAGTTTGGTAAGTTTACCATATTTAGTGAGTCTTAGTTTATATATTAAAGAAAACCAACAATCTTATTGTTCTAAATAGTCTTAAAATTAGGTTACTTATAGCTAATAACAGGTTTTCTACGAGACACTAAAAGAACAGGGGTACCTGTTGATACACAATAAAGTTGTTGAGAACTATACCAGTTGTTAATCAATTAGTTGCACTTGACTGTACCAATACAATGAATAATTAAAATTAAATTTAGTGATTTTTTAATTTCGCCCATATTAGGATTCTCAAGGGTCTTTCAATAGCAAAAACTCCTTTTTTAGGGGTCACATCTGTCATTTGATCACATCTAAGAAAATAAGAAATAAACTTAGACGATTCGATTGACATCTCATTCATCAAAATCAGCTTAGTAGTTTCGGCGCTATTGTGGACATACATTAATACAAATATACCTACATACAAAGACTAGATACTAAAATTTGGCTTTCTTTTGGTTTTGCCGCATTTGAGTAAAAAAGATCATTATAATAAAAAATAAAAGCGCTAACTTTCAACTAAAGAAGAAAAAAGATTGATGAAGGAAACCTGTGCCTTATTAAAACCACTAGATTATTTGTAAAACAAATACGTATTCTCATAGCTGATTTTATTTTAAGGTGAACCATCCGAAGTCAAACGGAAAGTGGATGTCGACGCTGTAGTAATTGAAATCTGTCAAGCTGTCATACCTGACATCCCAGAATCATCGTCACACGCGCTGATCTGTGCCGGAGGTAGAGAGGGCAAGGACTCGTGCAGGGGGGATTCTGGAGGACCTTTGATGAGGGAGGTTAGCGAGAACTACAGATCGAACTGGTATCTCTATGGAATCACCAGTTTTGGGCTTTTCCAATGCGGGACAGCAGGCATACCTGGGGTCTACACTAGGGTCACTGCTTACATGGATTGGATTCGCGAAGTTGTCCAGACTTGATATTACAACTTATATTTAAAATATTTTTCATTCAAACTTTATCCCAGCCTTTGTAACGTCAAATGTTATCAAGGTACAGCTGTGCTAAAGAATAAGGAGAGAAGATTTTATGCATAGACGAATCTACGAATCTGGAGGAAATACAGGAGAATAAATTAGACAACAATATTAGATTCGTAAAAGTGATTTCACAAGAATTACGGTTTCATGATAAAATATTATGGAATCTTTTGATAGGAAATGGGAAAAATGCTAGTACTAGTAACAAGGTTACGTCCAAAAAATATAAAATAAATAAATAAGAAGATTTTAATAGTATTTGAGCTGAAGATTTTTGAGGTTTACAAAATTATGCTACCAATAAAGTTACCGTATCCGTACGTGTACGCCGTACGGTGGTACGAAGGACGGCTATTTGACATGCATGGAAATACGGAGAAGAATCGCTATCGGATGGCTTTCAGTTTATAAGACCTTCTTGGACACCATCATTATATCTGAAGTTTAATTGAAACGTAAGTCTAGACAAGATTTCTGATCTAGATAAGCATGAACAATTGTCTGTCTTTAGATACTAGCGATTCGCCCTGAACTGAGACCTCACGGTATCCATATGATAATGTTAACTATAGCGCCATCTATTGACATCATTGTGAAGTTAAAAATAAATTAAAAGAATGGCTAATCCAAAAATGTTTTTATAGCATAAAAGATTTTTAAATGAATAGACCTCAATAATACGATTATCATGTAGCAAAGCCCTGACAGGGCCTCATGTCCATGCATGCTAATAGCTAATTGTATTATGTAATAATATAATTTATTCTTTCATGTCTTACTATTAGTAAGTAAGACATGAAAGCTATTGTCAATAAATAAATGACTAAAAATGACTAAAGTTCTGTTAAAAATACTGAAGCTCATTAAAAATTAAATAATTTCATTTCCTTATAATATTTATCTAATTTTAGTATTTGTTGTTTAAGTACAGGATATAATTCAAATAATTGATCAAGTTTCAGGCCCAGCCTTTCAGAAAATTGAGAGTTCTGACGTCAACTTTGGACGTTAGAAAATCTTCACTTTGAAAACCCTCCATTTCGTCAATTTTAGAGGAAAAATTAAAAAAAGAAAAAAATTTGGACTCTATTCCTAATTCTTTAAAATGATATTCCGCAACAATATATAACGCAATAAAAATATTTTTTACTTCGCATTCGCTTCTATGAGAGCCCCCCTGAAATAAAGATTATTATAACTTTTTAAGCCATATTCGGCTGGAGGCCATCGGTTTACATAATATTATATTTAAATTTGAAGTAATTACGTTCAGTAGTTTAGAAGTTATAAGGCTCTGACAGACGGACGGACGGACAAGTGCAAATTCACTCTTAGAATTTGCACTAGACTCAGAGACCTTCGCTTCACTCGGTCAATTATTGTTTCCAATCCAGTTGCCAATTCCTGGAAGACCAATGCAATTGTGTTTGGTTAAGTCTACGTAAGAGCGTTAATAATGTGTGGGAAAGGGGGATGATATACATTGCACGGTCTAGTCATTATTCAAATCTGCCACTGGTGAGGTAATTGCATAGCTCATTTGTAATAACGATCGTCTTCAAAATAAGATAATCTATACTAATATTATAAAGAGGAAAGATTTGTTTGTTTGTTTGTTTGTTTGTTTGTTTGTAATGGATAAACTCAAAAACTACTCAACCGATATTAAAAATTCTTTCACCTTTAGAAAGTTAGATTATCAGCGAGTAACATAGCATAGGCTATATTTTATTTTGAAAAAAATTAGAGATCCTTACGAAAGTTGCAATAATGTCAACGAAGTCGGAAAAAGTCGTCTCTTCTGAGAGCTTGCGAGGCGTGCGCTGACTAAATAGGTAAAGTTACACAAAAACAATGTGGCAGGTGTGGTGAGGACTGGGACGGACGTACTCTTACAATGTAATATTAAAATGTAAAACCTACCCACTGCTCACTGGCTACATTGGGTATAGACTATTAGGATTATTAGTGCTACCTGTGCGAAGCCGGGGCGGATCGCTAGTAAAATATATAAGAAATTGTAATCGTTTTATGTAGGAGATTTAAACAGTTTTAAGTTTTTAACTGTCAATCTGTGTAAATTATAATCAGTTAACCCAGAAAGTTCGCCCAATGACTTTGAGTGAAGTGGACCAATCAGATTTTATTAGAAATGATGTGATAAAATTATTAGTCGTCTTTCACTGATTTTAGATGATTCAACACAACATTCCGCTCCGCTATAATGCACATTGGACAGAGACCACTGGACAAGTACCCCAAAAAAGAAACTAGTTTTCATACATGAACAAGTAGTGCCAGTGTTATTTATTGTTTAGTATTTTAATCCATTGATGCTAGATCCTTTTTTAAGGATCTACCTTCTCGTCTCACAGAGTCCACAGGTGACCGGAGGGCTGGCAGTTACCTTGGCCAACATATAAGTTTGGCTATTCAGCGGGGCAACGCAGCCAGCGTTCTGGGCACACTGCCTCATTGCAGCGGGATAGATGATATTTTTAATGTTTTGTTTTTAGTTTTTAATTTAGATTTAATTTAGATTTTAATTTTGTTTCCCTATCCATTTATTGGTCCTTAAGTACATACAGAGGCATTGTCCATAATTACTTCTGCTATAGTAAAAAGAGTAAAATGTGTCAAGTAACTAAGCACGTTCTATCATTGTTTGATTCTTTATTTTAATTAAATTTTAGTCATTAGCATGTCATTAAGAAATACATCAGTATTAATTGTTTTATATTTGTATAAGTGTTAAAGGGTGTGTTGAATAAAAAAATAGAAGAAAAATTGATGTATTTTATTCAATTTCAACCATATCAATGACAGAACAAAGAGATCAAATTTTCCACTAGCAGGTAAGACTAAATAATTGAAATCTGAATCTATCATAAGAGTAGAAGTTTCTACGTTTGCGGTCCAAATCACTGTGATAAATAACGTGCTTTCACTTCATAATTATTATCATCTCCCATCTATAAACGGAGCGTAGTAATATTCGAGCTTGAATGTTGCTTGATTTGACAAATTGCTTGAATGAATTTTAAACTGTCGAGTCGAGATTCACGTGAAGATCTGTTTCGATTTTATAACTCCTAAATCATAATCACCTTCAAATCTTCTATATCTAGAATAATTCAAAAATCATTAAATTATCTACTGCACTTTTTTTATAACTAAGATTCCTGTTCTGTGGTACTAGGTTCTCCCTTTAATTCTTGTGTTTTCTTAGGAACTGTTTCATGAAGTCTATGCTAGTTTATAGTTAATATGATCTAGGATGCTAATATGCTCTATGCTAGTTTATAGTTAATAGCTCTTGAACGCAGTGCATTTTTTAATAGAAGTTGGCGTTATTTTGCGGAAGTCCATGATAATAAAGGAACTAGAAGTTTAATTCGCTATAATCCGCGACAATATGTAATCTACAGTGTGTATCCCGCACTTGTAACCCGCAAAATTCACCATGCCATAGAAATCTTCCAAATTATTCTCAACGTACGTTTCACTCCGACACCGGAGCATCTTCAGGAGACGTTGACTCGATAACGCACGATTGTATTTTTTTTATAATTGTATGTTTGAATCTTAATCCTTTGACCACATCATTCAATCGTCATCATCGGTGAGACTGGATTTTTTTTCTGAATATTTTATGAAATCTCCACGGAACTCTGGCGACAGACAAGGACTTCCCAATCGATATGATTTATTCTTTCTACTTCCGCGTTTCTTGCTCGGGCTTTTTCTTGGCGACAGTTGTATGGAGTCCACCGTGGTCGCTCCTGAACGCGGCGCGTAGTATCTTTCGAACAGCATCGGTTGTTGCTGGACCCTACCGTACATTAGCTCCATCTCGTGCAGAAACTCTTCGCGTCTCATTCTCTCTTCGTCGCGTCTTGTTTGCAGCCGCATTGCTATGTCCTCTTCGTGGCTGTAATTTAAACATAATATTATAATATTATAATATGGTATGTATGGTGGTAGTGGTATACCAACTTTGTTACTACGCAGACCTCTATTCATCTCTTAGAAAAATCAAACTTCTAAGTTCTCGTTAATTAAATTCCACCTTATAGTTAGTTATCACCTAATTCCTCAAATAGGTTTGTGAGGCTTTACTTCGAAAACTCCATTAAAATGAAATGTTTTGCTGTTGACGACAGCTATGTGACTGACTAGTAAATGATCTACCGTATTATGCTATGGATAATATTATTTGCAACAATATTTTGATGGACTATTATGAACGTCTTTGAAGATAAGGCTACTTTTTATCCCGGAAAATTTAGGAGTTCCCGAGGGAATTTAAAAAACTTATTACACGCGAATGGAGTCGCAGGCATCAGCTAGTCATACTAATATTATAAATGCGAAAGTGTGTTTGTTTTTTGGTTTGTCCTTCAATCATGCCGCAACAGGGCAACAGATTGACGTGATTTTTTGCATGGGTATAGTTGAGGACCTGGAAAGTAGGCTACGTTTTATCCCAGAAAAGTTCCCAAGGGAATTGAAAAAAACTTATTAAACGCAAACGCATCTCATATACTTCTAGTCCTGGATCTTCACTATTTACGACAAAGAGTATTGATTTTATTGAGAAACTAATTTGAAAGCTTACTTGTTCTTAACAAGATGCCAAGCGGGCTTAGACCTGAGCAAGCGGTCCCGGTGCCTGTTATCTGCTCTTCTGCGCTGCTCAGCTAACCGTCTTGCTGATTCCATTTCAAACTTCTGCCTAACTGCCTCCGCTCTCAACAGCGCTGCTAAGTTAGACCTTCCAGCTGCTATACCCTTTAAGTCTAGGGCAGAATATGCTTGCGTTTTGTTGAAGATGTCTTCTGGTTTTGTGCTCGTGCCATTTTGACTGTCACTGCTCTTGCTGCCTTGGTAGATTTTTTTTGTCATGTCGTTCATCTGAAATTAGTTTCAATCGCTATAAAAAGTCCTTAGGTTTACGCCACTGACCTCGTTATCCAAGTTAAATTATTACCTTTATGGTGTTCGTATGCTAACGGGCATCGTCGTAGTGGTTTTTTTAGAAAACACAAAAGTTTCAATTGATATGCTGTACCCTAAAACAAGGCCACCATAAGCGACCCCTACAGCTCTCTGCATAACACTTACAGGTACCTACTGGAAAGAATTATTTTTATAGGGTAATATCACCCTGCCTCGCTATTGGTTGGTTTCAAAATTGGTAATTATTACCCTTTCGCTACTCAGACTAGGAAAGTAGACGTAGTACGAAGTAGAGTAGACAGTAGTGTGTGCAAAATGCAGAACAGAGCTGACGGGAACTACCTATTAGTAAACTAGACTACTTAACCTAAATGTATTTTTATTCATCCACTTACCTTTTTCGATGCTCTTTCAGCAGTATTAAATCTGAATGGCTGAGGACTTGTCGTAATAAAGTCCTCTTTGGCCTTCGCCTTCCTTACATCCTTAGAAGGGCTGGAGCAGCGATGCCTATCCGAAGAGGTGCTTGACGGGACAGCGGGGGAGGGGTCTATAGGCAGATCACTGTGGGCTGCAGGCGTAGATAGGCGGCTTCGGTCGCGTACAGCCATGCTGCCTGGAAAGCTGGAGGTCCGTAGCAGTTCCTCAGCTCTGACACGACGATTTATGGAACTGAAATGTTGAGCTAATTTTAAGGAATCTATGATAAAAATATGAAGGACATTCAGTGTAAGTAAGTACGTACTAAGCAAGACCAGGGACTTTCGCAATAAAATTCTGTTAATATGTGTACCTATTTCTGTCTGTCTGTTATGATTAAAACAACCTTGATCAACCTCACATAGTAAGCTTCGGCAAGAGACTTCAGAATGACGGATATCACCACAAGTTGTGATAACTAATCTCATATATTAAGTCAGAAAGCATCATCACACCATCATCAATTATCCTTTCAACTGCAAATTCCATCTTAGTAGGTAATAGTAGTAGTAGGTAGTCTGGAAGTAAGTAATTAGATACGCGGAAGTTTTTTTTGAAGAATTTACCGAAAAAAGTTGTCCTCCTTCAATTTATCGTAGAAATAGTTGGAGAAGAGGTTCTTCGGCACGGGGCGCGCTCGGAAGCGCTTCTTCTTCTTACTCTTCGGTAGCACGTTGACCGCTCTCTCGCATAAGCCGCTGACGGAGCCTTCCTCACGCTTCGTGAAGCTGAAGGGCTTCATCTGAGCTCGCAGCTCTGCTTCGCTGTTTATCTTTGTTATTGCCCGTCTGTGTAACCAATAATCTTAAAGTTTCCTAATCCCATCATCATCATCACTTTAACTCATATCAGTAGAGCACGAGTTTCCCACCCTGGGCAGTGGGCACCCTGGCTCCACTGAGCCAGGGTGCCTGCTGGTTTGATAAACTTCACACATCTTTGAAAATATTATGAAGAACTGTCAGGCATGCAGATTCCTTGACCGTTTAAAGCAAGTGATATTTAACTAACTTCTTAAAACACCCATCAAAATAGAGGTGCATGCCCGGGGATCGTGCCCGCTACCATCCGAATATGAGGCCGGGTGTCTATAAACCACTAGGTTTCCTTTTTTTGGAGCTTCCAAGGGATCCAAACCCAATCCAAGGGATTTTCAGAAATTCCACGCGAGCGAGACAGGGGGGGGGGGGGGGGGGGTTAGGTATTCAGTATTATCTGGTTCTAAAGGTCGCGATTTGATAAATGTTATATTTAATTGCATGATAGCAGTACATAAATAGACCCTGGGGTTTTCCAGTGGATATCAGTATTCAGTAACGAACGTCCTGTTTTAAGCTTGACTGTCTGGCTGTTATAACCAAAACTAACGATATTGCGAATTTGCGATATATATTATGAATCTGAATAATGTTGTAAATAAACTGTTATAATGAATTTGAATACTTGTTTACTTCTATTGGGGTTTAATTGTTAAAAATTAATATATTTATTTAACTTTTTAGATTAAGCATTTAAATAATTTAGCACGCCAAACCTGGCAGGATATGTGGACTCTATATATTTATTAACATCTATGTCAAAATGTTGCATGTACCCATATTCTGACAAAAAATAAATGATTATGATTATGTTTATGATTAACTAATCCGCCCCTGCTTCGCCCGGCTTCACACCATTATAAGTTACCCACATTTTGGTTAATAATTTAATATAAAAAATTCTTTTTAAACAACCGACTTCAAACTCCCGCGCCAACTTTACAACAACAAGCACACGCTATAGTTATAGGTAAAGTACTTATTTTATTGTTGATATTTTAAATACCGCTTGACCGATTTCGATAAAATTTATATGGGACCACATGGGAAGTATGCCCTTTCAAATAAAAAAAAGAATCATCCAAATCGGTCCACCCAGTCAAAAGTTCTGAGGTAACAAACATTAAAAAAAAAAAAAAAAAACAACACAGTCGAATTGAGAACCTCCTCCTTTTTAGGGTTCCGTACCAAAATGGTAAAATGGAACCCTTATGGTGCGACTTTCTCCGTCTGTCTGTCCGTCTGTCCGTCTGTCCGTCCGTCACACTCGATTATTTCAGTAACTACCGAAGCTATCGACATGAAATTTGGAATAGTTGTGTATATTAGTGGCCCAAAGACACTGAAATTAAAAAAAATTGGAAATTATTTTTGTTCTTATTTAAAAAGGGGGGAAAATCTGAGAGTTGAAATTTAAAAGTGAGATAACTGTACTGTGTGGGGTATCATATGAAAGGGTTTACTTTGTACATTCTAAAACAGATTTTTAATTATATTTAGTTATGATAGTTTTTGATTTATCGGGGAAAATGTCTAAAAAAATACCGTTCCCCCCCCCCTTATCTCCGGAGTTTACCAATCGAAAAATTTAAAATAATTATGGTCAATAGGAATTTACGTATATTTTACAGAAAAACTATAGCCAATGCTCTAACTAGCATAGTTTTTTTTTATATTAACAATAAACCTCTACAAACAAAGTTAGTCTTGCGGTTCATTAACAAAGGTAATTATTTATTAATAATGGTACGGAACCCTTCGTGCGCGAGTCCGACTCGCACTTGCCCGGTTTTTTTTTGAAGTCGGTTGAAAACGAGCTGACCTCATAGCTTGATCTTCGAGTATTTTGTCGTATAATGGTATGCGGGACTCGATGGGCACCGGCCGAGCTCGACACCGCTTCCTTTCCCGCTTCTGATGCAGCATGTCAGCTGACAACGACTTCTGTAGACCTCGGAGCTCGGTTACTATACGGTCGTCTTCTTCTCTACAAATAAACACCCAGAAAGTACCAGCTATGCATTTTAAGATGATCAGGAACTTCGACTTAGGTATAAAGTCCTTATAAAGTCCGACCTGATGCCCGCGATTGCGTCCACGCGGAATACTTTTTATTTATTTCCACAGGAGCTATTTATTATAATGTGTATGTACATACTTTATTACACACCACAAAAACACAATTTAAGAAACAATATACAAGGAAACTTAAAATATAGGTACAATAAAGCGGTCTTATCGCTAAGCAGACAACCTTAGAGCTAGGGAGAAAATGAAGAAAGGTAGTGACACTCTCCAGGTCATCAACTATACCCGTGCAAAAAATCACGTCGATTCGTTGCTCTTTTGCGGCGTGATTGAAGGACAAACCCACCAACAAACACACTTTCGCATTTGTAATATTTACCGACCCATTCAGTACTGAGCATGGGTCTCCTTTTAGAATATGAAGACTCTAAGTCTGATTTAGCAGACTGCACACTTCGATGTAGTAAAATAAATATTTCTGTCGACGGGCGCAAAATTCTGCAAATAGGCATAATACACTAGCACAGAATAATATAATAGTACTGACACTAGGTACTACGTCTAAACCATCTAAACTAATATTATAAAGAGTGTTACGCTGCCGGTCTGCCTCGTCAGCGAACCGTGCCGCGATTATCAGATTCCGATGTGAATACGTAAAACTGGACAATAAGTGCTTTCGCTTACCTAACTTCGGTGCGAACAGACATCCTTTACTTATTATATTATTTTACATTTTGTTATACCTTTATACCTACCACTTGTTATACCACTTAATTAAATAGTTATACACACCAAAAGGAGTTCATCATTGCAAACCTGCTTCGGGACAGCCGCCCTACATAACTAGAGGAAAGATTTGTTTATTTGTTTGTTTGTAATGGATAAACTAAAAAACTCGACAGATTTTAAAAATTCTTTAACTTATAGAAAGCTACTTTACCAGCGAGTAACATAGGCTATATTTTATTTTCAAAAAATTAGAGTTCCCTACGAAAATTGCAATAATAATTTGATTTTTTAAACTTCTTACGTTAAACCTGTATTCGTCTATAAATTTTTTTATTATATTCAAATTCTGACTGACTTTTATAGGTATCATAATATATTTTGTCAATTGTACGAGTATGTCATAATTAATAGGTACAAGAGAATTTACTAACATTTTTTAAACATTTTAATATCTAACTGTTGTATAGACAGACTGCGTAATGCCTAAAAGAGCCAGGTCTCAACTTAGTTGTTAGTTCTAAACATAGTTCCCAGGCGAGGGCAGCGAAAATACGTCGTATTGGAGACTCAAGTGCCAAGCGTTCACAGCGGTTTGCTGAACAAAGTTTGAGAAGGTATGGTGGAGTTGTTCGTCTCAGTGCCGACTGACCATTATTGGGTATGGACTATTTTGATCAAGTGCTACCCGTGCGAAGCCGGGGTGAACCGCTAGTACATAATATATTCTGTCCTTCACTAATGCTATTGAAAAGGTCAATGAAGAGAAAGAGCATAAAAATAACAAATAATTACGAGCAAAACCACAATTTACATAATGCGGCAAATAAATACATAAACGAAAAATATAAGGCATTAACTCCATAATGGTTTTACCAACTGGAATAGTCGGTAAAACCCAGTTTACTTTCTCTCGAGCCCATACCTTTCTGTCATCTTGAAAGGCTTGGGTATCGTTATACTTTTCCGTCGCCTCAGAGATCCACTTCGCCTGGTTCGCAACGGACTGGACGGCATACTTTGCGTCTTATACAAACCATCGTCATTCATATCATTCGAGTACTTGTTTCCCTCAAAAAACTTATCAAATTTATCGTCCACTTCATTTTTATACGACTGCCTGAAAAAAGGAGTATATTGTTTTCAGGGTTCATGTATGTATATGTATGTATGTAAGTGAGTTTGTATATTCCACCATAACTTCTATAGGCCTGAATCGATTTTGATAAATGAGGTATCGGCAGAATCCCCAGCTTATTCCGGGTGACATAAGCTAGTAAAATTTTAAAAAAATATATGGGGTGACCATGGTTCCCACATTAAAGATTAAAGTTGAAAAAAATAAATTCGAAAATAAGATTAACTATATAATCATCATCTAGACAATGATGAGTAGATTCCAAAAATATATAACACTATAGTTCAATATGCAGTGAATCACAAGAAAATATCATTTAATAAAAATGTGAATAAGATTCCAAAGGTAAATAAGTAACTGTGGTATCGTAACGAAGTAGCAGTGGTAGCCGTACTTCCATTCGAGGGTGTTTTTTTTATTACACGACTGCCCAAAAAAGGAGTGTTATGTTTTCAGGGTTCGTGTATGTATGTGTGTCTACGGCAGAGCAGTCGTATTTTTTAATAATTTTAATTATATTCACTTGTTAGTTCCACTAGTTTCTAATTTATCATCGTGCCAAGAAATGGAACACGCTGAATGATTTCTTTTTGGCCTATCCATTTTAGATCCGCCCTTTACAGATAGACTACTGCTTTTTAAAGGATCTACTTGTCCATCTGTTGATAAAACATTTTCTAATCCCCTATCGTCTATTTTCCTTAAAGATTTGATTGAGGATGGTTTGGAAATGTTTACTTGTGGTATTTTAGGTTTATCGGTAACTGTGAGAGATTTTCTTCTATGGAAGGGCCTTTTTGTAATTGAAACGATATCTTCCTTGTCGAATCTACTTATATCGTCATTGCAGCCATCTATATGTTCGACAGCTAAGCCGAGCATTAATCTCTTTTTATCCCTCAAACTTTTTAACGTGGAATAAAACTCAGCTTCCGACAAATGGTTTATATCGTTATAATCCGGGATGCTTCTGTAGAACTCCTTTAATTTCTCTGCTTCGATATCACCAGCCACTGATCCGCACGAGGATTCTATGGAACACTGTTCTATTAAATTCCTTTCATTACGTTCATACGCAGTCTTCGGCATTTTACTAATGGGGTCCACTGGTACATTAATACAAGCGTTTTTAAACACACTACACCGATGCATAACTTAATAATACCATCATTGCACTTAAAGAACAGTTGGCTAAACAAAACAACTAACAAGTGAGATTCTTCGATTGTGTTATGATCGTGGTCGCCATGGTAATAGCTGTAAACTGCGGTGAAGCCTCAGGTGAAGCTGCCGCATTGGTGCATTGGTTAGGAAGTATGTTCAATTGCGGATGACGAGCCTGGATTCGATTCCCGGGTCCGGGCAAAAATAAATCTCTCTACTTATTAATTACTTGACAGAAAACCTTTTAACAAGAAATTCGTATTGAGTTCTTTCTTTTGTTTTCGTATTCGAAGGGCGTAGGTAGTACCTAAGCCCTTCGAACAATAAGAGTAGGGAAATTATGAGTTCACCTGTGTTTGTACACACATGTCTTGTGCATTAGTATCACATGCGTTAATCGTTCAAATTCGATCGCGAAGATTATACTTAGGTTGGTACAAGGAACCCTTAAAGTCCGTCCGTCTGCGGATTCGCTCAAAGACTATAGGTACTAAGTACTAGAAAGCTGTAACTTTCCATGGGTATAATATGTCACCGTAAAATTGTAAAATCCGTTAGATTGTAATCTAACGCTTTTTATCTCGTTAAATTGTAAGCTGTCGAAAGATTGTGAACCGTAACAACTGCTTACAATTCAAAGCATTATTTTTCGGTAGATTGTAATCTGTTAGGTTAATATACCTGATTAATTATATCGAACCCTAACCTTAGCTACAAAAAAGAGACAAGAAAACGTAATACAATGAATATTTCAAAAATTGACACTCAGAACATTGAGCGGTTCACAATCTGTCGACAGTTTACAATCTATCGAGATAAAAAGCGTTAGATTGCAAAAATCATGATTACAGGGAAGCGTGGTGAATTTTGACTTAAAAATATTTCTAAGAACCATCCCACAAGTTATTCATATCCAATGCACATCTCAATCGGCCAAGTACTTTTTCAGAAAAATGGTAACATAATATGTATATTGAAATTTATTTTTCACGATTACAGCGCAGCTTGGTGGACTATAATAATAATAATAATAATAATAATAATAATAACTTTCTTTATTATGGCAACAGAGGCCCATGGTTGTTAGTAAAATACAATCTTAAAAAACTATGTTAGTATTTTATTTCTAGGATAATTTTTACTTTAAAATCATAAAAACATAAAAACAAGATTCCATTTAAGTCACCGAACGAGGACTTTAATAAAGTGTTGCAGGATCGGTGACTCTAATTTACCCGCTATCATCATCAGGATACTGTTTGGGCTTGAACGCAGCCTTGCCAGGAGGGATGCAGTCTTTTTTCTGATGATGGCATAGAAATCATCAGTACGTGCCTCTGCAAACATGCCTGATGCTGAGCAAAATCGCGGCAAGCCCAACAGTATCCTGAATCCATTGTTGTACTGGACTCGCAAAGTATCTATAGCCTTTTGAGTGTAATTAGTCCACAGGCCCCCCGTGTAGCAGGTCTGACAATAAGCTTTGAATAGCGTTATTTTCGCTTCCTTACTACAGCGGGCGAACCTGCGGGCCAACATGTTACACCTTACAGCTAAGGCTCTCCGTTCTCGTTCTATGTCTACCTGGTCTTTAAGATCCTCCGTAACATAGTGACCTAGATATTTGTACTGTGTCACTTGCTTGAGTAAAGTCCCATTAAGAGCAATACTAGGTGTGTATTGGACTTGCTTACGGGGGGCCTTAAAAATCAGGTATTCACTTTTGGCAACATTATACACAAGCCCGTGAGTAGCCGCATACTCCTCGCAGGATTTAAGCAACTCCCTGATCGAGCCGGCCGTGGGACCCAACAACACCATGTCGTCAGCATAGCTAAGATTATTTACGCAGACGCCGTCTATCCAGCAACCGACTGGTTTGCTGCTGAGTTCCACGATCAGCTCGTTCACGTACAAGTTGAAGAGCTTCGGCGAGGTCAACCCCCCCTGCCTCACCCCGCACTCCAACCTGTACGGTTCAGAGAGCTC
The DNA here is from genome assembly GCA_963932025.1 of Erebia epiphron. Lineage (NCBI taxonomy): Eukaryota > Metazoa > Arthropoda > Insecta > Lepidoptera > Nymphalidae > Erebia > Erebia epiphron. Next base: position 2,634,965 of record OZ009946.1, read on the forward strand.
CTTACCCCACCTGACATTATTCAACTGGTTTGCATACCAAAACCGCATAATACTGAGCACCTCCGGCTGTACGCCCGCACGTTCCATCTTTTCCCACAGCACATCATATGACACTAAGTCGAAGGCTTTGGAGAGATCAAGAAAACAGGCATACACCGGCGTTTTCCGGCCAGTATAGTATTGGACAGTCTGTTTCAGGCTTAATATCGCGGTTTCTGTAGAGAGTCCCGGTCGAAACCCAAACTGTGCATCATGAAATTGAAGCGTCTCGCCAAGTTTCCTGTCCAACAGACTATCCAACACTTTTGCAATTATGGTAGCAAGCGAAATAGGCCTATAATTGGACTGGTTGGAAATGTCACCGGTCTTGTTTTTTACAATGGGGACCACTAAAGTCCTCATCATGTCACCAGGGATATACGAGTGACTAACGCAGAGCGAATAAAACATCGACAATACTCTAGGCAGATGAGTGCCCGCGTATTTCAGATGTTCAACGCTGAGGTTGTCATGTCCAGGTGATTTTCCTCTGGTCATTCTATTTATTATTTCAGCAACTTGCTTACCCGAAAAACGTAATAGCTCCCTGTCACGGCATACCTCAGCATCGAGCACCCTCCTCGACGGCCCTAATGGCGATGAGACCCTAAAGTGATCCCTAAACAAGTTCGCGATATCTTTTTGCGTGGCACAGCCCGAAACGGTCAATGGTAAGCTCGGTCGAACATTCAGTTTATTAGTTGACTTCCAGAACTTAGTAAAATTTTTAGTGGCCCTGTGTGAGGCGATGATGTCCATTTTAATTTCGTCTTGGTGGTTTTGACACCACCTTAACCTACTTTTGAAAATTTTCTGACTCTCACACATGTCGTTCCAAATTTTTCCAGACCTAGGTTTATTGTAAAGTAACCAAGTTTGATACTTCGACCTAGCTTCACAGTGAGCGCTCCGAACATGCTTATTCCAACCAACTACAGGACCTTTCTTGTTTCCTTTATAGCTCTTATATGTAACGGTCGCGGCGAGAGACAGTATTCTAACTATATCTTTATACATACTATCAAGTCCCTGCTTGTGTTCCGGCTCAGTGCAAAATTTTCCGCCACAGGATGTAAAAAGCTCGGGGAAACATATATCTCTGAGCCTATTATGGTCCTAAAACATATCTAAGAACCTTCTCAGAAGGTATGCATATCTGATAAACCGCATAATAATTGGTCCAGAAGTTTCCAGGAAAGTGGTAACAAAAAAGTAAACTAAACCAACAAACGCACAACCTCTTAGGGTAAACACATACGAGTATATTATACCGTCTCCGTTACATCGTGGGTAAAAAAGAAACTGACAAATTAAAATATTTAATAACGTCCAGCTTAAGCCACTGGATCTACAAATTTTAAATTCTAGGTACATGTTAATGTAATATTTATACATATATATTCTATAGCGTCCACCTTCAAAAATATTTTAATAAATTCCACCACTAGCCAAACGAATGAGGGAATCACAATGCATTAAGTTTATTTTAAGGAGTTAAGTTAAGAAGGTTAGCTTAAATCTTGGTTGGCACCTTGGTTCCGTGAGAGCTGTGGTACTATGTAATGTTTCATTTTTAGTTGTAATTTCTTGGCTAAATAAAGGAATTTTTATTTATTTATTAATACCACAGCTCTTAAGGTCTTAGCTTGGATAGTATCCAATCAACGTAAGCCGTCACCCTCGTATAGACTCCCGGCCAGCCAGGGAACGCACAGGGCGTGGGGCCGTAAGACACCACGCCAAGCACCATCCAGTTCATATCCAGGTCCTGCCCCATCAGGGGACCCCCAGACTCTCCCCTACAGGAGTCCTCAGGGCCACTTCCTCCCGCACAGATCTGCTTGTCAGTTACAACTCGGTTGGACCTTTCGTAGATTTGAGCGCAGATCGTATTGCTCATGACGGGCACACGTGCTTTTAGTTTTACTGGTGAGAAGGAACCTGGAATTCGATATCGAAGAATTATTTAAACTAGGTCAATTTTCGTATTTGTTTTCTTTGGACCTTAAAGTTTAAGTACCAAATTTTGTCAAAACGGTAAGAGTAGATAGGCCACGAAAACGTAGCAGACAGACACACTTTCCCATTTAGTATAATATTTATGTGGATTCAAAATAATCACCACAACACCGCACTTGAGCTTTTTTCATACTTTACTATCCAGCCTTACATAACCGAGTCTAAAAGTCTCAGATAAAGCTAACAGTCATGAATATCACTAAAATTTTGCTGCTATTTACGTAAAAATATTTTAAAAAACCCGGTTCTACAGAAAAAAAAGTTAGTTAGGTTCAATTGTTACTTTTCAATTTTCGGAGCGATCGGAGGTACCTAGTAAGATTTTGTGAATAGGCACGATGACAGTAACCAAGAATCAATGAAATTATGAATTTATCTAATGAAATAGGATTCATGGATTATAAAAAACGTATTTATTTTTCAATTTCGAGTGAGATTGCTATTTATATTGATAAAATAAAACTATAAAATACAGCAATCCGCCATATTGCATAAAACACAAAGAAGCTAATGACGTCACAATTGTTTGTTTTCGAGCTTTGAAAATCACACTACTGCTTACTGCACACTTCACAGAGTACATTGGTAAAAACAATAGTGACGTCACAACGACGCCATGACACCGCCGAACGTTTTGGCGTGAATTTTAAAATTTAAATTTCAAATGCTAATTTTATCTACCAAACTTTTATCTACGAAATAGTAGATACTTCTGAACATAATCTGACCATTTTTCAAAATCAGTCATCATGCCTATTAAGGGTGAACTTACTTGTTTCCGTTTGCCCCCAGCCCGCCACCTCCATTTCAGCGCCTTCAAAAGTATTTTGCGCCAGAGACGGGTCAGTGGGCAGGCAGATAGGATTCACAAAGTCTGCAAGTAAGTGGGCAATTTAATCATTAAATAGTGCTATAGAAACCTTATTGAGAATGAGGACGAGAAAACTTATTGAGGGACGAGTGGCCTTGTTGCGACAACGGAAATCACTCGATTTCGATTGACCCAAGTCGGTAACTGGATGGGTGACCGAATTTGGCCTTTTCGTTTTCCCCATGCCTCGGAGAGCACGTTAAGCCGTCGGTCCCGGACCCCAGTTATTAATCACTAACAGTGATAGTAATGAAATAGATAGACTTGAAATAGTACTCTTATCGAGTCGTACAGCAGGCAAAGTTAAGTGGGGAAATGTCTCATAGTTTATTGGTCTCGGGATCCAAAGTTACTTGAAAGGCGTCCCTTGCCCGTCTTTTACGTCTGCATCCGGTACGAAGACCAGCAATACGCGAGTGAGATTATCTTCAACACACCATTGAAAGTGACGTCATGCGCCAGTCTCAGCAGCGCGATATCGTTCTGCTGGTGGTTGTCGTCCGAAGCATAGTCTTCGTGAACTATAATCTCTTCTACCGGCACGTCGAGGGGCGGGTTGTTGCAGTCATCCGCGGAGCAGTCTATAACACTTGACGTGTTCCATTCGCCTAGACGGACGTGGCTCCTGAAAATTTCACAGATTATTCGCTCGATTGGTTCATCCGAAATTCAATTCTATTTTTTTTTTTTTTTAATTTAGATTTTAATTTTAATTTATTTCTTAGTTTTAATTAAAATATCATTTGTATAATTTCGTATATAAAAAAAAAAAAACAAATTAAATGCCAAGTTAAACAGTATTTAAGCTTGGTTTCTGTTTCAATTGTTTTTTTTGTCAAAATATTCGAAGTCGAGTGTAATAGGTATTAAGTGGGATTGGCACTCGTTAACTGAGAAGATAACTTTCTAGAGCTCTAAATTCCAGAGACTGGACTCCAGACAATATATTTTTACTGACCACAACTGCTGATGTGGTCAAGCTTGCCTCAAGAACTTTGTTGCTCATTTGCATCAAAGTTGGAAACGTTGGAAATATGGTGGATACAATCTACCTAATATTACAAATGCGAAAGTGTGTCTGTCCGTCTGTCTGCTACGCTTTCGCGGCCAATATATTCAACCAATTTTGACGAGATTTAGTACAGGAATATGTGGTATCCCGAGAAAGGGCATCGGCTACAGCATATGGCATTTTATACCGGAAAATTGAAGAGTTCCCGCGGGAATCAAAAAACATTAACTTAAGACGAAGTCGCGAGCATCATCCAGTATACATTATTCCTTGTTGTTTCTAAGGGATAACAGCGAACTAAGATTTCTTGTTTCGTTCCGTTTGTTCGTAAATTGTCTGTCTTACAAATGCTTTTGTTTTAGTGAAGGATAAAGCCCGCCAACCCGCATTGGAGCAGCGTGGTGGGCTTTAATTCTCTCTCTCCTATGAGAGTGGAGGCCTGTGCTCAGCTGTGGAATGTTAAGGTGCTGTAGTGGTGAAAGATTATAGTCAACTGGTGTTCGAAATAAAATGTATCTTACACTTTCCACCCCTTGGGTAGTAGCCCCGAAACTTTGATACAATGCGCCGCAGTCAGCACGTACCGGGACGATATCAGCACGCCACCGCAATAGAACCCGCTGCTTGTCACTGTTAACAACAAGTTTATCTAAGAAATTATAAATTATTATTCATATTTAATTAATATAATGATAAAGCTATAGTTACTAAACGAAAGCAGGGACGATTATATTATGTTCCCAAGGTGCTGAAATGACGAGCTATCATCGGTAAGCGCAGTGTTTTACACTTGGTGGATCCCCCACTAGGTGGACTTCTTTTTCCCGTGCCTCTCCACTATTGAAGGTTGGCCGTCATCTCGTCATAATATAATGTCCTATCCTTTGCCAAACGGAAGAGATGTGCTACGGTAAACTCCCGAATGTTTCTAAGCCACGACTCTCTTCTTCTACCAACGCTCCTTTTTCCCTCAATTTCGCCCAACATGATGGTCTGAAGAAGACTATACTGATCATGTCCGAGAAAATGTCCTAAATAACTGACCTTTCTGCGTTTGATGGTCAAAATTAAGTCTCTCTTTTTACTGGCGCTTCGTAGGACTTCGTAATTTCTTAAATTTTGGACCCAACTAATTTGCTTCATTCTTTGGTAGCACCCCATTTCGGAGGCCTCTAATTTTTTGTGAGTATTTTATTTTTCTTTGAGTGTCCAAGTCTCACAACCATACAACACTATTGGCTAGATGTAACAATGGAGCATTTCTCATCCGCAGGTTTAAGGGCTGTTGTTTGCCACACATAATTTTTTGGAACGAAGTTCCTTATCGCGCGTTACCAAAGGGCGCTAGACGGGAAAAATTAAGACCAAAAGTTGTAATGACACTTTTTATGAAAAGATGATTTTGGTTGCTATGACTACTTGTGTTGTTTACTTGAAGTTGTTGAAAATAAAAAGGCGAAATAATTTTAAAGAATTATGTTTTCAATTTTGGTTGCTATGACTACTTGTGTTGTTGACTTCAAGTTGTTGAAAATAAAAAGGCGAAATAATTTTAAAGAATTATGTTTTCAATAGTTACATAGGCTAGTTAGTTATTTAAGTTCCTTTCGATTAATTAGTGAAGGAATTGTAATAAAATTTACACAGAGAAACACGCGCACGCCGCACGGCTTACAACTACATATTAACATACTAGCTGATGCCCGCGACTACGTCCGCGTGGATTTAGGTTTTTTGGTTCCCGCGGGAACTCCTTAATTTTCCGGGATAAAAAGTAGCCTATGTTTTAATCCAGGTTATAGGTAAGCTATCTATGTTCTAAATTTCAGCCAAATCGGTTCAGTAGTTACGGCGTGAAAGCGGAACAAACATACAAACAAACTCACTTTCCCATTTATAATATTAGTAAGGATAGCTGATGCCCGCGACTACGTCCGCGTGGATTAAGGTTTTTTGGTTCCCGCGGGAACTCCTTAATTTTCCGGGATAAAAAGTAGCCTATGTTTTAATCCAGGTTATAACTATCTATGTTCCAAATTTCAGCCAAATCGGTTCAGTAGTTACGGCGTGAAAGCGGAACAAACATACAAACAAACTCACTTTCCCATTTATAATATTAGTAAGGATAGCTGATGCCCGCGACTACGTCCGCGTGGATTTAGGTTTTTTGGTTCCCGCGGGAACTCCTTAATTTTCCGGGATAAAAAGTAGCCTATGTTTTAATCCAGGTTATAAGCTATCTATGTTCCAAATTTCAGCCAAATCGGTTCAGTAGTTACGGCGTGAAAGCGGAACAAACATACAAACAAACTCACTTTCCCATTTATAATATTAGTAAGGATAGCTGATGCCCGCGACTACGTCCGCGTGGATTTAGGTTTTTTGGTTCCCGCGGGAACTCCTTAATTTTCCGGGATAAAAAGTAGCCTATGTTTTAATCCAGGTTATAGGTAAGCTATCTATGTTCTAAATTTCAGCCAAATCGGTTCAGTAGTTACGGCGTGAAAGCGGAACAAACATACAAACAAACTCACTTTCCCATTTATAATATTAGTAAGGATAGCTGATGCCCGCGACTACGTCCGCGTGGATTAAGGTTTTTTTGGTTCCCGCGGGAACTCCTTAATTTTCCGGGATAAAAAGTAGCCTATGTTTTAATCCAGGTTATAAGCTATCTATGTTCCAAATTTCAGCCAAACCGGTTCAGTAGTTACGGCGTGAAAGCGGAACAAACATACAAACAAACTCACTTTCCCATTTATAATATTAGTAAGGATAGCTGATGCCCGCGACTACGTCCGCGTGGATTTAGGTTTTTTGGTTCCCGCGGGAACTCCTTAATTTTCCGGGATAAAAAGTAGCCTATGTTTTAATCCAGGTTATAAGCTATCTATGTTCCAAATTTCAGCCAAATCGGTTCAGTAGTTACGGCGTGAAAGCGGAACAAACATACAAACAAACTCACTTTCCCATTTATAATATTAGTAAGGATAGCTGATGCCCGCGACTACGTCCGCGTGGATTTAGGTTTTTTTGGTTCCCGCGGGAACTCCTTAATTTTCCGGGATAAAAAGTAGCCTATGTTATAATCCAGGTTATAAGCTATCTATGTTCCAAATTTCAGCCAAATCGGTTCAGTAGTTACGGCGTTAAAGCGGAACAAACATACAAACAAACTCACTTTCCCATTTATAATATTAAGTAAGGATAGCAAACAGTGTCGTTACAACTTTTGGTAAGTACTTTGTTCCATTCGGGTGTCACTTGACACCCTCTCAAGTTTTTTTTATTCACACTAGGTGGACGGACGACATCAAACGAGGATTATATATAGGATATCTCCGGGATTACGATATCAGGACAAAAAGCTATTGAGTTCTATCAAGAAAAATAGCGCCGTGGAATTAAAAAGCTGTTTTGTTGCGGTATATTACACCCCATGCCAAGGTAAAGCGATAGGTTCTACTTGCTGAAAAATTAACGCGAGTGTAGTGAGCTCAGAAATAGTTACATTTTTTGTATCCTATCATCGCCATCCAGGGGTGCTCATCTACCTCGGTCACCGTGCCGCCGTAGATCTTGTCAACGTGTTGGACGCCGCAGGAGCCGGGCGCGGGCAGCAGCCCTAGCGCTGCGGCTCTGTCGTATGATGGGGATGCCTGAGGAGTGCTGCTGCTTGAAGGAACGTAGGATAACTCTGGCGGACAGCATATCTGAAGGTAAATTTACGATGTTCAATAATAATGATGATTTACGATTGACAGAAAAACCCCGAATTAAAAATAGTAACCGCTAATCTGTTAAAAATTTAGTTACGATTACGAAGCTACTGAAGAACTTTAAAAATATCGTAAACTAGCTGACGCCCGCGACTTCGTCCGCGTGGTTTAAGTTTTTTTGATTCCCTCGGGAACTCCTTATTTTCCGGGATAAAAAGTGGCCTATGTCACTCTCCGTCCTCAACTATAACCGTGCCAATGTTGCGGCGTGATTGAAGGAGAATCCATCAAACCAACAAACAAACACACTTTCGCATTTATAATATTAGTATGATAGGTACTTCATGTATAAAATAACATTGGATAATTCCACGTATAAAAATAACACACGAACATTCCCATTACACCGCTTACCCCGACACACATACACACAAACGCACCCACTCACACTCACATACACACACCATCATCATCATCATCATACACGCCTAAAAATAATCAATGTATATCTCATAGTCCAACAAACTTTATCTGACCCTGTGGGTCAAGTTCCGGTGGGCGGTAACAGCGCCGCAAGTATCTATGAAAAATAAAATAAACACAAAACCCAGCATGACGATCAGGGAAAAACCCCTCAAAAAAAGGTATAATTAAGTATGTCATACTTTAATATTATAAATAAGATGATGCCCGCGACTTCTTCCCGCGTAGACCGATGTTTTTGATTCCCGCGGGAAACAAAAACATTAGTCTACGCGGAAGTGTATGTCCTTCCCCTATGTCCTTCCCCTTAATACAAACTATCCCTATAGATACCAAATATCATCAAACTCGGTTGAACATATGGGCCGTGAAAGCGTAGCAGACAGACAAACGGACTGACAGACACATTTATAATATTTATAAATAATGTCCTCCCGATCTAATTTCGACCACGGCGGCCAATCTCCACCGAGATTAGCCATCTGCGCGGGAGATATTATACTGCTCAAGTACTCTCTGTTCCTTTGCTCTCATAGCCCGATAGGACGGAAGATCCGACACGATCGGAGAGAGATCAGGGGCAGGACCGACGGCTTAACTTGCTCTCCGAGACACGGGGGTGAAACACCGCCAACTTCTTAACTCCGGGCTAGTACTGAAAATTTCTTGTCAGAAAAACCCAATCCTCGTCGGCCGCAGTCGAACATGCTAACCACTAGACCAACGAGGCAGGAATTTATTTCATTTATTTAGTATTTCATTAAAATAAGTAAATTATTAAGGGTATATTTTGTGAACTTTGGCGATATAACTTGGTCGATCTTTTTGAAAACTGCACGAGACAGGGTGCGCTTTTATATTTTCTAACGTGAAGTTATAATATTACAGTGGACGTCAACGGAATTCAAAATACAAAAATTCAAAAGTTTTTGATTCAAATAGACTTTTTACAAGTGCTTATGAATAGTCGAATGAATCTACCACTGGTTCGGAATGCCGTTCCTGCCGAGAAGAACCAGCAAGAAACACGGCGGTTGCTCTTTTGAAAAAAATAATTTACAATTTCATTAATTTGTAGTTAGATACTTAGGTAACCGCTGTCCTTGGCAATGCTGGAGCGAGTCAAATCCATGCTCCTTTGTCATTTACGTAATTTTCAACAGTCTAATAAGCTTTTTTCAGAAGCATACTTTTAACGGACTTTTTAAACTTGTGTAAAGGCAAGTTAAAAATTGGTTGTGGAAATTTTGTTATAGGATAGAATGCTCATTCGCACGAACGACCTTCGGACTTTCTTGAGGCGGAGCGATGGAGTCACGAGCCTATGGCGGTTTCTAGTTGGCCTATCGTGCAGATCGCATATTCTTTTGTAATTCTGAACGTGAATCAAGAAAATAAAACTCGAGTAGGTAGGTACCTACCTACTCGAGTTTTATTTTAATTACTTGCACAGCTAAATAGACCTTACACGTAAGTAGTAACCGACGCATAAAATGTCCGGATATTGTGACAACTACGGAACCAGGCGGGTGGCCCGACAAGCATTTGGTTGGTAGGTATAGTTACTGTAATAGCCCATAGGGCCCCTGATTATCATTGAATTCAAAGCAAAAGGGTTATTGATAGCATTTAGACTTACCTTTAGCATTTGTTGATAACACTGCAAGTAAACATAAAATAATAAAATTTCTGCACAAGCAATCCATTTTGCGTTGAATCACATAAACTGAATATTCTAATAACAAAGTAAATGGCTGCCCAATACCAGGTCTTATAGGTATAGTAACTGACACCCAATACTTCGACAGGGTTAATGATATTAATAAGGTTATCAAAAACGAAAAAACCCAGATATAAAATATGCCAATCCCACCTAAAACATTCCATGTAGGTAATTTCCGATTTTCGCTTTGCTCGTAGGTATTTAGTTAAGTTTATATTATGGAGGAAAAAAAGAAAAAACTGAAGAGTCCGACTTCCTACTCTATCAAATTATTTATCAACCTTCGGAACACGAAGTCATCAGTTCATCAACCCATTGCCGAGCCACTGCTGGCAGTAATATTATTGTATATTCAGTGCTACTGGGCACAATTTTCCTCAGACCACCACGCTGGGAAAATGAGAATTGGTAGACTCAAAACACTTTACAGAACATTAACGTATAAAAGTTTACTTTTTAGGAAAAGAGCAATGCTGAGTTTCTTGCCGGCTCTTTTCAGTAGAATAGGTTTTCCGAACCGGTGCAGTGGTAGTCTTGACTTATCATACTTCAGCTTAGCTCGCTATATATCCTTCACCGTTACAGCAAGCTTTAAATATGTAAGCAAAAGTTCAAGATGTGTGCCGAGGATCGAACTCCTAACCTCCAAATAGGAGGCCGGCGTCTTAACTACTAGTTCACTACTTCGCCTACTCTTATAAAAGACATTAAAGCTACGAATAATATTTTAATCTATAGACTCTAATAAAATTAAAAGAAACCGCCAAGTCTGAGCCTGACCCGCGGCCCGCAGTAGGTACCGCGTATCGTACGCCACATCGAAATACCTAAATACGAGTAAGTACTTTTATAAATCAAAACCCAATGTCCATTTATATACTTTATTCCTCCCAATAATATTACTTTCTGGTTTCTAGAGTACCTAATTTGATTATTTTTCGACAATCCTTCCATGCTCCGTTTTTCTTTTTCGTCCTCCGCGCTCAATTGGCGGGAAATCAACTCATTGGCCCCAGAATACCATTCTTTTTTAATTAATTTGTTCTACGGCTCTGGATTCAAGTCCTTTATGGCCTTTATTTATTGCGAATGTCGTGCCACAGAATATAAAACTAGAAAATCATGACATTCGGCCATCCACTTTTGGGCAACCTCCCGGTGCACAATAATTAAAATATTGTAAATATGAAAGTAAGCCAGTTATTTCCTAATCAATTTTTAGGAACGTACCTCCACATATAATTAATTTAACACACAAAACACTTTCAAATTTATAGCTATTTACCTAAATAATTAATAAATTAAATTAGAATGAAATTCAACAAATCAATAGTAATCGTTTTTGTCTGATGAACGTATCGATCAAATTAGGTACACTGTACATTAATTATAAAACATGATGGTGATAATCAGTTACGATATCTTAAAACTAAAGCTACGAGGGTTCCAAACGCGCCCTGAGGCTGGTCTGAGAAGATCCCACAACAAACTCAGCCGGTTTTTTTTCTTTTGTATCACCATCTCACAAATATCGTAAATTACTTAATTAAATTTATAATTTCAACAATTACATGATTATCCACTGGAACAATTCATACCCATGCCTTTCTAATCCTGTCATTCAAATAATTATTATTATATACTTTTTCTAAAAAATTATATGAAATGTGCACATTTCATACCCTGTAAATGAGTTCGAAAGTTAAACTTCCCGGCCTAGGCCAGTAAAGAATGTATGTATTTTCATGACATATCATAAGTTTGAATTAGGAATCTTTCTTCCTGAATATCTTGCAACTTGTTATAATGTTCTTTGCTTTGGTCTAAATAGTTTAAATTTGGAACTCTACTGTATTACGCGTTCAGCACTCACAGTGCAAAAAAAAATATTTAAAGTATAATATTTATTTTTTACCTTTATAATATTGAAAGGCGGGAATTAACTACATACCTAATCGTTATAATTTATTATTTAAAAGTGACGAAAAAATGAGTTCGAGTGCGGATATTATGGATTTAGATTGTACGCCTCCTTTTCTGAGAGCGGAGGCCGAATTTGCTAAAAATAATTTGCTTCCGCCGAAATCCAAAGAAAGGTACCTATATTCGTACTTACGAAAAATTTATCAAGTGGAAGGAGGAAATTCAAGCGACAGGCTGCATGGCTGGTCAGAAAAACTAATTTAACTTTTAATATTTCTTAAGTAGGTTGCTTTTTTATTTACTTTCTTGTAATTACATCATATACTAATAATATAAATGCGTCATGCGTAAGTCAGTTTGTTTGTTGGTTTGTTGATTTGTTGGTTTGTCCTTCAATCACGCCGCAACGGATCAACGGATCGACGTGATTTTTGGCATGGTTATAGTTAAGGACTTGGAGAGTGACATAGGCTACTTGTTATCCCGGAAAATTAAGGATTTCCCGCGGGAGTCAAAAAAACGTAAACCACGCGGACGGAGTCGCGGGCATCAGCTAGTAATATAATACTATATTTAAAAAAAGTCACTTGTTTCATTTTCTAGAAAAGCACTATACACACCTCGACCGGGAGAGCATTTCTGGTCTCGTATAAAGTCTAACTAACACTCGACCAGAAAACGCGTACCTACTTCCCGATCTCGCGATGTAATGTACTATTTCTAACTTCTGTGATTTGAAAAAGTTACCAAAAAATGCTTTCCACCACTCCAAATAACTCAGGTGCGTCCTGATTATTTACAAACTAGCAACCCGCCCCGGCTTCGCACGGGTAGCACTAATAAACCAAATATTCCATACCCAGTATAGCCAGTGGGCAGAGGGCAGCAATTAATCAGGTTTGACATTTAGCAATGTGATATTATTCATCTTTATCTATATATAATTAAACCACAAAATACCACTCATGCACTCACTCACTCACGCACTAATCACGATATCTCAGGAACTATCATCCATCATCCATCCATCAGCCTGTACCTATGCATCCACTGCTGGACCCTTTCGAGAGCGCACCTCCAAACACCCGCTTCCCGCCACCTTCTTCGGGTCATCGGACCAGCACTGCGCTTCCCGGTACACGGTCTCAGGAACTATAGCATACAAACTTGATTGGAAGGTGGGTTCCTTCTATGACGTAAGTCATCAGCTAAGAAACGGTTTTGAGAAAATTCGGGGTGAAATGGGGGTTGGAAGCTTGTATTATGAAAGTCCTTGAAGTTATAGACTTCGTAATTCGTATTCTCGACATATTAAAATTTAAAATCGATATCGTCACTGACCAGAGACAAGTTTCATTCAAGACAAACCCTATGTTCCGATATACACTGAGAGCACTGTTCAGTGCTCTTACTGGGGAGAAATTCGTTCCGTTATGGAGTGACAGTATAGTGCCGCAGTATCCTAGGAAATATGTGACGTCATAAATCGTCGCCATTTTTGTACTGTGAGCACTGGCGTTTTCGAGGTAAGGTGCTCTCAGTGCTGACTGCGTTCCGTTTTAAACAGTGACCAGTGTAGCTAACTATAAAGGAACGGTTTCGCAGTATACTAAATTGACGTCACACCTTACAGTGCTTGCAGTGTATTTCGGAACATACCAAAAATGTCTTGCTCTATGATTGACAGTGTGTTGACATATATGACTTTGACAATGGCATTATTTGTCAATGTGATTGTGACAGTGAATGTGAATGTGGTGTGTGATCATATTATTTTCAATATTCAATTGGATGAATTCCAATATAATGATTGAATAGCTTTTGAAAATAATACGGTACCAGTTTGCATCTTATAAAAAATAAATAGGCGTCTTAGATCCGTCTAAACAGTTACACAATGTTTATAATCAAAACATTTTCGCTGAATAACTCTTTACTAGCGCGAATTTCGACTCATGTAAGAAATGTATCGACTATTCAAGTGTCTAGTGAAACAAAACAGGAGAAGTTTAAAGGAAAATACGATGTTATTATCGCTGGTGGAGGCATGGTTGGATGCACCTTAGCCTGTGCTATGGGTAGGTGTAAATTTGTCGTTAAATTGTCTGTATATCTTTTTTATTAGTAATAGTAGGTATGTGTTTTGGTGGCGGCATTGCTTAAATTATTCTTATGGAATGTCTGTGAAAAAAGCACATGAGTGTCTGTTTTCTAACAGCATGATCTTGGTGTTTAACTTAGGTCTGCTTATTTAATATATATGAAACCAATCGTTATTCGAATCATATTTTGCGTGATCAGATCGTTATCAGAGAAAAAAAAGTATTCCTAAAATGTAGAGTTATTAAAATGTTGAATTTTATTTTTTAACTTTCCAAAATGTACAACCAAAAGGTAAATGGAGGCACAGTACAGAACAGACAGGGCTCAGCTTTAGTATAGGGGACACGGAGTTGGACGTTCATATTTTTTTTACAGAAAGATCTTGATGTGGTAAGCCTTGCACTAAAATATTTTACTGCGGAACTCAATAGTTTTCGAGATATAATTTTTTGAAAATTGCAAATTTTCACCACTTTTGACTATTTCTTACGACATTTGCCATAGATTACAGACTCATTGACGTTTAGTTGGCGTACTAAAGTTTCGTTTTACGTATTAAAATCCGTTCCAAACATGAAAAGTATCATAAAATGTCAATAATCGTATTCAAACCATAGATAATGTCTATACCGATTATTGGAACGGAACGCGTGCGTTGGCGCCAAATTCAAATCTATGAGTTATCGTTTTACGCGTTTTTCAGTTTAAAAGGTTACAAGGTTAAAAAAAAACGTTTTAAGGTTATAGGTTTAATTATTTAACTAGAAAGGTATAAAGGTGTGTTATTATATGTATAATTAGGCATATCATACACAAAACCGAATCTGCACACCCCGACTCCACGCAGTCTTGTCTGCCCTGCCCCTAGAGTGTTTTTTTTAAGCGCGAAGCCAGAAGCTCGCGTAGGAGGTCCTGAATGAAGCGAGCCTACGAGGCCGAGTAGAGCGAAGGGGGGAGGTGGCGAGCGAAGCGAGCCGGCGACCTCCGCAGCGAAACGAAGGTCGAGTAGGCGAAGCTTAATTCAGGGGCGACGAAGCGAGTCTTCTGGCGTAGCCCATTCTATTTAGGAAATTAACCTTTTCCACTACCTAAAACAAAAGGTAAGGTAGTTTAAAGTAGGTATAATTAATTAAAAGGTATAAAAGTGAAACCTAACCTCAAAATTTTAAAAATTTATTTCTCGAAAACTATTGCGTTCCGCACTTTTTCCCTTGGAGGGGGGGTTCACCCCCTCCCCCCCTCCCCCTCCCCCCTCCCCCTCCCCCCTCCGCCGCGTCCCCTATACTAAAGCCCAACCACAGACAGTAATGGAAATTATAGCAATGACTCAAAATATGGTTTTACTGTGATAAATTGTTGTGGCATAGCTGGCACTATAGTTATGGCATCTCAAAAAGAAAACAAAAGCTATGATCTTTATTCATTTAATTAGATGTGTTTTTATTTTAGACAACATATTGTGTTCCCAGAAGACTTGTTGGAGATGTCTCTCAATAAGTTCAAAGTTAATTTAAAACGTAAACTCATTGACAAATCTAATTACAATGTGAAGGATTACTTAAATGACTAGGAAGCTTGGCAATCATTTGCTTTAGCGGCTCTGATAGTTCTTAAGTTTAAGATTATTTGTGAGATGGTGATACTTTAAAAAAAACCCGGCTGAGTTTATTGTAGGCTCTTCTCAGACCAGGGCGCATTTGGAACTCTCTTAGCTTTAGTTTTAAGATACTGAAATTGATTATCATCATCACGTTTCATAAGTTATTGGATGTCAAAAAGTCAATCAAAAAGACAGCGTACCTAATTTGAATAAATAAACATGAATTGAATATATTTTACAGGTAAAAACTCATTACTTTCAAAGATGAAAATCCTCCTGCTAGAAGGCAGCGCCGACAAGAAGTTTGTATTAACACCTGAATACAGCAACAGAGTGGTAGCCCTGAACCCAAACACAAAGTCACTTATGAACTCTTTGAATGTGTGGCAGAATGTGGAGAAGATGAGGTTACAGCCTGTCAGGCACATGCAAGTGAGGATTATCATATTGTATTACATTTATAACATTATAAATGCAAAAGTGTGTCTGTCTGCTATGCTTTAATGGCCTATCTTTTCTACCAATTTTGATGAAATTTGGTATGGAGGTAGTGTACATCCCCAAAAAGGACATATTAAGGACATTATTCAGGATAAAAAGTATCTAATGTCCTTTCCTGGTATGTATCTAGCCCCAGCCGAAGCCTCCTACTAGGTCAGACGTAAGAAAATAAAGAAAATAATTTCCACGCATGGAATTTTAAAATTGGAAAAAAGAGCATCTGCTGAATTTCTTGCTGGTTCCTCTCAGTAGAATCTCCTTTCCAACCCGGGGGTAGAGTCAAACCAGACATTACATAAGAGACACCTTGTACGTCCTACATGGAATAACAACAAACAAATAGGGATGTGACAACTCAATCAAACCAGCAACTCTTTATAAAACTTAAAAACGCGCTTCTAGTATGGAAGTTGTATGAAAGACGTAGTTGTCATAAAATTAAAATGATTATCAAACTTAAAACTAACCGAGGATGTCAAATCAGTAAAAAATAATATATTTTTGACATATGGTCAACCTACAATCATAAATGACTTAATTTTTCAGGTCTGGGATGCCTGTTCCGAAGCGCTCATATCATTCAGCAGTACCGACATCTTGGACGATGATGTGGCGTACATTGTTGAGAATGACGTGCTCATGGAAGCTATTAACACTGAACTCAAGTCCAGTGCAGTGAAGAATGTTGACATAGTGTACGGAGCTAAGATAGCAGGATATACTCTACCCAAAGAGCAAAGTTCTGGAAACAGTAGTGTAGTCGTGATGGAGAATGGGGATAGCTACGTTTGTGATTTATTGGTAAGTGTTAGCATTATTTTATAGTCCTGTATTTAATTATAGCCGTCTCACTACTTTTTTTTATCCACTACAAGTTCTAGCCCTTGACTGCGATCTCACCTGACGGTAAGTGATGATGCAGTCTTAGATGGTAAGGGCTAGCTAACCTGTTAGGGGCATGGCAGTAATATTAAACCCATACCCTATTCGGTAACTACACGGCATCGTACTGGAACGCTACATCGTTTTGGCGGCACGTCTTTTGCCGATAGGGTAACTAGTCACGGCTGAAGTCTCCCACCTGGCCAAACAAGGGAAAATTTAAAAATTATAAACTCCCAAATTGACCCTGCCGGGGATCGAGCCCGGGACCTCCGCACATTAAGACAACAGTGCTCAACACTACGCCACGGAGGTTGTCAAATGACTAAATATGAGTCTTAAAGTGAGAAGGGTTCAGGCCTTGGTCCACCACACTAGATGAGAGCAGATGGCAAACTTCACATACCTTTATGAACACAATGGAGAACTTTTAGGCATGCAGGTTTCTTCACGATGTTTTTCCTTTGCTCTTCAATATCTGTCAATGTAACAGTTTATAACTTCTAAATGAGTTCATGGCTAGTTCTCAGTTATCAGCCTACAAACAATGATGTACTTTCGATTTAGAAGACCCAGACATAGCACTCTTATGCGGAAATACCAGCAGAAAATCCAGCCATTTAAGTACGTCAACCGTTTGAGATGACGACAGCGATTGTGTATAGGTTCAAAGATGGAAATAAATAGTCTTTTTTTTAATTTAATTTATTCAAATAAATACAAAATTTTAAAATTTCTTTACAAACTAAAACAAAACCATGTGGCTAATTTTGCTGTACACAATCTCTAATGTCTCTAAATCTCTAACGACAGGTCTAAATATATTCTTTTCATAACTAACACTCCCTACACTTATAGAATGCAAGCACCAGATTTAGTTAGACCTGTCAATTTAATTTAGTATAAAGGTTGTATGCAACTGAATAAGCCACAATGTTAAACTAATAATAGAAATAGAAACTTCCTCAAGGTGGTTGTCCATCATCTAATTTTTTTTCAATGGAAGTTAATTTTGCATCCGTGCTTTCTATCAATTTATTTACTCTCTTTGTCAATTCTGCGAGTTGAGTCTTTATATCAACCATGCATATTTCTTGTATCGCGCTGATATTGAAAGACATTGGTCTTGTTCTAGTTTCCACGGTTGCTGAGGTGGTTCGTTTCCTCCTTTCGACGTTCTCGTTTGAGAATCGGTCGTATAAATATGTCTTTCTTTTCACGAGTTGCCTCTCCAAGTCTTCTTCGCCTATGCACTTCTTTATTCTGCATTCGTAGTTGTTGTTTTTTCGTATGCTCTTCTTTGTCGCTTTACGACTGACCACCATTTTGTAGATGGACGCTATTAGCTCTCTTGGTATCTGAAAAATAATTCAAACGTTAAAACTTTTTCAAAAGGTAGACCTCTCATTTTATATGACTAGCTGATGCCCGCGGCTTCGTCCGCGCGGATTGAGGTTTTTTGGTTACGGCTTCCACGAAAAAGTCTTTAAATTTTTCGGGTTAATATATAGCCTATGATACTCACAAATAATGTTGCTATCTTTTGGTAACAGAATTTTCATAATCGGTTCAGTAGATCCAGAGATTACCCCCTACAACCTCACAAACTCACAAACTTTACCTCTTTATAATATTAGTATACAAAGTTCTACGATGGATTGACGGTCTGTTCACTATCACAAGGTCCCTTTTTTGTTGGGATATGAACTATAGATTATCAAAAAGTGTACTTTGTACCGACACGGTACATTTTTGAAAGTCTATAAAATATAACACGTAATGGTGAAAATTAATTACGGATTACGGTCTCTTATAAATAAAACGTATACGTAGTTAAGCTAGTATACGTTCATTCTAAAATATTCGCTCCTTAGCCAATGAGCTGCATTTCATAATTCTTTTCACTTACAATTCAATGTTTATTTATTCAAATAAACATTATGATAAAGACACTGTACACTTTTTGAACGTCAAATACGTATAAAACATGATGAACTTTTTAACCTTTTTAACAGGAGGTTCTCAATTCGGCTGTTTTTTTGAAGTGAAACTTCTTTAGAATCGTTGTGATTTAAATATTCGATGAAACGAAAAAGCGACAAACATATTCATAATAGCCTGCGAGAGAATGAGATAAAATAAAAGTTATATTTATCTGATTCTCTCGTAGGCTACATTTCTGAAGTTTCACTTCTGCCGTGTGTGATACACACGAACTTTTTTTTTGCAAGCATGGTTCCCATTCCTAATCCCAAAGGCCCCATTACATTCGCTTCAAAATGGTGTAGTTTCCTTACCCTGTTCTCCCTGGGGTCATTGGGCCTTATGTTGAGCGTGCGCATATGCGACGCGGTCAGTAGAGCGCCCCAGCGCAGTACCGCCATCAACTGCTGCGGAGCGCATGACAGCAACGAGCTAAATAACATGCTTTCCAAATGTGCTACCAGTTGCGTTTGACGGACGAGGCGGTCCAAGCCGGCGCTTTCTTGTAGTGCCTTGAAGATAAGAAAAAATCTTTATGAACTGGCGATGTCATCGATTTATATATTATGTAGGTACAAGATGGGCCCTTTTATAGAAAAAAGTTGGGCGTCCGACTTGTAGGGCGTGCCCCTCACCTGTATAAGCCTGTCCTTGTCCCCGCCATAGCGCTGTCCCGCTTTTCAGACTAGATGGCGTTAGTGAAATATGTCCACATTCTTTGTTTGACTGGGCCCGTCTATGTAAATTGAGGTCGTTGGGCGATGTTAATGAAATGTATTGAAATGATTTATTGATTTCACGTAGGACAACTTGTGCCACTTATGAAATGTCGTGATTCTACCACCGTTCGGAAAGAAGATTCTACTGAAAAGAACCGGCAAGAAACTCAATGAACTAGTTAAACTTAAAGCTGGTCTTAAGTCACGTTCTATAAACTCTAGCAGACTTTTTTGACGCTGAGTAATTGACGTCTTTCATAGTTACAAACACAAATTTTAATTTATTGCCTTTATCCTGCTTGCTGGGGTTCAATTTGTCTGTTTAGTTAATTAAATTCTTATCTGAGGACTCAGCTATTTCAGCTGTATGTTGATAGGTGAATTTCTTCTCTCATCTAAATTTGAAATAAGGATTGACAGTGCAAAGTTAACGACCCTACTCCTACCCTCATATTTACTACACTTATGAATGGGCGATCCTTAGACAACAAGTGAATATAATAAAAAATATTAAAAAATACGACTGCTCTACCGTAGCCCGTATTGAATTTTTCAAAAATTTATAGCCCGTGTCACTCGGGATATTGAACTATAGTGTTATATATTTTTGGAATCTAGTCATCATTTTCTAGATGATGATTATATAGTTAATCTTGTTTTCGAATATTTTTTTTCAACTTTAGTCTTTAATGCGGGACCATGGTCACCCCATCATTTTTTTCTTTAATTTTACTAGCCTATGTCACCCGGAATAAGCTAGGAATTCTAACGATACCTCATTTATCAAAATCGGTTCAGACGTATAGAAGTTATGGTGGAATATACAAACTCACATACATACATACATACATACATGAACCCTGAAAACAATATATTCCTTTTTTTTTAGGCAGTCGTATAAAAACATCCTATCACGTTTTGATAGTACCTACCTAATCGGATAAATTTACCAAAACCGTTAATTCGTCCTATGTTAAAGTGAAAGTTTGATAAATTAAATTGTATACTATAGAGTATCCTTAATTTAGAATACCTATTCAATATTGCAATGCCCTGACGGGGCCTCATGTCTCTGTAATTGTATTATGGACATTGTACATGAAAGCAAAAATAAAAACCGGCCAAGTGCGAGTCGGACTCGCGCACGAAGGGTTCCGTACTCAAGAAGTAGGTACTGAAGCAAAACAATCAGGCAAAAACCAATATGTTTATTTGACGACGAGTACGAGGTTTACTGTTAATATAAAAAAAACTATGCTAGTTAGAGCATTGGCTATAGTTTTCCTGTAAAATATACATAAATTCCTATTGACCATAATTATTTCAGATTTTTCGATTGGTAAACTCCGGAGATAAGGGGAGGGGAACGGTATTTTTTTAGACTTTTTCCCCGATAAATCAAAAACTATCATGACTAAAAATAATTAAAAATCTGTTTTAGAATGTACAAAGTAAACCCTTTCATATGATACCCCACACAGTACAGTTATCTCACTTTTAAATTTCAACCCTCCGATTTTCCCCCCTTTTTAAATAAGAACAAAAATAATTTCCAATTTTTTTTTAATTCCAGTGTCTTTGGGCCACTAATATACACAAGTATTCCAAATTTCATGTCGATAGCTTCGGTAGTTACTGAAATAATCGAGTGTGACGGACGGACAGACGGACAGACAGACGGAGAAAGTCGCACCATAAGGGTTCCATTTTACCATTTTGGTACGGAACCCTAAAAATGAAATGAAATGAGATAAATTACCTGGATATCGCTGACAGCCAATCCCACCAACAAATTCGTCAGTATAACTGTCACAAGCAACACAAATATGAGGAACATGGCGTGCGCTGTCAACGGATAGTATATCTCTGAACTTGTGCAGTTATTGTAGAAAATGTCCTCATACTCCAGCTCACCGGACATCATCATGACAGTCTTGACTAGACCAGCCGGGAGTTTGAAGGCTGGATAATTGCTGAAGAGCACGCTAAATGCTAGGCCAAACGCTATGAGCAGGCAGCTGTAGGCGAGAAGAAATGTTGCGAAATTCACCGTTACTGTAAATAAATGAAAAAATAATTAAAAATGTTTATTTACCAAAAAAACCCTTATTTTTCTTATGCCCAATGGAACCCAACTACCCACACTAGGTAATCCTGTATCATGGGTACCTGTGTCGCATTGAACAAGAAAGATTCACAGTACTAGATTGCTTTAGCAATAAGACCGCCTTTGCACATTTCTCTGTAGTTTTACTACTGCTTCTAAACTGTATGTTGTATATTTTATGTGTTCAATAAAGATATTTAAATAAATAAAAAAATACTTAATTGTCGCTAGGTATTCTAAGGTATTAATATTAAGGGAATTTTTGTAGCACTTTTTTAACTAACATAATATCGACAGCTTGCGCGCGAGTTGAATGCAGAGTAAATGCATATCGTTCATCCGATTGAGATGATACCTTTTACAGTTGTTCGAGAGATCCGCAAAAAGGTACAATAGGTGGCGCCCGAATCACATTGTAACGTATAGTCCCAAAAACAAAACTAAACAGGCATGAAAATTAGTTCCAACTTCCAATTTTGGCCACCGGGTCAGATAAATTTGACTATATCTCGCGTTATTTTAAGGGGTGGCGAATATAACAGGTGATGCCGGTACGCATTTTGTATGCGTTTGCCTGCGATACTCTCTATATAAATTAAATTGATTATTTTGAAAACATGAATACTTTATTTATTTATTTCATTTGATTACTGTAGTCTGAACAATCTGTGCTATTATAGTACATTGCACGCCCCACTTTTCAACTCACACATCCTGTCAAAACCCAGGAAAAATAAATTTATGAAAAATCTATGAAGAACCTACCTGTTGTAAACATTTGCACGTACAACCCAAAAGTAGGGAATCGTCCAATGATCATCATCAACTCGAACCAGCAAAAGAATATAGTTATAGCTGCCACGTCGTGTTGCCAGTTCGACGTGTTGGAACTGGTCACGCCATTGTCACGGTACCACGTTGGTATCTGGAAAATAATAGTACATTACATCGCGAGACATTGTTTTAATATATTATATTATGTAATTAAAAGAAAGTACCTAAATAAAAAAGCAACCTACTTACGAAATATTAAAAGTTAAAAAATAAATATTATACTTTTAATTAATTTTTTTTGCGCTGTCAGTGCTGAACGCGTAATACGGTAGAGTTCCAAATTTAAACTATTTAGGTCAAAGAACATTATAACAAGTTACAAGATATTCAGGAAGAAAGATTCCAAATTCAAACTTATGATATGTAATGAAAATACATACATTCTCTACTGGCCTAGGCCGGGAAGTTTAACTTTCGAACTCATTTATGCACATTTCATATCATTTTTTTGAAATACACATTTCCAATGAGAAAATCCCTTGTGCTAGCTTTAAAAGGATCCACTGTCCTGATGTTGTCTGAAAGAGGTCACTAGGTCTCTTTATGGTATTGGTACAACGAAGTACATCTATGCTAATATTATAATTGCGAAAGTTTCGTGGATGGATAGATGGATGGATGTTTGTTTGTTACTCAATCACGGCTGAACGGATCTGGATGAAATTTGGCACAGAGATAGATTATAGTCTGGAATAACACATAAGCACATCTCGGAAAATTAGAGTTCCCGAAAGAAAGAGGAACCGAAAACCTCAATCCACGCGAAGTCGCGGGCATCAGCTAGTTTTACTCTTTTTATTACTTCACCGTGCTCCATCGTTAAAAACGATGACAACAAATCACATTCTTATTTCTTAATTCTTGGACAGGCCATAATTTTGGTCACCAAGACTGGTGTATCATACATTCGTGTCGAGTCAACGAATTTATTCCCAGGATATGGGCAAAGATCTATAGGGCTACTGCATTATTATCTCAAGAAAACGCCTACCATTATGTGAATAAAAGACAGAGGACACAGCCCTCACAGGTTAGGTATTTTTCGCCCCTTGCTGATCCGATGTAGGTAAAGATAGTAATAAGTAATCTATACTAATATCATAAATGCGAAAGTTTGGATGGATGGATGTATGGATGTTCATGTTTGTTAATTAATCACGCCCGAACGGCTGAACGGATTTGGATGAAATTTAGCACAGAGATAAATTATAGACTGGAATAACACATAGGCTACTTTTTATTCTGGAAAATTATGGAGTTAAGCCATGTGTGTCTGAAAGAACCGGTCTCTGTTAGAGCAAACGTAGGAGAGAAGGCCGCGGCGTTCGAGTAAGCGCAGAGTAAGCATTAAGAAGAGAGGACGCTAATGGGCTGATGAAGATGACAGAAGGAAAAGTTGATAGAACTTACCGTACATAAGAAAACTCCCACAACTATGAGCAACTGTAACCAGTTTTCCCACTGTCGGATGTAGGCTGAGAAATCGAGGCACGCTTGAAATATTTCCTTGGTCATAAAGCATATATTCAAGAGTACTATGACGTATTGGACTGGACGCAGGTAACTTGGCACGTCACAAGTCGCGTCCTCGCATAGGAATATCTCTGTAACAAAACCAATTAAGTAAGTTAAAAGTAACACAAAAAACGATTAAAACTATAGGTACACTATAACTAGGTAAATGTTTAAAAAATACGCCAAAAATCGACAGTTTAACTTTTGGTTGGTAAATTGCGCAAATTCTTCGGGGTACGGGTTTTTTTTTCTTCTAAAAACTGTTACTGGGGATCGATTAGGCGATAGATTTTACTGTTGATTATGTCACAGTCCTGCTGTACCAGACGATCAACCTACCATCCAATACGATTATGTGCTGCATCGGTATTTTGTCTATCGTTGACTGAGCCAGAATCTTCTATTTAATACACTCACGTACACTATACACGTATACACAATACACGTATACACGTAGTACTATATATTCTGTGCCTAAACACCAGAACCCCTATTGTGTAAGTAAATCGAAGTCGTAATCATAGATGCCTGCGCTTCAAACAGCTTCCATAGGCCGACAAACTTATCAGCAGGGCGACCGCGTATCTTTTGCATCAATCATTGATACATCGCAATCACCTCCGATTGGTTAACACTCT
Organism: Erebia epiphron; assembly: GCA_963932025.1. Lineage (NCBI taxonomy): Eukaryota > Metazoa > Arthropoda > Insecta > Lepidoptera > Nymphalidae > Erebia > Erebia epiphron. The sequence goes on from OZ009946.1 coordinate 2,659,636, forward strand.
TCCACTATTGGACGAAATCCATTGACGCAGCAAGAATACCATAAATTCAGCCAATCAGCGGTGATTGCGATGTATCAATGATTGATGCAAAAGATACGCGGTCGCCCTGCTGACCTGGTGACAGCGTCGTTAGTTTCTTTGAAAAATAAAATAAAAACAAAAACTAAAGAGGCATAAAATTAGTTCCATTTTTGGCCATGGGGTCAGATAAATTGGTGTGTTGTGGGACTATATGAACTCCAACAGTTCCCACAAATACTTTTTATGCTGTCAAATGATTACAATCAGATATTTTTCTCAAAAATGAATCTTGCTTTTTTGACTAGGTATAAAAATTCTGTCATACTTATAAATCTCTTAATGTATACTCAAAATAATAGAAATTATACATACGCAAAATATAAAGGCTGTACAACGTGATGAATATAGCGTGGTACACAAAGCTCATGACGAAAAATTTTCTTATTCTCCGCCATTTGAGGAAAAGGAATGTTTCTGCTACCGGATGCTTCAATAGGTCTTTTCGACCCACCTGTAAACAAAATATAAACGTTTTTATTTTAATTTGCCACATATCGTCAAGATCAGTTCAGCGGTTCATAAGATAACATGCAAGAGAGAAATAAATATGCACATCATAGCATTAACCTCAACAAAACAGCGCGTACCTAATAGCCTCACCAAGGGCAAGGCTATCGATATATATGTAGGTACTAGATGGGCCCTCTCATAGAAAAAAATTAGGCGTCCAACCTCTAGAGCACGCTCCTAACCTGTATAGCCTTGTCCTTGTCCCCGCCATATCGCTGTCCCGCTTTTCAGACTAGATGGCGTTAGTAAAATAGGTCCACATTCTTTGTTTGACAGGGTCCGTCTATGTAAATTGAGATCGTTGGACAAGGCGTTTCGACTATGCTCGAAAATCTATGAAAAGTTCTTCGACCTCAAGCTCGCTCGAACTTACTTATGTATCGAGGGATCACATCTAAGACTCTTTATTCACATCTGCACTTATACTATACTAACATACACTTATATATATAACTAAAGCATTACCTCTACAAAAGCGAGGAGTAACTCGGCCTCTCCTCGCGAAATACAAGGCACCAACGGCCGGAAGTCGATGGTGAGTTCGCAGTCGACATCGCCTATCTCATGCTCACTGACATGCACGGCGTCGTCGAATTTGCTGACGTACCGAGGAATTACATCCGGGACCCTTCGCACAATGAACGACAGGGCTGATACGCCGCCATTCGTGCGTAGTGTTACGTCGCCTCCATAGTCTGTGAATATAACGCTCATATTTATATTATAACGGGGACTTTTCCAAGAGCTCTTTAATCTTTAGTTTAAAATGGCAATAACTTAAATCTAACCGAGGATATGAATTTTAGGTCTTTTAGAAGACCCTCTATTAAATAACTAGTAAGAAATAAGTTATTTTTGACATAAGCATCATCCGTATTGGAAGCGTAATTAATCCGCGACTGGTCAGCCTTTAAATAGGGTTGGAAGTCCTTATAAAGATTAGAATTTTTCAAGATCTCCTTAATAGTGTTTTGGAGCCCTACATCCTGTAAATATTTCTAGTGCTTCCAAGTTTGTTTATGGATAGGACGGCCGCCATTGTTGTAATTTTAAATTATTTAGGAAAACATTAGATTTTTAAGTGTGACCGCATATCAAATCTTTGAAAGTAATACAGCTTGGCAAAATTATCGCCAGTGGCAGAGCAGCCACTGTCTATTAAAAAATCAACAATTAATTATCAACACAGAGTAGATCCTATTATTCCAAATATGGCCACACGTAAAGACAATCTTGTCAGAGCGTAGGATCATAATAATTCTTCCCTATCTTAAATTCTAGTGTAAAATATTTTCATACAAATCTTGATCTCACCTAGAAGTAGCAAAACACAGGCAGAGAACTCATTCAAAGCGGCGATATGGAGCGGGGTATAGCCAAAGTGGTCTGGAGCATTAGGGTCCGCGCCCACTGATAGCAGTAACCTTGCAACGTCACAAGCCCTAGCGCCCCTTACGATCGCGCCGTGCAGTGGAGTCCTTCCGTCAACGTCTCTTGCCCGGACATCAGCTCGCTTGGCCACTAGTAGTTCTACTACTTCCACTGATTGAGCTAATGCCGCTGTAACAAATCGATTTGAGTGAGTTACTAAATGCTATTCATTTCATATGCACTGAGTGGAAAAGGAAAGCATGAGATGAATAGCGTAGCGTCGGCATGCCTACTCGGTGGACAGAGACAGAGAGACAAACAGTTCTTGCAAGAGATCTATGCCCATCAATGGACGTCTATCGATTGACGAAGAGATGTAGACCTGTTTATATACAGAGATTTTGTACAGCAAAATTAGAAGAAATTAAGAAGATGCAGTGAAAATTTCTCAATCTCTAATTGTTTTTAAAATTTGCTCAAATCCGCGCAGAATTTCCTTGTTCCGAAATAATGCATGTGTTCTAATTTCTATTCAAATAGCACTTACCTATTATAGATGTAGAGCCTAACGATGAATTTAATGATGCTGGAAAACATCGTGAAGAAACTTGCATACCCGAGAGTTCTTCATAATGTTCTCAAAGGTGTATGACTTGATGGACCATGACCCTTCTCATTCTGAGAGTAGACTGGTGCTTGGTAGTGAGCCGGCAATGAGTTGATGTAAAGATGATGAGCCCTTACCTAGATGCAGACTAGTCTGTCCCCTCGAGTTCGGCCAGTCAATATGCGCCCCGTGCTGCAGCAATAGGCCAGCGCACTCCGCATGGCCGTCCACAGCAGCTAAATGTAACGCAGTAGCTCGGCCCGGCCCCATAGCGGCACGCACGTCTGCGCCCGCGTCTAACAGCAGCTTCATACATGACGCAGAGCCTAATGATGCTGCTACGTGTAGTGGGGTTTCTGTGAATACCTGTAATGGAACAAAATAAAAAGTTATAGGATATTTCCTTTTTACCCCGACGGAACGGAAACGGTACCTATATGTGTTTGCCCTAAGACTTTGTGTGTCTGTTTGTTTGTGCACTTTTTTGTTACGATTTTCCTCGAAAAGTATTGGATAATTGTTTTTTGCATAAGATATGGATATCTTCTAAGAAGATTCTTTTGCATTGGTTTTACGGCTATAGTCCACCAAGCTGCGCTGCAATCATGATTTTAATTTTTGTGTTAAATAACTTTGACAGCCTCATAATGTATATCCGCAATTGTGTTACGCTACTATAATTGGATTTAAACTAATCGTTTCCATCTGCTTAATTTTAATATAAGTACATATGATGACTCAAGTCTAATTATAAATTATTGAGTAAATCTCCACGTGAATCGTGTGTATGTGAGGTATGATGCAAGGCAGACGCACCTGCGGAGTGTCAGGACTCGCGCCGGCCTCCAGCAGGGCGCTTACGACTTCCGGAGCGTCGCTCAGCACCGCGTAGTGTAGGGGGGAGTGCTCGTTCAGACCTGCGTTGATGTCCGCGCCGTGGCTTATCAATAACTAAAAAAAAAAAAGTTATCTGACACAAAGAAATTTAGGAATCTTATTCTAGTCCAAACTTTCCCAGAACCGGCGTAAAGTCTCCTTAAAACTTCAAACAAAATACCTATAAAAGATTATTTATTAAATAGAGTGGTGAACGGCGATAGCTTATTGGTTTAAACTTTATAGTAGAATTTTTGTCCATCAAGAATTGTGAGTCGACGGCTCAATCTAAAAAGTAGAGAAGCAGGAACTGGTTCATTGACCCATTCACATGACACAAATGAATCATATCACATCACTATTACCTTAAATATGGCATCATTATTTTACAATTTGACATTATCTAATGTCAAAACGTGTTGTCTTATTAAAAATTCGAGTATAGCTATGCGGCCTCCTTAAGTTGTTCGGAGGTTCGATCTCGGATCACTGCTCACTTTTCTGAATTGTAATTAAAAATGAATTGCTAAAAAATCGTGAGGCAACCGGCACGCCTGAGCTTCTTCTTCTTGGCTTCTTTTGAATAGTTCGAAACTATTTCAGGCATATAGTTTTTTCCGTAAATTTATATTCAAAAGGACACAATGACAGTTACCTGAAAGCAGGAATTTTAAACAAGCTTTCATTGAATGACCTCGACAAAAATTTCTCGTGTTTAATAAAATCTCAACATAACGCACACCGTTCCTACTAACACCAACACTTTGCACGTTTTCACATAAATAAACGTGAATATACAAATGTCACTCCAATACAAATTCTCCTTACATCGTGGAAAACAAATTATTATTGATAGAAAAATATCTATGATCCGAAAAGCAAGGTAACAAAATTCTAAGGCTATAACATAATTTTACTAATTTAAGTACTAATAGATTTATAAACTCCTTAAACTATATTGTGTTTTCTGGTTTCGATAAGCTAAGAATCGCAGTGGCGTACAGTTCATAGAAGCATAAAAGCACCGCTTACCCATATACGTCAATGGTTATTTTCATCAAAACAGCTAGTTAATAGGTATTCTGACTAACTAATGCCTACCCTAGCTTCAAAATATGTGCACACCACTGATTAGAAACTAGAGCATATATTTTGTCACGATCGTCAGAATTAAATAATTCTCTTCCTTGAAACATTTTAAGCTCCACTGAGAAGACTGATTTAGACCTCAAACTTAAAGCGCGTCAAACTTAAAGCCATATAGATTGGGGTCTGGCGAGGTTCAAATTCCAGCTTTCATCATCATCTTTTCAACCCATTGCTGGCTTACTAGTTACTACTGAGCAAGAGTCTCCTCACAGAATGAGAAGGGTTTGACCATAATCCACTACTTTGGCCAAGTGCGGATAGGCAAACTTCACACACCTATGAGAATATTACGAAGAACTCTCGTTCATGCAGGTTTCCTCAACATGTTTTGAAGCAAGTGATCTCGTCTGGGAGGTTGGTTGTCTAAATCACTAAACTCAAAGCGCGTCAAAATTCGCGTAGGCTATAACCGCTTCAATCCAACTTTAGTTAAAGTGAAATAATTTGAACTGACTAGATCTTACTGAAGTAGACCTAGTGCTGCGAATTCCCATTTTTTTTTAATTAACTAGCTTTACGGCTCTGGGTTCCAGCCCTTCTGAGCCTTGCGAATTCCCACCTTGACACACGATAAAGACTTGGCGCTCGCAGCACAATGCAACGGCGTTGCTTTTCTTTCAGTCTTCGAGTCCCACATGTTTGGGTCGGCCCCGTGCTCCAATAACAGCTTCACGCATTCCTCTTTCGGCACTAAACAGCTCAGGTGTAGACATGACCTAAAAATACAAACATTTTGGTTACAAAATGATGTAGGTATTTTTTGCTGAGTCTAAAAAGGAGTTTAATTCCACTACATATAGCTCTGCGATCTTAAATGGTGGTAGGTACTTATTATCAATGCAAAACGGATTGTTTTATGAAGCTTGAGAACAATAATTCAACTCAACTCAAGAGTCACATTGGCCCGGACTGATTCTGTAGTGCACAATCTCTAAACTAAACTAAAACGCATTAAAAATATTGCTAACCTTTTCATAACTCCCTGCGGAAAGGGACAGAACTAATTTGAAGCTGTCATTTTAGTTTAGTTTAGAGATTGTGAGAGTGTGATATAAAACAAATCCTATACTGGTCAACTTTAGATCTCATAATTTGCCAAATGCATTTGTATTACTGTCATTATTCCACCACTTACCGCTTAACAATTTCACCTTACTAACTTTCAAGGAAGGAGATTTCTATTTTAGAGATAAGCTTTACCTTTGTCCACTTTCTATTAGTTTGAATTATTTATATGGAAAACAAATACCTTCTTCTTCTTCTTCTTGTTTCCTTTTATATAACGTACACCCTTGAAGCTTTCTCACTGGGTTAATCCGTTGTGTGCATGGTTGCCTGGTCGAGAGATCGCTTTAAAGCGGTAAGGCCGCCCTTTGTACCATAGCTTAGTTTTATTGTAATTGTTTTTATATAAATGTTTCTTGGTGTACAATAAAGAATTTTTCATTCATGCATACCTGCCAGCATCATCAGCGCTATTAGGATCAGCACCTATCTTCAGCAACTTGGCCAGAAAGGAGGTCTTGCCCATCCAGCAAGCCCAAAGCGCAGCTGTGCGCATCGCCACTTCATCCTCTTGCAGCACAAAGTTGATGGCGTCTTCATATTGCCCTGTTTCCACTAAGGATGATATTTCAACGGCGAAGGGTAGCTTGTTTAGTGACTCTTGAATTTCTTCTGTAATGGTAAAATATTCAGTATTAAGTTGCAATGACCTTCCGACATCTCCCACGCATAAAGTCGTAATCCAAGTTTTTGAGGAAACTTATTAAAATAAAAAATAGTAAGTTTTTCAGCAAAAAATGGAGGGGTCGCATTGTAGGAGACTTGTAGGTGGTTATGTTGCTCGCTTGAGGTAGAAAATGAAAACACCGTTTGTTGTACAAGTGGATTACTCTAATTTGCTAGGTAGTGATTAAAAATAAGGCCCGTCTCCCACGTCCAACCCGGGGATGCAACCCTTCTGTGCCAAACTAATCAAAACGGTTGTAAAAATGGGCCGTGAAAATGTACCAGGCAGGTAGACAGATACCCTTTCACGTTTATCTGATATCAAATCTAATTTCTTAGTAAATAAAGATTCAGTTCTGTTAAATAATTTGGTAGTTATAAGTGTGCACAAGGCGTTTTAAAAAATAATTAGGTAAAATGAATTCAGGCAGATTGTGACTTTTGAAATATAATAAATAGGTACCTATTTCAAATTACTACTACAATTAACAATGGACAGATAAGATCGTAATTATAAGGCTCTACATAATTGTGTTTGGGTGTGGGAAAATTGTGCTAAAAATTTAATACCATGTCATAGGTACTAGGGGCAGACTACCAACGTTTAAAGCCGTATTGTTTTAATATATTGTTGACGTTCGTGTTTAAGAATTATGGTCCTTATTTTAGGCACGTCAAGGTATGTGACATAAAGCTGTGTTATTCTGAAGTAATACTGCTCTAATCGATGGTAGTAACCCCCTGGGTACTTAGTAGTTTAAAGACTACATTTTACACTTTCTCTCTCTCTGGGTCTTATTCCTCATTGCTGACGGTCGTGACCCCTTTTATGTATGGGGGTGGTGATCACATATTAATTAGCAGGGGTTTTCTTGGGATAATAATGCGGTGGGTTCCCAGATCCTTCCGGATATGACTCAACTAAGAGTACCTACTATTTCAACTCTTAGATTTCTAACGATCTTTATCAGATGTTTGTGATAATAACCGGGACCGACGGCTTTTAACGTGTTCTCCGAGGCACGGAGGACTCGAAAAGGCTAACTTCTGACTATCAAATTCGGTCACCCATCCAGTTACCGACTTGGGTCAACGTTGCTTAACAATCGCAATCGACTGATATGTGTTGTCGCAAATAAGTCACTCCTTTCTCTTTACTAAGGCACTTTAACTCATTCGATTTTTGCCCACCGTAATAGATAAGCCTAAAAGTACTATAGGGTCACGCACCCAACTCCCAAATGTCCCTGGACTTGACTCTCAACCGGTCGCCCAGGTCGGCGGCGTGTGCCGACTCGTCGCTGGAGATGTACTCAGCCTCCGCCCCGTCAGAGTCATCCTCTGCGACCTCGCTGATCTCGCGCTGCCATCGCGCGCTGCCGTCGTGAAAACCCTATGACAGTGAGGCAATGATGCCCGATTTCAACTACAATGGGGCCAATTCTGTATAACACGTACCTAAACTAAACTAAAATGACACTTCTAAATCTAATCTTATTAATTTATAACTACCACTTTTTAAATGTACCTTTACATTTTTTACCTTACCCTACACTTATAATCAGAAATAAAATATTATAATTATTATTAATAATATACAATATTAACTAAGTACTTTCTTTTTCCACCTTTACTATTCTGTCTTTTAAGTTTATATTATATACAAATGTCAGTGACGTTCGCTAAAAGGCGGCCACTGAAAATCAGCGTTGGGGCACCTGGTACCTCAGCTGATGTGCGCCACTATAGTGGCTTCGTGTCTGAGAGGCCCGGAGTCCCAACACAAGCTGAATGGCTTACCTGTTCGTTGCACTGATGTTCAATACAGTGTTGATATCGTATGTACCTAAGTGTTAAGTTTAAGTTTGTTTATTTTTAATATCTCTAATGTAACATACAGGAGTGCTCAAATAAAGATCTTTCTTTCTTTCTAAATCTATTCTGTCCCTTTCTGCAGCGAGTACATATGTAGGGGCACATGCATAGTGCAACGCCAACATGACTCCTGCAACGCTTAGCCAAGAGTCGGACCACCACCGTAGGTCGCTTCAGCTAATAATTAAGTATCTACCTAGTGTTTATCGGAACATTGCGCTATACAGACGTAAACAATAAACGGAGTGTACAATTAGTGAGTTCTTAATTATTCACCCTAAATATTAGATCTTAAGTAGCACTCCCTAACCCACATACCTATCTCCTAAAAGTATTATGTAAGGGTTATAGCAATGTTTATAATGCTGTCATTTTAGTTTAGAGATGGTATGTTGATGAGGATGATGGTATTTTAGTCCGAAAAAACTTATCAGACCCGGTGAAAGCGTCGCTAGTATCTATGAAAAATAAAATAAAATCAATATGGCCACCAGGCCAGGTAAGTTTGTGGGACTATACAACAGAATCAGCACCAATGCCAAAATTTTAGGGTTGTTACGGAGGCGTTCTTAACGGAAGCAGAAGCGGATGCGGAGGTGAAGGGCTTTGCCTCCACGGATGCACAGGTTAACGGAAGCGGAGGCGGAGGTGGATTTCTCCGATCACATCGACCATTTTCTGTGCTCTAGGATGCGATGAATCCCAAATTTAATTTATTTTGAGGATTCTTCTAAGGACAGTTGTCTTTTTGCTTATGGTTATGGTGTAATTGGCGTCACCTGCTTCGATTTGTGCCTCTCGAATTGGACGTCAACGTAAATATACCTTCGTAACAACTCCGCAAAAAAAACGGCGGAGGCGGATGCGGAAGCGGAGGTACGATTTCTTGCGGAAGTTCCGCACTTGTGGAGGCGGAGGCGAGATTCCGTTACAACCCTACTAAATTTTAAGGTACACTTAAGACCGACAGTTTCCTCATACAATAACAGCTGTCACTTGATGGGCTTACTTATGTGTTTCCTAAAATGTAGGCGATTTAGTGAAACTGGACATACAATAAATTAGGGTCAACGCATACCCACGAAGTAGAGTGGATCGGAAATTCTTTGATCGAGATAAATACTTTGGTTGTGATAACGGTTAAACTTGGATTAATGAAAATAAAACACAGAGTAAGCTCAAAGGACCTCACTCCGTCTGCGGTCATGATATACAAATTACAAACGTAAACAAACTATAACAGAGCTTAATTAATTATAGTTGTTATAAAGAGGCTGCTCTTCAGCTCCACTCCTTTGTGCCGGTACACGCGGCCCTTTCTGCGTTATTAAATTGTCTTTGATAGTGACAATAATAAATAATAAAAACTTGTTATTTCAGGCAACTGTCAGCCCATAATTTGTAAGTAACAAGCACTTAACCTATGTTAGTAAAAAATAAAATACTTAACCTACTATTATACCTAAAAGCCTCGGCTCAATTACAAGGCTCTTTGGGGCCTCTTAGCGCTAATTTAAAGTACGTAAGTACTAGGTTAGTTAGTAAAGGAAAAAACATTTTTTTTACTGAAATTATGTTTTTGGCACACTGTTGTTCGTACAATCGTTCAAAAATATATAATGTTTGTCGCTGTAGTTATAATATGATGCTAATATTTTTTACTATGCATAGAGCATTCGTCAACTTTTAAGTGAACGTTGTCTTAAAGTAGGTACCTACGTGATTAAGTAAATCATAATAATCAGTGATTTTAGTCATAATAAATTGAGGACTCAGTTATAGAATTAAAAGCTGATGAGGGGACACATTAGTTAATTGAAATTGTAATTAATAAAAAGGTTTTTTACCTTTAATTTTGTAGTTTTATCTACTACTAGCTGATGCCCGCGACTTCGTCCGCGTGGAATATGTTTTTTTGATTCCCACGGGAACTCCTTAATTTTTCGGGATAAAAAGTCTATGCCACTCTCCAGGTCCTCAACTATACCCATTCCAAAAATCACGTCGATCCGTTGCTCCGTTGCAGCGTGATTGAAGGACATACCAACAAACCAACAAACACACACACTTTCGCATTTATAATATTAAGTATGATATTAATTCAAATAAGCAAAGCTTTTTAAATATTGTTCATTAAGTATATGAAAATGTGAAAAAATCTCACATAAATAGAATTAAATTTGGAATGGAACACCAACCGACATTAGAGAATCATTTAAAATGTTTAAATATGTGAAAGACATAACTGAATACTAAAAAAATAAATAATTGTGTTATAAAAATAATTACACCACCAGATCACTTGATAAATAATTAATGCAGGTAAGGAATGTATCGTTCACACCTAAACTTATTTAAACACTCAAGCACATTAATCGACGGTCCCTACGTACAATCCCCTGACTACAAATGACAAATTTTACAGGAGAGCGCTTTAAAGTTTCAAATATGTGCAGTTCATGTTCTACTTAACATTAAGTCTTGAAATTTGGTATAAAGTTTTCTAGGGTGATATATTTTATGAAAAATAAAATGATGGCTAGTAAAAATCACTTTTAGTGTATTATTCGTCACTTATCTCCTTGTACATGGCAATTATCCCTATTGCCAATAGCTTAAGTGGTACTTATTGACTTTTACGTGGTAGTATTAAAATTAAGCTGAGTCGTAACTGCTATTTATGAAATTGTACGTGGGTATAAAAATTTTGACACACAACTGAGTAACTTTACCAAAAGAGCATGGGTCGGGAAATTCCTCTCACAAACCGGCGATACAGGGTAGGTAAATTTATTGTACCTCTGTTTTCTAACATCTTCATCTATTTTCTCTTTGCACTTTAATCGACACTTATCATCGCAAGCAGGTAATAAAGACTTTTCAGCTCTTACTTTTCCATTTCGACTGACGTAACATAAGCCCTGATTTTTTAACTGTTTTCTCTTGCTATCTGTCCACTCAGATTTGTTAACTTTGCGTATTTTTCCTGAGTCAGTTTTCTTCTTAACTTTTCTTTTCTTTTTTTTTTGTTTGTCTTTCTTCTACGTTTGCGTTACTAACATCCTTATACCTATACTGGATGGTATATCATCATACTCAGCCTATAGACGCCCACTGCTGGACATAGGTCTCCTGCATGGACTTCCAGACGCCGTGATCTTGCGCCGCCTGGATCCAGCGGCTCCCTGCGACTCGTCTGATATCGTCCGTCCACCGAGTAGGGGGTCTGCCAACGCTGCGCTTCCCAGTGCGAGGTCGCCACTCCAGCACTTTCGGGCCCCAACGTCCATCGGTTTTTCGAACAATGAGCCCCGCCCATTGCCACTTCAGCTTCGCAACTCGTCGAGCAATGTCGGTTACTTTAGTTCTTCTGCGGATCTCCTCATTTCTGATTTGACCGCGCAGAGAAACCCCGAGCATTGCTCTCTCCATCGCCCGCTGCGTGACCCTAAGCTTTCTTATGAGGCCCATAGTTTGCGACCAAGTCTCACATCCATGTGTCATCACTGGCAACACGCACTATTCGAAGACTTTAGTCTTCAGGCACTGAGGAATCTTGGACGAGAAGACATCTCGAAGCTTCTCGAACGCTGCCCAGCCGAGTATAGCCGAGGATGGTATATATGTGTCATTATTTAAAGGTGAACACACGTCCTATGTAGCACACAAAGATGAAGCTGGGGTGTTAATATTAAATGAATTTAAAGTTTCTGATTCAACATTTTGCATTATAGTGGATATAGAAGGAGATCCTAAGGGAGTACTTGTGTCTAACGGTTGCTCTGAATCGGGCAAGACGATTTCTTCTATAATTATGTTTTCATCTGGATCATGCGACCTTCTGACAATAATTTCCTGAGAATAATGACTAATGGCAGGTTAGGCTCTGCTTCTATATAAGAAGTAACCTCCTCAGCTATTATTCCAGAATTACAAAAAAAAACAGTGCAATTGGAATGAGCTGCAATGGTGGTATTTATCTTTTCATGAGCTAGGTCTGATTCAGAAACTTAAGTGGCAGAGTTCGGACATAAAGGCAGATCAGAAAGTGACTTTGAAGTAGAAATTATACCTTTCTCAACCATATCGTCTGTTAAGCTGTTAGGTCGTAAAGCTGGAGTCGAGCATAACGCAGAAGAAATCTTTGTTGGCTGTAAGTGGGTAGATTCTAATCTTGGCTGCGATGATTCTAATACTTCTATAATCATTGAATCCGATAGAGCGGCAACTAAGAGGAACGAAAAAATATGGTCTCTTCATGAACTAAATCCGGGGTAGAAGTTTCGTTTGTATGCAACTGACCAACAGCTTCAATAATAATTTCTTTGTTTTGATCTTGATGAGCATCGTCAGTTGATTCACCTCGACGCGGTGCTAAAAAATAATAATTATAATACACTTAAAAAAACAGAAACGGTAATTACTTACAAGATCGAAATAACATTTCCGAAGTAAAATTTCGTAAGTAGTAGTTATGAAAAAAAACTGTTTTTAGTATCCAGTGTAAAGTCACTTATTTACCACTTACTGCAACTTCCTTTTCAATTTCCCGATGTAAAATAACGTAACTACCAAATACAGATAATTACGTTGGAATGCTACAAAATTAGTTGAATTCGTATAAAAACTGAAAATCTAAGTATTTATCTATTTGAAATACACATACAAATTACTATAAACTTAAGTGAAGATACATATAAATAAAAATACTTTCAAAATTAGCTTACCTCTACGAGTTTTGATGGAAAAACTGTTCTTTTTTATATTCATATCTATTTTTTTATGTAACGCGGTTGCATATTACGATATTTTGTGGTAGTTTTCCTTGTAGGCATATTTATTTCGTATAATTACTTGACATTCACGTGACAAACATAGCACGACCGTCGTCTAGGCTCAATTTCCCGCAAGTGCCAGTTGCGGGGGTGACGCGCGGGGATACGATTTATATTATCAAACGTAAAATTACTGAATTACCACTACTGTTGTTGTTCGTCGGAAATTGTAGTTATGGGAAATTTCGTGTGTGAATTTAAAGTTCAATTTGGCATCTTAGCTTTATTTTTATTAAACTAAACGATAGTATAGGGTGGCCTGAAGGTCATGGAAACAAAACATGCAAATCACGGATCTACCACCTAGGGGATTGTACGTAGGGACCGTCGAATTTTCAACTATGTACAGCTGCAGACCCTGACGATGCCTAGCAATAGCGGAACCATAGTAGAAAGGTGAGGGAGGAACGACATCAAACGTTCTTGGGCACACACTCTGAAATACATCCTAAGATTCTTTAAACACGCCACTAGCATATAATAGGGGATAATGTTTTAACCTTTTGGCTCCTGTCACCTTTCGTAGTTTTCAGAGAAGGCATTAGACACGTTTAACACAAACTCTCGCGCATATCATAACGTGATCGGACCGCGATTCGTGAATAACTGGAGACTTGATCGCTTGATTCCCAAAGCGTCTCGGCCCAACTAAATATTAATCATCGGCTAACGAGTATAAATTTAAAATAATACACAGAAGCGTTTAAGTTCAAGTATTAATGCCAACTAAGCCATTATATCCAACAGTGGATACATTTTGGCTGAACACGATGAAGGTCTTGACTGTACTTTCTTGATCAGCTAAAAAGTATATACACAGAAGTAATTAAGTTCAGGTATTGTTGCACACTATAAAGGCCTGTAGGCACTTTCTTCATGTTTCATTAGCTACTTTTACTTGACTCTATTTTCTTCATATAGCCTTATTTTCTGTAGTTTTTATACTAAACATAATAATAGTTATCAACGCAAGCCTATTCTGTATTTAAAAAAACAACTGTAACTGAATCGATAGTGTAGGTACTCGTATTCGGTAGGATTCCACACTCATGCTAGTTGCTAAAAATCTTTGTGGTCTTTATTTCGTAAGTGAAACGACATAATAGAAAACAAGCGAAAGAAGAAGTAGAAAAAATAGGTAGCTTTTTCCGATCTCTCTCTCCTCTCTCTTTCTCTCTCTCTCTCTCTCTCTCTCTCTCAAGTGTGCCACTTTGATGAAGACGCTTGATGCAGAGGTTCCGTAAACCGTAATTTTTCGAAAACAGTCCAAAACCCTTATAATGATTTCAGTTCTACTTAATGAAGGCAGACAAGACAGTCTGGGGACGAGTATATGCAGGTATACTGAAAAGAAGCCGTAGCCGAAGCCGTACGAAAAATACGTAAGCCCAAGTTCATCGTAATCTGGGATAGAGTCAACTGACAAAAGCAATACTGTCGTGGTTTTCTAAATTGAGTTTTATCTCAACCTGTGATCTCAACATTTTATTTCATCTAACGTCTAGCAGTCTACGTCCTTGATGACATTCCCGCCTCACGCTATATTTTACCTCGTTTTATTACATTCATTTGAAAAACTTCTATTTTTATTTTAGGAAACTCTAATGTGATCCATGCATCAATTTCATAACTTTGTCGGCGTAGAATCAGAATATCGGACTGGCATATTTTCTTAAAATTTTACCTGTTTATTTATTTTGTGTCAGTGATTTGAAAAATGTTTATTAATAAAGATGTGTGAAAACTGAATGGCGAACCCACACTGGAGAGCGCAGCGTTGTAAAACCCCCACGATAGATGGACAAATGACATCAAACAGGTCGCATGGAGCTGTTGGGTGATGGATCCAGGAGGCGCAAGTCCCTAGATGAGACCTACATATGTCTAACATGTCTAGCTCTGGAAATCTATCGGCTTTGTCCGCATAATTTCCTGTAGGCTCACATTCACTAGGTCAACATCTTATTTTTCCACACGGTGCGTCTTTTGCGTTCATCAGTTGTTAATGCTAATTGTTTAGACATGTACAGTGGTAAACATATTAGTTAAACTTACCTAATTCATCTGCATTGCCAGATCCCTCCAAACATTAAACTTAATAAAACTTCTGCAAAGCTTCATGGTGTGTTTTGAGACCCTCACTGAGCCTTTTCAATGTTAAGTTAGTCGTCTTCCAAGTCGATCGGCTTGGACCTGAAACAAAATTCGCCTCTGTCTGTATCACTTCGACAGCCGATCAAAACAACGCCATGTTTACCATGTCGATAAAATTGTACGTACACTCCAAAACCATTGTTTAAACCTGTCGTAATTTTACCGGAACCATATGTGCGGGCGAAATGTGCAAACAATTGCTTCCAACTCCCGTTCCATTAATAGACCGGCTTAACCGCCGAATTAGGGTTTCCACTTAAATTATGGTTTTCCGAACCAGCGGTAGATTCACTCGACTATTCAAAAGCACTTGTAAAAGTTAGTTTGAATAAAAAACATTTGAATTTAATTATATAAAGATTTCATGCTCTTGAGCTACCTAGAACTATGGAAGAGATATGAATATTCAGAACAATTCACATGTTTCCCTAGGATTTTTATAAAATTGAGTGAATTTCCATAGCATATCCGGGAAATATGCCCGCCAGAAGATAATAGAACAATCATAAGCGGCACAAGATCGCATTCTATGAAAATCAATGCAAGGCAATGTGTGTTCAAGAACAGAAGTCGATAAACGACGACTGAATTCGAATTTATTTCTTTGAGCAACCAAGGCCCAAAGAAACAAATTCGAATTTAATCAGGAATGGAGGCAATCCGGAGAAGAAAAAACTAAAGTAACCGATATAGCTCGACGTGTTGTGAAGCTGAAATGGGAAATGCGGAGGCACATAGTTCGAAGGATCGATAGTGGTTGAGGTCCCAACGTGCTGGAATTACGACAGGAAGTACCGTTGACGGACCCCTAGAAGGACCACTTACTACTCGGTGAGATGGACGGACGACACCAAACGAGTCGCAGGGTGCCACTGGACCCAGGCGGCGCAAGACCGCGACGTGTGGAAATTCACGAGACCCTGGTCCAGCTGTGGACGTCCATCGGTTGACGACGACGATGAGTTGATTGACTACGATTATGTATCTAGTCGTCCTATGAGAGTGGAGGCCCGTGCCCAGCAGTGGGACGTTAGCTGTAGGCTATAGTGTATAGGCTGTAGTGGTGGTGGTGGATGTATCTGGTTGTAAGCTAAAGACACTGACAACCCTGAGAAACATTGTGCATGCCACAGTGTAGTTATTGCCGTAGAAATAGAGTTCTGAAGTGTAGGTGGCGGTCCTTCATACTGGTAATAGTTTAACTGGAAATCATTATAATATTGTAATCGCAGTGTAACAATGTGCTGTGTAATTTTCCACTAATGTCCCTATAATTAGAACAGAACCTAGCAAAGTATTGGTAAGTGGCAGCAAGGTTGGGCGTTATACCTGTGGTTATACTCTAGCATGTCTGGTAGCCATAGTGCCTAAAGAAAATGCTTGAACTTCAGTAGTTATGAAATGCATGGGCATAATACCTTCGCGAACAAGCGACAAATAAAATAAAAGTGGTGATAAAACTAATTTGATTACAAGAATTTCATGGAGTCTTGTGATTAAATTAGTTGAATCAGCATTTTTTTCTATAAGCTTCGTACAATTCACCGATACCATAATCGATTGTGTAGCGAATATCTTCTAAGAAAACTAGTCGTAGCAATTTATAGGCAAATACACTCCAAATTCAATTAGCTTTTTATTTCTTCTAGTAAAATTATAGTGATCATGGTCAAAAGATGTTCAGTACTACTATGGGATTGTTTTGATCTTTCCAGACGTCCGTATCTCAGTGCAATGATTATGTTAATAGGCATGATGACAGTAACCAAGAATCAATGAAATTATGAATTTATCTAATGAAATAAGATTCATGGATTATAAAAAACGTATTTATTTTTCTATTTCTAGTGAGATTGCTATTTATTTTGATAAAATAAAACTATAAAATACGGCAATCCGCCATATTGCATAAAACACAAAGAAGCGAATGACGTCACAATTGTTTGTTTTCGAGCTTTGACAATCACACTATTGTTTACTGCACACTGCACAGAGTACATTGGTAAAAACAATAGTGACGTCACAACGACGACGCCATGACACCGCCGAACGTTTTGGCGTGAATTTTAAAATTTAAAATTCAAATGCTAATTTTATCTACCAAACTTTATTTTTCTGCTGAAATAAGATATTTTTTCGAAATAATAGATACTTCCGAACATAATCTGACCATTTTTCAAAATCAGTCATCATGCCTATTCTGATTTCTTTAAGTACTCTTATAGTCACCGTAAAATGGGTGCATCTATGAATGAAACTGTAAATGAATCGGCTTGCCGGAATCATGGGAACGTTCCTATGGAAAGCCTATAGAACTCCCAGGCCCTTAGGTATTAATAAGCCGACATCAACTAAAATCTGGTTCAAGTACCGGAAAACCTATGCTTGAGACACCCTTTTGCATTTTTATTATTAGTAAGGTTGTCGCCAAACGCAAGCCTATCTTGCAATTAAAAAGGAACCCTTCCAAAGTTGAAGAGGTTGAGAGGTTGAAGTGCATACTCTTACACGAAAATATCTAATATATAAAATTCTCGTGTCACAATGTTAGTTACCATACTCCTCCGAAACGGCTTCACCGATTTTTATGAAATTTAATATGCATATTCAGTAGGTCTGAGAATCGGCGACTATCTTTTTTTCATACCTCCACGCGGACGGAGTCGCGGGCATCAGCTAGTAATATATGTATATTATGATATCGAAGATTTTAACTATGTAACGGCACGATACAAACACCCTCCCCTATTGTTTACACCATGTAATAGAGCGCGCCTGTTTTAGCCTATGTTTAGACACAAGTCTGACTGATGAGCTTCGTGCGTTGCTGTTTTTTCCAATATACCCAATACGTCCTTGAATTGTTGTTGTTGTTGAATTGAACCTATCTAATTTTAGCTTTTTTAAAAATATTAAACGAAGAGGAACCCTTTGCTTTTCTAGAATTGAAAGTAGTCTAATAGTACTTACTTAGTCCGAGTATCAGTCAGAAATACAGATAAATCGTGTTACCTATACAGAACCGGGAAATATGGGTGACCTAATTTGGAAGTCCAACTTTGGCCTTTTCTTTTCCTCCGTGCATCGGAGAGCACGTTAAGCCGTCGGTCCCTGTTATTGTCACTAACATCTGATAATAATCGTCAAAAACCAAAGAGTTGAAATAGTTATCTTAGTCGAATCATACGCTTACGGACATAGTAACCCACCGTATTATTATCCCAAGAAAACCCTTGCCATTATGTGATTAATGGAAAATGGTCACGACCCTCAGCAATGAGGAACAGGACGCACAGAGAGACATACAGGAAAATCTTTCGAACGGCAGCTGGAAAGCATATATAAACGAGGACGTCATTTTAAATTTTCGACTTCCCGTAACCGTAACTAATGATTCCTTTGATTTTCGAGGAAAATGGCGTTTAAAATATGTGATTTGTGACTTCTCTTGCCCGTATCGTAACTGGGACGAGGTATTTGTGCCAATGGGGTTAGATAAATATTGATATGTTTGGATGCAAAGATGCAATGAAAAATTTATACATCCCAGCTGTGCGAGTCCATCGGAGGACATTGGTACAAATAGTAGGCGTGTACAAAAAAGCGGCGACAGCCTAGTAGTTTAAACGCCCGGCTTCCTATTCGGGTGGTTGCGTCTTCGATATCCGGGCATGCACCTCTAATTTTATCGCATTTATGTGCGTTTTGAGAAATAAAATGTCCACTTACGTCAACGGTGAAGTAACCTGCATATCTGAGTGTTTTTCACAATATTCTCAAATGTGTGTGAAGTCCGCCAATACGCACTGGCCCACCGTGGTGGACTATGTCTTGCCAAATACTTGTCATTCTGAGAAGAGGCTCATGCTCAGTAGTAAGCCGACGATACGTTGAAGTCATGATGTTGAGTAGGCGTGTGAGACCCAATTGTCGCAGCAAATTGTCATCTTTGAGAGCTTAAAACAAGTGAATATAATTAAAATTATTAAAAAATACGACTGCTCTGCCGTAGACACACATACATACACGAACCCTGAAAACATATAACACTCCTTTTTTGGGCAGTCGTGTAATAAAAAATCCCCCTCGAATGGAAGTACCACTACCACGTAACGATACCACAGTCATTAATTACCTTTGGAATCATATTCACATTTTTATTAAATGATATTTTTTGTGAATCACTGCATATTGAACTATAGTGTTATATATTTTTGGAATCTACTCATCATTTTCTAGATGATGATAATATAGTTGATCTTATTTTCGAATATTTTTTCTCAACTTTAGTCTTTAATGCGGAACCATGGTCACCCCATCAATTTTTTATAAATTTTACTAGCCTATGTCACCCGGAATAAGCTAGGGATTCTAACCATACCTCATTTATCAAAATCGGTTCAGGCGTATAGAAGTTACGCTGGAATATACAAACTCACATACATACATACAATATACATACTTACATACATACATGAACCCTGAAAACAATATACTCCTTTTTTCAGGCAGTCGTTTAAAACGCATTACTCGAACTATTTAAGGAGTTCATACATGCTTTTTGGCGTCCAGGCATCTTTATGAACCCATTAAACCGTCGAATTATCCGTTTGATAAACGATTACGATTTCCTTACACAATCGGGGGGCAGATCACTTGTCTCAATGATTGAGTATCACCCAATACTTAAGAGCAAGCTTAGTTGCCTAAAAGAAAACATATTATTAAAATCGAGAAAGAAAATTTCGAAAAATTCGTTACATCAGACGGAAGCCAGTTCCATTCCAACAGAGGCCTAAGTCTTTCCTTGTCAATAGAGGCCTAAATCTTTCCTCGTCGATAAAGGCCGATTTTTTTCTGGAAATTTCCTTGACAGAATGATGTCCCACGTATTCAAGTTTACGTTCTTTATTTCCAGCTTGGAGCTGATGGAGCCAATTCGAAAGTTCGGGAGGCGATGGGAGTGCAGTACGTATCCTGGAATTACGATCAGATGGGTGTAGTTGCGACTCTCCATTTAGCTGAGGTACGGTTTTAAACAATGACCTCAATTTAAAAATACGGGCCCTGTCAAACAAAGAATGTCAAACTTAATTTACTAACGCCATCTAGTCTAAAAAGTGGGAATTTACTTGCAACATAATGTTGTTATATTTTAATCATGTCGTGAACCACGCCACGGCTGCCGCGTCGATGCTGCACCAGGTCCTCACAAGCCTCTCACCGAAGACCAAGCTCCGGATCTACGGAGCCTATGTCCGCTCGCGGCTGACGTACGCGGCTCCCGCCTGGTATGCGCTATGTTCTGCATACCAGAAGAGCCGCCTACAAGTCCGGTAGAACAAATGCCTGCGATTAATTGTGGGAGCTCCGAGGTACGTGAGGAACGGCGTAATCCATCGCGACCTCGAGACGCCCACCGTGGAGGAGTACGTCCATACGCTCGCGCGGCGCATGTTTGCGCGCGCGGACAACGGGCCGTACGAGCACCTCCACGGGATCGCACCGCCGACCACCCGACCTCCGACCGAGCGTCCACTACCTCGTGAGCTCCTACAATCGCCTTCGCCTCCGCGGCATGCAGACGATCGTAGCGACGACAACGACGCGACACACACCGGACTTGACATTGACTCCGCGCGCGACGGCGACCATATCGCCCGCAGCGCGGAGTCCACCGGCTCTGACACCATCTCGGCGCGCGAGAGCGACCCCACTGCCCGCAGCGCAGATACCTGGACATGACACGGATCCTGCACGCGGCGCTGATCACGTCACCCCCAGGGCGGACCCAACACCACAGATGACACCAGGCCCAGGGGCCCGTAGCCTTCAAGGCGCGGGGTACAATGTTACCCAGCGCCCCGCCCGGGTAATGAGGCCAGGCCTCGAAGCCCGTACCCCCGATTGGACCTCACGGGCCAACCGGAGAAGACCCCTGCCTTGTTATATTTTATTGTTGGTACTTACACCAGCAAAACACGATTGCAAACATTGTAATGTACGATTTTACAATCGTACATTGTCGAGTCAACATCTACTGAAGATGCTCCGCTGTCGGAGTTAGGAACGTTGAGAATAATTTGGAAGATTTTTGTGGTGTGGTGAATATCGCAAGCTACAACTGCAAGATACACTTATTACACACTGTACCACATAGATTTGCCTGCTTTGGCGGATTATAGCGAAATAAACTTCTAGTTCCTTTAATATCATGGATTTCCGAAAAGTAACGCCTGCTCCTATCCATTATTTGACGACTTCTATGGCGCAGTGTTGAGCGCTGATGTCTTAACGTGCGGAGTTTCCGGGTTCGATCACCGGAATGGGAATTTATCATTTCTAAATTTTTCCTGGTCTGGCTTGGTGGGAGGCTTCGGCCGTGGTTAGTTACCACCCTGCCGCCAAGCGATTTAGCGTTCCGGTACGATGCCGTGTATAAAACGAATACGGGTATGGGTTTAATATATAACTGCCATGTCCGTAATAGGTTAGCCCGCTACTATCTTAGACTGCATCCTCACTTACCGTGAGATCGCAGTCAAGAGCTAACTGTTGTAGGTAATCATAATATTAAGATGTTGTGGGTAGGAATAACATTAGTGTCAAGAGATCTGTCACAGTATTCAATAAATGATTCAGTCTTCTCCTAATCATGGTATTATTTAGACCCTGTAATACTACATGGTGTCAGGTGTGGCTGTGAAATTAGAGGACAATGGTTGTGAAAGTGATTAAATAGTGGTTCGCAATAAAAATACGCGGGAGTATTTAGTGACGAAACGCAATGGCGCACGAGTCTCGAGGAGAGGGAGTTTACGCGGCGATCCAACAGCCCGCTCCGTTATCGCAAGATGGCTGCTTGGCGACTAATTGGAAGGAATGGAAAAAATCTTTTGATTTCTTTTTGATCGCTACAGGCAAGGAAAAAGCGGCGGACAAGGAGAAATATGGTTTGTTTATGCATTGTTTGGGCTCATACGGGCGAGAAATACTTGAGGAGATCGATTTTACGGATGACGATAAGTACAGCTACAAAAATATATGCGAAAAGTACAGTGAACATTGCGATCCCAAAAAGAATGTTAATTACGAACGGCATACGTTTTTTGAAACCTATCAGGAGGAGCAGAATTTTGATAAATATTTGGGTCAATTGAAAAAATTGAGCAAAAATTGTGAATTTGGTACGTTGAAAAATAGTCTCATATTAACGCAGTTGATCCGAGGTTTAAAAGATACTCATATGAAGGAAAAGCTATTAGCGAGAAGTTCGATCACATTAGAAGAGGCTAGCGCGTGGTGTCGAGCGGCGGCGCGAGCGGGACAGCAAGCGGCGGCGTGTGCGTCGCGCGCTCCCGCGGCGACCCCGGCGGCGTCGGGCGCGGTGGAGCAGGTGCAGCGGCGCGGCGCGGTGCGCGGGCGCCGGCCGCCGGCCCCGAGCGCGGTGCCCGCGGGCGCAGCTCGCGAGGGCTGGCGCGGCCGTCGCGGCCCGACGGCGATGTCTTCATATTATCGGTTCGGTGATAGTGTGTGTGGAAAGTGTGGTTTGCGGCACAGTGAAAATATGCGTTGCGCTGCGGTTTCGGGTCGCTGTTTTCGGTGCAACTCCGTCGGACATTTTGCCCGATTTTGCCGCGTGAGGGTCGCGCGCGAGGTCGTGGAGGACCCGGAGATACCGGAGGCGCAGGAGGAGGATGAGTATGGCGAGGAAGGTGAGCTACTCATGTCTAATATTTCCATCGAAGCTTCAGATGAGACTCGCAGCTCTTGGTGTGAGACTATAGAAGTGAATGGTGTTTTTGTACGGTTTAAATTAGACTCGGGTGCGGAGGCCTCGGTGATGTCTTTGCGTTCGTACGAAGTAGCCGGTCTCGATAAATCAAAGCTCATTAGATGTAATACTATTTTAAGAGAAATTAGTAAAAATAAGTTGCCTGTAATTGGATATTTCAAAGGTTTTTTAAAATACAATTCAAGAAAATGTTGTGAAAAAATTTACGTTTTAGATAATAACTGTAACAACTTGCTCGGTTTAAAGGCGTGTGTAGATTTAAAATTAATCGCAAGATTGAATCAAGTGTCCCTGGATCTTGATAATTATGATTCGATATTTGAAGGTATAGGGTGCTTGCCTACGGTTTGTAAAATAGTTATAGATAAAAAGGTGTTGCCCGTTGTAAGCGCCCCGCGGAAGATACCTATAAAATTACGGCCGCGATTAAAGGAGGAATTAGATAACATGGTTAAGCTAAACATAATTAAAAAGGAAGATGGGCCAACAGATTGGGTATCTAATATTGTCATAGTAGAAAAGCCGGATATAAAACTTCGTCTTTGTTTAGATCCGAGAAACCTAAACCAGGCAATAAAACGTAGCCATTTTCAGTTGCCAACTTTGGATGAAATGGCGAGTAACATATTACACAAAATATTTATAACGCAAAATATTTTTCAAAATGTGACGCCAAAAATGGATTTTGGATGATAAGATTAGACGATGGGAGTTCTAAATTGTGTACTTTTTCAACGCCGTACGGTAGGTATAGGTTTTTAAGAATGCCATTCGGGATTAATTGCGCGCCAGAAATTTTTCATCATGAGATGTATAAAATATTTAAAATGGAAGGGGTAGAAGTGTTCATAGACGATATTTTGATTTGGGGGCGAACAAAAGAAGAACACGATTATCGGTTAAAAGAGGTGTTGAATAGAGCAAGAGATAACGGGGTGAAACTTAATAAAAATAAATGCGTGTTTGGAGTGAATGAGGTTAGATTTCTGGGGCATATCTTTAGCTCAACCGGGATATCTCCGGACAGAGATAGAGTTAGCGCCATAGTGAATATGCAGAAACCGGCTGATAAAAAGGGTTTAGAGAGGTTTCTAGGGGTAACTAATTATCTGTCTAGATTTATACCGCGGTATTCGGAGTTATCGGCACCGTTGCGTATGCTACTTGGACAAAACGTTGCTTTTGAATGGACAGAACACCAAGAAAACGCATTCAATTTATTAAAAGCGAAAATTAGTAGCGCACCAGTTTTAAAATATTATAACCCGGCGGAGGAAGTAACGGTTTCGGTCGATTCGAGTTCATTCGCACTAGGCGCTTGTTTAATGCAGGGTGGCCAGCCCGTAGCCTTTGCGGCGCGTACTCTGACTCCCACGGAGTCGCGCTGGGCTCAAATAGAGAAAGAGCTCCTGGCCGTTGTTTTCGGATGCACAAGATTCCATCAGTATATATATGGCCACGATAAAGTCACAGTGGAAACGGATCATAAACCACTGGAGGTTATATTTAAAAAATCGCTAAACGAAGCACCAGCTCGCCTACAAAGACTGCTATTGAAATTGCAGCGATACAGCATACAGTTGCAGTATAAGCCCGGTAAATTGTTATTTATAGCGGATACGTTATCTCGCTCTGCAACAGAACAAGGGTCAGATGAAGACGTGAGTAAAGATGTAATGGTCCATGTAAATACATTATATGAAAATGTAGAAGCCACACCGGAGATGCTAAACAGGATAAGAGAAGAGTCAGAAAAAGACGAGACTTTTAAGGCGGTTTGTGAATTTTACAAAAATGGGTGGCCTAATAATAAAAGAGAAGTAGACGTATCGGTGAGGCAATATTGGATAGTTCGTAGCGAGCTTCATGTGGTTAAAGGAATCTTGTTTAGAAATAGCCGAGTCGTCATACCGCCCTCGCTTAGAAAGCTAATGCTCAAGCGTATTCACGAAGGACACATGGGAATAGAAAAATGTCAGCGTCGTGCTCGTGACGTGATGTGGTGGCCCGGGATGAACACCGACATCGAGCACACGGTGCAGGACTGCGAGGCGTGCCAGCGCCACCGCGCGGCCAACTGCCGCGAGCCGCTGGCGCCGCACCCCGTGCCGGAGCTGCCGTGGGAAGTCTTGGCGGCGGACATATTTGAATTTCGGGGAAAAAATTATTTGTTGGTAGTCGATTATTACTCTAAGTTTGTTGAAGTAGTGAGCCTCCCCAATTTAAATAGCTCGAGTGTGATAAATGTATTCAAGGATCTTTACAGCAGATTTGGAATCCCAAGAAAATTGGTAACAGATGGCGCGGGTTCCTTCTGTTCAGAGCTTTTTAAATCGTTCAGTGAGACATGGGGCTTTGCACACGTCACGAGTTCACCACACTACCCGCGATCGAATGGACTCGCAGAAAGAAATGTGCGGACAATCAAAGCTCTAATGTGTAAAACTCATGAAACGGGAGAGGATTGGAAGTTGGCACTTTTGAATTTTCGTAATACTCCACTTTCTGGAGAAGAATGGTCACCGGCACAGCTTCTAATGAGTCGTAGATTAAATACTCGTCTGCCTTGCGGAAACGCTCAGCTTAAACCAAAAACTGTTAGTTCTCAAGCGATGCTTGACGAGCGGTCTAAGAAAATAAAGCGGTCTAAATCGTATTATGATAGGGGTACCAAAAATTTGATACCATTGACCGTAAATGAACCGGTTAGGATGAGACAAAATAACGTTTGGGTAAAATCTCGGGTTATACGTCCAGCTCGAGGTAATCGATCGTATTGGCTGGAAACCGAAAATGGTGGCGTTTATAGGAGAAATCGACAGCATATTATGAAAGTTCCAAACAGAAAAACCGATGAGAATCAAAGAAATACTTCCTCTGGTTTAGATTGGGATCATTTTAGCCCCGCGGCAACGGGCAGCACCAGTCCTGTAGCAGGGCCGAGTACAGCCCCGTCGCCACAAACACCGGCACCGCCAGCCCCTCATCTCTCTGGCAGTGGTCGAGTGGTGAGACCGCCTGTTCGATTTGCTCAGGAATATAAGTATTACTAAGATATTGCATACCTACATAAAAAATGTCTGATTATTGTTTCTAATAATGTTAACAATAAAATAGTTACCAATATTAGTTGTTGCATAGTTCGATGGTATAGCTTGCTTAATCTAAGTATTAAACTAAGTTTCGACGAATTTTATTAAAAATGTTATTTATTCAATTTTGGCTAATTATCTTAGTAAATTTTTGTAAAGGGATGATGATAATAATATTGTAAAGTATGTAATTGTGTATAATTAATAAATACAAAATGGAAGGAAGGAGGAAAGTAGGTAAATCAATCACTTATTTGTTGATATTTTTCTAATTTAAATTATGTATTGTTTGTAGTGATTATTATTATTCCTTTAGGAGAGAGATGTTGTAGGTAATCATAATATTAAGATGTTGTGGGTAGGAATAACATTAGTGTCAAGAGATCTGTCACAGTATTCAATAAATGATTCAGTCTTCTCCTAATCATGGTATTATTTAGACCCTGTAATACTACACTAACTTTTAGTGGATAAAATAAAATACGGTTGTCTGTAAAGTCGGTTTACGGACGACAGTATTACGTGATAACTAGAAGTTCTCGAAGAGGCTCGCGTGGCGGCGTTCCAGTAGCAGAACTATTCGAACTGTAGCTCTGACGTCACGCGAGAAGAGATAAATGTGTCACAAGCCAACGCTTGGGCCGATCGTGCCTCTCTATCGCTTGTTCCGCGCTCTCATTTGCACGCTCAAGCTCAGGCGGAACGTGACACTTTTTCGTGCGTGCAGCCGGTGTTCATCAAATAAATAAGCAGCGAAAGTTTGGATGGATGGATGTATGGATGTTTGTTACTCAATCACGCGCCAACAGCTGAACGGATCTGGATGAAACTTGGCACAGAGATAGATTATAGTCTGGACTAACACATAGGCTACTTTTTATCCCGGAAAATTAAAGAGTTCCCGCGGGATCCACAAAACCTCGATCCACGCGTACGAAGTCGCGGGCATTAGCTAGTCGATATATAAGACGTTAGCACGTTAAAAAATCCGTAAAAATGTTCGGTTACAGGAGAGTGAGAACACGACCGCGTGGCAGCGGTTCCTGCCGTCCGGTCCCGTGGCGCTGTTGCCGCTAGACGCGACTCGCAGCTCGCTCGTGTGGTCCATGACCAAAGCGCAGGCCAAGGACCTACTCAGCTTACCCGAAGAGAGATTCGTCGACGCACTGAACGATGCTCTGGTGAGAACAACGTTTTATAGCTCATCGTCATCTCAGCGTGTGGACGTCCACTGCTGCCTTTCCCAAAGATCGCCACCACACCCGGTCCTCAACCTTCCTCATCCAGCCACTTCCCGTGCCCTCTTAATATCGTCGGTCCATGCTGTCGGTGCTGGAGGGCGCCCCACACGACGCTTACTTATACGTGGTCTCCACTCTAAGACTTTCCGGCTCCAGCGGCCGTCGCTCCTTCGACAGGCATGGCCTGCCCACTGCCACTTCAGCTTGCTAATGGCTTGGGCTATGTCAGTGACCCTGGTTCTCTTACGGATCTCTTCATTTCGGATCTTGTCCTTAAGAGAAACTCCTAACATAGCTCTCTGGGCGACTTTATAGCTATTAGCTAAGATTTGTACCTTAACCATTTTGTATACTAAGGAAGTCATTTTCGAAATTCTACCCCAAAACAAGGTTAAATAGGTCCAAGTCTATCCATGAACATCTCGGGGACCACTAGTTCGACCACTGATCTTTGGAAGTCGGGTGTATATAGCGTAATTCAGAGAAAACTTCGTAATCGCGATACAGGCTCTTCGTGTTCATCGTGCGCTACTAGTAATGCCATCTATTGGATCATGTGCGGACTGCGAAGACCGCCATATGTTATTGAACATTCCACCCCTCTGTCCCCAGTGGAAGCAATACCCTCGCAGCAGTGCCGTGGACGCGTGCGTGTCCTGGGTGGGGGGCATGTTGCGGCGGGTGGGCTTGCCCGACGGCGCGCAGAGACAGCTGCCGCCCAGCGTGCGCGCCATCGCGCCCGGCTCTAGAGCTGCCTTTCCACTGGGCTTCGGACACAGCACCAGATACGTGGCGCCGGGCGTCGCGCTTATAGGGTAAGTTATAGCTGTTTCTGCATTGTATTCCTCACTGCTGATGGTCGTGCCCCTCTCTGTCTACATTGAAAGAAAAAATTAACATTAACAAATCCTAGTCCTTAGGTCTTCAATGAGTGTGTCCTGTCAGTAATGACGTATGGGGCAGAAACGTGGACACTGACGGTGGGCCTCGTCCACAAATTGAAAGTCGCTCAGCGGGCTATGTTGGGAATTTCTCTCAGGGATAAAATCCGGAATGAAGAAATTCGGAGAAGAACTAAAGTGACCGACATAGCTCTGAGGGTTACCAAGCTGAAGTGGCAGTGGGCGGGTCATATCTGTCGCAGAACCGATGGCCGTTGGGGCAGACGTGTTCTGGAGTGGAGACCGCGTACCGGTAAGCGCAGAGTAGGACGACCTCCAGCTCGCTAGTCCGATGACCTAAAAAAGGTGGCGGGATGCGGGTGGATGAGGAAGGCGAAGGGCCGTGATTGGTGGCGCGATCTCGAAAAGGCCTATGTCCAGCAGTGGATGCATACAGGCTGATGGATGGATGGATGGATGACATCCTTGTGTTCAATCTTTTGATGGAATGAGTCGGAGCGGCCACGTCCCCTTAAAAACAATTGCAGGGTGGGTATGTGCAAAAGCCGTCACTCACTAATAAAATAAGTAATTACAAAAAACCCTATGTAAGATTTTTGCCCTTGACTGCAATCTCAGCTTATCAAATAAATATTATAAATGCGAAAGTTTGGATGGATGGATGTTTGTTACTCAATCACGCCCCAACGGCTGAACGGATCTGGCTGAAATTTGGCACAGAGATAGATTATAGTCTGGAATAGCACATAGGCTACTCTTTATCATGGAAAATAAAGGGGGATCCACAAAACCTCGATCCACGCGTACGAAGTCGCGGGCATTAGCTAGTGATATCTAACTCATGATGCAGATAGTACTGTTACATTATTTAGTTTAAGATTTGCAATGCCCGACGGGGCCTCGCCTTCCTTTCATTTTGATGATGTGGCTTTGCAGGGCTCTGTAAAGAGACCCGGTATCACTTTGACCGTTGCCGATCGCCACCATCTATAGTTCCTGGCCAGTACTACTAGCTGCTAGGAGCAACAGCAGCTTCTTGGCCGGGATATTATTTGCCTCTTCGGGATTCACTAGGTGCTTCCCTAGGAGGAGGCTATATTTGTGCATTAAGGCGGGGCCGTAGCAGATAATGTGTAATTGCATTCCCCCAGCCTCGCTGCAGAGCCTACACACAACTGTTTCTCGGAGCTTTAGGTTGAATATATGCAAGACGGGGCCTCATCTTATATATAAAATTCTCGTGTCACAATTTTCGTTCCCATACTCCTCCGAAACGGCTTGACCGATTCTCATGAAATTTTGTGAGCATATTCAGTAGGTCTGAGAATCGGCTACTATCTATATTTCAAACCCCCACGCGGACGGAGTCGCGGGCATCAGCTAGTGGCAATGTAAAAATTTGACATGAACGCGAATATGAAAACCTTTTTACAGAGACGCCGCTCACCGAGTGCACCCGTTGGCCGGTCAAGGAGTAAACCTTGGCTTCGGAGACATTAAAGACCTCACTCAGTTCCTTTCCGACGCTCTTTATGCTGGACTAGATATTAGTAAGTTGAAATCTACCCTCATTCTATATCTATAGTCCCACCAACTTGGCTGGCCCCGTGGCAAAAATTTGAACTAATTTTTACGCCTGTTCAGTTTTTGTCTTTGACCGAGCGAAGCGAAGGTCACTGAATCTACTTGAGTGAATTGGCAACTGTCCGTCCGTCCGTCCGCCCGTCTGTCCGTCTGTCAGAGCCTTATAACGTCTGAATTACTGAACGTAATAACTTCAAGTTTGAATATTATACATTTAACCCGATGTCCTCCAGCCGAATATAGCTTAAAAAGTTATAAAAATCTTTATTTCAGGGAGGCTCTCATAGAAGCGAATATGAAGAAAGAATATTTTTATAGTGTTACATAAGGTTGCGGTATATCATTTTAAAGATAATTAGGAATAGAGTCCAAAAATATATTTTATGAAATTTTTCCCCTAAAATTGACGAAATGGCGGGCTTTCAAAGTGGAGATTTTCTAACGTCCAAAGTTTACCTCAGAACTCTAAATTTTCTGAAATGCTGAGCCTGAAACTTGATCAATTATTTGAATTATATCCTGTACTTGAACAACAAATACTAAAATTAGATAAATATTATATGGAAACGAAATTATTTAATTTTTAATGAGCCTTAGTATTTACAACAGAACTTCACAATGATGTCAATAGATGGCGCCGCGAGGTCTCAGTTCGGGGCGAACCACTAATATATAATATATATATTTTATTTTTAATATTTATTAGCAACATCGAGATATCCTATGTTTCCCTATTGAACACCTTTGTAACCTAAGTTTGATGACAGGTATTTTCCCAACAGCTTTCAAGCAGGTGATTTTATCATTCCAAGAGACGAAGTATAGGCAACGACCTCAATTTACATAGACGGGCCCTGTCAAAAAATGTGGACTTATATTTAGACGATTTTTAGTAATGCCATCTAGTCTGAAAAGCAGGAACTTGCTTGCAACATATGCGCCATCTTGAATGACAGCTATAAATTGTATGACTCGGTCATAGATAGTATAGGTCATAGTCATAGAAGCCTTAAGGACAGTTCGTAAAACAGAAATATATAGTTTACCGCGGAAATTAGATGATTGCGTAAAGGATAAAAATATTAAATAGGAAGATTAAATAACATTTTTTTTGGAAATGTATAATTGTGATTTGAAACACTTACCTTGAAATAAAAATTATACAGTGCCAAACTAATTAGACTGTAGATATGTAAACTTCTACACGACGAGCGACCGTGACAGCGCCATGACGGGGTCAAAGACAGGCAAGACAGATTTGGAACTTGCTCTGCAAGTCGGACGTCCAACTTTTTTCTATGAAACGGCCCATCTAGTACCTACATAAATATATCGATGAGTCTCGGACATCAGCTAGTTAATTACTATTTTGGATCTAACTTTTCATGACACGAGAAACTTGCGTAAACAGTATTATGACATTTCCAGCGCACCACAGCTGGTTAGAGAAGTACGAGAGCTGTCGCCAGCGGCACAACGTTCCCACGCAGCTGGCCGTGGACGCGTTGCAGCGGCTGTACGGCGTGGCGCTGCCGCCTGTCGTACTGGTACGCAGCGTCGGCCTGCAGCTCACCAACGCGCTGCAACCCGTCAAGGTGAGAATACGACCTCTCTGGCGCAGTATCGAGCGCTGTTGCCTCAACGTGGGAGGTCCCGGGTTCGATTACCGGCATGGTCGATTTGGGTAATAATAATTTCTGAATTTTCTCTGGTCTGGTCTGGTGGGAGGCTTCGGCCCTGGCTAGTTACCACCCTACCGGCAAAGACGTACCGCCAAGCGATTAATTATTATTATTTTATTTATTTAATTAGCGTTCCGGTATGATGCCGTGTAGATACCGACTAGGGGGTGTGGGTTTAATATAACTGCCAGGTTAGTCCGCTACCATCTTAGACTGCATTACTTATTAACATCAGGTGAGATCGCAGTCAAGGGCTAACTTGTAGTGAAAAAAAAAAGAATAGGCATCTTCTATACAAGCGCTTCAACCTAGACCCCATCATCTTTGTTTTGCCGTCAAACGCAAGCCTATCTTGCAATTAAAAAAGGTGATATTTTGTCGATCAACTCGAAAGCCATTTATTAAAAACTAGATGATGCCCGCGACTTCGTCCGCGGTGATCAAGGTTTTTTGGTTCCTGCGAGTACTACTTACTTAATTTTAAAGGACAAAAAGGCCCTTCCCCGGAATTTGAATAGATGGGCCGTTAAAGCGTAGCAGACGGACAGACACACTTTCGCATTTATAATACATATAAGTATGGTCCGCAGATGCCTGTGTGGATTTAGGTTTTTGAAAACCCGTGGGAACTCCTTATTATGCCAGGGTAAAAAGGAGCCTATGTCCCTTCGGTTGAAACGATGGGCCGTGAAAACGTAGCAGACGCACTTTCGTATATTTAATTTATAATATTAGTATATAAGTTAGTTGTAGCCAGAAAAAAATAACTAATGAAATGACGCAATCAAACACATAGTTCATTCAGATCGTTGGCCTAGAAATGAGTGTTAGGAAACGATAAAGCAAAGTTGTAATCTGAAAGATGGCCCCTTAATGCGTAGCAGACAGACAGACACACTTTTGCGTTTATAACAGTATGAATAGTAATAATAAGTTTCATGGAGTTCGATGATCTATAGATCTTTCAGCGCCATCTATCGGGACAACGCTGAACTAACTTAGGTTTCCGCTTTGCAATTATCCTTAGACACCATAGATGGCGCCACTAGCAAAAACTTTATTTAGGTTCCTATTTAGCATGTATTATCTATACTGATAAAATATCCGTTAGTTATAATAGGGTCACGCTCTTATCTTTATTTTAATTGTATTAATAATATGTTTGTTTCAGAAACTGATAATGTCCCACGCAACTACATAAACGTGATGGGAAAATACTTAAAAACATTGGATTTGTCATACAAACGAAGGAGTTCGGAAGTTCTTATCTGTGCTGAATAATTATAATTTAAAAATATCTAGTACCTAAATAATTTATATTTATAATAAGTGTAAGGCTTATTGTTACAACTGTAAATATTTTATGTTTTCTCAAATAAAAAAACTTGTTTTCAGAAGCATTTTGATTTTTGTTTGTGTGATTTGTTGTCTCTAAAATTCAATGAACACTACTGAAAGCCATAAACCAAGAAAAGAAGAAGAAAGTCAATTAATATAATTCAAAAGTAGCAGAGATTATCATGTACTAGATGATTTCCGCGACTTCGTCCGCGTGGATTTATGTTTTTTGATTCCCGCGGGAACTCTTCAATTTTCCGAGATAAGAAGTAGCCAATGTCCTTCCCCGGGATACAACCTGTCCTTGTACCAAATTTCATCAAAATCGGTTTAACAGATACATTTTTTTGATTCCCGCGGGAACTCTTCAATTTTCCGGGACAAAAAGTAGCGTATGTCCTTCCCTGGGATGTAACCTATCTCTGTACCAAATTTCATCAAAATCGGTTGAGTAGTTGGGCCGTGAAAGCGTAGCAGACAGACACACTTTCGCATTTATAATATTATATTAGTATGGATTATTATGATTATGATTTCTCTGAAATCCTCAGCGATTACTAGCAAGTCGCTTGGGGCATTACTTTTGTGTACTTACTTAACTTAACCTTAGATTTTTTATCTTAGTAAATCGAGACAACTTCTACTGTTTGTAAGTTAATATCCATAGATTGATCCCGGGTCGGATCATAATTAAGTATTGTGTTTTTCTGACAAGAAATTCTCAGTACTAGCCCGGAGTTCGGAAGTTGGCGGGTTTCACCCCCCTGCCTCGGAGAGCCCTAAGCCGTCGGTCCTGCGCCTGTTCTCTCTCCGGTCCTGTCGGATTTTCCTCTAGATGAGAGTAAAGGAACAGAGAGTGCAACTGTGTTTGCGCTCACACTTGACCCCTTAATAACTCTCGCACAGATGGCTAATCAATCTGTAGAGATTGGCCGCCGTTTCCGAAATTCGGTCAGGATTCAGTAGGTTAATTACATCGATCGAAAAAAACCGGCGCGAGTCGGACTCGCGCACCGAGGGTTCCGTACAGACCTGTAGGTATATAAGTAAAAGTTATAGTATTTTTATTCCACTTATCTATTTTAATTTCTATTTAATACCTCTACGCGTTCATGCGGAAAGGGGTAGTAAGTTTAAAATTAGTAAAAATATTTTTATTATATGATGTTACTAAAAATGTATGCTTTTCGCAATTTTTCCTTTATCTGTGCTATAAGACGTTGCTTTGTACCAAATTTCAAGATTTTGAGTTCACGGGAAGTACCTTAAAGGTTTTGATTCCCTTGCGAGTGTCGAAAATTTGCATAAAAATATTTTTATTATAGTATGATGTAACTAAAAATTTATGGTTTTCGCAATTCTTCCTATATCTGTGCTATAAGACGTTGCTTCGTACCAAGTTTCAAGATTCTGAGTTCACGGGAAGTACCCTGTAGGTTTTGATTCCCTTGCGAGTGCAAGAAAATTCAAAAATTTGCAGCATAAACGGCTGTATCTTTTGATTGTGTTGGCTTTGAAGTTTGATTTTTTCACAGCTCCAAGGGACAGTAGACCTGAGTATTTTATATGAATTTCAGCTTGATACCTCCATGCGTTCCTGAGAAAAAGGGTCTTGACACACAGACGGACGGACAACGAAGTGATCCTATAAAGGTTCCGTTTTTTTCCTTTTGAGGTACGGAACCCTAAAAAGTTTCCTGTCACTCTCCCATGCAAAAACCACGTGGATGAGTGAGCCCACTTTCGCATTTATAATTTAAAAAAAAAGATACGCGCCGAATTGAGAACCTCCTCCTTTTTTGGAAGTCGGTTAAAAAGTAGCTAATGTCCGCGATTTCAATCGCATGGCAAGGTTTATTTTTGTTTCCCGCGGGAACTTCTTATTTTTCGGGATAAAAATAGCCCGTTCCTCGGGATCAGTGACATATAGTAGGTACTATAGGTACATTATACCCACATATTTCGCTGTCCGGGATAAAACCTATCTCTGTACCATAGATTAATTATAAAGCAAGTATATATATTGTCTTTGCTCTGTACCATGAAAATCCATTGAAAAGATGGGCCGTTAAAACGTATAAGACAAACACACTGTCGCATTTATAATATTTATATGGATTAGTTAGGTAATGGGAAGTGATTAGAATAGGTATAATAACATTATAGGCATTAACATTGGTTCCATTTCCGTAGGTACCTAAAATGGCGGTCGGGTGATACAAAATTGTTGGAATTCTACCCAAAAGTCAGTTGGATTTATATTTCCGGGAGCGAGAGTATTTCTAAGTTTCAACTTGAAGAAGCCTCCTGTTTACTACCTGCAAATGTCTTCTTGGTAGTACCAGTACCCATACAGGACGGGGCTGATCTTATACCGTTAGGTTTTTAGAATTTTAGTACCTGCCTTACAAATTCATTACAATGGGTCCCAATTCCCAATCCTAACTACAAGAACAAACGAGAATCAAAAACCATTAAATTCACTCTGTGAAGGCATCAAAATTACAATAATCATTGTTTTGAACAGGTAGGAAAGACGTTAAAAACGTACTTTTTTAAACAAGTACGGATGTGGGAAAGTACGTTACTTCCTATCGACACGTGTATTGAGAGACCTTACAAAATACAGTCGAGGACATGCTGTCGTTCACGTTATACAAAACCAAACGCCCCTCATGCGTCAGGCGGAGGGTGACCATGCGTATCTACTGATAATAGTGGGAATAAGTAGATCAATGATAGGGTACATTTTAATAATGTTGAAATAATGTACATTATTTCAATATTATTAAAATGTATGTACGTCCTTGATGAAAGTTCATCTCAATTCTTAACCTATCGCCGGCTTACTACGGGTCTCCTCTCAGAATGCGAAGAGGCTATAGCATAGAGGTAATAAATAATAATGGGCTATAGTCCCCCCTCTGACTATTGAGTCAAAGAGTCCCCCACAATGGCCAAGTTCAGATGGGCACTGGGCAGACTTTACTTATCTTTGATAATATTATGCAAAACTCTCTGAGTGGCATGCAGTTTTCCTCACGATTTTAAATCGTTTGTCACCCGATAGGTAAATACAGTGATATACTTATCATACTAATATTATAAATGCGAAAGAACGGATCGACGTGATTGGCATGGGCATAGCTGAGGACCTGAAGAGTGACATAGGCTACTTTTTATCCCGGACAATTAAGAAGTCCCAGCGGGATTTAAAAAACTTAAACCAGGCGGACCAAGTCGCGGGCATCAAGTAGTTTAATAATAATTAATTGTTGTTTAGGAGCGTAAATACTAAATACACGAGATACCGGACAGGACGAGACGTCTGCGCGAAATATAACAAAGGTTTTACCTGTCGCGCTAGTGTGCCCGCTCCGTATTAAACTGCGGCTTTTTGCCCGCCAGACATGTAACTTGCGCTCTGCCACACACACATAGCTCCGAAAAGATCGAGTTACGTACTTGAATATCGACCCCGGCCAGTTGCCGATGGAGTCTAACGTAAACAATAATATACCCATGCGGGCCTCTAACCCGGGATCTCTCGTGTGCAAGGAATAAAAAAATAAAAATCGGCCAAGTGCGAGTCGGACTCGCGCACCGAGGGTTCCGTACTCAAGAAGTAGGTACTGAAGCAAAACAATCAGGCAAAAACCAATATGTTTATTTGACGACGAGTACGAAGTTTACAGTTAATATCAAAAAAACTATGCTAGTTAGAGCATTGGCTATAGTTTTCCTGTAAAATATACATAAATTCCTATTGACCATAATTATTTCAGATTTTTCGATTGGTAAACTCCGGAGATAAGGGGGGAGAACGGTATTTTTTTAGACTTTTTCCCCGATAAATCAAAAACTATAATGACTAAACATAATTAAAAATCTGTTTTAGAATGTACAAAGTAAACCCTTTCATATGATACCCCACACAGTACAGTTATCTCACTTTTAAATTTCAACCCTCCGATTTTCCCCCCTTTTTAAATAAGAAAAAAAAAAAATTCCAATTTTTTTTAATTCCAGTGTCTTTGGGCCACTAATATACACAACTATTCCAAATTTCATGTCGATAGCTTCGGTAGTTACTGAAATAATTGAGTGTGACGGACGGACAGACGGACAGACGGACAGACAGACGGAGAAAGTCGCACCATAAGGGTTCCATTTTACCATTTTGGTACGGAACCCTAATAAATGAATCTCTATTGACCAACACAGTAACTGACAAAATTTAACAAATTAACTCAATTGGTACGATAATAATACGAATAAGAATATCCATTAAACTAATCTAGTGAATGTCCTGTTTTGTGTAGAAATATGGACATTGTATCCTTGCAGCTGGCATGATATCGACCGCGGCTAGCTTTGCGCGCGCTGGGAGGGTTGACGTCACTAATAATAAGGGCCGTTTAAGGCAGCCATTTTGTTTCCTAAGCGATGTTTTGTATTAAAGACCTTAGTACTATTGAAATAAAGTTGATCCTTGAACGGCAAGATTAGAGGTTATTCTCGGTTTTACTAGACGTAGCATCTGCGTCTGTGTTTTTTTAAAGATTCCTTGAAGGGGAAGACTAAAATGTACCTACCTACCTACCTAATGGGAATTTATATTAGGTAGGTACCTACTTACCAAACTTTCCAAATGAGGATAGTCTATTGAAATTAATTTAAACCTTTAAATATCTACTTACAAGTAGTTAATGGCTTTGTTTGATAAGAATTATTTATAGGTGTTTAATTGTCTAGGTAAACTAGGATAAATTGATCCTAAATGCACCGGTTCTTTAAAACTTAACTATTGAGCAGCAATATAATTAGTTTGGAAGCCCCATTAGGATCCTTCATTGTCCTTATCGGATTACTTGAACTACTTAATAGGTACAATGGATCTTTTATACATTTATATACCTACTTAACTAGCTTATTATACCTACCTACCTACTAATGTGTCAATTAGGAAAGAGCCCATAGAATTCCTTTGGGTTCCAAGTACGAACCTACTTGTCAAAGAATTAATTGTATACCTACTAGATTCTAGACTAGATTCTAGATAGGTAGATAGTAGGTAGGCATATATATATATCTACCCACCTATCTGTAAGTACCTATCTATGGTACGCGCGCGAGTTGAATGCAGTCGGGGCCTGATCCCTGAGGTGACACATACCTACATGTAAGCTCTGCATTCAACTCGCGCGCGAACTATGTAGTTATTTACTGACAGAATAATGATAGTACTATCACGTACTATAGAGACATGACTAACGAATGAATCATGGAAATATTATGACGCTTACCTATTTATTCATTGTTTCTAACCATTCCTTCAATCACGCTGCAATAGAGCAACGGATCAACGTGATTTTTTTCATGGGTATAGGTAGGTACCTAGGTACTTGATGACCTAGGTTGACTTGAGAGTACCATAGGCTACTTTTTGTCCCGGAAAATTAAGGCATGTTTCAAACAATCGCAGCCTCACTTATGAGCACTCTCCTCTCAGATTGAGAAGGGGTTTTTAGCCATGTGGTCCACCACCTTCGCCATGTTGACAACAATATGGAAAACTCCCAGAAATTCAGGTTTTCTCACGATGTTTTCCTTCACCGAAGCAACGCACATCATATTGTTAGGTACCTACTTATTCATGAGTTATGACTCATGACCCCGAAAAGTTGACGGCGATAAGTATTATAGGTACCTATTATACCTATATATATTATTATTATACCTATTGTACCTACATTAAATTATTGTGTTATTATGTATTTTAAGTAGATAGTTACATGAATCTTTTACCTAGAAGCTCAGAATACAGAACAATTCTGAGCCTAGAAATTGATGCAGCTTTAGGGTGATCCTAAAAATTAAAATATCGTTAGGTACGGCCACGGCCTACGGCCCAAGCATTCTATGAACCTAAGTGGACCTAACAAAGCTTCTACGGTCTACCTGAGGGTCCTTCTACCTACAAAATGTTAAGCAAGGGGGTACCTACACAATTAGTTGTTTAAATAAAATATAAGACTTTTTGAGAGGAACTTTACCACCATACGTATTTACGTAGCGCACGCCACGGACTGAATATACCTATTTCAGGGCGCGTTTGGAACCTACGAAGCTATAGGTAGGTACAATAGTTATTCTAAGCTATACAATTAGGTATTTTAAGTTGAATAGGTACCTACTTAGTCCTACTCTACGATCAACTATAACTGTATTAAAATTGCGAAAGTTTGGATGGATGGTGCGTGTTTGTTACTCAATCACGCCAGAACGGCTGAACGGATCTGGATGTGGCACAGATATAGATTATAGTCTTGATCATCACGCTACTTTTTACCTAATAGTAGGTACCAGAATATTAATGAGTTCACGCGGGAACCAAAAAAAACTCAACCCACGCTAACGATATTGGCTTTTTTGACTTTTAAAAATCAAATTTAGTAGTTAGGAAGCCTACTAGATCTGGTAGAATACCTACCTACCTAGTAGGTACTTACCAATATACCTACCTACCCAGGTACCTATTTAACATCATTGATAGCATAGAATTTAATAATTCTAGTCTTAGAATAACTAGGTAGGTACCTACCTATTCTAAGTAAGTTAAATAAGCTACCTACCTAGTTATTCTAAGATTCTATTAGGTATGTTTTATCGGTTTAATAGGTCAATTGAATATACACTTGAGCGTTACCTACTTTGATTATTATTATTTATATTTTCATAATAATATAAATCATAATATAATAAATAATAATTACATTTTATTTTAAATCTGAATTCGTTGATCTGAATTGAATGTGCATGTACTCTCATATTTTAATCTTGGAACGCCCGGACGAGACGGCTCGGATCGATGACGCTTGAAATTCCTTCCCTTCTCCCCCTCTGTGCCGAGCTTCCCCCTTTCACTGCGATAGTCGTTTGTCTTGCTTGTTCGTAAACGTGCTGCAAAGGTTTTGCTTAACTAGCCTCTGCCTACGACTTCGCCCTCTTTTCGTTACTTCAATCAATCGAAGCTAACTTTGAAAAACATTGTTCAAATTGACATCACGATTCCATTTATAGTATTT
Source organism: Erebia epiphron (assembly GCA_963932025.1). Lineage (NCBI taxonomy): Eukaryota > Metazoa > Arthropoda > Insecta > Lepidoptera > Nymphalidae > Erebia > Erebia epiphron. The sequence goes on from OZ009946.1 coordinate 2,699,547, forward strand.
GCTTATGCAGATAGGTAAGAAAAAGTCTGCTAACATTCAATAATACCAACTGATGCCCGCGACTTCGTCCGCGTGGATTGAGGAGGTTTTTTGGTGCCCGCGGGAACTCTTTAATTTTCCGGAATAAAAGTAGCTTAATTGTTATTCCAGCTATAATCTATCTTTGTGCCACCATTCAGCCGTTTACGCGTGATTTAGTAACAAACATCCATCCATCCATACTTTCGGATTTATAATAAGATTACTTCGTATAGATTTTAAAGTATAAAAACTCCATTTATCTTTACAAACGGTAGGCAATATGTTTCCTATTAATTAGGTTATTGGTAAAAAAAAATAAGCTGTGACGTGATTAAATCTATTTTTCATTGCACAGATTACCGAAATAGGGGGGCGAAATTTTAAAGTTGGGCTATTAGATCGAACGGGATACTTATCATAATATGAAAGACCGTTATTTGCACTAATATAATTTGATTAGCCCCACAAAAAATTATAAAATCAACTATCAATGTTTGGCACCGACTTCAAAAAATACTATTTTATTATTAAAGCTTGTTTAAATAAACTATGTAATAAATTAAATTATTATTTCCTTTTCAGTTTTAGTTATTAGTGAAGTCGGTTTTTTAGTAACTTCTTAAAAACCTGAAAACCTTATAGACCATAAATATAAATATTCAAAACTTTTGATACACAGACATATTATTTTACAATTATAACAGCGTAGCAGTTTCCGAATCAACCCACATTGACTCAGGGAGTTTCATTGGATCTCCGCCATTTTGTTCTACAACTGCGCAGTTGCGCGACCCCGATAGCGTCGCGTATATAAAGCGGCCATGACGTCACGCGCACTTCAATTGATTTCTCATGGTGGTGCAGTGCGGACGTCTGTGATGTGAAGTGTTGGAAGAAGTTCTACAAAGTTCTATTGTGCCTGATCTGATACAGGTGTGTAATATCTCTCAACTCGCAATATCTAAAACCCTTTTCCCCTAAAATGGGCTACAGTGCGCAAGAAAAGTCAGTTGTCGACTTTTGTGAAAGCAAAACTGAATCGTTGTCCAGCTGGGTCCGCAAAGTTAAATGTAAGTCGTTAAATGCTAAGACAAAGAGAAAGCGTGACCTGAGAATAATCGCCATATTGAGCAACTCCCTGTCCCGCGCCGAGAGCGAGCTCCTTACTAAACAAAGAGAACGCGCTAGAAGGTGGGCTCAGATGCAAGCTGATCTAGGATTAAATAATAAAGAAGAGGAGGTCGCCAAGCAGCAGCGCGAAACTATCGATAATCTATGGAAGAATGATCTCAGCGGGCTAGACAATTTTTTCAAAGAATTAGACAATGTCAAACCTATACTCAATCAACCGATATGTGTAAATCAAGTAGCATAATAACTAGGTAAAGTAAATATTGTATTTGAATCTGTGATATAAGTAGGATATTTTCTAAATTACAGTCCCATTGCGTTTCGCGTGGGTCTGCATCAGACGGCCGCCATCTTGGCCGCCATGTCGGGGCGTGGACGCGGCTAGCCACAGAATGGGTTTGTAACGGTATCATGCATTTATTTAGTTGAATTTTATTTTTAAAATGTGTTCACTGTTAAATTAATAATATTTCAGTTTTCTATTGAAAGATAGTCTATTGGAATGAAAGTTTTATTCATATTGAATAAGAAATTGTAACATATGTTTAAGTATGGTAATAAAAAGAATTTTAAAAGAATTACATTCACGGATTTTATTTCATCTCTTCTTATTTTTTTTATTTATTGGAATTTCACCCGCCCATGTATTATTCCATGAGTCACCACCGACTTCATGAAGATCTACGTAGCGACGACGGGACGCGATGGCGAGTTGCGAGAGCTGGCTGCGACGAATCTGCGGTTCCTGGTTTGCGAGACTGCCAAGTCTGCTCCGGCAATGCGGCCGCGCTCCGAAATAACTGCGCAATACGCTTCCAATCCGGTATCAGCCCACATTTAGGTAAAAGTTAGGCTGTTGCGTCATGATTTCATAACCTATAACCAATACTGGGCCCCACATGGGCATTTGGCATGTTTGTTGTTCTTTTCGAGCCTCAGATCGTCGTTCCAAGCCGCTGACGCGAGTCGGCTACGCACGGAACCCTGCCGAGCCTGCTTACTCGTGGAGTTAGCACCGCACGCGACCGCCCAGCGGGGGGGGGCCTGTGGCCTGGCTGTCTACTGGTCTGTCGTGAATGGCGTATCGTGGCCGTTCCGGTTCATGCATAGGTGGTTTGTTCACACGGTTTAGCGTCGGTGAGTCAACTGTTACACAGAATAACCTATGATTTCATTATTGCCAAAGAGATTACTAGTTAACTATTTAATTGATCAAAAGGCAGTGATGTAAAGCATTGATGTTTTGCCTTGAATCTATTAGTTTAGTTAGCATTTGCGTTGGTGAGACAATAATTTATCAATTGTTGCCCATATACCTATAGTTTTTTTTTTCGAAAAAATTTTCGCTAGTTACTTTTTGTCAAATTGAGGGCAATGTTGTGCAATAACATTGAATTTAAGCAGGCCTCGAACTATGGCATGAACCTTGGAACAGGCTACGACGCTGCGAGGTTAAAAACTTTAATATGCTGCTGAAGAACAACACAACGTCATGTGACTTTGGTTCTACGCCTCTAATCTAAATAGGTAATGAATTCGCGGAATAATACCTATTTAGAATTTTATAAACTATGAACTAATCTTATAAACATAGGACACATCTTCATACTTGTTTTGACGTGTGGGCTGAGTATCCTGGAAGCAAACTGGACGTGGAACTAGTCAGTATACAACTATACAATTAATATATTACACTGCTTAGCTATCTATTCAAATAATTTCTTATTGAAAACTATGAATACTTATGACAAAATGAAGGAGACTATAATATTTAACCCTATATCACATGATCCACTAAATTTTATTTAACTTTGCGATAAACTTATACCTACTGGCTACTATGTAGCTCCTCTTGAGTTTTGGTGAGTTAGCTAACTAACCAAACTTCCCGAAAATAAACTTGAAAGTAAACATATATGTAAACTTCACAGCTATCGTCTGGGTGCAGTGAAGGTGAATAGGAGAGGTCGAATAAAGTAGTATGGTGGAACCTTCCAGAAGGCTGACCTATGGCTTTATTAAAACGAGCTACCAACTCCGTGGGCGAATTATACCAAAACTATCCTCGACATAGAATTTAGGGACCCTCCAAACAAGACAATCGGACCTGCTTGAACCGAGCACGTAATTCGAATGATCCGGGCGTCTTGAACGAGTTAAAGTTAATCTGACTGAGGCAGGTAAGTGGTCAAGGGAAACTGCTGATTTTGACGATTGATCACTTTATCTTCAAAAACTACTGAACGGATTTATAATTTTTGGTATAAACTTTTCTTTAACGCTTTTAGACATGTATGACAAGTATGTAGAAACTACTTAATTTATTTTAACATCTGAACTTTGATTTTGACGAATTAAATGTTTCGTCAGCTCTTAGATATTCTCTTTTAAACCTGCCCAATGGCAGGTTAGGATAAATAATCTTTTGAAAGTTGCAATTTCAGATATTTCTTTATCTCAAATACGCAATATGATAAGGCGCTCTAAAATCATACTTAGTTATCAGTTATCACCAATTACTTGACAACTTTTACATGGAATAGCATTTAACTTATATCATTGAAGCTATTTTTGGTTACGAGGTCGATGCAGAGTTCGATATAACTTCAATTAGGTACAATTTGAGTACAGGCGTCTTAACAATGCAAATCGACTAAGGTCAATGGAAGGACGAAAGGTATTATACTTAGTGTAAATTAATTCAATTCGTATCTTTATTGAATGCTAAATGACTCTACATTGGAAGAATTGCATGTTTTTTTTGTGGCGAACAATCGCCTTTGTTTTTTTAACGTACTTATGTTCAGGGATTCTTAAGCGAGGGCACCATGTGGCGAACGTCTTGAACACCTATGACATTACTGAGCACATAAGTGAAAGCCGTTCGCCGTTCTCCCTTCACCCATAGTTGCAATCTCACATCATTGAAACCAGTATACGACCGCTTCTTACAAAAATAATATATATCCAAGACGTAAATCCTGGGGAAGCCAGGACAATAAACAAATTTCCAAACTCATTCGACCCAGTTGAAGTGGATTGAAGAATCAAAACCAACACGAAATCGGTAACATCTAGGCCTTAGTAACTTGTTCATGTGAACACTACGTAATCATAAGCCTTGGACACTGCCTACAACATTTTGCAAGACTTAGGTACCTACTGCGTAACCTATGCTCGACTTTCACAACAGCGAAACCACATCGAAAACAAAAGCCAATTATAATGGGAACTCGTTTGCTGTAATTATGTTTACAACAATCACTAATGATATAAGCCAAAAATTTGAACTGGAAATGTAGCAAAATATCTTAGTAATTTACTTCGTTCTCTGAAAACAATTTACTGTGCCTTCAATAATAATAACGAAATTCTTCTGCTGCATAAACAAGACAAAAATTTACTCCAAGAGCAAAATGTTTAATTTAATTTAGGCTTGAGAAACGTGGACATAACAAAACTAGGTAAGTGGGGTGTGAAGAAAATAGGAAAATAATGCGAAATTTCTTGAATAAATGATAAAATTGACTGATACTTATTAATATTATGTGCATTTCACAGCTCTCGTTGAATTCATGGTGAAAACAATCGTATGAAAATACCTACTCGTTAAGTGGAAACCTTCGGGAGGAAGCGTTACCACGAAGCCCAATAAAAGTTACGATATTCCTATAACCTCACAGACGTAAGAACGGGTCCTGAGATTTTTCAAGTATAATGCGGTATAGAGATTTCAAAACTTCATGATAATAATATACAAGATACTCCCAACGCCCAACTGAAAGGTAAAACAAATCCGGTCGCGGTGGGAGGTAAGTGGCCTACCTGATAAGAAATTGGTTTAAAGCTCGATACGAAACTTTAGAATTTGCTTCAAATGTAAATAATTTTTAAATAGGTATGATATAATTATCATTCCTTTTCAAAACCAATTGAATTAAATAATTGTACAGTTATCGACACTCGTAAGATACCTACGTAATCTGAGAGGTAAAATACCTGATGATAGCGAACCTACGGTACCACGGTTTCCAGTGTATTTTATTTATTGTTTTGCCTGCCTTTTATAGCAGGCAATTTATATTCGATGTTCAGGTTTTTCAGATCTATTCGAAAGCGGCCATATTTCAATAAACTATCCATTAATCATTATTATTAAATTATATTAAGTAGGTACATAAAAGTAATCGATTGATCAACAATAAGAAAAATTAAGGACAAGGAAGTTAATCAAAATGAGATCGAAAATGGAAATTGGCTTTTCATAAAATTACTTGATAATTCGGGACCTCACTTCAACTTTTAAAACCTCGATTAGGAAAATAGAGGTCTTCCAATTTTTTTCAGCATTTTGGAGATTAATTTACCAAACTCATTTAGACATTCTAAAAATCGGACGTAACAGACCTACTGAACATTCGGGAAATTGGACATTACGGGAAGTACCTAAGGCATATTTAATCCTATCAACGACTCAACTAAATCAACTTACAAAAGACTACAATGAAATAAAAAATGACAGCTCAACTAAAAATGATTTGAACACATAGTTAATTTACTAAGTACCTACTTACTTAATGTAAAATCATAACTGCCTTTCATGGAAATTAATTGATGAAATAGGTACCTACCTATCAAGCCTTTTCAGCGTTTTCAGGTGTTTTTTACCAAATTTTATCTAAAAGTATTTTTAGCATAGATTTACTACATGCTCAATTTATATATCTACTCGAACAATTGCTTGACTGAAAGAAGAATATTCAAATCTTAAAAATCTTTACCTAATAGCACCTACCAGTAAAATTTAATGAAAAACTATCTAAAATAATATTAAAGATGCGGAGAATCGTCTATGGAATCTTATTAAGGTAGGTATCAACCATGCTTTATACATTTTTATACCTTAACACTTTTTTTTATCAAAGTTAGCCCTTGACTGATGATGGTAAGTGATGATGCAGTCTAATATGGTACCGGGCTAATCTGTTAGGAGTATGGCTGTTATATTAAACCCATACCCCTAATCGGTTAACTTTAAAGTTAAGTAACTATCCAGGCAATTTTTGATCATTGTATATAAATTACTTACTAAGATAACTTTTACAAACTACGCTAAATTATAGCTAGGCCACTGAGCATCATAAATTATCATATTTTGTTTATTTTTAGATAACTGCATATGTAAGGACGAGATACGTTTTTATACTACTACCATATCATTATAATGACTTCATCTATACAAGAAATACAACTTATATCTGCAAAATTACCTAAGTACCTGATTGATAGCTCATCTAATTCAACCAAGAATGATATTAAAAGACTCATCAAACCCATCATCCACTTCCGTCTGATCTAATGCTAAGCTGACATATTTCGAGGAATGTATCGAAGGTGTTAAATTATAGGCCAATATAGTCTCTACTTCTACGAAGAACTACAAATTCCTATGTTTCAACCATTTCCCATCGGAAATAAGCAGAGAGAGAGAGAGAAGGCAGAAATAAGGTATGTTACTAATTAAAAAACAAAACTATTTAAGGCAAATTCGATTGTAAATAATGTTTAACTGAGGTATAAGTTTAAGTCAATATTGACTTCACTGAATTTATGGTTTTCGTGCCAAAACTACGCATTGCACTTCGCCGGTGTCCAGTAGCTATTTGATCGTATTTAATGTCCAAAAAGGAAATCTCACAAAATTCCTCAGTTAGTTTATCTTACAATTGAAAAAGACCTTAGATGAACTGAATGAAACAATACCTAGTTGAACTTAATTATTGAATAGAAACATCAACAAAGCTGTAGGTTTAGAATGTTACATTTCATCAATGTTGACAGAATTCTAAGTCTAAATAGTACTAACTTAAGTAAAATGGTCTAACTGCTCTGATCTAAAGGTTCGTGTTATCTATAATAATAATTATGATATTACTACAGCGAATTAATACCGGCTACTGAATCTGTGACTTATAAAACAGGTTAAGGTCCATTTTACTCTTGTCGCAATTGTTTCGACACTCGAATTCTGTGAACGTTGATGCTATGTAAAATCTACTGTAATAGCTAAACTGACGAGCGATTATTTGAATGCGCAAGCGCACATACTTTTCTAGCAACCTCATCGTGTCAGTCTACTATTGGCTAGATAACGTTACTTTTGTTCGAAACAAAAACGAAACCGTGACAAACGTTCCTATTGGCCGATTTAGTGCAATAGTTAGATTGAAGCCACTAGCAAAAGAGTGTCAAGCTAATGAGATTGCTTGTGATTTTAGCAACGACTGAATCAAAGTAACGGAATTTACCCTATTTAGTTGTGCCTATGGATGATATTATTGGCATGCATATGGCATACCTATTGTATGCCTTTGAAACTTTTTTAGGACATTAAAACCAGGCGCGATAAAATATAATAGATTCCTTGATAGTCAATCTCAATAGAAACAGACTAGATATATTTTTTTAGACGATGGAATACGGAAATTAATGCGAATGTGTTGTACCTACTTTTGCAATTATAAAAAAAATAAGTATGTCCGAAATACCCATACCAATAGGTACAAAGAAAATTGCAAGCACGTACTGATATGATGAATGCTTATATTCTTGCAAGCCTGTATTTTAGTCCTATTATAACTAGATGATTTAATTAGAATTGCGTCACCTAAACTTTAATGTGACGCCACAAAAATATCTTTTGGATGTTTGTGTTTGTACTGAATGTGTTTAGCTAGTTGCCTGTTTTGCGAATCTTATATGGATAAAGGAAACAAGCCGCATCACGCAATATGAAGAATGCTATAGCGACTCGCTGACTTTTGAATGTGCTATGATGGTGACGGGAGTCCTAATCAGCTAACAATTACACACTTAGAAACCGTATGGTGGCGTCAATCTAACAGGCAAAATACCTTTCCAAACATGAATGCCAAAATGAAAACGTGCGAACCAAAGATTTTTGTGTATCAGTAAGTATTTGCACAAGGAATTAAAATTAAAAAGGCAAGGTTCGAAGCAATCTGCAACTTAATCACTCCAGCTATGTGTGTAAACTTGTGTACAAGTATTCCTGCAGGCGGGTAAGACTGAAAGGTGTTTATATAACCGGACTGTGGTGCTAGCTGTCATTTTCAACAGATAAATAATCATCCAGATTATTATATAATATCTAAGTTCTGTAAAAAACCCAGTGGTACTTCAGGACACGCACATTTTACTATAGAAATTTCCCTATCGTATAGCAAAAACTGCTAAACCGATTTAAGTGTCCTTGAAAGTCCATAAGAAAAAATTATTCAAAATCGGTTAATTACAGATGAGAAAATGAAATCTCATAAGGCAATTTCTCCAATGCACCTCAGGGTTCGTGCCATGATCCTCTGCGGGCTTCTAAAGCTCGAGAGCTTCGGGCTCGTCAGTGCACTCTACTGCGCACAGCGTGGTATTTTGACGAAGTTTGCTAACTTCACGCCCGTGAAAGCTGCCTGCCAGTCCTCTGCAGGCTTCTCACGCTACCGACTTTGTGCCAAGGAAACTGCCTGCCAGTCCTCTGCAGGCTTATCAACCTACCATCTTCGTGCCTTGAGAACTGTCTGCCAGTTCTCTGCTCTGCCGACTTCGCCTCCAGTGCTGCCTGCCAGTCCAGTGCAAGCTTCTCATCCTGCCAACTTCGCACTTGGGGGAGCTGCCCGTGCCCGTTACAGCTGCCTGGCAGTAACCCACTCTGCAGGCTTCACACCCTACCAACTCCATGCCCGTGAGAGCTGCCTGCCAGTCCTCTGCAGGCTTCTCATCCTGCCAACTTCGCGCTCGGGGGAGCTGCCGGCCAAGCCTGCAAACTTCGTACCCGTGAGAGCTGCCTGCCAGTCTTCTGCAGCTTCTCACCCTGCCAACTTCATGCTCGGGGGAGCTGCCTGCCAGCCCTGCCAATTTCATGCCCGGAAGAGCATCTGCAGGCTTCGTGCCCGTGAGAGCTGCCTTCCAGTCCTCTGCAGGCTTCTCACCCTGCCAACTTCGTGCTTGGAGGAGCTGCCGGCCAAGCCTGCAAACTACGTGCTTGGGGGAGCTGCCAGCCAAGCCTGCAAACTTCGTGCTTGGGGGAGCTGCCGGGCAAGCCTGCAAACGTCGTGCCCGTTACAGCTGCCTGCCAGTCCCCCGCAGGCTTCTCACCCTGCCAACTCCATGCTCAGGGGAGCTGCCTGCCAGCGCTACCAATTTCATGGTCGGGGGAGCCTGCCATTCCTATGCAAGCAATTCTCACTCTGCCGACTTCGTGCCCATGAGAGCTGACTCTTACTGGTTTCTCAACCTTTCCACTTCGTGCTCGGGGGAGCTGCCATCCAGTTTGCTGCAGGCTTCTCAACCCGTCTCAAGGTCTACGTGCCTGCCCGCCTGCCTTCCGGTTTCCAGCGTGCAACGCGTCTCAAGGTCTACGTGCCTGCCTGCCTATTGGGCTCCAGCGTGCAACGCATCTCAAAGACTACGTACCTGCCTGCCTGCATTCCGGGCTCCAGCGAACAACGCGTCTCAAGCTCTACGTGCCTGCCTGCCTTCCGGGATCCAGCGAGAAACGCGTCTCAGGGTCTATAGGTCTGCCTGCCTTCCGGCCATCAGAGTACAACGCGCCTCAAGGTCTACGTGCCATCCCGCCTGCATACCAGTCAACAGCGTGCAACGAGTCTCGAGGTCTACGTGCCTGCCTTTCGAGCTGTTTTCCTACCCGACGTCGGCAATCGGGTAAGAATTTTTATATCTACGAGCGAGCGAAGTGCGTAGGTACATAAGCAAAAAGCGTATATTATCTTATATTATTTTATTTTACTGCAGGTTTCTATTATATGTTTACAATTATAATAATATTGTTATTAGCTGTAAGCCATTCTTTCTAATAATCTTAAGACATGATAGGTGAATTTTATTATGGAGTCAACAGGACGTCCGTGTCCGTGTGCAAGTTTAAACCATTTCTTACAGAATTAAATATCACCGCAACAATGGATTCTCGGGCTTATTCCAGTTGCCTTCCAGTCTACAACACACATCGCTTCAGTCTTCGTGCCGACCGCCCCCGCCTGACATCCGTTCTTCTGATATCGTGCATAGCATTTCAAAGTCTGCGTGCTCTGGAAATCTGTCTGACTCCTTTCATCGTGCATCTTAGCTTCATGTCTGGTGGAGCTATCGGCCTGCAAACTGCAGGCTTCCCATCCTGCCAACATCGTTCCTGAGCGCGCTGCCTGCCATCGCGCATCGCAGCACATGGTCTGCGTGTCTGGTGGAACCCTGCCAACTTCGTGCTTGAGTGCGCTGTTTGTCAGTCTCCTGCCATCGCGTATCGCAGTTCAAGGTCTTCGTGCAAGATCAACCTACCGGCCTGCAAACTGCAGGCTTCCCATCCTGTCAACTTCGTGCCTGAGCCCGCTGGCTTCGTCTAATCGCGCATCGCAGCAAGGTCTACGTGCCAGATCAAGCTACCGGCCTGCAAACTGCAGGCTTCCCATCCTGTCAAATTCGTGCCTGAGCGCGCTGGCTTCCAGTCTCCTGTCATCGCGCATCGCAGCTCAAGGTCTACGTGTCAGATCCAGCTACCGGCCTGCATACGGCAGGCTTTCCGTTATGTCGACTTCATGCCTGAGCACGCGGCCTGCCAGTTTCCTGCCATCGCACATCGCAGCTCAAGTTCTACATGCCAGATCAAGCTACCGGCTTGCAAACGGCAGAATCCTGTCAACTTTGTGCTTGAGCCTGCCGGCTGCCAGTCTCGAGCCGTCGCAGCTCAAGATCTGCGTGCCAGATAAAGCTACCGGCCTGCAAACTGCAGACTTCCCATCCTGTCTACTTCGTACTTGAGCGTGCCGGCTGCCAGTCTCCAGCCGTCGCAGCTCAAGATTTGCGTGCCAGATCAAGCTACCGGCCTGCAAACTGCAGCCTTCCCATCCTGTCACCTTCGTGCTTGAGCGCGCTGGCTTCCAGCCTCCTGCCATCGCGCATCGCAGCTCAAGGTCTACGTGCCAGATCAAGCAACCGGCCTGCGAACTGCAGGCTCCCCATCCTGTCAACTTCGTGCCTAAGCGCGCTGGCTTCCAGTCTCCTGCAATCGCGCATCGCAGCTCAAGGTCTACGTGCCAGATGAAGCTACCGACCTGCATACTGCAGGCTTCCCATCCTGTCAACTTCGTGCCTGAGCGCGCTGGCTTCCAGTCTCCTGCCATCGTGCATCGCAGCTCAAGTTCTACATGCCAGATCAAGCTACCGGCCTGCAAACTGCAGGCTTCCCATCCTGTCAACTTCGTGCCTGAGCCCGCTGGCTTCGTCTCCTGCCATCGCGCATCGCAGCAAGGTCTACGTGCCAGATCAAGCTACCGGCCTGCAAACTGCAGGCTTCCCATCCTGTCAAATTCGTGCCTGAGCGCGCTGGCTTCCAGTCTCCTGTCATCGCGCATCGCAGCTCAAGGTCTACGTGTCAGATCAAGCTACCGGCCTGCATACGGCAGGCTTTCCGTTATGTCGACTTCATGCCTGAGCACGCGGCCTGCCAGTTTCCTGCCATCGCACATCGCAGATTAAGTTCTACATGCCAGATCAAGCTACCGGCCTGCAAACGGCAGAATCCTGTCAACTTTGTGCTTGAGCCTGCCGGCTGCCAGTCTCGAGCCGTCGCAGCTTAAGATTTGCGTGCCAGATCAAGCTACCGGCCTGCAAACTGCAGCCTTCCCATCCTGTCACCTTCGTGCTTGAGCGCGCTGGCTTCCAGCCTCCTGCCATCGCGCATCGCAGCTCAAGGTCTACGTGCCAGATCAAGCAACCGGCCTGCGAACTGCAGGCTCCCCATCCTGTCAACTTCGTGCCTAAGCGCGCTGGCTTCCAGTCTCCTGCAATCGCGCATCGCAGCTCAAGGTCTACGTGCCAGATGAAGCTACCGACCTGCATACTGCAGGCTTCCTATCCTGTCAACTTCGTGCCTGAGCGCGCCGGCTGCCAGTCTCAAGCCGTCGCAGCTCAAGATTTGCGTGCCAGATCAAGCTACCGGCCTGCAAACTGCAGCCTTCCCATCCTGTCACCTTCGTGCCTAAGCGCGCTGGCTTCCAGTCTCCTGCAATCGCGCATCGCAGCTCAAGGTCTACGTGCCAGATGAAGCTACCGGCCTGCATACTGCAGGCTTCCCATCCTGTCAACTTCGTGCTTGAGCGTGCCGGCTGCCAGTCTCGAGCCGTCGCAGCTCAAGGTCAAGATCAAGCTACCGGCCTGCAAACTTCAGGCTTCCAATCGTGCCAACTTCGTGCCTGAGCGCGCTGGCTTCCAGTCTCCTGGCATCGCGCATCGCAGGCCAAGGTCTACGTGCCAGATCAAGCTACCAGCCTGCAAAGTGCAGGCTTCCCATCCTGCCAACTTCGTGCCTGAGCGCGCTGGCTTCCAGTCTCCTGCCATCGCGCATCGCAGCTCAAGGTCTACGTGCTAGATCAAGCTACCGGCCTGCCTACTGCAGGCTTCCCATCCTGTCAACTTCGTGCCTGAGCGTGCCGGCTGCCAGTCTCGAGCCGTCGCAGCTCAAGGTATACGTGCCAGATTAAGCTACCGGCCTGCAAACTTCAGGCTTCCCATCGTGCCAACTTCGTGCTTGATCGCGCTGGCTGCCAGTCTCGAGCCGTCGCAGCTCAAGGTCTACGTGCCAGATCAAGCGACCGGCCTGCAAACTGCACGCTTCCCATCCTGTCAACTTCGTGCCTGAGCGCGCTGGCTTGCAGTCTGCTGGCATCGCGCTTCGCAGCTCAAGGTCTACGTGCCAGATCAAGCTACCAGCCTGCAAACTGCAGGCTTCCCATCCTGTCAACTTCGTGCCTGAGCGCGCTGGCTTCCAGTCTCCTGCCATCGCGCATCGCAGCTCAAGGTCTACGTGCTAGATCAAGCTACCGGCCTGCCTACTGCAGGCTTCCCATCCGTCAACTTCGTGCCTGAGCGTGCCGGCTGCCAGTCTCGAGCCGTCGCAGCTCAAGGTATACGTGCCAGATTAAGCTACCGGCCTGCAAACTTCAGGCTTCCCATCGTGCCAACTTCGTGCTTGATCGCGCTGGCTGCCAGTCTCGAGCCGTCGCAGCTCAAGGTCTACGTGCCAGATCAAGCGACCGGCCTGCAAACTGCACGCTTCCCATCCTGTCAACTTCGTGCCTGAGCGCGCTGGCTTGCCGTCTTCTGGCATCGCGCATCGCAGCTCAAGGTCTACGTGCCAGATCAAGCTACCAGCCTGCAAACTGCAGGCTTCCCATCCTGTCAACTTCGTGCCTGAGCGCGCTGGCTTCCAGTCTCCTGCCATCGCGCATCGCAGCTCAAGGTCTACGTGCTAGATCAAGCTACCGGCCTGCCTACTGCAGGCTTCCCATCCTGTCAACTTCGTGCCTGAGCGCGCTGGCTTCCAGTCTTCTGCCATCGCGTATCGCAGCTCAAGGTATACGTGCCAGATCAAGCTGACAGCCTGCAAACTGCAAGCTTCGGTTATAGGTTCGGAACAGAGCAGTCGATAGAGATGCATAGTTCGTCTAGTATGATAAGCATATAAACCCGATACTTACATATAAATCGCACTGCTCTGTTCCTCGCAAAAGCCAGATAGACCTTTAATAAAGAAAATTAAAAATTAAGTAAAGAAAATTAGAAATTAAGTTACCAACTAAATAAAAATTTAATACAAATAACATAAAAACAAGGCACGCAAAAAACGGCAACAAAGGACACTTTTTACTAAAGGGGGACACCTGCTTTTATAATAAATAAATAAATAAAAAACTGCAGGCTTCCCATCCTGTTAACTTCGTGCCTGAGCGCGCTGGCTTCGTCTCCTGCCATCGCGCATCGCAGCTCATGGTCTACGTACCTGGGCAAGGCTACCGGCCTGCAAACTGAAGGCTTTCCATCCTGTCAACTTCGTGCCTGAGCGCGCTGGCTTCCAGTCTCCTGCCATCGCGCATCGCAGCTCAAGGTCTACGTGCCTGGGCAAGCTACCAGCTGGGAATCTGCAGGCTTCCCATCCTGTCAACTTCGTGCCTGAGCGCGCTGGATTCCAGTCTCCTGCCATCGTGCATCGCAGCTCAAGTTCTACGTGCCAGATCAAGCTACCGGCCTGCAAACTGAAGGCTTCCCCCCACCCTGTCAACTTCGTGCCTGAGCGCGCTGGCTTCCAGTCTCCTGCCGTCGCGCATCGCAGCTCAAGGTCTACGTGCCAGATCAAGCTACCGGCCTGCAAACTGCAGACTTCCCATCCTGTTAACTTCGTGCCTGAGCGCACTGGCTTCCAGTCTCCTGCCATGGCGCATCGCAGCTCAAGGTATACGTGCCTGGGCAAGTATTTCCTGTACGCTGCACGTAAGAAAAAGCTAACGACTCTTTCACAGATTTGAGTATTCCACGATGTACTTGTAGGTAGGTACAGATACTTAAAGAAATGGGCATAATGCTTACAGATAAATTTAAATACAGATGTATACAGGTTTTAAGATCACTATCCTAATCATCAATATCAAAGATAAATTAGATGGTTATACCAAGATTCAAAAACTACCCGAGCATTTTTCACTATTATAATAACAGCACAAGCAAGTTGGTGAGGAACTAAAGGCGGACAGGTTACTCTTAAAGACAAGACAGCTGTGATTTGAATGAGAGGGACTCAACATTCCACATAGACAGCAAGGCAAGCAAGAAACATATTATTCTTTTGCAGGTTTTAGGAGCTAATGACAAACGGTTTTCACAAATTAAAAATCGCCGTCAAGAGGAAGTACCTTCACCGTAACAAAAATTTTTACAGGTTCAAATTTTACGTTTTTAGAAAAATATGGAGAAATGGAAAATGACAATCAAACAAGAACCAAGCTGGTGAGTAACTTAAATCAAGAAGATAGTTTACAGGTTTCAACTTTCAAGACCGAATAACAATATTTTTTTACTGTAATCCTCAATAACAGAGGATGTAAGAGACTTTCCTAATATTGAGATGTCACCATTATTCAGCTAACATCGTTTGGGAGCCCTCGAGATTTCAAGACCAATAAACAGCACATCAGGAGATGACTAAAGTAAGCAATAAAAGGATCTCTTACAGATATGAAGGACAATTACTGCTAGAAAGCATAATTCTAACAACTGAGACAACAAAATTCAATTTCCGTTTGATACGAGACTGCGAAATCGACGGTGAGATGATAATCAAGAAAAGCTTCTCTTACAGGTTTTAAGCTCAAGTGACACTAGAGGACTTCTATTGAGAAAGCAAGGAGAAAGCAAGGTTCAAGTGAATGTTTACTTACATAGAGTATTCAATAATCTGGTTGGTGGTAGAGGATGACTACAAGTAAGCGACAAAAGGATCTCTTACAGGTTTCGAGAAGGAGAATAAGAAGACAATATTTTAATTACTGGAGTTAGAGTATAGACATTGAAACTAAAGGGTTATTGTAGTATTCTGGACCAAACTGGACAAAAAAGTACAATCTATTTGGTGAGATAACAACAAGTAAGCAACTAAAAGGTCTCTTACTCCTCTTAGGTTCCAAGGTCAAATGATTACAAGACAATATTTTCACTATTGAAGTACAGAAATTGAAAAAAACGTGCCTATCTAGTATTCTGGACCAGACCACACAGAACAATACAATTTATTTGGTGAGATGACAACAAGTAAGGAACTGAAAGGTCTCTTACAGATTTGAACTACTAAGGCTGACTATTGGTGAAAGCGAAATTGAACCGGAAACGTTGATACATTGTCTGGATCAACATAGCAAAATTTAAATGGTGAGATGACTACAAGTGAGCAATTAAATAATTTCTTACAGATATTCAAGGACAGTAATCCAAATGAAAGCATGTCTCGAGTATTCTATACCAGAAAAGCAGAATCGAGTTAGTGGGATGACAAAAAGTAAGCAAATAAACATTCCTTAAGAATAGGTTCCAAGCTCAAATGACCACTAGAGTACAATTACTATTGAAAAGCGAGATTCAAATTGTTACCTACGTACTTAGAGCATTTTTGACGAGAGAGCACAATCTGGTTGGTGATTGAGGATGGCTACAAGTAAGCAGCTAAAAGATCTCTTACAGGTTTCGAGGTCAAATAATCATAAGAAGACAACTTGTACACCACTGAAGTACAGAAATTGGAAGCGAGTACGAGTACACGAGTATTCTCGACCAGACCACACATCTGTACAATCTATTTGGTGAGATGACAACAGTAAGCAACTAAAGGTCTCTTACAGGTTTGAAGTTCAAAGGACTAATTAGAAATGTGGCTCGAGTGTTCAGCAAAATCTAAACGGCTGGGATGACTTAGTAAGAAACTTTACAGATTTCAAGACCGAATGTCCAGTGGACGGCGAAATTTAAATTAGAACATCAAGATCCAAATGAAAGCGTGTCTCGAGTATTCTATATCAGAAAAGCAGAAACGGGTTAGTGGGATTACAAAAAGTTAGCAAATAAACAATCCTTTACAGATTCCAAGGGCAATGGCTGCGGTACTGAGATATTTCATACTAATAAAAACAAATCCTAAATTAAGTTGGTGGCTGGGTGTGCAAGTAAGCAGCTAAAGCATTTCTTACAGATGTCACGAACACTTAAAATAAAAACTACCTATGTAGCGAGGTTCTAATAAAAGCATGGCCCGAATTCCTAGACAAGACTGTGATATCACAACAAGTAAGCATCTAAAGAATCCTTTACAGACTTCGATTCGATAGCGAGATCGAAATGAGAGTGGGAATTCTGACTAATTCGCAATCAAATTAGTTAGATCACAACAGGTAAGCGACTAATGAACCTCTTACAGATATCAAGGACAGAATGACTGTAACGCAAATAAACACGTGCCTCGAGTATTCTTTACGTGAACAGTAGAAACCAGTTGGCGAGATGACGACAAGCAAGCTAATAAACAATCCTTTACAGATTTAGAGGACTAATGGCTGTGATACTGAGATAGCTGTGAAATGTGATACAATGAGTGAGAGCGACTACAAAAAGTAAGCAAGCAAGGGATTAATTTCTTGGAGAGTTTAAGGACCACGTCATATGTGATTGCCGAGATAAAACAGTTTTAATTTAAGGTAGGCTCAATGTATCCTAAAACAAAACAACAATCGATTCGATGGTATGACAAGTAAGCAACTACAGGCCTGTTTAAACTTAAGTCAAAATGACCTAATGAGAGCATGGCTCGAGAATTCCAGACCAGAAAACAGCGCAATCGAGTTGATGAGGGACAACACGTAAGCAACTTAGGATTTCTTACAGGTTTCAAGGATAAGTGACTATAATACCAAGGTTGAAATGTAAGCAAAATAGAGTTCGTGATATGACTACAAGTAAGCAACTTAAGGATTTCTTACAGATTTAAAGGATAAACTACTGCACACCGCAATCGTTTTGATGAGATGTCAACAAGCAACTGATACCAGGATTGAAATAAAATTAAAATAAAGTTCGTGGATGAAAACAAGTAAGCAATAAAAAGGCTTCTTACAGATTTCAAGAACCAATCACTGCAGCGTCAGAGGTGGCTATTGAGACATGTAGTACTATTTAGAAGTATCCTCGTCCAACACAGCAGAATCAAGATGAGATGCAGCGAGCAGATGATGGTTTTTTACAGATTTTAAGACCAAGTGACACTGGACAAAACTCTTTAAAGCACAAAATTTGAATGAAATCAAGGCTCGAAAATCCAGGCTTAGTACATCGCAAACGTTTTGATGAGATGGCAACAAGTAAGCAACTAAAAGTTCTCTTACAGGTTTCAAGGACGTATGATTGTGATACCAAGATTGAAATGAAATCAAAATACAGTTCGTGGATGAAAACAAGTAAGCAATAAAATGGCTTCTTACAGATTTCAAGAACAAATCACTGCAGCGTCAGAGGTGACTATTGAGACTTGTAGACAAGCGCGTAAGAAGTATCCTGGCCCAACACAGCAGAATTAAGAAGATGAGATGCAGTGAGCAATTAATGGTTCTTTTACAGATTTTAAGACCAAGTGACACTGGACGAAACTCTTTAAACCACAACATTTTAATGAAAACAAGGCTCGAAAATGAAGAACTAGTACATCACAATCGATTTGATGAGATGACAACAAGTAAGCAACTAAAAGATCTCTTACAGGTTTCAAGGACGAATGACTGTGATACCAAGATGGAAATGAAATCAAAATAGAGTTCGTGGATGAAAATAAGTAAAAAGGCTTCTTATAGATTTCAAGAAGAAATAACTGCAGCGTCAAAGGTGACTATTGAGACATCCAGGCAAGCGCGTTTGCAGTATCCTCGCCCAACACAGCAGAATCAAGAAGATGAGATGCAGCGAGCAATTTATGGTTTTTTTAATTTTCAGACCAAGTGGCACTGGACAAAGCTCTTTAAAGCACAACATTTAAAAGAAAGCAAGGCTCGAAAATCCAGAACCAGTACATCACAATCGTTTTGATGAGACGGCAACAAGTAAGCAACTTAAAGTTCTCTTACAGGTTTCAAGGACGTATGACTGTGATACCAAGATTGAAATGAAATCAAAATACAGTTCGTGGATGAAAATAAGTAAAAAGGCTTCTTATAGATTTCAAGAAGAAATAACTGCAGCGTCAAAGGTGACTATTGAGACATCCAGGCAAGCGCGTTTGCAGTATCCTCGCCCAACACAGCAGAATCAATAAGATAAGGTGCAGCGAGCAATTTATGGTTCTTTTACAGATTTTCAGACCAAGTGGCACTGGACAAAGCTCTTTAAAGCACAACATTTAAAAGAAAGCAAGGCTCGAAAATCCAGAACCAGTACATCACAATCGTTTTGATGAGACGGCAACAAGTAAGCAACTTAAAGTTCTCTTACAGGTTTCAAGGACGTATGACTGTGATACCAAGATTGAAATGAAATCAAAATATAGTTCGTGGATGAAAACAAGTAAGCACTACTAAGATATCAAGATGAAATTACAGCGCGTTAGCAGTGTACCCATCACAGCATAATAAAGACGTTGAGATGACATTCAGAAAGCAAGTAAAGGCTCTTTTAAAGATTTTATGACCAAATTATCACTGGAAATTGTTTAAACTCTTCAATCGAACGGCTTGAAAATACAGGACCAGAACATTGCAATCGAGTTGATGAGATGACAACAAACAAGGGTAAGCAACTGAAATATCTCTTACAGGTTTCAAGGAAGAATTACTATGATACCAGCAGTGCAAAGTGAACAGCATTATCAAGTTAGTGAGATGACTACAAGAAACTTAAGGATATCCAGCTTAAGCTTAAGGATGTCCAGCATAAACAACTCCAGCTTCAAAGCGGACTACTAAGATATCGAGATTTTAATTGAGGCATAGTTCTAGTATCCAAGACAATCGAGGTGGTGAGATGATAACAAGTAAGCAACTAAAAGATACTTTACAGGTTCAGAGATTTAATAACCACTAGTGGGCGCGCAATTAAAAATTCGTAACGACAGCGAGATTGAGATATCCATTATCAAATTCCAATAAAGCAAGAGGAAGGTATTTTATAAAGTACAGATGGAATAGAAGACGACGCAACATGCTTAATCAATGTGAGGCCACTTTCTACGCCAATAAATAATATTTGCACATAAGGTGTGTCAACTTCGAGCAGGAATAAGATTATTTGCAGGTTTCTAGACTTTGAACACTTCATGGAGGTTGAATATACATCAAAAGAACCAAGCAAACCAAGCAAGACCAGTACATCCATGCTGGTAAGGACTATAAGGAAACAAAGGATTGTTACAGGGTGTGACGTCAAATGACTCCTGAGAAAGTTATTGAGAGATACTCAAGCAAAATATGGCACTAGCATCACTATTCACGCCTAAAAAACAATTTGTAGATGGTAAGAAAACAACTATTAACAAAATGTCTTTCCAGGTGAATATAACCCAACTGAAACATCAAGTTAT
This sequence comes from Erebia epiphron, assembly GCA_963932025.1. Lineage (NCBI taxonomy): Eukaryota > Metazoa > Arthropoda > Insecta > Lepidoptera > Nymphalidae > Erebia > Erebia epiphron. The sequence continues at coordinate 2,719,669 of OZ009946.1, forward strand.
GGAATGAATATGCTGAAATGAGGCTCAAGTCAATGCTTCTGAAAAGGTAAAATAAACAAGCCTAAAAAGCATCTCTTACAGAATTCAAGAAAATTAATGTACACTTTTGAAGGAAGTACCGGCGTTTTAAGATAGTTCAGAAAAGAGATCGAACTGGGCAGTAGATCGAAGTGTGGCTACTTACTAAAAAAATACTGCTGAACTTTTGAAGGCGCGGTACAAGTAAGAAAGATCTCTTTCAGGTAATCATTAGTTCTGGAGGTTGGGTACTACTGAAATTGAATATAGTTTCGACAAACTTTGGAATATCAAGATGTGAATATCTTATCGGACGAGAACATTACTTAATGATGGTAAGAAGAGCACTCTGCAGTAAAGAATCTATGCACGTTTCAAAGGTAAAAACATAACATAACAGGATGAATAAAGAAGAAAAGGCGTAGACTGTAGGTTTCGAAAGCCACATATCAACACATCAGGGTTGGTGAGTTATTCATAAGGAAGCAATTAAAGATTTCTTACAGGTTTAGAATAAAATAGCAGCCTACTTTTCAAATATAATGAAACTCCCTGATGTTACATGAAGATGTTACATGAAGTAATTATATGGAAAATACCACACGTAAAGTAAAATTAGCAAATAAAAATTGGGTAAAAAACAGTTTTCTGAAAGCAAAAAGCAACACCATCTATGTTGGTGACATTACAAAGTACCTATATTAAATTAATAACGATTTAAGCCTAAGTTAACTTAAGTTTTTTTATACTAGTCACAAAAAAATATCTTTTAATATTATCTACATATTGTGCTATCCATAGGTTTATGTTTTTTGTTCAGAAAAAGTGATTAATTTTTTCATAAACAATGTCATTTCCCAAAACAATAACAATGATTTCAGATTCTCGAATCAAAGTAAGCATTTTATGTGATTAGCGTGTCCTCTAGTATCAATATTATTTTCTTTCAGATACAGGACAATGTAAGTAATTATGCCTTTTGTTAGTTATAATTTAAAACAAGTAGGAGGAAGGATCAATATTTCAATGTTTTTTGGAAATGCTAATAAAAATGTTCACAGGTCTTCAGGTTCACGGCATTTTGAGAGAATCAATTATCATCATAATTATAAGAATTACAAGTTAAAAATAATGAGTAAGGGTAGTATTCTAATACAAATTATAAACTATGTTGATAATATAGTGAGTGAAAAGCATTTATAAATTTCTATAAAAATTTAATAAGATGAGAATCAAGAGACAATGACTTGAATAAGCTAAGGATAGGTAAAGTAATTCAATGTTTTGTCATTAGTGCGTCCCCTAGTATGTATCAATAATACTTTCTTTCAGATTCAGGTCAACGTAAGTTCAATTATGCTTTGTATTAGTTAAAAATGTAGAAAACCTATTCATTCACAGAAATAGAAAATTTTATGATATGTGATGATGTTGCTAGGCTAATAAAACTTGTCAACAGGTCTTTCCGAAAGGGCAGCTCATATTTTTCAATCTTGGATTATAATAAGCAGCTATCAAAAACTAAAACCACTTGGACTAAGTATAAGATAAGGTTGATAAAAATTAGGGCATGTATGAAAAGGTAGGCATTTAATAAGTATTGTTCACAGATAACCATTACAGGAATTTTAGATGAGTGATAAAATAATTAATACAAATTTAGTCATGGCAATTAATGAATATCATATTAAGAGAAAAAGTCTGCACAGTCATGGATAAAATAATAAGCAGTTAGTTTATAAGCTTTGGATAATAAAAAGGAATTCAAGAAGGCTATAGTGCAAAGTTGAACTTAAAACAGTCAATTACAATTAAAATATAGACATAAAAACCGATACAAATATCCAAAAGGCTAAAGATCGGGAGCGTATAATAATATGATGAAGATATAGACCGAAGACAAAGATAAAGACAGAGAATTAAAATGAAGACCGAAAACGAAGATTGCGACCGAAAGCGAAGATGACGACCGGAAGAGACGAAGAGATGAAGCCAGAAGTTGAAGAGATAGACATAAATGAAGATTATAGATAGACATAAATTAAGATTAATGAAGGTGAAGACCCAGACGAAGGTGAAGGTCAGGATCGAATACGCATATAAATTCCGAAATGCGAGGACGAAAACGACGACTGCGGGAGCAGATAAAGATCCAAGAGTGAGGACGGCGACCAAAAGCGGCGATGAAAAGGAAGAAGTGGGAAGATAAATACCAAATTTGGTATGTAATACTAAACTGAAAGAGCATTTGAATTAGATCAGCGGCAAAGTTGAAAAAGAAGTTCGAAGACCGAAGACTGAGGGTGAAGATGAAGACCGAAGACTGAAGACGAAGCCCGAAGACTGAAGATGAAGACGAAGACGAAGACTGAAGATGAAGACGAAGACTAAAGATGAAGACGAAGACTGAAGACGAATACCAAAGACTGAAGACGAAGACCGAAGACTGAAGATAAAGACCGAAGATGAAGGCCGAAGACCAAGGGCGAAAATGAAGACCGAAGACCAAGGGCGAAGATGAAGACCGATGACCAAGGGCGAAGATAAAGACCGATGACCAAGGACGAAGATGAAGACTGAAGACCAAGGACGAAGATGAAGACTGAAGACCAAGGGCGAAGATGAAGACTGAAGACCAAGGGCGAAGGTGAAGACCGAAGACCAAGGGCGAAGATGAAGATCAAATACCAAGGGCGAAGATGAAGACCGAAGACCAAGGGCGAAGATGAAGACTGAAGACCAAGGGCGAAGATGAAGACCGAAACCCGAGGGCGAAGATGAATATCAAATACCAAGGGCGAAGATGAAGACCGAAGACCAAGGGCGAAGATGAAGACTGAAGACCAAGGGCGAAGATGAAGACCGAAGACCAAGGGCGAAGATGAAGACCGAATACCAAGGGCGAAGGTGAAGACCGAAGACCAAGGGCGAAGGTGAAGATCAAATACCAAGGGCTATGATGAAGACCGTAGACCAAGGGCGAAGATGAAGACCAAAGACCAAGGGCAAAGATGAGACCGAAGATCAAGGGCGAAGATGAATAATTGAATACCAATTATTTTAGTTTCAAAGGTGAAGACTCGTTATCATTTTATAACTATCACCGTACTACAATAAAAATATTTGTGAAAATTAGAAAAAAATATTAACGAACTGAAAGAGCATTTGAATTTGATCTGCGATAAACATGAATAAAGTTTGAAGACTGGGTGAAGATGAAGAACGAAGATCCAGGGTGAAGATGAAGACCGATGACCAAGAGGGAAGATCAAGACCGATGACCAAGAGTGACGATAAAGGCCGATGAACGAGAGTGAAGGTGAAGACTGAAGACCAAGGGCGAAGATGAAGACTAAAGACCAAGGGCGAAGATGTAGACCGAAGACCAACAGCGAAAATGAAGACCAAGGGCGAAGATGAATACCGAAGACCAAGGGCGAAGATGAATACCAAAGACCAAGGGCGAAGATGTAGACCGAAGACCAACAGCGAAGATGAAGACCAAGGGCGAAGATGAATACCGAAGACCAAGGGCGAAGATGTAGACCGAAGACCAACAGCGAAGATGAATACCGAAGACCAAGGGCGAAGATGAAGATCAAATACCAAGGGCGAAGATGAAGACCGTAGACCAAGGGCGAAGATGAAGACCGAATACCAAGGGCGAAGATAAAGACCGTAGACCAAGGGCGAAGATGAAGACCGAAAACCAAGGGCGAAGATGAAGACCCAAGATGAATAATTGAATACCAATTATTTTAGTTTCAAAGGTGAAGACTCGTTTTATTTTATCACTATCACCGTAATACAATAAAAATATTTGTGAAAATTAGAAAAAAAAACAAATTGAAAGAGCATTTGAATTTGATCTGCGAAAAACATGAAAAAGTTTGAAGACTGGGTGAAGATGAAGAACGAAGATCCAGGGTGCAGATGAAGACCGATGACCAAGAGGGAAGATGAAGACCGATGACCAAGAGTGAAGATAAAGACCGATGAACAAGAGTGAAGATGAAGACTGAAGACCAAGGGCGAAGATGAAGACTGAAGACCAAGGGCGAAGATGAAGACTGAAGACCAAGGGCGAAGATGTAGACCGAAGACCAACAGCGAAAATGAATGCAAAAGGCGAAGATGAAGACCGAATACCAAGGGCGAAGATGAAGACCGTAGACCAAGGGCGAAGATGAAGACCGAAGACCAAGGGCGAAGATGAAGACCGAAGATGAATAATTGAATACCAATTATTTTAGTTTCAAAGGTAAGACTCGTTATTATTTTATCACTATCACCGTACTACAATAAAAATATTTGTGAAAATTAGAAAAAAATATTAACAAACTGAAAGAGCATTTGATTTGATCTGCGATAAACATGAAAAAGTTTGAAGACTGGGTGAAGATGAAGAAAATACCGATGACCAAGAGTGAAGACAAAGACCGATGAACAAGAGTGAAGATGAAGACTGAAGACCAAGGGCGAAGATGTAGACCGAAGACCAAGGGCGAAGATGAATACCGAAGACCAAGGGCGAAGATGAATACCGAAGACCAAGGGCGAAGATGAACACCGAAGGCCAAAGGCGAAGACCAAAGGCGAAGATGAACCAAAGACCAAGGGCGAAGATGAATACCGAAGACCAAGGGCGAGGATGAATACCGAAGACCAAGGGCGAAGATGAATACCGAAGACCAAGGGCGAAGATGTAGACCGAAGACCTACAGCGTACATGAAGACCAAGGGCGAAGATGAATACCGAAGACTAAGGGTGAAGATGAATACCGAAGACCTAGGGCGAAGATGAATAGCGAAGACCAAGGGCGAAGATGTAGACCGAAGACCAACAGCGAAGATAAAGACCAAGGGCGAAGATGAATACCGAAGACCAAGGGCGTAGATGTAGACCGAAGACCAACAGCGAAGATGAAGACCAAGGGCGAAGACGAATACCAAGATCAAGGGCGAAGATGAATACCGAAGACCAAGGGCGAAGATGTAGACCGAAGACCAACAGCGAAGATGAAGACCAAGGGCGAAGATGAATACCGAAGACCGAGGGCCAAGATGAATACTGAAGACCAAGAGCGAAGATGAATAATTAAATACCAATTATTTAAGTTTGGAAGGTGAAAAATCATTATTATTTTATCACTATCACCTAACAACAAAAAAAAAATTTGAAAATTAGAAAAAAAAAACAAATTGAAAGAGCAGTTAAATTTGATCTACGATAAATATGAAGAAGTGTGAAGACTGGGTAAATATGAAGAAAACGAAGACCGAGGGTGAAGAGGAAGATTGAAGACCAAGGGCAAAGATGAGGACTGAAGACCAAGGGCGAAGATGAGGACTGAAGACCAAGGGCGAAGATGAAGACCGAAGACTAATAGCGAAAATGAAGATTGAAGACCAAGCGAAAGACAGCCAGCGGAGAAGACGGGGCAGCGGCGGAGAAGACGGGGCCAGAGTCGAAGACGGGGCAGCGGCGGAGAAGACGGGGCAGCGGCGGAGAAGACGGGGCAGCGGCGGAGAAGACGGGCAGTGGCGGAGAAGACGGAGCAGCGGCGGAGAAGACGGAGCAGCGGCGGAGAAGACGGAGCAGCGGCGGAGAAGACGGGGCCAGAGTCGAAGACGAGGCATCGGCGGAGACGACGGGACCAGAGGCGGAGACGGTGCAGCGGTGAAGGCGAGGCAACGGCGGAGAAGACGGGGCAGCGGCGGAGAAGACTGGGCAGCGGCGGAGAAGACGGGGCAGCGGCGGAGAAGACGGAGCAGCGGCGGAGAAGACGGGGCCAGAGTCGAAGACGAGGCATCGGCGGAGACGACGGGACCAGAGGCGGAGACGGTGCAGCGGTGAAGGCGAGGCAACGGCGGAGAAGACGGGGCAGCGGCGGAGAAGACGGGGCAGCGGCGGAGAAGACGGGGCAGTGGCGGAGAAGACGGAGCAGCGGCGGAGAAGACGGGGCAGCGGCGGAGAAGACGGGCAGTGGCGGAGAAGACGAAGCAGCGGCGGAGAAGACGGAACAGCGGCGGAGAAGACGGAGCAGCGGCGGAGAAGACAGGGCCAGAGTCGAAGACGAGGCATCGGCGAAGAAGACGGGGCAGCGGCGAAGAAGACGGGGCAGCGGCGAAGAAGACGGGGCAGCGGCGGAGAAGACGGGGCAGCGGCGGAGAAGACGGGGCAGCGGTGAAGACGGGACAGCGGCGGAGAAGACGGGGCAGCGGTGAAGACGGGACAGCGGCGGAGAAGATGGGCAGCGGCGGAGAAGACGGGCAGCGGCGGAGAAGACGGGCAGCGGCGGAGAAGACGGGCAGCGGCGGAGAAGACGGGCAGCGGCGGAGAAGACGGGCAGCGGCGGAGAAGATGGGCAGTGGCGGAGAAGACGGGCAGCGGCGGAGAAGTCGGGACCAGCAGCGGAAAAAATGGTGACCAGCGGCGCAGAAGACGGGGCAGCAGCGGAGAATACAGGGCAGCGACGGAGAAGACCGGGTAGCGGCTTTGAGGGCGTGGCGGTGGCGGAGAAGACGGAACCAGCAGCGGAGAAGACGGGCAGCGGCGATGGTGACCAGTGGCGCAGAAGACGGGGCAGCAGCGGAGAAGACGGGGCAGCAGCGGAGAAGACGGGGCAGCAGCGGAGAAGACGGGGCAGCAGCGGAGAAGACGGGGCAGTGACGGTGAAGACCGGGCAGCAGCGAAGACGGGGTCAGCGGCGGAGAAGACGGGGCCAAAGGCGAAGTTCGGGCAGCGGCGAAGACGGGGTAGCGGCGGAGAAGACGGGGCCAGCGGCGGAGAAGACGGGGCCAAAAGCGAAGTTCGGGCAGCGGCGAAGACGGGGCAGCGGCGGAGAAGACGGGGCTAGCGGCGGAGAAGACGGGCAGCGGCGGAGAAGACCGGGAAGCGGCGGAGAAGACGGGGGCAGCGGCGAAGAAGACGGGCAGCGGCGAAGAAGACGGGGCAGCGGCGGAGGAGACGGGGCAGCGGTGAAGACGGGACAGCGGCGGAGAAGATGGGCAGCGGCGGAGAAGACGGGCAGCGGCGGAGAAGACGGGCAGCGGCGGAGAAGATGGGCAGCGGCGGAGAAGATGGGCAGCGGCGGAGAAGACGGGCAGCGGCCGAGAAGGCGGGACCAGCAGCGGAAAAAATGGTGACCAGCGGCGCAGAAGACGGGGCAACAGCGGAGAATACAGGGCAGCGACGGAGAAGACCGGGTAGCGGCTTTGAGGGCGTGGCGGCGGCGGAGAAGACGGGACCAGCAGCGGAGAAGACGGGCAGCGGCGATGGTGACCAGTGGCGCAGAAGACGGGGCAGCAGCGGAGAAGACGGGGCAGTGACGGTGAAGACCGGGTAGCGGCTTTGAAGACGTAGCGGCGGCGGAGAAGACGGGCAGCGGCGGAGATTGTGACCAGCGGCGCAGAAGAGGGGGCAGTGGCGGAGAAGACGGGCAGCGACGGAGAAGACCAGGTGGCGGCTTGGAATACGTAGCGGCGGCGGAGAAGGCGGGACCAGCAGCGGAGAAGACGGGCAGCGGCGATGACCAGCGGCGCAGAAGACGGGACAGCGGCGGAGAAAACGGGGCAGCGGTGAAGACGGGACAGCGGCGGAGAAGACGGGGCAGCGGTGAAGACGGGACAGCGGCGGAGAAGACGGGGCAGCGGTGAAGACGGGACAGCGGCGGAGAAGGGACAGCGGCGGAGAACACGGGCAGCGGCGGAGAAGACGGGCAGCGGCGGAGAAGGCGGGACCAGCAGCGGAAAAAATGGTGACCAGCGGCGCAGAAGACGGGGCAGCAGCGGAGAATACAGGGCCGCGACGCCCACGACGACAGCCCGGTCTTCCGGGCGGAGAAGACCAGGTGGAGGCTAGGATACGTAGCGGCGGCGGAGAAGGCGGGACCAGCAACGGAGAAGACGGGCAGCGGCGATGGTGACCAGCGGCGCAGAAGACGGGACAGCAGCGGAGAAGACGGGGCAGCGAAGGAGAAGACCGGGTAGCGGCTTTGAAGACGTGACGGCGGCGGAGAAGACGGGCAGCGGCGGAGATAGTGACCAGCGGCGTAGAAGACGGGGCAGCAGCAGAGAAGACGGGGCAGCGGTGGAGAAGACGGGGCAGTGGCGAAGAAGACGGGGCCGTGACGGAGTCTTATACAGAGTATTTAAAAGGTGAAATTAACAAAAACTGACTAACCATGTAAAATAAGTATAATGGGTACCTACACAATTTCATATTTTGTAATCCAAGTTTTTTTCAATTTCCTAAACCTACAGTTAATTAGCAGCTATAATATATAATATAATAATAGCAGTATAATATTTAAGTCAATGAAATTATAATATATTGTCTCATTACAGATTTACAAGATGCCATGGAAAGAGTTTGTAGTAACGGTTATTATAATATACTACAGAGTTAAAGAACCAATCCAATACAAGGAAGCAGAAGTTTGTTGGAAGAGAACTTTTGTGGCTGCAGTTTTTGAACCTGTCACCTCCTGATTTCTAATAATAAATTCCAATTCTAGTTTTAACCAATTTCCAATAAATAGAGGTACCTACTCAACTTGGCTATTGATTTGTTAATTAATTACTTGTGATAAATATATAAAAAAGAATCTGAATCCTATTGACATCTGTTATTGCTTGTCAGTCTAACATTGTACGCTGTCTGAGGTGCACATCTGTGTAGTGTACATTTATATATATCATAATATACAGTGATATGTTATCTTATTGTATAATAAAGTGTATATAGTGAGACACAGGATATTACAGTTCGGATGTGAGATATTTTGTAATTTTACTGAGATAATAAAATAATTGTAAAAATGGCAATGCATTTTCTTTTAGCTAGGTAGGTATACCTATACAATTGACACTGTTAGTAGATACAGTAGATACTTATAGCTACTGATAATTTGAATAATCAATAATTTAGCTAGTAATTAGCCAGTAACTAATCACATAAGTTCACACAGGAATGTTCATCTTTCTATTTCATTTTCTAAACAGGCATAAAAATTAGTTCCAAATTTGGCCACCGGGCCAGTTAACTTTGTGGGACTGTAAATACGATGACATAGGATTGTTATGATTGCTTATGGCACCTTACTCTAATTGGATAAGAATTGGATGACATTTGGGTATAGAACATAGGGATCTTTGTTTTAAATGGGGACTACATACTTACTTACCTACTTTATTTATTACTACTTACCTACTTTATGGTACAGGACAGATTAAAATATGTTTGCTTCAGACATATTTTAATGTCTTATTTTAACTCCTTCCCGATAATTAGGCAGTTAGTGGGATTTATAAGAAAAGGACGGGTAGGATCAAGTCTGAAGTCTTATTAGACAGAAACACTCAGCAGTCAGCTTGGTTCGATCGCGTGGATCCACGCGGGACACGGGTCCACACTGCATTAATGGTTGATTTACAATTATTTATTAGGTAGGTAAATGCTCGAAGCTACTAATAGGCACTTACCTTACACATAGGCTATACTAAGTTATAACATAGGTATAACCTACCTTACCTACCTACTTACCTGTAGGTATATTGTAGCGAAACAGATGCTAAGTAAGTATGCATATTTAGTAGATAATAAATAAATAGCAATTATCAAGCCTACCTTGTGAGTTGTGCAATATGTAAGTATCTACAGCTCTCTCGGTAGAGAGTACTAAAGAATAAGGGCGCGTCGCAATCTAAACATATTTTCGTGCGTAGTAAAAGTAAATACCTATACATATTGTAGGTACGTTGGTTGACTTCGAAAATCTGGAAAACAGATAAACCCGTATGTAACTTCCCGCTATTTTCAATTTCAAAATGCTCGAACAAACCTTTTACGAAGTTTTGGGCTCGTAACACATTTTCGAGCTCTTTGAGTCGTTAAACACTTAGGAAATATTTCTCGAAAAAAAAACTGATTTTGATCCAGTTTGCGGCTTTTTAGGCAGTTTTTTAAACTCAAAAAGCGGCTATTTTTCAAAAATTCTAGTACAAGTACTATAAGTTTTTTAAACTCAAAAAGCGGCTATTTTTCAAAAATTCTAGTACAAGTATTATCTATGACATGAACTCAGAATAATTGTGAATTGTGATTCACATTTCACAAGACTTGAAGCCGGGTCCGCTGCGCCTTGTTACGAACAAAATATTGTTTTGCTCACGTTAGTGAAACATAATTTTATAACAGGCCGTCCACTGCGATTTTCGAGTAGGTTTAGATTATTTTTGTTAGTAACATATTTTTTTTTTAATTTATTGATCAAGTACGTACAATCATAAAAACACCATCCTAAAAACCACAGAGTACTTTGTCTATATAGCTAAAAACTTTGACGTAGCGAGGATCATAGAGTAAGATCATACCGCTTATCTAAACCGAAAAACAAAGAGATTTGACGAGTTGTGCCTCTGGCGAGCACAGATACGAAATGAATTAAAGTTCCCCCCGGCCCCCCCGCAGGCGAACGCGGGGATGTTTTCCATCCGAGGCGGCAAACAAAAACACTTTCAAAACAGTTAGGCCACGCCCCCAAATAGCATGACCTTGGTTATAATAACACGTTTGTGTTAGCAAAACACGATAACAAGGCGCAGCGGACCCGGCTTAATACTGTAGCGATTCAAAATCGGTACGACAAGAATTTTTCGACTATGATTTTTACGATTCGAGGGATTTTAATCCGTGGTTCGAAACCATAATATAAAAAGTACTCTGTGTAATCTGTGTTCGAAACTTCGCAACGCAAATCTGAAATCGCAATCCAAAAAAACCGCGGAAAAAAGAACCTCAGACAAAAACCAAGACACACCATAGACAATAATCTGAGGACTTTTAGGTCCATGAGGACTTCAGACATAGATTAAATACTAGAGACCAGATAGCACAGAGGTAGTATAACCTATAGAGTGCGTGCTTCTAAGCAAGAACAGTAGGCACCGGTGAGATCATAGCATCGTTCCGTCAGCAAGCCCTTTAGTCAAAGGAACGCTAGCGCTTAGAGCGCCCATCGCGAACTCGGGACCGAAATTCAGTTTTTAAACTGGAAAAAATGGTTAAATGTGTCATAGAAACATGCAAACATGATTCTCGTTATCATAATAAACATAATTCCAACATCACATTTCACCGGTTAGTCGTATTTTTTAAACTTTCATGTAAAATAGAAATACGTGTCGCGGGGGTGATACAGATGTGGGACGCAAGGTAAGATAATACCGCCTGCACCGCCCCGCAACCCCGCTACGATAGCCGACTGTTCGCCGAATCGAATAGTGATGTGATACATTCGACTCGGGCGCCGTCACAGATATCGGCGTTCCCTGGGATCACAACAGAGAAAATTGATAACAAAATTTAAAAAAAGTTAGCGCAATAGCTTTTGAAATTCGTTATTGTTGATCCGATTTCGTTCAAATTACGATTCAATTTCGATTTAGGGTTCCATGAGATCATAAATCTTAAAAGTCAGCGCCAGATTGAAATTCTTTGTTAGTTGGGAAAATTTTCTTCAAAATCGATATATTTTGGGGTTCCCTGAGATCACCAAAGAGGAAAATGTACAAAGACAGCGCCATATTCAAATTTTTTGTTATTAGGCCGATTTCGTTCAAAATCGATATTTGGGGTTCCCTGAGATCTTAAAAGAGGGAACTGTTACCAAAATTAAAAAAGGCCAGCGCCATATTGAATTTCTTTGTTATTGGGCCGATTTCGTTCAAAATCAGGGTTCCCTGAGATCACAAAAGAGGTATCTGTTACCAAAATTAAAAAAGGTTAGCACCATATTGAAGTTCTTTGTTTTTGGGCCGATTTCGTTCAAAACCGATATTTAGGGTTCCCTGAGATCACAAAAGAGGTATCTGTTACCAAAATTGAAAAAGGCCAGCGCCATATTTTTTTGTTACATAATTATGGACAGAAACTAAAGATAAATACTAACGTATGTTATGAAAGTATGTTTATTAAATTCAAAGTAAAAGAATCAAAGAATCAAACTTATACTTTTATTTTATAATAGCACATTAAAACACAGGTTTGCACCTTTTCATATTTTATGCATTCGATATACGAGTACATCGGATCATCACTACAGCCTATTAACGTCCCACTGCTGGGCACAGGCCTCCACTCTCATAGGAGAGCGCGAATTAGAGCTTAGACCCACCACGCTGCTCCAATGCGGGTTGGCGGGCTTTAACGATTACTATCATGTTAGTGATAATAACCGGGACCGACGGCTTAACGTGCTCTCCGAGGCACGGGGGTGAAACACCGCCAACTTCCAACTCCGGGCTGGCACTGAGAATTTCTTAATTGAAAAACCCAATACCTAACTTTTATGCCCGACCGGGAATCGAACCCAGGACCTCGTGATCCGCAGTCGACTATGCTAACCACTAGACCAACGAGGCAGTACATCGGATATATTATATCAATCCATACTAATATTATAAATGCGAATGTGTGTCTGTCTGTCAGTTACGCCCAACTACTTAAGCTATTTTGATTAAATTTGATATCGAGACAGGTTACATACCGGGGAAGGACATAGGCTACTTTTTATCCCGGAAAATTGAAGAGTTCCCGCGGGAATAAAAAAACAATCCACGCGAACGAAGTCGCGGGCTTCAGACTAACGGACAGACAGAAAGACACACTTTCGCATTTATAGTATTAGTATGCATATATACGATCAATCATTAAAAAACATATCGGCTTAATCCGCGTGGAATAAGTTTTTTTAATTCCCACGGAACCGCTTTAATTTTCCGGGATAAATATCACTCTCCACGTCCTCAACTATACCCATTCAAAAAATCACGTCTTGCGTTGCTCTATTAAGGCGTGACTGAACAGACCAACAAACAAACACACTTTCACATTAACAATATTAGTATGATAGGGTACAAACAAACACAAACAATAGGTACCGTGCCGTTCAGATGTTTTTATCGAATTCGCACTTGCAGCGCACTATTGCCCATCCCTATTTTTACATGTCTATGAATATTAGTAGCTATAGTTCACTTGCCTACGCCGCGCACAAGGAGTGCGGTGCGATAGTAGTACTCTTTACCTTATACTACCTCTATGCCAGATAGACTTATTATATCTAGAGACTGCAGTCTTTGATTCAAATTTAAACTGGGTTCACACATATTGGGTTCAGATCACAGGGTCAGATTGGATTACCCACAGACTGGGATTACCTGCTATTGTGTGTAACGTCCTTATTTACTTTGATTATGTCCTCTGTAGCGCCCTCGTTCTCAAGGCGACGCTATAGTTAGGCGACGCAAATTGTTGTTCAAGCGCCCGGCTCATTTGGCCCACTGAATTTCACCAACCTGCAGTCATACCTTGCGCGAGATTTTCAACTATATCTTCGAATTCTATTATTAGAACTTGTATTGTCATATACTAATATTATAAATGCGAAAGTCACTTTGTTTGTTGGTTTGTCCTTCAATCAAGCCGCAACGGAGCAACGGATTGACGTGATTTTTGGCATGGGTATAGTTGAGGACCTGGAGAGTGACATAGGCTACTTTTTATCCCGGAAAATTAAGGAGTTATAACAAAAAACTTAAACCACGCGGACGAAGTCGCGGGCATCAGCTAGTATTAAATATTTTTAAAAACTAGACAAAATTTCCCATCTGGCTACGTTTATTAAATGTTTAAAAATAATAGTAAATAAAAACAATCCTAGATAACGTAACGGGATTCTCGTGATTTTTTCGTTCTTCCACTTTAAAACCCTTATAAATAAAACATATTTACACTTCCATACTATTTTTTACATTAAATGCAAAGTTTTATACCATGTCTACATGAATTACTTACAAAATTAAATCTAGCGATATAACTATTTAAAAAAAAATATCACCCACAATAATGGGGTTGGTGAATAAAATTACATACTTTACGCTCGGACCTTATATTATATTATGGCTACATTAATTATAATGTATTCACTGATAGGTCAAGAAACTATAGAACAATACGTAAGTACTATAATCTTTTAAAATAAATATTACGAGAGTATCATCTCAACAAAAAACCCTAGCACTAGTCTTTGCCCTAGCATCCGAACATAACCTCCAGCTATAAAACAGAGCCGATAGCGGATTTGTCTATGATTTTCAGGTGCACCAATCTGAGGTAAGGATTGTCGATCGAAACGTTAAGGTTCCGCTTCAAAGTAAAATAAACCATAATATTATAAAATTAGAGCTCAATTTCGTGTATTCATTCTCATACGTTTAGGTATGTCACCGAAAGATTGCAAAAACCGTTGGATTGTAATCTTACTAGCGATATTGTAAACTGTCGACGGATTGTGAACCGTTCAATGTTCCGAGTGTAAATTTTTTAAATATTCATTGTATTTACGTTTTCTTGTCTCTTTCTTGTAGGTTAGGTTAGGGTTCGACTGCGGACGGGCACTCAGGTTTTATCGGGTCAATATACCTAACAGATTACAATCTACCGAAAAATAATGCGTTAAATTGTAATCCGTCGACAGTTTACAATATCGCTAGTAAGATTACAATCTAACGGTTTTTGCAATCTTACGGTGACAGGTATAAACGATATCATAAACGTATAAGGATGGATACACGAAATTGAGCTCTAATTCAATACAGTTATGGTTTATTATACTTTGAAGCCGAACTTTAACGATTTGATCGACAATCCTTACATGATTCCACTACTGATTTGCTCAAGGGCTCCGCCAGGAGTAATAATGTTCTGTGCTCAAGGGCAGGAGTAATAATGTTCTGTGCTCAAGGGTCAAGGTTGAGTCAAGGTCATGTGACAAATGCCACTTTGACATAATATTTTCTAATAAATTACTAGAATTTAGAAAAGTAAACACAAAAGTTGCTGATAATTTTAGTGTAAAACAAATATGTAATATTAAATGCACCTTATCGTGCTATTTGTAAATGTCTTTCACTTTTCAGTACCTACGGACTTGCTAATTGACATTCTGTTGTAATTTTACCGGAAAATTTACTTTCACTTTTGGTTGTGGGCTTGTGGCCGACCAATGGCTTTATTTCGCAATCAAAATCTCTAGACCGACCAATCGATAAGCTCAGTTTGACCGCGACATTCCTATTTAGACTTCCTATCTGCCACGCTAACAAAAGTAGGCAATACTTCTGTGCGCAATTCTCCTTTAGTTTTATTTTAACAATGGAATAGCAGTGTTGTAAAAGTTCCATTCAATTAGCTTCCTGTCTCTTATTCACATACATCATGGGCTTGGAGAAACGCCATAGTAATGAGGTATAGTGAGTGTTTAATTATTTTACTTACTTTGGAATAATTAAACTGTACCTCTTCCTCAATCAGTGGATTGAGTACAGTTTATTTATTGCAACAACTTTTTAATACTGAAAAAGTAAGTGAGTACTTACCTACTTTAATTAAAATAGTTAAAAAAAAAGCTAATAATTGCCTCATTTAGTAGTGCTAAAAGAAAAATAATTAAGTAAGTAAATGAAGTAATTTGGTGTTTTAGAAATCTTTTTGAATTAGGTATTTCATAAAGTTTCTTATCTTAATTACCACTAGTTCCAAAAAAAAATATATACGACATCCAAATAATAATTTATGAGCATGGTGCTTAATAGACCGGTGCTATCGCCTTGCTGGTTAGGTAAGGATCTATGTAGTGAGTTATGTTATGTTGATTAGTTATGTTATGAGTTAAGTCTTAGATTCTTAACACAAACTCAAGTTTCTACACCAAGTTTAAACTATACATTGTAAACATTGTATCAAGTATGAACTATACATTGGCATTATGAATTCACTTAGGTCCTCAATTTCATGTAACAACATAAGATATCTTTTTCCAGGGTGCAAACTCTGAATACCTGTACCAACCAGATATTCTTCGGAAGCTGGACTTCCGGCAGAGTCCAGCTAAGTTCAGTCCACAAATCAGCGCAGCACAGCCCGGTGAGGACTGGATGGTTGTGAGGCCGCTACAGAGAGCTGATTTTGATAAAGGCTTCCTGCAACTGCTCAGTCAGTTAACGAGTACAGGCAATATTACAAGGAAACAGTTTGATGGTCAGTATTTACATCTTTTTACTTAGTGTATCTAGTTATACTGAATTAAACATTCAACAAGAGATAGACTGAATTTGTTAGTAATTTTAATTTGTTAAGATTTGATGTGAATAGGTTGGATTATGATAATAATAATTAATTATCGATTGAGTTGCTTGTTGGTTCATATAATCTTTATTACGAACCAGTGGTAGAGACAAGACACTTCTAAATGAAATTAACAAATTGAGTACCTACCTATTGAATTTAAGATTTTAATACATGAACGAAAACAATGTACTGTAGAGTTATTGCTCACAGAAAAAGGTTGTAAAGAAAGTTTTCAATGCTTTAACTATCCAAGATAAACTGGCAGTAACCAAAAATAAAGTCAAAGTCAAAGTATATTTATTCAATTTAGATACACTGTACACTTATTGATGTCCAGTTAATTATAAAATATGATGGTGATAATCAGTTACGGTATCTTAAAACTAAAGCTATGAGGGTTCCAAACGCACACTGGTCACTCACAACAAACTCAGCTAGGTTTTTTTATTAATATTATTAAAAACTACAAAATATTATAATAAATACTCTGTGCTACCCATGCAAAGGTTTGGTTGATCACTATTTATTTTGTATAAAAAAATGTAACAAATTAAAAAGAAATCTTGTCTAGTTACTTAGAATTTAAAGGAAATCGACTTATCATGCTTTGACCTTTCAAACCAGTATGGGTGTAGTATAGTGATATTTAAGAACTGGTTGTCTTCCGGTTTGATGTTAATTATGTGAAATATGTGTCTGTAATGCATAGTAAATAGCAATAACCTTTATATGTGAATTGGTAAATTGTAGTGGCTATTTACTTCAATGATTTTGAAGGTTGTTTTTGTTATTATATGCTAGTGCATAGTAATTTAATTTGAAAGGCCTAGACTTGAGAATTTATAATTATATGTACCTAGTTATTTTTGGTTTCTATTCTTCTGTGTACGTATTTATTTATTTTATTTTATTCAAAGATTTATAGATTACTAGCTGATGCCCACGACTTTGTCCGCATGAAATAAGTTTTTTGCGAATTTCCAATGGGAACTTATAATTTTTCAAAAAAAAAAAAATAGCCTATGTCACTCTCCATGTCCTCAATTATGCCAAAATCAAAAATCACGTCGATCCGTTGCTTTGTTGCAGCGTGATTTTAGGACAAACCTACAAACTAAGACACTTTTGCATTTATTATATTGGTATGTTAAACCACATGTTTTTGTCTTGCATCAAATGAACTTATTTATTGGTACCCATAAAGTAATCATCAATATTATTACTTAATTAATAATAAAATACTATTTTAACTGATGTATTCTATCAAATGTAGATATAAAATGTCAGACTGTATTAAATGTTTAATTCATAATAGTTTATGTAAATTGTTAAGCTAATTAAGTATATATTTGCAACCGCAATGCTTGATGCAATTTTTAAAATAGCTGCTAATTAGACCATAACCTCGACATTTTTTACTATTTCTTATTATTTTTTATCGTAATATCTATCTCACTTTTTGCTCAAGGGTAAACAAGTTTAATTAATTAGGTAATGGTCTTGTATTCAAATAACTAGATGATAACCGCAACTTCAACCACAGTTTTTCTGATTCCTGCGGGAACTCTTTAATAGCATAGTTCCGAGCCACAATCTGCCAATCATATGGCGAGCAAATTATTAATATATTATATATGTATTATTTTTATAGGAATAATTCATGCATTCTACCACTAACTATTATACTATTATTGATCTTCCTCGATCTAGAAATCATTATTATCATCATGCAATGTCAAAATATTTACTAATACGTCCAATTAATAAGTTGTGCAATGTCTCATGTTATGATAAGAATAACATTAAAACACTGATAATGATGTAAGTAAGTAACTATTTGGTATCAGTTTTATTATCAAAAACTTTATCACAGGTAAATATATACCTTGCTTTGTAGTAAACCGACAGTAAAGTGCATTGATTTTATATTGGGCTTTTTATATTGGATTATTAATATTTATTGATAAAACAAGATAACGTTAAAATATTGACAACTGGTGACAAATCTTACAAACTTTAACGACCTCCCACGCGGGATTCGAAGCAAGTCGTCTCAATCACAACTTTTTCCACTTGATTCAATTTAAATTTTCGAAGAAATTCAATGTATGTAAGTTGACCCAAAATGGCGGTCGTCTGCGAAGGTACATTGTACTACAGAGCCGAGCGGAGCACGCGCGGGGAGCGAGGTGTATGAGCTCGCGGCGCCCCTCATACCGCACTTCGTTTGACACCAGAAATGTGTTTCTGCGCAGAGTTCAACTTACGCCGCGGCTATTATACCATGAAAAATAAGATATTACGGACTTATGTTCGGACACTGAGGAATTTATTCATAACAAGAAGTTAGACAAACCCTAGCGCTACACGCGCCGCGTCAGTAGGGATAAGAGCTACGCGATAGAAAAAGATGGGATGTAACTGATTTAACTCGCAGCGCTGTGCGAGCTAAATTGCACTTTATTACGTCGTGTCAAGAGCCGTTTTTAATTTAAACGTCTTTGTGGAGTAATTCTTCTGTACTAGCTACTATTAACTATTCTGTGCTATTATTCAAAATCTTTGTGTTCAATTTCAGAGCGCTTCACGCAAATGAAGGCGTCTGGCGGATATTACGTCACCGTGATAGAAGATACACGCATTTCCAAGATCATCGGAGCAGCCACGCTCACCATAGAACAGAAGTTCATACATAATTGCTCAGTGGTAAGTTAATATAGGGTTTTTTTTTAATTTTTAGACTAGCGATTGCCTCCAATCGTGTTGGAAAGTAGTGATACAGCCTTAGGTAAGCGCGATTGCCTAGAAGATGCCTATTAACTTATGCCTTTTATAAATACTATACATAATTATACACTAGATGTCTGAGGGCCTAGGGTGTATAATTAAATATAACGATTACAAAAAAAATACTTTGAGACTCCTAAATTCTCTTACCAAAATAATATATTTGAAGACCAAACGTAGTAAATGTTCTCCAATCTAATGATTCTAATGATTGATTGATCAAAAATCTTGTTTGATAAGTACTATATTTGCCAAAATCTAAAGTTAGGTTAGAACATAAAATATATTCACGTGGCCCCGTATGTCACTATTATTGTAGTAGAAAATCTTTTAACTAACGATTTTTATTGTAAAAATCCAATTTAGTTTTTTTTTTCAGCGTGGTCGTCTTGAAGACGTAGTGGTAAATGATACCTACAGAGGAAAACAATTAGGCAAATTGTAAGTAATTGTAATAAATTTTATACCAATTATACCAGATGACTAACTGATGTTCTTGTGGAATTCGATTTTAATAGTCCCAGGGGAACGCATTGATGTCCCGAATTAAAAAGTAGCCAGTAACACTCTCCATGTCGTTAACTATACCCATGCAAAAATCACGTCGCTTCCTAGCTCTGTTGCGGCATGATTCAACGACAAATCAACGAACAAACATAGTTTCTCAAAATTAACATTTAAGCATGTATATTGATTTCACTTTGAACTTCAACCATCTATTAGGTATGTACTAGATGATACCCACGACTTTGTACGCGTGGATTATTTTTTTGATTACCGGACGAAGTGCTTAATTTTCCGGGATAAAAAACCTATGTCCTTCCCTACCCCTATAATGATTTCATCAAAATCGGTTGAAAAGATGGGCCATTATAGCGTAGCAGACTGACAGACACACATTCGCATTTATAATATTACAATTGCTGATTTCCTATGAGATTATGAAATTTTCCCACTGCAAACAGCCTATCTATAGAGGCTTTATATAGCTTATGCAGGTTTTTATTATTTGAAACTAATAAATTAATGCTGATTTTTATGTTTATACTTCAAAATCATAGAAATTTTATGTGACCTTGCACCCCCATTTCACCCTTTTTGGGGTGGATTTTCATGAAATTATTAGTTATTAGTATTTAAAACTAAGAACCTAAATGCCGATTTTCAATTCTCTTACTACAAAAACATCGTAAAATTGCTTAAACAATTAAATATATTATTGCCTAAAACTAATATCCTAAATCCCGATTTTGCCTCTAACTTCAAAAACTTGTAACCCTCCTAAGTTTCTAACCTCCATTTCGCCCTTTTTGGGGTAGATTTTCGTAAAAATGCTAATATACTTTTTTAAGTTTTTTATTATTTATAACTAAAACTTAATTGCCAATTTTCATGTGTCTAACTTCAAAAACAAAGGACTTTCATACAAACTTCCAACCCCCATTTCAACCCCTTAGGGGCGAATTTTCTCAAAACCGTTTCTTAGATGACGTCTACACCATAAAAGAAACCTACCTTCCAAATTTCAAGTCTGTTTGCTTTATAGTTCCTGAGATATCCTGATTATTCAATGAGTCAGTGAATGGTATTTCGCTTTTATATACATAAATAGAAGACTAGCGAGTGCCCGCGACGCCGAGTTCGTCTGCGTGGTTTGAGGTTTTTTGGTTCCCGCGGGAACTCTTTAATTTTCCGGGATAAAAAGTAGCCTGTGTGCTATTCCAGACTATAATATATCCCTGTGCCAAATATCAGCCAGATCCGTTAAGCTGTTGGGGCGTGATTTTAATCCCGGAAAATTAATGAGTTCCCGCGGGAACCACAAAACCTCGATCCACGCGAAGTCGCGGACATCAGCTAGTTTTAAATATTTTTTTTATATTTTGTTACAGCAAAATAATTAAAATGTAATATATTTGTATTTAAGACCTTTTGTCTTCGTAACAACGCGATCATGGGGCAGCGAGGTGTCGGTGACGCGAATCCACAAGTTTACCCCCTACCAAAAAGTGCTCAACGCGGCTAAAGAAGTTTTCACTTCAAAAAAGAATTTATTTACACTTGTGTATTTCAGGATCGTGGTGACAGTATCTCTCCTGGCGCAGGCTTTAGGATGCTATAAAATGTCGCTGGACTGCAAGGATCACCTTGTGAAATTCTACACCAGCCTCGGATACAAACTCGAACCTGGGAACTCTAACGCTATGAACATGCGGTCAGTATAACCCAACGACTTCAATTTACATATACGGGCTCTGTCAAACAATGAATGTGGACCTATTTTACTAACGCCATCTAGTCTGAAAAGCGGGACAGCGCTATGGCGGGGACAAGGACAGGACTATACAGGCTAGGAGCGTGCTCTAAAGGTTGGACGCCCAATTTTTTTCTATGAAAAGGCCCATCTAGTACCTACATATATATCGATGGCATAACCACACTCTGAGGCTACGTTCGCACTGCGAATGCGGTGAGCGTCATACAACTCCATACAGCAGAAAATATTCGCTCGAGTATAATGCTTACCGTAATTGTAATTTTTAGCAAACCAGCGAATTTTATTCACAAGTTCGTACACCTCCATATGGTTTCTAATGTTACAGAATTGCGAAAAAAAACATCGCGCGAAATGTTTTTCGCAGTGCGAACGTAGCCTGAGGAGATACATTATTTCCTACCAGTTCAATAGAGGCGTCTAGACAGAGCAACGCTGTGGAGTGACAGGGACGTTACGAAGGAAACTGGCAGAATAGGCATGATGACTGATTTTGAAAAATGGTCAGATTATGTTTGGAAGTATCTACTATTTCGAAAAAATATCTTATTTCAGCAGAAAAATAAAGTTTAGTAGATAAAATTAGCATTTGAAATTTAAATTTTAAAATTCACGCCAAAACGTTCGGCGGTGTCATGGCGTCGTTTGTGACGTCACTATTGTTTTTACCAATGTACTCTGTGCAGTGTGTAGTAAACAATAGTGTGATTGTCAAAGCTCGAAAACAAACAAATGTGACGTCATTCGCTTCATGGTGTTTCATCAAATATGGCGGATTGCTGTATTTTATAGTTTTATTTTATCAAAATAAATAGCAATCTCTCTCGAAAAAGAAAAATAAATACGTTTTTTATAATCCATGAATCCTAATTCATTAGATAAATTCATAATTTCATTGATTCTTGGTTACTGTCATCATGCCTATTTTCAATACGAGACTCTGTCACTCTAATGACAAATATGTATGGCAGGGTATCTCCAAGCTGGCAGAATTTTCAGTACAAAATATTCTATAATATAGTCTAGGCAATAAAGCTAGTCGACCCCAACAATAATTCCTCAGGCGACGAAACTTTACAGTATGATAAAGTATCATGAGTTAAACGTATATTATAAATATCCAATAAAAAATCATAAAGGAAGTGAGGGTTTTTATGCTATACCTAATTGTTAAAGGAGGAAAGTACATTATCGCGTAAACGCAGTTTAGCTTTGATAATAAAATTGGTTTAAATATCGATGTTCTGCATGATTATTTTGTTTAATATTTCGGTTTTGAGCGTAAATCATTTTAAAAAGAAATCGATAAAATATTCAGTCATAAATATTAAGTTTTATGTATAAATACCTAACTTCCGGATGGATTTTTTGTTGGATATTTTGGTATAAGTATTGGTTCATACCATACTATAACCCTGCCAAGTTTCAACGACTGAGGATTTAGTGCGGGGGTCTCCACACAACAAACCACCCCATTGCCTAGACTAAATAGGGATGACGTCAAAAATAAACTAAATTGCGGCCTTAGAAATATTTTTAAATTAACCCTGTATTAACATGGATTCCAAAGAAAATTTTCAATTTTTCTTGTTCCAGTTTCGAGGAGCCGTCCTGACAATTAGCCGCTGGGGCATCCGACCTGCGCTCCAAACTGTAAGCACACACACCGGCGGCGTCGCGGCGACCACTCACCATCAGGCGCACCACCGCACACGCACACGTGATCAATAGATATGTCACCGTAAGATTGTGAAAACCATTGATACAATGTAACGGTTTTCTATCTATCTAGCGAAATTGTAAAATGTCGAAATATTATAATTTAACGCATTATTTTTCGGTAGATTGTAATCTGTTAGGTGTATTAACCCGATAGAACTAACTAGCTGATTGTTTATGTCGAACCCTAACATGACCTACAAGAAAGAGACAAGAAAACGTAAATACAATGAATATTTCAAAAATTTACACTCAGAACATTGAAAGGTTCACAATCTGTCGACAGTTTACAATCTATCGAGATAACATGCGTTAGATTGCAATCTGACGGTTTTTGCAATTTTACGGTGACAGATACACATCGCCCATAGCTCATTAACTGTGTAGGATGCGTTTCAAATAACAATATTTTTGTCTGTCTGTTTACGCTAAACTTCATAATAAATGTTCAAGAATTCCGTTTTTTTTATGTGTGTTTGGCTAGGAATCGTCCGACATGATTATCGGAGACTTTAAATAGCTTAACACGGCTTTTTTACCTTATTCTGTTTTAATTATCATGATAATTGAAAAAAGTGTAGTTTTTTTCCGATTAGGAGTATGGGTTTACTGGCTTACCCCTAAAAGTTTAGCAGTTTAGCTTCGTCATGTTTTGACTCTAC
Source organism: Erebia epiphron (assembly GCA_963932025.1). Classification (NCBI taxonomy): domain Eukaryota; kingdom Metazoa; phylum Arthropoda; class Insecta; order Lepidoptera; family Nymphalidae; genus Erebia; species Erebia epiphron. Next base: position 2,743,325 of record OZ009946.1, read on the forward strand.
CACCGGTTCGGAAATTCTAAAAGCAGCAAATTCACACCCAAGTTCTGTGTATTGCTATGCATCTGTTTTGAATGCGTAACCACGTTAAAATCGCGTTCATTTTTGGCTTAGTCGATTTCTATACCTCATTGTTATTTGAAACGCGTCATCATCCCATAGAAAATAATCATAATGTACATAGTCATTATATGTGTGTACAGGTTTACCACTTTTAAAAGTCGCATCGGCAAAATTCGTTTTAACCTAACGCCGATCAATGAAAAACAGACCTTATTGCTAGACGTTACGATTTAAACACAGGAACAACAGAGACTCGCTATTATGTCCGGAGTCCGAACACAGCGCGTAGGCAACAATCAATATCAGACAGATCGCGTGTGTGACGCGCTGTTATATATTATGTTATAAAACATTGCGTCTGTTTATATATGTCACCGTAAGATTGTATAAACCGTTAGATTATAATCTAACTCGCGAAATTGTAAACTGTCGAATGATTACAATATAACGGATTATTTTTCGGTAGATTGTAATCTGTTAGGTTTATTAACCCGATAAAACATAAGTGCCCGGCCGATGTCGAACCCTAACCTTACCTACAAGAAAGAGACAAGAAAACGTAAATACAATGAATATTTCAAAAATTGACACTTAAAACATAGAACGGTTCACAATCTTTCGACTGTTTACAATCTATCGGAAAAAAGCGTTAGATTACAATCTTACGGTTTTTACAATCTTACGGTGACATATACATGTTTTCGCGCCATTCAAAAATTTCTGTGGAGGTATGGTCAAAAGGCCAAAAACTGTGTGAAATCAATCTGAGCCACTCATTTACACAAACAATCTGTCCAAAATATTTACCTCATTATTTATTGTTAAGTTATACTTCTTTTTAGGAAGGGAAAAATTATCAGTGTGAATTTTTACGATGCGCGCGCACACCGACACCCAAATTCGACACCCTGACGTTAGTGCGTTAACTTAAAAGTCTTGCAGAAAAAGGCCTACCAACATAATATAAATAAATACATTTACTGTATGTTGGATGAAAACTGATGTTCTATATTCAAGATATTTATTATTTGCTATCAAAAAGTATAACTTCTTGCGTGCGTAAATAAGTACACAGACACTTTTTTTAACAGCATTAGGCTCAATCCATTATTTTTCAATACTACTTAGATTATTGCCATAAATTGTCGACAATGTTATAACCTACAAGATGAATATCATTTATTTAAGTTAACTAACAAGCCATCTTGTTTGCTTATTGTATAATATGGACTTTTGACGGCGACTGTACATCGGCGTAAGTTACAAAAGTGGTACACCTGTATATTATTGTATGTTGGTTTGTTGTGATACCGCTAGGTTTGTGTCTTTACAGTAGGCAGGGTCGATTGGTTTATCCATCAAAGACTGTGTTTTACGATCATTGTGATATACCGTGAGAACTCATCGCGCGTTTACTGACCCTTGGCGAATATTTTTTCCATATTCGTTTTTCGGCCAACAGTAAGTATGGATTAGTCGGCTATGACCGAATACGGCCAACTGTTATCACTTATACACTAGACCTCCCTGGCGCAGTGGTCTTTAATACGCCATCAGCATAGAGGTAGTATAAGGTAAAGAGTACTACTATCGCACCGCACTCCTTGTGCGCGGCGTAGGCAAGTGAACTATAGCTACTAATATTTATAGATATGTAAAAAATAGGGATGGGCAATAGTGCGCTGCAAGTGCGAAGTCGATAAAATACATCTGAACGGTACGGTACCTATTGTTTGTGTTTGTTTGTACCCTATCATACTAATATTGTGAAAGTGTGTTTGTTTGTTGGTCTGTTCAATCACGCCTCAATAGTGCAACGCAAGACGTGATTATTTGCATGGGTATAGTTGAGGACGTGGAGAGTGATATTTATCCCGGAAAATTAAAGCGGTTCCGTGGGAATTAAAAAAAACTTATTCCACGCGGATTAACCCGATATGTTTTTTAATGATCGATCGTATATCCATACTAATATTATAAATGCGAAAGTGTGTCTGAAGCCCGCGACTTCGTTCACGTGGATTGATTTTTTATTCCCGCGGGAACTCTTCATTTTTCCGGGATAAAAAGTAGCCTATGTCCTTCCCCGGTATATAACCTGTCTCGGTATCAAATTTAATCAAAATCGCTTAAGTAGTTGGGCGTAACTGACAGACAGACACACATTCGCATTTATAATATTAGTATGGATTGATGTATATCGAATGCATAAAATATGTAAGAAAAGGTGCAAACCTGTGTTTTAATGTGCAATTATAAAATAAAAGTATAAGTTTGATTCTTTGATTCTTTTACTATAAAAATATCGAAAATAAATTCTTTCATAACGTACGTTAATATTTATCTTTAGTTTCTGTCCATAATTATGTTTCAAAAAATTAAATTGTTTGAAATTAATAACCAGTCTTACGCACCTAATCAACAGGCAACACTTAACAAAATTACAGCTATAATATTTATCTTTAGTTTCTGATCATAATTTGAGTAACAAAAAATTATATTGTATGAAATTAATAACCAGTCTTACGCATCTAATCAACAGATAACACTTAATAAAATTACAACTATAATATGTATCTTTAGTTTCTGATCATAATTTGAGTAACAAAAAAAAAATTTCACTGCGGCTGGCCTTTTTTAATTTTGGTAATAGATACCTCTTTTGTGATCTCAGGGAACCCTAAATATCGATTTTGAACGAAATCGGCCCAATAACAAAGAATTTAAATATGGCGCTGGCCTTTTTCAATTTTGATAACAGATACCTCTTTTGTGATCTCAGGGAACCCTAAATATCGATTTTGAATGAAATCGGCCCAATAACAAAAAAATTCAATATGGCGCTGGCCTTTTTTAATTTTGGTAACAGATACCTCTTTTGTGATCTCAGGGAACCCTAAATATCGATTTTGAACGAAATCGGCCCAATAACAAAAAATTTCAATATGGCGCTGGCCTTTTTTAATTTTGGTAACAGTTACCTCTTTTAAGATATCAGGGAACCCCAAATATCGATTTTGAATGAAATCGGCCTAGTAACAAAAAAATTGAATATGGCGCTGTCTTTGTACATTTTCCTCTTTTGTGATCTCAGGGAAACCCAAAATATATCGATTTTGAAAAAAAAAATCCCAACTAACAAAGAATTTCAATCTGGCGCTGACTTTTAAAATTTATGATCTCATGGAACCCTAAATCGAAATTGAATCGTAATTTGAACGAAATCGGATCAGCAATAACAAATTTCAAAACCTATGGCGCTAACTTTTTTTAAATTTTGTTAACAATTTTCTCTGTTGTGATCCCAGGGAACAGCGATATCTGTGCCGGCGCCCGAGTCGAATGTATCACATCACTATTCGATTCGGTGAACAGTCGGCTATCGTAGCGGGGTTGCGGGGCGGTGCGGGCGGTATTATGTTACCTTGCGTCCCACGTCTGTATCACCCCCGCGACACGTATTTCTATTTTACATGAAAGTTTAAAAAATATGACTAACCGGTGAAATGTGATGTTGGAATTATGTTTATTATGATAACGAGTATCATGTTTGCATGTTTCTATGCCACATTTAACCATTTTTTCCAGTTTAAAAACGGAATTTCGGTCCCGAGTTCGCGATGGGCGCTCTCAGCGCTAGCGTTCCTTTGACTAAAGAGCTTGCTGACGGAACGATGCTATGTTCCTACCGGTGCCTACTGTTCTTGCTTACAAGCACGCACTCTATAGGCTATACTACCTCTGTGGCCATCAGGGATGAAACCCAGCATCTATAAACTTGGAAAAGATATTTCTAAATAAAAAATTTCATCCAAATTCTTGGAGCCGATTTCGAAAAACTAATTACATACCTTCTTGATTATCGTAAAACATTCTAATTGATGGGGTAACCAATCGATTTGGGTTCCCAGCACATAATTGTGTTTAGTTTGTAAGATTGTTTTCATATTATATTATGATTCAGGGCCGTAGCCAGTTTGGTATCGGGGGTGTTCGAACCCCTAGCCTTAAGTTGTATATTATGATTGAAACTTTTTTAAACACTACAATCATATTATTATTCTAATTATAATATAATGGTCATACTTCTCAACAAATTTGAAACGGGCGAACTAAATTTTTCGATTTATCTGATGAGAAGTCATATTATTTTTCAGTTTTTGTTAGTCGATACTAGTCCCCGATTTAATTATTTTCTGCTAACGGCCCTAATATTGCCATTATTAAAAATAAATATATGACATTATTTTGCTGTTTAAATGCTGTGCTGTGCAACCAGCGCTGTTTTTATTTTTAAAAGGCTTATATATATTTGTGAATAACTTAGCTTAATACGAAGTACTTAATAGATTAAAACTTCATTGTATGTTACTAACGTTTTATTGAATATAATATTTTTGTTTGAATATTTTGTGTTTCATTTAACATTGAGTTTGCTTTACCTTGAATGTGCGCTGTGGGTGATTATATCGATATTTTCGGTGGTGCCGCCACGCTTATGTTTTGCCAGTCTACTTTTCTCTTCCAGGCGGAGAATATCTCCTATGTTCGCTGTGGTCCATGGTTTTTTGACCCGTGGGTGCACCGAATTCCTCAGATGTAAAATAATATCACGCATAGATAGCACGCGTTTCAAGGCTTGCTTTCTCACTGTTTTGTCTCTCACTGATTACACGACTTATTTGAAAGAGTAAGACCCGCTTGCGTAAGGCCGCTAAATGTGTTTATATTAAATTTTTTATACATATTCATGTCAACCCCGGAATATACTTATCGAAAAGTAACAGCTCATTACATAATTTCACTTGGGTGTAGTGCAAATCAGCTTAAGAATAAAGCAATTCTGTAATTTAAAAAAAATGTTTCTTTACAGATTTATGTCAACATAGGAGTAATGAATAAGAATTGAATTCCCTGATTTTGATATACTGAGATCTACTGTATGATGATAATTACGCTTAATATATACTATTCCTATGATGGTGATTTTTTATTTTAACGTTGCGTGCATATTTTAAAGAAAATTTAATAATATCTAAATACCAGCAATAAACCAGCAGTGGTTTAATATTTAAAAAAATAAACCGACATCAGCCAGCCAAGGTTTTCAAAAATTCCGTGGGAGGCCGGTTTTTTGGGGAAGAAGTATGGTATACCAATGGATGCATAATAACAGCGGTTGAGTTTGAAAAGGTAACAGAGAAAATGAAAAGAACACCTGAGCAATATTTATTCTATGCCTCTCATGTTCACAGGGGCGCAGGGAAAATAAATTCAAAATAGCAGGTACTGAAAATTATATATAATTTAATAATAAATTTTCATAAGCATTGGAAATGTATAATTTAACTAATAATATCTTCAAATATTTATTTATTGATTAAGAGTAAAGACAAGAGCATAGTAGTCATCGCATGATTTTATCGATATGCTTCTTCATCATCATTTGCCGAAGGGCCATGGCTTTGTCGATGAACTGTAAATATCACTAACAAAAGCTGTAAGTTGCATTTGAGAGTGAAGTTACCGAGAAGTATCAAATCATGTTTGTTACCAGCTAAATATAGCCTGCTAAAGCCATGGCCCTGCGGTCACAAATATCCAAGGCGTGGTTGTAAGTCTCATTGAGTATTCTACACTGTTTATGGAAATTGAACTAGTTGCAATAATTAGTATGGAATACTCGATGTGACGTAAGGCTGAGAAATGAAAGGAACGCATCTTAGTAAAGGTTCAAATAGCTTAACCAGGTCTCTTAAATAAATATCATCACGAAGCGACCCAATATATGATGAAATGTAGGCGGTACTTACAGACTGGGCGCAGAATTGTATTAAATCACATACGATTACGCGGGAATCCGCGAAGCACGAAACTAACACTCGAGAAGTTTGAAGTTGTCTGAGTGCAAGCGGGTCCGCACTCCAAGCTAATGAGTGAAAGTTTAGTGCATGTCGTTGTTAAAGGTTTTAAATGTATTATAAAATTTGCAGTGCCGTGAATACGAGCTGTTCAGCTGTGGAATGCACCTCCATTGTCCATACGCCAATCTAAGTTTCTGGACATATTCAAAAATTCAGTTAAGAATCATTATCTTGCAAATTAAAGACGACACCAAAATTATTCCTTAAGCTGAGTCGAATATATTATTATACATATGTATTAGTGTATTTTATAATTAGTTATATTATATATTATTTACATCTTTATTATTTGTTTATTATTGGTTTATGTATTAGTATGTAGTCATTTGAATGTAAGGTATATTATAGAACCACCTGCAGTCTATTTTCCTTTATTTTCTCGTTTTCCTAAGGTTGCCTGGTAGAGATCGCTACCTAAGCGATAAGGCCGCCTTTTGTATCCTACTTCTGTCTGCGTTTGTTTTATTTCCAATTTTTGTTATCTTTACTTGTTGTGGTGGTACAAATAAAGCGTATTGTATTGTATTGTATTGTATTGTAATATCCCGACTGCCTGAAAAGAACACCGCGCATGTTTGACATTCAAATTTTTTTTTTTTTTAAATCTGGTTTGTGATGTATTACGATAAAAAACTATATTCGAATGTTGACCAGACACATTGACACAATATAGAAAATTATTATAATTAGTATGTATTAAAAACTAAAATACTTAGGAAATAAATGCGAATCTACTCCCTGCATCAAAAATACTATTATATTAATAAGAATTATTCATAAATTTGATTTCCCATCTTATGTGTAAATAAAATATTTCACTTTTAATATTAACCCCTCAAATAAATTCTGAATACATCCCTGGTTAAATCGCTTTTTTATCCCGGTTAAGCTATATATTGTAAATATGCAAATAGCTCGTAGGAAGAAGTTTGGGAATGTTTGAATAGAGATTAAAGTTGATAATGTATTTATCACATAAAACTAGGCAAGTATATTTTAAGTACAAAACAATGTTTTTTTTTAGTTTCGACGTACCTACTTATATTAATGTATTATAATTGGTATCTTTTTCTAATATGCAAAAGCACTAAATTACAACTAAACTAAATCAATAGGACTTGAGACTAAATAATTCTAAGGTTTTTTAATCACTAAAATAAACTTTAATAAATATATTATTATATATATTTTATTTCCAAACTAAAAACTGTCAAAACGTTTATTTCACGACGGAAACTTTGAAAAAACCATTTGCATAATTATGAATTTATAATATCAAATACAAATTCTATTAAACGCACACGCTACATATTAAATGACATTTTGGTCCAATTGTCAAAATTTTTGCATTTTTTTTTGTAATTTATTCACATTTAAAATTACAATGTGATAAATACATTACAAAGTTTTGTGCAAGATTTTGCATTTCATCAATGTTGATAGAATTTGAACGTCGAAGCACTTCGGCATTAAAGTAAAATGGACTTTAAAATTTATTTCATTGAGTTCAAGTTCGTCCATACATCATGCAGGAATTCTTGCGAAATTAAGATCGACGGTGCTTAAATTTTGACTTTAAACTACGGAACTTTAGGTCCTTTTTACTCTGGCATAGTTGTTTAGAAATACTTTGAAGTAAATAGGACCTTCAACGCCGTGTTTTAAAGTTCAAGTTCGCCTATACGTCTAGTCTATAACAGTCAGTAAACCTTGCGAAATAAAATTCGATGGTACTGAAATTTTAACTTAAATAACAATCATTTACTCCTAGGTCCTCAGGGACAAGGTTACAAGGCCCTTTTTACTCAGATATTACATTTCGCGCGTTCGAATTCCATCATCGTTGGTGTGATGTAAAATCTCATACTAACTAATCTGATGGACTCATGAGATAAAATTCGAGATAGAACAAAATATTTCATTAAATAAATTATGGAACGGCGTCAAACATCTTGACTGTAGTACATTGATATAAAAAACAAAGATATACAGGGTCAATTACAAAATACTGAATACAATACTTTTATTTAATTTTCAACGTTTGTGTGTTTGTTTAGGTCAAATCTAGCAACTGAATTTTAAAACGGTTATCCTCAACCGATTGAGTTCAAGTTTTGCATACACGTTTAGTTTTGCACAGGATTAGCGAAATCTAATATGGCGGACTCTCAAAGCTATTTCTTATTTATAGTTATTTTTATGCACCCCCATGACATGGGTATCAATTAAAAGGATTTGCCGAGAAGAATACGACAGATAAAATGATGTCACACTAAATTCAATATGGCAGACGATAAAAAATTTTTAACAATGTTTTTTTTTAAATAATTTAAGACTTATTATTAGTATGTTTCACTGCCGCAAAACGCACCAACATTGTTTATCTATGATTTTTAGGGTTCCGTACCCAAAGGGTAAAAACGGGATCCTATTACTAAGACTCCGCTGTCTGTCTGTCTGTCTGTCTGTCTGTCTGTCTGTCTGTCTGTCTGTCTGTCTCCAGGCTGTATCTCATAGACCGTGATTGCTAGAAAGCTGAAATGTTCACAAATGATGTATTTCCGTTGCCGCTATAACAACAAATACTAAAAATTAAAAAAATATATATATTAAGGGGGGTCCCCATACAATAAACGTGTTTTTTTCGTATTTTTTTGCTCAATATTAAAAACGGTAACAGGTAGACGGTTCAAATTTTCACAGAATATTAGCTTGTATATTACCTTTCAAAATAAATAATTAAATATCAATAAAGTAAATATTAAAGGGGGGCTCCCATACAACAAACGTAATTTTTTGATATTAACAGTAAAGCTCTACAAACAAAGTTAGTTTTGCGTTTCATTAACAAAGGTAATTATACCTACTTCTTGAGTACGGAACCCTCGGTGCGCGAGTCCGACTCGCACTTGGCCGGTTTTTTATATTAATGTACTATAGTCATGATGTTAGTCACACTGCATAACTTATGGAGGATGTAAACTTGTAAGTAGGAGTTTTAGAGCCTAGAAGGGGGGTGGGGCGGGGATTTTGGTGCCTAGTTTCATGGGTCCCTGACCCCGTGCGCTGCGCCTAGCTTCCATCTCTCTCTGACGCTGCAGCTTTCTCTCTTCTCGTTTACGGCGTAGTTCTTCCATTTTGGATGCGTTGTTTTCTGTAAAAAAAACATATTGTTATATAAATTAACATTTACAGTGAATTTTCTTAAAATTTTTAGGGGCTCTATAGGGAAATTCGGAACAAAATCACGGTTTTTATACTCAGCAGTTTGATCCATCGCGCTTATGTGTCAGTCAGTCAGTTTTTTTTAATTTAAAGATATATTTGTGTAAAACATATGTTAATTAAGACAAGGAACTTTACTAATTTTTAGTGTACCTCGGTGGGGGAAATTCTAGCAATCATACCTAATAAGAATAATATTTATTTTCTTAAAAAGAGTAAGTCAAAGTTATATAATGGTCCCTACCCTCTACGCTAGATATAACCATTCCCTAATAGTTACCTAACTTTAGTATGGGTGGTGGTAGATCGTTCCAAATCTGTGTAGCACTTGTTAAATTAAATAAAAGCGCCAGTACCGTCCACGTCTTCCTCGATGGGTTCAAACTCGCCGTCCTCCCAGCCACCGAGCGATTCATTGCTGTTCTGATGCATCGCCGGTCTGTGCTCGGTGCGCGTACCAAGCAATGTACCGCGGACCACTGTCGCGTTTGCGTTGTTCAAGTTCGGTTCGGCCCATGATGAGTTGTTCCACGTTTCTGATGGACTCGCTAGTTCTGCTTCTGCCGTCTAGATAAAAATAGGAGGATTATAGATAGCTGAAGTTTGATGTAAAAATACGTTTTTGTAAATCACTACCTTTCTTATAAATCCTTGCTCTAGTGGTTAGCATGTTCGACTACGGCCGACGAGGTTCTGGGTTTGAGTCCCGGGTCGGGACACAGGCCATAACGAGTGTTGGGTTTTTCTGACAAGAAATTCTCAGTACTAGCCCGGATCAGGAAGTTGAAGGTGTTTGACCCCCGTGCCTCGGAGAGTACGTTATGGTATCGGTCCCGGTTATTATCACTAACACGATAATAGTCGTTAAAGCCCACCAACCCGCATTGGAGCAGCGCGGTGGGTCTAAGCTCCAATTGCCTCTCTCCTATGAGAATGGAGGCCTGTGTCCAGCAGTGGGACATTAATGGACTGTAGTGGTGGTGGTGGATATAGAGTCCAGAATCTAGAGTTCAAGGTGATCTTGAATGTTTTTTCAGTATGCGTTATCCCGGCATATTTCCGACGGCACTTCAAGTTATACTTGAGTGTAGTGGAAGTGCCGTGGTATCGAATTCAAATGGTGATAGCTCAAACAAATCAGCAACTCTATATCAAACTTAAAAACGCGCTTCTAGTAAAACGTTAATAGGCTGTGGTGGTGGTGGCGGTGGTGATGGTGGTGGATATGATAAAGTGCCTTACCGGTTGCTCCTGTAGGGTGCCCCACTCCTCATTATCCCAGTCGTCTTCGCAGAGCGCGGCCAGGCCCCCAGTCGCTTGCGCGCTGCCACTGCTGGCGGGGGACTTCGCACTCGCCCCAGTTGTACCTATAACATTGTTTAATCAACAGACTGATAGTTATCAATCATACTAATATTATAAATGCGACAGTGTTTGTTTGTTGGTTGGACGTCTACACCACAGAAGGAACCTACCTTCCTAATTTCATGTCTGTATGTTTTATAGTTCTTGAGATATCGTGATTAGTCAGTCAGTGAGTCAGTGAGTGAGTGGTATTTCGCTTTTAATATAATTTAAGATATATGTCACAGTAAGATTGTAAAAATCGTTAGAGTATAATCTAATTCGTGAAATTGTAAATTATCGAAAAATTACAATATAACGCATTATGTTTCGGTAGATTGAAATCTGTTATGTATATTAAACCGATAGAACCTAAGTTAACCTAACCAAGACAATAAAACGTAAATACAATGAATATTTCTAAAATTTACACTCAGAACATTGAACGGTTCACAATCTTTCGACAGTTTACAATCTAACGAGATAAAAAGCGTTAGATTACAATCTAACGTTTTCGTAATCTTACGGTGACATATAATATATTATAGCTGCTCGTGCTGACTGACTCATTGATCACCTCTCCTGTAAAATTTTGTATGAAATTTTTTTTCTTTACTCATCGCTTCGTATAGAAGACAAAAATTCATTCCGAGGAAAAATACGGAGAGAGCTGATGATTGAGGATTTCGAAGACGGATGTAGAGCACAGCCAGGGTATTGAAGACAGGTGGGGGGTGCTCGAACAAATGTCACTCGAAACCTCATCCAATTGGCGGTAAGTTGAAAAAAAACTCCAAAATGGCGGATTCAACATGGCCGCCATACAAATTTCATCAATGTCTGTCTCGGAGAGTATAAAAGATGGAATAGTGGTTACTCGGCAAAAGATGATCAGGACCTGAAGGTCTTCTTGATGAACAGGAAAAAATTCAAGATGGCGGAATATATTTTTTCACAGAAAATGTATGGCGAATAAGCGGACCTAGCGCCATACTAGTAGGGGATCCAAAACCGAAAATATTTCTGAAAACCGTTTTTTCGGTTTTGATTCAGTGGCAAAACCAGTTTTCCGGTTTTTTCGGTGATTTCGATTTTTGTTTTTAAGTAACCACTGTTATGGCTGTACTAGCCATAGATTATGCAAATACAGCGTACCTACCCAGTGTTGCCATCTTACTTTTCGAAATGGACACTAATCATTTTAATTTACTATTAATTATTATTATATTAATAATATTTTTGCTTTATGAAGCTTCATAAAACTTACCTAATTATTACGTTTTAGTTTAGTATATGTCTCGTTGGTGCGCATTAGCATGGTCGAGAGCAGATCATGAGGTGAGATAAGGTTTGATTCCCGGTTGGGCAAAAAAAGTGTTAGTTATTGGGGTTTTCAGTTAAGAAATTCTCAGTGCCAGGCGCCAGCCCAGTTGGAAGTTGTCAGTGTGTCACCCCCGCCCCGGGTCTCGGTGAGCACGTGGGTCCCGGTTATTATCACTACATGATAATAGTATAACACGCATTGGAGTAGCGTGGTGGGTCTAAGCTCCGTCTTTCCTATGAGAGTGGAGACCTGTACAGTGTGCCCAGCAGTGGGACGTTAATCGGCTGAAAACTTCGTAAATTGTAATGATGATGTGATGAGTTTTGTATATCATGTTTTAGCTTATAATAAGCGACCGTAGTACGTAACGAAAATATGAAATCGAAAAAATCGAAAACCCGGTTTTGCCAAATTTTCAAACCGGTTTTGAAAAATGGAGAAAAACCCGGTTTAGCCGGTATTTTCGATTTCGGTGAAACCAGTTTAGGAACCCCTACATACTAGTTATAGATATAGAAAATTAGGGTGCACGCATACCGGCGCTGGAGTCTATCTCGCCCCACGCGGTCATGTCCCAGTGCTCGGGGTCGTAGTCGGACGCGGACTCGCTGTGCTCCAGTGACGTCATCGACGTCACCGATGACGTCGTCGTCGACATGCTGCTCGATGACGGTTGCTCTGAGAACGCACAGACATTACGTATCAATAATTGAGCGAAGCTAAGATCTCCGACTCTACTTGGGCTTATTGGTTTTTCCGTCTGTCTGTCGGAGCCTTATAAAGTCCATTTTAAACTATTAATTTTAAACATTAGATGATGCCTGCGACTTCGTCCGCGATTGATGTTTTTTTCCACAATTTGGGTTTTTTTTCAATTCCAAGTTACTGAGAATAACAATCTCGGTCGAAAGTCGTTCGCTAATAACTCTAACTAAATTTTAATAATAAATTGACTGTTGATTATTGACTATTTATTATATCTATCGCTAGAAAAGCTGATTCAGTAAAGGTGGTTCTACACTCTCCACTGATGACGCTAGTGAAATTCTGCCCGCATGCTGATAGGCCTATCACTAGATATGGCCGATCAAAGACCGAAAAAGTGCAATGGTTACCAAAAATTAACCATAATTAGAAAAGCTGATTCTTGTACATTCTTACGCCTTCATAATTTTTAATAGCAATCAAAGTGACAACAGAATTAGATTCAGAGGGATTTCGCTACGAACGACATAAAGTACATTTAAAATAACTAATCTATTATATTAAAATCCGTAAATTATTTTACGTTACCTCATGGATAACCATAAAATAACACAAAAACACACAAAACACTTAATGGACGTTATTTTATAGATAACCATAAAATAACACAAATACAGACAAGACACTGAAATGACTGAACGAAACTGTAAGATTTGCTTGTTTAATTTAAGAAGGTTTTTAAAATTAGCGCAAGCGAAGCAAGCTCAAAATACTTCAACTAATGTTAAACATAGGCGCTAAGGCTGAGATCTATACAGCGTACTTCGACTTGGCTCAGACTTTATTTTGAGATAAAACGAGATGGACTTATGTGAGTAACATGATTCTGTCTCGTTTTAAGTCTAAGCAAAGTCAAAGTTCGCTCTATAGATCTCACATGACCGCGGAGCCGGCGTCTCCATAACGAAAGGCAGTAAGTAACTTAGGCAGGATCTCGTGCCCACACACTGCTTCAGGGAAGCTGCCCAGATAACTACTGAGAGTAGAGAAGAATTTTTTCTAAAAAATGATATGAAATGTGCACATTTCATACCCTGTAAATGAGTTCGAAAGTTAAACTTCCCGGCCTAGGCCAGTAAAGAATGTATGTATTTTCATTACATATCATAAGTTTGAATTTGGAATCTTTCTTCCTGAATATCTTGTAACTTGTTATAATGTTCTTTGGCCTAAATAGTTTAAATTTGGAACCCTACCGTATTACGCGTTCAGCACTCACAGCGCAAAAAAATTAAAAATTAAAAGTATAATATTTTTTTTAACTTTTAATATTTCTTAAGTAGGTTCCTTTTTTATTTACTTTCATTTAATTACATAATATAAAATATTAAAAAAAAGTCACTTGTTTCATTTTTTAGAATAGCACTATACACACCTCGACCGGGAGAGCATTTCTGGTCTCGTTATAGCCGGCCTCGCGTAGCTCGGCCGTCTAACTAACACTCGACCAGAAAACGCGTACTTCCCGGTCTCGCGATGTAATGTACTATAACATGTTTAGATCACTAGTGCGCAATGTGTAATGTTACCTAACGAGCCGGGTTTGGACAGCACGGACTTGGACGCGTGCTGCACGCGCGCGGTGTCGGAGTGTGAGCGGTAGAACTTGGCGGTCACCGCGGTCACCGCCCAGCCCGCCCACGTTGCGGCTGCGTTGCTGAGCGACGGGGTTGCTGTGTGGACGTCCGCCTCTGGAAACATTATTGCAATTGTAATTCGTAAAACAGCACAGAATTACAAAAGAATATGCGATCTGCACGATAGGCCAACTAGAAACCGCCATAGGCTCGTGACTTCATCGCTCCGCCTCAAGAAAGTACGAAGGTCGTTCGTGGGAATGAGCATACTATTATTTAACAAAATTTAACAAAAATCCCGGCAACCACCGAGTTTCTTGCTGGGTTTTCTCGGTAGGAACGGCATTCCGAACCACTGGAAAATTCATTTGACTATTCATAAGCACTTGTATAAAGTCTATTTGAATAAAAAACATTTGAATTTAGATTTTTTAAATTGGGTATTTGACAAATAGTCAAATCAGCAACTTTTGACGTGATAACGTCTTATAAATCGATGAACACCGGCTGCACGCACGAAAAAGTGTCACGTTCCGCCTGAGCCTGAGCGTGCAAGTGAGAGCGCGGAACAAGCGATTGAGAGGCACATTTATTTCTCTTCTCGCGTGACGTCAGAGCTAGCCGTTATAATAGTTCTGCTACTGGAACGCCGCCACGCGAGCTTCGAGAGAACTTCTAGTTATCACGTAAAACTATCGTCCGTAAACCGACTTTACAGACAACCGTAAAAAAAAACATTTGTGTTGTGATGTACAAAATAAATAGTAATAATAATAATAATAATGTCAAAAAAATAAATTCTTTCCTACTCACAATTCAAAAATTCAAATGTTTTTTATTCGAATAAACTTTTACAAGTGCTTTTGAATCGTTGAGTGAATCTACCACTGCCATTTCTACCGAGAAGAACCAGCAAGAAACTCGGGTTGCTCTTTGATTTTATTAAATAAAGGGGTCTTCCAGAAAACTTCACATCCTCAGTTAGTTTTAAGTTTGATAACCATTTTAAATTATAGCTTATGAAAGTGTGTTGAAGTTTGATGACGTCACAACTATGTTTTTTACGCAGCGGTTATCATTGTGTAAACTAGATGGCGCTAAAGTGTATCTTCATCACAGCATAGATAATTTGTTTGTTTAGATTGCTTTGTTTACGTATTCCTCGGAGTTTTTCCCGATTTCAACCGTTCGCACGGAGTTCGTTCTAGAACATTCGCGAATCCCAAATACATTCAAAAGCAGTTTTTTGGTTTTTTAAGCGTTGTCGCCCATGTCGTTGAAATTTGATGACGTCACAACTATTATAAGTTTGATGAAGAATTGCTGATTTGATTGAGTTATCATCATCGCTATTTGATTTTATAAATTTTCTACAATGCTGTAAAGAAAATATCTAAAAGTCTGTCAACTCACCCATTCCCTCTTTCAGACTGGGGTCCTCTGAAACTTTTTCTAGTTTCCCGAGGAAGCCCTTTATCGTTCTAAATGCTGCGTCTCGCACCTAGAACAAATTATTCATTTTTATTATATTCGTGTGATATATTATGTTCAATAATCGACCGAGCGAAGCGAAGGTATCTGAGTCTACTTGAGTGAATTTGCACTTGTCCGTCCGTCCGTCCGTCCGTCCATCCGTCCGTCTGTTAGAGCCTTATAAATTCTGAATTACTAAACGTAATAACTTCAAATTTAAAAATTATATACATAAACCGATGGCCTTCCGCCGAATATGGCTTAAAAAGTAATAAAAAAAATTATTTCAGGGGGGCTCTCATAGAAGCGAATATGAAGAAAAAATATTTTTATACCGTTACATAGGGTTGCGGTATACCATTATAAGATAATTATGAATAAAGTCCAAAAATAGTCTTTTTTTAATTTTTCCCCTATAATTGACGAAATGGGGGGCTTTCAAAGTAGAGATTTTCTAACGTCCAAAGTTGACCTCAGAACTCTAAATTAACTGAAATGCTGAGCCTGAAACTTGATCAATTATTTGACTTATATCCTGTACTTGAACAACAAATACTAAAATTAAATAAATATTATATGGAAACAAAATTATTAAATTTTTAATGAGCCTATTATTTACAACAGAACTTCACAATGATGTCAATAGATGGCGCCGCGAGGTCTCAGTTCGGAGCGAACCACTAGTTACTAACAGAAAATAAATCGTAATGATAAGGTAAAGCTTATCTCTCGAATACAAACTACTTTCAGATCTCCTTGAAAGTGAGTAAGGTGAAATTGTACAATATTTACCACTCGTTTTAAATGTTACAGTAACTTGCAATGGACTTGCAAGGGGCAAATGTCATCAACAAGAAAGTATTATTTTAAATTTTATAATATAAAAGCCCGGCAATTTTCCAACAAGTTTTCCATTTATCGACATAAGAATCACATTTTGCCGTAAAATAACCGGCTATATAGCCCGGCAATTATTTCAGCAATTTCGAAGCCATTGACTGTAGGTACCCGTAAATTGTCAAGAGTACATCTATCTAGCCGGCTATATAGTCCGGTAAGTTTTCGCTTTTAACTTTTTCCAAATCTGCCTTAAATACTGCTGTAAGAATTGCAAATTGCTGAAAAACTAGCCAGCAATTTTTCCAGCAATATTCTCATACCTGTTTCTCGGGGTCCGCGGTCAGCGGACACAGTGCCGGTAACACTCTATTGGCCACCTCAGCCAGCAAGAAGTATTGCTGTGTGGCGGCCAGGGCTAGCACGCCCGCTTGCCGCGCCGGGGGAAACGCGTCGCGTGTCGCGCGCACGAACGCCGACACTAGCACCTTTTGTCGTATTTGCGGATGCAAGTGCGCGGCAATTTTGCCCAGGCATACCGTTGTGTTTGTCCTGGAAACAATTTATTATGTTGATGAAGGCTTCACTTCCCAATGGGCCAACGAATTTGCAAAATAAACTGTGATTTAATAGTTATTTGTTACACAAGAGTGAAAAGTTGTTTTTTAACCGCGTGCTCAATTTTGATGACCGAGCAAGCGAAGGATTCTTCGCTCGTGATTTAAAAATTAGAATCCTAAGCGTCAGCGAGGGAATCAAAAGAGCACGAGGTGAAAAATCTTTTCACTGGAGTGCAACACGTAACTTTTCATCCAACCTCATGCACAAATTCTATCTCGGTCTTACTCTATCCTCTTTTTTTCTAATTCTATCTCTATACTTCTATCCTCGGTCCTCTACTATTTTTAGTATACATTAATGACTTTCCAAACTACATGAAACAAAAGTGTATTTTATTTGCAGATGATACTACCCTTATCATAGAAGGTAAAAACAAAAGTGATAAAGAGTTTGAAGATGATATAATTAATACCCTAAATAAAGCAATCAACTGGTTAGAAGAAAATAATTTAAACATAAATCTAACTAAAACAAACATCATGCAGTTTTTAACCAAAGATGCAAAACAAAAAATTATGAAAATTGACCATAAATCATCTACTATAGAAGAAGTAAATACAACCAAATTTTTGGGAATAACTTTAGATAGAATGTGCAATTGGAAAGAACACATATTTCAGTTATGTACAAAAATTAATAAATTTATATTTGTGCTTTCTAGGTTAAGAAAAACTGTTTTTTATAGAGGCAGCATTAACTGCCTATCATGGGTACGTCTCCTCACTATTGAGGTATGGTATAATTATATGGGGCAACTCAAGCGAGATGATTAAAGCATTTAGAACCCAAAAAAAAATGTATACGAATCTTATGCAATGCTTACTATCTTCAAACCTGCAAACCGTTATTTAAATCTAAAAAGATATTACCCCTTCCGTGCCTATACATTTATGAAACTGCATTATTTGTGTTTAAAAACCTCAATTTATTTATAAGTACATACTCACAACCATACACAAGCAAACGATACAAAAATAACATTTCGTTGCCCCAACAAAGAATAAGTCTCTTTAGTAAAAACTGTTATTGTATGGTCATAAAAATCTACAATAAATTACCGAATAAACTAAAACAACTCAATCTACCATCATTTAAAAAAGAACTTTTCGAGTATCTTTTAGATCATTGTTTTTATTCGATACAAGAATTCTTCAATTCTTAAATAAGAATATTAATTCAATATTTGGACGTCGGTAACGACAAAATATGTTTGTACCTAATTATTAACCTAATAACATCTTGTCTGTACCATATTTTACCAAATAAATATTTACTTTACTTTACTTTACTTTAAAAAAACACAAGATAATTTTATTTCAGTTTAGGTATTAACTACTACATTATGAAAATAATACTCAGGTAGGTATAATCAAGAAAAATTGAAAGTAATGTTGCTACAGTTACCTAAGTTGAGTGTAATATTTTTGTTAGGTACTGTAATGTTGGTATTAGTGACTAACGGTTGTATGGAAATTCAGCACCATAGAGGTAGAAGTAAATAGGTTTTAATGATGTTTTTAATTTTCCGGGATAAGGAGTTCCCGTGGGAACCAAAAAACCTCAATCCACGCGGACGTAGTCGCGGGCATCAGCTAGTTATTAAAATAAAACTTAACATGTAAGCAATAAGGTACGTCATACGTTGCCAAATTGGTACTTTTACTCTATTTTGGAACTAGACGCAACTACATTACATTGTCAATATCAAGAACCTTAAAACTAAGACATTAAAGTTTCGATGACGCTAATAAATAAATCGTTTATTTGCTGGAAACATTGTACAATAGGATGACAAAGACTAAATTTGACCATACATGTTTCGTCATTACTGACATGCAAATTAAAAACATGAGTTATGCTATGAGTTTAAATTATTAAAATTAATTTATACAGCCATAATCAGTTATACCACGAAAATAATTTATACATAAACATAATTATAACTTGTGTATGATTAATGTCTTAGATAAAATAATGTCTTGATAAATTACATACAAATTATTAAACAAAACAAATATATTTTATATTATTCTCAGAAATTACAAGACAGGACTAAATAAATTCATTCTAAAAATTCCTTCAGCGAGTAAAAACACTTGTCTATGAGCCATTCATGCAGCTTTCTTTTAAATACCCTGAATTGTAATTTCTTTAAGTTTTCAGGCAATCGATTAAATATTTGAACAGACATACTATAAGAGTTTCGGCTAAAAAGCGCAGTTCTGCGTGAAGGTATCAGCAGTCTATCTGGATATCTTGTATTAAAGTTTAAATATCTATCACATTTTTTAATAAATAAATCAGACATATTTTTCTTTACAAATAGGCTAACCTCATAGATATATAAGCACGGTAGTGCAAGAACTTTTAAGGTTTTAAATAGAGGCCTACAGGAGGTCAGGGGACCCACTCCACATACAGCTCGGATACATTTTTTTTGTGAAGACTAAAGAAGTTTTCACTTCAAAAATTCCAAAGCTACCTGATCCCTCCCTGGTCATCCTTGGACTGCAGCCTAGCGAAATGTTTCAACACTTCCACGTTGATATTATTATAGTTGAGTTTAGGCGCGAGGTGTATTATCGACTTGACTGTCTGCTCTCTGATTATGGCGTTAGTGTCCATGAAACCGTGCACCACTTGTGGGAATATTTGGTCGTTCACCTGCAAAATTAAATCATAGATGTCAGATACAAGAAAGAAAAATTTTTTTTATTTGAACCACCACCACCACCACTAAAGACCATTAACGTCCCACTGCTGGGCACAGGCCTCCACTTTCATAGGAGAGAGGGAATTAGAGCACCACGATGCTCCAATGCGGGTTGGCGGGCTTTAACGACTATTATCATGTTAGTGCTAATAACCGGGACCGACGGATTAACGTGCTGTCCGAGGCACGGAGGAAACGAAAAGGCCCAATTTGAACTTCCAAATTCGGTCACCCATCCAGTTACCAACTTGGGTAACCTTGGTTAACAAACGCAATCAACTGATAGGCGTTGTCACCCCAAGTAGATAAGAAGGGCTAACTGGTAGTAGAGTAAACACTCCCGGTAGAGTTCTGCAGGTGATGTATAAACTGGTCCAGCTGCTGCAGCAGGCGCGAGCGCGTGGTTTTGTCGTTGGACGCGAATAGCTTCACCACGCACGGCACAATTTACTTCTGGTAGTAGAGTAAACACTCACGGTAGAGTTCTGCAGGTGATGTATAAACTGGTCCAGCTGCTGCAGCAGGCGCGAGCGCGTGGTTTTGTCGTTGGACGCGAATAGCTTCACCACGCACGGCACTATTTGCTTCTGGTAGTAGAGTAAACACTCACGGTAGAATTCTGCAGGTGATGTATAAACTGGTCCAGCTGATGCAGCAGGCGCGAGCGCGTGGTTCTGTCGTTGGACGCGAATAGCTTCACCACGCACGGCACTATTTGCTTCTGGTAGTAGAGTAAACACTCACGGTAGAGTTCTGCAGGTGATGTATAAACTGGTCCAGCAGCTGCAGCAGGCGTGAGCGCGTGGTTCTGTCGTTGGACGCGAATAGCTTCACCACGCACGGCACTATTTGCTTCTGGTAGTAGAGTAAACACTCACGGTAGAGTTCTGCAGGTGATGTATAAACTGGTCCAGCTGCTGCAGCAGGCGCGAGCGCGTGGTTCTGTCGTTGGACGCGAATAGCTTCACCACGCACGGCACTATTTGCTTCTGGTAGTAGAGTAAACACTCACGGTAGAGTTCTGCAGGTGATGTATAAACTGGTCCAGCAGCTGCAGCAGGCGTGAGCGCGTGGTTCTGTCGTTGGACGCGAATAGCTTCACCACGCACGGCACTATTTGCTTCTGGTAGTAGAGTAAACACTCACGGTAGAGTTCTGCAGGTGATGTATAAACTGGTCCAGCTGCTGCAGCAGGCGCGAGCGCGTGGTTCTGTCGTTGGACGCGAATAGCTTCACCACGCACGGCACTATTTGCTTCTGGTAGTAGAGTAAACACTCACGGTAGAGTTCTGCAGGTGATGTATAAACTGGTCCAGCTGCTGCAGCAGGCGCGCGCGCGTGGTTCTGTCGTTGGACGCGAATAGCTTCACCACGCACGGCCCTATTTGCTTCTGGTAGTAGAGTAAACACTCACGGTAGAGTTCTGCAGGTGATGTATAAACTGGTCCAGCTGCTGCAGCAGGCGCGAGCGCGTGGTTCTGTCGTTGGACGCGAATAGCTTCACCACGCACGGCACTATTTGCTTTTGGTAGTCTTCCTCGCTAAGCAGTTTACCTAACTGGAACAAAATACATCATCTATTACAGTCCCACCAACTTTACTGACCCCGTGGCCAAAATTGGAACTAATTTTCATGCCTGTATAGTTATTGTTTTTATTATTTTAATTTTTATATTTACTAGCAACACTGTCACCTATTCAATTTCATTTTAGATTGAGAGGGATATTGCTGCAAGTTACATTTAATAATTTAAAATAACTAATCTATCATAGTAAAATTTCTCAAAGTCAAAGTTTTATCAAGTCAAGTTTATCATTATCAAAGTTCGACACACTGTTAAACTTTAATCGATTGTTTAAAATGATTATTCAACATACAAATAACAGGGGACGTAGATATTACCTCTAATTAATAATCACTATAAAATAATTTATTTGACTAGTTCTAAAATACCCAAATAGCGCAAGCGAAGCGAGCTCGAAATACGTAAGCTTACCTTAAACATAGGCACTAATACCGCGGAGCCAGCGTCTCCATAACGAAAGGCAGTCAGTAACTGAGGCAGGATCTTGTGCACACACACCGCTTCAGGGAAGCTGTCCAGATAGCTATTGAGACTGGAGAAGAATTTAGTCTTCTCCACTTTGTCTTTGATCTGGATCTCTTCTAAGAAGAGCATTGTGTCTATTAGGTCGTTTTTGAAGTAGCCGCCGAGCTTTCTACATCTAGAATAAATAATGTATGTAAGTTTGTATGTTCTGTATTTACGTATGATCCACCATCCATCTTAACTACTAGTTGATTTTGATGAAATAGATGTCAATTAATTTGTTATAATAGTCCGGGTAACATAGACTAGCTTTTACATGAACAAAATAGATATTGCAGATGTTACATAAAAAAAAGTGAGGGTCTCTGATGTTTTTCCGGGGTCGGATTACAGTTTTTTATAACTTACTGCTTTACCTTGTAATAATATCAGCAGGGTTGGGCCTGGACGCAGGATTGGCGCTGACCAGTTCACAATACAGTGTACACAGCTGTTTAGGGATCTTGTCTACAGTTTTGAGTGCAGGCTGGGTGGACAGCGGCCCGTTGAACGCCTCCCAGATCAGACATCCCAGACCCCACATGTCTGTTGAACTGTTGACAGATTTAGGTATGTATTTTTACAGATTTTTAAAGATTGAGATGTCTCTAATTGTCTAGTAAACTGAAAAACCTGCTATTTTATGTGCAGAAGTTTACAAAGCTTGGATCCTGCACCCACAAAAGCAGTCAAGAAAGAGATCCTATTGAAAGTAAGATATTCAATAAATCCAGCCTGTTCTTTTTAAATAGATATTAAGTAATTAAAAAAATCTGTCAGAACAATTGAGCTAGATGCAATGTGTAAAATGCAGCATAAAATCCATACTAAAAACCCGAAAGTGTATCTGTCTGTCTGTCTGTCTGCTACGCTTTCACGGCCGGCCTATTCAACCTATTTTGATGAAATTTGGTATAGGGATATTTTATATCCCGGGCAAGGACAGGCTATTTTTATCCCGGAAAATTAAGGAGTTCCCGCGGGAATTGAAAAAACTTAGTCCACACGGGCGAAGTCACGGGAATCATCTAGTATAAAATACTTCCTATAAGTTACAGATGTTACAAATCTAAATTGCTATGATCAAACTTCAAATAAATGACCTCAATGAGTAGAGAACATACAAGATAAAAATAATAATAGCCATGTAACACACTTTAGAAAGACGACTATTAGATAAATCATTGTTAGTTTTGATATGCCCACAACATAAGTTGAAATAGTTTCTAATTTAAGTAGGTCATCAACCAAAATATTAAATGAACAATTCATTGACACAAATTGGTTCAACAATCCATACTAATATTATAAATGTGAAAGTGTTTCTGTCTGCTATGCTTTCACGGCCCATCTTTCAACCGATCTTGATGAAATTTGGTATAGGGATAGTTTTTATCCCATGAAGGACATAGGCCCTTTTTATCCCAAAAAATTAGAGTTCCCATGGGAATCAAAAAACCTTAATCCACACAATTCAGGTCCTCAACTATAGCCATGCAAAAAATCATGTCAATCTGTTGCTCTGTTGCAGTATGATTGAAGGACAAACCAACAAACAAACACACTTTCATATTGATAATATTAAGTACTAATACCATACTTGGTAATACCCATAATTGGTTTCCAGTCATCATATCCAAACGCTAAATTACATGAAGGTAAATCTTTGTTGGTAGGGTGGTAACTAGCCATGAGCAAAGCCTCCCACCAGACCAACATTAAATACGAGAAAATATTATTACATTGGATCATCTTACCATTTCGTAACACTCTTCAATTTGCTAGGATCCTTCTTTTCAGGCGGATCATATATCTCTAGTGCAGGTAATATCTTAATAGGTAAAGGATTGCTGGTGTCTTGTCCGTGCGCAGTGAGGAACTCAAACCCACCTAGCTTCCACTCTCCGGCGAGGGTGACAAATACTGAATAGAGGCACACATTGTTATGTTTCATGTTCCCATCATTGTTAAAGAATGATAATGCCCTCTGTAATAAAGAAAAAATTGAATGACAAAGAGACATTAAATCTAAAGTGCCACTCAACAAAAATAGGTGCAATAGCAACAGAGATGATTGATGCAACTACTTTCCCATCTTGGAAACCACTGTAAAATTAGATTGCTCAAGAAATGATGTAAGATAACCATATTTAAGATTTGTAAATCCCCCAACACATTGAAGTAACATAATACCAAAATGAGTAAAGAGCTGGTGACCTCAAAAGACTGAACAGATAATCTTTAACCATAGCTGTCATATAAAATCTAAATTGGTCATCCATTGAAAACTACGATGCTACAAACAGATACACCAATACACATGTTAAACTTGTAACACTGCACAGATCGCATTGAAGAATAAAAATCATACTAATATTATAAATGCGAAAGTGTGTTTGTTTGTCCTTCAATCACACTGCAACGGAGCAACAGATCGAAGTGATTTTTGGCATGGATATAGTTGAGGACCTGGAGAGTGACATAGGCTTCTTTTTATCCCGGAAAATTAAGGAGTTCCCGTGGGAATTAAAAAAACATATTCCACCCGGACAAAGTTGTGGGCATCAGCTAGTAAGTTGAATAAACTTACAGTGATTTGAAATATTCCCCAAGCAAGGAATAAATCTCGCTGCTGCCCCTCCAGGGTCATATTCTCTATGTGTATTGCTAAAGGATCAACATATTCTGTGGCTACATATAAAAATTTCTCTGTTTCACAACTATCTAAATAATGTAAAAGGCTTGGGTGTCTCATAGTCTTTAATTTCTTCAACGAGGCTTTCGCTACATCGAACAGCGTCTCCGAGTGTTTAGTTACGTCGAATAAAAATATGGACACTTCATCTTGGGTACCCCTTTTCTTGCCATTGTGCAAAGTCCACACGCTTCTGTCTTCCAGCCCAGGAACAGGGTCCCCTACTTCGTAAGGGAAGTCCTTAGTAGGATCTCGCGAGAAAAAAGACCACATATTGGATACTTTTAGCTAACTACACAATACACTATTTACACTACACCATTGTGCATGGTACACGTATTTTCTAATATTTTCATAATACAAAAACTTTTAAATCTTGTATACCAATTTATTAAAACGTATACTTTATAGCACAATTAGATAACGAAATTTAGAAGCATTATTTCTAATTCATTAGGTTTTAAAAATTATTTTACTTTATAAATACGACCAAATAATACGGTGCAATTTACATCAATTCACGAATGACATTTTTATTTTTTATCACAGACAGTGTGACCAGATTTAAATTGATGATTCTACTGATTAAAATCTGCTAAAACCTGCTTAACGTTTTATTAATATTTTATTAATTTAATATAATTAAGACGAGAATTAATAATATGGTATGGTTGTATGGTAGAAATTAAATCTTAAAAATACGACAGCACCTACGAATTAACACTCGTAAATTGCACCTAGGAGGGCACCTACGAATTAACATTTAACTCTTAATTACGATACGATAATTGTATGATGGCATCTGCGACGAAATTAGCACTCAGAATATACGGTTCCTAGTACCTACGTAATATTATGTTGCAATTAAGTGATCCTAAACACAATAAACTTTCTCCAACGCAGAATCATAAATCTGTTCTTATATTTTGTATTATTGTTTTTTAGTTAAAAGTAGTTATTGTACTTACGCAGACAACAAAAAAGACCTGGGGCTGACAAAACCCGGGGTCTACATAGGGCCCAATTCTGCTGAAATCACAGGATTCTACTGAGTCTGGTCACCCCAGTGTTCACAGATAAAAAGAAAACTTTAAAAAATCATAGACAATTTTATTTTATTTTATTTAATTTTACGGCTTTGGGTTCTCTAACTTAATTGACGATGGCCAACAAAGACAATAAGTAACAATATATAGCCAGTTTGAGTCGTTGAGACGAAAAAGGCTGTAACTTGTAAAATACAATATTGTCTGGCTAACTCTGCCACGGAATAATAAAAAAAAAAAACATTCGTTTAATCTGTTTTCCTACATTTTGTCAATTCGGTGTCAGGTGTGTTTATGTTCGTTATAATATTTCGAAAATAAAAGTGAAATAATGAAATAATGGTTAAACCTATGCAAAGTAATATTCGCGAGTTAATATATTATAATATGATTCATAAATTCCAAGACGTAAAGGAAGAACACGATGCTGTCTTTAGCCAAAAACAACAATGTTTACATGAAATCGAAGAGTCGACAAGTAAGCTGACCAAACGGTTTTGATATTTTGCTTTTCGATCTTTGCTTATATTACTTAAGATAATAATTTATATAAAACGTTTCGGTTTATATTCGCCTGTTCATATCGTATAATTATGATGCTTAAGCAAAAAATAAATTATTTTCATTTATTTTCCAGGTGTAAGCGTTGGAATCTTAAGAGTTATTAAAAATGAGGGCCAATCTAAACAGGGAATCTGGTGGACTCCCTACAAAAAGCGTTCAGCACGAGAAATGAAAGTCAATATTGTCAATTTTTAGCTTTTCTCAGACCAGGATGCGTTTGTAACCTTCATAGTTCTAGTCTTAAGATACTGAAGTTAATTATCACCATCACGTCTCATATTTTACTGACGTTCAAAAGTGAACAGTGTTGTTACCTATTTTGAATAAAACAGCTTTGACTGTTGACTGTGTGTTTCATTCATTTATGCTGTCCATAAGTAGTTCAGAAGATCTCCCCTGATCAAGTAATAAATTGTTGTTAATCTTTAGCGTCAGTAGATTCACACTTATATTAAATGCGAGAGTAATTGTCTGTTACCCTTTTTTTGACGCATCCCCTGAACAAAAATATACGGTTAAAGCCGAAATCCACGCAGACGAATTCATGCATGGCGAATATAATATATAAAATTTATATAAATATGATAAATAAATAAGGAAATCATTATGCTCTACCTTAATATTACGCTGTCAAAACTGTGCTCTATATTTACATTTACTCTTTTAAATGTACACGACCAATGACCCCAGCATTGACGTTTGCGATGTATCAATGATTGATGCAAAAGATCCGCGGTCGCCCTCATAGATAATGGGTATGTTCCGGTATACACTGAGAGCACTGTTCAGTGCTCTTACTGGGGAGTACCTTACAGTGCAAGCAGTATATTTCGGAACATACCCAATACACCATGGGTATGTTCCGAAAAACACTGCGAGCACTGTAAGGTGTGACGTCAATTTAGTATACTGCGAAACCGTTCCTTTATAGTTAGCTACACTGGTCACTGTTTTAAACTGAACGCAGTAAGCACTGAGAGCACCTTACCTCGAAAACGCCAGTACTCACAGTACAAAAATGGCGACGATTTATGACGTCATATATTTCCTTAAGATACTGCGGCACTATACTGTCACTCCATAGCGGAACGAATTTCTCTCCAGTAAGAGCACTGAACTGATTTGAAATTTGATTTGATTTGATAGTCTGGCTACGCTAAGTCTGCAGCACTGGTAGAATGTTAGAATTTTAAAATCTGTTGATGATGAAAATCGGTCCACCCAGTCAAAAGTTCTGAGGTAACAAGCATAAAAAAATACAGTCGAATTGAGAACCTCCTCATAACGAATTTGATACTTGTGTTTTTTGTTTTTAATCTGCTTTCCTGGCTGGACTTTCAATCAAAGTTTCAATCGACGTTAACCAATTACTGCTGCTGTCAAGTGTCAACTGTCAAGTTAAAGATAAGATAAGATTGATTTGGTTTTAGGTTATAACTTTTATTGTTATTTTTATAATTCGATCCCAATAATCCGAAATATCCGAATCAATCAATTAAAATCATCTAATTAACCCTTTTTAAGTTGCTTAATATAATCAAAAGTCAATAAATTGGAATTTCCGTTAACTAATACCGCTAAGCAGAATGTCAAAGTCTGTAGCTCGATTAAAATCTATGAAGAAAGTGGCCGACAAAATAGATCATTCGTCGAAGTTAAGAACCGATATTCCTGCTGGAATGGCTGCGCCTGGGCCACCACTGGGTCCTATGCTTGGTCAGGTATGTCTACCTCCATCTTATTATCATAAGAAGAAGCAAAACAAATTGTAGTATTCGTTCGTCGTCATCCACCGTGGGACGTAGGTCTCCTGTAAGGACTTCCACACGCCGCATGGGTCCAACGGCTCTCTGCGACTCGCTACATTTCGCTCGCTTTCTAATGCGGGTATCCATTCCAACACATTGGGATTTGGGACCCCAACGTCTTTGGACTCTGAAATAATATGTACTTACCAAAAAGTTCAACATGCACCCTAGTCTGAGAAGAAGCCCACAGAAAACTCAACCAGTAATTTTTTAACATCATCTCACATTACACATCTTGTTTATATATATAATATGTCACAGTATGATTGTGAAAACTGTTAGAATGTAATCTATCTAGCGAAATTGTAAACTGTCGAAAGATAACAATTTAATGCATTATTTTTTGGTAGATTGTAATCTGTTTAAAGGTATGTTAACCCAAGAAAACTTTAGACAAATAATCAGGTAGTGCCTGGCCCCAGTCGACAGTTTACAATCTATCGAGATAAAAAGCATTAGATTGCAATCTGACAGTTTTCACAATCTTACGGTGACATATACATACTTATTTACCTATTCAAGTCATCTCAATTCTTTGAAAAACATCATTCACAATATTTTTTTTGTTTGTACTTACTTTTTGTGTACCAATCTAAAAATGGTCGGTTTTGTGTACTATGGTCTAAACACTTCACATTCCCACTTTGAATGCACTTGTAAAAGTTAATTTGAATAAACACATTGACTTCAATGGTTTGATAATATATGCATTATAATGATGTATTTCTTACAGCGCAACATCAATGTAGCAGCATTCTGCAAGGATTTCAATGAGCGCACAGCAAACATAAAGCCAGGCATTCCTCTGCCGACCCGGGTCAAAGTTAACCCGGATAGGTCATACCAACTGGTTATACATCAACCTCCCTCATCATACTTCTTGAAACAAGCTGCGGGGATCAATAGAGGGGCCATGGAACCAGGTTTGTTATTCTTCTATACTAATATTATTAATGTGAAAGTTTCGATGGATGGATGGATGGATGTTTGTTACTCAATTACTCCAGAACGGCTGAACAGATCTGGATAAAATTTGGCACAGAGATAGATTATAGTGTGGAATAACACATAGGCTACTTTTTTCCTGGAAAATTAAAGAGTTGCTGCAGAGGACCAAAAAACTTATATCCACATTTACGAAGTCACATCAGCATCACAAGGTGTGTGAAGTCTCCCAATCTACACTTGGCCAGCATGGTGGACTATGGCCAAAACCTTTCCATTCTGAGAGGAGACTGGTGCTCAGTAGAACTCTGGCAATAATATTAATAATTATATATCTATAATAAAAACAAATATGCAGGGCTGGTAAATAAAAATGATTTTTACACAATGAGAAAATAATGTAACTTTCATTGCAGTAAGAGAAACCAGTGGCAAAATAACACTGAAACACCTGTATGAAATAGCCAAAATAAAGTCACAAGATCCAGCCTTGGAATGGAAACCTCTGAAAGAAATCTGCACCATGCTCATAGCTACAGCTAGGACTTGTGGTATTGAGGTTGTGAAGGAACTTGATCCAAAGGTAAATATTAATTATGAATAAGATTTGACCTTATAATTTTATTTAAATTGCTTTGTCTGCTATATTTTAGCCTATGACTGCAATCTCACCTGGGAGAGTGACATGGAAGAGATCCCGCGGGAACAAACAAAACCTCAGTCCACGTGGATGTAGTGGCGGGCATCAGCTAGTAATATCATAGTTCTTTGTATATGATAATTCCTACACACGGTTTAAGCAAAAAATCTCACGTACTTTTGGTTAGGTAATTTATAAATAACTTAATTATTTTCAGGAATATGGTGAATTTCTCGAACAAAGGAAAGCCACTGTGGAGGAACAAAAGAAACTATTGCAAGAGAAGAGAGAAGCTAAAATGTTACGAACTGCCTAATTTTATGCCACTGTACTATAATATTTAGATTAGATGTAAATAAATAATAGTTACTTAAAATATTATTATCTTTGTTCTTTTATTTTGAAACGATTTCTGTTGTGGCGATGTGAGTGAAAAAATCAAAGGCCAAACCAAAACAACGATTTTAAAAAAATTAGCTTGACTAATATGAATGGTGCCGTAGTATAGCTTAGTAACGTCAGAATCTTTGCAATGCCACCGGCAGTTTTTGACAGGCGGAGTATACTTATCACTCGTAGACTTCGTAGAGTAATAGGTATATAATACCTCTATGTTATCAATATACTGGCCCACCAAACGATCTATTTGACCTCCCTGCGCGGGCCGTCTCATGGTTAGAATTTTAGAAAAACTGGACATTGATTGGTGACTTTAATTATTACCTACTTATTTTAAATGACTAAATTTAATTTAATTTTTATTATTATTGAACGCTTATTCACAAAACGCCTTAAACGAAAAAAAATACAGTTTTTTGAACAAGCGCTTTTGCTGCACAGCTTAGGTTAATAGTTCCGCAATTTTATAATAATAAAAATTACAAGATAATCGTAGCTTTAGTTTTAAGATACCGTAACCGATTATTACCATTACGTTTATTAAGTAAGTAATTTTTAACGTCAATAAGTGTACCTATATTGAATAAATGATTTGATTGATTGATTGATTGATTGAATAGTTACATAGTCCGTGTCACGAAAGAAGCCCCTTAGTGGCAGCGCTAGTAGTCGCATCTTCATACAATGGGGATCCTTACTGCCATTTTATGACGCTAGATGGCGCCATGGCCATAGACCTGCCAGAACAAGAGTGGTTACCAAAGAATGTACATGTCAGCGTAATCGGTTTTTATCTCGCGAGATTGTAAACCTTCGATAGATTGTAAACCGTAACAACTGCTTATAATTTAACGCATTATTTTTCGGTAGATTGTAATCCATTAGGTACATTAACCCGACAGAACCTAAGTGCCCTGGGACCTCTATCGTGCTAGTCTCTAGAGTCTAGAAAAATCACTCTAAGTTTACTTTAGAGTTTTAACCCGTTAACGTCAAATAACTATTTAGGTATGTATGTAGGTGTCTTTTTGGATGAAAATTTCTATGATGTGACTACGAGTCAGACGTGTTTTTCCATTCCGCAAGTTAGCCCTTGACTGCGATCTCACCTGAATGGTAATGCAATGCAATCTAAGATGGTAGCGGACTAACCTGTTATGGGTATGGTAGTTATATTAAAAACCCATACCCCTAATCGGTTTACTACACAACATCCTAATCTATCTGGCCCGGTGGCCAAAATTAGAACTAATTTTTATGCCTTTTTGGTTTGATTTTATTTTTTATATATATACACCGACTCGGATAAGTTTGTGGGACTATAAGTCTTTTGGTTGTACGTCCTGGGGGTTGGTAAATAGCCACGGTCGATGCCTCCCGCCAGAAAAATGTACTTACTAGGTTTTTAAAATGAAACATAGTTTAAGTAAAGGAAGTGTATTCGAACAAAACAGTTTTTAATCACAATATAATAAAACCTAAGTATATACTCAATACAATTAACTGCACAATAAGTAGCTATCTCAATTAAAATTACCCATTTTACATTATTTTATACCCTAGGTTTTATTGTATCCACATTTACCAAACTACAGAATTAAAATAATCACAACACCCATAAACTTTGTTTATACATTAACGAATTAGCACCTAATGTAAAGCTAATTTTCTAAACATTTTAATTTATTTTTGGGTAAGTAGGTACGAAAGTGTACAGGATTATTCACCTTCATTAATTATTACTACAATTAATTATTTCCAAGCAGGTATTAATATTATTATAATCATTAAATATTTAAACACTATTTCTATTGTACAATTTTTGCAATAGAACCAAAATTGTTTTAGAGATGTTCAACCATCTGTTAGGATTGCGGTATTTCATAATACGGGCGTAGACTAATTTCAACTAGATTAATCTACCTGTTTAGACTAAAATGAAGTAAGTATTTACTCAATTTAGTTTGCGTGAAGCCGAGTTGACATGTATTTGTCAAATTAATATTTTATCTGTACAAGTACCTACTGTACCTAATAATTATGACACAGGTATAGTACGCGCGCGAGTTGAATGCAGAGCTTTTGTATGTGTCACCATACATTAGCTCTGCATTCAACTCGCGCGCGAACTGTATTTACATAATATTTTTTTACTGACCCTTAATTAGGTACGTAGTACCTACTAGCTACTCTATGTACTTACATAATAATAAGTAGAAAATGATACCTAAATAGCTATTTATGTAACTGTATCGTAATGAGGGTCATTTTAATTCGAGTGCTGTTTTTTGATACGAGGCTTGCCGAGTATCAAAATAGGATAGTACGAGAATTAAAATGACTAATTACGTACAGTTGCATACAAGATTTTATCTACGACAAGGACGTCTTTATAATTTTTTACTTTATAAATTAATAAAAAAGTCAAATCAATCAAGTGCCAGAACCCAGAGCCGCTAAGCTATAGGTATCCTATTTATGAAGATAACCATATCGATACAGCTACGACTCATAACGATACAGCTCCCATACAACGAACTGTATCGTTATGAGAAGCAAACACGAAAGAGGGTTCAATTCGATATAGTTGTCAAATTCGAAATTGGAACTTTTCGATGCTGGAGTAGTTATCTACTCCAGCATCGAAAAGTTCCAATTTCATAATAGCTATTGCATAAATAGCTATTACGCGGCTCAATCTTATAATATAGCGAATATTTATCAGACCAAAAAGTTTACTACTTAATTAAGTATTCATTATAAAATTTTGAGAATGGCGCTTCATAATTTTTACAGTAGGGCGCATTGTTTTACATTAGAACACTTCTATTATCCTATATTTTTTATCACATCTCCCAGTCTGTTAAGAAGATCTAAGATAAGCTTAAATTAGGCCAGTTTCAATAGAACTTTCAATTTTGTTTAGGGCTCTGCTAAGCGTTTAGGTGGGAACTCTAGTAACAGCCCTAAAAGTCCCATAGTATGACTATTTTGACTACAACCAATATTTTGTTAATTCTAAAATACTATTTGCCTTGCGACAAAATGTATCACAACATAAATTAGAGATTCTATTGAAACTGACCAAAAATTACGAAAAAAAAAAACAAAACCGATTTTAAGCCTAAGTATAAAAATAACACTCCTTTGTTTTAAAATTACTATTCTAGTGGTACATGTTAAAAAAATAAAACTTTTAACATTCCACAGCAAAGGGATATGTAAACTTTAGCGTCGAAATTTCTTAGGATATAGTAATATATCTACATAGTTTTTTATTAAACATAAAATTGGCTATTTAAAGCTTAAGTAAAGCGTGAAATAATTTCACGATAATTTAAATTGTATAGTTTTTTAAATTAAGGAACACATATCACTGAACAATTTTTCATGAGGTATTAAGAATAATAAAAAGTAAACTAAACATTTTTAGTAAGTAGGTATGTATTCAGGTTATGTACCAAGGTTTCTTCCTTGTTTCTTTGTGTTCATTAAAATAAGTAATAGTTTACAGATAAAATCGTTAGAAAAGAGCATCCAAGATAGTTTATTTTTTCCTAATTTTCAACTTCGAAAATTATTGTACAATATACAAATACGTTACTCCTCCTCACTATACGGCACTGTTTTATATTAATAGACTGTTTAAAAATGCATGTTTAATCGATTATACGCCGAACGAGCGTGTGACACCAATCTTCACGGTGATCTTGAACTAAATTATCCATTACAAATACGGATACCTCGAAAAAATAAACTTAATTGAGGGGAAGAGAATATAGATATTTTATAGACGCGAAAAAAAGTGGTTCTTTTCTCTGTTAAACGTGACTTTTTGATATACATTTTTAAATGAGCGTGCCTAAATACTTAAAACTAATTATTATACCTTAGTAGGACGTAAGTACATTACTAAAGTATAATAATTAATTTTAGTATTTACGTGATCCTCAATTTTAGCATTTATTTCCGGTTTAAAAATTATAAACACTTAATGAAATGAAGTTATTATTGAAATGAATACATTGAACATTAATAAAGAGAATCAAAGAACCTCAAATAGTATGATAAATAAAAATACATACACTTTGTAAGTAGGTACTGTAGATAAATAAATCTATTTTTTACTTTGAATTTGGTAAGCTTTTTTGAATTTATACAACATGAAACTTAAAAAACAAAGATCAAAATGATTCATAAATACTTTTTCACTACATTTAAGAGTTATCGTGGTAGAAAATGGCAATGTTGACAAAAATATATGACAAATCGTAAATAATAATTATAAAGTGCGTTCAAAATTTTGTTAGGAATGCATCAGGACAAAAGATTTATAAATAAACTTGGCACATCCAAGCTAGTTGTGTTGTCACAATAAACATTATTTACATTTTGTATTTGCGTGCTAAACAACCACTTCTGTCTTTTACACAACCTTTAGAACTGCACAAAATAAATTATTAATTTATTACTTACCTACACTAATTTTAGTTTAGCTAACAGTGCTCATTCGGTTGGAAATTTTCTAAACTAATTTCAAGTACCTAGTCTAAAAGATTAGACAGCTCTTAGACCGGTCAATGTAGACAAGTTTAGAGAATTGGCCACAATGGCTAATTCTTTTGTTCACAATCTTGCAAACTAAACTGACACCTCTAAATATACTGATTCCCTTCTTGCGGAAAGGGGCAGCAAAATATTAAGTGCTGTAATTTTATAGTTAAGTTTAGAGATTGTGTTAAACGAATTTCCTACATTATATGGTTGCATACTAAACTTTAACCTTAGGACTCAAACTAAAATGACATTTTCAGTAAATTGAATGAAATGTTACCTACTTTAATAATTGTCACTATAGTTTAGTTTAAATTTTGTTTACAACCAAATTGGCAGCATTTACAGGTTAAGGTAACACAAGTAGTGATGCAATTAATTAATTAAATAATAAATAATAATAAGAATTCCGGTTTAGTTTATCAGCCATTGCGCTAATACATTAGACATTTGGAGTAATTAATTTCGTTCTAGTAATTAATCTCATAATGCGTTCAGATTAAGAATATGAAGGACTTTCCACCATAGTCTTAGATATCACACTTAATATTATAAATGCGAAAGTCACTTTGTTTGTTGGTTTGACCTTCAATCACGCCGCAACGGAACAACGGATTTTTGGCATGGGTATAGTTGAAGACCTGGAGAGTGACATAGGCTACTTTTTATCCCGGAAAATTAAGGAGTTCCCGCGGGAATAACAAAAAACTTAAAACACGCGGACGAAGTCGCGGGCATCAACTAGTAGTTAATATATCTACTATTTTGATTAAATATAAATATTTTATAAGTATCCCACTGAGTTTGTAGCATAAAAAATGTGACACATACGCACAATCTCTACACTAAAATAACAACACTAAATCGAATGCTGTCCCTTTCTGCAGGGAGTATTATGAAAGGGATAGCTAATTATCCACATGCATGTAGCAAAAATCGATAAAATCGACATGCCTGTGTGTATTTTTCTTGCCAGTATTTTTTAGCAACCATCCTATTCTTAGTTCTAACGAATTACACAAAAAGTGTAATAACGTAATACTTACTATATATGTTTTTTTTTAATCTAGTTACCCTTATTTTGTAATAGTTCAATTGAAAAATAGTTTCTATTAACTATCTAATAACTAAAAAAAAAAATAATAGCTATATTTGAAATTTGTCATTAGAGAAAATCTTTCTTATGAGAATTTAGAACTGAAACAAGCGACAAAAACAAATTAAAGAATCATACAGTTGGCGTCAGGAAAATAAAGCTCAGGGGCCGTACTGCCAACGCTTAAAGCCAATGGTATGAAACTACTTGCGACTTAATGCAAAAAGTTGTCTACTTTTAACTGCTCTCCAGAAAATACGTTTTCAATTCGGCGCGTATTTTTTTTGGTTTTGCCGCCTCTCATACCGCCGCTTATACGCTTATACAAGGCCGTGGCCTAACGATAAATCCGCAGCCACCAAGGCTATTCACCTATCATTTATACCACATTATGTTCGAAATAGCTTCCTACCGTCAACATACTTTCGATGTCTGCACGGATCTCTTCAATTTCGGCGAGTTCGGTAAAACCTCCGGTAGCTCTGTCACCTTCTGGATTGTGAAATCCGGTAAATCTGATTCCATTTCGTCAGAATGCAGTGGAATCCATACTGTGCCCCCTAATTCGGCTTCTATACCACCCTGAAAGACAATATTAAACTTTTTTGTCTTGCATTGTTGTAATTTGTTTGTATATTGTAAAATTACATCTATTAAGTATAAATAAAAGAATTAATAATATTAATTAGATATAACTAATTATAATACTGTTAACATTTAGCAACGCCCTGACAGGGCCTCATGTTCATGCATGCTAACTGATAATTAATTATCAAATAAATATTATAAATGCGAAAGTCTGGATGGATGTATGGATGTTTGGATGGATGTATGGATGGATGGATGTATGGATGTTTGTTACTCAATCACGCCCCAACGGCTGAACGGATCTGGCTGAAATTTGGCACAGAGATAGATAATAGTCTGGAATAGCACATAGGCTTTTTATCCCGGAAAATTAAAGAGTTCCCGCGGGAACCAAAAAACCTCAAACCACGCAGACGAAGTCGCGGGCATTAGCTAGTTAAGAATAATGTATTAGTATGTAAGACATGAAATCTATCAATAAATGAATCATAAATCATAACTTTTCTTGTGTCTCTGAGTCGGAAGCCCTGTTTTTCAAGACACAGTTTTAACTAGTTCGGAAAACGGGTGCACAATTATATGTTGTATGTTACTCCACTATATATCCTAGATGTATGGCTTTTATGTTTCCCATATTGTGTGATTATGAAATTATTATTTTTATCTTTATTTACTTTAGGAGTACATGATGAGATGCCTTCTTGCCTGAGAGTTTCTTTAATGTTCTCAAAAGTGTTTACAGTCTGTTAATTCACACTTCCAAGTGTCCTATGACCTAAGCCTATTGTTTTCTGCTATAATTTATTGACTTTGATTTATTAGTCATATCCGATATGATACATCACAATACTATGAATTTTATCGGCTCGTGTGCGTGACTCTAATCTTATTTACATAACTGGTACAGTTTTTGGTCACAAATTAACTAGGTATGTATGTCATTGTCAACAATAATGGGTCTCATAATTAAAAATCGATTATGCTCAGTTATACAGAGCTTTATCTCTGTGTAAACATCGAAATGGAAAATTATTTATCAATGAATGTAAACAATATTACCTATGACATCTTTGAGTGTATCGATTTTCCGCATTTGCATCCGCGGGATTTCGGCTTTTTTCAATTTCCGCATTTGAATTCCAATTGAATATTTTGCGTATGTGCCCTATCCGTCCCAAGTTTAGAATAAACAATACTATTTTATTAGGGTCCAGCGTTTCTTATTGCAAAAAATCATACTAATATTATAAATGCGAAAGTGTGTTTGTTTGTTGGTTTGTCCTTTAATCACGTCGCAACAAAGCAACGGCATTATTTTTGGCATGGGTTTACCTGAGTGACATAGGCTACTTTTTATCCAGGAAAATTAAGGAGTTTCTGCGGGAATCAAAAAAACTTAAACGACGCGGGCATCAGCTAAAAAATCATAAAACAAAAGTTTACCTTAATATCTGTCTCCAGCTTGTCCCCAACCATAATGCAAGTCCTCGCTTCGACCCGCAAGAGCTTGCAAGCCTCCAGGAAGATGTTCTGGTCTGGCTTCTCCCAGGGCAGGTCCCCGGAGACCAGCACACAATCGAAGTACTTCCTCAGGTCAAGACGTTCAATCTTCTGCCATTGTGCTCGGGAGGGTCCGTTCGTGATCAGACCGAGCAGGTAATCCTCCCTGTACCACATTCAGCCGGCCCTTTATTGCCAGGCGGCACTCATGCTGACAATCAGCATATGACCGCTGTGGCGTCACGTAATTTGACATCTGACTTTGTGAGTTGCGTCACAGGTTATCGCTAATATAGTTATTATTGGATGTTTAATGTTCTCAATGAACTTTATTTTAATATTGCGTGGTTGATGTTGAATCACTAGCTCAGCACCGAGTTATGTCATATTGAGATTATCTTTATTGTTATTATTAGCTAAAGCGTTTTAGAACAATGTTAACAAATTGGATGTGATCTTATAAATATACTGGTGCCCCAGTCTCCGGTGATCAAAATCAATATGGCGATTTAAAAACAGTTTTTACTTTATATTTTCTCCTCAGATATCAATTTATGTGACGGCACTAATTGTACAATAAAGAAAAATGACCTCGCACACTATCTCCATTAGAATTAATTTGTAATCGTGCGAGAACATTCCATGAATAGGCATGATAAAAAAACCAATTCACATATAATTTATTTAAACGTAGCATAAATTATACGTAAATATACTTAAAACTAATGCTAAGTTGACTATGTATGGTAATCACTTTCGTAAATAGCAATTCTGGTCAACATAACTTATCTTATCAATATAAAATGGAGATATTTTTAACGAATACAGAACACTAACTTAAACATCTGACTTTTTTCATTAAAAAAAATTTCTTTTGATGAACTCTTGGCAAAGATATGGAATTATTGTTTGGCTAGCAAACAGATATTTTTAATGTAGTATAATACCAATCGACTCATACGCCTGAGACGCGTCCGGCTTACTTAGCACCCGAAACTGAATTGTCAGAATAATGTCAGACATTTGTGCATTTGAGCACCAGATTAAAATATTCTAACTACCTTCGTTTCTGGTATTTTGTGTATGAGACGATACATAATATTATACTACGCAAATTAAGTTTTGAATTATTGTTATTGTTGTTAAGTAAAGTCGTAGTCAAAATTACCTCCATAGGTCATACTTATTAAAATTTTTGAGGCAACATTAATTACCTTCTCGATGCACTCCCTCATAATTATAAATACAATTCAAACCTAAGTGTTGCGCACGCGGCGCCCAGAGTATAGTCACTCCTTGAGCAACAACTGAACTGTTGAAAAACAAGTCATTTTATTAGCAAACATGCGTTTCAAGCCAGCCCTAATACAATCGCGGAGGTAAACTTCGCCAAAATCCAAGAAATTTTTCTTAAAATGTAATAGAAATCAGTACTTTTTAACAAAACTGAATAAAACATATTAATCGTATCAAGTTTGTTTTTATTTATTTTTAATTTTCCATCTTTGTTTTTACCTCTACAAAACTTTAGGGCTGACTTTCATGACATGAAAGTTTCAAAAAAATTCAGTAGATCTAAACATTGTAACTCGTACACAGTATTATGTGGCATGCATGCATCCAATGGTTGAAGAATGATAGCAGAAAAGCGAACGCAAAATTAGAGATGACAATGAACATGAAAATTTG
This sequence comes from Erebia epiphron, assembly GCA_963932025.1. NCBI lineage: Eukaryota > Metazoa > Arthropoda > Insecta > Lepidoptera > Nymphalidae > Erebia > Erebia epiphron. The sequence continues at coordinate 2,782,802 of OZ009946.1, forward strand.
TTTTTTTTATTAGGTACGATGGACTTTTGAGTCACCACATAACACCATGCAGACAGCTATAAAGATGTTCTAAGATTACATTTTAAGTATATATTTTGATCATCTGCCAGCTGGTAAAACAATCGATTAGTAATTGGTATTAGTATAATATATCCATACAAAAATCTTATAACATCTTTTCCATTGTGTATAATAGGCAATCGCTTTGGTCATTAGCTTAAACATTTTTAAATGAACAAAATATTAAGTCCACAAAGAAATTGCCTCGCTTAAAATACTTTTTGATTACATCATGGAGAAATATTTTCCAAAATAATTAGTAGAAACGCGTGAAACATTAGGAGGGTGATAATAAAATATTTCTGCATAATATAAAATTGATATTGTACCGGATGTTTACGTACCTCAAAGTTTCTAATAGATGTATTACATCCGGAGTTAATGCTAAATAATGAAACCTTAATTTTAACCATTCGGCTGATATATTTTCTGGAACAATACAAAGGATGCCGTTAAGCCAGGAAAATGATAGTCGTAGTAGTAAGAGACGGACGGCCTTTTGGTAAGAGACGGTTGAGTTCTTGTCGGCTCTACTGAGAGAGTCTGTGTCAGAGTTCAAACCGGTGGTAGACTCTTGCCATATTATTAGCACATAAAAGTAGCTACACTGAATAACATATTTGAGTTTGAGTTTGAATACGTGTTCTTATGGATCATGCTCATGACGTAAGCACACGTAGTATGACGTAGGTATGTAAGATGAAAAATACCCACGCGATATTGTAAACAGCCTATTACCTAACGCCTCTATTACGAACCGTTTAGTATAGGAAAACAAAAATTATTATCGTTTGGAATTACCTACCTAATATTTTCCTATATGGGGAAACTTATAGCTTAACATGACTGTGCAAAAACGGTCCTGTTTTACTGCTATCATTTAGTTTTAAGTGCCTAATAAACCTTGACCTTTCCCAATATTTTTAAAACATTTTTTTTGTATATATACTTGAGTAGCTATACCTACAAAAAAATAGAATATTTTGTACATAATATTTATAATATTGTGTATCATTTCAATGATTCAAAGTCGAGAAAGATGTTCATTGAATCAGCTCCAAAACAGAATTTATTTATACGCTAAAGTACCTAATGAATGTGCCATGTCATGTCAGAGATTTTTAGGAAAAACAGGAAATTACAATATAATACAAACTGGCAATATGCCTATAGTTTTTGGGTAGCGAGTTCTTCCAGAGATTTGTGGGCCACTCGTTTATCCCGAAGCTATCATCGTCTGGTCTGTCCCTGAATGCTTGGAGGAAAGAGGCTGCACTCTTCACAGCATCCTCCCGAGGCAACCCATACTCGTGCTCTAAAACTTCCACGAGCTGCAAACAAAAAAAAACATTTATGAGTGAGAATAATAACTTTAAAGCTAAGATTTCTACGCACGTACGCATTACGTACGGCTGAAATTTTCCACAAATTTCACAAATGTAATGAAGTTGGTATCACAACAATATCTGTGTATTTAGGAGAAGCCGTAAAACCGCACCTGTTTACATTTGAAAAGGGCAATATTGATTGCGTAGCGTATAAAATAATAAGAGGTCAGAGTGGTAGATTCACTTGACGATTCAAAAGTAGGTACTTGTAAAAGTTTATTTGAATAAAAAACATTTGATTTGATTCGTGTTTGCAAGCCAGTAGAGTAAGCCATACACGTAGGTACTAAAGGTTTGGCTTACTCTACTGGCTTTCTAAAACTTTCGCGACATTTAAAATGTCCTTATGTAAAGCCCTTGAAGTTATTTTAGAATGGGTCCAAGCCCCAAGGCTTGGAAAATTTAAGATAAATGCTTTTAAAGAACATCGTCAACATGTATTCTATATATAATCTTTAGGTATTTAAGCATTGGAATTTAGTGTCGTTCGTTATTTGGAATATTATCAACGCGTTTACGCATTCACATTGCTAACTATTTACACATTTTTTGCTCATTGCCTTATTTACCTACTACATAATATTTAGCGATATTAACGCATTTTGCATTTTTCTGTTTACATATTTTGTGCCTTGATTACGCATTTGCATGCGCATTCCACTTTTTACGCATTTGTTTTTTAGGGTTCCGTAGCAAAATTTGGCAAAAACGGAACCCTTATAGATTCGTCATGTCTGTCTGTCTGTCCGTCCGTATGTCACAGCCACTTTTTTCCGAAACTATAAGAACTATACTGTTGAAACTTGGTAAGTAGATGTATTCTGTGAACCGCATTAAGATTTTCTCACAAAAATAGAAAAAAATAAATCCGCCAAGTGCGAGTCGGACTCGCGCACCGAGGGTTCCGTACTCAAGAAGTAGGTATAATTACCTTTGTTAATGAACCGCAAAACTAACTTTGTTTGTAGAGGTTTACTGTTAATATCAAAAAATTACGTTTGTTGTATGGGAGCCCCCCTTTAATATTTACTTTATTGATATTTAATTATTTATTTTGAAAGGTAATATACAAGTTAATATTCTGTAAAAATTTGAACCGTCTACCTGTTACCGTTTTTAATATTGAGCAAAAAAAAATACGAAAAAAACACGTTTATTGTATGGGGACGCCCCCTTAATATATATATTTTTTAATTTTTAGTATTTGTTGTTATAGCGGCAACGGAAATACATCATTTGTGAAAATTTCAGCTTTCTAGCTATCACGGTCTATGAGATACAGCCTGGAGACAGACAGACAGACAGACAGACAGCGGAGTCTTAGTAATAGGGTCCCGTTTTTACCCTTTGGGTACGGAACCCTAAAAAACAATAAATTTTGGGGGTTCCCCATACTTAAACTGAAACTCAAAAATTTTTTTTTCATCTAACCCATACGTGTGGGGTTATCTATGGATAGGTCTTCAAAAATGATATTGAGGTTTGTATTATCATTTTTTTCTAAACTGAATAGTTTGCGCGAGAGACACTTGAACACTTCCAAAGTGGTAAAATGTGTGTCCCCCCCCTGTAACTTCTAAAATAAGAGGATGATAAAACTAAAAAAAATATATGATGTACATTACCATACAAACTTCCACCGAAAATTGGTTTGAACGAGATCTAGTAAGTAGTTTTTTTTTAATACGTCATAAATAGTAAACCGCAATATACGCATGAATTTTTAGTTACATCATATAATAAAAATATTTTTAATCATTTAAAACTTACTACAGGTTTGTACGGAACCCTCGGTGCGCGAGTCCGACTCGCACTTGGCCGGTTTTTGTAATTTACGCATTTGCATTCCATATCATACACATATTTTGAACTCTATAATACAGATTGCAATGAAAACGCGTGCCATAATAATATCTTTATTAAATACATATATATAAAATATTTAGCGTAGGTAGGTATATCTATTACTTGATATTATAAAAGCGAAAGTTTTGCGGATGTTTCTTATTCAATCACGCCAGAACGGCTGAACGGATCTGGATGCAATTTGGCACAGAGATAGATTATAGTCTGGAATAACACATAGGCTGCTATTTATCCCGGAAATAGGTACTCAATCTACGCAGACGAAGTTGCAGGCATCAGCTAAGTTGTCTGGCATATTTTATCAACGTGCAACTCAAAGTCGATAATCTTGACATTTTGCATGGATACCTACTTTACAAAATAGGTAGAGTCCAAATAAGAACGGATTTTCAGAAAGACCACCAAAGCGAAACCGAGGTGGGTAAACTAGTCAGGAACGACGCTGAGCGACATGTTTATGTGTAAGATAAGCAATAAGGAACTGTCCGTCTGTCCGGTCCAGGAATAGTCCGGGGTCGACGCCCCCGTTGGTTTCAGTAGTCAGTACGCTCCACATTTTGTAAGACGATACTCTGTCTAATGAACGGTAATTGTAAATTTTTCTTTATTTTAAACTTGCCTTTACAAAAGTTTATGAGATCCATTAAAAGTATGCTTCTGAAAAAAGCTTACCTATTATACTGTTGAAGATTACGTAAATGATAAAAGAGCATGGATTTGACTCACTCCAGCAATGCTAAGGACAGCGGTTACTTTTGTATCTACAAATTTATGAAATTGTAAATTATTATTTTTCAAAAGAGCAACCACCGAGTTTCTTGCTGTCGGTAGGAATGGCATTCTGAACCAGTGGTAGATTCACTCGACGATTCAAAAGAACTTGTAACAGTTCATTTGAATTTTTCAGCCCAGGATTATTTACGCCCACGATTACTTACTTAAATTAAACAATAGGCAGATGGTTAATGGTGATTTGTGAATAGGTAAGGTTCTGGTTTCCGTGATATGTGGTCCTGGTTTCCGTGATCTATGGTTCTGGTTTATACTATAACATACGTCTTACTCTTACCTAATAAAATCAGTTCCTTTCATGTAATTTTCAACAAATTTCTAAAACTGTCTTGTACCTATATCAGCTACCACCACCACTACAGCCCATTAACGTCCCACTGCTGGGCACAGGCTTCCACTCTTATAGGAGAGAGGAAATTAGAGCTTAGACCCACCACGCTGCTCCAATGCGGGTTGGCGGGCTCATGTTAGTGATAATAACCGGGACGGTTTAACGTGCTCTCCGAGGTACGGGGGTGAAATACCGCCATTTTCCTAACTCCGGGCTAGTACTGAGAATTTCTAGTCAGAAAAACCCAATATCAGCTATACGCTCAGTATTAATTATTAGGTGATGCCCGCGAGTTCGGACTTCAATTCCCACGGGAACTCCTTACTATTCCGGCTTTAAAAACTAGCCTATGTCACTCTCCAGGTCCTCGAGTATACCTACCAATGCAAAAAATCACGTCGATCCGTTGCGGCGTGATTGAATGCCCAACCAAAAAACAAACACACTTTCGCATGTATAATATTAGCATGATTTTAATTTTCGATTCAGGTAGATAAATCCTAGTTACTTAGTAGGTATTATTTTAAAATCTAAATAGGTGCATTTTGTGTAAACCTGTGTCTTACCGTGCCTGTGTTTGACCTCAATCACAAAGAGTAGGAAGTTGGTAGGTAATTACAATAAGGTAGGTGTGCTGAACAAGTTGTTCTCACATCAATTTTAATTATGAATTAAAATTGATATGAAAATATCAATCAAGGACACAAATTATGATGAGTGAGTCAATTTTTAATAATTATTGTGATACAAAATGTAATATTTAATATCTCTCTCTTGTTTTCGTTTTATCTAAAATAATAAAAAGATTTCCGAAGCAATTAATTTACACTCTTACAGAGATTCAAGATATTAATTGTACAGCTAAATTAGCACTATAATTTGGTTGTACACATTTCTCTAAATTGAAACCTGCTTAAATTATGTTTTATCTTCTTAGGGCTTTTTAGGGTACTTCCCGTTGACCTAGATTTAGAATCATGAAATTTTGCAAGAAGCAAGGTCTCTCAGTCTCAAGGTGTTTTGGAATGATAGCACTGTAACAAATAAGACAAAAAAAATTGAGGTAAGTACCTACTTACTAAAAAGATCAGAACCAATGAATGATTTAATTTAAGTTACTCAAAACAAACAAAATAATAATGCAACACTATTTATTATAATTTTTCATATTTTACAACAGCATTAAAGGTAAGTATTTTGGACAGCAACATTTTAAAAACTTATAATGAAATTATAGTAATATTTACAAAGACATGAAAAAATCATTTGAAAAAATAATTAGTAAGTATACTTTTCAGTGAAAAAAAGGAAAAGAAACTTCTTAATACAAAAGTAAAAAATACCTAACACAATTTTTTTAATTTAATCCCCAAATAGTTTCTTTCCCAAATCCATTAATCTATGGTTTCGGCACATTTTCAAAGCTCCTCCTTTCTTAAGGACAGGGATGGCACTTTCGTTGGCATCTACCAGTCTACATAGGAAGTCTTCGAATGCTGACTTAACATTTGCAGGTAAAGTGCCAACCTTGACTTTTGTTAACATTTCTGCAATGCCATGTGCCCAGCCACTTTCTATGGCGAACTCGGATATCCATGGTATAGTTGTCAAAACTCCGCTTAACGTTTGCATACCCAAAAACCATAGATCAGCAATTTCACTCCAGTGCTCCTTGTAAGACATAGAAACTACCAATGCGCTGGGGTCATTTGACTCGTCAACATTGTACGCATCCCAAAGAAATCTAATTGTTGATTGCATATATCTGACTATAGAAAAGTCATTCTTCTTCACTTTACTGGCTTGTTGTTTGAGTAACAGTAATCCAAGTATAGCCAAATGGCCGTGCAAGACAAGGTTTTCGGGTATATTTTTCAATTCTGGTAGGTTGTTAAATATGAATTTGAGTAATGTGTTGAATAACATGCTGTTTTCAACTATTTTAGGTTCTAAAACTGTCAAGTTCATAAATATGTTGCATAGGCTGACCATAGCTGCTCTAGAATCTTTCATATCTTCTAAAACTTTCGGGTCTAACTCTGGTTCAGGTTGGGTTCGAGCTTTTCCCCTCTCCGATTTAGGGATAGGTGGCTTCTTATAATGTACAATGGACCAGTGGAAGTTCATCGCTTCGTATAAAATGTCTTCTTGATTAAGTTTCATAACAATATCCCTGGCTTTATCTTCTACAACTAAATGGCAAAGTGCTGGCAGCATTAGACGCAGCAAGTCAATTTGACCCATCAAAGGGGAGTCCAAATCCATAGGTTCACCTTCGGATTTATTTTTTTCAGTCAATTTCCTTGCTCTGTAAGCATGGAAAGAATCATTTGCCAACGTAAAAATAAAGGGCAGTAAAGCATAGATCTGTTCCCTCATCGCAGTGGTTTCTTGGGCGATCCATGCGACTAATACTCGTACCATTGCACATATGAAAACTTTCTCTGCATCAGGAAGTTTGTCACGGTTTTTGTCGTTGGACACTTTGGTCAATATTGATACCACAGCATTAAAAGCTCCTTTGAGACTTGTATATACAGACTGTTTTTCTTTTTGTTCTAGGTCGAGCTGGTCCTGCCCCATATAATTGATTGATAGTTCGAGTACTATGAAGCATGCTGTGATTAACTCGGCGTTTGCAAAAGCCTGTTTAAAACTCCTGTCTTCAAGCTGCATTCTAACTTCAATAGCACATAACTGTAGCAGTAAAAGGAAGAACTTCTTAGGATTTTCTTCATCATTGAAAGTCCATTCAACTCCTAGCAGCTCAATAATATTTGCCGCTAGTTTCAATGCGGGATCTCTTTGGTTCTTACCTATTTTACTTGTCAGGATGTCATATAAAGCTTTGTATATACTCAGAGGCCAGGTTTCTTCTGCTGAACTTGGGATGACAGTAGTTTTATTACAGCTGTATAACAGAGCACTTAATATAGTAGCTAATTCGAATTTTCGTTCAGACTGGTCGGTGGCGAAATCTAGTGCAATCTTATTCACTAATGCGTGGAACGGCTTAGGGTCATTTCCCCATGCTGTGGGTCCGTAACGACTTACTAACTTAACAAGAATATTGAGTGCTTCGTCGGTTTGAAAGCTTTGATGAGAGTAAATCTCTGACATTTTAGTGATGGCACCCACTTCTATCAGAGCTTTTTGCCCAGCCTCCTGCTCTGCTATGCATTGTAAGCATGTGTATGCCTCGCTTATGATAATCAGGTTATCGTCATAGTCTTCATTGTCTGAGGTCTGCACGATATCAAGGAATACTGGTATATTGGCCAGCATTTCAGGATGCGTTGCCAGCTCTGGCTCATTGCAGAAGCACGTGAGGATGGATAAAGCCACAGATTTGTACACGGACGGCGGGCAGTCATCTTCCACGTTGTTCCCAGTGAGTAACTTCTTCAAAAACTTAAATCCGATAGCTTCGAATAGAGCCTTCTTCGCTGCTGTGTTACAATCCTTGCCCTTGACTAGTTTCGTCACCATGAACAATGCGGCAAATTTTTCCGTGTCACTTTTCGCCGACTTCAAGATGAGTATGCATTTCTTTATCGGCTCCGATATATCACCCATCGTAATGGAATAGTTAAACACTCGGCGTGCACACAAAACGCAGTAGATCGCACTCTACTGAGAGCGAAAGGCGAGATCGGGCGAAACACTGTCTACATCACACTTATTATTAGCGCGAGTTCTGTTCGAAAATATCTAAATCTGGACGTCGAGCTCACGTTCTCCAACTATGAAAGTCCTATTTATAAACCAACACTGGAACGTGAACGCTGAATCGTGCAAGTGAAACGAAAATTTCAACAGCGTAGGTAAATGACAGCGCGCGCACTTCCCAATTCCCATTTCCCATGACCGTGGCAATGTCAAAATCGAAAAATGAAAGAAAAAATTACGTACCTTATTGCAGGCTTTGCTATCCCCTTTTCTCGTCTGAATTAATGTATTGTCCAAATCGAAAAATATAGCAGACACATCATTATTGTCCTCATAAAATCTATCCATAATTTTTTATTAATTAAACTATTACAACACAATTGCAGTAAAACGTAAAACACTTAACACAGCCTCGATTTTTGCTGTATTGCGTCAAATGATTTGGATTTGCGTACTTGCTCGCTCTTATTTAAAGATTTCATAGCCTTTCTCAGTTCTCACACTAATTACTACCGCCATCTACATTTTACATGGGAACTAGCATGTAGCTGGCAGAAAACAGCTGAGTGCGGTTTGTCGCATAAAATAATAATATGTACCTACTACCTAGTACGGTCTGTGCTTTGTCGCTACCTACTGGTAGTTTATGGCACAAACATAGTCTGTGGTTTATGGTTATATTCAAATTTTCCACAACGTTCTAATCGGTAGCACTAGATGGCGTTATTTAGATGTATGCACTGGGGTCTCATTGAAATTCGGTTTCACGTCACTTATCACTTTTAGACATTCAGACATTTTCAAACTCGGTTCAGCAGGGCGACCGCGTATCTTTTGCATCAGTCATTGACACATCGCAATCACCACCGATTGGCTGAATTTATGGTATTCTTGCTGCGTCCATGGATTTCGTCCAATAGTGGAAGAGTGTTAACCAATCAGTGGTGATTGCGATGTATCAATGATTGATGCAAAAGATACGCGGTCGCCCTGCAGGTATAATTATTAATGCTCAGGTTTTTTTTTTGATCTTTTTGTTGTTGTTTTGGTTCAATACCATACTGCAGTCTGCAACCCTGCCAAGTTTTCACGATTGAGGATTGAATGCAGGGCTCTCCGTACAAGCTCCGTTTCTTAGACAAAGTAGGAAAAAACTAAGTAATTTGAAGGTAATAAGAACCAGCAAGATGGCTGAATTGATAGCCTCGTTACGTCCTTAATTTTCCTGGATAAATGCATATGTGTCTATGGTCTTCCCCGGGATAGGTAGGTACAAAGTACAAAGTACAAACTTAACTATATACCAAATTTTGTTTAGTATGGGAGCACCGGAGTTCGGCAGAAGTCCATGTTTGGAATTAAAAAAGAAACTATTATTGCTATCCATCTCTTATTAATTTCATTAAAATCGGTTGAAAGGATGAACCGTTAAAGCGTAGCAGACAAACACACTTTCGCATTTAGGTACTTATACCTACTTAATAATAAAGTATTCATATTCATATTCATATTTTCATAATGAATTTCGGTATGAATTTGTTTGAAAGTACCTACCTATATCTTTTTGTAAATTTAAAGATTTTTAAACTTCATGTGAGCTGGTGCAAAGGCAAGGTTCGCAGACATTCGCAGAGTTGTTAGCGTCAGTCAGCCGTGATGCAAGTTGAGACGTCAGACGTCAGGCCATCATTTCAGCGATCCTTTTATTGCAGCACGGAACGAGCTAACCGCGACGACGCGGAGGTTTCTAGGTAATTCTAATTATTGCATAATTATCGTTCTACCCTTTACGTGCCTTTACTATGGAGTTCCGTACCAGAATAGTAAAAAACCGGGCAAGTGCGAGTCTGACTCGCACACGAAGGGTTCCGTAACGTTGCAAAAGATTTAATAAAATGTATCTACTTTTTAAATACAAGTCTATTGTATGGGGGGTCCCTTTCAAAACTTCATTTTACTTTCATTATGCGTTGTTACAGTAAGTATTACTCACTTCCTAGTTAAAATTTCATGTTTCTAAGTACGGTTCAAGAGATACAGTGATTTACTATAGGAGATAGCTACACTTTTGGTAACTATCGCCAGGAAGGCTGATTCAGTATTAGGTGGATGCTGTAGAGCTCTCCACTGATGACTGCAGTGAAGGTCTGACCGCATCCTGATGGGTCTTTCACTAGGTATGGCCGCTCAAAGACGTGTTATGGTTACCAAAAACGAATCATGACTAGAAAGGCACACACTAGAAATAATTATTAGCAATTATTAGATCGTCGCGTTTATTCCCTTCCGCCATATATTTATTAGCAATCAATGTGACAATCTAATAATTGCTAATAATTATTCCTAGTTTATAAGTTTATCACATCTTTGAGAGGTGATATCTAGTGAAGAGTCCGATGAATAGTGTCAGTTTTTATACTGTTTACATAGGTTCTGCGCATACTTTAATACTGTAAAGGAATCAGCCTTTCTAGTTATAGTTCATTTTTGGTAACCACACGTCTTTGAGTGGCCATATTTATAACTAATTCGTGAAAATATTAACTGTCCAGCTATTGCGGTTGATGAAATAGGTAGGTACAGCCTTCTACAGGTTGCCCGACAGAGACAGGCGGATGGATGGACGGACACCGGAGGCTCTCCCTAAGTTCCAAAAACGTTAAAAACTCAAATGAAACACATCTAACGGATTATTAAATAATCAGAATCATAAATTGCTGGCGCGCGAAATGTCAGCAGGAATAGATTCCAATTTTGCTGGATACACATTTATCCCGGCTTAGGGTTACCACTTACCAGGTGCAAAGTTGAACTCCCGAGAAAATTCCTGATTTTCACAGACAAGTCCTATATACCGATATAGCAATCGGTTACTTTAGTTCTTCTGGGGATCTCTTCATGCTTTTTGATCGCGCAAAGAAACGTCTCGCTTTCTCCATCGCCCGCTGAGTGACCCTGAGCTTTCTTATGAGTTAGCGACCAATTCTCGCATCCGTACCTATGTCATCACTGGCAACACGCACTGCTCGAAGACTTTGGTCTTCAGGCACTGAGAAATCTTGGACGAGAAGACATCTCGAAGCTTCCCGAACGCTGCCCAGTCGAGTTGGATTCGGCGGCTCTAAGTAATGGTAAGTTGATTACGTTGATTTGTGAAATTGTTTAAAAAAGATTAGGGTTTTGCCGGTAGGGTGGTAACTAGCCACGGCCGAAGCCTCCCACCAGGTCAGGCAAGAGAAAATTTTAAATTCCCAAATTGACTCTGCCGGAGATCGAACCCGGGACCTCCCACGTTTAAGACAACAGCGCTCAACGCTGCGCCAGGGAGGTCGTCAAAAGTATAAATAAATACATGAATAAAAGAAAAACTTATGAAAAACTGAACAATCCTAAGATTTCCTAAATCCTATTCCACATCCTATGCTCAGGAACTCAGGATATCCTGAGTTTTTGAGCGCACATGTGTGTCCTGTCAGGGCACATCCTGAGCTATGGTTACCCTATCCCGGCCCCAATACTCCGCCGATATGTCATGCGACTAATATATTTTTTCAATAACGATGCAATTTCGATGAATCATCGATATACGAGGGACATTTATTCATAGATAGAAAATTGTTTGCGCGGAAAAACATAATGTGGTAACATATTAAATCTATAATTACCTATATATTAATGAATCCCTATTTCCCTTGGTTGCATCACGCGTGAACGGCTGGACCAATTTCGCTAATTTTTTTTTGTTGTATAGATGAGGGCCTGGAGAGTAACATAGGCTATTTTTTATCCCGGATAATTAAGGAGTTCCCGCGGGAATAACAAAAAACTTAAACCACGCGGACGAAGTCGCGGGCATCAGCTAGTTACATATAAATACTGGTGATAGATACATAGATGACTTGAGTTTAAACTAGGTACAACTTTATTATGTGTATTTAAATTGTTGGTGTCGCGATTAGCAAGCTCCACTCTGTAGGTACGGATCCTACACTCATGACTCATGTGCTGGGTACACCGAGTAGTAAAATATGGTCTGTGGCTGGGTACAACCATACAGACACCGAGTAGTATGGTCTGTGCATACAGATGACTGACTCGGCGGCCGAACTCATTTTCATGCCTGTTTAGTTTTAGTTTATTAACAGACTTCCAAAAAAGGAGGAGGGTGCTCAATTCAGCGCGTAAGTAAGTATTTTGGGTCAAAATCAGACAGGTGAGCATTATGCTTCTGACAAAGCTTTTCTCAATAAATAACATGATATTACTAAAATATTTATTTCAAAATAAAGGTTCTATGCATAATTACAAGGCACTTAGCATATTTCTTTTCTATAATAATGTTTTATTTGATTTTAAGCAGAAAAAGGTCTAAATAGTCATTCCGGGAATGCGTCCTTATACCAAGTTTCATAGTTTCAGACAAGTCAAAAATGTTTACAATTACGACTTAAAATTAACATATTTTAATATTAGCTTTGAAAATCATCAAATTAAGAATATACGTATAAATTACATTAATACCAGTTTAATTTCTTCTTATTTTGGCTATTCAAATGCTGTCTGACGTTTATTAAATCATTCCGTGAACGCGGTGGTTAACGATCTATGTAATTAAAACAACACACGCTAGGTGGCATTAGGGAGCAACAGTATGAAGTTCACTAGTCAAAGCAAAAGACGTGTGTCGTGTTTACGGAAAAAAATAATTGATTTTGCTGGTAAGTACTTTTTAATTTGATATATGTGAAGCGTACTTTAATTCCCTGTCACTACGGGAACGCTGTTTGGTGATTAGTTTTTCGAAAATTTGCATACTTTTTGCAAAATTATTATAAAAATTACAGCTCACTTGTTCATAATCTCTAAAACCAATATCTAACATGGCGGCGTCAAGCGTGACATGAAAATATTTATCGAATCGTCATTTTGGGAACGGTCATTTCGGGAACGTTCTCGTATATGACGGGCGTTCCCGAAATGACGCGGGCGATCCTGAATTGTCAATTTTTGGGCAAAATGATGTTCTAATGCTTTTAGAAACATAATCATGCATAATTTTGGTTTTAGGTATCCATTTAGTACGAGTAACATGGAAAACGATAAAAATAAAGTGAAAAGGAAGTCGAAAAAACGATTAAAAGAGGACAGTATAGCTTATAAAAAATATCGTGAAAAGGTTAATGCAAGGAAGCGCAAGTTTTTAAATAAAATGACACCTGAACAAATAGATATGAAGAGACTGAAAGATAGGGAATATTACCAAAGAAAGAAAGCTGAAAATAAAGTTAAGACTGTTAGTGATATGACTAAAAGACAGAAGAGGAAACAGAGAAAGTTGTGGAGGATAAATTCTCAATATTTGTGCTGGTACATCGTACGGAAATGATAAGGAGAACTTCCACCCAAACATGATACGTCCAAAGACATTTTTGCTAGTAAATGTATCCACTGAAAATAAAAAAATTGAATACAGATACGTTGCAGTCGCTGACACCTCAGTTGATGAAGATGGTGAAATAAAAGTCACCTTTCTTCGTTGTCAGCGGAACTCTGCAAAAATATTTAAGTTGAACAAAATGATGTTGCATATGTCGCCTGTGAACAAGTAGTTAAAATTTTACCCACACCGAAATTGCAATAAAAAGTCGTAGCTATTATTGTTTTGATGAAAATATGGATATATTCGAAAAGTAGATTATTGCTAGACTTTAAGGTCGAACTTTGATACTCAAGTTACTTTGTGATATTATGTGATTATAAATATAATGTTTCTATTCCTAATGTCTGTCTATTTTAAAACTACAAAGTTTATATTTTGATTTAAGCATTGATGTGCAAGAAATCTTAATGATAGTGTGCAATTAGCATTTGTTAATGTTGTTGATTGAAACCTACAAAGTTTATTATTAGATTTAAAGTTTAAATTTTGGTACTCATGTTCCGTTCCTCATTCCTTAAGTACAAATAAAGGTATAATACTGTAAATGTATATTATTTTCATGCCTAAAATATGCCAAAAACCGGGCGTTGCGTTCATTTAGAGAACGTCAACGTCATTTATGGAACTTCATTGTCATTTTGGGAACACTCCCATCATTTCCGGGAACATCACAAAAACGGCAAATAAATCACTAATAAGTAATGCTATAGTTAAATCTTGCATATACAACATGAAATGACCTTGAAACTTTTGTATTTATATTATTAATATATAACGTAGTGCAAACATGTATACAATAAAATGAAATTTTGGAGCGAAATTTACAACAATTGAGAATTTATGGAGAGTAATTTGAAAAATAAGTGTTTTCATTATAAAAATATACAAAATAACAACATTTTCCGATTTAGGAACAGGTTAATTACAATTTCTTGAAGGTGATTCTTAAATACGTTGGTTATATTATTATTTAAAAAATATTTAAAAATGTTCCCGAAATGACTTTTGGCCCTGGCATTATTCTTATTAACTGGTAGAATTTCTAAAATACATATTTTTGTGCGTGCCTCTTCACAGGAAAGGTTCATGACAAATTACACAACAGACTCCACTTGTTAGTTTTCTTCAAAAGAAAACTTAATTTCTCAGATATTTGAAAACCTAAAATGCTCACCTCTCTGATTTTGACCATATATGTTTTTTTTTTTTTTAATGTATGTTACCGCATATCTCCGTGGTTTCCAAACCGATTCGAATTTTTTTTTCAGTGGTTAGAGGAAGCTCGCGAGATGGTCCCATAAAAAAATCTGACTCCAAATCCTCAATCCTGAAGCTGTAGGTATACCTACGACTCAAAGCTAGGGAGTTAGGCAGTTTTGATGGTGAATTCATATAGTATAGGTAGGAAGGCAGGTAGGTAGGTAAGTCACGTGTATACCTACGATTCAACTCCTCAACCCTGATGCTGCCAGGGTACACAACTCCTTAAAAATAGCGATTTAGGATTTTTTATGGGGAATTCATATTGTAGGTGTCAAGCAACGACTTCATACTTAAACCCAAGTCCCAACTCCTCAACTCTGATGCTGCAGGGTACTGCGCTCCTAAGCCGTGAGGATTAAGACTACACAAATAGTTAAAAATAAAAAAAAGACGTGTGGCACTCGGAGACTGCCGCGGTAAAGCTATTGCATAGCATTTTTTATCAACTTGCTATGACGTCTTGTGTTGTTGACTTCAAGTTATTGAAAATATAAAGGTGTCCAAGGGGAACCAAAAAACCTCTTTGCATTGAGGTTTTTTGATTCCCCTTGGACACCAGGACTATTGAAAACATAATTCTTTAAAATTATTTCGCCTTTATATTTTCAACAACTTGAAGTCAACAACACAAGTAGTCATAGCAACCAAAATCATCTTTTCATAAAAATAGTCTTTTTATTTTCAACAACTTGAAGTCAACAGCACAAGTAGTCATAGCAACCAAAGTGTTAGGTTTTTTTCGTTACGGAATTTCTGGATTCGGTCTCCACGCTTAAGGCCCGCGATAAAAGCTTAAAATTCTTTCCAAAAACCGACTTCCAAAGCTACTGTAAAGTAAAAAATAATTTTGATTTCTACACACTATGTTGAAGTCGGGCGAGTATAACAAGGATAGGCAAATTTGACGCGTCAGGCTTGCCCGATTCAACATAGTGTGTAGAAATCAAAATTATTTTTTACTTTAGAGTGGCTTTGGAAGTCGGTTTTTTGGAAAAAAAAATTATTATTTTATTTTTCATGTAGTATGTTACCGGGTCAAATAAGTTCGTGGGACTGTACGCTGTGCTAAAACTGTCCACTGCCTACAATCAATGCGCACAGGAATATGCCCGAGCATCGAGCCGCGTTTCTTAGTAAACACGTGCATTTCCTGGCACAGTATCTAATTCCTAATCACAGACACGGGTGGCCTAGAGGCCGGCTTTCCCCGGAAATTGTCCGCCCGACGATCACCGCACCCCGCTGGCGTTATTGTCATATTATCGTAGCTATCGATCTTTAGCATAACTACGTATTACTCCAGCATTTAACTACGTATTCGTGAATTACAGATTTGATTGTAACCAGAAAATGTTTGTAAGTACATTAACATTGTGAGATAAAAGAATGTTACGGAACAAATTAAATGTGAAAACCATAACCCATTCACAAAATGTTCACTGTCCGGCAAATATTTCACCGGGACTTAACATAGGGCACATGACGGGCAAAACGTAAAACCTTAGAATAGCTGAGAATAGGTACGGAGAGGAGGTACGTGGTAAAACCACAGAAATGGTGAAACTCCCGATAACGATTTCTCCAGCTGCGAGAACGTTGACAAATACCGTAATAAAGAGGCCCTCCGCGCGCTCCGCACGTTCGGAAAACCATTTACAAGGTTTATAAAGTAAAAAAATAAATAGGGTTATTTATAAATTTTATAATCCTTGAATCCTACTTTATTAGATTAAAAAAAAAAATTGGAGTGGAAAGGAGGAGTGTAAAGCACCACTCTAATATCCGCTGTTCTTTATAACCTTAATGCAGAGTTCATTCGAGTTTGAAAGAAAAATTCACGGGAAATGATTTAAATTGACCATAATCTATTGACTAAATTCGCACCGTCCAGCGAAAATTTCACCGGTACTTAACATAAGGCACATGGTGGGCAAAACGTAAAACTCCCGATTACGATCCCTCCAGCTGCAAGAGTCTTGACAAATATACCGCAATAAAGAGTCCCGTCGTGCGCTCCGGACGTTCGAGAAACCATATTTTACAAGGTTAATAAAATAGAAAAATAAATAGGGTTATTTATGATCCTTGAATCCTATTTTATTAGATAAAAAAAGAAATTTCGGAGTGGAAAGGAGGAGTGTAAAAAACCAGTCTAATATCCGCTGTTCTTTATGATCTTAGTGCAGAGTTAATTCGAGATGAGAAGAAAAAATTCTCAGAAAATGATTTAAACTGACCATAATCCATTCACAAAATTCGCACCGTCCGGCGAATATTTCACCGGGACTTAACATAAGGCACATGGCGGGCAAAACGTAAAACTCCCGATTACGATCCCTCCAGCTGCGAGAGTCTTGACAAATACCGCAATAAAGAGTCCCGCCGCGCGCTCCGGACGTTCGGAAAACCATTTACAAGGTTTATCGGCGCTATGGAAATAATAACCGGAGCCGTTATCCGCCTAAACGATCTCATTCCAAATTATTGTTATCCCCCAAACATTCATTTTTATTGAGCATTTTTTTTATCGGCGACAGCTACAACCTTGACTACAGCCCTACGGCCTGGTCCGCGAAATCCATTTTCATATTCATACTAGTAAAAATATAATTGAAATAGATGATGCTCGCGACTTTTCCCGCTTAGATTTAAAATCCCCGGGAACTCTGTATTTTCCGGGATATTCCAAAACTAAACTCCTAAACCAGCAGGGCGACCGCGTATCTTTTGCATCAATCATTGATAGGTACATCGCAATCACCGCTGATTGGCTGAATTTATGGTATTCTTGCTGCGTCAATGGATTTCGTCCAATAGTGGAAGAGTGTTTACCAATCAGAGGTGATTGCGATGTATCAATGATTGATGCTAAAGATACCTACGCGGTCGCCCTGCTGGTCCTCAACAATATCATGGTCCTCAACTAAACCGTTGTCTATTGTTTTGGTTTTGTTGCGATATCTCAAACTTATGCCGACAAATTTCCAATTTGGAATAGGTATTAAGCACCCCTCATATTTTTCAAATTTTAACGATTATAAAGCCCGTTTTAAAAAACCGACATCAGCTAAGAACAGGTTCAATTAATGCTATATACTAGCTGATACGATACTACTAGCTGATGCCCGCGACTTCGTCCGCGTAGATTGAGGTATTTTGGTTCCCGCGGGATCTCTTCAATTTTCCGGTATAAAAAAATACTACAAACTTTCGCGTTTATAATATTATGATGTTAAAGTATGATATTGTTCAATGGATGCTTAAGATTGGTATAAGTCTATGTCACCCTAGGCTTTGTAGGAACTAACAGATGCGCATAAATGCAAGAAAGCAAATTTATTTATAGAATATACTTACCTATGCCTAATAATTTTTGGTAAAACAGTTTTTCACGCCCTTTCATGAAAAAGAGGCCCAAAATCATCGTCTAATTTTATTCAGCGTAAGGCAATAAAGACGCGCACGAGACAAAGGCCACTCGGTACGGAAACGCCGGCGCGGGCCGAATTCAAAGAAAACCTGAGAGAATTATGAAATTTCGGTAAAAGCTTTTGTCCCCATCCCGCCACTGTCAGTTATCGCCTATTGTTGGACACAGTTGACGCGGGACGGACCGGGACGCCGTTATTGCACGCAAATAGAAATCCAACCAATTTTTAAATCGACTTCAAAAAAGGAGGAGGTTCTCAATTCGTCGGAATCTTTTTTTTATTTTTTTATTTTTTATGTATGTTCCCCGATTAATCGAAGACGCCTGGACCGATTTTGAAAATTTATTTTTTGTTTGAAAGGGTATACTTCAAAGGTGGTCCCATATAAATTTTATCGACATCGGTCGAGCGGTTTTAAAATATCAACAATAAAATAAGTACTTTGTATAGCGTGTGCTTGTTGTTGTAAAGTTGGCGCGGGAGTTTGAAGTCGGTTGTTTAAAAAAGAATTTTTAATATTATAAACTAGATGAAACCTGTCTGTATATTTACAATGTCGCGCTGCGCTTCATAGATTTTTTAAATAAGTTAGATATTTTGCTATGGAATAAGCTTCCACCTGCTAGGTCTGTCTCTCTGCGTCGTATTCCTCACCAGTGAGGGTCGTGAGTCGTGACCCCTTTCCATTAATCAAATAAGGAGGTTTCTTGGGATAATAATGCGGTGGGTTCCCAGTTCCCACGTCCTTCGCATACCTATACTTACGACTCGACTATATAAGAGTATTTAAACTCTTAGAGTTTTTGTAACGACTATAATCAGATGTTAGTGATAATAACCGGGACCGACGGCGTGCTCTCCGAGGCACGGAGGATACGAAAAGGCCAAATTTGCACCTTTCACCCATCCAGTTAACGACTTGGGTCAACATTGCTTAACATTCACAATCGACTGATATGCGGTGTCACAACTATAATAGGCCTATTATAGGCCACTAATCTAACCTAAGTATACTACTGGGTATTCGCCGGTTCTACCCCACTCGGCCGTGGTGCTCCAATGGTCAATCCTTCCCAGACCAAAACTAAAAAAAAAAAACATGTTTGGTATTTTTTTACAATATTACCTATAACGAACCCTACATCGTTAACTAATTGCTAATCACCTCACTCATTAATTGCTTGCTCATTGCTTTCTTGTATGAGATTCAAAGGAAACTTCTTATCTATCATGACTACAATTTATTCTCTTTTAAATGATAACTTAAATAAACTACTAACCTAACTATTATATATGCCACTCATCCCTCAAACCTGCCTGCTACCTGCTAGGTATGTCCCTCAAAACTAAAAGCTATATACATACTCGTACATATTTTAAGGGGCGGATAAACTAATTTTAAACTAACTATAAAACCGGCCAAGTGCGAGTCGGACTCGCGCACCGAGGGTTCCGTACTCAAGAAGTAGGTATAATTACCTTTGTTAATGAACCGCAAAACTAACTTTGTTTGTAGAGGTTTACTGTTAATATCAAAAAATTACGTTTGTTGTATGGGAGCCCCCCTTTAATATTTACTTTATTGATATTTAATTATTTATTTTGAAAGGTAATATACAAGTTAATATTCTGTGAAAATTTGAACCGTCTACCTGTTACCGTTTTTAATATTGAGCAAAAAAATACGAAAAAAACACGTTTATTGTATGGGGACCCACCTTAATATATATATTTTTTTAATTTTTAGTATTTGTTGTTATAGCGGCAACGGAAATACATCATTTGTGAAAATTTCAGCTTTCTAGCTATCACGGTCTATGAGATACAGCCTGGAGACAGACAGACAGACAGACAGACAGACAGACAGACAGACAGACAGACAGACAGCGGAGTCTTAGTAATAGGGTCCCGTTTTTACCCTTTGGGTACGGAACCCTAAAAAAAACGCTAGCAACGCATTGGCGCATAGTTACAATTTCATATCATCTGATGCATTCCAATCTAAAAATACTACGTACGAGTAAGTTACAGATTAGGTATTATATAATTCTCAATTGAATTAGTTCTTTTCTGAATACGTTTTCCGTTCCATTCTATTCCGACCATTCATTCCGAAGCTGCCCATTCACAATTGTTTTTGTCGGCATTCAGGTGCCTTTAGCTGAATAACAGCTCCCCAATAGCAATTAACTTGCCATGATCATTAGTAGACTGTTTCCATTCGACTCGCGTACACCCTATTTCCTTTACATAGAATTAACACTCTATTATACACTTACTAGATTTTGCCCGCGACTTCGTCCGTGTGAAGTGTTTTTGGAATCCACGTTTGCTTTTCCGGGATAAGAAGTAGCCTATGTCCTCCCTCGACATGCAAACTAACCCTGTACCTTGTACTGTATGTCAAAATCGGTTGAACAGAGTTGCCGTGAAAGCGTAGCAGACAGACATACTCTCGCATTTGTAATATAATAATATAGTATAGGTAAGGATTTAAGCTTGAAATATCTAGGTACAATCGTATTTTATCAATTCTTGGCAGTTCTCACATGGGTAGTAAGATGATTCAGTATAAGAAGCGAGCAAATCTGCAAGGAATATGGCAAGTTATTTTTAAGCTATACCTACGTACCTACTATTTAATAAATAAGCCCTTTATTCTGAATGAACAAAGATAAGGAATTTGACAGTTAGTTTATAAGATATCTCGTAATTCAGACTGCCTCTTGGCATAGGCCTCCTCTAGCATTTTCCATTGGGTTCTGTCTTGCGCTACTCTTCTCCAATGGTGTCCAGCCGTGAGCCTCAAGTCATCTGACCATCTCACTTGTTGACGTCCTCTACCTCGATTGCTGTCTCTGGGGTACCAGTCGCAGATGGTTGTACTCCATTTGCCTTGCCTATCTCTAATTATGTGGCCGGCCCATCTCCATTTCATTTGGTCTATTCGAGTGAGAATGTCAGTTACTTTGGTTTTTACTCTTCTTTCTTTCTTCTTCTTCTATTGTGCTACTTTTTATTTTGTCTTTTCTCCTTATTCCTGTCATGCCTGCCATGCCATGTTCCTGTCATATAGGTACCTAATAAACGTACTATTTATTAGGTACCTATTCTGGGACTATACTCCAAATTGCTTTCTACATCGTCGTACCAAAACGCTTAACCGCTATAGAGTGGTAATTGGTACGGCCGAAGCTTCTACCTGACGAGACCAGAGAGGACTAAGAAATCCTAGAATTTTCCACTTCTGTCAGATAGTCTATCGGTTGACGATAACGATGACGAAGATTAGTAAAGGTCTAGCCTCACTACAGATGTACGGCGCGGCGCGGCACGTAGCGGCAGATATTCTTTGTATGAGTTTGTATGGAGCTGGGCCCACTTATGCGACGTGGCACAGAGATGCACTGCGGTCTACGACATAATAGTACAAAGAACACTTGCCGCTACGTGCCGCTGTTTGTCTGTAGTGGGGCTATTACCTTAACATATTAATTAACTGAAATTAACCGCAGCCATGTAATAAATTCAGCCATCAGTAAATAACCAGCACGGTATAATAGAAATGAATAGGATTAACTCTCAAAATCATCCGCTAATCACATTATGCGAAAGATGAGCGGGGTATAATCTGCCCTTTGCCTTTAGGCGATCAGCGGATCAGATGGTTTTTACACGCTAAGATATTTTTAAAATTCCTTCCTAAGATTCATTCCTTTAAGTTTGAGCACAAATAGATTACGGACCAAAACAGATTACGGACCGAATAGGGGTATGGGTTTAATATAACTTCCATGCCCCTAACAGGTTAGCCCGCTACCATCATCACTTACCATCAGGTGAGATCGCAGTCAAGGGCTAACTTGTAGTGGATAAAAAAAAAAAAAATTTACCTTTTTTCTATCTACTACAAGTTATCCCTTGACTGCGATGCACCTGACGGCAAATCTGGTGGAGTGTAAGTTGGTAGCGGGA
The DNA here is from genome assembly GCA_963932025.1 of Erebia epiphron. Taxonomy (NCBI): domain Eukaryota; kingdom Metazoa; phylum Arthropoda; class Insecta; order Lepidoptera; family Nymphalidae; genus Erebia; species Erebia epiphron. The sequence continues at coordinate 2,805,017 of OZ009946.1, forward strand.
TAATCTGTTAGGTTTCTACTTGGCATAGTACCGGAACGCTAAATCGCTTGGCAGCACGTCTTTGCCGGTTGGGTGGTAACTAGTCAAGGCCGAAGCCTCGCACCAGGCCAGACCAGGGCATATAATGAATTTAAAATCTCCAAAAAATGTTTTGTTTGAACATGTCTTAATTCATCATGTCTTAATTAGCCATTTCTGAATTTTCTCTGGTCTGGTCTGGTGGGAAGCTTTGGCCGTGGCTGGTTAGTAGTTACCACCCTACCGGCAAAGACGTACCGCCAAACGAGTTAGCGTTCCGGTACGATGCCGTGTAGAAACCGACTAGGAGTATGGGATTCTGTGGTATGGGATTAATATTTTAATTGCCATACCCCTAACAGGTTAGCTCGCTACCATCTTAGATTGCATCGTCACTTATCATCAGGCGAGATCGCAGTCAAAAGTAATATTTCTAGTGTTGAATTTGACTACCTCTATACCAAGCCGTCTTAAATTTTATAGGATTGTTTCTACGCGACATCATACTGGAACGTATTTATAATAATTACTTAGTAGAGGCACAGGCCAATTATTACACTTATTTATTTATCTACTCCAGCATCGAAAAGTTCCAATTTCGAATTTGACAACTATATCGAATTGAACCCTCTTTCGTGTTTGCTTCTCATAACGATACAGTTCGTTGTATGGGAGCTGTATCGTTATGAGTCGTAGCTGTATCGATATGGTTATCTTCATAAATAGGATACGTATAGCTTAGCGGCTCTGGGTTCTGGCACTTTTGGTTTTTATCTATTTAAATAAAATTCAAAGTCCTGACTGACTGACTTATATATCAACGCACAGCCTAAACCGCTAGGGTTAGAGACTTGAAATTTTGACAGTAGCTTCCTTTTGTAACGTAGGCGCTCACTAAGGAAGGATTTTTCAAAATTCCACCCCTAAGGGGGTGAAATAGGGGTTGAAAGTTTGTATGAAAGTCCGTCATTTCTCAAGTTATAGCCATAAAACTTAGTATATGAGCTGCGGGTTGAAAATGAAGAAATACGTGTTTCACAGTTTTTGAAAATTCGACCCCCAAAGGGGTGAAATAGGGGACGATAGTTGGTATGAAAGGCCTTCTTTTCTCAAGATACTATTCAAGTTATATCAATGAAACTTGGTATTTTGACTTTCGGTAAAAAATAAAGAACTACGTGTGTCACAGTTTTTCAAAATTTTACCCCTGAAGGGGTAAAATAGGGAATATTGAAAGTTTACATGAAAGTCTTTCATTTCTCAAGTTATAGCCATGAAAGTTGGTATTTGGTATTCTGGTTTAAAATAAAAAATACGTGTTTCACAGTTTTTGAAAATTTTATCCTCAAGGACGTTAAATAGAGTTTGTCTTTCAATCACGCCACAGCAGAGCAATAGCAGAGCAGACGTGATTTCTTGCATGGGTATAGATGAGGACCTGGAGAGTGACATATATTTATTTTATCCCGGAAAATTAAGGAGTGCCTGTGGGAATTAAAAAACTTAAGCCACGCGAACGAAGTCGCGGGCGTCCTAATTATAAAGACGTCCTTGTCGTAGATAAAATCTTGTATGCAACTGTACGTAATTAGTCATTACGATACAGTTCCATAAATAGCTATTATCATATTATCATACTATTAACAATATAAATGCGAAAGTGTGTTTGTTTGGTGGCTTGTCCTTCAATCACGCCGCAACGGAGCAACGGATCGTCGTGATTTTGGCATGCGTATAGTTGAGGACCTGGATAGTGACTTAGCTTTTTATCCCGGAAAATTAAGGAGTTCCCGCGGGAATCAAAAAAATTAAACCACGCGGACGGAGTCGCGGGCATCAGCTAGTTTATAATAACTAGTACGGTACAGGTGATTTACACATATTATTTATATTAAATAATATCAATTTATTTATTATCTTTGTCATAAAGATTAAAACGAAAACACTTCATTGTGTTCGTGTTGTTAAGGTTACCTTTATATTGAGACCGCTAAGGGGTACCGGTTGTTATGTCACCGTAAGATTGTAAAAACCGTTAGATTATAATCTAACTCGCGAAATTGTTAACTGTCGAATGATTACAATATAATGGATTATTTTTTTTAACTGCCTCGTTGGTCTAGTGGTTATCATGTTCGACTGCGGCTGACGAGGTCCCGGGTTCGAGTCCCGGGTCGGGCCATAATTAAGTGTTGGGTTTTTCTAATTAGAAATTCTCAGTACTAGCCCGGAGTTAGGAAGTTGGCGGTGTTTCACCCCCGTGCCTCGGAGAGCACGTTAAGCCGTCGGTCCCGGTTATTATCACTAACATGATAATAGTCTTTAAAGCCCGCCAACCCGCATTGGAGCAGCGTGGTGGGTCTAAGCTCTAATTCCCTCTCTCCTATGAGAGAGAAGGCCTGTGCCCAGCAGTGCGACGTTAATGGGCTGTAGTGGTGGTGGTGGTGGTGGATTATTTTTCGGTAGATTGTAATCTGTTAGGTTTATTAACCCGATAGAACCTAAGTGATTACCACTAGATACTTGATTATTTAGGTCTAACCCTAACCTAACCTACAAGAAAGAACCAAGAAAACGTAAATACAATGAATATTTCAAAAATTGACACTTAAAACATTGAACGGTTCACAATCTTTCGACTGTTTACTACCTATCTATCGAAAAAAAAAAGCGTTAGATTACAATCTTACGGTTTTTACAATCTTACGGTGACATATAATATACCTAATTAATTACCTCATCTTCAATGGCGGTAACAATAGGTAATTGTTAGATTTCCACGCCGCTGAGCCGACGCAATCCAACCTTTGGGTAATATTCCTGGGGCCAAACTTCCAACGCTTACAACCATATTGTTTCATTATTGTTGACTTTAGTGTTTTAGAATTATAATAATCCTTATTTTGGTCAAGGTACGTGACATCAAACTGTAATCATACTAATATTATAAATGCGAAAGTGTGTTTGTTTGTTGGTTTATCCTTCAATCACGCCGCAACGGAGCAACGGATTGACGTGACGGCATGAGTATAGTTGAGGACCTGGAGAGTGACATAGGCTACTTTTCATCCCGGAAAATTAAGGGGTTCCCGCGGAAATAACAAAACACTTAAACCACGCGGACGAAGTCGCGGGCATCAGCTAGTACGTTGTAAATGTCCAACGTGTTGGACAATATGAAGCCCACTAAGCTTTTTCTAGCTTTTGATCGGCTCGTTTGCTATTCATATCAAAAGGCCCTATTCACAATAGCTTTAATTTTACCATAGATTAATTATAATACCAAGTATAGATTGCTAACTCCCTTATAAAATGTTTTCTAGGGTAATACTATCGTTAGATGGCGCTACCATCTAGCTAGATGGTTTGAGGTTTTTTGGTTCCCGCGGGAACTCTTTAATTTTCCGGGATAAAAAGTAGCCTATGTGCTATTCCAGACTATCATCTATCTCTGTGCCAAATTTCAGCCAGATCCGTTCAGCCGTTGGGGCATGATTGAGTAACAAACATCCATACATCCATACATCCATACATCCATCCAAACTTTCGCATTTATAATATTAGTTAGTAAGATAAGATGGACTACCATCGACCACCAAAAAGATCATGACGCTTGAGATGCAAAATCATCGGATAGCAAAACTGGAGGACATATGCAAGAGACATAGATAGATGGAGAAATCGACTGGAGCAGTCCTGGGCCCACAAAAGGCTGTAGCACCGATGATGAGGCAAGGGCGGATCCAGCTTTGGCGCCAGGGGGGGGTCACATAGTCGTGGTTAAGACGCAAGAACTTATAATTTAATTTTGATTATAATAGATACAAGTATATTTAAATGACAAAATCAATTTTTCTTTTACGTCTTCTACCGAAACGCGTTATCACTTCATCTACTTCAATGGGTACGTTTTTATGGACGTTGAGAAGTGCCAGTCCGGTTAGATGTTCTTCAACCATGGAAGCTCTTAGCCACGATTTGATTTTTCGTAACGTAGAGAACGATCTTTCCGCTGTCGCTACACTAACAGGTAGTGTAGCCTTAATACATAAAAAAATTGTTATATTAGGAAACATCTCAATATCGCAATTTAAAGATTCCCGGGGGAACTCTTCAATTTTCCGGGATAAAAAGTAGCCTACGTCCTTCCCCGGGACACAACCTATCTCTGTACCAAATTTGAGTAACAAACATCCATACATCCATCCAGACATCCATCCAGACATCCATCCAAACTTTCGCATTTGTAATATTTCTTTGATATTTGATTATTTGATTTGATTTGATATTTGATTTGATTAAATATTGAAAGTACTTAAATAAAATCTATAAAAAATCTATAAAATCAGTATGTTTAACAATTTTACTTAGTGGTTCACCTAGGACCTGGACCCAGCCCAGGGGGGGGTCATGACCCCCATGACCCCCCCCCCCCCCTGGATCCGCCCTTGTGATGAGGAGAGGAGAAAACCCGCACCGAAATTCGCTCGGGAGGACATTATAAACTTCTTCGAAAACAATAAAAGAGAGTTTCAAAATTCGACTTGTTTCGCTTTATTCTCGATTCTGTTTTGGCTTAGGAATTGGCCGTGGTTTGACCGATTTCAATGTTTGTTTGACATGTCGATTCTACGTAATTAGGGGAAGGTGAGGTATAATGATTTCCTTAAGGGAAAAACTTAACTGTGGGTAAAATTGAAGGACAAATCACAAGATTTCTATTGTTGGAGGTAGTGAATTTACTTAACTTTGTAACTGCATACTTATTTTTTATTATATGTAAGTAGTTTTTTTGTATAAGAGGGTTTTTTAAAAGTTTGCTAAAGGATCATTTTATACACACCTATGTATAAAATGATCCCTGTGGTAGGGGTAAAATAATCCCAGGGATCATTTTAAATCATAAGTTAATAAATATCAGTGAAATAAAACACTCAGCTGTTTATTTTAATCATATGTATCGTTTATAACAATTGAAGTATGTAAGCAAGTTACACAAAACTTTGGCAGTCTTCTTGTTTCATTCGAGATCTTTTGTTTATAATTATAGGCTACTTTATCAACAAACTAAACATTAAACATTTAAACAAACTTTTAAAAGATTAGCAAAATTAACAACATGCCTAGTCAAGCAAAAAATAAACAAATAAACTCGTCTTCTAAAAAAAAAACACAAATAATACTCATCTCTATCAAAGGTTTTTATAAATGTCAAAAATCAAAATGCAAAATCAACTCTTTGATTAAAAAATAATAATTTTCTTATCAGGAACTTAGAAATAGCCCTATAGCCTTAATTTTTTTTTCACACTATCATATTCATCACTAGACAGGCAAATATCACAAGTAAAGTCACCTTCATCGTCACTATCTACACCCGCACAAGCCTCATGTCCCCATTTAAGACACACAACGCACCTAATCCACCCTTCGCCTTTGTTGTCTTTGGAGTAGCTTTCAGTACAAAAGAGGCATTCGGTATCACTTTCCTCTTCAGAAGAATCTGACCTATTTTGGTTTTTTTTTCCCTTTTTCTTTCCGCCTCCTTTTCCTTTCTCAAATCCTTTTCCTTTCCCACCACCTTTTCCTTTATCGTTCCGTTTATTGGTCACCGTTTTCTTTATTTTATTCGCTTCTTTAAGGGCTTTCCTTTGCTCTATATCTGCTTTCTTTTTGGCTTCCTCTTCAAGGTATTTTTTGTAGGGTGTGCTGGTCAGTACTGATGTGTCTACTTTTATTTGTCTCGCACTCGCTCTTTTTCCAACTATCTTTGGTGTTGGTCGTACTTCCCTGGGTGAAACAACACCAAAAGATGAAGACCAATGCTGAAGACCAACTTGGGACGTGCCCCTAAAAGTATCAAAACGCCAGAATGTCTTGATGCTGCGGTGACGGCTGTCACCGAGGGGGTGATAACCGCCTTCGAGGACAGCTGTCCCCTAAAGGTCAGGACAACGAAGCGAAAGGCGCCGTGGTGGAGCTCAAAACTAAAGCGGCTCCGTGACAAAACACGGAAACTCTTTAACAGGGCCAAGAGAACCAAGGAGTGGGAGACTTATAGGAAGGCCCTGACGGAATATAGCAAGGAAATCAGAAGGGCCAAAAGAGCATCATGGAGGAAATTCTGCGAGGAAATTGATAGTTTACCTCAAGGCGCTAGACTCCATAAAATGCTCGCTAAGGCCAACTCTAACCCTCTGGGTCTTTTAAAAAAACCAGATGGATCGTTCACTTCTAACGAGAAGGAAACTCTTGAGTTATTGGCCAGTACGCACTTCCCGGGGGCTGTTTCTCTTGAAGACAGGAATACTTTGGCGAGCACTCCCAGCAGACCTCGAGCAGAGGACTGGAAGAGAGCTGCCATTGTGTTCAGACCCGGAGCTGTGAAGTGGGCTGTTAACTCCTTTAACGCAAACAAATCCAGTGGGATGGATGGTATCACGCCTCTTCTCCTGCAGAAAGGTGTGGACCTGCTAATCCCACTCCTGGTTAAGATCTTCAGGGCTAGTTACGCCTGGGGATATATACCAGACTCTTGGACTAAAGTAAAAGTCATATTCATACCGAAAGCGGGAAAGAAGGACTACGAATTGCCGAAGTCCTTTAGACCAATAAGCCTCTCCTCATTTCTTTTAAAAACAATGGAGAAGGTGCTTGACAGGTATCTAAGGGATGCGCTTCTAATTGAGAGACCCATTCACCATACCCAGCATGCCTACTGCAAGGGGCGGTCCACGGAAACTGCCCTGCTCAACCTTGTTGACAAGATTGAAAAGGCACTGGAGGACAAAGAAATCGCTCTTGCGGCTTTCCTGGATATTGAAGGCGCATTTGATAACACCCCCATCCGCACACTGGTGGGCGGGCTGACTAACAAACAGGCCGACACGACTACCATCAGGTGGGTGGAGGCAATGCTTTCAAACCGCATAGCCAAGCTTGAGCTAAATAACGTCTCTGCGGAGGTGCTCACGACGAGGGGATGCCCACAGGGGGGCGTGTTATCGCCTCTGCTGTGGACTCTTGCCGTTGACCAGCTTCTGCAGAAGATGGCTGTGCTCCGTATTGACACTCAGGGATATGCCGATGACCTGGTAGTCACGGTGCGAGGGAGCTGTCAAAGCATGCTCTCGCACCTTATTCAGAGAGCACTCCTCATCATCGATAAATGGTGTAGAGATAACGAGCTAACTGTAAATGCGGAGAAAACAGTTATAGTTCCATTCACTAGGAGGCACAACCTCGACAAGCTCGAGTCGCCTAAGCTAAACAATAAGAGTATACCATTTTCAACAGAGGTTAAGTACCTGGGAATTACCTTAGACCAGAAACTAACCTGGAACACACATGTTGATGGTGTACTCAAAAAGGCCAAAATGGCACTAGGAGTCTGCGGTCGTTTAGCAGGGGACAGATGGGGACTAAAACCAAAAGTCACCTTCTGGCTCTACACAGCGGTGGTGAGGCCAATGATAACCTACGCCTCAGCAGTCTGGTGTAGCAAAACGACACAGATTACTACCCAGAATAAGCTTGGCAGCCTTCAAAGAACCGCCTGCCTGCTTATTACTGGAGCTATGAACACATCGCCAGGAGCAGCCCTGGAAGCTCTTCTAAATTTACCTCCTCTCCACATATTTCTGAGGAAGGAGGCGAGAATGAGTTTATACAGGATCACCTGCCAAAGGAAGGAAAACTGGATCTCCCGGGCACTGAGGGACTTTCATAACTCGTTGCTTGAGATCCCGATTTTAGGAATGCCATCCGATATGATGGCCCCTAAACACTACTTCCAAAGGCCCTATAAGGTAGAAATTCCGGATAGGGATGACTGGCTAAACAACAGAATCACTTGGCCATCGGGCAGCATCAAATGGTACACCGATGGCTCGAAGTCGGGCAAGGACGTAGGTTGTGGAATTTATGGAGAGAAACCCCGGGCTAAGCTCTACCGTAACCTGGGAGTCTACTCATCCATATTCCAAGCGGAGGTTTACGCCATAATAATTTGTGCGGAAACTATCCTGCAGGAGAACTACGGCAACAAAACTATCTACATCCACTCGGATAGCCAGGCAGCTCTATCAGCCTTATCGTCAGAGGTAATTACCTCCAGACTGGTTGACTGCTGCAGGGACAAACTAACCACCCTGGCCCGTAGCAACAAGGTGGTTCTTCGCTGGGTTCCAGGGCATATGGGTATAGCCGGAAATGAAAACGCCGATACCCTGGCTAAAACGGGCGCTAAGGTAAGGCAGATCGGACCAGAGCCGGTCTGCGGTATACCTAAAAGCCTGGTGCAGCTCACCCTGCTAACCTACTGCTTCTATGAAACACTCACTCGGTGGAGAAACTTACGTGGTCTAAACCATTCAAAGGCGCTAGTCAGAACCTTCAATAAGAAGGCCGCCTCCGAGGCGCTAGCGCTCAGCAGGAAAAACCTACGCATTTTAGCACGAGCTTTAACAGGTCACTGCGGTCTTAACAGACACATGTTTAACCTTAAGCTTAGGGACACGGATATCTGCAGACTATGCCAGGAATCCTGTGAGACTCCGATGCATATTATCTGCCAATGTCCCGCTCTAATGCATAAACGAAGCATCCATCTGGGCAAACATATTATTAACCCAGAGGATGCTTCCCGTATTCCAGTCAAGAAAATGCTGCTGTTCCTGACTGAAGCAGACATTGGCGAGGAAATTTAAAAATGGAGGTCATATCACAATAGATCGGAAACGGTCGCAGTGATACAGGACACAAGGGACTGAAACCTCAAAAGGAAAAGAAGAAGAAGAAGAACACCAAAAGATGTGGATGGAAATCCAACAGCCAAAGCTGGAGGTAATCTTCCAGTACATTCAGACGTTGAGGTATTTTTTGAGAAGGATGGTGTTTGCCGCGATGACTGTGGAGATTCTTGAGTCAAAGTTTGAAGTGGAGACAGCTGAGGTGCTAAATGAATGGGTTCTTGGACATCCACTTGTAATGGCTGTAGTGTTTCAGTTTCTGGATTCCTCGCTTGAGGAGAAGGTATTTGCACGATTTCTGCTAATGGGGGACTTGACGTCCCAGGGATTGGAATGGGAGGTTCTACCGAGTCATTGTCAACATCCATTTCAGTCGTTTCAGCTGCAATGAAGTCCACATTAGTGAAAATGTCAGGATTGAATGGATATATTCCTGTTTTGTTGAATCCATTCATACTATTTAGTGGAACTGCTGCTTTTAGATAAGCCTCTGTAAAAATTTTCGTTATTTGGAACACTGTTACCACTCTCCCAGGATTGTTATTCATCCACTTCTCCAACGCTTGGTTGTGATAAACGCTTAGCGGATACATGACTCCAACGTCCAAGGGTTGGAGTTTGTGGGTGCAATGAGGCGGCAGGCATAGTATAGTGACGTGATTATCCCTGGCTTTTAATATGACATTCAAATTTTTGGTGTGGGATAGGTGACCATCCAATATCAAAAGAGCCGGATCTGCTGCTGACGGTTTGGCATGACTTAAGAAGTGATCGAACCACTGTGAAAACACATCTAATTTCATCCAACCAGATGGATTGCATGCACATATAGCGCCTGGAGGTGCGCCATCCATTAATTCTATTTTCATCCGGACTCTGCGGAAGATTAACATTGGAGGAATAAAAGTTCCAGAAGCTGAGGTGCAAATCACTGCGGTCGTTGTTTCACCTCTCTCAGCTGAAGTGACTCGCGCCACCTGTTTACGGCCTGTTTGTGCAAAAACTCTCGAATTTTTTGTTGGGACAGTGCATAAACTCGTCTCATCTACATTAAATATCCGATGGGGTGGAAAACGATGTTTTTCTTGCACGTTTTTCAATGTCGAAAAAAATTTATCCACCACAGGCTTATTAAAAGCTCGCGCTCGTGCAGAAGACGTCGATTCTGGGGCACGCATCGTAATGTCTGGATGTCTACGTCTAAATCCACGAAGCCATTCAAGTCCAGCTTTTCCTTTTGCTTTAGAAAATGGATGCCGTAAATGATTTCTTTCAGCCAGTTGGTAGGCTAAGGTTAAAACATCCTGTGTGGTTAGCCCATACATTCGAGACTCCATGTCCTTAATGTAATCAACAAGTTCCTGTTCTTGTTCTAGGTTAAACACTGTTAGTTTGCTACCTAACTTTTTAACGGAGCCTACAGCTATTTTATTTTTACCTTTTGCTCTTCTTTTTAATGTCATAACAGGGACTTTAAACTCTCTACTTGCGGTTTTGTAAGGCATACCATCTCTGACGGCATCTAATGCCTTTTGCATTTGTTCTTCAGGCCAACTTTGGCGATTAGTTTTGCGTGTATAAATTCTCGGCATGATCTGTAACAACAACAAATACTATGGGGTAAAACGATTCCTGGGATCATTTTAAACACACAGAAAGGGATCATTTTGCCCCAAACATCAAGTTTCAAAATATCGATCAAAACATAACCTTCAAATACCGCGTGCGGTGAGCGAACATTGCTTAAATATTAGCTAACTGCTATTATTACATGCGAATGAAACAACATTTCAATAAAAACGAACATTTAAAAAGTAATTGAAGTCCAAAAACAGGCTTACCTTAGATCAGAACCACACTTTTTGACTATTTTTTAATAAAATCACGCCAAGCGCTTGCACTGCCATGACACTAGGCGAGGCAACTGGCAGGGGTGCGGGGAACATGTTTCATGCTCATTTAAATAGATGGCATTAGTTGTCTCTGATTTACGGCGGCGGATCATTTGACCTCCAGGGATCGTATTACCTCACCTTCCCCTACGTTTGTTTTTATAGGAGTAAAAGATCAAAATGTTGGTTTGAACAATTAATAGTATAATATTATAATACTAATATTATAAATGCGAAAGTGTGTATGTTTGTTGGTTGGTTGGTATGTCCTTCACTCACGCCGCAACGGAGCAACGGGATTTTTGACGTGATTTTTGGCATGGGTATAGTTGAGGACCTGGAGAGTGACATAGGCATCCCGGAAAATTAAGGAGTTCCCGCGGGAACAAAAAAAACTTACCACGCGGACGAAGTCGCGGGCCTCAGCTAGTGTTATATAAATAAACCTCATAGAAATAAAAGCCGTTTTCCCGTTTATCTCAGTTAAGTAGCACAATTTATATTATAGGTAGGTATATGTATTCTGTGGCGTGGTTATCACGCGGTCTACAGATTTGTATGTCTACGTTGGAAACCTTTTAATGCATCCTTTTCCCATCTTCTTAGGGAAAAGGCTCGGGAAAACGAATTTCTGTGCAAATAGAAACGCTCGGCTGTGGTGCCTTTTAGACTGTGTAATTTGCATTACGTACATTTAAAATGTATTGCCTCTCTTCAGATAAGCATTTTATAGTATTTACTATTTACCATACTTTGTAGGATCTTATGTAAAAAAATCTTAGCTATTTTTTTTACGTTCCTTAATGAAGTTAACCTACAAGGCCAAATGGAGTGAAGACGGGGCAAGCGAAGTGAGCCGCCGACATCCGAAATGCTAGGGATATGTACGTTCTTAAGTGTCGATTAATCTATTCGTATGACCCGAGAACGTGTTCTTCGATACAACCTGATGTCGGTTTATTTACGAGCCTAGGAAAGGGTTTCAAAAATTCTACCCAAGTAGAGACATGCAGCTGTATTCCAAACCTACGCTATGGGTTGTGAAATATATCTGAGTAATCAAAATCGTAAATTACAGTTAGGCAGATGAAAATGTCAACGCGAATAGATTCCAATTTGATGTGCTCGGGTCCAATTTTCTGCCAATATGTCATACTATAATTCTTATGTAGCGAATAGCAATGCAATTCCAGTTCTGATCTACCTACATCATATCTATAGGTATACTTAGTATAGTCGCGGTTTGAAAATATTTACCACTTTAAGGTTCATAATTTGCATGCTATTATCACCTGTGTCTGAATTTGTTTATGTTTATAACCGCCGCCCGTTGAATAATCATAATAATAAATCGCTTAATTCAGGCAACAAACCCATCAAAAAGAACTAGTAAACAGAATAAAATAGAAAGTATACAATAAAATGAAGAATAAAAATAAAATTAAGATTATAAAATATAATTCAATATAAAAATTATTTTTAAACAACCGAATTCAAACTCCCGCGCCAACTTTACAACAACAAGCACACGCTATACAAAGTACTTATTTTATTGTTGATATTTTAAAAACCGCTCAACCAATTTCGATAAAATTTATATGGGACCACTTGGGAAGTATGCCCTTTCAAATAAAAAAAGAATCATCCAAATCGGTCAAAAGTTCTGAGGTAACAAACACTAAAAAAAAAAAAAAATAGTCGAATTGAGAACCTCCTCCTTTTTTTGAAGTCGGTTGAAAATTATAAACTATTGTTTACATTTCACTACAACTATTCAAAAATTTTGTCCCGATGTAGGTACGGCAAGCCAGTTCCTAATAATGGAATTCTCCGGGCACTCAGAGAATACGCTGAGGGTCTCGTTCGTAGAGTTACGAATGCGGGTCTCAAATGCCGCAACAAGAGATCTTATGATTGCGAAGTAATCGGGGACAAAGAACGAAGCAGATGCAAGCTGATTCCATAATTTCCAGGTGAAAATGTTTTTTGTGTTTCGTCGTCATCCCGAATCAACCCGTGCGAAGTTGGGAAAGGTGTATTTTTTGGAAGCCATTTTTGGAAGGCACAATGGCCATGCTTTCGGACGACGAATGCGATCTCTCATTGTGTAGTTAATTACACCACTGTCTTTGAGATATGGCGGTTCTCTATACAAAGCCGCTAACATAATATAACCCGACCGAAGAGAGATTAGCCATCACGCGGGAGATATTATAAAGCACAAGTGTGTGCATAGTGCATACACAGGTGCACTCTCTGTTCCTTTACTCTCATAGCCCGATGGGACGGAAAATCCAACACGACAGGAGAGAGATCAGGCCTAGGACCGAGTGACCGACGGCTTAACGTGCTCTTCAAAGCATGGAGGTGAAGCACCGCCAACTTCCTAACTCCTAGTGCCTAGATGTACATTGTCGGTCTATATATCTCTCAACCTGGGAAACTGCAACAGCGGAGTGACAGAATTTTGTTTTGAAAATTCCTCTGTCACGTCCCAATCATCCCGCAGCGTTGCTGTCTAGACGCCTCCGTCGACCGATTGGTAGGAAATAACGTATGTCGATAGACTGCTAATATACGACAGTGTATCTGTCTGTCTATCTGCTAGGTTTTCACGACCCATATATTAAATCAAATTTTCAGGTATGATACAGGTATGATACCATTCTGGAGCAGAACATATTAATTGAAAACAAACCTTTTTATCCCGGAAAATACGTTATGCCGTGCCCGTGCTTATTTATGAGCAAAGAAGCTGATGTCGGTTAATTCATACGTCTTAGTCTAGGTTCTTTCTTTCAACGCTATTAAGAGGCATACGTTACCTTAGTTACAGTTTCACTGCTAGTAGAACCTACACTAAAAATTTACTCGTAGATGATGAAGGGATGTGGTCAACTTCTGGTCCTGGTCTGATTGATTCGAAAGGGATCCAGTTACATTAATGTGTCATGTTTTTTATTAATTATTTTAATTTATATGAAAATGAATCCCTATTTCCCTTGATCACGGCATCACGCGTGAACGGCTTGACCAATTTCGCTAATTCTTTTTTGTTGTATAGGTAAGGACCTGGAGAGTGACATATGCTACTTTTTATCCCGGAAAATTAAGGAGTTCCCGCGGGAATAACAAAAAAATTTAAACCACGCGGACGAAGTCGCGGGCATCAGCTAGTTAATTTATAATTTTCGCTGAATGATAAATAAATAAAAATAATAAATCAATTTGTATATTAACACTTTAATTATTACATTTAAGTCTGAGTTTATTAAAAATACAAATCATTAAATTCTAAATTAAATCTAAATTAAAAACTAAATTAAAAACTGAAAACTAAACATTAAAAAAATCATCTATCCCGCTGCAATGAGGCAGTGTGCCCAGAACGCTGGCTGCGTTACCCCGCTGAATAGCCAAACTTATATGTTGGCCGAGGTGACTGCCAGCCCTCCGGTCACCTGTGGACTCTGTGAGACGAGAAGATAGATCCTTAAAAAAGGATCTAGCATCTTCGCCCCACGACCCTAGGGTTTCAACACCAAACGTTATTATTACATACCTACATATAAGTTTGTATATTCAAAGGGGTAACGCAGCCAGAGTTCTGAGCACATTGCCCAATTTTTTTTAATGTTTAGTTTTAATTTAGATTTTAATGTATTTCATAGTTCAAATTTGATATTTATAATACAAATATCTACTTAACTATTAAAAATAATATATCTTAAAACTTAATTCTTTTTAAACAACCGACTTCAAACTCCCGCGCCAACTTTACAACAACAAGCACACGCTATACAAAGTACTTATTTTATTGTTGAAATTTTAAAAACCGCTCGACCAATTTTGATAAAATGTATATGGGACCACTTGGGAAGTATGCCCTTTCAAATAAAAAAAGAATCATCCAAATCGGTCCACCCAGTCAAAAGTTCTGAGGTAACAAACATAAAAAAAATACAGTCGAATTGAGAACCTCCTCCTTTTTTTGAAGTCGGTTGAAAAAACAAAAATGAAATGATGAGTTATAATACAACAACATGGCCGGCCAATTCCGTCGGGTAGGTACTGGAACCTTCATAGTCACATAGACATCCTTTACCATTATTTATTTTCCAGCGTAGGCACAAAATTTGCATCGTTTCGTTGTATTCGGCCAATATGGTCGATCGTGGGCCGTCCGTGACAGGAAATCTTAGTGGATGGGAACACCCTTTGAACGACCGCCACGTATTCTTGCGAGTACCTTCCTCTATCCCTTTGTAAGATTTTTTCCATGACTACATCATGCCAACAATATAGAGTAGGTAGGTACATGGTTGAATTTGCTAAGAAAATTATATTCTTACTAGCTGATTACTGATGCTGATTGCTGATGCCTGAGCCTGCGACTTCATCCGCGTGGATTGAGGTATTTTGGTTCCCACGGGAACTATTTAATTTTCCGGGATATTCCAGACTATAATCTAGCTGTGTGCCAAATTTCATCCAAATCCGTTCAGCTGTTCTGGCGTGATTGAGTTACAAACATCTATCCATCCATCCAAACTTTCGCATTTATAATATTAGGTTAGACTAGATGATGCCCGCGACATCGTCCGCCTATGTCCTTCCCCGGGTTACAAACCTACCCCTGTACCAGATTTCATCAAAATCGGTTGAAAAGATAGGCTGTGAAAGCGTAGCCGACAGACAGACATACACACTTTCACCTTTCATATTTATAATACCTATTAGTATGGAAATTGGTAAACCTAACCATCTTTTACATGCTCGTTTAAGTAAGCAATTAGTGTATACAGTGAATAGGTATAGCATAAGTATATACTTTTACATGGCATATTTTAGCAAGCAAGTGTATACAGTGAATAGGTATAGCATAAGTATACGGGTTTAGTATCTGCCATACCCACAGATCACAGAAGCCATACACTACTACCAGTTTAGCCCGCTACCATCTTAGACCGCATCATCAACTACCGGACCGTCAAGGACTAGGGTCAAGGGACTTGTGATCAATTAAAATATGTGAAAAATATATATTTACATTTAGGTTAAAGTACAATAGGTAAAGTTAACGTAAAAGTACGTATACCTATAAAAACATCACAAGAACAATAATTGTAGTAGGTACGAGTACGTTTAAAGAACAATATTAAGTAAAATAAGTATACGAAGGCCTCGTATACGACATTAAAGTCGTAAATAAAAAGTTTCATCCTCGCGAGAGATAATATGCCCCTAAACAACGTTGATAGCACAGACAAGAAGAAAGTGATAGACAGTGCACGGTACAAAATTAATTTCTTTGGGGCTCATTCCACTTTCCCTTCTTTTATGTATAAAACATAGATGGTATAATATAGTGTATATTATTTCTCTGAGGTATAAACACATAAAATAAATATTATAAATGCGAAAGTTTGGATGGATGGATGTATGGATAGTTTTCTATTTCAATCGCAAAATTGCTGCGGTAGGCAATAGGCATACGTCATCATTTATATGTCCAGCTATGGCCGTCTATCGGTGACCATGGCTGGATACATTCTCTTTACTGTCTTCAACTTCTTCGTTACACTCCTAACAGAGAGGCAGTCTTAGACTAATGGTGGCAGTGGTCATCACGGAGTAACGGTTTAGTGGCTGATGTATAGTGCGCCTCACGACTCCACCCGAAGTCGGAGAATTTTGGTCACCCGGTGCCCAAAATTGGAACTAATTTTTATGCCTGTTTAATTTTTGTTTTTATTTTATTTTTCATAGATAATAGCGACGCTGCACTGTCACGGGGTCCGATAAGTTTGTCGCACTATACTCTCTTGTATACTTGTCGGACTTTCAAATGTCACAGTCTTGCGCCGCCTGTACCAAGCGGCGAGGCCTTTCGGTTGGTCAAGATTTGTGTCTATGCTTATTGTTTGGTCTGCGTGTGATATAAGGAATCTTCTTTCACTGTATCACGCGTCCCTGGCTCGTAACTCATCGCTGTCTGGCTTATATTATACTTTTTAGAGCCTTTTGTAGCATACCCACTAGAGTCTAGAAAAAGCCTAGCCTCATTTTGCTCTTATTAGTACTAAAATTCACCTTTACCCCTTTTGACCTCTTTCTTTTTTTGAGAAAAGAGCAACTGCTAAGTTTCTTGCCGGCTCTTCTCAATAGAACACCTTTCCGAACCGATGGTAGAGTCTTGACGTATCATAAGTGACACAAGTTGTCCTATGTGAAATAAATAAATCATTTATCATTTATTATTAAATAAAGCAATATGAAACTCTTAACCTATCGATCTTGGAAACGAATGATACCTAATAATAAAATTTTAAATGAGAAAGTTTGTCGATCTGTTCGTACGTTTGTCTGTATATTTCCAATTTTATAACTGAGGTAAACTTTTTTACCACAAACCGTTTCTCATGGGGGAAATTAATGAGACATTCGAGTTTCGATCCGATTGACCAAAAAATTTTGCACACACGTTATTTTGGCTAACAATGGGGCTGATTTTGTAGTGCACAATCTCTTAACTAAAATGACAGCATTAAAAATATTGCTAACCCTTTCATAAAACTCCCTGCGGAAAGGGACAGAACTAGATTTAAAGCTGTCATTTTAGTTTTGAGATTGTTTTATACAAAATTGGCCACAATGCATGGTTTGCTAATTATTGACGTCATTCTAAATACAATATGTCGGACCCTTAAAGATGGCGAACTAGTTAATTTTTACGCATCTCCATGACTCTAATAAATTAAAAAGGTTTGCTGAGAGAAGAATACGTTTAACATGAAAGACATGCACACATGTCATACATTAAAAGCTTTTTCATCCCACCATCTCTGAAAGAGTATTTTTACGCTTCAATATCTGAATGCAAAAGCCGTTATTATCCTCTTGAGGATAAAGTTGTGACGCCGCGCGGCACAGCGAGGAGTCACGCAGGGACAAAGCCCACCAAGAAGGTTCGAGACTACGTCGCAGTGACCCATCACATCAAGAATGTTCGAGACTATGTCGCAGTGACTCATCACACCAAGAATGTCCGAGACTACGTCGCACCGCGGACCGTGTGCAAAACAACCCCGCCGCGCTCCGCACCTCACTTCCACGGCCTATATAAGGCACCCGGCCTGCGTTCACCGGCAGTTCGCCAGTGACCGCTGTCATAGCAAGTCGGCTTGGGGTTGTCCGGGCACGATAACTGGCAGTGGTAACTGGTGGGCGCAGGCGGAATTGGTCGTTCTGCTGCTGAGGCCGCAGACGACCCATCCTACCGACCCCCCTTCCCCCTCGCTCCTCTCTCCGCGGACACCCGCTGTGTCCACGTACCTCGCGCGTTGACCGGTAGCGTCCCGCGCCCCGCAGGTCCCCTCTGGGCCTCGGTCCGTACCGCTAAGTAGGTAGTTTATAGCGATAGGCGTTT
Organism: Erebia epiphron; assembly: GCA_963932025.1. Lineage (NCBI taxonomy): Eukaryota > Metazoa > Arthropoda > Insecta > Lepidoptera > Nymphalidae > Erebia > Erebia epiphron. The sequence goes on from OZ009946.1 coordinate 2,823,106, forward strand.
AGACCTAAGTACTTAGTGTAAACCGTGAATAAAAGGTTTTAAGGTGTAAATCGCGTTTAATTTGTGAGGGCCTCCCTACCTATATGTACGAAGTCACGTGACCAGCAGTATCCTGGCCCCTTGGCTTCGTTACATTGGCGCCCAACTGAAAAACCCACCCGGCCGTCCCGGGTTCGCGTCGCGGAAATCCGTCCGTCCGTCCGTCCGCCCCGCGTCCGTTAAAATTTCCGTCCGTCCGTACTAGAAGGTTAGGGAAACTCACACCTCACAACACCCGCACGTTAGAATTTTCATTTAACGAACGGATACAAGTTCTTTCAAAAAGTCGGTTCGGGGATATCCGAGTTCGACTGAAAGGACGAATATCCGAACGGGAACACAAAAAGAAAAAAAAAAAAACTAGAGAGAGGAAAAGATATAATATCAAAACAAACGGATACAAGCTCTTGCACAGTCGGTTTGGGGATATCCGAGTTCGACTGAAAAGGGCGAATATCCGATAGAATAAAAAGTTAGAATACATAATATATACACAAATACGAAAACCTTCATAAGGGGAAAAGCAAGGGGAGCCGTGTAACCGCGGAACCGTGTAACCGCGTAACCGTGTAACCGCGTAACCGTGTAACCGCATAACCGTGTAACCGCATAACCGTGTAACCACGTAACCGCGTAACCGTGTAACCGCATAACCGTGTAACCGCGTAACCGTGTAACAATTTAAATAGAATCCGTACCGTACCGACCGCGTAAATAAATTATAGTTAAATAATAATCAATTGCCAGATTAATAACTAGAGGAAACCGTAAAAGTAGAAATAAATACCGTATAACCCGTAAATAAATAATTAACATTCCGTAAAGAAATAATGCCCACGTACTGGATATATACACTCAGTAAGCAAAAATTAATTGAGGAACTCGAAAGTAGGAAAATAGAAGTTTCACCGGGAAGCACTGTCGAGGAATTACGCAAACAGCTATCTCTCATTGTAAAAAGTGAAGACGAATTGAGCCAAGACGGCAGTATGGGTAGCGAAAAAGACATAAAAGAATTCGATAAAGCCATATCCCGCTGGAAAATTCAGTTTGACACCACCGGGGATGCCGTAGAATTCCTGGAAAGGATAGAGGAGTTAGCGGACACGTTGAATGTCAACAAAGACACAATCATACACGTGATACCGAGATGCCTCACCGGAGCAGCATCACTGTGGTACAGAAATAACAGCCATGAATGGAAGACATGGGAAGATTTCACGGAGAATTTCAAGCTGTTCTATTATCCGAGAAACTATGAGAAAAAGCTACTAGAATCAATAATAAACAGACGTCAAAACGCCAGGGAAAACTTTGTGTCATACCTAACGGAAATCCAAACACTAATGAGGAGGTACAAAAAGTTAGCGAAAGAAGAACAGTTAGATAGAATATACGATAATATGAGATACAACTACCAATACTATATAAAAAGGAAGGATTTCAATACAGTAACAGAACTCATACAACTGGCAGGCGATTACGAAAAAATAAACATGGACCGAAATAAAGATACGTCCCACAAACCAACTGTCGAATGGAAAGAGAACCACAATGAAAAATCATGGAGAAAACTGGAAAATTGGAAGAATGAAGAACACAAAACAAACAGAAAACCAATAACTCCGCAATACGACCCGGAATCCTGTTGTTGGAAATGTGGCAAAAGGAACCACACATCTCGGGAATGTCGAAATAAGCAAATCATCTTCTGCAGCCGATGCGGATTGCTAGGAAAACTAACGAAAAACTGCTGTAACGAGAATAAAACACCTGGCAAAACAAAACAAGCATACACAGCAAAGGCACAAGCAGAAAAAGACAATAGAATTTTTACCAAAGTGAAAATATACGGAAAAACGTTTGAAGCATTAATAGACACAGGCTCAACGAACACATACATCAATAAAAACATAAGGGATCAAATAAAAGAACATAACGAGAAGACTATACGAAAGGAGACCACGATAAAACTAGCAGACGGTTCGAGAATACAAACGGACACAGCCATAAACCTTGAACTAGAGATAAATGGGAAAAAGTTAACACATCAAGTCATCTACCTGCCATCCACAACCGTAATGATTATGGGGATGGACCTGTTAGCAAGATTAGGACTCACAATCAAATGGACAGAGACGGCATGCGAGCAGACATGCACCGAAAGACGGGAAAACACGACAGAAAACGAAGAAATCCTGTCTGCAGAACAGAAAACAGCACAAAAAAACATCCTAGCAGACGAACTATCAAAAAATCCGTTATACACCACTACAACAGAAGAAAGCGACTGGTACTCAAAAAAATACAGTAACGTAAGCAAGAACCCCGAATTGGATACCGACTACTGTATACGAGACGGGAGACTATACAGAAGAGTAGTCAACCCAAGATACGGAGGAAAACTAGATCCATCGACAGAGTGGAAATTATGCGTCAAAAAAGAAGACAAGGAAAAAATATTAAAGCAAAACCACAATGAACCAGATGCGGGACATTTAGGCACCTCAAAAACATTTAACAAAATCGCGACGCGGTATTATTGGCCAGGGATATTCAGAGACGTATCAAAATACGTAAACCGGTGTGAAACATGTCAAAAACATAAGTCATCACAGGAGAAGAAACCAGGCCTAATGCAGATAAATAATGCGGAAGAACCATGGCAAGTGGTAACGACGGACCTCATAGGTCCACTACCCCGGTCATCAAAAGGATTTCAGTGGATCATCGTGTTTCACGACAAATTCACTAAGTGGTTAGAAATAAAACCACTAAGAACCGCGACCGCGAATACCGTCACGAACGCTCTAAAAGAGTTAATTATGAGATACGGGGGAATGAAAACTTTACTGAGTGACAACGCAAGAATTTTCACAAGTAAACAATTCAAAGAAACTTTAAAAAGATACGGCATAGAACAAAAGCTAACCGCACCATACACTCCACAGTGTAACCCGACCGAACGGGTAAATAGAACACTCGAAACAATGATAGCAACATTTATCGAGAAAAACCATAAAAAATGGGATGAGTACCTAAACGAATTCAACTTCACATTGAACACGGCCGTCCAGGAATCAACGAAACACTCCCCGGCATTCTTACTATTCGGCAGGGAACTAAGGAACGTCCACGACGAAAACCAATTCCCCACACCGGCAGTAAAAGAAAAAGAAATACTGAAAGAAATATATGAAATAGTCAAAAACCACCAAAATCAAGCTTCAAACTTACAAAAAAAGTATTTTGATAGGACAAGACGCAACTGGACACCGAAAATTGATGATCAAGTGTTGAAGAGGGACTACCCATTGTCCAACGCAAGTAAACAATTTTGCGCGAAATTAGCACCCAAATTCTCAGGCCCATATACCATTATGGAACGAAAATCGCCCGTAATATTCCTGCTCAAGGCAAAACAGGGAGGCAAGATATGCACAGCACATATAAAAGATATGAAACGATTAAACACGTAAACAACCAACCAAAAAAAAAAAAAAGGGGTATAAGTGAAGGAAACGGGAGTAAAAAGTGGGGGAATAGGGTTTGTTTTGGTAAAGTTCAAGACAACCTGTTAATACGGTGATTTTTACAGATAAAAATCTTCTCTCGTGGGAGGGGGATGTGACGCCGCGCGGCACAGCGAGGAGTCACGCAGGGACAAAGCCCACCAAGAAGGTTCGAGACTACGTCGCAGTGACCCATCACATCAAGAATGTTCGAGACTATGTCGCAGTGACTCATCACACCAAGAATGTCCGAGACTACGTCGCACCGCGGACCGTGTGCAAAACAACCCCGCCGCGCTCCGCACCTCACTTCCACGGCCTATATAAGGCACCCGGCCTGCGTTCACCGGCAGTTCACTTCGCGTCGCCGATACCACCGACAGAAGACCCCGTCGTGTTCTCCCCCGGACAAGTCCACAGGATGATTCGGCGAACTAAACTGCGCAAGGCCCCCGGTCCCGACCGAGTCACCAATGAAGCCCTGCGTCACCTACCCCTGCGAGCCATCGCGACGCTGACGCGGCTTTTCAACGGCATCCTCCGTACCGGGCACTTCCCATCGTCGTGGAAGCTCGGCCGAGTCATCCTGATTCCCAAACAAGGCAAGAACATCATGCTGCCTGGGAGTTACCGTCCCATCACTCTTCTGTCGGCTACCTCGAAAGTCTTCGAGAAGCTATTGCTGCTGCACATCACGCCCCACCTTCAGCCACGCGACGAACAGTTCGGGTTCCGTGCCGAACACTCCACCACACTGCAAGTGGCGAGAGTACTGCACCACCTTGCTTCCGCCTACAACAAGCGAGAGCAGTCAGTCGCAGTATTCCTCGACATGGAGAAGGCGTTCGATCGCGTCTGGCACGCCGGGCTCGTATACAAGCTGTCCACGTCTACTACTCCGCGCCGAGTAGTCAAGACTGTGGCCACCTTCCTGCAAGACAGACGTTTTCAAGTGGCGGTTGAAGACGCCCTGTCCACGGAGCGCCCTATCAGAGCCGGTGTGCCCCAGGGAAGCTGCCTGTCGCCCGTCTGTTACAGCAGATATACGGACGACATACCAGTCGCGGACAGCGTCATACTAGCGCTGTACGCCGACGACGCGGCATTCATCACCACCTCGCTCAATGCCCCGCATGCAGCGCTGAAGATGCAGCGAACACTGGATGCACTTCCCACATGGCTGAAGGACTGGAGACTCAAGGTCAACGTGGCGAAGACTCAGGCGATTTCCATCGGGCGAGCGCGACTACTACCGCCCCCGATGTCACTCATGGGCGAGAGCGTCGAATGGTCCCCGCAGGCCAAGTACCTTGGCGTGACCATCGACAGGACCCTCTCGATTCGGCCCCATGTAAAGAACGTGGTCGACCAGACGCGCGCTGCGCGGAACCTCCTCCGCCCCGTGCTAGCGTCCCACCTGCCTCTCCGTACGAAGCTGTGCGTCTACAAGACGTACATTCGCACGCGACTCACTTACGCGGCCCCTGCGTGGTTCGCGCTAACCAGCGAAGCGGGCCGCAAGTCGCTGCGAGCGCAGCAGTCGCTGTCACTCCGTACCATCTCTGGAGCACCACGCTTCGTACGGAATCAGGTCATCTCCAGAGACCTGCACATGGAGAGCCTGGACGACTTCGTTCGCCGCCTGAGTTCCTCTCTGTTCGCGCGCGCCGACGGAGCGCGATCCCAGCACCTGCGAGGCATCGCGCCATACCATCGGCGACCACCGGACATAAGAGGCCTGCCACGAGACCTAGTCCCCTAGGACTGACTGCTTCCTCGCCACTGGCTGACGGGCGCCCATCGGTACACTACCGGCGGGCTCGACCTCGCTGAGCGGCGGGCGAAGCCCATCACGGTCATACCACCCTGCAGCAGTCCGCAGATCGCTCGCGACACCACGCGGGCTTGATCGCACTGCAGCAGGATATTCCCGGACATACAACCCCGGACATGACACCACGGACCAAACCGGTCCCACCCATCGCCCCGCCTGTAGTCGCAGGCGGCGTTTTAAACTACTGTAGGGGGCCATCGCCCCGATCAGTTACCCCGAGGCCTGTGGAGGCCTGCGTGGAAGACCCGAGAGATCACCGGCAGTTCGCCAGTGACCGCTGTCATAGCAAGTCGGCTTGGGGTTGTCCGGGCACGATAACTGGCAGTGGTAACTGGTGGGCGCAGGCGGAATTGGTCGTTCTGCTGCTGAGGCCGCAGACGACCCATCCTACCGACCCCCCTTCCCCCTCGCTCCTCTCTCCGCGGACACCCGCTGTGTCCACGTACCTCGCGCGTTGACCGGTAGCGTCCCGCGCCCCGCAGGTCCCCTCTGGGCCTCGGTCCGTACCGCTAAGTAGGTAGTTTATAGCGATAGGCGTTTAGACCTAAGTACTTAGTGTAAACCGTGAATAAAAGGTTTTAAGGTGTAAATCGCGTTTAATTTGTGAGGGCCTCCCTACCTATATGTACGAAGTCACGTGACCAGCAGTATCCTGGCCCCTTGGCTTCGTTACAAAGTAAATTGAATTTAGAACATCGTGTGCACGTTAGTAAATATCACTCGTCTATGAAGTTTGTGAATTCAAAACATCATTAAAATCTATTTACTTCTATCTCTATGGTGCCGAATTTCCATACAACCGTTTTTAATTTGTTAAAACCTCACACTCGTAACCTTCTTGGTGTACTTTTTTAATTTGCTTTGTGCGCACCATTTTCTTTTACGTCATATTGTTTAAAATTAAACCCTTCGATTAAAAACAAGAAGATTGAAAATAAGTGAAAAACCTAGAATTAGTGATTCTAGTGACGAAGAAGTTAATTTGACGCCAACAGAATTGACTTAAACTGTTAAAAATGCGGAAATGAGCTTTCTCCCTCAACAATCACGCGAGAAGTATTTCATTTCCTCGCTGAGGTGGGATGAAAAATTACGTGTTGCACTCGAGTGAAAAGATTTTTCACCTCGTGCTCTTTTGATTCCCTCGCTGACGCTCAGGATTCTAATTTTTGAACCACTCGCTGCGCTCGTGATTCAATTTTAGAATCCTTCGCTTGCTCGGTCATCAAAATTGAGCACGCGGTTAAAAAACAACTTTTCACTCTTGTATAACAAATAACTATTATTTGCAATTTTGTAAAAGAAACAGAAAAAACGGGCTAAAAAAGCACTCGCAGGTCGCATTTTTTCCGAATTTAAACGAAAACATGAAATCAAGACGCCTCTCAAATTGGATCCTGAATGGAATAAAAGCGTAGAACTAGGAGTGCAGAAACGAGATAGCGGCTATTCAGTTTTAAAAAAGAAAAGTGAGCAAATTTTAAAAGCACGAAGCGAAAGCTTTTGTCTATGATGCTACAGTTTGTTATTGTCCACAAAAAAAATATTATGACGGTGGATAGTGATGGAATAGGCATGATGACTGATTTTGAAAAATGGTCAGATTATGTTCGGAAGTATCTACTGTTTCGAAAAAATATCTTATTTCAGCAGAAAAATAAAGTTTGGTAGATAAAATTAGCATTTGAAATTTAAATTTTAAAATTCACGCCAAAACGTTCGGCGGTGTCATGGCGTCGTTGTGACGTCACTATTGTTTTTACCAATGTACTCTGTGCAGTGTGCAGTAAGCAATAGTGTGATTTTCAAAGCTCGAAAACAAACAATTGTGACGTCATTCGCTTCTTTGTGTTTTATGCAATATGGCGGATTGCTGTATTTTATAGTTTTATTTTATCAAAATAAATAGCAATCTCACTAGAAATAGAAAAATTAATACGTTTTTTATAATCCATGAATCCTATTTCATTAGATAAATTCATACTTTCATTGATTCTTGGTTACTGTCATCATGCCTATTGCTCTTGAGTCGGATTCTTTGTTTATTTTACGACAAATTAGCTCTTGGCTGCAATCTTACCTGCAGTCTTAAATAGTAGCGGGCTAACCCGTTGTCATAGTTGAGTGACAGAAGCGACGCCAGAGAAAATGAAGGAACTAGAAGTTTAATTCGCTTTAATCCGCAACAATAGGTAGGTAGTCTATGTGGTACAGTGTGTATCCCGCACTTATAGACCGCGATATTCAACACACCTCAGAAATCTTCCAAACTACCTACTCTCAACGCACGTTTCACTCCGATACCGAAGCATCTTCAGGAGATGTTGACTCGTGAATTGTCGAGTGGTTTTTCGTTTCATCGAATTTTCAAATCAACGATTCTAAAGAAGTTTCGCTTCAAAAAAAACAGACGAAGTCGCGGTAATCATCATGAGAGTTTTCTGTACTGATTATACGTCAAAACATGACGATGGCATTGCGTTTTTTTTCAATTACTTTGCAAGTTAGTAATGATGGCAGCGACGGATATGGGATGAATCATTTGTATCGGGCATTCGGCACGGTGAGCATTTCACGCCTCGCCTCGCACACCCGGATAGCTGTTTGAACGAATTTATCGGTTTATGTGCTGACGAATTTCATTTCAAAAGGTACCTACTCATAGATAGTATTTCAAAATTATGAATTCTTCATGATACTTAGGTACCCTGTTCAGAGAAACTGTACTGTAGATTTGAATTTTGCTTGAATTGTAGCTAGATAACTAACAGACCCTAAGATGTGTAGACCCTAAAAATCAACATTACCATCTTCTTACCTTTCGTCGTCCTCGTCGCCTCAACCTATAGGCGTCTACTGCTGGACGAAGGTCTTCTGAATCGTCACAGAGCACGGTTTTGTGCCGCTTTCTTTCCTGTAATCTTTACTAATACTAATATTATAAATACGAATGTTTGGATGGATTGATTGATGGATGTTTGTTACTCAATCACGCCAGAATTAGATGAAATTTGGCACAGAGTTAGATTATAGTCTGGAATAACACACGCGCGACTTTTTATCCCGGAAAATTAAAGAGATCCCAAACCAAAAAACCTCAATTCACTTGGACAAAGTTGCTGGCATCAGCTACTACATAATATAAGGGAACAGAAATCTTGTTCAGTGCATAGGCAGTCTTATGCAGTACACAGGCAACCTTATTCAGTAGACAGGCAACTGTACGGAGTACGGAACCCTAATTATCGATTTTCGGTTTATTTTCTACACTTGTGCTATAAGATATTGCTTCTTGTTAAATTGCATGATTCTAGGTAAATGGGAATTAACCTTATAGGCTTTGATTGATTTCAACTTAAAAAAAGGTGGTTGACAGACAGACGGACAACGAAGCGATCCTACAAAGGTTCCTTTTTTGTCTTGAGGTAAAGAACCCTAAAAATAGTATAACGATGTATTGGCTCCTTCACTTCAATCAATTATAATTAATCTATGCTTCAATATAGCTCATTTGTTTCTGTTTTACTTTACCCACAAACGCCATCATGTGTACCTACCTAATAAGTTTTGATGTTTGAAACAATTTTCAGGTATAAAACGGAAAACCGCTTTTGAATGCTGAAGATGAGGTGGTTTTGTATAAGAGGTTGTATTAATTGCGCTCTATATAATCAAAATATAAATATTATCGCGTGTGATCTATACATATTATAAATGCGAAAGTTTGGATGGATTTGGATGGATGGTTTGGAAATGAATAATAATTGAAGATAAAAAAATCCCCATTTCTTTCGTTAAAAGTATATTTTTTGCTCCGTTTAGTAAACTGGCTCTTTCATGCCACTTCTCCCCTACTTTTTCCCGCGACTTCATTTTATCGGCTTATACGGCTTCAATTTTGTCAGTCAGGCACTAAAAAAGGATGCCCAGAAATTCCACGCAAGCAAACCCGGGGCGGGTCTGCTACTGCTGGTAAGAAAATAGTGTCTACAGAGAGAAAATTCTAAACTTTAAACGCGGGAACGCCGTTTACATTTTCTTTTATTTCTTGGATCCAGTTGTAACTCGCAGTCTGGAGGTATTCCGTAGGAGCCCGTATCGACAAGCGGCTTAGCTTAAATTGAAACATATTGGCGTAGAAGCGGAATCCTTACCTTGCCCGCACAATTCACCCGAGAACACCCCACCCTGTTCCCGACACATCCACATGGATCTTATAAAAATGAGGATAGAGGCTAAAATACTGTGGCAGATTGACATTGAGTGGTTGACTGTATATCTGTTATTGATTCAAGAAACTGCTTTGCTAAAATATCTAAGTAAACCCTTTTTTATATGGAATACTGGTAAATGTAATTACTATTGTACCCAGAGAGATGCAGTTTTCTTAGAGAAAGTCATGCCCCGCAAAAAACTGACGCAATTATCAAGATATCATTTCTCTTTCAGTGGTGCTTTCTTATTTTGTAAGTTTTAGAGCCCCTTCACATTAGTGCCTCTCCAGTGTAGGCGGATGTAAGATAGTTCAATACCTGTTTATTGTGTTGATGGTATAATTTATATTGTCGTGCAACCTTGAATCTAAGAAATTTAGTTTTCAATAGGAAGTTATTAACCTAATAATAACCACTAAACCCACTATTTCATAATGTAGTAGACTCATCCAGAGTAATGATGTCAGTAGAGCAATTTTCCTGATGAAACAAAAAATAGTAGGGTCCACCCTACAATTATAGCGAACGCAAAACTTTTAAGCTATTGCATAGCTTCTATCGCGGGCCTTGAGCGTCGAGACCGAATCCAGAAATTCCGTAACGAAAAAAACCTAACACTTTGGTTGCTATGACTACTTGTGTTGTTGACTTCAAGTTGTTGAAAATATAAAGGCGAAATAATTTTAAAGAATTATGTTTTCAATAGTCCGGGTGTCCAAGGGGAATCAAAAAACCTCAATAGAGGTTGAAGTCAACAACACAAGTAGTCATAGCAAGTTGATAAAAAATGCTATGCAATAGCTTTACCGCGGCAGTCTCCGAGTGCCACACGTCTTTTTTTTTTTCAAAGTAGAAAAATATTTTGATGCGTTCTCTATAGGTTACCTAGTTGTACTTGAAGCTACGCCATGCTTTGCTAGTATCACGCCTACGCAACGCTAGCGCAGTGTTCAGTGAGATTCCGTAGCCCCAGGCAGTGACATGGTACCAAGCAGTAGACAAGAAGACGTAATCAACTGAAATAACTTCAGAAGCCATAGAAATACATAGAAATCATTAGTGTCCACGATACGATATGTCGTCTGCTACTGCTACCTGCAGTCAGCTACAGAATTACAACTTTCAGGAGTAAATGCCTCATGGTGCCTGCGCCTGCGTTGCGACGCCGGACCGTCAAACGCATACGCCGGAAAAACGCTAGTGTAAAGGGACTCTTAAGGTAAAATAACAGAAGTTCAAATTCAAATGGTTTCTTCTGCAAATGTTTTTCGACACTTTTATTCTTTTAAAAAAAAAAAAAAAAAACTTTTATTCGCGCTAGTGTTTAGTTACGGCTCTACTAAGTTTGTGTACGTAACTCAAAACAAAAAGAATAGGGATGATGACAACTCAATCAAATCAGCAATTCAAATCAATATTCAGTAAGAAATATTTTATTTTTAGCATAGGCATCATCCCTATTGTTGTGTCCCTATTTTATCTTTGCGCACGAAAGCATTAGACCTTACTTGACCTAAATAGCAATAAGAATGTAACTATACAGAGCTACATTGGCTCACATGAAAGCAAATGTAAATGTTGCGTCGTGATTCAAGTAGGTAATACCTCGTGTAACACAGGAAGGACGGGTCTTTGTTTTATGTATGAAGCGAAGCCCCTTCAATTCATTTGCCGATGTACCTACTGGCCGTCCCTTTGTTCAGATTCAATATACCTAATACCTGTAGCTGAAGGTAAAGGAGGACTGCCTCGTTGGTCTAGTGGATGTTTGACTGCGGCCAACGAGGTCCCTGGTTCGGGTCCCGGATCGGGCCATAATTTAGAATTGGGTTTTTCTGACTAGAAATTCTCAGTACTAGCCCAGAGTTAGGAAGTTGGCAGTGTTTCATCCCCGTGCCTCGGAGAGCACGTTAAGCCGTCGGTCCTTCGTTAAAGCCCGCCAACCCGCATTGGAGCAGCGTGGTGGGTCTAAGCTCTAATTCCATAAATAATAGAGGAGAGAGGTCTCATATTATGAGAATGGAGACCTGTGCCCAGTTGTGGGACGTTAATGGGCTTTAGTGGTGATGGAAGGTACAGAGTTACAAGTCAGTTTGGAATAAAGTTTATTATACCTAAAGGTTCATTCAAAAATACTAATATATAATAACTGTCAAGGTCAACCTCTGTACGTATTACTGAACAACTTTTTCACTTCACTAGCTCATTAAGTGCGCCTTTGCTGCTTAAAACCAGTAAGCAAAAGTTGTTTATCTCACTCAGTGAGAAAAGTACCTATATTGAATTTAAAACCAGTGATTTTCACATGCCTTGCGGGAAAAGTGACCATGTATCCGTCCCCGGAATAGCATTAAGCCAAAATCGTAGTCATAATATTATAGATTTTTGGAAGCAAAACATCATTTGATTTAAAGATAAAATTTTACGACAGATCATAAATATCGCAGGAAGATAATTTCGAATGATTAAGTACCAATATCTCTTATGCAGGTGATAACATCAAAAATGGCGAAAGTTCTGTGATTTATATCGAAAATTCTTATCTCGCACTGTATAAGTCAGAATGCAAACTCAATTTTTTGAACAATGCTTTCCAATAAAATTGATTTTGGATCCTAAAGTTTGACTATAATCTTTCCTTCTGTAGACCTACTTAGGTACCTAAAACTAACTTACTATTGCCTATTCAGTGCTAAAACTTCTATTAATACCTACTAAGCTACTTATTTACTTCTTATTCTTTTTAGAATATTTCCAGTATTAAACTTGAACATGCCCAATGTTTTGAAACAAAATTCCTTTCACATTCTTTTTAAATTTGTAAGAAGAATTTATACCTAATTATTTGCTTTGATAAAAAAAATATTGGACACTAGCTGTTGCCCACGTCTTCATCCGCGGGGATTGAGTTTTTATGGTTCACGTGGGAACTCTTTAATTTTCCGGGATACAAACTATCCCCATGCCAAATTTCATCAAAATCGCTTCAACAGATGGGCCGTGAAAGCGAAGCAGACAGACGTGACGTCGAAACGTGAGAAAGACGCGACGGACAGACAGATAGACAAACACACTTTCATATTTATAATATTAGTATGGATGCATAGAAGTATAGACTTGGCTACATTATTCAAAGACGTCAAAAATTCTAATCTAATCTAATCTAATCTAGCCTATGGTGTCCCACGACTGGGCAAAGGCCTCCCTCCGATTCTTCCACGACTCTCTATTCTGTGCTTCTATGGGCCACTGAGCATAAAATTTGTCCAGTTCATCACGCCACCGTAGCCTCGGCCTACCACGCTGGCGTTGATGAGTTTGGGGGGTCCAGAACGAAGCAGATTTAGCCCATAAGTCTTCTTGCATACGGCTCACATGACCAAATTATCAAATCACATGTCAAAAATTATGCCCACAAAAATAAGAACTTGGTCATAATTTTTTTGAAAGTTGGCCATATAATTTTACATTTTACCGCTTTGTCTAGGATAAATTCTACTTAATTAATTTCATTTAAAAATACGATCGTGATGATAAGTAACAAGGGTTTCCTTAGTCTTTAGAAGAAGAGATAGTAGCGTAGCACTACAGAAGTTTCGTATAACTTTGGTCTAGACTGCGTCGAGAGCATTTCATTTTAAGAATAGAGTTCAAAGCTTTTTGTAAGTCATTTATTAAGACTTTATTCAGTTAAATGGAAAATGGCAGAGTGTTCGAGTGCTTCCAGAGATAAGATACGATGTAAATTGGACGCTGTGATAAAAGAATTACTTAAGATAAATATGAAGATACTGAGTGATAAGTGTAACTTTATCTGCGTTCTTTAATCAGGTCTCAATTCCTTTTGAATTGACTAAATCATAAGACTTATTGCATAGAATTGATAGTAGATACTCCCGGTAAAAACGTTAGTTATTGTATTAAAAAAACCTGTCCTTTATGGCAATTAATGGTGGATGATTTTTCACGTAGGTTTATTTTACACAACTAGACTCCTATTTAGAATTTAAGATATATAATGTCACTAGGTAATGCGTAGGTAAGTTTAAGACCGCGTGGTTTAAGGTTTTTGATTCCCGCTGGAACGTCTCAATTTTCCGGGATAATAGGTAGCTTATGTGTTATTCCAGACTAAAATATATCTCTATGTCAAACTTCCAGATCCATCCATCCATCCATCCATCCAAACTTTATAATATTAATATAGAAGTTTAGATAACAAAAATCATACAAGTTACCCTATTACTGTACTTCATAAAATCGCGAAGTAAAAGTTCCACATATAAATTAGGCTACTACGGAGCCATAGCCATACGTGATGCTTCTTCCCGGCCGCTTTATGACAGTTCTCTTTATCTAAAGCTATAAACCGACAATAAAGCATCGTCGTACCTCGTTTACGAGTTCTTCTGTCATAGCGTCCAACATATACATTTACGAATTAAGATCTAACCTACTACAGAGGTGCGGCGTGGCGCGGCACGTAGCGGCAAGTAAGAGGTTGCATGAAGCCGCGATAACAAAAAAAGCGAATTAAACTTCTAGTTCCTTCATTAGCATGGACTTCCGCAAAGTAACGCCTACTTATTTCTACTTAATAAGGTTAAGATGCACAGCGTGGTTATAGTTGAGTGCGCCAGCAAACTACGTGTGTAGTTTGGCGAGAAGTATTACTTGGTTTGTGCAAATTATGAAAAAAAAGCTATTGTCCAGCAGCAGTGGAAGTATACTGGTTGCAACGCATCCAGATTTGGATTGAATAGGAATGAGACTGTGTTCACAATTTTGGCCATATATCCGAAGCCCACCCTAAGTCCGCTGCTGATAACATGGAAAAATAAATCAATTACTTTCTTATCAAAGCAAAAGTTCTACTGTCAAAATCGAACCGGTCTACCCTCGTCTATATGCGGCTTCGGTGAGTTCGAAACAGAGGCCCTTTTAATTAAAAACTTTTCTTTGTTATGCAAATGGGTCTGATCGGCATCTACGGACTTCCAAATTAGTGAAAACAATTCTGTTACGGTACTCAAAAGGATCGCTTTTTAATTTATTAAAAAAATTATAGATTTGCCTTTTATCTTGTTCACTTCGCATCTCGTGATGTTAATTCTTTATTTAATTAGTAGGTTTTTATCCCTCAGTCCACTAGGATTCACTTTTTGGATCCACCAGTGGATCGAATTGCACTCTGGAGTCCTCTAGGATTCATTTATGGGTGGATCCTATAACATTTCAACTTCATTAGGATCCACCGTCTGGCTCCACCAGTGGATCGAATAGCACTTTGTGACTTCTGTGAGTTCACTGTGATCCACCACTGTTCTTAGTGGAGCCTGTAACACTTCAATGCCCATTTCGATCCTCTAAAATCCAGTTTAGTGATAAATAGTTTGTTAAAATTTTGAATTAACATACTTTGAATTTGACGTTAATACATTATACAAAAATCTGATTACTTTAATTATGGTGCGATCAACGAGTTCATCAACCTCGTGGAATTTATCTCAAAGTTCGTTGCAGTACATATTACGTCGCCGGCGAGAGATCATTCGCAGATTAAAGACGTTACTGCAATGAGACGACTGTATTCATGGAAAAGAAATGAGATATCTTTCTAAAACTTGTTCTGAAATGGAAAATGTGAAGGCTAGCGAATTTGAAGATTATAACACGACTGCCCAGAAAAAGAAGTAAAGGTTTTCAGGGTTCATGTATGTATGTGAGTTTCTTATAGACTTTCTTTGAGACTCTGGGCCCATGGTCATCGTACACGAAGAATTTTATAAATATCGTGTCCCAAAAACTGATCCTCGCCTCTGGTGACCAAAGAGCTGGCGCTTATTTAGCCCAACGGCTTAGCCTTGCCATTCAACGAGGTAATAGCGCCAGTGTTTTGGGCACCATGCCCATTAACGATCACTTGGACGGCGTGTATTTTTTGTAAATACAAAAAGTTTTTTAATTTAGATTTAAATTTAAATTTACTTCTTAGTTTTAATTAAAATAACATTTGTGCAAGTTGCTAAAATTTTTGTGAGTTTCTTTATTCCACCTTAACTTCTAAATACCTGAACAGATTCCGATGGGTATCGTTAGAGTGACACTGAATTATTGTTCTATAAGGTCCTAATTCGAAACGTTAGGATATGGAATGACCTTCCAGACACCGTTTTTCTCTCCACTTTTAAGATACCTTCAACTCAAGAGTGAAAAGGCCTAGTATGAACTCCTTAAAATCAGTCCGAATAATACGTTTTAAACTCTCAAATGAATACGATTTTCTTAGACAATTGGGCATCTGGCCTGATTGCAGCCAAGCGCTTGCCTATAAAAAACAAAAACCGGGCAAGTGCGAGTCGGACTCACGCACGAAGGGTTCCGTACCATTATTAATAAATAATTACCTTTGTTAATGAACCGCAAGACTAACTTTGTTTGTAGAGGTTTATTGTTAATATCAAAAAAACTATGCTAGTTAGAGCATTGGCTATAGTTTTCCTGTAAAATATACGTAAATTCCTATTGACCATAATTATTTCAAATTTTTCGATTGGTAAACTCCGGAGATAAGGGGGGGGGAACGGTATTTTTTTAGACATTTTCCCCGATAATTCAAAAACTATCATAACTAAAATTAATTAAAAATCTCTTTTAGAATGTACAAAGTAAACCCTTTCATATGATACCCCACACAGTACAGTTATCTCACTTTTAAATTTCAACCCTCAGATTTTCCCCCCTTTTTAAATAAGAACAAAAATAATTTCCAATTTTTTTTAATTCCAGTGTCTTTGGGCCACTAATATACAGAAATATTCCAAATTTCATGTCGATAGCTTCGGTAGTTACTGAAATAATCGAGTGTGACGGACGGACAGACGGACAGACGGACAGACAGACGGAGAAAGTCGCACCATAAGGGTTCCATTTTACCATTTTGGTACGGAACCCTAAAAAGCCAGTAATAGGGACTGCCGGTAGAAGTGAAAACGAATATATGTATATATTTTTTTCAAATAAAAAAGGCATTAAAGTTTAATTTCGAATGTAGTATATTTATATTTAAGACTTTTTGTCTTCGTAACAACGCGAGCATGTTGCTGTTCGCGAGCATGTCGGTGACGCGAATCCACAAGTTTACCCCCTACCAAAGAGCGCTCAACGCGGCTAAAAAAGTTTTCACTTCAAAAAAGGCTTTAGCTAATTATGATCGTTATTCCAGTTAACACAATATTGCTTAGGGGTAATAAACGGTAACATAAACCATAGTGAATGGTTTATCGTCCGCAGCAGGTGCTTCCCACAGCAACACACGCCTGTGAGTGGGTTTACGCGTAATCGCTTACAGAGCTCTGGCTATCCATATCGACCGATTATAGTCGAGGACTATAATCGGTCGTTATGGAGACTGATCGCAGATGGAGGAAAGAAACAAAATATCGACCGACTGCATATTATGTAACCGTAAGATTGCAAATACCGTTAGATTGTAATCTAACTAGTGAAATTGTAAACTGTCGACAGATTGTGAACTGTTCAATGTTCTGAGTGTCAATTTTTGAAATATTCATTGTATTTACGTTTTCTTGTCTCTTTCTTGTAGGTTAGGGCTGGACACTTAGGTTTTATCGGGTTAATATACCTAACAGATCTCCCGAAAAATGAACTCCTTAATCATTTCGAGTAATACGTTTTAAACTCTCAAATGATTACAGTTTTCTTCAATTCAGAAACAAAAATTTGCTTAAAATTAGTCCAGACTAAACATGAAATTCTCAATTCAGAAACCGGCCGTTAGACAATAATTGGGCCTCTGGCATTGAATCTATATTCATCCATCCATCCTTGTTACGATTTAAATCACGTGACGAAAAGTTAATCTCTCACCGAGATAGTCTGAATTTTTTAAGGGTTGATAAATTCTGACTTCTGTAAAGTGTGCAAGTTAGAGGTAAGGTAAGGCAAACCTACCTATAATTGATGGAAAAAGTTACATTGAATTTTTTATTCTACGACTAGGAAAATGCGTTGAAACGACTCTGTTTCGCGGAACAGTCGCTAAAACAACTAATTATAGTAAAAAGTGTCCAAGTTTACGCCCGCGGTATACGCCGTTTTTACATCCTTTCAAAATAACAGTTAAGCTTTCCGCCAAAAGTTTTGATACTTTCGCAAAATTGTGACAAGATCTTGAAATGCTGAGGAATAGAAGACTCTTTATTATTGTAGAGAGTAGATACATAAATTCCACATCCTATTTTAAACTTGCCTTTACACAAATTTAAGAAATCCATTAAAAGTATGCTCCTGAAAACATCTTATTATGCTGCAGTTGAAGATGCAGAGAGGTGATGAAGAGCATGGATTTGACTCGCTCCAGCACAAGCGGAGCTTTGCTAAGGACAGCGGTTACATATGTACCTATCTAGACATTGATAAAATAATTGTAAATGTTGGTTTTTTAAAAGAGTAACCACCGCGTTTCATGCTGATTTTTCTTGGTATGAATGGCATTCCGAACCAGTGTTAGATTCAAAAAGTTTATTTGAATAAAAAAATATGAGTTTGAGTTTGATAGCGACTATGCCTGTAGGTATTAGAAGTAATTGAGAGTGGTTATAGGTACCTACAATAAAACTGCATAGCCAAAGTTCTTCATAATGCTCTCAAAGGGGTGTGAAGTCTGCCAATTTGCACTTGGTCAGCGTGGTGGATAGTTGTCAAACTATACTGAGACGAGACTCGTACTCAGTAATGAACTAGTTACGGATTTAAGTTATGACGTGATGATTCATTTATTTATATGTACCTACCTACTTAAAAAGCATATATACTTAATTACCAACTATAATAATCGTTAACCAGTTGAAATTCAACATCCAAAGTTATTAAACCGTTATATAGTTCTAAGGCAGATGTTTTTCATGGCTACTAAATAATAATTAAATTCGCTCAGGAAATACTCGCGCGGCCAACGTGATCTTACTGCCGGAGTATTTAACGTTGGCTAATTAAAGTTTTGCTTTGGCAATGTTAGTGCTCTCATTACGGTAGGAACCTGAAGGATGAGTGGCCTAGTTGACAGACACAGTTTCGTATTTAAAATATTAGTATAGATGCTAGTTAGTTTGTTTGTTACGCTTTCACGACCTATCTTTTCAACATGAAATTTGGTACCTACAGACATAGATAGTGTCTCTGGGAAGGACATAGGCTAAAACAACTACTTTTCATCATGGAAAATTAAGGAGAGGTTTAAGTACTTTTTTATTTCCGCGGGAATAAAAAAAATCTTATAGGTACCACGCAGACAAAGTCGTGCGCATCAGTGAGTTCGATTAATCTAGGAGTTTAATTAAATGCTTCTGGTTGTTACTCTCTCACTGTTCGGCTCATCGACACCCATTCGAAGTTCTTGCAGAGGCTCCCTTTACCTGAGCCTTGACTTTATTGAGGTATGGACGGATTTTGTAACCTTTCATCTAATGGACCCCTTTCAGGAAGGACTCTGATGTCAATACCTGTAGTAGGTATGCCTAAGAGTCAATGCATACGGCGTATTTTATACGCGCAGACCACGCGCGTTTCAGTTCAAAAAGCAGAGCGGCGCAGTATCGATACAAATGCGTTCATAACGCGCATTGACAGCTACGCGATGCAGCTACGCTGCAGACCTAAGTGGGCCAAACACGCGTCCCCAGCGCGTCTGTATCGACGTGTCAACGTTTGTATCGATACGAACGCGCGTCTGAATTTGTGGACATGTGTACAGCAGGCTTGGCATGTGCACAACGAGATATCACGTGACGTGAGGAGAGATGTTGTCGTTGCCGGCTAATTATTCGTTTTCCCTAACATGCACAAGATGCGGTTTCTCGTCAAGAAAAAAGTTGTCGGCATGTAAGGGTTCGTAGAATAAAATACCACAGATAAGAAATATTAGTTTTATTTCTACTTGATTTAACGAGACAAGTAACCATGTTAGCTTCGGTAGGCAAATTGAGATAACTGGTTGGCACAATTTTACTTGTTGTGCGCATGCTAGCCCTGCTGGTCTCTAAGAGCGGCTGATCCGCGTATATCTTGCGTAAGGATCGCGTTCGTATCGCGTGGTCTGCGCTTGAAAAATACGTCGTGTGCACAGGCTCTTAACTACGAAAAGCTAGTTGGCACGAGCACCAGTAAACACGATCAATATGGGCCTCTGATGCGACGCCGGCATGGAGCAAGCCTAATTCTGAATCACTACCAGCTTTCATAGGACAGCTCAGAGTTCTAAACGCGCATCTGAATTAATGGACGTGTGCAAAGGTTTCTGGGTGCGACTGACGCGCGTATGTCTTGCGTTAGAATCGCGTTCGTATCGCGTAGTCTGCGCTTGAAAAACACGCCGTGTGCATAGGCTCTTAAATAGGAGTAGCTAGGCAGTTGGTACGTGCACCAGTAAACACGATCAATATGGGCCTCGCCGGCATGGAGCAAGCCTAATTCTAAATCACTACCAGCTTTCATAGCGCTGCTCAGAGATCCCCATTCACGTTTACTGTCACGTTGATTTCACGTAGTTTCCACAACGTTCTGGAATCTGAAGCGTTAAATCAGCCTTAGCTTGTCATCAGAAAATTGGCCCGTTTTGTAAATAGGAAGGTTTTCATTAGTGCCAATAAGTTTCTAAATAACAATTGCATATTCGTTAATGAGAAAATAAATAATTTGATTGATTTGTGGTCGACGCCCTCCCTGGCGCAGGGGTGGGCGCTCCGGTTTTACAGTGGGAGGTCCCGGGATCGATTCCTGGCAGGGTCAATTTGAGAATTTATATAATTTCTTTATTTGTTTTTTTTTAATTTATAATTTTTTTTTGATTTTATTTCGATCTGGCTTGGCGGGAGGCTGACCCGTGGCTAGTTACCACCCTGCCGGCAAAGCTTAAGACAAAGACAAAGGCTTAGCAACAAGCTAAGTGTTTAGCGTTCCGGTACGATCCCATGTAGAAACCGATTAGGGGTATGAGTTTAGCATAACTGCCATACCCCTAAGACGTAAGCCCGCCATTTTAGACTCATCAGTACAACGCCAATTAGTTAGGAAAGTAAGTAAAATAACTAAAATTTGTATTTTATAAATAGGATTTAAATGGAGTAAGTAATCGATTAAAGTTTCTAATGAGATCAGTAGGTAAAAGGAATTGCTGAAGAATGAACTATAAAACAATTGTCACGTACGGGAGTTTTACTCATGAAAATAGTTAGGTATTACAGTCGAGCTCGCCTGGAAATAGTTATCGTAGTGTGAGAACTTATACTTCCACGTAGATATAAGATACTAATGAAATAATGAAGGTGAGGATTGGGAATTGGTAATTTTAACCCCTAGTTTAAAATTGAAAAGAAAGAAAAAGTTTGGTTTGAACACTGAGTATAATATAATGTGTTTCACTACCTGCGAGTGGATGCTGACTCATGCATGCACACCCTCAATCATACTTAATATTACAAATGCGAATGTGTTTGTTTGTTGGTTTTTCCGTCAATCACGCCGCAACGGAACGTTTGTCAAAAGTATACCTAATTCGAACTGTTTAAGGAGTTCATACATGCTTTCTGACGTGCAGGCATCTGTGAACTCCTTAAATGGTTCGAATTATACGTTTGAATGCCTCGTTGGTCTAGTGGTTAGCATAGTCGACTGCGGATCACGAGGTCCTGGGTTCGATTCCCGGTCGGGCATAAAAGTTAGGTATTGGGTTTTTCAATTAAGAAATTCTCAGTGCCAGCCCGGAGTTGGAAGTTGGCGGTGTTTCACCCCCGTGCCTCGGAGAGCACGTTAAGCCGTCGGTCCCGGTTATTATCACTAACATGATAATAGTCGTTAAAGCCCGCCAACCCGCATTGGAGCAGCGTGGTGGGTCTAAGCTCTAATTCCCGCTCTCCTATGAGAGTGGAGGCCTGTGCCCAGCAGTGGGACGTTAATAGGCTGTAGTGATACGTTTGAATAACGTTTAGTATTACGATTTTATTACACAATCGGGAGCAGACACACAGGGAACGGGCGTGGGTCGGGCGCGAGCCGGGTCGGGTGAGCGGCGGGTTTAATTCGCGCGTTCTGTGTGATGTCGTCCATATAAATACAAGGAATGCAACCCGCCGCGCACCCGACCCGGCTCGCGCCCGACCCGCGCCTGTGCTCTGTGTGTTTTGCCCTTTAGTGGAGTAAAAGGGTTATAAATGAAGGTTTCACGTTATTTTCGCCGACACGGTCGTAGATAGACCTACTAAAAAGGTAAAGGCTTTCAAAATGTTGACACAAAATATTACAGCACTGACTTTATTACTAAGTTCACATTAACTTTATTACTTTCCGGCCTGGCCTCGGAGATTTTACGAAATTTTCATATTTTACTCTCAAAACTAAAATGCGGAGCGCGACTCAATTTCATCCGGGGTAATTATGCAATGGCCCAAGTTATTTTATTAGTGATGGACATCTTATTCTCAAGTTTTATGTTAAATAAAATTTGGTCTGGTCTGGTGGAAGGCTTTTCCGAGGCTAGTTACAAATAATATGGCGGTACGGCTTTGTTGGTATTTTGTTTATTCCACTACAAGTTAGCCGTTGACTGCGATCTCTCTTGATGGTAAGTGATGCAGCCTATGATGGTAGCGGGCTTTTTAGGGGTACGGCAGTTATATTAAACCCATGCCCCTATCGGTATCGCGTAATTGTTATCGCGTATTGCGTGTCCATCAATCACGCCGCAAAAGAGTAACGAATCGACGTGATTTTTTGCATGGGTATAGTTGAGACTCTGGAGAGTGGCATAGGTTTTTTATCCCGGAAAATTTTGGTGTTCTCGTGGGAATTAAAAACAAACTTAAAACTCAATATTCATATTTTTTTATTCAAAAATCTTATTAAAAGTGCTTTTGAATCGTCGAGTGAATCTGGCACTGGTTCGGAATGCCATTTCTACCGAGAAGAACCAGCAACCTCTTTTTTTTTTTTAAAACATTAACAATTACATCAATAGGAGATACCGTACATAAGTAACCGCAGTCCTAAGCATTACTGAAGCGAGTCAAATTCATGTAGACGAAGTCGCGGGCACCAGCTAGTTTATAATATTAGTATGATAAGTTTTCATGCAAAAGCACTCACTGGCTTTGCCTGAAAGTCCACACCAGGTGGATTTCATTAGAAACTTCGCTTACAAAATACCGATATATAGAACGTAATATAAGTTTAGCATTGCCCACGGAAGAGGAAATTCAATGAAATAAATCGAATCCGCCCCACACGGTTACATCTATCACCGAACTTTATTAGGATTGAGAGAATCTATTTCAATGTAAGAAAATAAATATTTAATGTCTTCCCGGCCAATTTTCGGTCACGGCGGCCAATCTCCATAGAGATTAGCACTCTCTGTCCCTTTACTCTCATAGCCTGCGCGTTGGGATAGAAAATCCGACACGACCGGAGACAGATCAGGCTCAGCACCGACGGCTTTACATGCTCTCCTAGCACGGGGGTGAAACACCGCCAACGTACTAACTCCGAAATAATATTGAGAATTTCTTATCAGAAAATAATTGATTTCTCAATCATTAATATTATTGATGGATTTCATGAATTAATTTTCACTGATTTATCATTTTTATTTTAATTCCATTGCATTAACTATTATATTAACAACATCATGAAACTCCAATGAGATTATTGCAATGACTGGTGCAGATCTTCCGCAATACGGGTTCCTTTGAAGCTCTAAATAATTAATTAACTAGAAAGTTAACCGCTGCATTAAGAAATTTAAATGTCACATTTAATATTAAAGCCGCGGTCTCCCGGACCCCAGTACTCGAGACTAAGATGAACTTTCCGATTCATTATTCACCGGACAAATTTGTCGGAATTTTAGATAGGTTACTAGGTTTTTGAAGGCTGAATTTGTTTTTGAATCAACAAAACCGATTAATTGCTAATAATTGACTTCGATAACAAGGCTCGCCCCTCCAAATTACCTACTGTTTCAATGTGTGTAGTTACGCTGCTAGTCGAGCAACTAAGTATATCTGTCCAGTCATTTATTTTACTTTTGACATACGCACGCATATGAAGTTTCATAATTATTGACAGGCAACCATCGACAAAAAATACATTACTTCATAGACGCAGATCTTTTTTACAATAGTGAAGCGACGTTCCCTTTTATCTTATATTTCATCACTCGTATACTCATTAAAGTAGTAATTAGTAATAGGCATGATGACAGTAACCAAGAATCAATGAAATTTTGAATTTATCTAATGAAATAGGATTCATGGATTATAAAAAAAGTATTTATTTTTCTATTTTGAATGAGATTGCTATTTATTTTGATAAAATAAAACTATAAAATACAGTAATCCGCCATATTGGATAAAACACCAAGAAGCGAATGACGTCACAATTGTTTGTTTTCGAGCTTTGACAATCACACTATTGTTTACTGCACACTGCACAGAGTACATTGGTAAAAACAATAGTGACGTCACAAACGACGCCATGACACCGCCGAACGTTTTGGCGTGAATTTTAAAATTTAAAATTCAAATGCCAATTTTATCTACCAAACCTTATTTTTCTGCTGAAATAAGATATTTTTTCAAAATAGTAGACACTTCTGCACATAATCTGACCATTTTTCAAAATCAGTCACCATGCCTATTACCAGTACGAATTTTCTTTTTAAAATAGTCACAAAGCTGTAACACAAGCTCACTTGATTGTCCTTTATATATGCACCATAGTCCAGTCATTACGTCGGAAAAAAAGGGTTAAAAATGCATGTGAACCGAGAAGGCAAAATTTTGGATATTACGACCTCAAATGGCAATTGAGGCAAATGCCCCCAAAAGATGAGTGTTCCGGTACGTCTAGAAAGTGATTAAGGGTTTAATACTGCTATACGCCTTTCTAGTTAGGTGTGATCTCAGTCTGAAATTCACAAAGTAATGAACTTACGAATAAAAAAGTTTTCAGGGCTATATTTTTTTAAAACACAGAAAGATTAATGTCTTGACATTTTTTCGCTGCAGAACGATATTCATACGTGTATATTTTGTGTGATGGATTGAAAACGTAGATTTCGTTATGAGACGGCGTAAATATTAATGCATTTCGTTTCATCGGGATATCGTGTATATGTTGCAGTTAGAGTGTTAAATCCATTGATGTAGAATTTTAGCACCTAGTTAAATCTGACAATAACTATTAGACTAGACTATGATTAGATTATCATATTACTATGTCTGTGCCAAATTTCATTCAGATCCGTTCAGCCGTTGTGACGTGATTGAGTAACAAACATCCATCCATACATCCATCCAAACTTTCGCATTTATAATATTAGCATAGATCTATATCTATATAGTAGTACTCTTTAACTCTAAACTTTTCACACCTTAATACGGGATAAATAATAAATGTAGTAGTTAGATTTAGACTAATTTTGTATGTATGAATATAATACGGGTGGATAGAAAGATGTCAGATTTACCACACCAGCTGCAGCATATCGCGTCGCCAACAGTCCCCAAAGCCCCAGCGACGCGCCATCCATCACACAGACATGTCGTCGCCTGCAGATGAATGATCCAAACGAATTTACCAACCATATTATATGCATGCTTAAGACTTTTTGCATTTTTTTTGTCGATTTGTATCTATACTTATAATAAAACTGTAACAGGTCCAATTCTGTACATTGAAGATATTTTGAATTTTTTTTTTGGAGGGCACTCTTTATTCGATACTGAAGCCAAATCTGTATTTCTTTTCATTTTTGTCTGTCTGCCTGTATCTTGAATGCGCATCACGCCGAAACTACTGATGAATTCAAACGAAACTTGGCACGATTTGAGCCCATACTACGAGGCAGGACATAGGATACTTTTTATCCCGAAATTCTACCCCCAAAGGTTGAAAATTTGAGTAAAAAAGTTCTACAAGTTGAAAATTTGTATGAAAGTCCTTAATTTCTCAAGTTATAGCCATGAAACTTGATATATGAGCTGCGGGTTGAAATTGAAAACACATTTTCACAGTTTTTCAAAATTCCACCCCCGAAAGGGTGAAATAGGGGTTGAGAGTTTGTATGAAAATCCTTAATTTCTCAAGTTATAGCCATGAAACAGCATTTGGGTTTTCGTTAAAATATGAAGAAGTACGTATTTCACCATTATAGGGGGATTATACCGTGGGATAGTAATATAGGCTACTTTTTATCCCGGAAAATTAAGGAGTTCCCGAGGGAATCAAAAAAACTTAAAACACGCCGACGGAGTTGCGGGCATCAGCTAGTAGATAATATTATTGAGTAATGAATGGCAAGACACTTGCACCGGTTGAAACCTGCATACTTGAGAGTTCTTCATAATGTTGGCTGCTAAACCGCGCTTGGCCAGCGTGGTGGGCTGTGGCAAAACATTCTGAGAGGATACTTGTGCTCACTTGTAGGCCAGCGATGAGTTAAAATGATGAAATGGTTAAAATGGTACTACGAGGATTTAATTCACACACATTTAAGACCATTAAGGTAAAGTCCCAGGCATGTAGATTCATCACGATGATTTTCTTCACCGTTTAACCAATTCATTCTTAATGGAGAAGTTTTATGATGTTTTGAATAACATATTTAACACAATGGAAGTAAAATATAGATTAAAACTAATAAATCAGTGTTTTTTTTTTTAAATCCATCAATAAATGACTGAGAAATGACGATTTAAAAGTTTAATTATTTAATGTACCTACACCGATTGCTGTATCTTACACGAGTGAGAAATTTTGTGAGTGAGTTTTAATACCTAGCCGAGATTTAATACTTCAAAATTATCTTCACACACAAATTAGGTGCTTTTAATTCAATTAAGTCACATTAGGTCCATTCATTTTTTTATTCGGCTTTATAAAGTCGGTTGATAGGGAATTATGACGTCACGTCTCCCGTTTTGCAAGCGCAACTTTAAAGTTCCATAACTTTTTCATTTGTTGAGATATTTTAATGATTCTTTCATATTTTGGTTTTATTTTGTCTTAATTTGCATAATCAATTTAAAAAAAAATTGTATACTTCTCCATTGCATGACAACTTCAAAAAGTCCCGAACTCCTCGGAACAGTTCAGAATTAATGTACAATAGTAGGTAGGTAATAGATGTACCGTGCCGGGTAGAAATAGATAAGGGGTATGGCAAGAATATAACTTCCATACCCCTAACGGGTTAGCAAGCCCCGATATCTCCCACTTTTTCTTTATTGTCGTTCTCTTTCTTTTCTTCTAATGGCTTTCAGCAGTGCCTACTTGTAAGATAACAGCATTCACCAATATGTCCAGTATGTCGTCAATAGGCATGATGACTGATTTTGAAAAATGGTCAGATTATGTTCAGAAGTATCTACTACTAGCTGATGCCCGCGACTTCGTCCGCGTGGAATATGTTTTTTTGTTTCCTACGGGAACTCCTTAATTTTCCGGGATAAAAAGTAGCCTATGTCACTCTCCAGGTCCTCAACTATACTCATGCCAAAAATCACGTCGATCCGTTGCGCCGTTGAAGCGTGATTGAAGGACAAACCAACAAACCAACAAACCAACAAACAAACTGACTTTCGCATTTATAATATTAGTATGATATGATTTCGAAAAAATATCTTATTTCAGCAGAAAAATAAAGTTTGGTAGATAAAATTAGCATTTGAAATTTAAATTTTAAAATTCACGCTAAATCGTTCGGCGGTGTCATGGAGTCATTTGTGACGTCACTATTGTTTTTACCAATGTACTCTGTGCAGTGTGCAGTAAGCAATAGTGTGATTGTCAAAGCTCGAAAACAAAAAATTGTGACGTCATTCGCTTCTTTGTGTTTTATGCAATATGGCGGATTGCTGTATTTTATAGTTTTATTTTATCAAAATAAATAGCAATCTCACTCAAAATAGGAAAATAAATACGTTTTTTATAATTCATGAATCCTATTTCATTAGATAAATTCATAATTTCATTGATTCTTGGTTACTGTCATCATGCCTATTCATGCGTACTGTCGTAAACGAATGCAAATCAATAGATAGATAAATAGACAGCTCAATTTGCAGCCAAGCGATTGCGAAATGAAAACAATGTCAATTGTCAATAGGGGTGCTCGTGACACGAACACAGGGACTTTATAAATGCCTCTCCTCTCCTCTCCAACAATACGTATTCGTATAGATCGAATTTCTAAGGGATATTCGATCGTTGTCATCACTAGAGAATACCATACTACCATCCCTTAAATCCGTACTTATCTTAATATTGTTGACGTTCGTGTTTTAGAATTAGAATCCTTATTTCAGGGACGTTAAGGTACGTGACATAAAGCTGTCATTTTAAATTAATACTGCTTTGAGTTATGGTAGTAACCACCCAGTACAGATCTTTTGATATCTCAGTCTGTCCTTTGATATGTTATAGCTGGGGCTTGTTGTATCAATTCCCAAATAGACCCTGCCGGGGATCGAACCCGGGGCCTCCACAGCAGCGCTCACCACTGTGCCAGGGAGGTCGTCGAAGGAGGTTTGCCTAAGCTTTGACAATTTGTGGTATCCGCAATCCTGGCAAATAATAATGTATGCACAGAATTCCACGAGCATTTTTTCGCTGGCAGATTTTTACCGACTTCCAAAAAAGGAACAACAACATACGAGTATAACAAAGATAGGCAAAGTTGACGCGCCAGGCTCGCCCGACTTCAACATAGTGTGATGGCACCGGCGTGATCGTCTTAGCTAATAAAATATCGTGGCTAGTATAAGTGAGGAAACCTATAAACCTAAGGAAAGGGAAAATAACACTGTAGAGTTAGTGGCACTTTCAGTATCCGGTAGTCGTATTTGTTTGCCATGAATTACCAGTAAAACTGATACTTAGCTTCACTACGCTGGGTGAACGCGTAAGGCAGACCTAATCAATCCGCCTGAATTTTGGTATTCTATATCGATACCTTACCGCGGAGTTTAACTTAGAGTTATTTAAATTATGGCATAGTAACATGTAATAAATCGAGTTTGCAAATCAGGGTCGGATTGAATGGTTGCTGATTACGTGTATTTCCTTTAAAAGGCATCTTAGCTGACCAATGGTAACCGAGCACGGGGACATTTCCCTACGCCTGCACGAGGCCTTTTATCATTGTTATAGGGGCTGCATTCGACCTCCTTTATGCGCTCCGACGCGAATTTATTTCCACATCCGTAAACGGCTGGATCTATCTTTTATGGGCATTTTAGCCCGCCCCTTGGTCCATGGACTTAATTTTTATATCATTTTATATAGTAAGGTTTATGAATTGGCCAATTCAAGTCGGAGGTCGATCTGCGAGAGGAGTGTGTGTTTGGTGTGCTGAACCATTGCTGCCGGCTTGTCACCACGCAGCCATGAAGCCGATTACTTTGACTATATTGTCAATCACTATCAATCAAATTATCAATATTAAGTATAATTCCCAATCAACCAAAGTGCCAAATACTCTACGATTACGTCCCATTTCTCGATACAATAGCCGTATACCTGACCCTTTGTTTCATGCAGCTCGCCCGCTTTGTCCCTCGCTCTCGTCGCTGTAGATCGCCGTCTCGTTTCAAATGCTATATAATTATGCTAGAAAAAAACTGTTGTTCCCTGCTGCCGCTAATACCTCATGTACACAGCTCAGGCCTATTTAGCTCTTATGCCAATTTTGTAAAAGCAGTAATTTCCTAGACTGCGTTAGATTTAGCTATTCATTTAAGCCAATACTCGCTCTATTGTATAAAAAGTAGTGTATGGATTTTGCTTATAGCAAAATACTGCTTCTAGATTTTAACTAAGATTTTATCCTGCAGACCTAATTTAAATATGATAACTTATATAGAATCTACCTAGCTCGTTTCTTTAAGGTTAAGAATCGTGACTGTAAACCTAGATATGTGGGGTGAAATTCATTATTGGAATATTATTCGTAACCTCTAGCACACGTCATTAAATGGTAATTATTATTAGGACAAAAGGTAGGTAATTGTTCAGGTCTTAATAGCTTCCAATAATAAATCTGTAAGGTTACTTATCTATAATAATAAAAGAGAGATTGTTAATATTATTTACTTTTATTGTCTGAAAGTTTATTTATATTACTCCACATGGAGTGTTATTAAAGAGAAGACACTGATTTTAATTTATTTACACCAAATTCGATTGTTGAAGCAATCGTATCAATTTGGTGGGAAAATTCTCGTTACCTAGGCTTCCTAAAGTAAGAGAAAAGAGAATTTCCAAAGATAAAAACTCTTACAGCCGCTTAGGACTAATATACACCTTATTTTATAACCATATACACACATGCACACAGTTTTAATTCATGATTTATAATAAAGAAAGATTTAAGGCACAGGTTATATAACTCTAAACAAAGAATATACTTTAGGTATGTTACCAAGGTTCACAGCTATAAGTAATTATGTCATTAATTTAATTAAATCATTCCCAACTCAATGTTTGATGCGGGAGTATTTCCAATACAGCAAGGTCCAAACATTGCACGGAATACGCCTTTTACCCAATTCTTTTTATACAACATTATAAGCAGAAAGATAATGGTAACTATTTGCATTATCAATATAATAATATCTATTTGTGACCAATTTTTATTCTCATATTTCATCATCAACTCATACACAAAATCTAGGCCAGCGTCTGCATCCATTTAGCCAGGCGTCCTAAGACTAGATGTCTTAAACGATTTACTCGACCTTATTATGAACCTTGTTTACGATACCTTATTTAATTTAATTGTGTACTTTACCGAATATTCAGCAACCAGCTTCACTCACTACAATCACTTATAATAGCCTATTCCCCGAAAGAACTTATCTATAATATGATCTGAATCTATACAACCCTTTGATTTAGTGAAAAAGTATAAATTAACACCGTTAATTTTACAAACAACTTTAGACCCAATATTTTCTCTGAACTCTAAACTCTTATACGTTATAGATTCGCGGATTTGAGGACTCTCCTCCCTGAATCGCGCTCGGAGCTTGAATAATGAATCCTCCTTTTTCCCGACGTCGTCACCTCTTATCCCCTGCCAGCCTTTTCTCCCAGCGAGTGCCACTGCAAAAAAACTACACACAGTATTTGTTCCTCTCATTGGTCACATAATTTCCATGCATTTGTATTGACCAATAATCGCGAAGTCGCTTAGACCCCGCCCTTTCCCTAGGGAACTGTTTTGTCTTAAAGATTTCTACAGTATTAAATTTTAAATTTTGTTTTTTATAGTTAGCGGTCCGTCAACATCTGGTATCGATTTCTATCAACGCTGCGTTCACTACACAATGTAGTCGACTCGTATTTATTGCCTTCTTTAATTTTAGCTGTCTGGCCAAATTGAAATTTTGGTGTTTTATGACTGTTTGTAAAGCCATTTCTGTTTAAGTGCGTAAACCCTGTTGATTTTTAGGCGATAAATAACGTAGTATCGCATTTCAATGCCCCTTAGGTTTCGCTAAATGTCTTTCCCCATGATTCTGTTTTCTGAGAATTTTTTCTGTGTTAAACCTATTTAATAATTTACGACCCTTGTCGCACTTTTAAAATTTCTATTTTATTTTATTGCTTGCCTTGCGTTGAGATTTCTCTTTAAAATAAAAAAAATTTGTATAGGTATATGATAGGTACCATATTGACCATCTCAATATTATATATATTATTATTTTATATATATATTTATATTTAGTTAACGCACCACAGAATTCCCCCAAAAACTACCCTTTATATATTATCAATATATATTGATTATATATTATTATTTTATATATATATATATATATATATATATATATATATATATTTATATTTATTTACCGCACCACAGAATTCCCCAAAAACTACCCTCAAAAGGGTAGTTTTTGGGGGATTCTGTGGGATTCATTCCTTTAAGTGTGAGTACAAACAGATTATGGACCAAAATTTACCTTTTTTCTATCTATGTACTACAAGTTATCCCTTGACTGCGATCTCACCTGATGGTAAGTCTGGTGGAGTCTAAGTTGGTAGCGGGATAATCTGTTAGGTTTCTACTCGGTATCGTACCGGAACTCTATCTCTTTAATTTTCCGGGCTTATGTCCTTCCCCGGGATGTAATCTATCACTATACCGAATTTCATCCAACCGATTTGGATGAAATTCGGTATAGTGATTCGGAAAGCTTAGCAGACAGACAGACAGATAGACAGACAGACACACTTTCGCATTTATAATATTAAGTATGTATAATATTCCTAGTTTTGACTTTTGATTAGACTAGATTTGACTACCTCTATACCAAGCAGTCTTAAATTTTATAAGATTGTTTCTACGCGACATCGTACTGGAACGTATTTATAATAACTAATTTTTGTGATTCCCGCGGGAACTCCTTAATTTTCCGGGATATAAAGTAGCCTATGTGCTTCCCCGGGATATAACCTACCTCTATACCAAATTTCAGCAACATCGATTGAAAAGATAGGCCGGGAAAGCGTAGCAGACAGCCAGACAGACAGACACACTTTCGCATTTATAATATTAGTATCATTGAAATAGAATGAGCACTAAAATTCTACATCAATGATTAGTATGGATATTATATAATATTAATTATATTGTCTTTGTCATAAAGATTAGAACGAAAACACTTCAGTGTGTTATTAAGGTTACCTTTATATTGAGACCACAAAGGGGTACCGGTTGTATATGTCACTGTAAGATTGTAAAAACCGTAAGATTTTAATCAAACGCTTTTTTTTTTCGATAGATTATAAAAAGTCGAAAGATTGTGAACCGTTCAATGTTTTAAGTTTCCATTTTTGAAATATTCATTGTATTTACGTTTTCTTGTCTCTTTCTTGAAGGTTAGGTTAGGGTTCGACATAAATAATCAAGTTAGGTTCTATCGGGTTAATAAACCTAACAGATTACAATCTACCGTAAAATAATCCGTTATATTGTAATCATTCGACAGTTTACAATTTTGCGAGTTGGATTATAATCTAACGGTTTTTACAATCTTACGGTGACATATATACCTAATTAATTACCTAATCTTCAATGGCGGTAACGATAGGTAATTGTTTGATTTCCGCGCCGCTGAGCCGACGCAATCCAACCTTTGGGTAATATTCCTGGGGCCAAACTTCCAACGCTTAAAACCATTATTGTTGACTTTCTTGTTTTAGAATTATAATCCTACCATCCGACATCAAACTGTAATCATACTATATCATACTAATATTATAAATGCGAAAGTGTGTTTGTTTGTTGGTTTATCCTTCAATCACGCCGCAACAGAGCAACGGATTGACATGATTTTTGGCATGAGTATAGTTGAGGACTGGAGAGTGACATAGGCTACTTTTTATCCCGGAAAATTAAGGAGTTCCCGCGGGAACAAAAAAAACTTACCACGCGGACGAAGTCGCGGGCCTCAGCTAGTGTTATCTAAATAAACCTAATAGAAATAAAAGCCGTTATCCCGTTTATTTCAGCTACGTAGCACAATTTATATTATACGTAGGTACCTATATTATGTATTCTGTGGCGTGGTTATCACGCGGTCTACAGATTTGTATGTCTACGTTGGAAACCTTTTAATGCATCCTTTTCCCATCTTCTTAGGGAAAAGGCTCGGGAAAACGAATTTCTGTGCAAATAGAAACGCTCGGCTGTGGTGCCTTTTAGACTGTGTAATTTGCATTACGTACATTTAAAATGTATTGCCTCTCTTCAGATAAGCATTTTATAGTATTTACTATTTACCATACTTTGTAGGATCTTATGTAAAAAAATCTTAGCTATTTTTTTTACGTTCCTTAATGAAGTTAACCTACAAGGCCAAATGGAGTGAAGACGGGGCAAGCGAAGTGAGCCGCCGACATCCGAAATGCTAGGGATATGTACGTTCTTAAGTGTCGATTAATCTATTCGTATGACCCGAGAACGTGTTCTTAGATAGAACCTGATGTCGGTTTATTTACGAGCCTAGGAAAGGGTTTCAAAAATTCTACCCAAGTAGAGACATGCAGCTGTATTTCAAACCTACGCTATGGGTTGTGAAATATATCTGAGTAATCAAAATCGTAAATTACAGTTAGGCAGATGAAAATGTCAACGCGAATAAAGATTCCAATTTGATGTGCTCGGGTCCAATTTTCTGCCAATATGTCATACTATAATTCTTATGTAGCGAATAGCAATGCAATTCCAGTTCTGATCTACCTACATCATACCTATAGGTAGGTATACATAGTATAGTCGCGGTTTGAAAATGTTTACCACTTTAAGGTTCATAATTTGCATGCTATTATCACCTGTGTCAGAAATTGCTTATAACCGCCCGTTGAATAATGATAATAATAAATCGCTTAATTCAGGCAACAAACCCATCAAAAAGAACTAGTAAACAGAATAAAATAGAAAGTATACAATAAAATGAAGAATAAAAATAAAATTAAGATTATAAAATATAATTCAATATAAAAATTATTTTTAGACAACCGACTTCAAACTCCCGCGCCAACTTTACAACAACAAGCACACGCTATACAAAGTACTTATTTAATTGTTGATATTTTAAAAACCGCTTGACCGATTTCGATAAAATTTATATGGGACCACTTGGAAAGTATGCCCTTTCAAATAAAAAAAGAATCATCCAAATCGGTCCACCCAGTCACAAGTTCTGAGGTAACAAACATTAAAAAAACAGTCGAATTGAGAACCTCCTCCTTTTTTTGAAGTCGGTTGAAAATTATAAACTATTGTTTACATTTCACTACAACTAGGTATTTAAAATTTTTGTCCCGATGTAGGTACGGCAAGCCAGTTCCTACTAATGGAATTCTCACTCAGCACTCAGAGAATACGCTCAGGGTCTCGTTCGTAGAGTTACGAATGCGCAACAAGAGATCTTATGCATAGTACAAACCAAAGGTACAAACTAATGTCTTATGATTGCGAAGTAATCGGGGACAAAGAACGAAGCAGATGCAAGCTGATTCCATAATTTCCAGGGCAAAATGTTTTTTGTGTTTCGTCGTCATCCCGAATCAACCCGTGCGAAGTCGGGAAAAGTGTATAAAGCCATTTTTGGAAGGCACAATGGCCATGCTTTCGGACGACGAATGCGATCTCTCATTGTGTAGGTAGTTAATTACACCACTGTCTTTGAGATATGGCGGTTCTCTACACAAAGCCGCTAACATAATATAACCCGACCGAAGAGAGATTAGCCATCACGCGGGAGATATTATAAAGCACAAGTGTGTGCATAGTGCATACACAGGTGCACTCTCTATTCCTTTACTCTCATAGCCCGATTGGACGGAAAATCCAACACGACAGGAGAGAGATCAGGCGTAGGACCGAGTGACCGACGGCTTAACGTGCTCTTCAAAGCATGGAGGTGAAGCACCGCCAACTTCCTAACTCCTAGTGCCTAGATGTACATTGTCGGTCTATATATCTCTCAACCTGGGAAACTGCAACAGCGGAGTGACAGAATTTTGTTTTGAAAATTCCTCTGTCACGTCCCAATCATCCCGCAGCGTTGCTGTCTAGACGCCTCCCTCGACCGATTGGTAGGAAATAACGTATGTCGATAGACTGCTAATATACGACAGTGTGTCTGTCTGTCTATCTGCTATGTTTTCACGACCCATATATTAAATCAAATTTTCAGGTATGATACCATTCTGGAGAAGAACATATTAATTGGAAACAAACCTTTTTATCCCGGAAAATACGTTATGCCGTGCTGGTGCTTATTTATGAGCAAAGAAGCTGATGTCGGTTAATTCATACGTCGTCTAGGTTCTTTCTTTCAACGTTATTATGAGGCATTCGTTACCTGAGTTACAGTTTCACTACTAGTAGAACCTACACTAAAAATTTACTCGTAGATTAAGATGTGGTCAACTTCTGGTCTTGGTCTGATTGATTTGAAAGGGATCCAGTTACTTTAATGTGTCATGTTTTTA
Source organism: Erebia epiphron (assembly GCA_963932025.1). Taxonomy (NCBI): domain Eukaryota; kingdom Metazoa; phylum Arthropoda; class Insecta; order Lepidoptera; family Nymphalidae; genus Erebia; species Erebia epiphron. The sequence goes on from OZ009946.1 coordinate 2,858,790, forward strand.
TTAATTTATAATTTTCGCTGAATGATGAATAAATAAAAATAATAAATCAATTTGTATTTTAACACTTCAATTATTACATATCTACATATACCTAAGTTTGTATATTCAGAGAGGTAACGCAGCTAGAGTTCTGGGCACATTGCCCAATTTTTTTTAATGTTTAGTTTTTAATTTAGATTTTAATGTATTTCATATTTCAAATTTGATATTTATAATACAAATATCTACCACTACAGCCTATTAACGTTCCACTGCTGGGCACAGGCTTCCACTCTCATAGGAGAGAGGGAATTAGAGCTTAGACCCTCCACGCTGCTCCAGTGCGGGTTGGCGGGCTTTAACGACTATAATATCATGTTAGTGATAATAACCGGGACCGACGGCTTAACGTGCTCTCCGAGGCACAGGGGTGAAATACCGCCAACTTCCAACTCCGGGCTGGCACTGAGAATTATAATTGAAAAACCCAATACCTAACTTTCATGCCCGACCGGGAATCGAACCCAGGACCTCGTGATCCGCAGTCGACTATGCTAACCGCTAGACCAACGGGGCAGTTGGGCCGAGACAAATATCTACTTAACTATTTTAAAAAAACAAAATTGAAATGATGAGTTATAATACAACAACATGGCCGGCCAATTCCGTCGGGTAGGTACTGGAACCTTCATAGTCACATAGACATCCTTTACCATTATTTATTTTCCAGCGTAGGCACAAAATTTGCATCGGTTCGTTGTATTCGGCCAATATGGTCGATCGTGGGCCGTCCGTGACAGGAAATCTTAGTGGATGGGAACACCCTTTGAACGACCGCCACGTATTCTTGCGAGTACCTTCCTCTGTCCCTTTGTAAGATTTTTTCCATGACTACATCATGCCAACAATATTGAGTAGTCTGTAGGTAGGTATATGGTTGAATTTGCTAAGAAAATTATATTCTTACTAGCTGATGCTGACGCTGATTGCTGATGCCTGAGCCTGCGACTTCATCCGCGTGGATTGAGGTATTTTGGTTCCCACGGGAACTATTTAATTTTCCGGGATATTCCAGACTATAATCTAGCTGTGTGCCAAATTTCATCCAAATCCGTTCAGCTGTTCTGGCGTGATTGAGTTACAAACATCTATCCATCCATCCAAACTTTCGCATTTATAATATTAGGTTAGACTAGATGATGCCCGCGACATCGTCCGCCTATGTCCTTCCCCGGGTTACAAACCTACCCCTGTACCAGATTTCATCAAAATCGGTTGAAAAGATAGGCTGTGAAAGCGTAGCCGACAGACAGACATACACACTTTCACCTTTCATATTTATAATACCTATTAGTATGGAAATTGGTAAACCTAACCATCTTTTACATGCTCGTTTAAGTAAGCAATTAGTGTATACAGTGAATAGGTATAGCATAAGTATATACTTTTACATGGCATATTTTAGCAAGCAAGTGTATACAGTGAATAGGTATAGCATAAGTATACGGGTTTAGTATCTGCCATACCCACAGATCACAGAAGCCATACACTACTACCAGTTTAGCCCGCTACCATCTTAGACCGCATCATCAACTACCGGACCGTCAAGGACTAGGGTCAAGGGACTTGTGATCAATTAAAATATGTGAAAAATATATATTTACATTTAGGTTATAGTGCAATAGGTAAAGTTAACGTAAAAGTACGTATACCTATAAAAACATCACAAGAACAATAATTGTAGTAGGTACGAGTACGTTTAAAGAACAATATTAAGTAAAATAAGTATACGAAGGCCTCGTATACGACATTAAAGTCGTAAATAAAAAGTTTCATCCTCGCGAGAGATAATATGCCCCTAAACAACGTTGATAGCACAGACAAGAAGAAAGTGATAGACAGTGCACGGTACAAAATTAATTTCTTTGGGGCTCATTCCACTTTCCCTTCTTTTATGTATAAAACATAGATGGTATAATATAGTGTATATTATTTCTCTGAGGTATAAACACATAAAATAAATATTATAAATGCGAAAGTTTGGATGGATGGATGTATGGATAGTTTTCTATTTCAATCGCAAAATTGCTGCGGTAGGCAATAGGCATACGTCATCATTTATATGTCCAGCTATGGCCGTCTATCGGTGACCATGGCTGGATACATTCTCTTTACTGTCTTCAACTTCTTCGTTACACTCCTAACAGAGAGGCAGTCTTAGACTAATGGTGGCAGTGGTCATCACGGAGTAACGGTTTAGTGGCTGATGTATAGTGCGCCTCACGACTCCACCCGAAGTCGGAGAATTTTGGTCACCCGGTGCCCAAAATTGGAACTAATTTTTATGCCTGTTTAATTTTTGTTTTTATTTTATTTTTCATAGATAATAGCGACGCTGCACTGTCACGGGGTCCGATAAGTTTGTCGCACTATACTCTCTTGTATACTTGTCGGACTTTCAAATGTCACAGTCTTGCGCCGCCTGTACCAAGCGGCGAGGCCTTTCGGTTGGTCAAGATTTGTGTCTATGCTTATTGTTTGGTCTGCGTGTGATATAAGGAATCTTCTTTCACTGTATCACGCGTCCCTGGCTCGTAACTCATCGCTGTCTGGCTTATATTATACTTTTTAGAGCCTTTTGTAGCATACCCACTAGAGTCTAGAAAAAGCCTAGCCTCATTTTGCTCTTATTAGTACTAAAATTCACCTTTACCCCTTTTGACCTCTTTCTTTTTTTGAGAAAAGAGCAACTGCTAAGTTTCTTGCCGGCTCTTCTCAATAGAACACCTTTCCGAACCGATGGTAGAGTCTTGACGTATCATAAGTGACACAAGTTGTCCTATGTGAAATAAATAAATCATTTATCATTTATTATTAAATAAAGCAATATGAAACTCTTAACCTATCGATCTTGGAAACGAATGATACCTAATAATAAAATTTTAAATGAGAAAGTTTGTCGATCTGTTCGTACGTTTGTCTGTATATTTCCAATTTTATAACTGAGGTAAACTTTTTTACCACAAACCGTTTCTCATGGGGGAAATTAATGAGACATTCGAGTTTCGATCCGATTGACCAAAAAATTTTGCACACACGTTATTTTGGCTAACAATGGGGCTGATTTTGTAGTGCACAATCTCTTAACTAAAATGACAGCATTAAAAATATTGCTAACCCTTTCATAATACTCCCTGCGGAAAGGGACAGAACTAGATTTAAAGCTGCCATTTTAGTTTAGAGATTGTGTTATACTAAATTGGCCACAATGCATGGCTTGCTAATTATTGACGTCATTCTAAATACAATATGGCGGACTCCTAAAAGATGGCGAACTAGTTAATTTTTACGCATCTCCATGACATGGGTATTAATTAAAAGGGTTTGCTGAGAGGAGAATACGTTTAACATGAAAGACATGCACATATATCATTCATTAAAAGCTTTTATTTATGTAAAAAGAAACAGAAAAACGGGCTAAAAAAGCACTCGCAGGTCGCATTTTTTCCGAAAAACGAAAACATGAAATCAAGACGCCTCTCAAATTGGATCCTGAATGGAATAAAAGCGGAGAACTAGGAGTGCAGAAACGAGATAGCGGCTATTCAGTTTTAAAAAAGAAAAGTGAGCAAATTTTAAAAGCACGAAGCGAAAGCTTTTGTCTATGATGCTACAGTTTGTTATTGTCCACAAAAAAAATGTTATGAAGGTGGATAGTGATGGAATAGGCATGATGACTGATTTTGAAAAATGGATAGATTATGTTTGGAAGTATCTACTATTTCGAAAAAATATCTTATTTCAGCAGAAAAATAAAGTTTGGTAGAAAAAATTAGCATTTGAAATTTAAATTTTAAAATTCACGCCAAAACGTTCGGCGGTGTCATGGCGTCGTTGTGACGTCACTATTGTTTTTACCAATGTACTCTGTGCAGTGTGCAGTAAGCAATAGTGTGATTTTCAAAGCTCGAAAACAAACAATTGTGACGTCATTCGCTTCTTTGTGTTTTATGTAATATGGCGGATTGCTGTATTTTATAGTTTTATTTTATCAAAATAAATAGCAATCTCACTAGAAATAGAAAAATAAATACGTTTTTTATAATCCATGAATCCTATTTCATTAGATAAATTCATACTTTCATTGATTCTTGGTTACTGTCATCATGCCTATTGCTCTTGAGTCGGATTCTTTGTTTATTTTACGACAAATTAGCTCTTGGCTGCAATCTTACCTGCAGTCTTAAATAGTAGCGGGCTAACCCGTTGTCATAGTTGAGCGACAGAAGCGACGCCAGAGAAAATGAAGGAACTAGAAGTTTAATTCGCTTTAATCCGCAACAATAGGTAGGTAGTCTATGTGGTACAGTGTGTATCCCGCGCTTATAGCCCGCGATATTCAACACACCTCAGAAATCTTCCAAACTAGGGGAGACCGGGGATGGTAGACTAACTTTTGACTTAAGCTCGTATATCTCTGCTGTTTAACTTAATATAACAAAAACAACAGTTGATACAGATAGAAGAACTATTCAGGTACCTAAAATACTAATCTATAACCTATATATTTATCATTATAATACTTATTTAGGTGATTTTCTAAACCCCTGACGCTTAGTCAACCTACCCCATATCCGGGGTAAGTTGGCCATAAGCATGGGGTAGGTTGACCTAGGCAGTAATCCCTATATATATAAAATCGTTAACTAATCAACGCACAGCCTAAACCACTGGGGTTAGAAACTTGAAATTTTGACAGCAGGTTCCTTTTGTGACGTAGGCGGAGGATTTTTCAAAATTCCACCCCTAAAATATTAAAATAAAATAAATATGTGAAATAGTGAGGAAAAAGTTTGTATGAAAGTCCATCATTTATCAAGATATTTTACAAGTTATATCAACAAAGCTTGGTATTTTGGCTTTCGGTAAAAAATAAAGAAGTATGTGTGTCACATTTTTTCAAAATTCCACTCCCGAAGGGGTAAAATGGGGGTTGGAAGTTTGTATGAAAGTCCTTCATTTCTCAGCCGGTACCAGTTAAAAATAAGGAAATACGTGTTACACAGTTTTTGAAAATTCAATAAAAAGCAATGGGTATTTTACACAGGTAGTTGAGGACCTGGAGAGTGGCATAAGCTACTTTTTATCACGGAAAATTAAGGAGTGCCTGTTGGAAAATGATAGGAACTTTTTATTTTATTATAAACAAACTTATAACTTTCTATTTTGTATGTAATTTGGTATTTATTTGATGTGGCGTTTATGCTATTACTATCGAAGATTACTCTTTCTAGGATGTCGTTTGGTACATCACCCCTTTCAGATTTCCTCATGTAGGTACTTCCTCATTTTCTGTAAAAATGTAACTGTATGTGTATGTGAGAGAAGACAGAAGACCTTAATAGTGTTTATGATGCACATTAACCATTAACCCACACAATTCTTTAAAATAGGTGTAAAATGTTATACTTACTTATTTTAAAAGAGTTGGTTAACTATTAGTCTACCTACCCCGAACAAAATTTGTCAACCAACCCCTGACGCCATTTTGAATTTCACCTGCGTATCATATGCAAACTCTGGCACTAACAGGGAAGCAATTCTGTGTAATATAGAATAAAACTATCATATTAAAATTTGGCATAACAACAACAATGTTTCTAACAGATCCATAAACACAATAACAAAAAAAGTACGAACGAAAAAAATCACTTACCAAGACAAAAAATACAAAATGTGATGCCGCTCACGAACGCTGCGCTACTCCGGCGACTCACTTCGCACAAGTTAGCGGGTCGCGGGGAGGCATCGTCGCTCGTGATTGGTTGATCAAAAACACGTGATAGTGGCGAGTTATTGTTGATTAGTCTACCTGCCCCTATAGCCAACTATCCCTGGTCTCCCCTACTCTCAACGTACGTTTCACTCCGACACCGAAGCATCTTCAGGAGATGTTGACTCGTGAATTGTCGAGTGGTTTTTCGTTTCATCGAATTTTCAAATCGCAACGATTCTAAAGAAGTTTCGCTTCAAAAAAAACAGATGAAGTCGCGGTAATCATCATGAGAGTTTTCTGTACTGATTATACGTCAAAACATGACGATGGCATTGCGTTTTTTTCAATTACTTTGCAAGTTAGTTGCAACGATGGCAACGACGGATATGGGATGAATCATTGGTATCGGGCATTCGGCACGGTGAGCATTTCACGCCTCGGTTCGCGCACCCGGATAGCTGTTTGAACGAATTTATCGGTTTATGTGCTGACGAATTTCATTTCAAAAGGTACCTACTCATAGATAGTATTTCAAAATTATGAATTCTTCATGATACTTAGGTACCCTGTTCAGAGAAACTGTACTGTAGATTTGAATTTTGCTTGAATTGTAGCTAGATAACTAACAGACCCTAAGATGTGTAGACCCTAAAAATCAACATTACCATCTTCTTACCTTTCGTCGTCCTCGTCGCCTCAACCTATAGGCGTCCACTGCTGGACGAAGGTCTTCTGAATCGTCACAGAGCACGGTTTTGTGCCGCTTTCTTTCCTGTAATCTATACTAATACTAATATTATAAATACGAATGTTTGGATGGATTGATTGATGGATGTTTGTTACTCAATCACGCCAGAATTTATTTTAGATGAAATTTGGCACAGAGTTAGATTATAGTCTGGAATAACACACGCGCGACTTTTTATCCCGGAAAATTAAAGAGATCCCAAACCAAAAAACCTCAATTCACTTGGACAAAGTTGCTGGCATCAGCTACTACATAATATAAGGGAACAGAAATCTTGTTCAGTGCATAGGCAGTCTTATGCAGTACACAGAGAACCTTATTCAGTAGACAGGCAATCAGCAGCATTTGCGAGTCGCGCCGTGCAAACATACTTCGTCCGCTCCGTCGAAGTGTTTACTTGTATTTCCGACTTTCCCCATAAGTTTACTACTCACTCGACTATGTTTGTTGATACATTTTTCCTACTCCAGTGGCTGTGTAGTGTGTACACAATAATTTCTTTTCGAGGGGCTGTGAGGCGCAATATTTTGTTAGCGGAATAACTACTTAAAAAACCAGGTCAAGTGCGAGTCAGAGTTGCACACAAAGGGTTCCGTTCCACCACGTACCATAAAAATAACAAGAAAGATGTCATAACAGCACGTTATCAGTTGTGAAATAATTTACTTACTTACATAATTATGGCGCTAAGCTTCAATTCAATTGGGTATAAATTTCTTATACCGGATCTCCCAATAAATACCTTACAATTCGACACCCTATGAGTACGGAACCCTAATTATCGATTTTCGGTTTATTTTCTACACTTGTGCTATAAGATATTGCTTCTTGTTAAATTGCATGATTCTAGGTAAATGGGAATTAACCTTATAGGCTTTGATTGATTTCAACTTAAAAAACCGGCCAAGTGCGAGTCGGACTCGCGCACCGAGGGTTCCGTACAAACCTGTAGTAAGTTTTAAATTAAATGTTTTTTTTTAAATATTTGAGTTGATTGAATGAAAGGTAAATTGCGATTTACGATTAATGACGTATTAAAAAAAAACTACTTACTTGATCTCGTTCAAACCAATTTTCGGTGGTAGTTTGCATGGTAATGTACAACATATATTTTTTTTAGTTTTATCATTCTCTTATTTTAGAAGTTACGGGGGGGGGGGGACACACATTTTACCACTTTGGAAGTGTCTCTCGCGCAAACTATTCAGTTTAGAAAAAAATGATATTAGAAACCTCAATATCATTTTTGAAGACCTATCCATAGATACCCCACACCTATGGGTTAGATGAAAAAAAAAATTTTGAGTTTCAGTTCTAAGTATGGGGAACCCCAAAATGTATTGGTTTTTTTCTATTTTTGTAAGAAAATCTTAATGCGGTTTACAGAATACATCTACTTACCAAGTTTCAACAGTATAGCTCTTATAGTTTCGGAAAAAAGTGGCTGTGACATACGGACGGACAGACAGACAGACAGACAGACAGACAGACAGACAGACAGACAGACATGACGAATCTATAAGGGTTCCGTTTTTGCCAAATTTGGCTACGGAACCCTAAAAAGGTGGTTGACAGACAGACGGACAACGAAGCGATCCTACAAAGGTTCCTTTTTTGTCTTGAGGTAAAGAACCCTAAAAATAGTATAACGATGTATTGGCTCCTTCACTTCAATCAATTATAATTAATCTATGCTTCAATATAGCTCATTTGTTTCTGTTTTACTTTACCCACAAACGCCATCATGTGTACCTACCTAATAAGTTTTGATGTTTGAAACAATTTTCAGGTATAAAACGGAAAACCGCTTTTGAATGCTGAAGATGAGGTGGTTTTGTATAAGAGGTTGTATTAATTGCGCTCTATATAATCAAAATATAAATATTATCGCGTGTGATCTATACATATTATAAATGCGAAAGTTTGAATGGATTTGGATGGATGGTTTGGAAATGAATAATAATTGAAGATAAAAAAATCCCCATTTCTTTCGTTAAAAGTATATTTTTTGCTCCGTTTAGTAAACTGGCTCTTTCATGCCACTTCTCCCCTACTTTTTCCCGCGACTTCATTTTATCGGCTTATACGGCTTCAATTTTGTCAGTCAGGCACTAAAAAAGGATGCCCAGAAATTCCACGCAAGCAAACCCGGGGCGGGTCTGCTTCTGCTGGTAAGAAAATAGTGTCTACAGAGAGAAAATTCTAAACATTAAACGCGGGAACGCCGTTTACATTTTCTTTTATTTCTTGGATCCAGTTGTAACTCGCAGTCTGGAGGTATTCCGTAGGAGCCCGTATCGACAAGCGGCTTAGCTTAAATTGAAACATATTGGCGTAGAAGCGGAATCCTTACCTTGCCCGCACAATTCACCCGAGAACACCCCACCCTGTTCCCGACACATCCACATGGATCTTATAAAAATGAGGATAGAGGCTAAAATACTGTGGCAGATTGACATTGAGTGGTTGACTGTATATCTGTTATTGATTCAAGAAACTGCTTTGCTAAAATATCTAAGTAAACCCTTTTTTATATGGAATACTGGTAAATGTAATTACTATTGTACCCAGAGAGATGCAGTTTTCTTAGAGAAAGTCATGCCCCGCAAAAAACTGACGCAATTATCAAGATATCATTTCTCTTTCAGTGGTGCTTTCTTATTTTGTAAGTTTTAGAGCCCCTTCACATTAGTGCCTCTCCAGTGTAGGCGGATGTAAGATAGTTCAATACCTGTTTATTGTGTTGATGGTATAATTTATATTGTCGTGCAACCTTGAATCTAAGAAATTTAGTTTTCAATAGGAAGTTATTAACCTAATAATAACCACTAAACACAATATTTCATAATGTAGTAGACTCATCTAGAGTAATGATGTCAGTAGAGCAATTTTCCTGATGAGACAAAAAATAGTAGGGTCCTTCCTACAATTAAAGCGAACGCAAAACTTTTTTTACAAAGTATAATCTAGTTAAGAAAAATAGTTTGATGCGTTCTCTTTATGTACCTAGTAAACGCGTACGCCGGGAAAACGCTAGTGTAAAGGGACTCTTAAGGTAAAATAACAGAAGTTCGAATTCAAATGGTTTCTTCTGCAAATGTTTTTCGACACTTTTATTCGCGCTAGTGTTTAGTTACGGCTCTACTAAGTTTGTGTACGTAACTCAAAAACAAAGAATAGGGATGATGACAACTCAATCAAATCAGCAATTCAAATCAATATTCAGTAAGAAATATTTTATTTTTAGCATAGGCATCATCCCTATTGTTGTGTCCCTATTTTATCTTTGCGCACGAAAGCATTAGACCTTACTTGACCTAAATAGCAATAAGAATGTAACTATACAGAGCTACATTGGCTCACATGAAAGCAAATGTAAATGTTGCGTCGTGATTCAAGTAGGTAATACCTCGTGTAACACAGGAAGGACGGGTCTTTGTTTTATGTATGAAGCGAAGCCCCTTCAATTCATTTGCCGATGTACCTACTGGCCGTCCCTTTGTTCAGATTCAATATACCTAATACCTGTAGCTGAAGGTAAAGGAGGACTGCCTCGTTGGTCTAGTGGATGTTTGACTGCGGCCAACGAGGTCCCTGGTTCGGGTCCCGGATCGGGCCATAATTTAGAATTGGGTTTTTCTGACTAGAAATTCTCAGTACTAGCCCAGAGTTAGGAAGTTGGCAGTGTTTCATCCCCGTGCCTCGGAGAGCACGTTAAGCCGTCGGTCCTTCGTTAAAGCCCGCCAACCCGCATTGGAGCAGCGTGGTGGGTCTAAGCTCTAATTCCATAAATAATAGAGGAGAGAGGTCTCATATTATGAGAATGGAGACCTGTGCCCAGTTGTGGGACGTTAATGGGCTTTAGTGGTGATGGAAGGTACAGAGTTACAAGTCAGTTTGGAATAAAGTTTATTATACCTAAAGGTTCATTCAAAAATACTAATATATAATAACTGTCAAGGTCAACCTCTGTACGTATTACTGAACAACTTTTTCACTTCACTAGCTCATTAAGTGCGCCTTTGCTGCTTAAAACCAGTAAGCAAAAGTTGTTTATCTCACTCAGTGAGAAAAGTACCTATATTGAATTTAAAACCAGTGATTTTCACATGCCTTGCGGGAAAAGTGACCATGTATCCGTCCCCGGAATAGCATTAAGCCAAAATCGTAGTCATAATATTATAGATTTTTGGAAGCAAAACATCATTTGATTTAAAGATAAAATTTTACGACAGATCATAAATTTTGCAGGAAGATAATTTCGTTTGATTAAGTACCAATATCTCTTATGCAGGTGATAACATCAAAAATGGCGAAAGTTCTGTGATTTATATCGAAAATTCTTATCTCGCACTGTATAAGTCAGAATGCAAACTCAATTTTTTGAACAATGCTTTCCAATAAAATTGATTTTGGATCCTAAAGTTTGACTATAATCTTTCCTTCTGTAGACCTACTTAGGTACCTAACACCAACTTACTATTGCCTATTCAGTGCTAAAACTTCTATTAATACCTACTAAGCTACTTATTTACTTCTTATTCTTTTTAGAATATTTCCAGTATTAAACTTGAACATGCCCAATATTTTGAAACAAAATTCCTTTCACATTCTTTTTAAATTTGTAAGAAGAATTTATACCTAATTATTTGCTTCGATAAAAAATATATTGGACACTAGCTGTTGCCCACGTCTTCATCCGCGGGGATTGAGGTTTTATGGTTCACGTGGGAACTCTTTAATTTTCCGGGATAAAAAGTAGCCTATTTCCTTCCCCGGGATACAAACTATCCCCATGCCAAATTTCATCAAAATCGCTTCAACAGATGGGCCGTGAAAGCGAAGCAGACAGACGTGACGTCGAAACGTGAGAAAGACGCGACGGACAGACAGATAGACGAACACACTTTCATATTTATAATATTAGTATGGATGCATAGAAGTATAGACTTGGCTACATTATTCAAAGACGTCAAAAATTCTAATCTAATCTAATCTAATCTAGCCTATGGTGTCCCACGACTGGGCAAAGGCCTCCCTCCGATTCTTCCACGACTCTCTATTCTGTGGTTCTATGGGCCACTGAGCATAAAATTTGTCCAGTTCATCACGCCACCGTAGCCTCGGCCTACCACGCTGGCGTTGATGAGTTTGGGGGGTCCAGAACGAAGCAGATTTAGCCCATAAGTCTTCTTGCATACGGCTCACATGACCAAATTATCAAATCACATGTCAAAAATTATGCCCACAAAAATAAGAACTTGGTCATAATTTTTTTGAAAGTTGGCCATATAATTTTACATTTTACCGCTTTGTCTAGGATAAATTCTACTTAATTAATTTCATTTAAAAATACGATCGTGATGATAAGTAACAAGGGTTTCCTTAGTCTTTAGAAGAAGAGATAGTAGCGTAGCACTACAGAAGTTTCGTATAACTTTGGTCTAGACTGCGTCGAGAGCATTTCATTTTAAGAATAGAGTTCAAAGCTTTTTGTAAGTCATTTATTAAGACTTTATTCAGTTAAATGGAAAATGGCAGAGTGTTCGAGTGCTTCCAGAGATAAGATACGATGTAAATTGGACGCTGTGATAAAAGAATTACTTAAGATAAATATGAAGATACTGAGTGATAAGTGTAACTTTATCTGCGTTCTTTAATCAGGTCTCAATTCCTTTTGAATTGACTAAATCATAAGACTTATTGCATAGAATTGATAGTAGATACTCCCGGTAAAAACGTTAGTTATTGTATTAAAAAAACCTGTCCTTTATGGCAATTAATGGTGGATGATTTTTCACGTAGGTTTATTTTTACACAACTAGACTCCTATTTAGAATTTAAGATATATAATGTCACTAGGTAATGCGTAGGTAAGTTTAAGACCGCGTGGTTTAAGGTTTTTGATTCCCGCTGGAACGTCTCAATTTTCCGGGATAATAGGTAGCTTATGTGTTATTCCAGACTAAAATATATCTCTATGTCAAACTTCCAGATCCATCCATCCATCCATCCATCCAAACTTTATAATATTAATATAGAAGTTTAGATAACAAAAATCATACAAGTTACCCTATTACTGTACTTCATAAAATCGCGAAGTAAAAGTTCCACATATAAATTAGGCTACTACGGAGCCATAGCCATACGTGATGCTTCTTCCCGGCCGCTTTATGACAGTTCTCTTTATCTAAAGCTATAAACCGACAATAAAGCATCGTCGTACCTCGTTTACGAGTTCTTCTGTCATAGCGTCCAATATATACATTTACGAATTAAGATCTAACCTACTACAGAGGTGCGGCGTGGCGCGGCACGTAGCGGCAAGTATGAGGTTGCATGAAGCCGCGATAAAAAAAAAGCGAATTAAACTTCTAGTTCCTTCATTAGCATGGACTTCCGCAAAGTAACGCCTTCTTCTATCCAATATCTACTTATTTCTACTTAATAAGGTTAAGATGCACAGCGTGGTTATAGTTGAGTGCGCCAGCAAACTACGTGTGTAGTTTGGCGAGAAGTATTACTTGGTTTGTGCAAATTATGAAAAAAAAGCTATTGTCCAGCAGCAGTGGAAGTATACTGGTTGCAACGCATCCAGATTTGGATTGAATAGGAATGAGACTGTGTTCACAATTTTGGCCATATATCCGAAGCCCACCCTAAGTCCGCTGCTGATAACATGGAAAAATAAATCAATTACTTTCTTATCAAAGCAAAAGTTCTACTGTCAAAATCGAACCGGTTTACCCTCGTCTATATGCGGCTTCGGTGAGTTCGAAACAGAGGCCCTTTTAATTAAAAACTTTTCTTTGTTATGCAAATGGGTCTGATCGGCATCTACGGACTTCCAAATTAGTGAAAACAATTCTGTTACGGTACTCAAAAGGATCGCTTTTTAATTTATTAAAAAAATTATAGATTTGCCTTTTATCTTGTTCACTTCGCATCTCGTGATGTTAATTCTTTATTTAATTAGTAGGTTTTTATCCCTCAGTCCACTAGGATTCACTTTTTGGATCCACCAGTGGATCGAATTGCACTCTGGAGTCCTCTAGGATTCATTTATACCCATAAACATTTCAATCAAAAACATTCATCAAATCCTATAACATTTCAACTTCATTAGGATCCACCGTCTGGCTCCACCAGTGGATCGAATAGCACTTTGTGACTTCTGTGAGTTCACTGTGATCCACCACTGTTCTTAGTGGAGCCTGTAACACTTCAATGCCCATTTCGATCCTCTAAAATCCAGTTTAGTGATAAATAGTTTGTTAAAATTTTGAATTAACATACTTTGAATTTGACGTTAATACATTGTACAAAAATCTGATTACTTTAATTATGGTGCGATCAACGAGTTCATCAACCTCGTGGAATTTATCTCAAAGTTCGTTGCAGTACATATTACGTCGCCGGCGAGTGGCGACAGATCATTCGCAGATTAAAGACGTTACTGCAATGAGACGACTGTATTCATGGAAAAGAAATGAGATATCTTTCTAAAACTTGTTCTGAAATGGAAAATGTGAAGGCTAGCGAATTTGAAGATTATAACACGACTGCCCAGAAAAAGAAGTAAAGGTTTTCAGGGTTCATGTATGTATGTGAGTTTCTTATAGACTTTCTTTGAGACTCTGGGCCCATGGTCATCGTACATGAAGAATTTAATAAATATCGTGTCCCAAAAAATGTTCCTCGCCTCTGGTGACCAAAGAGCTGGCGCTTATTTAGCCCAACGGCTTAGCCTTGCCATTCAACGAGTTAATAGCGCCAGTGTTTTGGGCACCATGCCCATTAACGATCACTTGGACGGCGTGTATCTTTTGTAAATATAAAAAGTTTTTTAATTTAGATTTAAATTTAAATTTATTTCTTAGTTTTAATTAAAATAACATTTGTGTAAGTTGCTAAAATTTTTGTGAGTTTCTCTATTCCACCTTAACTTCTAAATACCTGAACAGATTCCGATGGGTATCGTTAGAGTGACACTGAATTATTGTTCTATAAGGTCCTAATTCGAAACGTTAGGATATGGAATGACCTTCCAGACACCGTTTTTCTCTCCACTTTTAAGATACCTTCAACTCAAGAGTGAAAAGGCCTGTATGAACTCCTTAAAATCAGTCCGAATAATACGTTTTAAACTCTCAAATGAATACGATTTTCTTAGACAATTGGGCATCTGGCCTGATTGCAGCCAAGCGCTTGCCTATAAAAAACAAAAACCGGGCAAGTGCGAGTCGGACTCGCGCACGAAGGGTTCCGTACCATTATTAATAAATAATTACCTTTGTTAATGAACCGCAAGACTAACTTTGTTTGTAGAGGTTTATTGTTAATATCAAAAAAACTATGCTAGTTAGAGCATTGGCTATAGTTTTCCTGTAAAATATACGTAAATTCCTATTGACCATAATTATTTCAAATTTTTCGATTGGTAAACTCCGGAGATAAGGGGGGGGGAACGGAATTTTTTTAGACATTTTCCCCGATAAATCAAAAACTATCATAACTAAAATTAATTAAAAATCTCTTTTAGAATGTACAAAGTAAACCCTTTCATATGATACCCCACACAGTACAGTTATCTCACTTTTAAATTTCAACCCTCAGATTTTCCCCCTTTTTAAATAAGAACAAAAATAATTTCCAATTTTTTTTAATTCCAGTGTCTTTGGGCCACTAATATACAGAAATATTCCAAATTTCATGTCGATAGCTTCGGTAGTTACTGAAATAATCGAGTGTGACGGACGGACAGACGGACAGACGGACAGACAGACGGAGAAAGTCGCACCATAAGGGTTCCATTTTACCATTTTGGTACGGAACCCTAAAAAGCCAGTAATAGGGACTGCCGGTAGAAGTGAAAACGAATATATGTATATATTTTTTTCAAATAAAAAAGGCATTAAAGTTTAATTTCGAATGTAGTATATTTATATTTAAGACTTTTTGTCTTCGTAACAACGCGAGCATGTTGCTGTTCGCGAGCATGTCGGTGACGCGAATCCACAAGTTTACCCCCTACCAAAGAGCGCTCAACGCGGCTAAAAAAGTTTTCACTTCAAAAAAGGCTTTAGATAATTATGATCGTTATTCCAGTTAACACAATATTGCTTAGGGGTAATAAACGGTAACATAAACCATAGTGAATGGTTTATCGTCCGCAGCAGGTGCTTCCCACAGCAACACACGCCTGTGAGTGGGTTTACGCGTAATCGCTTACAGAGCTCTGGCTATCCATATCGACCGATTATAGTCGAGGACTATAATCGGTCGATATGGAGACTGATCGCAGATGGAGGAAAGAAACAAAATATCGACCGACTGCATATTATGTAACCGTAAGATTGCAAATACCGTTAGATTGTAATCTAACTAGTGAAATTGTAAACTGTCGACAGATTGTGAACTGTTCAATGTTCTGAGTGTCAATTTTTGAAATATTCATTGTATTTACGTTTTCTTGTCTCTTTCTTGTAGGTTAGGGCTGGACACTTAGGTTTTATCGGGTTAATATACCTAACAGATCTCCCGAAAAATGAACTCCTTAATCATTTCGAGTAATACGTTTTAAACTCTCAAATGATTACAGTTTTCTTCAATTCAGAAACAAAAATTTGCTTAAAATTAGTCCAGACTAAACATGAAATTCTCAATTCAGAAACCGGCCGTTAGACAATAATTGGGCCTCTGGCATTGAATCTATATTCATCCATCCATCCTTGTTACGATTTAAATCACGTGACGAAAAGTTAATCTCTCACCGAGATAGTCTGAATTTTTTAAGGGTTGATAAATTCTGACTTCTGTAAAGTGTGCAAGTTAGAGGTAAGGTAAGGCAAACCTACCTATAATTGATGGAAAAAGTTACATTGAATTTTTTATTCTACGACTAGGAAAATGCGTTGAAACGACTCTGTTTCGCGGAACAGTCGCTAAAACAACTAATAATAGTAAAAAGTGTCCAAGTTTACGCCCGCGGTATACGCCGTTTTTACATCCTTTCAAAATAACAGTTAAGCTTTCCGCCAAAAGTTTTGATACTTTCGCAAAATTGTGACAAGATCTTGAAATGCTGAGGAATAGAAGACTCTTTATTATTGTAGAGAGTAGATACATAAATTCCACATCCTATTTTAAACTTGCCTTTACACAAATTTAAGAAATCCATTAAAAGTATGCTCCTGAAAACATCTTATTATGCTGCAGTTGAAGATGCAGAGAGGTGATGAAGAGCATGGATTTGACTCGCTCCAGCACAAGCGGAGCTTTGCTAAGGACAGCGGTTACATATGTACCTATCTAGACATTGATAAAATAATTGTAAATGTTGGTTTTTTAAAAGAGTAACCACCGCGTTTCATGCTGATTTTTCTTGGTATGAATGGCATTCCGAACCAGTGTTAGATTCAAAAAGTTTATTTGAATAAAAAAATATGAGTTTGAGTTTGATAGCGACTATGCCTGTAGGTATTAGAAGTAATTGAGAGTGGTTATAGGTACCTACAATAAAACTGCATAGCCAAAGTTCTTCATAATGCTCTCAAAGGGGTGTGAAGTCTGCCAATTTGCACTTGGTCAGCGTGGTGGATAGTTGTCAAACTATACTGAGACGAGACTCGTACTCAGTAATGAACTAGTTACGGATTTAAGTTATGACGTGATGATTCATTTATTTATATGTACCTACCTACTTAAAAAGCATATATACTTAATTACCAACTATAATAATCGTTAACCAGTTGAAATTCAACATCCAAAGTTATTAAACCGTTATATAGTTCTAAGGCAGATGTTTTTCATGGCTACTAAATAATAATTAAATTCGCTCAGGAAATACTCGCGCGGCCAACGTGATCTTACTGCCGGAGTATTTAACGTTGGCTAATTAAAGTTTTGCTTTGGCAATGTTAGTGCTCTCATTACGGTAGGAACCTGAAGGATGAGTGGCCTAGTTGACAGACACAGTTTCGTATTTAAAATATTAGTATAGATGCTAGTTAGTTTGTTTGTTACGCTTTCACGACCTATCTTTTCAACATGAAATTTGGTACCTACAGACATAGATAGTGTCTCTGGGAAGGACATAGGCTAAAACAACTACTTTTCATCATGGAAAATTAAGGAGAGGTTTAAGTACTTTTTTATTTCCGCGGGAATAAAAAAAATCTTATAGGTACCACGCAGACAAAGTCGTGCGCATCAGTGAGTTCGATTAATCTAGGAGTTTAATTAAATGCTTCTGGTTGTTACTCTCTCACTGTTCGGCTCATCGACACCCATTCGAAGTTCTTGCAGAGGCTCCCTTTACCTGAGCCTTGACTTTATTGAGGTATGGACGGATTTTGTAACCTTTCATCTAATGGACCCCTTTCAGGAAGGACTCTGATGTCAATACCTGTAGTAGGTATGCCTAAGAGTCAATGCATACGGCGTATTTTATACGCGCAGACCACGCGCGTTTCAGTTCAAAAAGCAGAGCGGCGCAGTATCGATACAAATGCGTTCATAACGCGCATTGACAGCTACGCGATGCAGCTACGCTGCAGACCTAAGTGGGCCAAACACGCGTCCCCAGCGCGTCTGTATCGACGTGTCAACGTTTGTATCGATACGAACGCGCGTCTGAATTTGTGGACATGTGTACAGCAGGCTTGGCATGTGCACAACGAGATATCACGTGACGTGAGGAGAGATGTTGTCGTTGCCGGCTAATTATTCGTTTTCCCTAACATGCACAAGATGCGGTTTCTCGTCAAGAAAAAAGTTGTCGGCATGTAAGGGTTCGTAGAATAAAATACCACAGATAAGAAATATTAGTTTTATTTCTACTTGATTTAACGAGACAAGTAACCATGTTAGCTTCGGTAGGCAAATTGAGATAACTGGTTGGCACAATTTTACTTGTTGTGCGCATGCTAGCCCTGCTGGTCTCTAAGAGCGGCTGATCCGCGTATATCTTGCGTAAGGATCGCGTTCGTATCGCGTGGTCTGCGCTTGAAAAATACGTCGTGTGCACAGGCTCTTAACTACGAAAAGCTAGTTGGCACGAGCACCAGTAAACACGATCAATATGGGCCTCTGATGCGACGCCGGCATGGAGCAAGCCTAATTCTGAATCACTACCAGCTTTCATAGGACAGCTCAGAGTTCTAAACGCGCATCTGAATTAATGGACGTGTGCAAAGGTTTCTGGGTGCGACTGACGCGCGTATGTCTTGCGTTAGAATCGCGTTCGTATCGCGTAGTCTGCGCTTGAAAAACACGCCGTGTGCATAGGCTCTTAAATAGGAGTAGCTAGGCAGTTGGTACGTGCACCAGTAAACACGATCAATATGGGCCTCGCCGGCATGGAGCAAGCCTAATTCTAAATCACTACCAGCTTTCATAGCGCTGCTCAGAGATCCCCATTCACGTTTACTGTCACGTTGATTTCACGTAGTTTCCACAACGTTCTAGAATCTGAAGCGTTAAATCAGCCTTAGCTTGTCATCAGAAAATTGGCCCGTTTTGTAAATAGGAAGGTTTTCATTAGTGCCAATAAGTTTCTAAATAACAATTGCATATTCGTTAATGAGAAAATAAATAATTTGATTGATTTGTGGTCGACGCCCTCCCTGGCGCAGGGGTGGGCGCTCCGGTTTTACAGTGGGAGGTCCCGGGATCGATTCCTGGCAGGGTCAATTTGAGAATTTATATAATTTCTTTATTTGTTTTTTTTTAATTTATAATTTTTTTTTGATTTTATTTCGATCTGGCTTGGCGGGAGGCTGACCCGTGGCTAGTTACCACCCTGCCGGCAAAGCTTAAGACAAAGACAAAGGCTTAGCAACAAGCTAAGTGTTTAGCGTTCCGGTACGATCCCATGTAGAAACCGATTAGGGGTATGAGTTTAGCATAACTGCCATACCCCTAAGACGTAAGCCCGCCATTTTAGACTCATCAGTACAACGCCAATTAGTTAGGAAAGTAAGTAAAATAACTAAAATTTGTATTTTATAAATAGGATTTAAATGGAGTAAGTAATCGATTAAAGTTTCTAATGAGATCAGTAGGTAAAAGGAATTGCTGAAGAATGAACTATAAAACAATTGTCACGTACGGGAGTTTTACTCATGAAAATAGTTAGGTATTACAGTCGAGCTCGCCTGGAAATAGTTATCGTAGTGTGAGAACTTATACTTCCACGTAGATATAAGATACTAATGAAATAATGAAGGTGAGGATTGGGAATTGGTAATTTTAACCCCTAGTTTAAAATTGAAAAGAAAGAAAAAGTTTGGTTTGAACACTGAGTATAATATAATGTGTTTCACTACCTGCGAGTGGATGCTGACTCATGCATGCACACCCTCAATCATACTTAATATTACAAATGCGAATGTGTTTGTTTGTTGGTTTTTCCGTCAATCACGCCGCAACGGAACGTTTGTCAAAAGTATACCTAATTCGAACTGTTTAAGGAGTTCATACATGCTTTCTGACGTGCAGGCATCTGTGAACTCCTTAAATGGTTCGAATTATACGTTTGAATGCCTCGTTGGTCTAGTGGTTAGCATAGTCGACTGCGGATCACGAGGTCCTGGGTTCGATTCCCGGTCGGGCATAAAAGTTAGGTATTGGGTTTTTCAATTAAGAAATTCTCAGTGCCAGCCCGGAGTTGGAAGTTGGCGGTGTTTCACCCCCGTGCCTCGGAGAGCACGTTAAGCCGTCGGTCCCGGTTATTATCACTAACATGATAATAGTCGTTAAAGCCCGCCAACCCGCATTGGAGCAGCGTGGTGGGTCTAAGCTCTAATTCCCGCTCTCCTATGAGAGTGGAGGCCTGTGCCCAGCAGTGGGACGTTAATAGGCTGTAGTGATACGTTTGAATAACGTTTAGTATTACGATTTTATTACACAATCGGGAGCAGACACACAGGGAACGGGCGTGGGTCGGGCGCGAGCCGGGTCGGGTGAGCGGCGGGTTTAATTCGCGCGTTCTGTGTGATGTCGTCCATATAAATACAAGGAATGCAACCCGCCGCGCACCCGACCCGGCTCGCGCCCGACCCGCGCCTGTGCTCTGTGTGTTTTGCCCTTTAGTGGAGTAAAAGGGTTATAAATGAAGGTTTCACGTTATTTTCGCCGACACGGTCGTAGATAGACCTACTAAAAAGGTAAAGGCTTTCAAAATGTTGACACAAAATATTACAGCACTGACTTTATTACTAAGTTCACATTAACTTTATTACTTTCCGGCCTGGCCTCGGAGATTTTACGAAATTTTCATATTTTACTCTCAAAACTAAAATGCGGAGCGCGACTCAATTTCATCCGGGGTAATTATGCAATGGCCCAAGTTATTTTATTAGTGATGGACATCTTATTCTCAAGTTTTATGTTAAATAAAATTTGGTCTGGTCTGGTGGAAGGCTTTTCCGAGGCTAGTTACAAATAATATGGCGGTACGGCTTTGTTGGTATTTTGTTTATTCCACTACAAGTTAGCCGTTGACTGCGATCTCTCTTGATGGTAAGTGATGCAGCCTATGATGGTAGCGGGCTTTTTAGGGGTACGGCAGTTATATTAAACCCATGCCCCTATCGGTATCGCGTAATTGTTATCGCGTATTGCGTGTCCATCAATCACGCCGCAAAAGAGTAACGAATCGACGTGATTTTTTGCATGGGTATAGTTGAGACTCTGGAGAGTGGCATAGGTTTTTTATCCCGGAAAATTTTGGTGTTCTCGTGGGAATTAAAAACAAACTTAAAACTCAATATTCATATTTTTTTATTCAAAAATCTTATTAAAAGTGCTTTTGAATCGTCGAGTGAATCTGGCACTGGTTCGGAATGCCATTTCTACCGAGAAGAACCAGCAACCTCTTTTTTTTTTTTAAAACATTAACAATTACATCAATAGGAGATACCGTACATAAGTAACCGCAGTCCTAAGCATTACTGAAGCGAGTCAAATTCATGTAGACGAAGTCGCGGGCACCAGCTAGTTTATAATATTAGTATGATAAGTTTTCATGCAAAAGCACTCACTGGCTTTGCCTGAAAGTCCACACCAGGTGGATTTCATTAGAAACTTCGCTTACAAAATACCGATATATAGAACGTAATATAAGTTTAGCATTGCCCACGGAAGAGGAAATTCAATGAAATAAATCGAATCCGCCCCACACGGTTACATCTATCACCGAACTTTATTAGGATTGAGAGAATCTATTTCAATGTAAGAAAATAAATATTTAATGTCTTCCCGGCCAATTTTCGGTCACGGCGGCCAATCTCCATAGAGATTAGCACTCTCTGTCCCTTTACTCTCATAGCCTGCGCGTTGGGATAGAAAATCCGACACGACCGGAGACAGATCAGGCTCAGCACCGACGGCTTTACATGCTCTCCTAGCACGGGGGTGAAACACCGCCAACGTACTAACTCCGAAATAATATTGAGAATTTCTTATCAGAAAATAATTGATTTCTCAATCATTAATATTATTGATGGATTTCATGAATTAATTTTCACTGATTTATCATTTTTATTTTAATTC
Source organism: Erebia epiphron (assembly GCA_963932025.1). Taxonomy (NCBI): domain Eukaryota; kingdom Metazoa; phylum Arthropoda; class Insecta; order Lepidoptera; family Nymphalidae; genus Erebia; species Erebia epiphron. The sequence goes on from OZ009946.1 coordinate 2,880,848, forward strand.
CATTGCATTAACTATTATATTAACAACATCATGAAACTCCAATGAGATTATTGCAATGACTGGTGCAGATCTTCCGCAATACGGGTTCCTTTGAAGCTCTAAATAATTAATTAACTAGAAAGTTAACCGCTGCATTAAGAAATTTAAATGTCACATTTAATATTAAAGCCGCGGTCTCCCGGACCCCAGTACTCGAGACTAAGATGAACTTTCCGATTCATTATTCACCGGACAAATTTGTCGGAATTTTAGATAGGTTACTAGGTTTTTGAAGGCTGAATTTGTTTTTGAATCAACAAAACCGATTAATTGCTAATAATTGACTTCGATAACAAGGCTCGCCCCTCCAAATTACCTACTGTTTCAATGTGTGTAGTTACGCTGCTAGTCGAGCAACTAAGTATATCTGTCCAGTCATTTATTTTACTTTTGACATACGCACGCATATGAAGTTTCATAATTATTGACAGGCAACCATCGACAAAAAATACATTACTTCATAGACGCAGATCTTTTTTACAATAGTGAAGCGACGTTCCCTTTTATCTTATATTTCATCACTCGTATACTCATTAAAGTAGTAATTAGTAATAGGCATGATGACAGTAACCAAGAATCAATGAAATTTTGAATTTATCTAATGAAATAGGATTCATGGATTATAAAAAAAGTATTTATTTTTCTATTTTGAATGAGATTGCTATTTATTTTGATAAAATAAAACTATAAAATACAGTAATCCGCCATATTGGATAAAACACCAAGAAGCGAATGACGTCACAATTGTTTGTTTTCGAGCTTTGACAATCACACTATTGTTTACTGCACACTGCACAGAGTACATTGGTAAAAACAATAGTGACGTCACAAACGACGCCATGACACCGCCGAACGTTTTGGCGTGAATTTTAAAATTTAAAATTCAAATGCCAATTTTATCTACCAAACCTTATTTTTCTGCTGAAATAAGATATTTTTTCAAAATAGTAGACACTTCTGCACATAATCTGACCATTTTTCAAAATCAGTCACCATGCCTATTACCAGTACGAATTTTCTTTTTAAAATAGTCACAAAGCTGTAACACAAGCTCACTTGATTGTCCTTTATATATGCACCATAGTCCAGTCATTACGTCGGAAAAAAAGGGTTAAAAATGCATGTGAACCGAGAAGGCAAAATTTTGGATATTACGACCTCAAATGGCAATTGAGGCAAATGCCCCCAAAAGATGAGTGTTCCGGTACGTCTAGAAAGTGATTAAGGGTTTAATACTGCTATACGCCTTTCTAGTTAGGTGTGATCTCAGTCTGAAATTCACAAAGTAATGAACTTACGAATAAAAAAGTTTTCAGGGCTATATTTTTTTAAAACACAGAAAGATTAATGTCTTGACATTTTTTCGCTGCAGAACGATATTCATACGTGTATATTTTGTGTGATGGATTGAAAACGTAGATTTCGTTATGAGACGGCGTAAATATTAATGCATTTCGTTTCATCGGGATATCGTGTATATGTTGCAGTTAGAGTGTTAAATCCATTGATGTAGAATTTTAGCACCTAGTTAAATCTGACAATAACTATTAGACTAGACTATGATTAGATTATCATATTACTATGTCTGTGCCAAATTTCATTCAGATCCGTTCAGCCGTTGTGACGTGATTGAGTAACAAACATCCATCCATACATCCATCCAAACTTTCGCATTTATAATATTAGCATAGATCTATATCTATATAGTAGTACTCTTTAACTCTAAACTTTTCACACCTTAATACGGGATAAATAATAAATGTAGTAGTTAGATTTAGACTAATTTTGTATGTATGAATATAATACGGGTGGATAGAAAGATGTCAGATTTACCACACCAGCTGCAGCATATCGCGTCGCCAACAGTCCCCAAAGCCCCAGCGACGCGCCATCCATCACACAGACATGTCGTCGCCTGCAGATGAATGATCCAAACGAATTTACCAACCATATTATATGCATGCTTAAGACTTTTTGCATTTTTTTTGTCGATTTGTATCTATACTTATAATAAAACTGTAACAGGTCCAATTCTGTACATTGAAGATATTTTGAATTTTTTTTTTGGAGGGCACTCTTTATTCGATACTGAAGCCAAATCTGTATTTCTTTTCATTTTTGTCTGTCTGCCTGTATCTTGAATGCGCATCACGCCGAAACTACTGATGAATTCAAACGAAACTTGGCACGATTTGAGCCCATACTACGAGGCAGGACATAGGATACTTTTTATCCCGAAATTCTACCCCCAAAGGTTGAAAATTTGAGTAAAAAAGTTCTACAAGTTGAAAATTTGTATGAAAGTCCTTAATTTCTCAAGTTATAGCCATGAAACTTGATATATGAGCTGCGGGTTGAAATTGAAAACACATTTTCACAGTTTTTCAAAATTCCACCCCCGAAAGGGTGAAATAGGGGTTGAGAGTTTGTATGAAAATCCTTAATTTCTCAAGTTATAGCCATGAAACAGCATTTGGGTTTTCGTTAAAATATGAAGAAGTACGTATTTCACCATTATAGGGGGATTATACCGTGGGATAGTAATATAGGCTACTTTTTATCCCGGAAAATTAAGGAGTTCCCGAGGGAATCAAAAAAACTTAAAACACGCCGACGGAGTTGCGGGCATCAGCTAGTAGATAATATTATTGAGTAATGAATGGCAAGACACTTGCACCGGTTGAAACCTGCATACTTGAGAGTTCTTCATAATGTTGGCTGCTAAACCGCGCTTGGCCAGCGTGGTGGGCTGTGGCAAAACATTCTGAGAGGATACTTGTGCTCACTTGTAGGCCAGCGATGAGTTAAAATGATGAAATGGTTAAAATGGTACTACGAGGATTTAATTCACACACATTTAAGACCATTAAGGTAAAGTCCCAGGCATGTAGATTCATCACGATGATTTTCTTCACCGTTTAACCAATTCATTCTTAATGGAGAAGTTTTATGATGTTTTGAATAACATATTTAACACAATGGAAGTAAAATATAGATTAAAACTAATAAATCAGTGTTTTTTTTTTTAAATCCATCAATAAATGACTGAGAAATGACGATTTAAAAGTTTAATTATTTAATGTACCTACACCGATTGCTGTATCTTACACGAGTGAGAAATTTTGTGAGTGAGTTTTAATACCTAGCCGAGATTTAATACTTCAAAATTATCTTCACACACAAATTAGGTGCTTTTAATTCAATTAAGTCACATTAGGTCCATTCATTTTTTTATTCGGCTTTATAAAGTCGGTTGATAGGGAATTATGACGTCACGTCTCCCGTTTTGCAAGCGCAACTTTAAAGTTCCATAACTTTTTCATTTGTTGAGATATTTTAATGATTCTTTCATATTTTGGTTTTATTTTGTCTTAATTTGCATAATCAATTTAAAAAAAAATTGTATACTTCTCCATTGCATGACAACTTCAAAAAGTCCCGAACTCCTCGGAACAGTTCAGAATTAATGTACAATAGTAGGTAGGTAATAGATGTACCGTGCCGGGTAGAAATAGATAAGGGGTATGGCAAGAATATAACTTCCATACCCCTAACGGGTTAGCAAGCCCCGATATCTCCCACTTTTTCTTTATTGTCGTTCTCTTTCTTTTCTTCTAATGGCTTTCAGCAGTGCCTACTTGTAAGATAACAGCATTCACCAATATGTCCAGTATGTCGTCAATAGGCATGATGACTGATTTTGAAAAATGGTCAGATTATGTTCAGAAGTATCTACTACTAGCTGATGCCCGCGACTTCGTCCGCGTGGAATATGTTTTTTTGTTTCCTACGGGAACTCCTTAATTTTCCGGGATAAAAAGTAGCCTATGTCACTCTCCAGGTCCTCAACTATACTCATGCCAAAAATCACGTCGATCCGTTGCGCCGTTGAAGCGTGATTGAAGGACAAACCAACAAACCAACAAACCAACAAACAAACTGACTTTCGCATTTATAATATTAGTATGATATGATTTCGAAAAAATATCTTATTTCAGCAGAAAAATAAAGTTTGGTAGATAAAATTAGCATTTGAAATTTAAATTTTAAAATTCACGCTAAATCGTTCGGCGGTGTCATGGAGTCATTTGTGACGTCACTATTGTTTTTACCAATGTACTCTGTGCAGTGTGCAGTAAGCAATAGTGTGATTGTCAAAGCTCGAAAACAAAAAATTGTGACGTCATTCGCTTCTTTGTGTTTTATGCAATATGGCGGATTGCTGTATTTTATAGTTTTATTTTATCAAAATAAATAGCAATCTCACTCAAAATAGGAAAATAAATACGTTTTTTATAATTCATGAATCCTATTTCATTAGATAAATTCATAATTTCATTGATTCTTGGTTACTGTCATCATGCCTATTCATGCGTACTGTCGTAAACGAATGCAAATCAATAGATAGATAAATAGACAGCTCAATTTGCAGCCAAGCGATTGCGAAATGAAAACAATGTCAATTGTCAATAGGGGTGCTCGTGACACGAACACAGGGACTTTATAAATGCCTCTCCTCTCCTCTCCAACAATACGTATTCGTATAGATCGAATTTCTAAGGGATATTCGATCGTTGTCATCACTAGAGAATACCATACTACCATCCCTTAAATCCGTACTTATCTTAATATTGTTGACGTTCGTGTTTTAGAATTAGAATCCTTATTTCAGGGACGTTAAGGTACGTGACATAAAGCTGTCATTTTAAATTAATACTGCTTTGAGTTATGGTAGTAACCACCCAGTACAGATCTTTTGATATCTCAGTCTGTCCTTTGATATGTTATAGCTGGGGCTTGTTGTATCAATTCCCAAATAGACCCTGCCGGGGATCGAACCCGGGGCCTCCACAGCAGCGCTCACCACTGTGCCAGGGAGGTCGTCGAAGGAGGTTTGCCTAAGCTTTGACAATTTGTGGTATCCGCAATCCTGGCAAATAATAATGTATGCACAGAATTCCACGAGCATTTTTTCGCTGGCAGATTTTTACCGACTTCCAAAAAAGGAACAACAACATACGAGTATAACAAAGATAGGCAAAGTTGACGCGCCAGGCTCGCCCGACTTCAACATAGTGTGATGGCACCGGCGTGATCGTCTTAGCTAATAAAATATCGTGGCTAGTATAAGTGAGGAAACCTATAAACCTAAGGAAAGGGAAAATAACACTGTAGAGTTAGTGGCACTTTCAGTATCCGGTAGTCGTATTTGTTTGCCATGAATTACCAGTAAAACTGATACTTAGCTTCACTACGCTGGGTGAACGCGTAAGGCAGACCTAATCAATCCGCCTGAATTTTGGTATTCTATATCGATACCTTACCGCGGAGTTTAACTTAGAGTTATTTAAATTATGGCATAGTAACATGTAATAAATCGAGTTTGCAAATCAGGGTCGGATTGAATGGTTGCTGATTACGTGTATTTCCTTTAAAAGGCATCTTAGCTGACCAATGGTAACCGAGCACGGGGACATTTCCCTACGCCTGCACGAGGCCTTTTATCATTGTTATAGGGGCTGCATTCGACCTCCTTTATGCGCTCCGACGCGAATTTATTTCCACATCCGTAAACGGCTGGATCTATCTTTTATGGGCATTTTAGCCCGCCCCTTGGTCCATGGACTTAATTTTTATATCATTTTATATAGTAAGGTTTATGAATTGGCCAATTCAAGTCGGAGGTCGATCTGCGAGAGGAGTGTGTGTTTGGTGTGCTGAACCATTGCTGCCGGCTTGTCACCACGCAGCCATGAAGCCGATTACTTTGACTATATTGTCAATCACTATCAATCAAATTATCAATATTAAGTATAATTCCCAATCAACCAAAGTGCCAAATACTCTACGATTACGTCCCATTTCTCGATACAATAGCCGTATACCTGACCCTTTGTTTCATGCAGCTCGCCCGCTTTGTCCCTCGCTCTCGTCGCTGTAGATCGCCGTCTCGTTTCAAATGCTATATAATTATGCTAGAAAAAAACTGTTGTTCCCTGCTGCCGCTAATACCTCATGTACACAGCTCAGGCCTATTTAGCTCTTATGCCAATTTTGTAAAAGCAGTAATTTCCTAGACTGCGTTAGATTTAGCTATTCATTTAAGCCAATACTCGCTCTATTGTATAAAAAGTAGTGTATGGATTTTGCTTATAGCAAAATACTGCTTCTAGATTTTAACTAAGATTTTATCCTGCAGACCTAATTTAAATATGATAACTTATATAGAATCTACCTAGCTCGTTTCTTTAAGGTTAAGAATCGTGACTGTAAACCTAGATATGTGGGGTGAAATTCATTATTGGAATATTATTCGTAACCTCTAGCACACGTCATTAAATGGTAATTATTATTAGGACAAAAGGTAGGTAATTGTTCAGGTCTTAATAGCTTCCAATAATAAATCTGTAAGGTTACTTATCTATAATAATAAAAGAGAGATTGTTAATATTATTTACTTTTATTGTCTGAAAGTTTATTTATATTACTCCACATGGAGTGTTATTAAAGAGAAGACACTGATTTTAATTTATTTACACCAAATTCGATTGTTGAAGCAATCGTATCAATTTGGTGGGAAAATTCTCGTTACCTAGGCTTCCTAAAGTAAGAGAAAAGAGAATTTCCAAAGATAAAAACTCTTACAGCCGCTTAGGACTAATATACACCTTATTTTATAACCATATACACACATGCACACAGTTTTAATTCATGATTTATAATAAAGAAAGATTTAAGGCACAGGTTATATAACTCTAAACAAAGAATATACTTTAGGTATGTTACCAAGGTTCACAGCTATAAGTAATTATGTCATTAATTTAATTAAATCATTCCCAACTCAATGTTTGATGCGGGAGTATTTCCAATACAGCAAGGTCCAAACATTGCACGGAATACGCCTTTTACCCAATTCTTTTTATACAACATTATAAGCAGAAAGATAATGGTAACTATTTGCATTATCAATATAATAATATCTATTTGTGACCAATTTTTATTCTCATATTTCATCATCAACTCATACACAAAATCTAGGCCAGCGTCTGCATCCATTTAGCCAGGCGTCCTAAGACTAGATGTCTTAAACGATTTACTCGACCTTATTATGAACCTTGTTTACGATACCTTATTTAATTTAATTGTGTACTTTACCGAATATTCAGCAACCAGCTTCACTCACTACAATCACTTATAATAGCCTATTCCCCGAAAGAACTTATCTATAATATGATCTGAATCTATACAACCCTTTGATTTAGTGAAAAAGTATAAATTAACACCGTTAATTTTACAAACAACTTTAGACCCAATATTTTCTCTGAACTCTAAACTCTTATACGTTATAGATTCGCGGATTTGAGGACTCTCCTCCCTGAATCGCGCTCGGAGCTTGAATAATGAATCCTCCTTTTTCCCGACGTCGTCACCTCTTATCCCCTGCCAGCCTTTTCTCCCAGCGAGTGCCACTGCAAAAAAACTACACACAGTATTTGTTCCTCTCATTGGTCACATAATTTCCATGCATTTGTATTGACCAATAATCGCGAAGTCGCTTAGACCCCGCCCTTTCCCTAGGGAACTGTTTTGTCTTAAAGATTTCTACAGTATTAAATTTTAAATTTTGTTTTTTATAGTTAGCGGTCCGTCAACATCTGGTATCGATTTCTATCAACGCTGCGTTCACTACACAATGTAGTCGACTCGTATTTATTGCCTTCTTTAATTTTAGCTGTCTGGCCAAATTGAAATTTTGGTGTTTTATGACTGTTTGTAAAGCCATTTCTGTTTAAGTGCGTAAACCCTGTTGATTTTTAGGCGATAAATAACGTAGTATCGCATTTCAATGCCCCTTAGGTTTCGCTAAATGTCTTTCCCCATGATTCTGTTTTCTGAGAATTTTTTCTGTGTTAAACCTATTTAATAATTTACGACCCTTGTCGCACTTTTAAAATTTCTATTTTATTTTATTGCTTGCCTCGCGTTGAGATTTCTCTTTAAAATAAAAAATTTGTATAGGTATACGATAGGTACCATATTGACCACCTCAATAGTGTGTAGAAATCAAAATTGTTTTTTACTGTACAGTGGCTTTGGAAGTCGGTTTTTTGGAAATAATTTTTATTTAAATTTAATTTAATGTGGGTCGTATTACGCATTCATTATTTTCTCCCCATTTTCCCTAATAAATAAATACATATTTCACCCTCAAAATTGTATTTGTGGCACGTATAAAATGTACTAGAATTTCAAATTTCAAAAGAGTTACCTTTATAGATCGTATTGAAGGGAATTCCCTGGTGTTCGATATCGGATATCCTTTTGAGATTGGCGCGTATTGTTACGGGTTTCTACATTTTCATTTATGTAAAGAAAATGTTATTTTTACCCGCGACGGAACGGAGACGGTATATGGTGTTTGCCCTGAGGCATTGTACGTTTGTATGTTTGTTTGTTTGTGCACTGTTTTGTTACCATTTTTCTGGTAAACTACTGGACCGATTGCTGTGCGGTTTTTGCATTAGATAGGTATGCATAACTTTTGAGAAGGTTCTTAGATATATTTTAAGGTCAAAGTCCACCACACTGCCCGGCATTCGTATTTTATTTTACTATTAACATTTTCTTAAAAACTACTGTGCTGATTTAGATGCGTTTTTAGGGTTCCGTATCTCAAAAGGAAAAAACTGAACCCTTATAGGATCACTTTGTTGTCCGTCCGTCTGTGTGTCAAGACACTTTTTCTCAGGAACGCATGGAGGTATCAAGCTGAAATTCATATCAAATACTCAGGTCTACTGTCCCTTGGAGCTGTGAAAAAATTCCAACTTCTAAGCCAACGCAATCAAAAGATACAGCCGTTTATGCTGCATTTTCGACACTCGCAAGGGAATCAAAACCTACAGGGTACTTCCCGTGAACTCAGAATCTTGAAATTTTGTATGAAGCAACGTCTTATAGCACAGATAAAGGAACAAGTAATAAAATTAAAAATTTAAAAAAAACCCACGACGAACTGCAGAGCTCCATTATACCTTTGACCTTTATAACTTTGAAATAACAATTAGAATTTAGCAAACGTAAGTATATATTACGTCATAATATCTAAAACACAAAACTGCATCTTTGACAGCTCAGTAGTTTTTTTACCAGTGTGGTGGACTATGGCCAAACCCTTTTCTTTCCGAGGCGCGCTTGTCACGACAAATCAAAAGAGTCCAAACGCGACAGGTATACGATGAGAATTTAAGGAGTTCCCATGATCGCCTCCTGACTCCATCATGATACCCTGGGCACCATCTAGGTACAAGCTAAATATATCTAAAACAAAAAGCCCGCATCTAAATCAGCACAGTCGTTTTTGAGAAGAATGGTAACATATTGAAAAAATAAAATCTTAGACTACAGCTCAGCTTTGTTGTCTATGGTCCTAAAATATATCTAAGAACCTTCTCACAAGCTATACACATCTAATGAAAAAAACCGCATTTCAATCGGCCCAGTACTTTTTGTAAAAAATGGTAACATATCGAAATATTAAAATCATAGACTACAGCTCAGCTTGGTTGTCTATGGTCCTAAAATATATCTAAGAACCTTCTCTCAAGCTAACCATAATTCGCAAAATGAATCCATAGTTATTGCCTATCGATAATGTGTAAAGCTATAGTCTAGTTTTATTAATTTATTTGGAGATGTCATAATCTAGACGATGAAATTGCGATGAAATTGAGATGAAATTGCGATGAAATTGCGATGAAATTGCGATGAAATTGCGATGAAATTGCGATGAAATTGAGATGAAATTGAGATGAAATTGCGATGAAATTGAGATGAAATTGAGATGAAATTGCGATGAAATTGAGATGAAATGAGATGAAATTGAGATGAAATTGAGATGAAATTGAGATGAAATTGCGATGAAATTGAGATGAAATTGAGATGAAATTGAGATGAAATTGAGATGAAATTGCGATGAAATTGAGATGAAATTGAGATGAAATTGCGATGAAATTGCGATGAAATTGCGATGAAATTGCGATGAAATTGCGATGAAATTGCGATGAAATTGAGATGAAATTGAGATGAAATTGAGATGAAATTGCGATGAAATTGCGATGAAATTGAGATGAAATTGCGATGAAATTTTATTTTATTTTATTTTATTTATTTTATTTTATTTATTTAGAAAACAAACAGCTAAACATATTACATAGTTTTAACCTTAATCTAGAAATTTCATTAAGCCAGTGAAGTTTTCACAAAAAAATTATACATACTAGTTCCTTCATATCCCGATCGGGTAGATATAATTATAAGTATTTAACTTTGGCCCGAATACAATAGTTTTAGGCAGGGGCTTGCAGCCGCAGTCACGAAACGAATCAGACACATTTCCTGATTTCAGATGCAAACCTCCCGTACTTATAAAAGAATATGTCAGTATGTTGGTATTTATTGTTATACCTGTCGCAAGACCTGTGGAGAAATTTGTTTCTGCAGTAATTACGGTTTACGTGTGAAAGATGAAATGTGTACTGCTGCCGACAACTCCTCAGTGAGGGTTTAGGTATCCTATATTTAATCTTATTTATTAAGTAAGGAGAATCTATCATTCCATTTACCAATTTGTATAGGAAGGTTTGATCCTTATGTTCTCGTCTTAATTCCAAAGAAGTTAATCTGTTAACCGAGGAACCAAATCTTTTGTTTATGCATTTAAGAAATTTGCGCTGGATGCTCTCAATCATATCTACGTGACAGGCATACTGTGGGTTCCAAGCGGTGGAAGCGTGTTCCAACTGGGATCTTACCAGGGAGTTGTAAAGTAAAATAAGGGATTTTGGGTTTTTAAAATCAGTTGTTTGGCGAAGGACAAACCCAAGCATCTTATAGGCTTTGTTTTTAATTTTATTAATGTGTGAGTCAAAATATAATTGTTTATCCAACAACACGCCAAGGTCTCTCACCTCGTCGACTCTACGGAGTATTTTACCCGATAAATAGTAATTATGAGTTAACACTGTCCTCTTTCTTGTAAAGGAGATAGTGCAACATTTGTCAACGTTTAGGTGTAAACCGTTCTTCGAGCAATATTCAGTAATGTGGTCTAAATCTTCCTGCAAGCCATAACAATCTGATTCCGTTTTAATTACTTTGAATATTTTAGTATCATCAGCATATAATAGTAACTGAGAATTTTTTATACATTTGACCACATCGTTGATAAATATATTAAAGAGTAATGGGCCGAGGTGGGAGCCTTGTGGCACGCCAGAAGTTATTGGTACAAATGTTGTAGTATAACCCTTGACAGTTACCGCTTGGGTTCTCTCACGCAGATACGACGTGAGCCATCTCAAAAGGTCGCCGTGAATACCTATCGCTTCCATTTTAGCAATTAATAAGTTATGGGAAATTTTATCAAACGCCTTGGAATAATCTGTATACACGGCATCAACGCGAAGTCCCTTGTCCATAGCATCTAAAATCGTATCCAGCATTTCGCAAAGATTTGTCTCCGTGAAGCGCATATTAATAAAGCCATGTTGAGACGGTGTCAATAAAGGTCGCACTGCCGGGAATAACGCATCATACACAATTTTTTCAAACAATTGTGGGATGACTGACAATTTCGAGATCCCACGATAATTCCTTATATTGTGCTTATCACCGCTTTTATGAATAGGGACAATAATGGATCGCTTCCAAATCTTAGGTATGATGCCTGATCTGAGGGAGCTCTGAAATAAGAGTGTTAGGGGTATGGATAATTGTTTACTACATTTTTTGAGAAAGAGGGGATGAACACCGTCTGGGCCACTGCCTTTGGTATGGTCGATAAGTGATAGATATTTTTCTACAATTTTAAAATTAATATCTACATGTCCAATAAGAGGTTGAGAATATCCACTTATACAGACACTATCATTCACATTGCAGTTAAATGATTTTTCAAACACAGATTCAAAGAATTTATTGAAAAGACGGGCTATGTCTTGTCCATCGTTGGCATTTTTGCTGTCTAAATACAGGCTATCAGGTACACTATTGACATTACATTTCGACTGCATAAACGTCCAGAAGCATTTTGAGTTTAAAGCAATATTGTCTTCTACACGATTAATATATAATTGATAGCATGAAGCCTCCATCTCGTGAAATTCGCGTCTAAGATCAGAAAATAGAAAGTAGTCAGATTGTCTTCCATATATTTTCCATTTTTTATGTACCTTTATTTTTTTCTTACAATCTTAATTAAAGGACGTGAATACCAGCATGGATAGCTGGTGCTGTTTATAACCAATTTAGATGGAACAAACTTATCAATCATTAAGTTCACTACAAGGTAAAATTCATCGATTGCGGCGTTAATTTCTTTATCATCAAGTCGCTCGTACCAGTTAACTTTGGCTAATTCTTCGTTAATTAAGTTATAATCCGCTGAGTGGAATCTCCTCACAAGCCGAGGAGGGGGTCGCAGGCTAGACTGCAAGCTTTGAACATTGATATTAACACTAAGCGCAGGGTGGTGGTTATCCTCAGGAATCGCCATACCGACAGATCTATGAACTGTACATGGAGAAGTAGATATAACCAAATCGAGGCATCTATTATTAATATTATTGATATTATTGAACTGCGTCCAGCCTGTAAAACACAAAAACGACGATAGTTGAGAGGTCAACTGATCCACGCTAGGATTTAAAATTGTGCAACCTCCATTACTAAGATTAGCTAGCCATTCAGCATTCCTAATGTTAAAATCGCCCACCACTAAAACTTCGTCGGTGGGGTACTCGATGCTCAGATCAGATAAGTATTCCAAAAATTGCTGTTGAGACCATAACTGATGCGGGTTCTGAGGGAAATAGCAACAGAACAGACGGAGGTTTTTTAAAATAGGGCTACGGCAGAGAGATATATTAATCTGAGTAACTTCAGCGTCGGGGAACACTGATAATGGCCGTAAGTTTAGAATATTAGTTATAAGCGCACGGTGTACTGCTATTAAGGTTCCGCCGCCCATCTTTAGTCCTAGCCGGTCGTAGTCGCGATCCGTCCGATAAACATTATAACGCGCGTCGAATAATTCTGAGTCATAGATTCCCGGCAGTAGCCAGGTTTCACTGATACATATTACATCGTAATGGTTTTGTAAAACATTCTTAAGGAAGCCCGTAGTTTTCGTACGTAACCCGCGAACGTTTTGGTAGAAAACATTTACTAACACCGCACCGACATGGTTACAATAGTTATGCTGGATGTTACATAATAAGATACATTATTCACGTAAACCATCGTACAAAATAAATAACTCAAACAACGTCCGCATAGAGTAAAGATTAATATTGGATCGTAGTAAATGACAAGTATTATATAATATAAGAACGTACAATGTAAACAAATGTCACTCATTACAAATTCATTGTAGTATAACCTAGGTGGTGAAGCCTTTACCGTTCGAGTCCGCATGATGCAATTAGAAATAGTAAATAATAATAAAAGCGAGTAACAAGTTACTCGATTATATTGGCAGGGAGTTATTAAAGTTTCCATTATAATACCCCTAGTAACACACAGAGAAAGGATGTAACAGCGATTGCGATGAAATTGAGATGAAATTGCGATGAAATTGCGATGAAATTGCGATGAAATTGCGATGAAATTGCGACGAAATTGAGACGAAATTGAGATGAAATTGAGATGAAATTGAGATGAAATTGAAATGAAATTGAGATGAAATTGAGATGAAATTGCGATGAAATTGCGATGAAATTGCGATGAAATTGCGATGAAATTGCGATGAAATTGCGATGAAATTGCGATGAAATTGCAATGAAATTGAGATGAAATTGCGATGAAATTGAGATGAAATTGAGATGAAATTGCGATGAAATTGCGATGAAATTGAGATGAAATTGCGATGAAATTGCGATGAAATTGCGATGAAATTGCGATGAAATTGCGATGAAATTGCGATGAAATTGCGATGAAATTGCGATGAAATTGCGATGAAATTGCGATGAAATTGAGATGAAATTGCGATGAAATTGCGATGAAATTGCGATGAAATTGCGATGAAATTGCGATGAAAAATGATGCAGCAAAAATTTTTAAATTTTGTTTCAAAATCTTGCTTTAACATCTTGAAGAGACCAGTAATATGTGTAATATAAAAGATCATTGTCTATAAAACATTATTGTAATTTACATATGCATTTTTGTAGCTATAAGATAATAATTTACTAACTTCTTAATTTATTGTGTAATGTAAGCCTAATTTATTAATTGTATCAAATATAAAATTGTTTACATGTTAATCATTTACATAGGTTGTTTTATTTGTGCCTTTTTTTGTAATACAATCATCGTCAAAGGACCAATGGAAATGTGTTGTTGGACCAAAATTCAATAAAACCAAACACATTCCTTAAATCAGTAAGCCGAGTGGGAGTTTTTTTACGTAATCGATCGCGACAAGCTGTCAAACGCTTGATAATTCCATACAAATCGTAGTTGACGCGATCGAATGGAAAGAAAACCTCTCACTAGGCACACAGTAGCCTCAAAGTGTGTCACTCGTATGGGATAAAGGAAGGATTTGTGAATCGTTGTAATGGGACTTCCAGGGACGGGTAAACGCTCGTAAAGATGCCTGCTTACTGGTGACACAGGTCCAGTCACCAGTGGAACAGCCAGCCACATATCAGAAGTTGTCTGTCCTGGTTCTGATGTTCGAGCGCCGCTAAACAATGAACTATGGTATAAGTTCTTATTATCCTTCTGGTGTAGTCTGGAAAAAAATACTGTATAAAATTTTCTTTTGCACTATGACGAATGAGAAATTATTTCGCCGGCGGCGGTACTTATCATAATATCTTAATCATAAATTTGTCATGTTAATCAACGGGGATGTAGCTCAGTGGTAGAACGTTCGCTTTATGCATGTGAAAGGCCCCGGGTTCGATCCCCGGCATCTCCAATCTTTTGCTTTTCTTATTATAATCTGAATTCGTATGTATATTTTTTTTAAATCACAAATATACAAACGCAATTTTTGCTTTCTTTTTGTTTCAGCGGCGTGAATACTGATTTTATTTCTTACAACCATGCATACTCCATCCAAATTCCACAATTAAATCACTATAATAATGAAAAACACTCAATTCTCATCAAAACGAGATTTAAAAATAAATTTGAATAGTTTTTCTTTAAAATATAAGAGTTTACTCAAATGATTTCCTAACAGTTCTAGCAGTTTAGTCTCACCGATCGCTCCCAAAAACATCCTGTATATTATGCCTGTTTATGCTGTACATCATGTATATGTTACAGTCAGAAGTCAAGCTCAGAGGGCAAAACTACTTTTAACTTTGGACCTTCTTCAATGTCAAATGAATGATGGAGGAAACTTACAAGTACAGCTCGTACGAACCTTCATCGCAATCTCAGTACATTATTGCCACCGCTGTAAAGCAAGTCGAGGAAGTCGCTCTTTATTCGTCGTTGAGCTACTATTCGGCTCAAGTCCTCTGTCGGTGTATACTAAACCTAATAATGCGACATGCCTAATCACTATAGAGGGTTCACTACCATCGCATAAAACAGTATTATTTCAAAATGACAGCTACCTTATTTAATTAGTATACCCTAATTAACCAGACACCAGTTAGTTACCTTGACATCCCTATAAAATACGAACGTCAACAATATTAAAACAATACTGATTTAAGCGATAGTTGTATGCCCCTGTACTGCACACCTGTGCATTGTGTTACACAATGTACAGGAATCGGGTTAATTTCGTACAAGCTCCCATAGAAACGCGCGTTTCGACGTTTGATAAAACTGAGATGACAGATCAAGTACCCGAATAGGGACAATCAAATTTCAACGCACTTTTTTTCTTTAATCTATAAGTATTTTAAAATGGTTAACAAACTTAAAATTAACCGACGATGTGAATTTTAGGTCTTTTGGAAGACCCTCTATTTAATAATCAGTTAGAAAGAATTTATTTTTGATATAGGCATCATCCCTATTGTAGACTCTAGTAGCAGACTAAAAAGAATAAGTTCGTTTTATGCATTACATAAAATTAATATCGTTGTTGTGTAACTTAAAAAAAAAAACAATTCATCAAATGCATACATTTATTATATTTGTTCAGATTGGTTATAAACGTTTTTATTGAGGAATTTTCAAATTTGATAGACCGGTACATCTCTTTTTAAATTTTGTTTCAAAATCTTGCTTTAACATCTTGAAGAGACCAGTAATATGTGTAATATAAAAGATCATTGTCTATAAAACATTATTGTAATTTACATATGCATTTTTGTAGCTATAAGAAAATAATTTACTAACTTCTTAATTTATTGTGTAATGTAAGCCTAATTTATTAATTGTATCAAATATAAAATTGTTTACATGTTAATCATTTACATAGGTTGTTTTATTTGTGCCTTTTTTTGTAATACAATCATCGTCAAAGGACCAAAATGTGTTGTTGGACCAAAATTCAATAAAACCAAACACATTCCTTAAATCAGTAAGCCGAGTGGGAGTTTTTTTACGTAATCGATCGCGACAAGCTGTCAAACGCTTGATAATTCCATACAAATCGTAGTTGTCGCGATCGAATGGAAAGAAAACCTCTCACTAGGCACACAGTAGCCTCAAAGTGTGTCACTCGTATGGGATAAAGGAAGGATTTGTGAATCGTTGTAATGGGACTTCCAGGGACGGGTAAACGCTCGTAAAGATGCCTGCTTACTGGTGACACAGGTCCAGTCACCAGTGGAACAGCCAGCCACATATCAGAAGTTGTCTGTCCTGGTTCTGATGTTCGAGCGCCGCTAAACAATGAACTATGGTATAAGTTCTTATTATCCTTCTGGTGTAGTCTGGAAAAAAATACTGTATAAAATTTTCTTTTGCACTATGACGAATGAGAAATTATTTCGCCGGCGGCGGTACTTATCATAATATCTTAATCATAAATTTGTCATGTTAATCAACGGGGATGTAGCTCAGTGGTAGAGCGTTCGCTTTATGCATGTGAAAGGCCCCGGGTTCGATCCCCGGCATCTCCAATCTTTTGCTTTTCTTATTATAATCTGAATTCGTATGTATATTTTTTTTAAATCACAAATATACAAACGCAATTCTTGCTTTCTTTTTGTTTCAGCGGCGTGAATACTGATTTTATTTCTTACAACCATGCATACTCCATCCAAATTCCACAATTAAATCACTATAATAATGAAAAACACTCAATTCTCAATATAAACGAGATTTAAAAATAAATTTGAATAGTTTTTCTTTAAAATATAAGAGTTAACTCAAATGATTTCCTAACAGTTCTAGCAGTTTAGTCTCACCGATCGCTCCCAAAAACATCCTGTATATTATGCCTGTTTATGCTGTACATCATGTATATGTTACAGTCAGAAGTCAAGCTCAGAGGGCAAAACTACTTTTAACTTTGGACCTTCTTCAATGTCAAATGAATGATGGAGGAAACTTACAAGTACAGCTCGTACGAACCTTCATCGCAATCTCAGTACATTATTGCCACCGCTGTAAAGCAAGTCGAGGAAGTCGCTCTTTATTCGTCGTTGAGCTACTATTCGGCTCAAGTCCTCTGTCGGTGTATACTAAACCTAATAATGCGACATTCCTAATCACTATAGAGGGTTCACTACCATCGCATAAAACAGTATTATTTCAAAATGACAGCTACCTTATTTAATTAGTATACCCTAATTAACCAGACACCAGTTAGTTACCTTGACATCCCTATAAAATACGAACGTCAACAATATTAAAACAATACTGCTTTAAGCGATAGTTGTATGCCCCTGTACTGCACACCTGTGCATTGTGTTACACAATGTACAGGAATCGGGTTAATTTCGTACAAGCTCCCATAGAAACGCGCGTTTCGACGTTTGATAAAACTGAGATGACAGATCAAGTACCCGAATAGGGACAATCAAATTTCAACGCACTTTTTTTCTTTAATCTATAAGTATTTTAAAATGGTTAACAAACTTAAAATTAACCGACGATGTGAATTTTAGGTCTTTTGGAAGACCCTCTATTTAATAATCAGTTAGAAAGAATTTATTTTTGATATAGGCATCATCCCTATTGTAGACTCTAGTAGCAGACTAAAAAGAATAAGTTCGTTTTATGCATTACATAAAATTAATATCGTTGTTGTGTAACTTAAAAAAAAAAACAATTCATCAAATGCATACATTTATTATATTTGTTCAGATTGGTTATAAACGTTTTTATTGAGGAATTTTCAAATTTGATAGACCGGTACATCTCTTTGGTTGGTACAATTTTTTAATTTAAAAACAGGTTAAAAATCGCTACTGAAACTTACAAACAAAGTAATACGGTTTTAAAACTGGAATATTGCAAATCAGTCGCTATAAAAATACACCCAATCATTATTATTACAAAACAATTTAACGATTTTTTAAAAGCACATTAATACAATTTTAAACGAAATCTTACGTTAATTTACTTGAATTTTAAGAATAATTTTTTACTTTTTATAACCATAATTAGCAAAATGTTATAACAATCAAACATATAACGATAGCATTAGTATATGTGATCAATTTGCAAATCACTTTGCAAGTGTTTACAATTCAACGTCTGGTACCTCTAGTGTCCCATTCACTACTGATTGGACAGTTGACAACAGGCAAGACTATAACGCTGTTTTAGATGATTTGACTCTATCAGTCGATGATGTAAAAAACAAACTTTTAAAAATTGACACACACAAAGGTGCCGGAGCTGATAAAGTCCCTGCTATATTTATCAAGAACTGTGCCAAGACGCTCGCTACTCCCCTTACTACCATATTTAATAGATCGCTCTCTGAGGGGGTTTTCCCGGAGACTTGGAAATTTGGACTTATAGTTCCCGTTTTCAAGGACGGGGATAGAAGGGATGTCACTAAGTACCGGCCGATTTCAAAGCTACCTATACTGTCAAAAATTTTTGAGTCCCTTGTTTGCCCTCACATAAATTGGCATATGAAATCTATCTTGTCAACTAAACAGCATGGTTTCTTCAAACTTAGATCAACTCTTTCAAATCTGGTTACATATGTAGACTACTTATCATCACATGTTGACAGAAATACGCAGGTTGATGGGCTTTATACAGACTTCTCTAAAGCTTTTGACTTAGTCGATCATAACCTACTAATTTGCAAGTTAAAATATTATGGTTTTGTCGGAAATATTCTGCACTGGCTTGCGTCGTACCTAGTTGGCAGACAATTGACAGTGGTTATGGGTGGTTTCGAGTCGTCTATTACTTATATTGCTCACTCTGGAGTTCCTCAGGGATCTATACTTGGTCCATTACTTTTTAATATATTTATTAATGATGTCGTTAACTGTTTTATCTACTCGGAAGTTCTACTGTACGCGGACGATCTGAAGGCATTTAGAGCTATCAATTCTGTCATTGATGCTATTTTGTTACAGGAAGATCTGAATCGTCTAACTCAGTGGAGCATAGCTAACAAAATGATATTGAATCATTCGAAATGTTATCATATCTCGTTTCATAGAAAAGTTCATCCAATTCAATTCTCGTATGAAATAAATGGAAATATTGTTAAGAATTTAGATTGTATAAGGGACCTAGGAATCTATATCGATCATAAATTAAGTTTTATTACTCACATAGATAACATATGTAGAAAAGCCTCTAAGATTACTGGGTTTATTAAACGTAGCTGTAAAAACTTTCGAGACTCGAATACTAAAATTCTGCTGTTTAATGCGCTGACGAGGAGTATACTTGAGTATGGTTCAGTTGCCTGGAATCCTCACTACAATGTACACTCGATGAGGATAGAACGAATACAAAAGCGCTTCTTACATCATGTCTGTTTTGGTGATAAGTCTTGTAATAAAAACTTCAGCTATTATTCCAGACTGCAACTTTACAATCTATTGACTCTAGCAGACCGTAGGAAACTTCTAGATTTAGGTTTTCTATACAAATTACTCAACGAGAATCTTGATGCGTCAAATCTACTATTTAAAATTTCAGTTAGGATACCTAGGCCGTACAGTCGAGTCAGGAACTACTTGCCTTTCAAATCTGGTTTTTCTAAAACTAATTTGGGGATCTTCGCACCTGTAAATAGGATGTTGACTTCTTATAATAGCTTAAGTAAGGCTATAGGTGATCACTGGTGATAATTTTCCTAAGTTTCGAAAGAAGTTGCTGGATCATTTCAGATCTCAGTACAAGAATGAAGCTATTTGATTGCTTTTGGTGTTATATAGACTTATTTTCTTGTCTACTTTAGGTATTATAAGTTTTTAGGTTTAGAGTAGAACATTGTCTTTGATATTCATTTTGTTTATTGTGTAAATGCACTAGATCCAGTCTAGCTGTTTGCTTCAGCGTGCTGGATCTCATCACTGTTAATTTTTGTTATTTGTTTGTGTAATTATTTTTTATTTTATTTTTCCGTATCTTCTTTTATTTCGATTTTTTCCGGACTATAGTGTAATTTAACATTATATATAGCAAGCTGTGGCAACCTCTAAGTGGGTATACAATAGTGCATATAACTCTATTTACTATTATATATATTTCTTTGTTTATGTATTGTAACCTGTTGGGTGTCCTATAATAAACAAAATAAAAATAAATAAATAAAAATAAATGAATCCATAGTTATTGCCTATCGATAATGTGTAAAGCTATAGTCTAGTTTTATTAATTTATTTGGAGATGTCATAATCTAGACGATGAAATTGCGATGAAATTGAGATGAAATTGCGATGAAATTGCGATGAAATTGCGATGAAATTGCGATGAAATTGCGATGAAATTGCGATGAAATTGCGATGACATTGAGATGAAATTGCGATGAAATTGAGATGAAATTGCGATGAAATTGAGATGAAATTGAGATGAAATTGCGATGAAATTGAGATGAAATTGCGATGAAATTGCGATGAAATTGAGATGAAATTGCGATGAAATTGCGATGAAATTGCGATGAAATTGAGACGAAATTGCGATGAAATTGCGATGAAATTGCGATGAAATTGCGATGAAATTGCGATGAAATTGAGATGAAATTGAGATGAAATTGCGATGAAATTGCGATGTAATTGAGATGAAATTGAGATGAAATTGAGATGAAATTGCGATGAAATTGAGATGAAATTGCGATGAAATTGCGATGAAATTGCGATGAAATTGAGTTGAAATTGCGATGAAATTGCGATGAAATTGCGATGAAATTGAGACGAAATTGCGATGAAATTGCGATGAAATTGAGATGAAATTGAGATGAAATTGAGATGAAATTGAGATGAAATTGCGATGAAATTGAGATGAAATTGCGATGAAATTGCGATGAAATTGAGACGAAATTGCGATGAAATTGCGATGAAATTGCGATGAAATTGCGATGAAATTGCGATGAAATTGCGATGAAATTGAGATGAAATTGCGATGAAATTGCGATGAAATTGCGATGAAATTGAGATGAAATTGAGATGAAATTGAGATGAAATTGCGATGAAATTGCGATGAAATTGAGTTGAAATTGCGATGAAATTGAGATGAAATTGAGATGAAATTGAGATGAAATTGAGATGAAATTGCGATGAAATTGCGATGAAATTGCGATGAAATTGCGATGAAATTGCGATGAAATTGCGATGACTTGACTTGAATTGAATTGAATTAAATCAAATCAAATTTTCAGGATTCAAGAAAAAGCAAAGTCGAACAAGTCGAAGCAAGTCGAAGCAAGTCGAAGCAAGTCGAAGCAAATCGAATCAAATCGAATCAAATCGAATCAAATGAGATGAAATTGCGATGAAATTGCGATGAAATTGCGATGAAATTGCGATGAAATTGAGATGAAATTGAGATGAAATTGCGATGAAATTGCGATGAAATTGCGATGAAATTGCGATGAAATTGAGATGAAATTGCGATGAAATTGAGATGAAATTGAGATGAAATTGCGATGAAATTGAGATGAAATTGAGATGAAATTGAGATGAAATTGAGATGAAATTGAGATGAAATTGAGATGAAATTGAGATGTAATTGAGATGAAATTGAGATGAAATTGCGATGAAATTGCGATGAAATTGCGATGAAATTGCGATGAAATTGCGATGAAATTGAGATGAAATTGAGATGAAATTGAGATGAAATTGCGATGAAATTGCGATGAAATTGCGATGAAATTGAGATGAAATTGAGATGAAATTGCGATGAAATTGCGATGAAATTGCGATGAAATTGAGATGAAATTGAGATGAAATTGAGATGAAATTGCGATGAAATTGCGATGAAATTGCGATGAAATTGCGATGAAATTGCGATGAAATTGAGATGAATTTGAGATGAAATTGAGATGAAATTGCGATGAAATTGCGATGAAATTGCGATGAAATTGCGATGAAATTGCGATGAAATTGCGATGAAATTGCGATGAAATTGAGATGAAATTGAGATGAAATGGAGATGAAATTGCGATGAAATTGCGATGAAATTGCGATGAAATTGCGATGAAATTGAGATGAAATTGAGATGAAATTGAGATGAAATTGAGATGAAATTGAGATGAAATTGCGATGAAATTGCGATGAAATTGCGATGAAATTGCGATGAAATTGCGATGAAATTGCGATGAAATTGAGATGAAATTGAGATGAAATTGAGATGAAATTGAGCGCCGCTAAACAATGAACTATGGTATAAGTTCTTATTATCCTTCTGGTGTAGTCTTTTGCACTATGACGAATGAGAAATTATTTCGCCGGCGGCGGTACTTATCATAATATCTTAATCATAAATTTGTCATGTTAATCAACGGGGATGTAGCTCAGTGGTAGAGCGTTCGCTTTGCATGTGAAAGGCCCCGGGTTCGATCCCCGGCATCTCCAATCTTTTGCTTTTCTTATTATAATCTGAATTCGTATGTATATTTTTTTTAAATCACAAATATACAAACGCAATTCTTGCTTTCTTTTTGTTTCAGCGGCGTGACTACTGATTTTATTTCTTACAACCATGCATACTCCATCCAAATTCCACAATTAAATCACTATAATAATGAAAAACACTCAATTCTCAATATAAACGAGATTTAAAAATAAATTTGAATAGTTTTTCTTTAAAATATAAGAGTTAACTCAAATGATTTCCTAACAGTTCTAGCAGTTTAGTCTCACCGATCGCTCCCAAAAACATCCTGTATATTATGCCTGTTTATGCTGTACATCATGTATATGTTACAGTCAGAAGTCAAGCTCAGAGGGCAAAACTACTTTTAACTTTGGACCTTCTTCAATGTCAAATGAATGATGGAGGAAACTTACAAGTACAGCTCGTACGAACCTTCATCGCAATCTCAGTACATTATTGCCACCGCTGTAAAGCAAGTCGAGGAAGTCGCTCTTTATTCGTCGTTGAGCTACTATTCGGCTCAAGTCCTCTGTCGGTGTATACTAAACCTAATAATGCGACATTCCTAATCACTATAGAGGGTTCACTACCATCGCATAAAACAGTATTATTTCAAAATGACAGCTACCTTATTTAATTAGTATACCCTAATTAACCAGACACCAGTTAGTTACCTTGACATCCCTATAAAATACGAACGTCAACAATATTAAAACAATACTGATTTAAGCGATAGTTGTATGCCCCTGTACTGCACACCTGTGCATTGTGTTACACAATGTACAGGAATCGGGTTAATTTCGTACAAGCTCCCATAGAAACGCGCGTTTCGACGTTTGATAAAACTGAGATGACAGATCAAGTACCCGAATAGGGACAATCAAATTTCAACGCACTTTTTTTCTTTAATCTATAAGTATTTTAAAATGGTTAACAAACTTAAAATTAACCGACGATGTGAATTTTAGGTCTTTTGGAAGACCCTCTATTTAATAATCAGTTAGAAAGAATTTATTTTTGATATAGGCATCATCCCTATTGTAGACTCTAGTAGCAGACTAAAAAGAATAAGTTCGTTTTATGCATTACATAAAATTAATAATATCGTTGTTGTGTAACTTAAAAAAAAAACAATTCATCAAATGCATACATTTATTATATTTGTTCAGATTGGTTATAAACGTTTTTATTGAGGAATTTTCAAATTTGATAGACCGGTACATCTCTTTGGTTGGTACAATTTTTTAATTTAAAAACAGGTTAAAAATCGCTACTGAAACTTACAAACAAAGTAATACGGTTTTAAAACTGGAATATTGCAAATCAGTCGCTATAAAAATACACCCAATCATTACTATTACAAAACAATTTAACGATTTTTTAAAAGCACATTAATACAATTTTAAACGAAATCTTACGTTAATTTACTTGAATTTTAAGAATAATTTTTTACTTTTTATAACCATAATTCGCAAAATGAATCCATAGTTATTGCCTATCGATAATGTGTAAAGCTATAGTCTAGTTTTATTAATTTATTTGGAGATGTCATAATCTAGACGATGAAATTGCGATGAAATTGAGATGAAATTGCGATGAAATTGCGATGAAATTGCGATGAAATTGAGATGAAATTGCGATGAAATTGCGATGAAATTGCGATGAAATTGAGATGAAATTGAGATGAAATTGAGATGAAATTGCGATGAAATTGCGATGAAATTGCGATGAAATTGAGATGAAATTGCGATGAAATTGAGATGAAATTGCGATGAAATTGCGATGAAATTGCGATGAAATTGCGATGAAATTGAGATGAAATTGCGATGAAATTGCGATGAAATTGCGATGAAATTGCGATGAAATTGAGATGAAATTGCGATGAAATTGAGATGAAATTGCGATGAAATTGCGATGAAATTGCGATGAAATTGCGATGAAATTGCGATGAAATTTCGATGAAATTGCGATGAAATTGCGATGAAATTGCGATGAAATTGCGATGAAATTGCGATGAAATTGAGATGAAATTGCGATGAAATTGCGATGAAATTGCGATGAAATTGAGATGAAATTGCGATGAAATTGAGATGAAATTGCGATGAAATTGAGATGAAATTGCGATGAAATTGAGATGAAATTGAGATGAAATGGAGATGAAATTGCGATGAAATTGAGATGAAATTGAGATGAAATTGAGATGAAATTGCGATGAAATTGCGATGACTTGACTTGAATTGAATTGAATTAAATTGAATTGAATTAAATCAAATCAAATTTTCAGGATTCAAGAAAAAGCAAAGTCGAACAAGTCGAAGCAAGTCGAAGCAAGTCGAAGCAAGTCGAAGCAAGTCGAAGCAAGTCGAAGCAAATCGAATCAAATCGAATCAAATCGAATCAAATCGAATCAAATCGAATCAATTGAGATGAAATTGCGATGAAATTGAGATGAAATTGCGATGAAATTGAGATGAAATTGAGATGAAATTGAGATGAAATTGCGATGAAATTGCGATGAAATTGCGATGAAATTGCGATGAAATTGAGGTGAAATTGAGATGAAATTGAGATGAAATTGCGATGACTTGACTTGAATTGAATTGAATTAAATTGAATTGAATTAAATCAAATCAAATTTTCAGGATTCAAGAAAAAGCAAAGTCGAACAAGTCGAAGCAAGTCGAAGCAAGTCGAAGCAAGTCGAAGCAAGTCGAAGCAAGTCGAAGCAAATCGAATCAAATCGAATCAAATCGAATCAAATCGAATCAAATCGAATCAATTGAGATGAAATTGCGATGAAATTGAGATGAAATTGAGATGAAATTGAGATAAAATTGAGATGAAATTGAGATGAAATTGAGATGAAATTTGATGAAATTGAGATCAAGTCAAGTCAAGTCAAGCCAAGCCAAGCCAAGCCAAGCCAAGCCAAGTCAAGCCAAGCCAAGCCAAGCCAAGCCAAGCCAAGCCAAGCCAAGCCAAGCCAAGCCAAGCCAAGCCAAGCCAAGCCAAGCCAAGCCAAGCCAAGCCAAGCCAAGCCAAGCCAAGCCAAGCCAAGCCAAGCCAAGCCAAGCCAAGTCAAGCCAAGCCAAGCCAAGCCAAGCCAAGCCAAGCCAAGCCAAGCCAAGCCAAGCCAAGCCAAGCCAAGTCAAGTCACGAAATTGAGATGAAATTGCGATGAAATTGCGATGAAATTGCGATGAAATTGAGATGAAATTGCGATGAAATTGCGATGAAATTGCGATGAAATTGCGATGAAATTGCGATGAAATTGCGATGAAATTGAGATGAAATTGCGATGAAAAATGATGCAGCAAAAATTTTTAAATTTTGTTTCAAAATCTTGCTTTAACATCTTGAAGAGACCAGTAATATGTGTAATATAAAAGATCATTGTCTATAAAACATTATTAAAATTTACATATGCATTTTTGTAGCTATAAGAAAATAATTTACTAACTTCTTAATTTATTGTGTAATGTAAGCCTAATTTATTAATTGTATCAAATATAAAATTGTTTACATGTTTCATGTTTCAATGTTCAAAGAAGCAAATGACGTTACAATTGTTTGTTTTCGAGCTTTGAAAATCACACTATTGCTTACTGCACACTGCACAGAGTACATTGGTAAAAACAATAGTGACGTCACAACGACGCCATGACACCGCCGAACGTTTTGGCGTGAATTTTAAAATTTAAATTTCAAATGCTAATTTTATCTACCAAACTTTATTTTTCTGCTGAAATAAGATATTCTTTCGAAATAGTAGATACTTCCGAACATAATCTGACCATTTTTCAAAATCAGTCATCATGCCTATTGCCTGTTATTAATTTATTTTTATTTTTATTTATTTGGCAACTAAAACAGATTACAACACTGATCTAACCTAAAGTCTTATCTAATAACATTTTAATCTTATTGTAATCCTACAGAGTCGCACTACAAGAATAAGGTTCGTGCAAAGTAAACCACAAAATAACAAACGGTTAATGGTACCTAGTATATGTAAAGCAAACAGTGTTATCCTACTTAACTATTTTATACAATTTATTTATGAATAAAGACAACCTTGAGTTAAAAATATCAATATCAAATTTTTCAATTTCATTATACAATCGACACATTCATAAGATATGATTGTAATATGAAATTGCTCATAAAAACACACGATTTTAATGTTGAAATTAAATGATTTATTTCCGAATGCAAAGCCAATTTCTTCCATGCAACTTTGTCATTAAGAAATAAGAACGCCTTTGCACCCTATTGTTTTAACTTTTAACCTTTTTATTTTTTTATTTTGTTTTAAGTGTGCCCAATAAAGAGTTTATCTATCTATCTATCTAAGAAATTCATCAATAGTATAATAACTTCGGCTTAACAAATGATGCTTTAGGCATACAAAGCTCTACAGTGGCTCCACGTAGATCATTACTAAACCTTATTAATTACCATAATTAGTCAATCAGAACGGTGTAACCACAAATCTAGACGATAAGATTATCTGGGGCGATGTAGCGTGTTGTTGATGATAATTAACACGTGGTTCAATAAGTCCCGAGACTAAGTACTAAAACAAGGTTTTTTTTATAAAATTATTTTTTATTCATCAACGTAGTCCTCCAAGAGCGATACAGTCCCTCCAACGCTTTTCTAACTTTTCTATCCCATGCGTGTAGAACGATTTGTCTTTGGCTTCAAAATAAGCCTCCGTTGCTGTGATAACTTCACTATTTGAGTCAAATTTCTTACCCTGGGGCATTTTTTTGAGATCTGCGAACAGCCAGTAATCGCTGGGGGCCAAGTCTGGCGAATAAGGGGGATGAGGAAGAAATTCAAAGCCCAATTCATTAATTTTGGCCATCGTTCTCACAGACTTGTGACAAGGCGCGTTGTCCTGTTGAAACACCTCTTTCTTTTTGTTCATTTGAGGCCGTTTATCCGCAATTTCGTACTTCAATCGCTCCAATAAGCACATGTAATAGTCACTATTTATATTTTGCCCCTTTTCAAGGTAGTCGATGAAAAGTATTCCACGCGCATCCCAAAATATAGACGCCATAACCTTACCGGCCGATTTCTGAGTCTTTGGCCGCTTCGGGCGGCTTTCACCAGCCGCTCTCCACTCCGCTGACTGCCGATTGGATAATGGATTCCGAAGTAAAATGGTGTATCCATGTTTCATCCATTGTCACATACCGACGTAAAAAATCCTTTTTATTACGATTCATCAGCGCCAAACATCGCTCTGAATCAGTGATACGTTGTTCCTTTTGATCAGTTGTAAGCAAACGCGGCACCCACTTGGAAAAAAGCTTTTTCATGGCCAAATGTTTATGTAAAATAGTGAAAATACTACCAGCTGAAATCTTCACTATCTCGGCTATCTCGCGCACTTTTATCTTCCGATCTTCCATTACGATTTTGAGGACTTGGTTAATATTTTGTTGAGTAACTGCTTCATTTGGACGATCTGAGCGTTCCCCATCTTTTGTTCCATGCGACCGCGTTTGAAGTCGGCATACCACCGACAAATGGTTGCTTTAGAGGAAGCTGATCCCGCATAACATTTTATAAGTCATTGCTGTGCTTCAACGGTATTTTTTCCCATTAAAAAACAATGTTTTATCAACACGCGAAACTCGTTTTTTCCATTGTATCGAAACTACAAGTGTAGCGTCACTTAGAGGTCTGTAAAATCAATATTTTAATGTTCCATTTTTAAAAATGTTACACATATCTTTTATTGAAGGCCAGTACCTTTTAAAAATCAAAAGAGTTTTCTTATATAATATACTAGCGATCCGCCCCGGCTTCGCACGGGTAGCACTAATAATCCTAACAGTCTATACCCAATGTAGCCAGTGGGCAGTGGGCAGTGGGCAGGTTTTACATTTTAATATTACATTGTAGTATTGAGTACGTCCGTCACCGTCCTCACCACACCTGCCACATTGGCAAAACACTAGTGTGATTGTCGAAGCTCGAAAACAAACAATTGTGACGTCATTCGCTTCTTGGTGTTTTATCCAATATGGCGGATTGCTGTATTTTATAGTTTTATTTTATCAAAATATAATAGCAATCTCACTCGAAATAGAAAAAATCGGTCCACGCGTTTAGGCTGTAGCTGTCCTGCAAGGAACAAAAATACATATATAGACTGATGAACACATAACCCTGTGCGTTCCGCAGTCGGGTAAAAATAAATACGTTTTTTATAATCCATGAATCCTAGATATCATTAGACAAATTCATAATTTCATTGATTCTTGGTTACTGCCATCATGCCTATTCTCGAAACGAAAGCATTGAAACGTTACAAGCATAAATTTAAAATACTATAAAAAACCCTATTTTTCATTGTACAAAAATTGTCCTGTAACAAAGTTATTTCTTCGAAGTTGCCATATTTTTCTTGTGTAAAGTTTCATTGCGGGGCCACGCAAACTTTCGCGCCGGTTGTCCATAGTCCGCAATGTGACGGTGGCGCCCACATAAATCCCCAATTTATCGCCAACCTGCCAAACTTTCCGGCAGACAAGGAAGTTCGCGAGTGAAGGATGAAATTGAACTACAGTGTTATATTCACAGATCACTTATTATAAATTTATTTTCCACGTAGTTGCTTGCCAGCGACTCATCGCTTCAGTCGACAACACTAATAAAATACTAATGGACCCCCCGGTGGTAACAAAATGGCAGATACAGGGTGACGATTGCAATCACCTCTGAGGTGCGATTATGTAAGAATTGTCGATCAAATCGTCAAAGTTCACCGTTCTTATCCGTTTAGGTTATCGTACCTACCCAAAACCTATGAGAATGGATACACGAAATTGAGCTCTAATTCAATGCGCTTATGGTTTATTTTACTTTTTAGCCGAACTTTGACGATTTGATCGGCAATTCTTACATAATTGGGGTGCTGATTGGCTTAGACTGTTTAGTGTAACTAGTTCCTAGCGAGCCGGTGCTGAAAAAGTCGATACCTTAAAAAAATACGATATACGAATAAACTTTAATATTTTCAAAGCAGTGTTAATGTTAATAATATTTTTAATTTGTTGCACAAACTATTGCAAAACTGCAAAAGAAATTAGGTATGTCGCTTTGTCAATGAAAGTGATTGCGTTGTCAATGAAAAAGCGACAAATAGCTATCGCACTGCATGGAATGCTGTAAAATCCTGTAGGAACTCTTTGCTTTTCTGTAATCAAAAGTAGCTTTTTGTCCTTTCCCTGGATGTAATCTTTCTCTGTACCAGATTTCGATGAAATGTGGCAAACAGATGGGCTGTGAAAGCCTAGCAAACAGACAGATAGACGGACAGACGGACAGATGGACAAACGGACAAATACTCCTTCCTATTTATAATATTAGTTAATTTTATTAAACTTTTAGATTCGTATCTTTTGGCTCTTTGACTCAGAAGATCCGAATCATTTTTGCTTTCTCAATGAGTCATTTTGTGCACCCCTATCACCTTTAGCTGCCAAACTTTCCCGCACACCTCTCTTCCCGCGGAACCCTATTTTATTTAACTACTTTATTCCGCTTAACGGCTTTGGGACATCCCGTACCACTAAAACTTAATTATACATGACATTACTGAGAGCGATAACAATTTTCGATGCTTTACTGTTATTGCTCTCCTGGGCGTTATGTACAATACCTATTATAGGCTTTTTTTCTTTTACGATATTGCCTGATGGTAAATGATGGTTTAAGGTGGAAACGCGCTGTGCTCTTCACTAAAAGTAAAGTGGTGATGACCCAGTGGTTAGACACCTGGAACGTACTACCATCGCTCAGAGCAGTATTATTTCAAAATGACATTGCTATGTCACGTACCTTGACGTCCCTAAAATAAGGATCATAATTCTAAAACACGAACATCAACAATATTGTATATTTTATTATATTATCTTAGGACTATGATACAAGAAGTTGAACGTAGGTCCAAAAAAACTATATATAGAAAAAACAAGTGAATATAATTAAAATTATTAAAAAATACGACTGCTCTGCCGTAGCCCATTTTGAATTTTTCAAAAATTTGTAGCCCGTGTCACTCGGGATATTGAACTATAGTATTATATATTTTTGGAATCTACTCATCATTTTCTAGATGATGATTATATAGTTAAGTAATCTTATTTTCGAAATTTTTTTTTCAACTTTAGTCTTTAATGCGGGACCATGGTCACCCCATCAATTTTTTTTTAAATTTTACTAGCCTATGTTACCCGGAATAAGCTAGGGATTCTAACGATACCTCATTTATCGAAATCGGTTCAAGCGTATAGAAGTTATGGTGGAATATACAAATTCACATACATACATACATACATACATGAACCCTGAAAACAATATACTCCTTTTTTCAGGCAGTCGTATAATAAGCAGACTAATTTTTTATATCTAAACTAAGTATCATTTAGCTATGAATCCAATATGGAATCTCTAATTTAAGAGTCTTTCACAATATACCGACCTAGGAATAGAACCCGTTATTTCGTCAGTTGCTGTATAGTCACACTTTTGTAGCGGTAAACGAAAACAACATACCTACTGGATTCCCAAAAAAATATTATTTGAAACAAAATCTCCTAAAGGAAAATGTTTTCAGTACAAATATTGTTTTGAATTACATAAGAAACGAGACAAACAAGACTTAAACGGAAAACAGGTTTCCTTAATCAAGTTTATTATTTTATTTCCCCGTGTTTTTGTGGAAACATTGTTTCCTGTGCAAAGGTTGCGAGAATGTCGAAAATGTTAAAAGGTTGTCAACATAATCGAATCTCCCTTAGTGTTTTTTTAGGGTTCCGTACCTCAAAAGGGAAAACCGGAACCCTTATAGGATCACTTTGTTGTCCGTCCGTCTGTGTGTCAAGACCCTTTTTCTCAGGAACGCATAGAGGTATTAAGCTGAAATTCATATCAAATACTCAGGTCTACTGTCCCTTGGAGCTGTGAAAAAATCAAAGCCAACTCAATCAAAAGATAAAGCCGTTTATGCTGCAAATTTTCGACATAAACGACACTCGCAAGGGAATCAAAACCTACAGGGTACTTCCCGTGAATTCCGAATCTTGAAATTTGGTACAAAGCAACGTCTTATAGCACAGATAAAGGAAAAATTACGAAAAGCATAAATTTTTAATAACATCATATAATAAGAAAAAAATATGCAAATTTTCGACACTCGCAAAGGAATCAAAACCTACAGGGTACTTCCCGTGATTTCAGAATCTTGAAATTTGGTACGAAGCAACGTCTTATAGAACAGATAAAGGATAAATTGCGAAAAGCATACATTTCTAGTTACATCATTTAATAAAAATATTTTTAATAAAAAATTTACTAGTCAGGTTTGTACGGAACCCTCGGTGCGCGAGTCCGACTCGCACTTGGCCGGTTTTTTTATTGCAAGATAGGCTTGCGCTTGACGACAATCATGCTTGTGAAAAGCAATGATGAGGTCTAGGTTGGAGCGCGCTTGCCTAGATTCACTGTTATTGGATAGAAGCAGACGTTACTTTCAAACTTTCAAAACTTTTTGGCTCCCATTTTGAAAGTTGGTGGAGCTCTAAGAAGGTTATAGACTATAACCTTCTTAGAGCTCCACCAACTTTCAAAATGGGAAAGGAGTTCAAGGGAAAATCAAGGGCTCCTATTTGTGGGTTTGACACACATCCTAAGTAACGTAGCTCTGGTGGAAACGAACCTTAATACTGTAACTTCTTGAGACTCAAGCTACAACATTATCCATTTACAGGAGAAAAAAAACTCCGTACTTGAATGCTATACGGTATAGAAGTGAAACGACAGCATTCAATTAAGGTAACTAGATTCTAGTAGCAATAACGCTGAACTTGGGTAGTTGAAGAAAGTCAATTAGGGCTGACTCCCTCAGGATTCTTAGAATTTTAATTTGAAACGAGTATTTGTCCTGGGGGCTTACTGCCTTCGTAAATCCGTAATGTTTTAACATTGTTGACGTTCGTGTTTTAGAATTATAATCCTTATTTTAGGAACGTTAAGAATATATACGTGACATAACACAGCTTGGCTGTTGTATAGACGTTGCTGCCGGATTGTAGAATACGCCATATCATATAACGGCTAGCCGGCGGCAATATTAAAAAAAAGCGGCGTTATTTAAAATGCCTGCTTGTCTTTACGATGCGTTCTACAATACAATGCATACAATAAGCCAGATTGTAATTAAGTTACGTTATAAATGGTGACTATAGAAACAAATTAAATGGGCTACTCCAAAAACTTGCTTCGTCGCCCCTTCATTCAGCTTCACCTAGTCGATCTTCATTTCACTACGGATGATAAAACCAGTATCACTCGGGATGATGTTAGGATTCTAGTGATACCGTATACATCCAAATCTCTTCAGGCATTTAGAAGTTATGGTGGAATAAAGCAACTCACATACATACATTCAAACATGAACCTTTTTTTGTCCACTACAAGTTAATCCTTGACTGCGATCTCACCTGATGGCAAGTGATGATGCAGTCTAAGATGGTAGCTGGCTAACCCGGGCATACCCCTATTCGGTTTCTACACGGCATCGTACCGAATTTCTAAATCGCTTGGCAGCACGTCTTTGCCGGTAGGGTGGTAACTAGCCACGGCCGAAGCCTCCCACCACCTTGAAAACATTACACTCCATTTTGGCCAGAAGAGTAAAAATAAATAAACGACAGTCGCCGATGCTAAATGTATCGCGTCTGTTTCGGCCCTTAGACGTAAACTGTTACTTCAAGCATACTCCAAGAAACTTGTTACATTAAATTGAAATCAAGAGCCTGATTATTAATTCACAGGAACTTAGCCTTGTTCGGAGGAAAATTGGAAAAACTTGTCTCCTATTTGCATCATGGTTATTTAATTTCCGTTCGTATAATTTAAATCAAACTAAAATAGGAATGACTTCCTGTCATGTTTCATGTATCCCACCAACTTATCTGGCCCGGTGGCCAAAATTGGAACAAATTTTTTAGCCTGTTTAGTTTTTTTTTAATTTTATTTTTCATGTAAACTAGCAACGCTGTCACCGAAGTTAGTGGGACGTGACTCTTATGCAATGTGCGCAAACACAGGTGCAATCTCTATTCCCGTACTCTCATAGCCTCATGGGACGGAAAATCCGAAACAATTGAAGAGAGATCAGGAGCAAGACAGGAAGTTGAATGAAACAACGCCAAATTCCTAACTCTGGGCCAGCAATTTCTTGTCAGTGTCATAAGCGTGTCTGTGAACGTAGCAGACAGACAAACATACATGTCTGTCTGTCTGCTACGTTTTAACGGTCCATCTTTTTCCCGATTTTGATCTATATCGGTAAAGAGATAGGTTGTATCCCGGGGAAGTACATAGGCTACTTATATCCCGGAAAATATTCATCGCGGGAATCAAAAATTGTAATCCAGGCGGACGAAGTCGTAGGCATCATCTAGTTTACTATGAGTAAGGATAACAGGAAAGAACGTATCTCCAGACTATGGTAAAACCAAACCTATTATAGGCACATATATTTTACAAGTAAATCGTAGATATTATTTTGTTGAAAGAAATTTCGTACCCTATATTATTGGGACGATGTAGTGAAAGAAAAGGCCGTATAAAGGGACAGAGGAGCGTATGTAAGAAATGTGTACGTGGCACTCCTTCAAAGGGCATTATATTTCTTGTCACGGACAGACCCCGGACTCAAACCTTGGCCCTTATTCGATTTGACATTCTTAATTTAACCACGTGTAAACCCTAATGTCGATAAAAGGAAAGTAGTGTTGTTTACAACATGTTACAACTGAAATCATTTTTTTTTCATCCAATAAGTCTAAGATAGTAGAGGGCTTACCTGTTAGGGGCATGGCAGTTATAATCAACCCATACCCCTAATCGGTTTCTATACGGCATCGTACCGGAACGCTAAATCGCTTGACAGCACGTCCTTGCCGGTAGGGTGGTAACGAGTCATGGCCGAAGCCTCCCACCAGGCCAGACCAGGGAAAATTCTGAAGTTATAAATTCCCAAATTGACCCTGCCGGGGATCGAACCCGGGACCTCCGCACGTTAAGACAACAGCACTTAACACTGCGCCAGGGAGGTCGTCAAAACATCTCAACCAAGCTTGGACCACACTTCAGAATGAAAAGGGTTTTTACAATCCATACTAAAATTATAAATGCGAAGGTGTGTCTGTCTGAACCAGGTTCAAGAAAGTACAGTCTGTTCCAATAGAGATGAGCTTTATTTAAAACTATCTGAAGCGAGTATTTTGTCTTGCTTGGAAAGTGTTGTCTGTCTTTAATTTTGTCTATCTGTCTGCTACGCTTTCACGGCTCATCTATTCAACCGATTTTGATGAAATTCAATAGTCAATAGTCAAGTCAATAGTCAATACTTATCATTTATTCAATATAGGTACACTGTAGGTACACTTATTGACGTTAAAAATTACTTACTTAAAAAAAAACATGATGGTGATAATCGCTTACGGTATCTTGAAACTAAAGCTACGAGGGTTCCAAACGCGCCCTGGTCTGAGTAGAGCCCACAACAAACTCAGGCGGGTTTTTCTTTTTTATTACTATCCCAATCTTACAAATCATCTAAATTAAGGAACTATCAGAGCCGTTAGAGCAAATTATTGCCAAGCTTCTTTGTCGTTTAAGTAGTCCTTTACATGGTAAAGGACTGTACAAGTAGAGTTTTTTATCTTGGGTTGAAGTTATTTAAAATCCCGGTTTAATATCCTTTTTATACGGGGAAATTAAAGACTTCTCATATCCCGGAAAATCAAGGGATTTATACGGGAATAAAAATAACTTAAACAACGCAAACGAAGTTGCTGGCATCAGCTAGCATAATTGGACTTGGACTTAATGTTTGGACCCACCCTACGGATTGTACTCATAGTCATAGCCCACACAACAAAATATCTCTTGCTCGCTGCAGTGTAGCAAATCGGCTTAGCTGAGGGGAGGTGTGCATTCAAATGCTTCAGGTATTAGATAAGACAGGTGTGAGACGCTGATAGCGTTATGTTCGTACGCCATCGGCTTCTGAACGTCTTTGTCATTGTTTACACTGGCTTAGAGCAGATTGTGACAGTGAAACACCTATAATAGAGAGGTTCGAACTTTCACGACCTTCTTGGCACAGTGGTGTGTGCAAATTAGGACACTTCTCACAACTGTCGGCATAAGTATTCCTTAAGCTGAAGAACGTAGTTTAGAACTAACTCAGGCTTTTTAGGATAGGATACCTATAGGTCCCTTCCAATAATAAAAAGAATATAAAAGGTAGCCTACTACCTTCACCTATCTCTTGCACCGTATTTTGTCAAAATCGGTTGAACAGGTGAGCTCTGAAAATGTAGGTGACAGTCAGAAAGACAGACGGGTAAACAGACAAAAACACTTTCGCATTTTATAGTATAAACTTGTATGTGGTATTTGGGATATATCTCTGAGGATTTTTGATGATATCTCTTGCTCGCTGCAGCGTAGCAAATCGGCTTAGCACAGGGGAGGTGTGCATTCAAATGCTTCAGGTATTAGATAAGACAGGTGTGAGACGCTGATAGCGTTATGTTTGTACGCCATCGGCTTCTGAACGTCTTTGTCATTGTTTACACTGGCTTAGACTAGATTGTGACGGTGAAATACTGGTAAAAGCAGCTGTAAGAACTTTAACGACCTCTTTAGCGCAGTAGTTTAGGCACGCCTACGCTGGTTGCTGTCTTCAATTACTGCCAGGGTTAATCTGCGCATTTTTAATTTCTGGATCCCGAAAAAAAATGACTGCTGTTGTCCGTTCTGAAAAAATCAGAAATTATATTTAGTCCAGTGGGATGTTTCAGCCGTAGATAGTTAGTGTCACTATCTAGCGGCAAAGTCTGCAAAGATTTTCCAGGGAAAATCAGAAAGCTTTCTCTCTTCTCTCTTCAATACTTAGGTAGGTATTAATTTTGCTTCTATTTGATACCTGACTAATTTCAGAATTTGCTCGGCTGGAGGCAAAAGAATTTTATTAAAAATTTGTGAATTAATTGCAATATGTGTATTCATTCAGAAGTCCTAGATAACTAAACACGGCTGTACACGGCTGAGCTGTACACCCATTCCGGGTGGTGTCACAGACAAACATAAATTTGTGTGTACAGCTATGTATGACAGATGTTTGTCAGTAACACCATTTGTGAATAAATGTGTTTTCTTCTTCTTCTTCTAAATTTCTCTCAGAGATTCGCTTTATAATGATAATCACAGGCGGGTTTACTAAAATTACCATAGCGAAACCAGGGGCAGCTGCTAGTGTATCTGAGGTGTAGAGATATAAGTTTAGATAATATATAATACTTTAACCTAAATGATAAAACAGTAATAAACCTAACTACCGAGAAGAACAGACGTCTTATTTTACCCAAACTCCCATCCTTACATGGCGACCCTGCCAGTGAGCGATCGGGTTCGCGCCGCGTTCCGTTCGCCAAATATGGGTTAGTAACTATAAACATGAACCCAATGGACTTATTGTGATGTCTATACGACGAGTTTTAAAGTAAAATTAAAATGATAATTCTCAAAGATGTGCAGATCTAACGTAAAAAATGAAGAAACTTTTATTAATCAAAATGCTGGAACTGAAAATACGGCTTCAATCGAAGAACTTAATTTTCATATGAGCACAACAAATATTATATTATCAATAATTGTGGTTCTTCTACTCATCGGTGCTTCCATATTTATGTATAGAATCTACAAGAAATGCCACTATAATTGGATACGAGCTGAAATAAGAGAAGATACGCTACGTCGCTCGGTGAGCCGACGATTCAAAAAATTGAGAAAAGCAGATGCGGAACAATAAATAAAATGTGTAAAGTGCAAATAAATAATTAATCAGTGAAAAGTGCAGTGTTTGGTATATATATACATTTTTATTGTCATGTAGGTACGAAACTATTATAAAATATTATATTGTATATTTATTAATCTCATTCATAATATATGGCAGATATTTGTGAAAAATTTTATGAAAATTTATTAGAAATAAGGAAATATCTGATAAAAATAGGCCCACAAAGACGCCAAACTGGCAGTATTAGTTCTAAGAAACTAGAAGAGTCAAATATAATTTTGAACAGTTTTGAGAAGGATTTGATAGATTTACGTAAAAAGTCACTAAGTGAAAGTGACTGGGTTTTAATAAATAGTTATACGGAAGAAATTCATAAGTTATTTAAGGAAATTAGAATTTTATGTAATGTACCTTTAGTAAGCAAAATGGAGACCTTTAACTTAAAAACTGCCGTCTCTTTATTACCTATAATGAATGATAAGGAGGAGGTAACTAAACAACTAATCTCATCAATCGAAATGTACAGTAGCATGCTTGAGGAAAAATCAAGACCGATACTTATAAACTTTATTTTAAAAACTAGACTATCGGAAG
Organism: Erebia epiphron; assembly: GCA_963932025.1. NCBI lineage: Eukaryota > Metazoa > Arthropoda > Insecta > Lepidoptera > Nymphalidae > Erebia > Erebia epiphron. The sequence goes on from OZ009946.1 coordinate 2,919,381, forward strand.
GTGCAAAGCTGAGATTATCCCAAAAATATGAAACAATAGAGCTCCTTATTAATGATATGAAAAAACATTTGCTAACTAAAACGTCTTTTACAGCTTTACAACAACAACTGTTGAGGTGCACACAAAACCAGAAAAATGTGGAGGACTATGGCAAAGACATAGAAAATTTATTTGTAGAGTTGACTATCTCGCAAGCCGACGGGGATGATAATAAATTTGAGATTTTAAAGGAAATTAATGAAAAAACAGCAATTAATCGGTTTGCTACCGGATTGCGGAATAGTCACCTCAGTACAATAATTTCAGCTCGGAATTACGTAAGTTTAAAAGATGCAATTCGAGGTGCGAAGGACGAGCAGATTTCTACATTTTCAGAGGATAGTATTATGAAAATAGGTCGTAATAAACATTTTTCGCAGATGACCTACCACACGAGAGGACATAATACTCAAGGTAGAACTGGTTACAATAATCGTAACTATCACTATGGCCAGTACAATCAGCGTGGTCACCCTACTCGCGGAAAATTTTATTTTTCTCGCGGCCGCGCACAGCCTTCATATTACAGTCCCGCGACACAACATACCACAGGGAATAGAGGTAGGTATTCTTTTTCTAATCGCGGACGTAATTATAATGTTTCTCGTATTAATTATATGAATTCAGACATGCAACAACAACCCACGGCCAGTAGTAAAAATACTACAGAAACCGATTTAAAACCTGAAAATCAGTTTTTTCGTGAAAACTAACGACATTAAAAGTAATAATCATGCCCAAATATGTCATTACAACAATTATAATTCCATACAATTGTCACTTGGTAACAATTTATGTAGTTGGTTAGTAGATACAGGCGCATCGCTCAGTGCCGTGAAATACGAACAGTTATCAAAACAAAACATTCCATTCCATAAAGGGAAAGTAAAGATAAACGGAGTGTGTGGGGAACTTTGTTCGATAGGTTACATCGATCTAAAGTTATCATTTATGGATCAAACATTTACACATAGATTTCATGTATTTAAAAACTTATGTTGTTCGACTGACGGAATTTTAGGTATGGACTTTTTGAAAAAGTATAGGGGTAAATTAAATTTAGAACTAGATACCCTAAAGTTATTTAATAACGACATCGAAACTACTTTATCATTGCAACCGGGACTCTTAGGAAATAATAAATATATACGCTTACCACCTAGATCAGAATCTTTACATTTAGTGTCAACGCACTTAAAGGAAGAATGTGTGGTCTTTCCGAAAGAATTGTGCGAGGGAGTATTTTTGGCTGCAACTATCTCATGCCCAAGGTCAGGCAAAATACCTATTCAAATATTAAATACACGCGAAGAGGAAGTTAACTTAAGTTTTTTTAATCAAGAAATAGATAAATTGACAAACTACAGTTTACTTTGTTTCGATAAACCGAAAGTTAACGCGGATAGAGTAAAGAAATTACTTACAGAGTTAAATTTAACTTACTTAAATAATGAAGAACAATTGGAAATAGAGAAAATCTGTGCGAAATATTCAGATATTTATTATTTAGAAGGAGACACATTAACAAAATGTAATATTTATCAACAATCAATTCATTTGAAACCTAACACGGTACCCGTTTATAAAAAACAATATCGCTTACCTATATTTTAAAAGGGGGAAATAGAGAGTCAAATACAAAAGTTATTAACAGACGATATTATTGAAGAAACTATGAGCGAGTGGTCTAGTCCTATCCTATTAGTGCCTAAAAAATGTGATACATCCAAAAAAAAATATAGACTTGTAATTGATTACCGGAAACTGAACGAAAATATAGTTGACGATAGATTTCCTCTCCCAAACATAGCAGATATACTTGATTCACTTTCAGGAGCTATATATTTTAGTCATTTAGACCTCCAAAGTGGATTTTATCAAATTGAATTAGAGCCTACTAGTAGAAAATGTACAGCTTTTACTTTTAACAAACAATATCAGTTGAAACGCATGCCAATAGGACTTAAAACGAGCCCCAGTGCATTTTCAAGGGCAATGACTGTCGCATTATCAGGGTTAAACTACGAGAAATGTTTAGTTTATTTGGACGATTTGATATGTTTCGGGCGAAATTTGGAAAGCCATAATAAAAACTTAATGGACATATTTTCAAGACTTCGTAAAGTTAATTTAAAGCTTAATCCAAAAAAATGCGAATTTTTAAAGAAAGAGTTGCTATACCTAGGACATGTTGTAAGTGCTGACGGGGTAAAACCCGACCCTGCTAAAACCTTAGCCATCGAAAATTATCCAACTCCAACCTCATGTGATGACGTGAAACGATTTGTAGCCTTTTCAAATTATTACCGACGATTTATACCTAATTTTGCCGAAATTGTAATTCCATTAAATCAACTATCTAAGAAAAATACAAAATTTATTTGGACAAAGGAATGCGAAAAATCATTTTTACTATTAAAACAATCTTTAATTTCACCACCTGTCCTACAGTATCCGGATTTTTCGGATAACAACGAGTTTCAATTGTATACTGATGCCTCTGGTATTGCAATAGGTTCTGTTCTATGTAATAAAGATTGTCGTCCAGTCGCTTATGCGAGTCGAAGCTTAAATAAAGCAGAATTAAACTACCCAACTATAGAAAAAGAAATGCTCGCCATTGTTTGGTCAATTAAATATTTTCGACCTTATTTATTTGGTAAACGTTTCAAGATTTTTTCAGACCATCGGCCATTAATTTATTTGTTTAATATGTCCAATCCGTCGAGCAGACTAACTAAATTTCGTTTAATTTTAGAGGAGTATGACTTTGTGATTGAGTATATAAAAGGGAAGGATAATGTAGCTGCAGATGCATTATCTAGAGTGAGAGTGACATCAAATGAGCTGAAAGATATGAATGAAAAAGTAATCAATATGATAACTAGAAGGCAAAGAAAGGAAATGGAAAGAAAGGAAACGGAAAGTAGGGAAAATATTCATACAGATTTGACATCTCCAAACAGTTCCACTGACTGCCGGATTGATCACCCGAAAGTAGTGGAAATGCTTAGGAAACCGCCAAACTCTGTTGAATTATTAGTTGTGTCCGAAAGAGAATTTAGAATGAAAGAAACATTAAATGACTCGGATATATTTAAATTTAATAAAAAGGAAATGACTTTATACACTTGCCCAGATTTGCGATCATGTAAAGCGCGAGACGCTTACGTGAGTAAACTGGAGCAGATTTGTAATGAAATGAATATAAAAGAAATTTATATAATAAAACTTGCAAGTAATATTAATTTTATAAAATGGTTAACCAAGTTAATAAATGATAGGAAAATGTGGTCCGGACCGCAAATTTATATATTAAAAGGTATTCATAGAATAACATCAGATGATGACAAAAAGGTAATTATTAATGACTATCATATATTACCAACCAGTGGTCATGCCGCAATTAGACGAATGGTAAATAATATCAAAAAGTCTTATTTTTGGCCTAGCATGGAACGTGACGTTACGGAATTTGTAAGTAAATGTAAAAAATGCCAGATGCAAAAGCATTCTGTGCCAACTAAAGAGCCTATGGTCGTAACTACGACTGCTTTAGGTGCATTTGATAAGATATTTTTAGATATAGTGGGGCCCTTAGATAAGGATTATTATAATAAGGTTTATATTCTTAGTATACAATGTGAACTTACAAAATTCGTTGAAGCTTATCCATTAGAAAGAAAAGATGCAATTACTGTAGCAAAATCATTTGTAGAGAACTTTATTCTTAAATTTGGTGTTCCTAGGGAAGTCGGAACGGACAGAGGTTCCGAGTTCCTAGCATCAACAATGACAGAAGTTTGCAAATTGCTTAATGTTAAACAATTATTTTCGACAGCTTACCACCATGAGTCAATTGGTGCTCTCGAAAATACTCATAAACATTTGAATGCGTATCTTCGTATTCAAACAAATAATAACGCTAGAGAGTGGAGTACATGGGTACCATATTGGTGCTTCGCTTATAATACTAGTGTACACACTTCTACTAAATTTACACCATACGAGCTAGTTTTTGGAAAAACTTGTAATTTACCAAGCAATTTAACCAAAGGTGTAGAACCACTTTATAATTGTGAAAACTACCCATTATGTTTAAAATATAGATTGCAAAAATCTCTTGAAGAAGCTAGGAAAAATTTACTATCGTCAAAAGAAACTAGAAAACTGCAATATGATAAACAAATTAAGCCTATTGTGTATAAACAAAATGATTTGATATTGTTACGAAACGAAAATAGTAGTAAGTTACAGAATGTATTCAATGGTCCTTATACAGTTTTAGAAGATATATCACCAAATGTTCGTATTATAAAAGATAACAAAATAGAAATAGTTCACAAAAATAGAACAAAACTATATAAATGTTAGATTAGATTTTAGACATACTTATACATAGATATAAAAATAGAAAGTAAGAATAAAAATTGTATTTCATATACAGAAAAAAAAAAATATTAAAAAGATTTTTTTTTCTCTATAAAGAGGGAGATGAGGTGTAGAGATATAAGTTTAGATAATATATAATACTTTAACCTAAATGATAAAACAGTAATAAACCTAACTACCGAGAAGAACAGACGTCTTATTTTACCCAAACTCCCATCCTTACAATACACTACAATATACAATGTAATCAAATCTGCCCCCCGATTGTGTAAGGAAATCGTAATAGTAATCGTTTGTCAAACGAATAATTCAGCCTGTTTAAGGAGTTCACAGATGCCTGCACATAAACAAGCATGTATGAACTTTTTAAACAGTTCGAGTAATACGTTTTAAGCTGTCAAATTAATACGATTTGACAATAGGCATGATGATTGATTTTGAAAAATGGTCAGATTATGTTCGGAAGTATCTACTATTTCGAAAAAATATCTTATTTCAGCAGAAAAATAAGGTTTGGTAGATAAAATTGGCATTTGAAATTTAAATTTTAAAATTCACGCCAAAACGCTCGGCGGTGTCATGGCGTCGTTTGTGACGTCACTATTGTTTTTACCAATGTACTCTGTGCAGTGTGCAGTAAACAATAGTGTGATTGTCAAAGCTCGAAAACAAACAATAATTGTGACGTCATTCGCTTCTTGGTGTTTCGTCAAATATGGCGGATTGCTGTATTTTATAGTTTTATTTTATCAAAATAAATAGCAATCTCACTCGTAAAAGAAAAATAAATAGGTTTTTTATAATCCATGAATCCTAATTCATTAGATAAATTCATAGTTTCATTGATTCTTGGTTACTGTCATCATGCCTATTGCGCCTCTGGACTTGACAATACCTCGAACAAAAATTGTGTTAGCAAAAAAGGGTCATAAAACGTTTTGCGAGCTGGAATCGTTTTCCTCGGCGAGTAGGTTCGCGGGGGAACAAATAGAAGTATTACCAGAGACAATCTACATTTAAATGGATTTCGCCCTCAGACCTCCGCGAGTTTGGTGATAGGTATCGCTTCCTTCGATTTATTTAGCTGAATTTACGGTTTTTTGTGCCGAGGGATTACCCGTACCCGCTGTTTGTTAGGGAGCCCCATTTTCTTGATTCAGACGTAACTAAAGCCTTCTAAATGATGTCGTATAAACTACTGCAGCATAGGTACTTGCTTAGCTATATCCTAAATTTTTTTAATAGGGCTGCAAAACTGCATAATTCGCACGGTTGGCAGTTATATTAAAGTACTGGAGTTCTAAATCGCTTGGCAGTACGTTTTTGTTGGTCTAGTCACGACCGAAGCCTCCCACCAGGCCAGACCAGAGATAATTCAAACTGCGCTACCATCTTAGACTGCATCAACTTATTACTACCATTTAAGGCTGATCTGTACACCCATTGTGGGTGGTGTCACAGACAAGCATATTATTAGGCTTTTATTAGGTACAATTGTATGAAAAATTATAATTGTTTGTTTGTGACACCATCATGGAATAAATATGTATATTTTCTTTCTTACTTCTTACTTGTAGTGGAATTTAAAAAAAAAATGTGTGTGCAATTCAAATACGGCAGAAGTGAAACTTCAGGAAAGTAGCCTACGAGAGAATGAGATAAATATCACCCTTTTGAGCACAATGGAGCAGTAGCGCGACTCAATATCGTACAGCGCCATCTATTGAACGTGAACATATAAATCGTGTTCTATCTCATTCTCTCGCAGGCTAAATCCTATTATGAATATGGTTGTCTCTTTTTAGTGTTGCTTTTTCGTTTCATCGAATCAAAACGATTCTAAAGAAGTTTCACTTCAGCAAATCTGGCTTTTGTTTTCTTCATTAGCCGTGAAGGTCGCGATGAGTGATGGCCCTGACAAAGGCGTACCCCCCAGAAGACAATTATCTGCACGGCTAATGCCTTTTGTGCGCGTTCCATTCACTGCGGGGTAATTAATATGAGCGATTGCGTTGCTGGCAACTGCCGGCTCTGAACCTATGTCATTATCTATACCTACTGGAGAATTAGAAGAACGGGATCTCCATTTAAGCGCTGTGCGCTTATGTGGGAGGTCCCGGGTTTGATCCCAAGTAGGGTCAATTTTTTTTCTTTTATCCGCTACAAGTTAGCCCTTGACTGTGATCTCAATTGATGATAAGTGATGATGGTGGTGGCTGAGATGGTAGCGGGCTAACCTATCTAAGATGGTATGGCAGTTATATTAAACCCATACCCCTATAGTAGGTTTCTACACGGCATCGTAGCGGAACGCTAAATCGCTTGGCGGTACGTCTTTGCCGGTAGGGTGGTAACTAGCCACGGCGTAAGCCTCCTACCAGGCCAGACCAGGGAAAATTCAGAAATAATAAATTCCCAAATTGACCCTGCCGGGACTCAACCCGGGACCTCCCACTTTAAGACAATAGAAGTTCAATGCTGTGCCAGGGAGGTCGTTAAAGATGTTCTACGTTGCTTAGATTGCTAAATGTTAGATTACGGTACGGTTTAGATACTATACATATTCAGACAAATAAATTCATTCTATTCTATTCTATTCTATAAAAACCATGCGACCATAACTATTAGGTCCCGATAGTCCTGAGGTGCAATCATGGAAGGATTGCCGATCAAAACGTCTAAGTTCGGCTTCAAAGTAAAATAAACCATAAATGCATTGAATTAGAGCTTAATTTCGTGTATTCATTCTTATATGTTTAGGGTAAGCGCTCCAATTGATGCGTTTGACACAGATCCGTAGCCTAGTACCGCAACACATCTGGCGAAAAGGCACCCTTAAGAACGTAGTGGTAAATAAGAAGTGATTCAATTTTTGTCAACATCTTTGCGTCCACAATCATTAATTTAATCAACAATTTTGAACATTTACATTTGTATGAATGGTGTACCTATAACTCTAAATTGTATCTACTGGAGTGAAACGCCAACTAATGAAATCTAATTTGAACAGAGCATTTGCATATAAAACGTTTTGTATAAAACAGACGAAGAGCCGGTGACCGTATTTCGGCAGGCATTTTACAGCGTTTGTTCTTTATCTAAATATATAAAAGAAAAAGGTGACTGACTGATCAACGCACAGCTCAAACCATCAAGGGATCAGGCTGGGCATACTGATAGATAATATTATCACATAAGCATCTGATAAGAAAGGATTTTTGAAAGTTCAACGGTAGTTCAGAAAGTAACATCTAGGAGTTAAAAAACTTGAGTGAAGCCAAGGGTCAAAGTTAGTGGCAGAATAAAACGCAGGACCCTGGGCTGGCAAAAATATTGTACGTGACAGAAGAGTGTTGGTCTCTATCTCTCTCCCTCTATTATAGATGGAGAAAGTAAGAGTGTCTACCGACATTATTTTATTATTACTTAGTTTTACGGCGGTTTAAATCTAGTCGTTTAAATTCTAAATTAAATCTTCTGAATTCTATTGCTCAGTTCTGCGTTATTACAGTTACGTCTCTGTCAGAAATAAGTCATGGCTAACTTTTTAAAAATAGCTGGGACTAATAAAATCAATAGCTTGCCTTAATACGAGCTAGCTTAATATATGACAAAACCTTCTGAAGCGTGAGGTTTCCGAGACATAAGCCATCAAACTTATAGTCTACTCCATGATGGCGCCACTAATACAGCTTTGATAGCTTCTATCTCGGAAACCTGACGCTTTAGAAGATTTTGTCGTACATAATACTTGCTGGTATTAATACAAGAATAAATAATACAGTGTTAATGAGTGGCATAATTTCGAACAAAAATTAAAATGGAACAGGATGTAGGCCAGGCTCCATACTAAAATATTCAAATCCCTCTAATGTTACCGGCAGCTCTTTGTCTATCGCTTATTCAGACTCCGCACCTGTTGCCTCTCTGTCAGCAATTAGCCGCTAGGTACTGACATTATTTCGTCATTACACAGTTTTATATGTACCGCGGTTTTAATAATTTGAATTTTACAAAATAATTTCTTTTTAACTCTTAATGTAAATAATATATTTAAAAATATAAATAAAATAATATATCTAATAATAATATGTAAAAGTATGCGAAATCACCCAATATGTAGTTGGCCAGCGTGGTGGAGCCATGCTGGCTGAGCCATCTGATGCTGTCTGCGCCAACGCCATCGGTTTTGCGACAGACATAGCCTGCCCACTGATTTCAGCTTAATACCGACTGCAGAGTTTGTTGTCGGCCCCTAATCGGTTGTAGAAAGTGGAAACCGATTGGGGTAGGGGTTTAATATAACTGCCATGCCCATAACAGCTTAGACTGCATCATCAGTCATCAATTACCATTAGGTGTAATCGCAGTCAATGACTAACTTGTAGTGGATAAAAAAAATGTGGTGGAATTAAAAAATATATGCCTTTAGCCTCACTAGTATAGAAGTAGTAAACAAACACCGTTTACGATCCAGTTAATCCTTTAGAAGTCCTCCGAGCTCCAACTTAGCGCTTCATAATGAGGTCCCCCGGGCTGCTAACGTGTCCTCACTAGGCGAGCGTTATATATGTGAGGCCAGATGACCTCTGTGATAAAACAGTTTTAAAAGAACAATCTACACAGACTTTTTAACCCCGGCCATCTTTTTAATCTTTTTAATACTGAAAATTAGCGTTGAGGCACCTGGTACCTAGATGTGGGCCAATATAGTGGTTCCGTGTCTGAGAGGCCCGGAGTCCCACCATAAGCTGAGTGGCTTACCTGTTTGTTGCACTGCTGTACAATACAGTTGATTTTGTATGTAAGGGGTTTTTTTTTTATTATTACTACGGCCCATTAACGTCCCACTGCTGGGCACATGCCTCCACTCTCATAGGAGAGAGAGAATTAGACCTGAGACCCACCACGCTGCTCCAATGCGGGTTGGCGGGCTAGTAAGTAGTTGTAAGTGTTTAGTTTAAGTTTATTTCTGAGCAGTGCCTCAAATTAAGATTTTTATTTCTTTCTTTGTAATACTGAGCACACAAGTCTCCTCTAAGGCCCGTATCAATAAACCAACATCAACTAAGATCTCAAGTAAATGAAATGAAATGAAATTATTTATTTCACGTAGGACAATTTGTGCCAATTAGGATAAGTCGTAAGAATGTACCACCGGTTCGGAAAGCTGATTCTACTGAAAAGAACCGGCAAAAACTCAGCAGTTGCTCTTTAAGTATTACGTAACAACTAGTACATGGACTTGTGGGTTGCTGGATGCGAAGCCGGTTGCTTTAAGGTCAATCTATGCTTAAAACCAGGCTTTAGTATAAGCCGATACTTGAGAACAAGGGACCATACTGCCTTATTTCATCATTGTTGGCATAAAAATGTCAATAATAATGAAACAATCATCATCATCATCATCACTACAGTCTATTAACGTCCCACTGCTGGGCACAGGCCTCCACTCTCATAGGAGAGCGGGAATTAGAGCTTAGACCCATCACGCTGCTCCAATGCGGGTTGGCGGGCTTTAACGACTATACTATCATTTTAGTGATAATAACCGGGACCGACGGCTTAACGTGCTCTCCGAGGCACGGGGATGAAACACCGCCAACTTCCAACTCCGGGCTGGCACTGAGAATTTCTTAATTGAAAAACCCAATACCTAACTTTTTATGCCCGACCGGGAATCGAACCCAGGACCTCGTGATCCGCAGTCGACTATGCTAACCACTAGACCAACGAGGCAGATGATGAAACAATATGGCTTTAGAATAGGCATGATGACAGTAACCAAGAATCAATGAAATTATGAATTTATCTAATGAAATAGGATTCATGGATTAAACGTATTTATTTTTCAATTTCGAGTGAGATTGCTGTTTAAATTGATAAAATAAAACTATAAAATACAGCAATCCGCCATATTGCATAAAACACAAAGAAGCGAATGACGTCACAATTGTTTGTTTTCGAGCTTTGAAAATCACACTATTGCTTACTGCACACTGCACAGAGTACATTGGTAAAAACAATAGTGACGTCACAACGACGCCATGACACCGCCGAACGTTTTGGCGTGTATTTTAAAATTTAAATTTCAAATGCTAATTTTATCTACCAAACTTTATTTTTCTACTGAAATAAGATATTTTTTCGAAATAGTAGACACTTCCGAACATAATCTGACCATTTTTCAAAATCAGTAATAATCCTTATTTTAGGAACGTCAAGGTTCGTGACATCAAACTGTCATTTTGAGTAATGCTGCTTTAAGCGTTGGTAGGTTCTTAGGTGATGTCTGGTTATTAATTACAGACTGAGACTTATCACCTTGATGCAATTGATATGTATTTGCTCAAAACACATCATCGTCACGTCAACCCATTACCGATTATTAGGAATATTTAAGTGTTGTATATAACGTATAATTATTTAGCGACATTAACCCGAACCCAGGTCCTCCAACTTGTAAGATAACGTGCCGTACACTTACGTAACGTACACTTACCATTGCGCCAAGGGTTCATACATTTTACAGCCAAAATGTTCATACAAAAATATTTAATTTTTTTTTGAACACTAGTTTTTTTTTAAATCAAGTTGTTTAGTGTTGTAGTGAGTTTCTTTAAAAAAATTAAACCAAAAACGGGAAATTATATCAGTGTTTAACACTGCACTCATTAAAATCCCCACAAACAAAGTCATTTTAAAACCTCTTTAAACACAGATAAAACTGTTAACACTCCACATTTTCCTCTGTCTTCCCCACACTGGTGCCCCAATTTTTGTAGGGTCGTAAAACGTAAGATTTACTGGACGGTCGGTTTAACGACGCCCCCCCTTTACCCTCTACAGAACAGAAGCATAATTTATGAGAATCGTAAGTGAACTATTAAGCAATTTCTACTCACACCTGCATCAATGTTGCCTGCTATTTTATGGGATTGTTATTCGTCACTAAGGGATGAAATCTTCAGCAATCCTTAGGACTGCCGTTACTTATGAGTATGTATCTACACATTGATGTAATATTATAGTCCATACTAATATTATAAATGCGAAAGTGTGTCTGTCTGTCTGCTACGCTTTCACGGCCCATCTGTTCAACCGATTTTCATGAAATTTGTTACAGGGATAGGTTATATCCCGGGGAAGGACATAGGCTATCCCGCTAAATTAAAGAGTTCCCGCGGGAATCAAAAAAAAATCCACGCTGACGAAGTCGCGGGCATTATCTAGTTGTAAATATATTTTTTTAACGAGCTACCACCGTTTTCCAGTTTCTTGTCTGTTCTTCTCGGTAGGAACGTCATCCCGAACCAGTGTTAGATTCACTCGACGAGCACTTCAAAAGCACTTGTCAGAGACTTGTATAAAAAATATTTGAGTTTGAGTTTGAGTGGCCTAGTTGCGACAACGCATATCAGTCATTAGCGATTGTTAAGTAACATTGACTCAAGTCAGTAGCTGGATGGGTGACTGAATTCAGAAGTCTGAATTTGGCTTTTTTGTTTCCTCCATGGCTCGGAGAGAACGTTGTCGGTCCCGGTTATTATCACTAACATCTGATAATAATCGTTGGTAAACTAAGAGTTGAAATAGTTCTCTTAGTCGAGTCGTATGCGGAAGGATCTGGGAAAACACCGCATTACTATCCCAAGAAAACCTTTACCACTATGTGTAAAGTCGCGGGTACCATCTAGTATTAGATAAATAAAATAACTAGATAACTAGTCCACAGGTGACCGGAGGGCTGGCAGTTACCTCGGCCAACATATAAGTTTGGCTATTCAGCGGGGTAGATAACGCAGCCAGCGTTCTGGGGCACACTGCCTCAGTGCAGCGGGATAGATGATATTTTTAATGTTTAGTTTTCAGTTTTTAATTTAGTTTTTAATTTTGATTTAATTTTGATTTTAATGATTTGTATTTTGTAGTTTTTGTCAAAATCCATTTAACACCTAATAATATTATTTAATCATTAAATATTAATTCACTAGATAAATAAAATCGCAAAACTCAAACTTAGGGTAGCTAATATGATAAAGTTTACGTCTTGCGTCTTACCGCCGGCGTCACATATATTATCAGATGAAAGATAAATAATAGCTTCCATTCTCAAAATATTTTGCAGACGACTTTTATTGGCTTGTTTGCGCGCTAACTTCGCTCTGTTACCTGTCTCCCCTCACCCTAGTCCAATAACAGGTATCTGATGATAAATAAATAAATCCTTTATTTCCTAGATTGTAGGTATACAAAAGATATGTTACAGTCAAACAAGAAACCAAGCCACAATCAGCCATGAAATGGCGTGCAAACATTACTTCTGTCCTAATGAAACCTATTAATTACATTTTATATGATATAAATAATGAAACCTATGAATTACAATTTTAATAATTAACTAAAGTGATAATAACTGCCTCGTTGGTCTAGTGGTTAGCATAGTCGACTGCGGATCACGAGGTCCTGGGTTCGATTCCCGGTCGGGCATAAAAGTTAGGTATTGGGTTTTTCAATTAAGAAATTCTCAGTGCCAGCCTGGAGTTGGAAGTTGGCGGTGTTTCACCCCCGTGCCTCGGAGAGCACGTTAAGCCGTCGGTCCCGGTTATTATCACTAACATGATAGTAGTCGTTAAAGCCCGCCAACCCGCATTGGAGCAGCGTGGTGGGTCTAAGCTCTAATTCCCGCTCTCCTATGAGAGTGGAGGCCTGTGCCCAGCAGTGGGACGTTAATAGGCTGTAGTGATGATGATGATGATGATAATAACTTTTAAAATGTCAGCAAATTTAGTGCCACTATAACACATTGTCACAAACAGTATTATAATCATTACATTATTATTATAAACTAATCAATATTATGTCCTATTACCATAAATCAATTCAGTTTATATAGTGATTCGTTACGGACAACAGTCTACAGAACATATTATACGGACCTCTTAATGCGATGAGATTTTGACGACCTCCCTGTTGAGCGCTGTTGTCTTAACGTGGGAGGTCCCGGGTTCGATTCCCGGCAGGGTAAGTATGGGAATTTATAATTTCTGAATTTTCTCTGGCCTTGGCCGTAACTTGTTACCTCCCTACCAGCAAAGATGTACCCACCAAGCGATTAAGCGTTCCGGTACGATGTCATGTAGAAACCGATCAGGGGTATGGGTTTAATATAACTGTCATACCCCTAACGGATTATCCCGCTATCATCTTAGACTATCGTTTCTTACCATCAGGTGAGATCGCAGTCAAGGGCTAACTTGTAGTGGATACAAAAAAAAAAACGAATTTCATCAAAATCTGTAGAAATGATGAACCGTTAAAGCGTAGCACACAGACAGATGGACAGATAGACAGGCACACTTTCGTATTAATAATATTAGTATGGATAGTTATCAAATCGGTCGGAATCACCGCTGTCTACGGCGTAGAGCTCTACAGCTTTATAACGCTCTACGACATAGCTGTGAATCTATACTAATATTATAAATGCGAAAGTTTGGATGTATGGATGTATGGATGGATGTTTGTTACTCAATCACGCCCCAACGTCTAAACGAATCTGGATGAAATTTGGCAAGAGATAGATTATAGGATGGAATAGCACATAGGCTATCCCGGAAAATGAAAGAGTTCCCGCGGGAACCAAAAAAACTCAATCTACGCGGACGTAGTCGCGGGCATTAGCTAGTTTATCCTAATTAATATTTCAAAATATGGGAATGTGAATTTGTTAGTTACACTTTCACGGCCCATATTTTTAATCAATTTTGTTGAAATTTGGTAAACACACAGGTGATGTCCCGGTGTTACATTTTATTTCGGAAAATCAAGGAGTTCCTGTGGGAATGAAAAAGTTAAACCATGCAGGCGAGGTCACGGGTATCAGCTAATACTAATTAAAATTGCGAATGCGTTTGTCTTCCTCTTTTTTACTTTTTCACGCTTCAATTCAATTAATTTTCCTGATTCCGATTCACTTACCCAATTTTGATGAAATTTGATACAAAGGGGATTTCGTAAATACCTAAAGACAGACGAAGTCGCGGGCGTCATCTAGTTTTTTGAATATTGTATCAAATTAATTATTATTTGAGAGGTAACTTATTATAGTCTCTCCTTTTAAAATAACCGTTGTTCTAAATTAAAATAACCTTATTTGAAAGTCTGCGGTTAATTAAGTATTATAGTAAGTAACTGAGTCAAACCTTGTGCCCCAAAAAACCTTTAATTAAAATCTAGCTTCTCAGAAATTAATTTTCAAAACCCGACTCTTGTTCATAGATATATACGTATGCCCTATTTCTGTGAAACGTAATATTATGAACTACTTTTAGAAGAAAACATCTTTTATCAAGTCAAATACATTACTAACATGCAAATAAACGAGTTATGTTCCTTTTACACGTTACGGGAGCGCCGTTGCCTGTACGGGTAAAATTATTGAAATAAACGAGACGAAAACAATTTTCATAAATAATAGATGCCATGCTATCTATCTATATTTTTTTCTATATATTTATATTAGCTGATTTCTCCGAATTTTCCGGACCGATTTGCATTCTTTTAGAGAAAATTCTCGAAACGGTTTCATGAAAATTTCTGAATAAACCTTTTTAATCCTGATGCTACAGGCTTACGGAGATTCAAGAACTGTTCATAGTGAACTATGCAGGGACCAAGCAACGATTGAACAGTTGAACTTTGGAGCTCCAAGTACTCAAACCTGATGCTGCACTCCACAGCCTTATGTGCCAAAGCGTGTCGTGGTTTATTTCACGTCGCGCATTCGCTTGATGCTGACCTAAGTTCCACAGAAGCCTTATAAGTCAAATTTCATCCGAACCGATGCCGAAGTAAGATACCGTAACGTGTGAGTCGTACATTACTAGACAGCTAAAGTAAAAATAAACAGTCTAACCGCGATGAAACACAATATTTGTGGGTAGATACATATATTCTATACTCGTTTAAGCAAGAAAATATGCACGTTGTAAGAAATATTGTTATTATTTGATGATCGAATCGAAAACGCTAATGCGTTTGCGGTTTTTGTGATGGATGACGCATTATCAGACGTTTTCTTAATGCACTTATATTTAATGCCGAATCATTCTCAGAGAAAAAGGGAAGGGAACCGTGAGGAGGCTGGGTTGTGATCGTATTTTTATTTTTATTCCACTACAAGTTAAACATTGGTCACGATTTCATCTGTTGTTAAGTGATGATGCAGTCTAAGATAGTAGCAGGCTAACCTGTTCTGGCTATGGTAGATATACCCTAATCGGTTTCTTCTCGGTATCGTACTGGGACGCTCTAACGCTTGGCGGCACGTCGTTGCCGTGATAATATCTGTCCTGTCTTATTTGTATGCTTATGGATGTATCTAGTAGGTATTATTAGTATAGATGACAAGATATGAATAGAGCGGTAGTCGCGGCGCCAGAGAGAAATACGTCTGACGCGTTGACACATGTGCCACGATATTACGCCGCTCTGTGCAAGCAATGACTGACATCTCCAAGGTATATAGGGATGTAGTAAGTATTAGTAGTGAGAAAATATGAATAGAGCGGTAGTCGCGGGGCTAGTGACAAACGCGTCTGACGTATTGACACATGCGCCACGATATTACGCCGTTATGCCCGGTAGTAGGGATGTAGTAATAAGTAGGTACTTATCAGATATTAGTAGTGAGAAAATATGAATAGGGCGGTAGTCGCGGAGCTAGTGACAAATGCGTCTGACGCGTTGACACATGCGCCGCGATATTACGCCCTATTCATATTTTCTGCAAGCTGTGACGCCGCTAAGCCTGAGTTATTTTGCTGCGAATGTCGGGGATAAACACATCTATTCGCTGGACATTACGTATTGCGGATTCGGATTGTTCTTTGGGCACAACTAGCGTTCCGTACCAAAATGATAAAAATAAATTACAAATTAAAAAAAACCCCCGACTAGAAAAAAGCTGATGACCTTCAGACGAATGAACAGATTTTCATGAAACATGGCTAAGAACACTCGGGATAAAATTATCTATGACACAAAACAACTAAACGAAAATCGGTTCATCCGTTTGGGAGCTACGATACCACAGACAGATACACAGATACACAGATACACAGACAGACACGTTAAACTTATAACACCCCTCTCTTTTTGCGTCGGGGGTTAAAAAAGGACCCTTGATGTATCATCAAGGGTCCTTTTGTCCGCCTATCTGTCGCACTTACATATCGTACTTTGTCGTAACTACTGATCCTAGTAGTAATTATAAGGTGAATGCAAATATTACGGGAAATATGAAATGAATTAGGTATTTAATACTTATAACAATTTCTTAGAAATCAGCAATAAAACTTTACAAAAAAAATTTAGTTTTCCAGTCAAAAATTAAAAATGATTAGTTTTGGTAAATAAATGTGTGTCTGTGTGTCCGCCTTTTCCCGGCTCATCTATTCAACCGATTTTGATGAAGGTACATAAATTGATTGCGTCCAGAGGAAGTACATAGGCATATCATGGGACATAGGCTACTTTTTTTCCCGGAAAATCAAGAATCATGGGATCACAAGAATCCAAATCCACACGAATCAAGTCGCAGGCTTCATCTAGTTATTTATATTCATAAGACAAGTCCTTCACGGCAAGAGTGAATAGGTTTCTTCTACGCAAGCGCATTGCCTAAACCACATCATTGCTTTAGGTTTACACTAATGATGATGGTCGTCAAGCAAAGCCTATCTCGCAATAAAAAAATACAAGTAGAGGCACATGCAGAGGCGTGACAGGTAAGTGAAAAAAACTATTAATCTATTTCAGGATCAAACCTGAGACCTCATGATAATACAAAATAATACAGCCCCTGACCCGGAATGGCCCGGAAAGGACAGGGGTCCGTGAACACGGTACAAATGAATTGAAAGGGCCTCATACATAAACAACGCCGCTTCCGGCCGGAGGTATTACGCGAATCACGTCTCAACATTTGCGTTATCTTCTGCGTAGGTACCCATTACTATTTTCTAGCAATAAATAACAGTGATTCTATGGAGCTCCGTAACCGAAACTATCGGATATCTGAAATAAAAATCTATCCGTAACCGTACAACCGAATCCGAAAGAAAAGTATCGAAAAAGAGCAACCACAGAGTTTCATGCTAGCTCTCCTCGGTAGGAATAGTATCCGAACCAGCGGTAGATTCACTTCACGATTCAAAAGCATTTACAAAAGTCTATTTGAATAAAAACAATTGCATTTGAATTAATCATTTTAAACCATCACAGGCGCAAAAGTCTCCTCTCAGAAGGGACCATGCCATATGCCATAGTCTATCACGCTGGCCAAGTGCTGATCGGCAGACTTCACACACCCTTGAGAACATTATGGAGACTTCTCTGATTTCTTAACGATGTTTTGCTTCACCGTTAACGCAAGTGACATTTAATTTTCAACCGATCAAAAAAAAAGGAGGAGGTTCTCAATTCCACTGTTTTTTTTTTTTATGTTTGTTACCTCAGAACTTTTGATTGGGTGGACCGATTTGGATCATTCTTTTATTATTTCAAAGGGCATACTTCCCAAGTGGTCCCATATAAATTTTATCGAAATAAGTCAAGCGGTTTTTAAAATATCAACAATAAATAAAATAAGTACTTTGTATTAGCGTGTGCTTGTTGTTGTAAAGTTGGCGCGGGAGTTTGAAGTCGGTTGTTTAAAAAGAATTGTTTATATTAAATTATATATAACGCACATGACACCGAAAAGTCCGAGGTACCTGTTCGGAGTTCGAACCCGCAACCCCAAATAGTAGGTCGGGTGTCTAAAAACCACTGGACTATCATTGCTTCATAGCATTTGTTAATATTTAGGGAAAAATAGCTGACTATGAATAATATTGTTTCAACGTTCGCAGTTATTAAATTAAATTAATTAACTTTCCAACTAATTACGAGCTAATAAGTTTAATATTACCTGTATTTGGTTGTGGTAAATACACTAAATAAATAATTAGTGTGAAATTTGAAATGGTGTACTGAATGAATCAAATTACTGAAATTTATTTACGTATTAAGTACTTATTAGTTATTAGATTAGTTACGTCCGTGATTTTGTCCGTGTATTTTGGTCTTATAAAATTACCGTATAAACTCATAGGGGTCTCTTTAATTTTCCGGGATAAAAAGTAGCCTGTGCCCTTCCCTGAAATGCAGCCTATAACCAAGTTTCAAGGTTCCAAGGCAAGAAATTCAGAAATTTCTATTTAATAAAATTACAATCTTAATTAAAGTGTAGATACATACTCGTATGTAACCTTAATCCCAAGCATTCAAATCCCCCGCTCCTTTATTATTTACATTATCTTCGACATAAGCTTTCGTCAGGAGCATACATTTACAAAACCTTTGAACCTTATTCCTGTAGCAACAAACGCATCTGATAAGTTTTTTTTTAATTCTACAAGTTAGCCCTTGACTGCGATCTCTCCTGATGGTAAGTGTAGATGCAGTCTAAGATAACCTGTACCTACGGCAGTTATATTAAACCAATACTCCTAATCGGTTTCTACGCGCCATCGCACCGGAACGCTAAATCACTTGGTGTTACATTTTTGCCGGTTGGGTAACTAGCCAAAGCCGAAGCCTCCCATCAGATCAGACCTGAGGGAAATCAGAAATTATTGATTTCTAAATTGACCTTGCCGGGAATCGAATTCGGGACCTCCTTACACATTGATACCACCACGGTAGAAGTGTATCTACATTCTACTACCGTAGTGGTATGTATGAGGTGCCACGTTTATTCGATGGAAAATAAATTATTGTTTTCTTCCCCAAATTCTACCATAGACTAGTTTTATTGGTTTGTTTGCGTGCAAACTTGGCGCCCATACCTGTCTCCCCTTTCCTCAAATTGCATTATAGTTAGAAAACTATACGTTACTGTCTACAAAGTGCTATGTGGCTCGTGAAATATGGGCTATAAAATTGCATGTTGTTTGTGAATCTGGCTCACAAATATAGAGGTTTCAGGAATAAAAAAATATGACGAATATTGATATAGTTTTACTTGCTCACGAAACATTTACAATTTTTGCTTACAAAAAAGCTACTTACTGTTACTTAACTTACGGTTTATATTAAGTACATACAGTTATTTACAATCCTAATGTACCTCATTACCAAATTTCATCAAAATCGGTTGAAAAGATGGGCCGTTAAAGCGAAGCAGACAGACAGACAGACATTTATTATTATTGTTTATCCAGACTGATATAATAGAACATTTATAATATCAGTATGGATTCAGGAATAAAAAAAATATGATGAAAATGGATATAGTTTTACTTGTTCATGAAACATTTACATTTTTTGCCTACAAAGGTAAGTAAATCTATTTCCTATTCAAATAGGTACTTTGATTCACGCGTGAACTGGATAATTTTCCGGGATACAAATTTCATCAAAATCGGTTGAAAAGGTGGGCTGCGAAAACGTAGTAAATACACTTTCGCATTTATACTAATACTAAAATAACCTAAAATAACGCAAACCTACTTTTCTGAAATACACGTATTTGAAATTAACCTGAATTAAAAAAAACAGTCAAAAAGCACCCCATTATAAACGAGAACTGAAAAAAAATTAACTCAATTTATAAACAATTCTGTCCCGAAATGGCGCAGCCGGTAAACTCGTTTTTAAACATTTAATTTACTGTCAAAAGAATGTTTTCGAAATGCAATTTGCATAAAATTTATTGTATCATACTTATTACCGTCAAGGAAAAAGAAAAAGAGAGTTTAAGACAAAAGGAAAAGGCATGACATTGCTTTATTGCAAGGTTCATTTCTACAAATAAAGACAGGGGTCATAAAAAGGCGAAAGGGGCGCCGACTGCGCCAATTTTATGAGAGGGGGCTTTTTTTCATAAAACATCATGAAGCACCCTATTCACCATCGGGTTGCGAAAAAATGTTATTTACAGTGTTATTTGACTTAGCGGTTGAGATGTGCTAAAATAAAATTGAGTTCATATCCCTTAATCCTTGCTTAGAATATTAATAATCCTTACTCATAATATTTATAAGAGGATTATAGATATTACATAAAAGATATTATGTCTACAAACGAACCCTTATTTTCCGAGATAAAAAGTAGTCTATGTTCTTCTCCGGGATAAAAATAAACAACCTATCACTGCACCAAATTTCATCAAAATCAGTTTAACCGAAAGCGTAGCAGACAAAGAAGACTCGTTGGTCTAGTGGTTGGCATGTTCGACTGCGGCTGACGAGGTCCCGGGCTTGATTCCCGGGTCGACACATAATTAAGTACCGGGTATTTCTGACAAGACATTCTCAGTACTAGCCAGCCCGGAGTTAGGAAGTTGGCGGTGTTTCACTTTCGTGCCTCGGAGAGCAAGTAAATCCGTAGGTCCTGCGCCTGATCTCTCACCGGTCGTGTCAGATTTTCGGTCCCATCGGGCTAAGAGAGTAAAGGAACAGAGAGTGCACCTCTCACATTTGTGCATTATAATATCTCTCGCGCTAATCTCTCTGGTCGACATTTATAATATACTAGCTGATGCCCGCGACTTCTAACGCGTGGATCGAGGTTTTGTTGTTCCCGCGGGAACTCTTTAATATTCTGGGATAAAAAGCCTATGTGCTATTCCAGACTATAATCTATCTCTGTGCCAAATTTCAGCCAGATCCATTTAGCCGTTGGGGCGTGATTGAGTAACAAACATCCATCCATACATCCATACATCCATCCAAACTTTCGCATTTATAATATTTATTTGATTGATTTGACTAGGGCAATTACAGGACAGGACGCTTAACGCTAACCGATCTGATTGTATGAAATATTCATTGGCTATTCGATCTGCAATATTGGTCTTGTTATATCTTGATGTTCAAGCTAACTATACAATATTGCCATTGCTGCTGAATATTGATATTGCTAATTGCAATGCACGGAAATGTTGAAATGGTTGACGACCTCATTGGCATAGGGTGGGGGCTGTGGTCTTACAGTAAGTGGAAGTTCCCGGGTTGGATCCCTGGGTGAGTCAATTCGGGATTCATAATTTCTGAATCATGATGTTTCAGTACGTTGTCATGTAGGAACCGATTAGGAGTATATGAGTAGGACGAGGTCCCGAGTTCGAGTCACGGGTCGAGCCCTAACAAGTATTGGGCTTTTCTGACAAGAAATTCTCATTACTAACCCGGAGTTAGTAAGTTGACGGTGTTTCACCTCCGTGCCTTGGAGAGCACGTTAAGCCATCGGTCCTGCGCCTGATCTCCTCTCTCCGATCGTGTCGGACCTTCCGTCCCATCGGGTTATGAGAGCAAAGAAACAGAGAGTTTACCTGTATTTGCACACAGACTTGTATCTATCTCTAACTTACGTACCTACTTGTGTAATATCTCTCGCGCAGATTGCTAAATCTCTGTGGAGATTGGCCGCCGTGGCCGATATTCGGTCGGGAGGACATTATATTTAATTAATTACTGTTAATCTGAATTTTTTGCAGCCCACGTTTCATTTTAATAAATACTAAACATTGATATCATTTAATTATGCATGAATGCGCCCGCATTAGATGTACGAAGCCGTAACATAATACATACAATTATTTACATGAATCGTCGTCTAATGAATCCTGACTTGAATGGAACATTTACATACAAAACGTTTTATGAATTGAATGAGAGTCGGCGGGTAAATCTAAATATATAAAAGGAAAAGGTGACTGACTGATTGAACCATCAATTACAGCTCAAACCACTAGACGGATCGGGCTGCCATTTTTGGGGATGGTTGCCGATGCGCGTGTGGATTGCTTCTACACTACTATGCGCAAACGGTACACATCCCTGGTGCGCAGGGTTCGGGCTAGCTCCAATGGCATCCTGAGAGCATTTTCTGACAGGTTTGATTGTCAGTACCTGAATCATTGTCATATGGTGCACGTGCTGACAAATCAAGGCTGTCTTAGATAAGGTTTTAGGATTAGGTAGTTTAGGTTTACTAACATTAGGTTATTGTGTGTGTGTTCTTATCTTACTAACAAAATTTATGATCTTAATGGTCGAAATAAATATTTTTTTTTTTTTTTTTAATTTATACAGATAGCTACTATTATAACATAAGGCTATTGATTATAACATTTAGAAAGGAACTAAGACGTTCACGGGTTTTTTTTTGCAGGAATCGTTCAATGGGTTATGAAAGAAAGAAGAAAAAACCGCGGAGTGCTATTAAATTAGAGGCTCAAATTGAAGATAGGGGCAAGGCACCCCTTTTGGGTTTTTCAATATATCTCCTAAAGAGAAAAAAGATACTGTCGAAAAAGCAAAAAATCTCAAAAAATCGAAATTTTGGCTTTCTTTCTCAAGTTTGTTTCGACTGTCTTGGCATGGTATTTTTTTTTCAATATTTAAAAATATTATTCCGATGGGAAATTTGATTCTCTACAAAAAGTTTTTTAAACAATATATCGAAATTTTGATTAGTGTAGGAGATATATTGGAAAAATACCCCAAAAGGGGTGCTTATTCGCCCTATCTTCAATTTCTACCATGTAATTTCCGCGGTACTCACTTACTTCATGACCCATAACCCATTGAAACATTGAAAGATTCCTGCAATAAAAACCCGTGAACGTCTTAGTTCCTTATTGACCAGTTTTTAGGGTTCCGTACCCAAAGGGTAAAAACGGGACCCTATTACTAAGACTCTGCTGTCTGTCTGTCTGTCTGTCTGTCTGTCTGTCTGTCTGTTTGTCTCCAGGCTGTATCTCATAGACCGTGATAGCTAGAAAGCTGAAATTTTCACAAATGATGTATTTCCGTTGCCGCTATAACAACAAATACTAAAAATTAAAAAAATATATATATTAAGGGGGGTCCCCTTACAATAAACGTGTTTTTTTCGTATTTTTTTGCTCAATATTAAAAACGGTAACAGGTAGACGGTTCAAATTTTCACAGAATATTAACTTGTATATTACCTTTCAAAATAGATAATTAAATATCAATAAAGTAAATATTAAAGGGGGGAGCCCCATACAACAAACGTAATTTTTTGATATTAACAGTAAACCTCTACAAACAAAGTTAGTTTTGCGGTTCATTAACAAAAGTAATTATACCTACTTCTTGAGAACGGAACCCTCGGTGCGCGAGTCCGACTCGCACTTGGCCGGTTTTTTTAAGTTATAATCAATAGCCTACATAGGCATCCGCAAAAACGATTTTTGAAAATTTAACCCATAAGAGCTTTAGAAGGGGTTTGAAATTTGTGTGAAAATAGAAAAAGCAAAAGCTATAAGTCTTGCATATGCGGAAGCATATTACCTTTAACTGAAAATGGTGGTGAAATAATGAAAGGTCAGCGGTGAGCGCAGTGGTCTTAAAAGTGGAAGGACCCGGGTTCGATCCGCGGCAGCGTCAATATAGGAATACACAATTTTTGGATTTTCGCTTGTCTGTTTTGGTGACTAGGCTTAGGCCGTGGCAAGTTACTACCCTAACGGCAAAGACGGCAAGCGATTAAGCGTTCCGGTACGATGCCGGGTAGAGATCGATTAGGGGTGTGGGTTACCCCTCAGTCTTTCCCGTCAGCTCTTAGCCTATATCTCAGCATTCAAGCCCCGCACACACCTGTTGCCTACTCTGTCGTCATTGGGATTATTTTGACATTACCTCAAACAATATCGCCTGATTCCGTATTATACGTGTCCGTATGTATAGATACCTTAACGAAGCGTCTTGTAAGGTACAACCCTAATTACCTGTACCCTGGAAGGCACTATTAAGTATTCTGGTACAACCCTAATTACCTGTAGCGTACTATTAAGAATTATGTGCTTTGACTACGTGATCAAATCAGATATTGACAAGATCCATAGACCTAAAGTAACAGACTTATAATAGCTTGATAAGTCCCATGCTGAAGATTGGCAGGCTGAGACGTAGTTCAATTATTTGATTTGCGTTATGATCCCAAATCTCTCTCTTTACGCCGTATTCCTCTCATTGCTGTGGATCGTGACCCCTTTCCATTAATCACAATATAATGACAGGAGTTTTCTAGGGATAATAATGTGGTGGGTTCCCAGGTCCTTCCGCATACGACTCGATTAAGTACTATTTCAACTCTTAGGTTACTAATGATTTTATTATCAGATGTTTATGATAATAACAGATTCCAACGGCTTGGGCGTGCTCTATGAGTGTGAGATCTATATAAGTGAACTTTGACTTTGGGTAGAATTAAGACATGGTTTAAACGAGACAGATTTATGTTACTCCCATAAGTCCGTCTCGTTTTAACTCTAATAAAGTCTGAGAAAAGTCAAAGTAGGTACGCTCTATAGATCTCAACATGAGTCACGGAGGAAACGAAATTTCCAAACCAAATTTCGACCGGACTATCAAATTCGATCACCCATCCTGTTACCGACTTGTGTCATCGTTGATTGACAATCGCAATCGACTGATATACGTTGTTGCAACTAGGTCCCTCGTCCCTCGTAGATAGAAAAGATTTTTTTCGTGTGACTCGGAATTGTTTGTCCTTTCGTTCGCAGTGTGTTTCCACCCTTAGTAGAACCAATGACGTATTTCCTTTGAGCCAAAGAGGTAGGAAAATTAAAATACTTCCAATTTCCTGTCCAAGGGAAAAATGAATAGTCAGATCGAACTAATCTACCCTCATCTATATGCGGATAGACTTCAAAATTGCTACCTAATTAAAAAGCACCCTTTGTTATGCAGATCCACCGAATAATCGGGATCCCACGACTTCATGAAGCCTTCCAAATGAAAATCGTTGTTTTTTCTTGCTTACCTTTTTAATTCCTGGAAGGGTTTGGTTTATTTTGTAGCACTTTGTACTAAGTACAAAGTGAACAAACTTCTATAAAAGCGTAGGGTAGGGTTTTGTTTAGTCAAAAATCTATAGGTACTTATATAATTTTATGCAAAAGTGAGCAGTGTGGTGGCTTAGACGGGATTCAATCTTCAGATAAAATAAAATAAAATAAAATAGCTTTTATTATTCCTTTTACAGTTCCATGATAAATTTTCTTAAGACTAACACACACATAGATTATTAATATATATATATTAATTAAATATTAAATCCTCGGATACGAACTTCTAAATGTAAATAATTTAAGGGAAAGAAATCTTCGCGAGAGGTCTTCATTTTTTTTAAATCTTTATTTTATGAAGTTTGTCTCTTGAGGAGAAGTTTGTCTCGTCACTCCCTAGGGCTACAAAAAATTTCTACACAACATCTTCATTAATTAATGCGCTGGGCTTTCTTGTACAGCCCTATCAGAGCCCCAGGCTAGCCTCCTCTGACAGAGGCAGAACATACTCGTAGTAGTATAGTTACAGCCGCCAATCTGCCACAGTATGGGGAATTTGATTTGAGTCATGCCAAAAATACAATACAAATACAATCGTGCATTGTAAAGGCAACATCTGAAGATGCTCCGGTATATGTCATAGACTTCCGCAAAGTAACGCTTGCTTCTATCCAATAGTATGGGAAATTTTGAAAAAAACTGCCTCGTTATGGACACATTCCAATAATAAATGGTATACTTGCGTCCTCAGGTCAGTCACAGTCAGGCCAATTGTGTGATAATGCTTTCTTAATAACTGCCTCGTTGGTATAGTCGTTAGCATATTCGAGTCCTTCCGACGAGGTCCCGGGTTCGAGTCCCGGGTCGGGCCATAATTAAGTATTGGGTTTTTCTAACTAGAAATTATCAGTACCTCCTGGCCCGGTAGGTAGGCAGTTGGTGGTGTTTCACCCCCGTGCCTCCGAGAGCACGTTAAGCCGTCGGTCCCGGCTATTATCACTAACATAATAATAGTCGTTAAAGTCCGCCAACCCGCATTGGAGCAGCGTGGTGGGTCTAAGCTCTAATACCCTCTCTCCTATGAAAGTGGAGGCCTGTGCCCAGCAGTGGGACGTTAACGAGCTGTAGTGGTGGCTTTCTTAATTAGAGCACAGAGGCGACCAAGAAGGAAGTGGTTCGACGACATAGGGGAGTGGATTCGACATAAGTATGCATGGATAAAGAAGATAGCACGACGTAACCGCGAAAGTCTCTCCGACTGACCGTCGAACTTCACTTTGAAGATGTCATCATAATTAGGTAACCAAATTATATTATGATCAATCGAATTTTCAATGTAAAACTAATGTTAGACATACAGACGGACAGTCTTTTTTGATATTCCGCCTTTCTTTATCTATGCAACATTCAGCCTTAGAGAAATAAAAATGTCGCTCTACAAATAAGCAATCAGTACTGAGGATTCGCAAGCTTGGCTTCGCAAACACTCGTGTTGCTATGCGCGCGTGATTGTCAAACACTGCGCCAATGCTCTCCAACTCCAACATTCAAATAGCAACAGACATTCTTATAAAATGTTGCTACAGGATTTAAATAAGATAGTAATAATAATAAAAAAGTAATTTACAAAAAACAAAAAACCCGACTGCTTGGATACCAAAAAGTATAAAACAAGACATGAATTGAAGTAATTCATTATTATCAATTTAAATCGTAAAATATTAATAAAATTTATCAAGGCGCAGTCGCACGTTAAATTTAGCTTTAGGACGTGCGACTGCGCCTTGATAAATTTTATTAATATTTTACGATTTAAATTGATAATAATGAATTACTTCAATTCATGTCTTGTTTTATACTTTTTGGTATCCAAGCAGTCGGGTTTTTTGTTTTTTGTAAATTACTTTTTTATTTCAAACTTTTTTGTTAAGTATTTATCGGAAACAGGCGACGTTTTATCTGCCCGAAGTAGCACCTATTACCTATTCTGTGGTAGCACCAAAGGTACTATAAGTATTTTGTATGAAAAGTAGTAATAAGCATCGGATTAATTTATTCGTAATGACGAGCGGTGGTCACCATAACCATCATCAAATTTGCATATGTTATAATGCTAATATTAATTTGGTAAAGTTCGTAAATCTGCTATTTTTCCAAGAAATGTGCTT
The DNA here is from genome assembly GCA_963932025.1 of Erebia epiphron. Lineage (NCBI taxonomy): Eukaryota > Metazoa > Arthropoda > Insecta > Lepidoptera > Nymphalidae > Erebia > Erebia epiphron. Next base: position 2,946,870 of record OZ009946.1, read on the forward strand.
ATTAATTTTCGAGAGTCCTATCGCATCGACGTCACGAGACCTCGGCAATGAACGTCGGCCACTTACGAAAATGCCCGTAGACAATGCAAAAAAAGTAGGTATTTTTAAGTATTTTCAAGCACACAAATTGTACGTATTTAGTACGTAGTAGACGTATTTATTTATTTAGTTTATAACTAAGTGGACTCGGAACTAATATTTTAATGACATTAAAAATGTTATCTGATAAATGGATCGATTGAAGGAGTAAAAAGTTTTTTGAGGCTTGTTATTTTGTCACATTAATCTTAGGTATACACTTATAATGCTAATATTAATTTGGTAAAGTTCGTTAATCTGCTATTTTTCCAAGAAATGTGCTTATTAATTTTCGAGAGTCCTATCGCATCGACGTCACGAGACCTCGGCAATGAACGTCGGCCACTTACGAAAATGCCCGTAGACAATGCAAAAAAAGTAGGTATTTTTAAGTATTTTCAAGCACACAAATTGTACGTATTTAGTACGTAGTAGACGTATTTATTTATTTAGTATTCAGTTTATAACTAAGTGGACTCGGAACTAATATTTAAATGACATTAAAAATGTTATCTGATAAATGGATCGATTGAAGGAGTAAAAAGTTTTTTGAGGCTTGTTATTTTGTCACATTAATCTTAGGTATACAATGATATGTAACTATACTACTGTAATATTTATTATATTGTGAGAGTACGCCCCACCTTCACCTTTACCTATCCGCTGTGGGCCGCGTCATTTTCTGATGAAGGTTACTGCATTTCTATGATATCTCATAAGATATTCATCTAAATTGAATGGTGTAAAGGACAATTTTTGTCTAAATTAAATGCTTGAGATGAGTAAGATATTTATTTTGATAAGGAATTAACGATTAAAACTATGTTGGTAAAACACCTTCGCAAGTAAAGCAGTCACCAAATTTGAAAATCATAAAAATGGTTATTGTGAGTCAACCTTAAAAGATAGTTATATGCTATAGCGATTTTTTTTAGAACTTTTTGAGAGGAACGTTTTCACCATACATTGTTGCCGTGTAACTTTAACGATTTAGGCAGCGCACGCCACGTAAGCTCTCTGATGAGATAATTTTTTCCGTCTTAACTCACATTATTGCAATTTTCGTAAGGATCTCTAATTTTTTTTAGCCTATTTTACTTGTTAATAATGTAGCTTTCTATAAGTAATATAATTTTTAAAATCGGTTGAGTGGTTTTTGAGATAATCCACCTAGTTTGATAGACATAGGTAGATGATATGAGTAGGAACTTTAAACATTTCCTTAACCTCGTAAATCCTAAATTATCATTTAAACGAAAAAATGGTCTAAGAAACCTAGGTGTGATTTTAAAAGACCTATCTAACGATATCCCACTTGCTATAAGGGCCTATCGACTATGGATAGGCTATAGAGCCTATCGACTTTTATTTATTAATTGGCTTCTAGTGGACGCCATTTTGTTTTTTTCAAATTCGGCTTCCGTAGTGACACTCAGAAGATTAAGATAAATCTAGTGGTGCAAGTATTATCAAAATCGGTTCAGCCGTTTTGTCTGTAGTGCGACACAAAGGAATACACAAAAATAGACCTTTGAAACCTCGTAAATCCTAAATGATCGTTAAAATGAGAAAATGGTCAAGGGAACCTAACTATGATTTTGCAAGACCTATTCATCGATACCCCACTTGCCATAGTCTATCGACTTTTAATTTTTAATTTTTTACATTATGGCTTCTAGAGGCCGCCATTTTGTTTTTTCTCAAATTCGGCTTCCCTTATGACACTCAGAAGATGAAGATAAACCTAGTGGTGCAAGTTTTATCAAAATCGGTTCAGCCGTTTTGTCTGTAGTGCGACACAAAGGAATACACTAAAAATGAACCTTTGAAACCTCGTAAATCCTAAATGATCGATAAAATGAGAAAATGATCAAGGGAACCTAACTATGATTTTGCAAGACCTATTCATCGATACCCCACTTGCCATAGTCTATCGACTTTAATTTTTTATTTTGTTACATTATGGTTTCTAGAGGGCGCCATTTTGTTTTTTCTCAAATTCGGCTTCCACAGTGATACTTTACTGATATACTCGGTATAAACTGGTGCAAGAATCATCAAAATCGGTCCACGCGTTTAGGCTGTAGCTGTCCTGCAAGGAACAAAAATACATATATAGACTGATGAACACATAACCCTGTGCGTTCCGCAGTCGGGTAAAAAACATTTTTAAAAGCATGCGTTTATCGTCCGCCATATTGAAATTAGCGTGACGCCATTTTATTGAAGTGAAACTTCTTTAAAATCGTTGTGATTTGAAAATTCGATGAAACGAAAAAGCGACACTAAAGAGACAAACATTTATCTGCGAGAGACAGATAGAATACAAGACAAGCTATTTCATTCTTTCGTAGCCTACTTTTATGAAGTTTCACTTCTCCCGTGTGTTGCCAAATTGCACACACACTTTTTTTTAGTGACGTAAATTTTAGAGGGAAAATTAAAGAGTTCCCGCGAGAATTAAAAAAATAACAATCTAAGGGACGAAGTCGCGGGCATCATTCAGTAGCTTGATAAAATGCATATTTTATGAGTGATTTAGTATGTAAGGTAAGCTCACCCATACAGAGCCGGGGCGGGTTAGCTAGACCATCGTCGTCGTCGTCTCAACCTATAGACGTCCACTGCTGGACGAAGGTCTCCTGCATGGATCGCCACAGAGCACGGTCTTGTGCCGCTTCTTTCCAGCGGCTTCCAGCTGCACGCTTGAGATCATCCGTCCACCTAGTGGGGGGTCGTCCAACGCTGCTATATACTATTCCATACTTAATATTATAAATGCGAAAGTGTGTCTGTCTGTCCGTCTGCTACGCTTTAATGGCCCATCTTATAAAGCGTTTTGGAAGAAATTTGGTTTAGAAGTAGATTACATACATAGGGAAGGACTTTTTATCACGGAAAATTAGTTCCCTCGGGAATTAAAAATAATCAATCCACGCCGATGAAGTCGCGGGCATCGTCTAGTAAATTATATTTTCATCTCCGAGCTACAAATTATGCAAATAAAGGGGAATTTTCACGTCCAACGTTCGATCATTTTGTATCCAAATAACAGCTTATTCCGTTGCAAATGGTCATTAAGTACGTACTGCTGTTTGCTTGGTTATGTATTCCCAGAAATTATAATATCACATTATTGTAACCCATTATCAGGAAGGTTTAAAAGTTTGCTAGGTTTTATTATTTACTACATGATGCCCGCGACTTAGTCCGCGTAGATTGAATAGTCTGCCGGTTTGACCTGTCGCCCCCCCCTGTCGGTTTGACCCCTGGCCGTTTGGTCTCCCCTGCCGGGGTGTAATCCTCTGCCCGGCGGAGTAATACGTATTTAATATTTAAGTAATATTTAAGTAACTTTATTATATTTATTTTTTGCCATTTATGTATTTATTTTGTACATGGGCGTGAGAGTAAAATATATATATAGAAATAATCTATATATGTAAAATTCAAAGTCCTGACTGACTGAGTGACTGACTGACTTATATATCAACGCACAGCCTAAGCTGCTGGTCCTAGAGACATTAAATTTGGAGAGTGTGTTCTTTGTGAAGACTAGGTATCCACTAAGAAAGGGTTTTTCGAAATTCCACCCCCAAAGGGGTAAAATAGGGGTTGAGAGTTTGTATGAAAGTCCGTCGTTTTTCAAGTTATAGCTATGAAACTTGGTATATGAGCTGCGGGCTGAAAATGAAGAAAGATGTGTTTCACAGTTTTTGAAAATTGGACCCCCAAAGGGGTGAAATAGGGGATGTAAGTTGGTATGAAAGTCCTTCATTTCTCAAGATATTTTTCAAGTTATATCAACGAAACTTGGTATTTTGGCTTTCGGTAAAAAATAAAGAAGTACGTTTGTCACAGCTTTTCAAAATTCTACCCTCAATGGGGTTAAATAGGGGTTGAAAGTTTGTCTGAAAGTCCGTCGTTTTTCAAGCTGCTATAGCCATGAAACTTGGTATTTGGGCTTCCGCTAATGATGAAATACGGATTTTATAGTTTTTGAAATTTCTATCCCCAAGGATGTCAAATAGAGAGTTTATCTTTCAATCACGCCGCAACAGAACAACGGATAGACAAGATTTTTTACATGGGTATAGTTGGGTACTTGGAGGGTGACACAGGCTTCTTTTAGCCCGGAAAATTAAGGCGTGCCTGTGGGAATTAAAAAACTTAAGCCACGCGAACGAAGTCGCGGGCGTCCTCTAGTAATTAATAGAGGAAAATGCACGATCCTCTATGCCCGATATTAGACATAATCGTAAATAGAGAATTTACTCCCAAACATAACAATGTTATTATGCCCGGAGTGTGCAATACAATCAATAGGCATCGTGCAAATTAGGTTATTGAGGACACAAGCATCCAACTGAATTATGCTTCCACACAATAATGGGCGCCGTTTATGAATAGGCTTCCTTGTTAAACAGTTCTTGTCTATAGTACCATATCTTGATTTAGATAGATAGATAGACAAATTCTTTATTGGCACACAACATAAAAATAAGTTAATTATAAACAGAAAACAACGCGTGCGCAAGGGCGGTCTTATCGCTAAAAATGATCTCCTCCAGACACCCTAGGGAACTTTAAAAAGGAGCGGGAAAGTGCAATAATAATAATATACTACTTAAACTATACATACTAATAATACTTGATTTAGGTACTTGAGTTTAAATCCATATCAAGTAAGTAAACTACATAATCGATACTATAATCATACCAATATTATAAATGCGAAAGGTCCTTCAATCACGCCGCAACGGAGTAACGCATCGACGTGATTTTTGGCATGGGTATTGTTGAGGATCTGGAGAGTGACATAGGCTACTTTTTATCCCGGAAAATTAGGGAGTTGCCGCGGGAATCAAAAAAATTTAAACCACTCGGACGAAGTCGCGGGCATCAGCTAGTATTACTATAATCGTGAAAGTGTATCTTTCTGTCTGCTACGCTTTCACGGCCCATCTGTTCAACCATCCATCATCCATCCATCAGCCTTTATGCATCCACTGCTGGACATAGGCCTTTTCGAGAGCGCGTCACTGTACATCGTAAGATTGTAAAAACCGTAAGATTGTAATCTAACGCTTTTTTTTCGATAGATTGTAAACAGTCGAAAGATTGTGAACCGTTCAATGTTTTAAGTGTCAATTTTTGAAATATTCATTGTATTTACGTTTTCTTGTCTCTTTCTTGTAGGTAAGGTTAGGGTTCGACATCGGCCGGGCACTTATGTTTTATCGGGTTAATAAACCTAACAGATTACAATCTACCGAAAAATAATCCGTTATATTGTAATCATTCGACAGTTTACAATTTCGCGAGTTAGATTATATAATCTAACGGTTTTTACAATCTTACGGTGACATATATACCAATACTATGCCACTGTTCAACTGACTTTGATGAAATTCGGTACAGGGATAGTGTTTTGTATCCCGGGAATCCCGGTTTTGTATAGGCTACTTTTTATACCGGAAAATTAAGGAGTTCCCGCGGAAATCAAAAAACTTAATCCACGCGGACGTAATCGCGGCATCATCTAGTGAAACAAATAAAAACAAATAAATAGCAACGAATTAACGATGCATCCCCCAAAAACCAGAGAATCGACTAAATGAAGTATCACTGCATTACATTCCGTGACTTCGAATAATGCAAATTAAGACAATTTCGCGAGTAGGTACGACGACCGAGCCATTTGTATAAGAAAACTAGCTGATGTCCGCGATTACGTCCGCGTGGATTGAGGTTTTTTGGTTCCCCAGGGGAACTACTTAGTTTTCCGGGATAAAAGTAGCCTGTGTGTTATTCCAGACTATAATCTACCTCTGTGCCAAATTTCATCCAGATCCGTTCAGCCGTTCGGGCGTGATTGAGTAACAAACATCCATCCATACATCCATCCATCCGAACTTTCGCATTTGTAATATTTATTGCGGGCATCATCTAGTACAACAAAAAAAAAAAATAAGTAATAACGATGCATCCCCCAAAAACCAGAGAATCAACTAAATGAAGTATCACTGCAATACATTCCGTGACTTCGAATAATGTAAATTAAGACAATTTCGCGAGTAGGTAAATCGACCGAGCCATTTGTATAACCAAATTGCTGCTCATTTCGTTGTTATAATGATTCCCTTTATAGCGGCGCATTTTCGTGAATGCAATACGGTGTTTTACATCATTAATTTACTGCCAATCAAACGCATTTAGTTACTTGGTTTATTCAGTAGTTCGAGTATAGAATCTCGGCAGGGTCAATTTGAGAATTTATTGTCGTTCCCCGGCATACAACATATTCCTGTAACAAATTTCATCAAAATTGATTGAACACATGGGCCGTGAAAGCGTAGCAGACAGACAGACAGATAGACGGACAGACAGACATACTTTCGCATTTATAATTAGTATGGAAGTATGGATTTATCTTACAACTATGAGTAAGGGCAAAAGATACTAAAAAACGAATAGGATAACGTCCGCGTGAAACGTCCGCTTCGGAGTGCAAAGGCGTTTTGTCTTGTCGCGCTGGTCTGTGCAGCTCCATATAAAACATATTATAATTATAAGCTCCATCTAATTCCATATGAGCAAGTTTTTGTGTGTAGTATGTGTTCACACAACGGATGGGATATAATATAACTCCGGCGCCGCGCCGTATCGGATGCACGTATCATCCTGTCGCGCTATTCTGTGCAGCTGCATAATGCATGCGCGCGCAGACTTTTCCCAGCCAAAATAAAGCTATGCTAGCTACAAATAAATAATTTGAAGTTTTGAAGTTTGTAGTATGACTATAACTTCACCTATCCACGGATAATCTAGTACCTAAGTAATTAATTAGGTTAAACTAGCTATAGCTTTAAGTTCTATGGTATTGTTTTCAATAAAGATTTAAAAAGAAACTTAGCTAATAAGACGACATTTTGAAAGAAAAAAATAAATTTTTATTCGGGGATATTTAAGTAAAAGAAATAACTAATAATAAAATAAGACTTTATAAAGAGAGAAAAAACGCGGAATGTGAATTTTGGTGATATTCGCCTATTACGCAAACTTAATTGATATCAAACGTCTAACTAAATAGTCAATAAATAATCTTTTATTAAGTACTCCTAGTCACTCAACATCCTTCTAAATTCTTTTACGGTAACTGCTTTAAGGCTTTGGTACGTTCTCCCTTTGGTTAATAAGCTATCCCATCAAAAACATAAATGTAAAATGAGAGCCAAAATCCAAAATTGTGATATGTATATAATATATGCATTGGTTGTTGACTTGAGCGACAAAAGAAGTGAGATCTAAATGGGTGCCAAAGTTCAATGGTCAGTCCTGCAATTTATTTATAACAACATAAAATATTTTATAACAACTTAAAATATCATTTCTTCTTATAACTTAGGATAATATGTTGAAGACTAAGGCTTTGGCTTGGCTAGTTTCCATATACGAATTATTATTAAGTAGGTACCTAAAAGTACAGTTTCTACTAGCAAGCCAAATTTTCGGAAGAATAAAATAAGAACTTACAGCTTTACAACTTGCGAAGGCTATAATTCGTATATGAAAACTAGCCAAGCCAAAGCCTTAGTCTTCAACATATTATCCTAAGTTATAAGAAGAAATGATATTTTAAGTTGTTATAAAATATTTTATGTTGTTATAAATAAATTGCAGGACTGACCATTGAACTTTGGCACCCATTTAGATCTCACTTCTTTTGTCGCTCAAGTCAACAACCAATGCATATATTATATACATATCACAATTTTGGATTTTGGCTCTCATTTTACATTTATGTTTTTGATGGGATATCATTTCTTTTTGTACAGAAATTATTGAACACAATCTCAAACTCAAAACATATTTATTCAAAATAGGTACCTACAAAGTACACCTTCTGAACGTCATGCTTACAGAGCATAAGACGTGATGGTGATAACTAACTACGGTATCTTAAAACTAAAGCTACGAGGGTTCCAAACGTGCCCTGGTCTGAGAAGAGCCCGCAACAAACTCAACTGTGTTTGTTTTATTATCACCATCTCACAAATATTTGAAATTATATATACAATATAACAGTTACATAATCAGCCGCTGTAACAATTCATACCCATGCCTTGCTATCATTAAAATAATCCTTTACACTGTAATAGGACTTTTCTATTAGTTCATTGATTTATTCATCTTCATATTAAATAGGTAATCACTGTCGTTACATTATCAAGAAAGCTGCCGGTGCAACAATATCATTTCGATGGTGAGCCCACCCATGGTAACAACAGGTCTTAGCATCCTGTTTACACTCAGGTGACAATTTATGCACCTCAACGTAACGTACCCAAATTGCAAACAATGGTCATCCATGGAATATAGCGCGAAGTCGGCGAGATCGAATCCATATTATAGTATAGCAAAAGTTTTTAGTGAAACATTGAAAACAAGCACGGTAAACAGTCGATATCACTAAAACCACTATAAACAATGATTAAAAATCACAATGACTGACAACTTGAACTGACGACTTCAAATACGTTTCTTCTTCTTTTCTGTCAATGACGTTTCGTTGCACAAAATGCGTGAATACGAAGGTAAGGTTTTAATGCAAATATATTATTATTCATTATTATTTACATTAAAATAATAATTATGTGTCATTTTCAATAGTTAACAACACAAAATAACGAATTTAAACAAAGACCTGCAGTATGATTTATGTAATAGGAGTTTTTTTTTTACTTAACAACTCTTGTTTTATTTAGTTGTGCATGCACTATGCGTAGAATGTAATGCAAGTTGCCGCAGGAAGTGGACGAGGGAGTTACTACCACCGCTTAAAGCAGTATTATTTCAAAGTAACGGTTGAATGTCACGTACTTTGACGTCCTTAAAATAATGATTATAACACTACAACATGAACGTCAACAATATTAAAATAATACGGCTTTAAGCGATGGTAGTATGCCCCGTGTCAGAGTTTTGATCTATCCGTAGGTAGATCATAAAAATGACGATTTTTGGACGTTTATATCTAAATAACCATTTGAGGTGTGCTTATGAAATTTGGAGCACATACGTATCTCGCGGGTCTCAATATATGAGCCAAATTTGACATGTTTAAGTGTAATAGTTTTTGAGTTATGAGGGGGTCAAAAGTGGCTCCAAATGGTTCGTGTAATATTACACACGGTGCTGCCAGTTCTTTCTTTTTTGAACTTTGGCTGGACACGCTTCCGCGTGTCTTGATCTCAATCTCTTCCTATCTTCAAAACTAAATTGAAACAACATTATCTTTCATTATAATTTATTTATTCATCTGTCGTCTATTACCTATTACCTCTATACTGTGTATTTATCCTATATATTTTTACATTGTTTTTATGTATATAATGTTTTGAAATAATGTGAGTTTTTTTGGTTCGTATTAAATGATGGAGACAGTAGGTGAAGACGTCTTTATTCTGTGGTGTCTTAGTATCTACTCCTAACTAACTACAATAAAGAATAACAAAACCTTACATGCTGTTGTTATGACATAATTTCCTAATCTAACCTACTTACATTTTTCAATGAACCTTCCAAACCGATGAGTATTCATTGAGGAGTTGCATCTTTATGCTGCAGTTAATGTGAAAATGTTACGTTCAATCTTCGAACTGAGTACATATTACAGTTTATTTATTAATATTTTGTCTCAGTACACCCCTCCCGCTTTCTTTTTAAAGTTTCCTCTGCCCTATTAAGGTTGCCTGGAAGAGATCGCTGTTTAAGTGATAAGGCCGCCTATTGTGCCGTATCCATTAATATGATTATTTTTAACCGACTTCCAAAAAAGGAGGAGGTTCTCAATTCGGTGCGTATCTTTTTTTTTTTTTTTAAATGTATGTCGGTGCATATTTCCGTGGTTTCTAAACCGATTTGAACAATTTTTTTTTCATTGGTTAGTGGAAGCTCACAAGGTGGTCCCATAAAAAATTCTGAATCCAAATCCTCAATACTGATGCTGTAGGTGTACCGTACTACATGAAATCATTAAAACTAGTGAGTTAGGAAATTTTGATGGTGAATTCATATAGTAGGTATCAAGTCACGTGTATACGATACAACACTGAGTCCCAAATCCTCAACCCTGATGCTGCAGGGTACAGAACTCCTTAAAAATAGCGATTTAGGATTTTTTAATGGTGAATTCATATTGTAGGTGTCAAGCAACGACTTTATACTTAAACCCAAGTCCCAACTCCTCAACTCTGATGCTGCAGGGTACTGGATTAAGAGTAGTTACACTAAAAAGTTAAAAATAAAAATTCTTTTCAAAAAACCGACTTCCAAAGCCACTGTAAAGTAAACAAGTGAATATAATTAAAATTATTAAAAAATACGACTGCTTTGCCATAGACACACATACATACACGGACCCTGAAAACATAACTCTCCTTTTTTGGCCAGTCGTTTGATAAAAATCCCCTTCGAAGTACGGCTACCACTGCTACTAACGATACCATTGCCTTTGGAATCTTATTCACATTTTTATTAAATGTTTTTTTTTGTGAATCACTGCATATTGACCTAAAGTGTTAAATATTTTTGGAATCTACTCATCATTTTCTAGATGATGATTATATAGTTAATCTTATTTTCGAATAATTTTTTTTCAACTTTAGTCTTTAATGCGGAACCATGGCCATCTCATCAATTTTTTTTTAAATTTAACTAGCCTATGTCACCCGGAATAAGCTAGGGATTCTAACGATACCTCATTTATCAAAATCGGTGCAGGCGTATAGAATTTATGGTGGAATATACAAACTCACATACATACATACATACATACATGAACCCTGAAAACAATATACTCCTTTTTTCAGGCAGTCGTATAAAAATAATTTTGATTTCTACACACTATACGAGTATGTTGAAGTCGGGCGAGTATAACAAAGATAGGCAAAGTTGACGCGTCAGGTTCGCCCGACTTCAACATAGTGTGTAGAAATCAAAATTATTTTTTACTTTACAGTGGCTTTGGAAGTCGGTTTTTTGAAAAGAATTTTTATTGTATTTTCATTTCTTTGCGTACAATAAACTTTTACTTTTACTTTTTACTAACGAACGTCGAAAGTCGATGTAGTTGATGTTGCCGGTTGCGGACTCGATTCGGGCCAATGGTTAATGTAAACGGGACGGGGACGCTATCCTAAGCACTCGAATCCTAAACAAACACACTTCTCAAATCGAAAGAGCTATATTTGTCAAGTATGCCGATCGCAGTTCTCGATGTACCAATAGTTAAAGATTCCCTTTGAAGTTGGAACTATATTCCTCATCCCATCCCATCGCTGTCTCGCTACTGAGCTCGAGTCTCTTGTCGAAATGAGAAGGGTTTGGCCATAGTCCACCACGCTGGCCAAGTGCGGATTGGCAGACTTCACACACCTTCGAGAACGAGGCGTGCAGGTTTCCTCATTATGTTTTCCTTCACCGTTTGAAGTGATCTTTAAATTCTTAAAACGATATATTTTTTTAAATCCACTACAAGTTAGCCCTTGACTGCGATCTCACCTGATGGTAAATGATGATGCAGTCTAAGATGGTGGTGGGCTAACAAGTAAGGGCCTGCCGGTAGGGTGGTAACTAGCCATTGTCAAAGCCTCTCACCGTCAGACCAAAGAAAAGTTGGAGGTGCGTGCTCGGGGAACGAACCTGCGACCCCCTTCTGGAGTTCGGGTGTCTTAACCACTAACTGGGTGATATTTATGAATTCTACAAGTTGATGGATTAAAAAAAATTAAGGCGACCAAACCTTTTCGACACATTCACAGGTCAGTAGGCAATTTAAAATCTGATGTGTTGAAAATGCGAAATGAACAAAATGGCCGCTCACATGTATGTTTTGCCGCGTGTGTAAATACAATCCCCCATAATTATTTTTCGACCGTGCAATTAACATTTGGGGCCGCGTTGGAGCGATGGAGATGATTTGATTTGCGACCATCAGACGTATAGGTACCTGAGGTAGAGGTAGTACTGACGTACAAATTAGGTATCGCTGTACGTATAGGTATTGTTGTCTACCTAGCCCGCGACTTCCTCCGCGTGGTATAAGATTTTTTTGTTTCTTCGGAAACTCCTTAATTTTCTGGGTTGAAAAAGTGCTTATGTCACTCTACAGGCCTTCAACTATACCCATGAAAAAAATCGCGTAGATCTGTTGCTCTGTTACAGCGTTATAAAAAACAAACAAAAAAAACCAAAATTTTACATTGATTAGTAGGAAGTAGGATGACATCTAAGGCGAAAGTTTGGATGGATATTTGTTACTCAATCACGCCAGAACGGCAGAACGGATCTGAAGGAAATATGGCACAGAGAGGCATTATAGTCTGGAATAACTTATAGGTTGCTTTTTATCCCGGAAAAATAAAGAACCATCCCAAAAAACCTCAATCCACGCAGACGAAGTTGCGGGTATCAACTATCAGCTAGTAGTATTATGAGCTTAAAAGTACGGAATAGTACATAACGTGTAATGATAAGGTAAAAATTATACATATTGTACAGTCAGTGAAGCTATACCATTTATCGCACTCACCCTTCCCGCTGCGAGCTCGTTAGCCACCGCTCCGGCACAACCACTGCCGCAACCACCCTTTGTCTCGCCACCTTCATTCATTGCGCCGATTAATCGCTTTTTAACTGAAAACTAATGAGCGGAAGCTTAATAGATATGACTATTACCTATTATAAATGACTAGCCGATTTGTTCTTAATTTAGTATACGTGCATAAACACATTGATAAATTCAAGAAGAAAAGTGATTGTCATAATGTCAATACTAGAAATAAAAATAAACTTGTAATGCCTGCTTCTAGGCTTAGTAAAATTAGCAATTCATTTGTTGGAAACAGTGTCCGCTTCTACAATAAGCTCCCAGAAGACATGTTGAAGATGTCTCTGAATAAGTTCAAAGTTAATGTAAAACGTAAACTCATTGAAAAATCTTATTGTAAAGGACTACAGTACTTAAACGACAAGGAAGCTTGTCAATAATTTGCTGTAACGACTCTGATAGTTCCTTAATTTAGATGATTTGTGAGATGGTGCGGATAATAAAAAAAAAAAAGAAAAACCCGTCTCAGTTTGTTGTGGGCTCTTCTCAGACCAGGGCGCGTTTGGAACCCTCGTAGCTTTAGTTTTAAGATACCGTAACCGACTATCACCATCATGTTTTTTTAAGTAAGTAATTTTTAACGTCAATAATTAGTGTACCTACAGTGTGCCTATATTGAATAAATGATATTGACTATTGACTATTGACTATTGTTCCTGACCTTTACATAATCTGTTTAAGAACTAAACACAAAAATCGTTTGTACCTATGCCCGCTAATTATAGACTTTGAAACCATCCAATCGATGTGCCCCAAACCAGTTTCATTGGAAAGGCAATAATGGGAAGATGGTTTAGCGGATAGGTACCCGGCGTGTTTAGAAAAGTAAATTCAAAGGATTTGTATAAATTGAGTGAGCTAACGGAATAGGAGGCCCGCAACAGATGAATCAGCGATACGGCGATACCTATCATCGGGCTCGTAAATTGAGGGTACCTATCCTAAAATGCCAGATGACTTTGATAACCTTTCCGTTTCATTTCGTCTCGCAAACCAACCACTTAGTTAGGAAATAAGCTGTTTGTACAATATATCAGATTTTTTTTTCTAATTTAAGCACTTATAAAACCCAGTCAAACGACGACCTCAGTGGCGTAATGTTGAGCACTGTTGTCTTAGCGTGCAGAGGTCCCGGCTCCGATCCCCAGCGGGGTCAATTTGGGAATTTATCATTTCAATGTAAATTCAAAGGATTTGTATAAATTGAGTGAGCTAACGGAATAGGAGGCCCGCAACCATCGATATATAATATGTAGGTACTAGATGGGCCCTTTCATAGAAAAAGGTCGGGCGACCGACTATGAGAGCGCGTTCCTATCCTGTCTTTGTCCCCATCGTAGCGCTGTCACGGTCGCTCGTCATGTAGATAATTTGTTATTCTTAGGTTAACATCTAAAGTCTTATTAGTTTGGCACTGTACAATTTTTATTTTAAGGTAAGTGTTTCAAGTCACAATTATACATTTCCAAAAAAACGTTATTTAATATTCATAAATAATAATTTTATCCATTACGCAATCATTTAATTTCCGCGGCAAACTGTATGATATGTTTTTACGGCCACGGCTTCTATGGCTATGACCTATAATATAGGTCATAGCAATATAGGTCCTATATTATCTATGACCGAGTCATACGTTTTCAATATAGAGATATTTTTTTTATCAAGCTTTCATTGGAGTATGTTACAAGCAAGTTCCCGTGTTTCAGACGTTTCCGGCGTGTTTAGAAAAGTAAATTCAAAGGATTTGTATAAATTGAGTGAGCTAACGGAATAGGAGGCCCGCAACAGATGAATCAGCGATACGGCGATACCTATCATCGGGCTCGCAAATTGTGGGTATCCTAAAATGCCAGATGACTTTGATAACCTTTCCGTTTCATTTCGTCTCGCAAACCAACCACTTAGTTAGGAAATAAGCTGTTTGTATAATATAACAGATTTTTAGGGTTCCGTAGCCAAATTTGGCAAAAACGGAACCCTTATAGATTCGTCATGTCTGTCTGTCTGTCTGTCTGTCTGTCTGTCCGTCCGTATGTCACAGCCACTTTTTTCCGAAACTATAAGAACTATACTGTTGAAACTTGGTAAGTAGATGTATTCTGTGAACCGCATTAAGATTTTCTTTCAAAAATAGAAAAAAAACAATAAATTTTGGGGTTCCCCATACTTAGAACTGAAACTCAAAAATACATACGTGTGGGGTATCTATGAATAGGTCTTCAAAAATGATATTGAGGTTTGCAATATCATTTTTTTCTAAACTGAATAGTTTGCGCGAGAGACACTTCCAAAGTGGTAAAATGTGTCCCCCCCTGTAACTTCTAAAATAAGAGAATGATAAAACTAAAAAAAATATATGATGTACATTACCATGCAATCTTCCACCGAAAATTGGTTTGAACGAGATCTAGTAAGTAGTTTTTTTTAATAAGTCATAAATCGTAAACCGCAATTTACCTTTCATTCAATCAACTCAAATATTTAAAAAAAATATTTAATTCAAACTTACTACAGGTCTGTACGGAACCCTCGGTGCGCGAGTCCGACTCGCACTTGGCCGGTTTTTTTTTTTCTAATTTAAGCACTTATAAAACTCAGTCAAACGACGACCTCAGTGGCGCAATGTCGAGCACTGTTGTCTTAACGTGCAGAGGTCTCGGGTTCGATCCCGGGCGGGGTCAATTTGGGAATTCATAATTTCTGAATGTAGTCTGGCCTGGTGGGAGGTTTCGGCCGTGGCCAGTTACCACCCTACCGGCAAAGACGTGCCGCCAAGCGATTTAGCGTACCGGTACGATTCCACCTAGAAACCGATTAGGGGTATGGGTTCAATACAACTGCCATGCCCCTAACAGGTTAGCCCGCTACCATCTTAGACTGCATCATCACTTACCATTAGGTGAGATCGCATTCAAGGGGTAACTTGTAGTGGATTTAAAAAATAATAATAAGTATTTATTTGGTCCTATTAGAACTCCCTTAGGTATTTCTGGCTACTTTTTCTGGCTGGCTGTTTTAATAACTCACGGGATCTCTGATATCTTACTTATTTTATTTAAGTCAATACTTTAAAAGTTTCACAAAACAGCAAAATTAAAGAAAAAATATTTATGTAAAACAAGCCACTGGGGTTACATTCGAGGGGATAGTTCGAAAGTCAGGGGTCGACATCCAGTGCGGGGTCAAAACATAAACTTATTTATATTTTAAAATGCAAATTAAATATTTTCTAGATGCTCTCGGAAACTTTGTCTGGTTTCCCAAGTAACACCGCAATGGATTTTATAAAGTCGTTAATCCTGTTACGAACATCCATGAGGCATATTACCATCCCTTAAAGCAGGATTGTTTTAATATTGTTCATGTTCATGTTTTTGAATTAGCACTCTTATTTTAGGGACGACAAGGTTTTTAATATGAGACTAAGTAATTTTGAAACAATACTGCTTCAAAAGATATTAGTAAATCCCCAGTTGGGAAGTTTTTGCATTGCAGTCTAACTTGAGTGTTGCTTTCAAAGAAAATGTAATTAATAGTTGCAGTTTTGTGGAAACCGTCAAGAAGTTCGGGATCTCTATTATACAAGATGGAGTGTAGAAACAAACAAAGTTTCTTTTTTGATAAAATGTTATGGACAAACCTTTGTTGTACGGTTTATATATATAATAAACAAAGATAAGTTAAGATAAGATCCATACTAATATTATATATGCGAAAATTCAACCGATTTTGATGAAATTTGGTATATCGGTATGAACATCTCGGGAATGGACATAGGCTACTTATTATCCGGAAAATTAAGGATTTCCCCCGGAAATAAAAGAAACTCTAACCTACACTTGAAGGAAATTTGCCTAGAGGGAGGTTTCGGACGTGGCTAGTTACAACTTACAACCCTACCGGCGAAGACGTGCCGCCAAGCAATTCAGCGTTCTGGTTCGATGCCGTGTAGAAACCGTTAAGGGGTATAGACTGCATAATCACTTAACATCAGGTGAGATCGCACTTCAGATTAACTTCTACTGGATAAAAAAAATTTAGAAGTAAAAAATTTTTTGATGCATACCCAACTGATCGATTAACCAGGGGTTCCCAAACTTATATGTATCACGCCTCCCTACTGCATAAAATGAATATACCCACGCCTCCCCTCGGCCCAGGGCCCAGCAAGTAGCAGCAAGCGGGCTCACCAAGCAATAAGTTGTAAAATAAAATAAGGGTAATTAAGTTCAAAAATAAATTTTCAGATGTTTTATTATTAAAAAAAATTCTTTCACACACTTGTTATAAGAAGAGTCAATGTGACGGATGAGCTTCCATGTTTTTAACAAGATTTTCAATTCTGGGTTCAATAGAAGACAGTGCACAACGTAGATCATAGTTTACTTCTGTACTTTGTTTTTATTGCTACAACTGCTGAAAATGCTGTTTCGCATAAATAAGTGCTTGAAAAAGGTAAAAACAATTTTAGTGCTTGCTCTGCTGTGCTGGGATAAACTTTGAGCTATTTAACTCAAAATTTGCTCCAAAGATTTCCAAAGATTGCTCTTGTAATGCATCGGCAGCTATGCGACCGGAGTTAAAACCTATATAACAAAAATATTGGATTAATGTATTAAAAATGTAATTCATAAATACTTCTTTAATAAAAAGTCGCATAAACTACGATAAAGAGTTTAAAAATATAATGCGCACTAATCTAGCCCACATTTTAAAACACAGCTGGCACGCCAGTGGAGATTTTTATTAAAATTGTTGTAAAAGCTCCCCCATTCGAGACCATGCAAACAAATTAGCATTATGAAAACTCACAGAGAACCACGGCACGGCAGAGGTAAATGAAAACGCTGAAATTAACAGTTTCGAAATTAGGTTAGTATGAGATTTCATATCTCTTATGCGCAACGTTGATAGAATTCGAGCATCAGTGCGAAAGTGACTTAACTAAAACCTGGAATTCGTCCATACGTCATCACCTAGCGGGAGTCTTGCGAGATAACTGGTTAATGAAGTATCGCTATCGAGGATATCGCTATTTGTCAAAAAATTTGACTGTCATTAATTCGTACTCAAAGAAAGAAAAAAAAGAAAGAAAGAACATTAATTTCCAAATTGTCCCACACCCAACTTTATCACTAGAATTTTTCCAAAAACTTTTCGGCGGCTATTCATCTTCAGGTATGTACTATGTAAAATACTTACAACAATACTTATGCAATATTACTCAAAACTACGGTTTGATGTCACGTGCCTTGACGTTCCTAAAATAAAGATTATAACTAGT
This sequence comes from Erebia epiphron, assembly GCA_963932025.1. Lineage (NCBI taxonomy): Eukaryota > Metazoa > Arthropoda > Insecta > Lepidoptera > Nymphalidae > Erebia > Erebia epiphron. The sequence continues at coordinate 2,964,908 of OZ009946.1, forward strand.
AGTTCGCCCCGAACTGAGACCTCGCGGCGCCATCTATTGACACCATTGTGAAGTTCTGTTGTAAATACTAAGGCTCATTAAAAATTAAATAATTTGGTTTCCATATAATAATTTTCGTATTTGTTGTTCAAGTACAGGATATAAGTCAAATAATTGATCAAGTTTCAGGCTCAGCATTTCAGTAAATTTAGAGTTCTGACGTCAACTTTGGACGTTAGAAAATCTCCACTTTGAGAACCCCCCATTTCGTCAGTTTTAGGGGAAAAATTTAAAAAAATATATTTTTGGACTCTATTTCTAATTATCTTTAAAATGATATACCGCAACCCTATGTAACGCTATTAAAATATATTTTCTTCATATTCGCTTCTATGAGAGCCCCCTTGAAATAAAGATTTTTATTACTTTTTAAGCCATATTCGGCTGGAGGCCATCGGTTTATATACGTAATATTTAAATTTGAAGTAATTACGTTCAGTAATTCAGAAGTTATAAGGCTCTGATAGACGGACGGACGGATGGACGGACGGACGGACGAACAAGTGCAAATTCACTCAAGTAGACTCAGAGACCTTCGCTTCGCTCGGTCGATTATTCTAAAACACGAAAGTAAACAATAATGAAACATGTTGACAGTATGACATTATCTATTCTGGCCTTAGGTCATTTGTAACGCTTATTACGCCTCGCACTTATCATTGTGCGGACACCGTTTGACCGATAGATCGATTCACATATTTTCCGCAACATTTGCTCGGGTCGCGTCACCCTTCGGATAATAAAACGCTGTCGCAGAGTGTGTTATAACGACCCCATTCCCGCACGCGCCATTGGCTGCCCAGTGTATAACCATAATATCACTGAGACAGTGTTTTCTTATCAAAAATGGGGCAGATACTTGAGAATAGACGTTTTTTAGGTCTCTTTCGCGTACTTGAAGAAAATTTTATATTGCCTTCAGTTTTACATATAAATATCTCGTGTAAATATAGCGAAAACACACTACGGACCAGACAGGACAAAAAGTTAGCACAAAAAGTCTCAATTGAAAGGGAAAAGACGTTTTTCCTGTCGCGCTAGTGTGCGTGCTAAATATACCTTTAAGTAAGTTACGCGGTTTTACTATAATATTATAAATGCGAAAATGTGTCTTTCTATCTGTCCCAGTATTCATTTTCACATTTATAAACCGAAAAACAGACTGTTTTGTCTGCCGTATATTCACTGCCATCGGATTAATTGTTCTATTGAGAAGAGCAAAGCCTTGCTGCTTACAAGTCGTTTAATTTAGACCCCATTTTCCGCATCCGGTGTCATTCCGCGTATTGCTCGCGAACTGTTTGTCACTGGAGGTCGTTAGTGCGGAGCGTGCTGACTTGCGCGATTTATCGGAAAAAAAAAGCTGACTTCACAGCCATCTGTTTAACTGATTTTACCACCGCTCGGAAAGTAGATTCTACTGTGAAGAGCAAAGCCTTGCTGCCTTCATTGTCAGCGAGAGACGTTAAATGTGCACCCTTTTTCCGCATCATTGGGTGTCATTCCGCGTATTGCTCGCGAACTGTTTGTCACTGGAGGTCGTTAGTACGGAACGTGCTGACTTGCGCGATTTATCGGTAAAAAAAGCTGATTTTACAGCCATCTGTTTAACTAATTTTACCACCGGTTTGGAAAATAGATTCTACTGAGAAGAGCAAAGCCTTGCTGCCTACATTGTCAGCGGAAGTCGCTTATTGTGCACCCTTTTTCTGCATCATTGGGTGTCATTCCTCGCATTGCTCGCGAACTGTTTGTCACTGGAGGTCGTTAGCGCAGAGCGTGCAGACTTGCGCGATTTATCGAAAAAACAGCGCTGACTTCTTTACCCGACACTTTTACTTTAGCTTTTTTTAGATTTTGTATGATTCTGCGGTTTATATTATGACTTGACATTGTATTACTACTATTGAGAATTATTATCTAATGTTTTAGTTTTGCGTGACGTTCAAAAAGTGTACAATTTGTACTTACTTTGAATAAAATATTTGACTTTGACTTTGTTTTTCTGCTTTTAGTAGGTTATTTTGACCATAGAAAAACCTAATATTCTTAATTTTTCCCAGAAAGCACAAATACCAAGTTTCATGGATATAACTTGAATCGCATATTAGACCTCCTTGGGGGTGGAATTTCGAAAATTCCTTCCTGTATAATGGTGCTCATGGAATATTCTCTCAAAATTTCAAATTTCTACGTTCAGCCATTTGGTTCAGGACAAATCCTTTTATAGTTATTGATAATAAGTACCACTCATGACAGTTGAAATACTAAAATAACGAATGTATTACATACGGCTACGAGGAAGCTGCGTTTGCTCGCGACACTTTACAGATAGAGCTAACCGTTACGTCGCAGCAGGTCGTTAGCACCCGCGCGCTGAGGCGTCTGCACCCTTACCATAAGATTTTATCATTTTATCGACGATGACAGTTTTAAATTAAACACCAAAGAGCGTTTGGTGTTTAATTTAACTGGACCTTAACATCCTTGTTTTAGAGCTCAACTTTGTTTATGAATTCACAGGTAGCGCTCTAAGCGGAAACTAAATTTTTGGCTTTAATTTAAACAAATACCATTGATATGAACGCCACCCTTTGGCGAAACCTTTTGTATCATAGAACCATTTTACTCTGACGCTAAAGGGTGTCGGTCGAATCCGCTTGGTCTTGGTTTGATTTACAATCATATTGTGGCTAGAGTTATCATGTACATTGTACATACATATTACGTAATATACACGCTAAGCGTATTCTAGCAAATTTTATATAGGGATAGTATGCTATTCGGTAAAAGCCATACCTAGGCTTTTCTTTATCCCGGGAAATCGAACCCCCGGGATGTTTAAACCTCAATCCAGGCGGATGAAGTCGCGGGCATTTATCTATTAAAACAGGGCAGTGTGTCTCGATAATCGAATACACTCATCGTTTATATGATTCAAAAACTCGTGGTGAGGGTATTGGAAGCGAAATTGTTGACTCGCTGCGAAATATAAAACTATTTGTTCTGCGACTCGTAACTCGTTAGTGCACATCTTTTGTAGTAGGAGTCCTTATAAAACTGTATCGTTCGTACTTAGTGCACGTAAGAAGTTCTCTTGACAGATTTGTGAAGATTCTTCCGTCAATGACTTACCAGTTACCTACGTTCAACGAACTCGTTTTGTTCAATTTTATAATATTGCTATTTTTTAATGATTTTATTTTGTTATGTAACTACCCATATCTAAGTACCAAGGATAACAAGGATAAGCAAAGTTGAGGCATCAGACTCGCCCGACTTCAACATAGTGGGTAGAAATCAAAATTATTTTGTACTTTACAGTCATTGAAATGGAATGAGTAAACTAAAATTCTACATCAATGTTTACAGTGGTGTTGGCAGTCGGTTTTTTGAAAAGAATTTTTATTTTAAACTTTTTAGTGTCAGGGTTGAGGATTTGGAGTCAGAATTTTTATGGGACCATCTCGAGAGCTTACTCTAACGACTGATAGAAAAAAAATCAAATCGGTTCAGAAACCACGGAGATATGCACCGACATACATTAAAAAAAATACGCGCCGAATTGAGAACCTCCTCCTTTTTTGGAAGTCGGTTAAAAATATAATATTATGTTGTTTCAATTGTACACCAAATTTCCCTGTTTGGGCCCTGGGGTCATACAGTCACCATTTAAAGCCATATTGTTTCATTATTGTTCACTTTAGTGCTTTGAATTACTATCCTTATTATACGACTGCCTGAAAAAAGGAGTATATTGTTTTCAGGGTTCATGTATGTATGTATGTATGTATGTATGTATGTATGTATGTATGTATGTATGTATATATGTATGTATGTGAGTTTGTAGTTTTCCACCATAACTTCTATACGCCTGAACCGATTTTGATAAATGAGGTATCGTTAGAATCCTAAGTTTATTCCGGGTGACATAGGCTAGCAAAATTTAAAAAAAATTGATGGGGTGACCATGGTCCCGCAGTAAAGACGAAAGTTGAAAAAAAAATTCGAAAATAAGCTTAACTATATAATCATCATCTAGAAAATAATGACTAGATTCCAGAAATATATAACACTATAGTTCAATATCCAGTGATTCACAAAAAAATATAATTTAATAAAAATGTGAATAAGATTCCAAAGGTAATTAATTCAATACGGGCTACGGCAGAGCAGTCGTATTTTTGATTAATTTTAATTATATTCACTTGTTTTAGGAACGTCAAGGTACGTGACATCAAACTGTCATTGTGAGTAATATTGCTGAAGCGTTGGCAGTATGGCTCGCGAGAGTCAAATAACAGAATCAACCCGAAACTTTTCTATCTGCAGTGGTTTTATGGTTTGATCACCATCGCGTCACATAAGCCAAAGTTCATAATGAAGATAATTAAAGTACAGAAACAAGAACACCCGAAGTGTCGGCAAGTTTCCCGCCACTGCACAAGACACGTCGGTTTGTTTCGCTCGAGCTTCAGTAATGTGGTCGTGACGTTACTCGAGAGCATTCCAGAACAATACAGCCATACTTCGTCTCGTCGCGTGTCACCAAAATACTCTCAAATCTAATTAATTATGCACCTTTTCACTGCTGAAGTCAAAAGGCGCGAGGGAACGTAAGATTTCTCAAAACAAACAAACATGGGAAAATAGAAGACTTACAGAGAGAAAGTAGAAAAGCTAACTTTGAAATAAAAAATGTACCGAAAAAAATTAACGAAACAAAAGAGGACCTGATTGAAATGGTCAACTCTTTATCAAAATGTTGGTAGCAGTTTAACAACAACTGATATAAAAGACATTTATAGAGTACGTGGGAAGAGAGAGGGCGTAACAAACACACCTATTGTTGTTGAAACGTCATCTACTATACTCAAGACTGATCTACTAAAGATGTGTAAAAACCATAACGTCAAACATAGAACTAAACTGTGTGCCAAAAATCTGGGATACCGAACCTCAGAAGATACTCCCATTTTTGTCTCTGAACAACTTACTCCTAAAGGGGCTCGGCTATATTTCCTAGCACGAGAATTGGTGAAGTCTAAAGCATACAAATTTTGTTGGACAGCCTATGGCAAAGAGCTTATAAGAAAGGACGAAAATTCTCCTATCATTACAGTAAAAAATGAAGCTCAAATTCCATACTTACTGCAAGGATCGTGACTATATTTATTGGGCCTCATTAAGTTTACTCAAATTAGTCAACTTATAAATTATGTAATTCATTTAACAATACTAATTATTATAAATTTAAGTTTTTGTTTAGCTAACACTTATTCTAATATTTTACATATACCACCACACACCTTAAACACTCCCACACGTTATAACACAAAAACTAAGCCATATAAATTTTATATATATACTATATACACTAAAATCGAGCATATATTATTCCACTCTTATGTAACATTATATTATGACTATCATGAACTGCAAAGTCTCAATCAATCCTTGGCAATAGCTATTACTTTCAGTCCTTTGCTTCTATTGTATTATGGATAGCACTTTTCAAACTCAAACAGATTTGGATAACACAGATATTTCACAAGCAGTGCAATGTGAAATTACGGATCTTTCTAGTCTCATTTGCGTAAAGAACAAAGATTTTACCGTCATGACTCAAAATATTAGAAGTATTTATTCTAACTTTGATAACTTAAAGGTGACCTTATCCCAGCTGAATTTTGAACCTGATGTTTTAATTTTAACCGAATGCTGGCTCAACCAAGATAAACCTATACCACAACTGACAAATTATACTTCTTTTAAATCTACTTTGCATTTGAACCAGAATGATGGAGTAGTTGCCTATATGAAAGACACGACTAATATCCATGTTAAAGAAATTCAACTAGTTCATGCATCTTGTTTACAATTAACTTCAAATAATAATAATATCGTTTTAGGGATATATCGCTCACCATCTCACAACAGTGCTGACAGCTTTATTGAATCTCTTAACTCACATTTGGAAACTATTAAAACCTATAATAATATAATTATAACTGGAGACATAAATATAAATATCATCCCTAAACCTACAGAACAGACCTATGAACGTAATAATAGAATAAGTTATCTAAACATGATTGCTCTTCATGGATTACTTCCAGGACATTCTCTACCAACTAGGGAAGATAATTGCTTGGACCATTTTCTTCTAAAATTTGAGAAAACTAAACATTCCGCATTTATAGCTGTACTCAACACTACTATTACTGATCATTCTATGCTACTTTTACATTTATAATAAATCAAGATGCCCAAAAATCAGGACTATTACAGACTTCAATGAAGCAGTTAAGAGCTTAGCTGATAAAAATATTTCCCTACTGCTTCATTGTGATAATCCAGAAATATTAATTGAACTTTTAACAAATAAATTTAAAGAATCACTAGATGAAAATACAAGATCTATACTTATTCCCAATAGCAAACGTGTAATTAAACCATGGATAACTCCAGGAATTCTGCGTTGTATAAGAAATAGAAACAAATTACAAAAAAATCTGCGTTCTGACCCGACCGATGATAACTTGAAAAACATTTACAGAAGATACCGCAATTTTTGCAATAACTTGATCAAAAAACTTAAACGTAACTACGAAAAAGAGCAGTTGGTTAAATCAACTAAAAATTATAAAGCCCTTTGGCAGAATATTAAAAAATTTACGCATATGAATATCTCCAGCAATAAGAATACAGATCTTTTAAGTCTAAAGCCCTGTCCAAATGAATCTGTTGATCACGTAAACAATTATTTTGCTAATATTGGAAAAACACTGGCCGAAGACATTCTTCAAAATAATCCACAGCAGCTATCTCCTGAATATGCTTCTCCGTCCTATTCCCACTACTCATCTTTTGGCCTCCTTGATACAGATACTGAAGAGGTAAATGCTATACTCATGAGCTTAAAAACGGGTAGTGCTCCAGGTTGGGATAATATTCCAACGGAATTCCTGAAACTTGCTAACTGCCTAATTACGCCCATAATTGCACATTGCGCTAATCTTTGCTTCAGTAAAGGTATTTTTCCTTCTATTTTGAAAAAATCTATAATCACACCTGTGCACAAAGGTGGTAGCGGAGACGATGTCAACAATTATAGACCAATCTCAGTGCTACCAGCTATCTCAAAAATATTGGAAAAATTAATAAATATAAGACTGACTAATTATCTAGACCAACGCAGTATAATATCTGATTCCCAATATGGTTTCAGACGAGGAATATCTACCGAAGATGCTGTCACAGCTCTTAGCTCTTTGATTATTGAAAGTTTAGATAGTAAAAAGAAATGTCTCGCAGTATTCCTTGATCTCAAAAAAGCATTTGACACCGTCTCTGTTCCCATTCTTGTGCAAAAACTGGAAGCCATTGGCATAAGAGGGACTTCACTATCCTTATTTCGGAGTTATTTAAACGGGCGCACACAGATGGTTAAGATTGATAAGTACCTCAGTGACGAATTAGATATTCTATATGGCGTTCCACAGGGCAGTGTTCTGGGCCCTACCCTATTTCTGATATACATAAATGAATTATGTAGCATGAATTTGCACAATGGTCAAGTATTTTCGTATGCAGATGATACTGCCATTATTTTTACGGGCAATACTTGGGAAGATGTTAAAAATCATGCTGAAAAGGGGCTCATGAACATTGCCAAGTGGCTTAATTATAATCTACTGACGCTTAATACAACTAAAACAAATTACATGTGCTTTTTCATAAGTGAACGTTCCAAACCGCCGCATAACTTCGAAATGAGGATACATACTTGTGTGCAACGGGAGGCTGATGTGGGATGTGACTGTCCGGCATTGAATAAAGCAGAGACCATTAAATACCTCGGTGTGATGCTAGATCATCGTATGACTTGGTATTCTCATATAGATCTTGTATCAAACAGAGTAAGGAAACTAATATGGATTTTTAAAAACTTAAGACATATAGCTTCTAAAAAAATATTAAACACTGTCTACGTAACTCTCGTTCAATCTATTATATCTTACTGCATTACTGCCTGGGGCGGGGCAGCCAAAACAAAGTTTCTTGAGCTAGAGAGAGCCCAGCGATCCCTTCTGAAAGTTATGCTTTTTAAACCTTATTTATATCCTACTACACACCTTTATTCCGACGCTGGGTTACTTTCAGTAAGGAAGTTATATGTACTAAACATAGTTCTGAGAAAGCATAAATCTTTACCTTTTATACCTCTGAGAAAAAGAAATAGACATGTTGTAGCAAAAACACATTGTACTAGAACTGCTTTTGCACAATACCAATACTGCTCACAATCTAACTACCTGTATAATGTGATTAACAGAAAACTTAAAATATATCCTCAAAAATTACATGTTTCCAAGGATCTTTTGAAAAAATATTTATTATCACTAAATTATGATGAAGTTGAATCCCTATTGAAACGCATTCTGTAAAAACTTAAAAAAAAAAAAAAAAGACATATAATATAATATATAGATAAAATAAAATAAAAAATAAAATTGATTTACCTACCTACTTACCTTTATAGTATATGATTATGATATGGCTTATTACTTAATACTTATTTAACTCTCATAATCGCAGCTCGGCGATTATACACATACTCGCGATTACACACTACACAAACTTTCACACTACACTACACACACACACACACACACACACACACACACACACACACACACACACACACACACACACACACACACACACACACACACACACACTCACACACGCACACACATACATATATACACTTCACATTACGCTTGTACATATGCTAATACACAAACAGCATTACTAACATAATTTTACAGCTGTCACTAACATTTGTTTACTTTGTTAATTTAAATTTATTTTCCTGGTACCCACATATTGTCCTGTTATTTTTTATTGTTTTATTTTTTGTTTATTTTTATTATTATTGTTATGGAAGAGCGGAGCCTTCTACCACAGGGGTAATCTTAACTCTTAAAAGAAGGCTGCAACCTTTTATGTGTAAAAATAATGTTGCTGTGATAATAAACAATTTTTAATTTTAATTTAATTTAATGGGAGAGGTCCCGGGTTCGATTCCCGGCAAATTTGGGAATTTTTAATTTCTAAATTTTCTCTGGTCTGGTCTGGTGGGAGGCTTCGTTTGTAGCTAGTTACCACTGGCAAAGACGTACCGCCGAGCGATTTAGCGTTTTTAATAAATTTGTTACGTTACTAACGTATTTTTAGATTGTCATCTTAAATTATACAATGCTTTAAAAAAAACGATTTATTAAAAAACTAGCGGTCCGCCCCGGCTTCGCCCGTTTTACATTATAGCAGCTACTAGCTGATGCCCGGGACTTCGTACGCGTAGATCGAGGTTTTGTGGATCCCGCGGGTACTCTTTAATTTTCCGGGATAAAAAGTAGCCTATGTGTTAGTCCAAACTATAATCCACCTCTGTGTCAAATTTCATCCAGATCTGTTCAGCCATTCTGGCGTGATTGAGTAACAAACATCCATTTGAGGTTTTTTGGTTCCCGCGGGAAATCCTTAATTTTCTGGGATAAAAAGTAGCCTATGTGCTATTCCAGACTATAATATATCTCTGTGCCAAATTTCAGCCAGATCCGTTCAGCCGTTGGGGCGTGATTGAGTAACAAACATCCTTCCATACATCCATCCATCCATACATCCATCCAAACTTTCGCATTTATAATATTTATTTGATTTGATATTTGATAGCACTCAGGGATCACGTACATATCCAACGGTGAAAGAATTTTTGAAATCGGTCCAGAAGTTCCTGAGATTAGCGCGTTCAAACAAACAAACTCTTCAGCTTTATAATATTAGTATGGATTGTCTATGTCCTTCCCCGGAATGAAAATTTGTCAAAATCGGCCTAAAGGGTGGGCCTTGAAAGCATAGCAGACAGACAGACTGACACACTTTCACATCATACTTCATCATACTAATATAAATGCGAAAGTGTGTTTGCTTATTTGTTTGCCGCCGCAACGGAGCAACGTATCGACCTGATTTTTTGCATGGGAAAAGTCAAGGACCTGGAGAGTGACATAGGCTACATTTTATCCGGGAAAATTAAGTAGTTGCCGCGGGTTTAAAGAAAACTTTAACCACTTGGACGAAGTCGCGGGCATCAGGTAGTTTATAATATTAGCAAGTATGGATATAATGAATGAATGAAAATAAAATATCGTTAAAATCCTCTTTGAATGTTATTTTCTACGTGGCATTTGTCAGTAGCGGTCGTTAATGGTGTGCGGAGTCGGGAATTATTGGAGAGAAAATTGTGCTGACGCCATTGCTATCGGTTTATCTCACGCTGGCAACTGAGGCTTCGAAGTTAAAAAAAAACATGATTTAATTCCGCACGAGATAGCTTTTTGCACCTGGTGAGCGATGATGCAAGTCTAACCCATATTACTACCTAACTCCTAACCTACTTGGCGGTGTTTCACCCCCGTGCCTCAGAGAGCACGTTAAAAGCCGTCCATCCTGCGCCTGACCGGTCGTGTCAGATTTTCCGTCCCATCGGGCTATGAGAGTAAAGGAACAGAGAGTGCACCTGTGTATGCGCACACACTTGTGCTCTATAATATCTCCCGCGCAGATGGCTAAACTCCCTGGAGATAGGCCGCTGTAAGGTATATTAGTACCCATACCTATACTAGTAGTACCTACCCCTGATCGGTTTGTATACGGCATCGTATACCGGAACGCTAGATCGCTTGGCGGCACATCTTTGCCGGTATAGGGTGGGTCAATCGATGATCCCTTCCAACGACATGTATTGTACCTAATAGGTTCTATCGGGTTAATAAACCTAACAGATTACAACCTACCGAAAAATAATCCGTTATATTGTAATCATACGACAGTTTACAATTTCGCGAGTTAGATTATAATCTAACGGTTTTTACAATCTTACGGTGACATGTTATATAACCTGTATATTTATTATGTCGCTGTACCACCTAAGTTTAGTTTGTACCAAAACCCCAAACTTTCCTGCAGGCTTGGAGTCATTTACTTTTCTATGATCCAAAAGAAAGATGAAATGCATCTACAGAAATGTTTTGGGGACCTTTCTTTTCGTCTCATTGGCCAAGTAAACTGCGAGCTTATCGCTTTAAGAGATCTTTTTCAGGTCTCTCAGGTCAGGTTCTTTACAGACGACTTAAAAAGCGAGCAGAGGTTTTATGTGCAGCTTTAGAAATATGTTTATAGCAGTGAGGGACCATCACTTCTGATCGTGCACCATCGTGACATATACGTTCCAATTTCTTTATTTATTTGCATTCATAAGAGATGGTTAATTTTATTACAGATACCAACATATAAGCCGAGCCGGCGTACATAATATTATTTAGATTATAACCATGTGCTTCACTATTACAGGTAGGTACATTTATTAAATTACATTACTTAATCATAATTCTTAGTTTATTCATAACATTCTGAATAATCATTTTTAAATAAACAAACATGATTATTAACAACTAGCGGTCCGCCCCGGCTTCGAACGGGTAGCACTTGATCAAAATAGTCCATACCCAATAATGGTCAGTCGGCACTGAGACGAACAACTCCACCATACGTTCTCAAATTTTGTTCAGCAAACCGCTGTGAACGCTTGGCACTTGAGTCTCCAATACGACATATTTTCGCTGCCCTCGCCTGGGAACTATGTTTAGAACTAACAACTAAGTTGAGACCTGGCTCTTTTAGGCATTTCGCAGTCTGTCTACAACAGTTAGATATTAAAATGTTTAAAAAAATGTTAGTAAGTTCTCTTGTATTTTATTATGACATACAATTGACAAATATGATACTTACTAAAAGTCAGTCAGAATTTGAATTTAATAAAAAAAATAATAGACGAACAGAGGTTTAACTTAAGAAGTTGAAAAAATCAAATTACTATTGCAATTTTCGTAGGGATCTCTAATTTTTTGAAAATAAAATATAGCCTATGTTACTCGCTGATATAGTAGCTTTCTATAGGTGAAAGAATTTTTAAAATCGGTCGAATAGTTTTTTAGTTTATCCATTACAAACAAACAAACAAACAAATCTTTCCTCTTTATAATATTAGTTTAGATTATGCAGTAGGTAAATAATTTTATGCCATAGCTAATAATTATGATGTCAAAATTCAATATTAAAATAAAAGATACCGATTCAAAATAAAGAATGATCTCAGAATAGTTTTTTATCATGTTATAAATATTTTTCTAATGAGTAAAAATTAGTGAGTAAAAATTGGACTGGATGGATAAATACGTTGGAGTGAATTTATAGCGATAATCGTATGAGGCGATAGAACACGTCTTTACATTATAAAAGGTACAGAGACTGCTGGTACTTAGTAGTTAGCAGCTGATATCGTGATCAAAATAACACGTGTCCCCAATAAAAAGAGCAGTTGAACTCGTCCAATAACCATAAGGATTGCTAACTGATCATTTAAGACCGTTTTATTTTTCTCAGCGAGTGCTCTGCGTCGGCCATTTGTGGCGACGTTAAACTTAACTATCCCTTTCCAGCCTGAGGCTGTGAAAGGATAGTAAAATTAAACTAACCCCCAGCTTCTTTCATTAGCTAATCTCAGTAGTGCAACGGTTGGGGTACGGACTAAAAGTTCGACGGTTTAGACACAAGCAAATAACCCAGAGTTGAAATTCTGGCTGAAACTTCAGTGAGCATTTAAATTTGTTAGCACTGCAGCACTTGATCTCGCTCCGGTCATGTCGGATTGCCAACAATCAATAACCTATGTTATTTTAAATATTTAACTACATCAAATTGTGTTCGTCAGGGTTGCCTGATTGGATATGCTCCGGCTTTTCATACTGTAACCATCATTGTAACACATATTTAGACACATAAATTCATTCCATTCTTTAAAACTGACTGACAGACAACCTACAGCCCAAACCGTACGTGAACGTAGAAATTTGAAATTTTCTGAGAATATTCCTTGAGCACCCTTGGGGTGTACTAAGAAATTTTCTAAATTCCACCCCAGGATGAGGTTAAATAGGCGGTTCAAGTTATATCCATCAAACTTGGTATTTGCGCTTACGGTGAAAAATTAAAAAAATTTATGATTTTCACAGTTGTTTGAGATTTCTTTTTTAAGAACCTAATACTTATTCCGCTAGTCGGACTTGAGTGAGGAAATGGAGAATGCACCAGTGTTTGCGTACACATCCGCGCACTATAGGTATCTAATAATATATTTTGCAGAGGATGAGATCTATTGAGATTTTGACGACCTCCGTGGCGCAGTGTGTAGCGCTGTTGCCTTAACGTGCGGAGGTCCCGGGTTCGATCCCCGGCAGGGTCAATTTGGGAATTTATAATTTCCTAATTTTCCCTGGTCTGGCCTGGTGGGAGGCTTCGGCCGTGGCTAGTTACCACCCTACCGGCAAGCGATTTAGCGTTCCGGTACGATGCCGTGTAGAAACCGAATAGGGGTATGGGTTTAATAATATAACTGCCATGCCCCTAACAGGTTAGCCCGCTACCATCTTAGACTGCATCATCACTTACCATCAGGTGAGATCGCAGTCAAGGGCTAACTTGTAGTGGATAAAAAAAAAAAAAAGATTGTGAAGTAAGAAAGGACACGGAAACCTAATTCAATTTACCAGCCATATTTCGCTTTGTTCGTGTAAGAGTAGACTGTAGGTAGATACAAGCTAAGTCAAGGATATAGGTACATTGGAAACATCAGAACAAGGCCCTCCAGTGTCACAAAGCTTTGGCAGCATCTCGACATGTTTGCTTTAAGTTTAAATATGCCGGAAGCTGAGCACAAAGGGATAGGTGTTTGTCTTTTGTCGGCGCGATGGCTTAAAGTGATCAAATATTTGACGCTGCGTCATGTTTCTTTGTTACTAACCTAATATTCACTCGACGATTCAAAAGCACTTGTAAAGTGTGTTTGAATAAAAAACATTTGAGTTTGAGTTTGAATACCTATTCATTTTTAGTTGTTACTCGTATTATTTTAGAACCCTCTAAAGTCTGAGTTTTACAAAGTGTACTTTGACTTAGCAATGACTCAAAACAGAGACAGATTTATGACACTCACATAAGTACATCCCGTTTTAATTTTAAGCAAAGCTTGAGCAAAGTCAAAGTGGGCTCTGTAATTCTCAGCATAAGTGTTATAATGGCATTACTTTTCAGTGGTCTTACACTAGTAATTCAGTAGTCTGTTTGTCTGTGATACCATTGGCGAATAAACTAGTTTTCTTCCTTTCAAAAGCGAAATCTTATGACATGCACTCTCTATTCCCTCACTTTCTTAGGCCGATGGAGTGGCAATCCTACATGACTGAAGATATATTTTATAATTTATGTTACCCATGATCATCTAATCGTGAAGCGGTGATAGCCTAGTGGTTAAGACACCCTACCGCACGAGGTCGCGGGTTCAAGCCCTGGGCACGCACGCAACTCGTTGAAGTTAAATAACACTTGCTTCAAACGCTGAAGGAAAACATCGTGAGGAAACCTTCATGCCCGCGATTTCTTCGGCAATGTTCTCGAAAGTATGTGGTCTGCCAATCCGCACTTGGGCGTTGGCGCCCGGCGTGGTGTACTATGGCCGAACCATTCTCACTCCAAGAGAAGACTCGTGCTCAGTAGTGAGCAGCAGCTTGATAAGAGAAGAGAGAGAGATGATCATCATATAACATATTCTACCCATTTCAAGCTAAGCAAATACCGAAAAGTTGTTATTTCGTTAAGTATTTAAAGCAAGTTCGTGATGGATTTTACAAAGCCTTAAGCTAGTTACAGTTTCGACTTGCCGAAGTAAGTGGCAAGTTTTGTGTCGAGGACTATGTCTTGCTTTGGAAAGAAACTCCAATTAATAGTTTTAACAACTCTATTACGTTAGACAAGCGTCTATTGCGAACTACTAAAGAGGGCATTAAAGCAGTAATTAAGTAGTTTTTTGGTTTTATAAGTTAGTTGTGTAATATTCATAATCGACCGAGCGAAGCGAAGGTCTCTGAGTCTACTTGAGTGAATTTGCACTTGTCCGTCCGTCCGTCTGCCAGAGCCTTATAACTTCTGAATTACTGAACGTAATTACTTCAAATTTAAAAATTATGTATATAAACCGATGGCCTCCCGCCGAATATGGCTTAAAAAGTAATAAAAATCTTTATTTCAGGGGGGCTCTCATAGAAGCGTATACAAAAATAATATTTTTATAGCGTTACATAGGGTTGCGGTATATCATTTTAAAGATAATTAGGAATAGAGTCCAAAAATATATTTTTTTAATTTTTCCCCTAAAATTGACGAAATGGGGGGCTTTCAAAGTGGAGATTTTCTAACGTCCAAAGTTGACCTCAGAACTCTAAATTTTCTGAAATGCTGAGCCTGAAACTTGATCAATTATTTGAATTGTATCCTGTACTTAAACAACAAATACTAAAATTAGATAAATATTATATGGAAATGAAATTATTTAACTTTTAATGAGCCTTAGTATTTACAACAGAACTTCACAATGATGTCAATAGATGGCGCCGCGAGGTCTCAGTTCGGGGCGAACCACTAGTATTTATAGTCTAAATATAACTCAAATGGCGCAGCGCAATTTTTGTACAATCAAGTAGAACCGGAGCAAACCACGGGACGTGTGATATCGGCCATATTCGCCTTACCCCTCTAGTCGCGAACTGGGCAGTTTCGGCATTAATTATGATATTGTGTTGTCATAGTGATCGACTTTTTCATGCACTAGTGTCAACAATTGTGTAAAAAATGACAAGGCACTCTCCCCTCGCCCCGCAAAAGTTAGTCAAACGTGATTTCATACGTTTTCTTACGTTTCCTATCCCGTGTTTATTTCATCCAAGCCTAGTGGTTAAGACTTTGGCCTTATATTCGGGGGTCTTGGATTCAAATTCCAGCCCTCTTAGCCAAGTTACATACCTACATTTCGTGTCTATTCTTTTTCTACACTCGTTAAAGCTTAACCGAAAGCGATTAAAATAGTGGAGAGGGAAAAAAACCTTAAGTGTTAGTCTATGGTTAGCGTTTTTAATCGCTTTCGCTAAAGCGTTAACGATGATAGAAAGTGAATAGACACGAAACGAATGTTACTTGGCTAGCGAAAGTTAGAGACCTGCCCCCCTAGGGGGGCAGGTCTCTAACTTTTCGGAGTGGCAAAGCAATTTCAAAAATAACTAGCTTTACTGACTGACACGGGTGGTTTCACGCAGACGTTTCCTGTCCAATGCGATCCCTATTGTGTCCTTCCTTTTGTCATCATATTAAACATAATATTATTAATGCGAAAGTGTGTTCGTTTGCTGGTTTGTTGGTTTGTCCTTCAATCACGCTGCAACTGAGCAACGGATAAAAGTGATTTTTTTGCATGGGTATAAATGAAGATCTGGAAAGTGACAAAGGCTACTTTTATCCCGGAAAATTGAGCAGTTCCCGTGGGAATCAAAAAACTTAAACCACACGGACAAAGTCGCGGGCATCAGCTAGTATTGTTATAAACACCTTGTATGTAAGCATCCTTAATAGCCCTTTCTTTAAAAGTATTAGCAAAGTAAGAGCGCAATGCGAAACTTCCCACTTCGGATAAAACTGTAACTCGATTAGCGGTTTTCGGGAATTTGAAGATGGACGCGCCTCGCTTGAGATTTCCAGCGAAGTTTTCCACAAAACCCATTGTTAAATATTTAATTTTACATTTCGGAATGAGCGCAACACACTTCAGCTTTGTACTTAACTGTATTTTTTCTTGGCAGTACTTTGTTTTAATAGATTGCAAAACGCATTGATGTAGAATTTTAGTACCTAAAAACATAGGTAAACTAATTGAATAATCCTATTGCAAATTATTTATATGATAAAAAAGCTTGTGAATGAATTGTTCCAGCGGCTAATTAATCAAATTCATTCATACTAATATTATAAATGCAAAAGTGTATCTGTCTGTCTGTCTGTCTGCTATGCTTTCACGGCCCATCTGTTCAACCGATTTTGATGAAATTTGGTACAGGGATAGGTTGTATCCCGGGGAAGGACATAGGCTACTTTTTATCTCTGAAAATTCAAAGGTTCCCGCGGGAAGCAAAAAATTTATCTGTTCAACTGATTTGAATGAAATTTGTTACAGGGGTAGGTTGTATCCGGGGGAAGGACATAGGCTGCTTGTTATCCCGGAAAATTCAAGAGTTCCCGCGGGAATCGAAAATCTTGGTCCACGGGGACTAAGTCGCGGGAATCATCTAGTTGTTATATAAAGTTCTATTAAATATATGATATTTGTGAGATGGTGATACCTAATAAAAAAACCGGCTAAGTTTTTTGTGGGCTCTTCTCATACAAGCGTTAGACGTTTCCTGTCCGATGCGATATATCCGATCCCTAGTGAGTCATCATATCATACTAATATTATTAATGCGAAAGAGTATTCGTTTGTTGGTTTGTCCTTCAATCACGCTGCAACTAAACAACGGATCATCATGATTTTCGGCATGGGCATAGTTGAAGACCTGGAGAGTGACATGGAAATAAAAAAAAGAAGTGTGGCACACGGAGCCTGCCGCGGTAAAGCTATTGCATAGCATTTTTTATCAACTTATGTAATTATAATTATTTATATTTGCGCCGAAACTCTAAGCAGGCATGAGTCACCAGATTGCGGGGCGAAGAGGGGATTACGCATGCGCAGTAACGCCGATACAACCAATGCCACCTAGAGGCGAGTTGATGAACTAAAGAGACAAGCGTGATATTTCATAAAAGTCATTAAAAGTTCTGCTATTCATCGATAGATGGCAAAACTAAAAAGTATCACCGCTGTGCCGGTCGGAGTGGGGGGTGTTAGGTTATTTTCGTTACGGAATTTCTGGATTCGGTCTCCACGCTCAAGGCCCGCGATAGAAGCTATGCAATAGCTTAAAATATTTCACACGGACAAAGTTGCAGTTATCAGCGTAGTTTTCTCATAACCATGAAGCGATCTTTCATTAAAACAATCCGCCCATGTCTTAACATCAACTACACTGCTTTCCAGACCTGTAAAACAATCCAACTTTCCTTTGTTCGCGATTATTCCCAGCTTCTCAAGGAAGTGCGCAGAGGTACCTAGTGCGGCGAAGTTATTGCGACTAACCAGCGTCCTTACCAGCGCTGCGCCTTTGTTCGCAGACCGTACCTGCTCTTTACATGTCTTGTAAACTAATATTTAGCGAACTCGGGAAGTTAATTCAGTGGATTCTCACTTATTTGTCTGTTTATTTTTAACTTTATTGAATGGAGTACGTATAACTGTAACCTATCTCTGTCTAGAGGCACCGTGCATTTGACTTCTAAGGAATTGAAAATTGAAAGAGCTCGGTCATGATATGAACTCCTAGTACTAATATGACGTATGTATTAGAGAGAAATGTATGCAAAATTGCAACCTTTTAGGTGCTTTTATTACCATAAGCTTACCCTACACTTAAAACCATAACCCTACAAAGGCAAAATATATGGTAGTTATTTGTAAGTCGTCCAACTGAATGAATGAATGAAATATTCTTTATTGTACTCCAAAACATAACATAATAATTAGAAAAAAATACAAGTCGGTACAATAATTGACGGCCTTATCTCTCTTTATTTCTGATCTCTGCCAGGCAACCAAGTCACTTATGAATTAAAACTAGCGAAACTAGCACCTAACTAACAATATAATAATATTATAAATGCGAAAGTGTGTTTGTTAGTTGGTTTGTTGGTTTGTCCTTCAATCACGCCGCAACGGAGCAACGGATCGACGTGATTTTTGGCATGGGTATATAGTTGAGAACCTGGAGAGTGACATAGGCTAAGGAGTTCCCGCGGGAATCAGCTAGTTATTAGATAACTGAACATGTCTTTTGCAGAATTTCCTTTGACCCTGCATCTAACCCGTCGAACAGAAGTAAGAAAGTCTCCTTTCTATTTTAACTAGTGCAGGCTCACGTAACTATACGCTTCTAAGGAAAGAGTTCGCTCAATACTATGAATTCCTAGTACTTATAATAAAATGACAATATGGAGATATGTAGGTACGTATTGGAGTAGAATAAAACACACCTCCTATGTACAATTTCCTTTAACCGCTGATCCCGGTTGGCTTTCGACCCTCATGTTCGATCGAGCGCGCTCGCCATCTGTAATGGTTGACCTTAGGAACATCACTCCGCTGAACCGTGTCGTCACACTTGTCCCACACTTGGTAAATGCACCTCTTGATGTATCTGTTGCCTTGGTACCGCCTTGATAAATCCCAATTAATATGAGTAAGAAGGTATATCTTTACGTAATTATAATTATTCATTTATTGTCCAGAATATGGCATATTATAATATAATTACCTACATATTATAGAGGCTATATTATAACATGGTAAGGTCTGCATGTTTTACCGTAACCGTAACGTAAATGCGAAAGTTTGGATGGATGTATGGATGGATGTATGGATGTTTGTTACTTAATCACGCCCCGACAGCTTAATGGATCTGGCTGAAATTTGGCACAGAGATAGATTATAGTCTGGAATAGCACATAGGCTACTTTTAATCCCGGAAAATTAAAGAGTTCCCGCGGAAACAACAAAACCTCGATCCACGCGTACGAAGTCGCGGGCATTAGCTAGTATTTCATTATTACATACATATATTTGTAGATACACATTAAATTAATCCATCTCCATGCACGTCTTATGTTATCTAATCCCCTGGTAATATTCGTTTCTAAAGGAATGGAAACTGAAAGAGCACGCTCATCATATATATATGAATTCCTAGTACTTAAAAGGACGAATTATTTTAGTCGTCCAACTGAACATGTCTTTCGCACAATTTCCTCTAACCGCTGATCCCGGATGGCTTTCGACCCTTATGTTCGATCGAGCGCGCTCGCCGCCTGTAATGGCTGACATTAGGAACATCAATTCGCTGAACCGTGTCGTTACACTTGTCTCGCTACTTGCTACACGCTCTGTTTGCCACGTGTGACAATTTTCAACGTCATGGGACAAAAATGTGAGTATACCTTTAGGGTTTCCTTGAATAGTTGATACAAAAAATGTTTAGGGTAAAAAAAACCCTCCTACGGTACCTTTTTGTATATGATTGGCACCAGCTCTAAAGAATACTCTTATGAAGTACCTAGATTATAAATGATTATCTGATTTATTTTATACTAGATGATACCCGCGACTTCGTCCGCGTGGATTTGTTTTTTGATTCCCGCGGGAACTCTTCAATTTTCCGGGATAAAAAGTAGCATATGCCCTTCCCCGGGATACAACCTGTCCTTGTACCAAATTTTATGAAAATCGGTTGAACAGATACATTTTTTTGATTCCCGCGGGAACTCTTCAATTTTCCGGGATAAAAAGTAGCCTATGTCCTTCCCTGGGATGTAACCTATCTCTGTAACAAATTCCATCAAAATCGGTTGAGTAGTTGGGCCGTGAAAGCGTAGCAGACAGACAGACAGACAGACAGACAGACACACTTTCGCATTTATAATATTAAGTATGGATTAAATTATAGATATTAATCATTAGATATCAAATTATTGTCGCCCTATATTAACGCTTATTTATATAAATAATAATGTAATAAATTAAATCACTTTTTCCTTTTTAGTTTAAGTTAACAAACGCGTTGAATTGTCAACCTTCTTTTTCTGAAGTCGGTTAGTAAAAATTACAAATAGAACATACAGGTGTATTTTATGATACATCTTGTTCCGACTCTACCACCGGTTCCGAAATAACTAAGAAAATCCGGTAAGAAATCCAGCAGTTGTTTTTTTGAAAGCAAAATGTAACATTCAATGTTATTAGCGTAAATAATAAACAGTAGTGTAACTTATGGTTACACCAAAAAGTCTATAGTTCTATATTATAATATATTTATGTCATTAGTATGTATATTTGTGTGTTTTTGTAAGTTTATGATACAATATCTCGTTTCATGCTATCTCATATCTTGATGTATCTATTCTTCCTCCACAACCTTTCTTACTGCCAAGGGTCACTGGTAGAGATCTCTTATAGAGATAAGTGCTTCCTTGTCCACTATTTATCTGTTTTCCTTTTTATTTTATTACTTTCTGGTACTAAATAAATTAAAAAAAAAAACAAAGTCGGTTGAAAAGATTGGCAGTGACAGGCAAACACACTTTCGTATTTATAAAATTAGTATGGCCTATGGGTGCCAAAGATCATGCTTCGTGTTTCACAGACTTATCGATAGATAATTTAAAATCTGGCACATCCTTGAGTGTGGGTTATTCGCCAGCTACACGCGATCTGTGCATTAGAAGCTATTGTTGTACTAAACTTTATTGTTAGCGCCGTTTCTATTATCGACATTGTGGGTAGATACAATTTTTATTTGATTTATTTTTAGCATGCTTTCGAAACTACCTATTTCAACACTAATGTTTATTTTTAAATGCACGTTAAACCATAAAAGGTTTATGTATTCTCAATAACAAGAATAATTTTTTGGGTTCCGTAGCCATAGGGTATTGTCTTCAATCACGCTGCAATGGGTCAACGCGATTTTTTTCATGGATAATATAGTTGAAGTTCTAGACAGTGACATAGGCAAATTTTTTGTCAGAGTCCAAATCAAAGCCCGGAAAAAATCAAAATATTAAAAAAAGCAAAATTGAAAAAAACTTAAACCACGCGGACGACGTCGCGGTGCCGCCCGCTAGTTCAAGAAAATTTTAATGCTAAAAAACATGTAAAAAGAAGTGCGTCCCTAATGATAGCTACACGAGATTTTCGCTTTGGCTTAATTCAATATTTTAAATAAATCATCATCAAAATGTTCCCGTTTCGAATTAAACTTTAAGCCAATTTAGATATCACTGGACGGTACCAAAACCGCATTCGGTAAAGCAATCTATTAACTTTTGCTAGTAGGGCGCCCTTATCGAGTGTCCGACTTCGGCCGCAAAATCAATTAGTTTTGGACTAATCACCCGGAAGCAGGGGTCAGAAATTGCAGGTCGCATGAATAATTTGCTAAAGGACCACTTTGAACCTTTTGCGGGGATCGCAAACATTCGGGCGCTCGTTTCGCACAAGTTTTCGGCATTTCCCGGTAGGTTCGATTCAATTAATTGCATTATTTTGAGAATTGAGCAACGGTTTTATTTGAAATCTGCCAGGTGAATTTCTTGGCTAAAATACAGCTTGAAAACTGACGGATTTTAATGTTTTGAGAGATGTATTTACTTATCGAAATTCTGAAATTTCTTGGCGATTACGAACCAGGTCCTTAGCCTTTTCTAAAATTACTCTGGGCAGGCAAAGGAAAACAAAGAAAGTTCTCGATTTTGGTTTTTTATAATGTGTGAATGATCAAAATATTATGAGGTGAATTAAAGATGCGAACAGACATCTTAAAACCATAGGTAGGTACCTTATTTTAATCTTAAACAGTTTTATACATTTTTAACGTATTATCACATTGGTATACATCCATTAAACCGTTTTACACCAAGAAGGATTTTTATCATCATTCCGAACCTGTCTATAAGTATATAAGTATCTGGCACATGTTATTAAGCTATTGCATAGCTTCTATCGCGGGCCTTGAGCGTGGAGACCGAATCCAGAAATTCCGTAACGAAAAAAAACCTAACACTTTGGCTGCTATGACTACTTGTGTTGTTGACTTCAAGTTGTTGAAAATAAAAAGACTTTTTTTATGAAAAGATGATTTTGGTTGTTATGACTACCTCAACAAAGAGGTTTTTTGATTCCCCTTGGACACCCGACCTATTGAAAACATAATTCTTTAAAATTATTTCGCCTTTATATTTTCAACAACTTGAAGTCAACAACACAAGTAGTCATAGCAACAAAAATCATCTTTTCATAAAAATATTTCGCCTTTATAATGCCCAAATTTACCCTGCCGGGGATCGAGCCCGGGATAACGCCCGCGACTTAGTCCGCGTGAATTAAGAATGTTTGCCTAGCCTATGTCCTTCCCCGGGATACAAACTATCCCCATACAAAATTTCATCAAAATTGGTTGAACAGATTGTGGTCGTGAATGCGTAGCAGACAGACAGACACACATTCGCATTTATAATATTATGGAAAACTGTCTCCTTAGCTAAAATACGTACAAGTAAAGGTGTCCAGTTTCTGCTGTGTAAAATCAATTAGTTTTGGCCTAATCACCGGGAAGCAGGGGTCGCGAACATCGCAGGTCGTATGAATAATTTTAAAAGGACTACTTTGAAGTCGAACCTTTTGCTGGGATCGCAAACATTCGGTTAGGATGCTCATTTCACTAAAGATTTTAAATACTTACAGGTATTTTTCAACCCAAAATTTTCCGGTTTTCTATTACTTTTGGATTCTCTGAATCTAACTTATGAGTAAGTTTAGAAGTTTATTAATTTGTATGTTTATAAGTTTTCATGTTTGGATGTTTGTTATTCTTTCACACCACAATGACTAAACCAATTTAACTGAAATTTGAAATAGAGATAGCTTATATCCTGGATACAATATATTAGGATACACTGTATCCCGAATGGTTGACTCGTAGTAGTTAGTAATTATGCGGAAGGACGTGAGAAATCTACCATTACGTGATTAATGGAAAGGGGTCACGACCCTCAATAATGAAGAGTACGACGCAAAGATACTTAGGGTAGGGTGGTGTAAGATGACGCACTTTTTAAACAATCGGTCATAATAAAATGAAAAATCAATGTTTCAATATCAAATTTATATATTTTAATTCTTTGATTAATTGGTAAGAAAAGAAAACATATATCAAAATCATATTGTATATCTTTGGCTCAATAAGCAACAAAACTCAAAAAATGAGAAATGCGCACTTTTACACAACCTGTCGGGTAAGTTGGCGCAGCAAAGTTGATAAGATGGCGCACGTCATGCGAAGTCATTTTAACATCAGTTACGGAAGACAGATGTCCACCAAATCCAAGATATCCATCCAAGATATCTCATGCCAATATTTTTGACAAACTGAGCATTCGATCCAGTCTTCTTCGATCGGTTTCTTATACATTTCTTGACACCCAGGACACGTCCAATTTTTCTATGTCCGGCAGTGGATGTATACAGGCTGATGGATGGATGGATGATGGATGAAAGATTTTTTAGGGTTTTTGGATTTTGGTTCAGCAATCGTGGAACATAATCAGATTTTGTGCACAAAATGAATTGGGCATCAACAGTGGTTGTCTGAGCAGTGAATTGTTTGTTTAGATGGGGATCCTGCGATGTACTGGCCTGGCTATTTGGTTGTATCGTGTTTTCTGACATTCTGCAATTCTGCAATTGACATTCTGCAACTAAAGAAATAAGAAACAATTAAAAAGCAGTGCAGACCCTAAACAATGGAATAGGGTATTTGTAAGTTGGCGCGCGCCATCTTGTACACCCACTTAGTGCGCCAACTTACATACTTTCCCATAACGCAGAAATCAATATACTTACGCCATCTCGTATGAAATATCGGAATTATTTCGTTTGTTAGGCTAAGATGAAGTAAGTGTTCAACCAACAAGTCATTCAAAACACCGAATTTATATAAACTTTTTGAACGACACCGCTTGCAAATGATAATAAAAATAGATCAAAAGTGGCCAAAATCTTTAGACTTGCCTACAACAATCAGTTTGTTAGCAAATTGCTTATTTTTTTGCGAGCACGTACCGTCACAATAAGTCAACAAAACACGACTGAAGTTAGATGCTAACGTCACACCAGATCCAGCCAATCGCGAATGCGCCAACTTATCGCCCGCGCCGTCTTACACCACCCTACCCCTACCCTAGTAGTGAGCTGGCAATGGGTTGATCATCATTAGCAGTAGATCTGAGGGCCTGTCTAAGCAAATCGTAATCATTTGACAGTTTATTAGACAGTATTACTAGAAATGTTTAAAGATTTCTTAAATGTATTTTGACGTGCAGGCATCTTCTTCTTCTTCCTGCCCTTGTCCCACGCTATGTGGGGTCGGCACAACATGTTCTCTTCTTCCACTCACTTCTGTTATCCGTTAACCTATCATTCACCCCTTTTATACGCATATCCTCTTTCACACAATCCATCCATCTTTTCTTTGGTCTCCCTCTACTCTTTTTTTCTTCCACATGCATATCTATCATTCTTCTCGTAATATGCCTTTCTTCCCAGTTCTCTCCGCATTACATGCCCATACCATGCTAGCCTATTACTCCTCATCCTTTCTATCACTGGCGCTACTTTGAAACTTCCCCTTACATATTCATTCCTAATCTTATCCATTCTAGTCACACCACACATCCATCTCAACATTTGCATTTCGGTCGCATGTACTTTTCTTTCATCCATCCTTTTACGTGCAGGCATCTATGAACTCCTTAAACAGAGGCCCAATTGTCTAAGGAAATTGTAATAATCATTGACAACTTAAAACGTATTAGGAGTTTGAACTGTTTAAGGAGTTCATACATGATTTTTAACGAGCAGCATCTACTCCTTAAACAGGTGGAATTATCCGTTAGACAAACGATTAGTATTACGATTTCCTCACACAATCGGGGGCTGAGTACCACTTTGGTCTCTAGTGGGTAAATTGTTATTTTTAGTGCGGCGCAGTCGTCTCCACTGACGCAGAGAGTTGGTAAACTAACTCCAATGTGCGGTTTCTGTTCAGGAAGCTTGTTAGCTCAACTTTTGCGGGCCGCGCCACAATAGCATTGTGTATATGATTTGGACTCTTATTGTAGAGCAGAGTTATCTTGAAAAATGTCTATAAATCATCCTTTTATTATAAACTGATGCCAGCGACTTCGTCCGCATGGATTAAGGTTTCCTGATTCCCGTAGGAACTGTTTGACTATGTTACTTTTTATTCTGGAAAATTATAAATACATAGTTTATGCTATTTTCTAAGTCCTCAACTTGACCTATGCAAAAAATCACGTCGATCCGTTGCTCGGTTGTGGCGTGATTGAAGGACAAACCAAGAAACCAATAAAACAACAAACAAACACACTTTCTCATTTATAATATTAATATGATGCGAAAGTGTGTTGGTTTGTCCTTTAATCACGCCGCAACAGAGCAACGGATCGACATTCTTTTTTGCATGGGCATATTATTTGAGGACTATAGCTAGGCTGATGGGCTAGCTTTTTATGCCGGATAGTTAAAAAAACTTATTCCACGCGGACGAAGTCTCGGGCATCAACTAGTGAGTTATTATTGATCGTGACGAACTATATTCTTGAGACTACGAGAAGGCTTTGACGAAGCACAGGTTTGGGCTTTCTTCACTACTCCATATTATTTATCAAACGGTCTGAGAAGAGCCCACAACAAACTCAGCCGGGTTTTTTTTTCATTATCACCATTTCACAAATCATCTTAACTAAGGAACTATCAGAGCCAATAGATCAAATCATTGCCAAGCTTCCTTGTCATTTAAGTAATCCTTTACATGGTAATAAGATTTTTAATGAGTTTACGTTTTACATTAACTTTGAACTTAATCAGAGACATCTTCAACATGTCTTCTGGGAGCTTATTGTAGAATTTTCTTTTTTCTTCTGGGAGTTTTTTTTTTTTTAATTCCAAGTTTGCATTCAGTCGTCTGCCCCATTTCTTTTACCTGAATATGATAATTTATGTTAAGCCGTATTCATGTTATTCGCTTTCGCATTGAAAAAATGAGACGAAAATTTGACTACGTAATGAAGGCGTTGTAGCTGTAATAAGGCGTCTATAAAGGTCTAGTCCCACTTGAGATGCACAGCGGTGCGGCATGAAGCGGCAAATATTGGTAATTAATGTCCTCCCGACTGAATTTCGGCCACGGCGGCCAATATCCTGAGAGATTAGCCATCTGCGCGGGAGATATTATAGTGCACAAGTGTGTGCGCAACCACAGGTGCACTCTCTGTTCCTTTTACTCTCATAGCCCGATGGGACGGAAAATCCGACACGACCGTTGAGAGATCAGGCGCAGGACCGACGGCTTAACGTGCTCTCCGAGGAACGGGGGTGAAACACCGCCAGCTTCCTAACTCCGGGCTAGTACTGAGAATTTCTTGTCAGAAAAACCCAATACTTGTAGTGACCCGACCCGGGACTCGAACCCGGGACCTCGTCGGCCGTCGTAATTAATATGTATGCGGCGCGCAAATAGCGCGTCGTTTAAGTGGGCCCAGCAGCTCCATACAACCTAGGCTAATACAAAGAATACTTGCCGCTACGTGCCGCGCCTTTGTAGTGGGGTTGGACCTTAAGGCGTCCATAAGGGCCAGCGCAGACGGTGCGCTACGAGTGGAGTGCGCATTGAATTTTCGGGAATTTTATAATTTCTGATTTATCTCTAGTTTGGTAAGTGGCTTTGGCTGTGGCCAGTTAATATCATATCGTAGCATACTACAAATGGGAAAGAATATGTTTGTTTGTTGTTGTATCGTTCAATTACGTCGCAACAGAGCGATGGATCGACGTGATGTTTTGCTTGGGTATAGGACCTGGGACCTGAAGAGTGACATAGGCTACTTTTTACCACGGAAAATTTAAGAGTTCTCGTGAGAATTCAAAAACTAATTCCACACGGATGAAGTCGCATCATCAGCTAGTACTCAAATAAATGCGAAAGTGTGTTTGTTTGTCCTTCAATCACGCCGCAACAGAGCAACGGCATCAGCTAGTTACATATGAAATAAAAATTTAAAAAAAAAAACAAAATGGAATCCTACACTTCTTTCATATCTACTCAGTCTAAAGAGCGTGATATTTTGTCCCTTTAAATCTTTCAGAACTTCTCATCATGTAAATAAAGAAACTCCTTTCCCGCTATTTTCGGGATGTGAATCGCAATCCAGCTACCAAATGTGGGCGTATTGACAGACCCGCAGGTAAACTTTGCCTCACAGTGAGCAAAATCGGGAACCTTTTCCAGCTCATTAGAGAGCTTAAACAGAAAAACCGTTCCTCGAATCTCTTGTGTCTTCAGTTTATATGTAAGGAGCGAAGACGTACCACCAAGCGATTTAGCGTTCCGGTAAGATGCCTTTTAGAAACCGATTGGGGGTATGGGTTGAATATAACTGCCATTTCCCTACTTAGGTTACCTAGGTCAGCCCGCTACCATCTTAGACTGCATCTTCACTTACCATCAGGTGAGATCGCAGTCAAGTGATCGCCGAGAAGTGGTTAGGCACGGATTCTTTTTTTATCTACTCCAGCATCGAAAAGTTCCAATTTCGAATTTGACAACTGTATCGAATTGAACCCTCTTTCGTGTTTGCTTCTCATAACGATACAGTTCGTTGTATGGGAGCTGTATCGTTATGAGTCGTAGCTGTATCGATATGGTTATCTTCATAAATAGGATACCTATAGCTTAGCGGCTCTGGGTTCTGGCACCTGACTTTTTTATTAATTTATAAAGTAAAAAATTATAAAGACGTCCTTGTCGTAGATAAAATCTTGTATGCAACTGTACGTAATTAGTCATTACGATACAGTTGCATAAATAGCTATTATCAACTCTAACTTAGCTTATTTACTTTAGTATGCGCTTGAAATCCAAAGTAATAGTATCTATACTTCTACTCTTATATTATAAATGCGAAGGTTTGGATGGATGTTCTTATGTTTGTAACTCAATCACGCCAAAACGGCTGAACGGATTTGGATGAAATTTGGCAAAGATAAATATATTATAGTCTGGAATAACACAGACTACTTTCCAAAAACTCTCAATCCACGCGGACGAAGTCGCTGGCATCAGCTAGTTATTAGTATAAATTAGTAGAATATAATTTAAATGCGCTAACCACTGCGCCAGGGAGGTCGTATTAAATAGAGAAAGCATTCCAAAATATTCTCAAATAAGGTTTCTATTCCTTCTTTACTGGAAAAAGGAAGTGTCAAATACACACCCTATTCAGGGATTATTCGAAAGTTGGAGCCGAGCAGTTGCGGCGCAAAAGTTTTAATTGTTCACCATTTCGATGTAGGTAGGTCACTTAGTGAAATCTTCATGAATTTAATCTTCCTTTTGGTAATAATACATTAAACTTGTAAAGTGCTAGAATTCTTTGCATATATTGTGTACCTAAGGACGGAAATTGTAACCGGAATAAGTGTTTTTAGTTTTTTTTTTTTTTTTTTTTTTTATTTATTGAGGGCGATCAACAATTACACATTAAATCTTATTATCTAAACAAAATCAAAATATTAAAAATGTGTAATCCACCACACCATCCACGGTTTAACAATTTGATGTTTTATAAATGAAGGCGACACAATGTATTAAACTTATCTGAGTTATATTATGTATGTTATATAATACGCTGCAATAATATATATATGCTAAAATACAACACAAACATTTAAATTTACTACTAACAATATATAAAAAATTAATAAACAGAACAAGATAAGAAAACAGAATAGAGAAGATGAGGGTACACAAATGGTAGCAGCCTCTTGTCCAAAGTAGGTAGGCACTAACCTTATAAAAACCTTATAAAATTTTTATAAATATAATTATTCCCGCAAAATTTATTTTATTTTTAATCATACTAATATTATAAATGCGAAAATGTGTTCGTTTGTTGGTTTGTTGGTTTATTGGTTTGTCCTTCAATCACGCCGCAACGGATCGACGTGATTTTGACATGGGTATAGTTGAGGACCTGGAGAGTGACATAGGCTACTTTTTATCCCGGAAAATTAAGAAGTTCCCGCGGGAATCAGAAAAAACTTAAACCACGCGGACGAAGCCGCGGGCATTAGTTAGTATTATATAGTAGCGACGTTGTCACCGGGTCAGATAAGTTTTATGGGACTGTTTCTACTTGTCCTATTAGGACATTATTCAAGATCCATACCTCAGTAGAATTATGCAAATACATTTCAAATGCTACACGGGATAGCATCAATATCGACTAATTACAGTAACATAATTGCACTGTCATTTCTCATAGATATATGCCGAGGAAATAGATTTAAAGTATAGAGCAGCTATTGGGAACACATCAACATCACAATAAATAATTATACTTTATCAGACTTAAGAAATAAGTACTAAACGCACCTATTGAATTTGAAATTGGCTGCGCCTGTCTCAGTAGCCAAAGTATGCACTAATTATTAGTGCCGTTCTATTTATAAATATTATTTTTGGTTACTGTGAATTAACTTTAGAATTTAAGAGTAGGTAATTTGTTGTACTACCTGGTTGGTCTAGTGGTTAGCATAGTCGACTGCGGATCACGAGGCCCTGGGTTCGATTCCCGGTCGGGCATAAAAAGTTAGGTACCTATTGGGTTTTTCAATTAAGAAATTCTCAGTGCCAGCCCGGAGTTGGAAGTTGGCGGTGTTTCACCCCCGTGCCTCGGAGAGCACGTTAAGCCGTCGGTCCCGGTTATTATCACTAACATGATAATAATCGTTAAAGCCCGCCAACCCGCATTGGAGCAGCGTGGTGGGTCTAAGCTCTGATTCCCGCTCTCCTATGAGAGTGGAGGCCTGTGCCCAGCAGTGGAACGTTAATAGGCTGTAGTGATGATGATGATGATGAATTTGTTGCAAACATTTTTGCGGACCAAACGTGATAGATTTTTTTCTTTTATTGTGGGCTTGTGATGACTGGTGATGGCGATTGAAAGATCCATGGTATCGGATTGGTATTAACAGGTTGGCATTGAAAATAAAATGTACTTAGATAAAATGCGAATTTTTAAATTAAATTTTGTAATTTGTATATTGACAGTTACAAGCAAACAAATAAACTATTGTAGTTTTTCTACACTTCAATTTTATTTGACCCATCTATCACTTAAATTTTTAAATAAATATCTGCGTCATAATATAGGTAATGTATCTCGTTGTGCTAGGTAACGCAAGTCGCACACTATCGGTTGACTAATCAAAGCAACTGATTGCGAGACTCAGTCACACATAAAGCTCTGCAGGTGTGCACTTAGCTGTAATTAAACTCATATCATTTTGAACATTGTAGTGTTGGTAAGTGCTTTTGATCAATTACTTTGCAGCCTAGCAGTTTCACAGTCAAAGAGAATATATCTAGGTATATCTATATTAATATTATAAATGCGAAAGTTTGGATGGATGGATGGATGTATGGATGGATGGATGTTTGTAACTCAATCACGCCAGAACGGCTGAACGCTAAATCGCATGGTGGCTTGTCTCTCGTGGATGTTAAAAGACGTGAACATACCTTGGGATGCTTCCGGCGACCTACGGACTAAAACTAACTGCCTTCTCTGGCCACCCTTCCCGGTACTGCAATGTGCATAACTTCGGGAAGGGGGCTGTCTATCTGCTCAGACTTCATTTTTGTCTGGCCCATTCGTCTTTTACTCTACGTCTCTGCAGGTAGGGTGGTAACTTGCCACGGCCGAAGCCTCCCACCAGGCGAGACTAGGTCAAGTCAAGTCAAATCCTTACTAGGATGCGGTATAATTGTGCCCGCGTGTTGCTTTAAACCAGGCCACCAAACACATTGGAGCAGCGTGGTGGGTAAGCTCTAATTCCCTCTCTCCTATGAGAGTGGATCCTGTGCCCAGCAGTAGGACGTTAATGGGCTGTAGTGGTGGTGAGTGGTGGTTTCTGTCACGCGCTTGCCGTTCTATGTTTGGACACACCTTAAGATTTTAAATAATTTATTCGAGTCATAGAATTTTTTCGTACATTCTAAGCCTATGATTCGAGTCATATGTGGAAGGATCTTGAAACCCATGGCATTAATATCCCAAAAGAACCTCTACCGTTACGTGGTTAGTGAAAAGGGGTCACGACCTTATTCATGAGGAGTACGACGCAAAGAAAGAGGTACATAACATTGAACTAATTGTAATAATAATATATTGATAAAAAAAAGAGCAACTGCTGAGTTTCTTGCCGGCTCTTCTCCGCAGAATCTCTTTTCCGAACCGGTGGTAGAGTCAAAACATGACGTAGCATAAGAGACACCTGTATGTCCTACATGTTTTAAATAAATTGAATTGAATTGAATTAAAACAGATTATTTTCTCTACAGAAGAACAATAATTTAAACTTAAATTTTGCTAATCGCTCGAAAACAAGATAATGCAATATAACTTCTAACTGGGCTTTGATTAATGGCATTAAATGTTTCAATTAACTTTCTTCCAGTTGATGTTATTTCATGGAATTAAACTTTTGAATTCGCCTGTACCTAATACCAACAATTAACTCAAAATTTGCATCTTCACGTCCCAACATGGTAAACAAATAATTATGAAAATGTATAGTTTATTGTGGGACTTCATCGACGTGAATTAAGGTTCTTAAGATTCCTGTGGCAACTCTAGAAAAATCAAGACGAAATATGGACTAGATAATATCCATAGCTTCGTATACTTCCAAGACTTAGGCGTCTGTTGCGGGTTGACAACAGACAGGGGAGAAAACTGACAGAAATTCCATCACTCTTATGTCAAATTTCTATGAAGTTTCCTTTTTTTTTTGTTAAAGGAGGGAAATCTTCCAGAGATACCCGACCAGATGGGATCGGGTTATGTGGGATTTTTACCCACTAAAAACCCCTCTGTGACCGTCCTCAGCTCATAATGAGGAGCTCCGGGAACTCTCAAAGAACTTACGCCGGTGCGACGCCCATTATGGGCTCGTTCCAAAAATGAGTGAAGTGATTGTGATTTGTGATCTTTTACAATCGTGCATTGTCGAGTCAACATCTCCTGAAGATGCTCCGGTGTTGGAGTGTACCACACAGATTTGTCTACTGTAGCGGATTAAAGCGAATTAAACTCCTAGTTCATTCATTATCTCCCCACCTGTCTTTAGGCTTAGCAGCGTGATGTAGAGCTGCCGTCTTCCCTGGATCGTCTACTACTTGAGGGATGGTTTTATGCAGTTTTCTACCCCTCTCAACCATAAGTTAGAGTACCGTATCTTTAAGAGCTACTACTGTCATAGGTCTAGCTATTTATATGGGCGTTGACCCACTGCATGAATATACTTACTACTTATATACACTGTTTATACTTACACTGTGCTTGAAGTATGTATAATACTCCATGAGGACCAACAATCTGAATTCAAACTGTTACATATTTAAGAAACTTTTATAAGTTTTTAGGAGATGGGGATGTGGGTACCAGAAGGTGCTACTAGTATCTCCTAATTAAGGGTTGTGTAATTAATAATTCCCAGATAGTTCACTGATATTTATTCCGCGTGTATATAGTACAGGATACCGAGAGACACTCTGTGAGACTGAACAACTTAGTTACTAGTTACAGACTGCATACGCGATGTCCGACTGCTGACTAGGCGTCAGGAGTCATGTTACACAATGCATGTGTCCCTACAGTACTCCCCTGCCAAAAAAATTTTTTGCAAAAATTATTATATCCTTATTACCAAAAAAATTAATAGGCATCACCGGGAGACTGCATAAGTCGCATACACGGTGCAACAATTCGCCTGCCTGTCGTTACAAACGCTGATTCACCTAACGCATCAAATTACATTGAGGTGATAGGAACGAGCAAACATAATATATAAAGTAGGTTACACACTTACAATAATAAAAGTGTACACATATTAAACTGTAAGAAACACATAACCTGTTTAAAAAATTAGTCCATATCATTATCCTATTACAATATATATACGAATCACTCATTTTGGTACTTTTCAACTGTAACCGACGTTGGTGACACCTCCAGCGGAAGAAGCCTGGGGGTTGTGGATTTTCACAACTGGTATAGCATTCGCGTTCGAATCGGCGATTTCCCTCCGTAGCCACGATTTGATACTTTTCCAACAACGTCTATATATTATGTACGCGCACAACAAAGATAACAGTATTACAAAGGCTATTAGCAACCAAGAGAAAGTATCAAGCTTGTCGCTAATTCCATTATTGATAACTGTTTCGTTCACCACGTTGTTATTTTCTTTCTGCTCTTTACTTTGGCCGTAACCCATCGCGTACCAATTATATAGATTCGTATCTGCCAGATTGATGAACCAAACTGAATAAGATTTATCTCTAAACACGTTATTTATAAGTAAGAAGAAATGTACCAAAAGTGTGTCACAATTAACGTTAAAATAAATATATCATAATATACTGAAGAACTTTGCTCTGCTGAGTAAGATATTTGCCTCTACTTGTTCTACTTATAATTATGATCAGCTTAAACTACGCAATTAAAAACAAAATAATAATGTGAACTAAATAATACAGTTATGCTACATAAAACGAATAGGTTTTTTAATTAATCTCCCGCTCCTTGTAATCCTTACCTCTTTGTCGTCCTTTAAAGTTTCCGAACTCACTGTTTCATTCAATACGTAAGCTGGCTTCAGCCGGTTGATGGATACCGAACTGAACCTCTCACCAATCTGAATAACGTACACCTTACCACTGCGCTTCACGACCCGATAAGGACCGTCGTAAGGAGGCTGCAGCGAACGGCGCACCATGTCGTTCCTTAGAAAAACATACTTACACACGTTTAAGTCCGGATGAAAAAATAAGGTTCTGCTATTACCATGCGATTCCGGCTTGGGCTTAATTTTACTAATCGAATCTTTTAACCTATTTAGATATTCTGAGTCTGAGATTTTTATCACGGCGTCATCGTAAAAATCTCCTGGTAATCTTAGTGTTCTACCGAAAGTAAGTTCTGCTGCGCTTATCCCGGTGTCACTTCTTGGTGCCGCTCTTAAACCTAGCAGAGCTGCGGGTAACTCGTCTACCCATGAAGTACCAACCGTAAGACGTGCCATTAAAGCTACCTTAAGTGTCCTATGCCACCTCTCTACCATACCGTTACTTTCTGGGTGGTAGGGCGTGGTGCGTATTTTTTCTATACCTAAATATTTCATAAGCTGCGTAAACAAATTACTTTCAAAAGATCTTCCCTGGTCCGTTGTTACCTTCGAAATTGTTCCGTAACGGGATATCCAACCTGTAAAAACTACTTCTGCTACCGTCTCTGCTGTCATGTCGCGTGTTGGAAATGCTTCCATCCAGCCTGTGAAACGATCTATCATGGTTACACAATATCTGTAACCATCCGAAGTAATGGGTAAGGGTCCTACTATATCTATATGTAGATGCTGAAATCGATCAACTCTCGGAAACTTATTTATCTCAGATTCCGTATGTCGATGAACTTTGACGCGTTGACACTGGGTACAAGATTTCGCCCATGTACTCACGTCCTTATTCATATTAGGCCAAAAGAATTTTTGCGACATTAATTTCCTACTAGCTCGAATTCCGGGATGACTTAAATTATGCACCGAATCGAAAGCTATACGTCGAAATTCTTTAGGTAAATATGGTCTCAATCTACTTTCCGATATTTCGCAATAAATAGGTTTATTACACAATGGTAAATGCATTTGCTTAAACTGCAACTTACTGTTGTGTGAGTTTTGCAGCGCTTGCGATAAGTACTCGTCGCCTAGTTGCTGGGTGGCCAATTCTTCGTAATTTACCGAAGTAGGACATGCTATTGTTGCGATTCGCGATAACGTATCCGCTACAACATTGTCTTCCCCACCTACGTGTCTAATATCGGTGGTAAACTCGCTAATGAAAGCTAACTGCCTAACTCGCCTAGGGCTGTCAACATTACTGTTACTCTTAGTAAACGCGTACACTAAGGGTTTATGGTCGGTAAAAATAGTCAAAGGACGGCCTTCATATAAATTCCTGAAATGCCTCATTGCCATAAAAATAGCCAATAGCTCCCTATCATATGTACTATATTTCCTCTGAGCGTCAGTCAATTTCTTAGAAAAATAGCCTAACGGTTGCCATGCGTTGTCTACCTTTTGCTGCAATACGGCTCCCACGCATGTGTTAGAAGCGTCTGTCATCAGAGATAAAGGTACATCACGTAACGGATGAGATAATGTAACTGCGCTTTGTAAGCTGACCTTACATTTCTCGAAAGCTTCGATGGCTTTTTCTGTCCATTGGATTGTAGTCTTGTCCTTTTTCTTAGAATTATGTAAATATGTATTTAACTCACCTTGGTATTCTATCGCCTTGGGGATGTGCGACCTGTAGAAATTCAGCATGCCTAGGAATCTCCTGAGCTGCTCCACCGTTTCCGGTCGGGGAAAATTGATAATAGCCTCAACTTTCTCGCCCAATGGTCGAATACCCTGCGTGGATACTTCGTAACCTAAAAATTCTAAATTATCCAAACCAAACTTACATTTAGCTACATTAATAGTAATTCCGTACTCATTGAGTCTTGAGAAAACCGTCTTCAAATGCTCTTTATGCTGTTCGATATCCGAGCTCGCGATAATTACGTCATCTATGAAATTATACAAAAAATCTAAACCAGTTAATACCGTTGTATCCATAAATCTTTGGAATGTCTGAGCTGCGTTTCGTAAACCAAAGGTCATACGCGGGAACTCAAACAGACCAAATGGAGTTATGATGGCAGTTTTCTCAATATCTTCTGGGGCCACCGGTATAAAATGATAAGCTCTATTTAAATCTAACCTCGAAAATATATTTTTATTCGCGAGTAAATACGTAAAATCTTTTAAAGGCGGTATAGGATAGCGGTCAGGCTTGGTTATTGCATTGAGACGCCTATAGTCCCCACACGGTCTGAGATCGCCATTCTTTTTCGGCACAACATGAAGTGGACTAGACCAAGCGCTCTTTGAAGGTCTGCAAATACCAAGTTCGGTCATTACCCTAAACTCTTCCTTCACCTTCGCATATCTATCCGGAGGTAAGGGCCTTGCCTTGGCGAATACCGGGGGTCCCGAAGTCTCTATATGATGGAATACGGAATGCTTCGGCAATTCCTTATACGACACAGGTTTAGTAATCTCTGGAAATTCGTGTAAGAGTTCATGCCAAGGGTCACTAACGTTAACAGACTTAACAGTAAAAATATCACTATTACAACTAATTGACGTAATAACGTTCAAATTGGTCATCTGGTCTATCAACTTTCGCGCACTTAAATCGACAATAAGTCCGTGGTATTTTAAAAAGTCTGCACCCAATATCGGCTGTTTGACGTCCGCTATAATAAATGTCCATCTATAGGGTCGTCTTAACTTAAAATCTAATGTTAGGGTGACCAATCCATATGTCCTTATCTCGGTCCCATTTGCCGCATATAGTTTATAATCACTTACGGATGATCTATACTTAGAACTAACCACACTCACTGGCACTACATTCTGGGATACATTCTGGTATCCGTGACGACACCGTCACGGCTGCCAAACCGTCTTGCCTTTCCGCAGCTGAACTCCGTAATTCCGCAGCCGTCGCTGAATTTTTATTCTCCGCTGGGCTGGGCTGGGCCGGGGGCTGCTGTAGTCCGTACATCCTTGCACTATTTCACACACGACTAACGCGGGTCACTTTAGGACCGTCGCGGGGTCACCACTTTAGGAGATGGGGATGTGGGTACCAGAAGGTGCTACTAGTATCTCCTAATTAAGGGTTGTGTAATTAATAATTCCCAGATAGTTCACTGATATTTATTCCGCGTGTATATAGTACAGGATACCGAGAGACACTCTGTGAGACTGAACAACTTAGTTACTAGTTACAGACTGCATACGCGATGTCCGACTGCTGACTAGGCGTCAGGAGTCATGTTACACAATGCATGTGTCCCTACAAGTTTCTCAAGCCTTTCTCATTCGCGGCGCAGTCAAAGTTTTAATTGTTCTGCCATTCCATGAGGGATAAGAGCCCGTGGGATATTATGAGGAGGTGCTTGATAAATCATTTCTGCATTTTTTGTGTACCTATAATTGAAAACTAGATTCGTTGGCTAGATTACAGTTAGTAAATAGTGAGATTTTTAAAATGAAGAAAAGAATAATGTAAACGGTCAATGAAATTAATTTTATTAATCGTTTAGTGAAATATTAAAGCTGAAATTAATTGTTCCTTGATAAATGTAAGTGGGAACGTTTTGGTTAATATTTAAATTATGCTTTTTATTAGATTAACACGGAACAAAATACTATACTAAAACAATAGGTACAAATTGTGTGTTTGCTTCCTTCGAACCATTAATTCGGTATGGTAATATTAATTAGTTTGCCATCATATTTTGATTTTGCCAAGTACTCCAGCAGTATTGCCCACCGGCTCTCGAACCAAGGCGGCGGGCCGGTAAAGTTTATAGTCATGAATTTATTTCCCTACGCCCATACTACTAATTTTACAAGCTATGAAAATTAGTTAGCATTCTGAACAAACATCTTTATGCCGAAGGAAAGTGTTATTTTATGCTTCCAAGTTTGACTCGCCAATTAAATCAATTGTGAAATCATTTTCATAATATCCGATCCGATATTGTCATGATACGATAACGAAGAGTTGTCAAATCGGAGATTCATCTAAGCTCTATTTCTTGAATTGGTAAATTCACTCCTAAATCCGAAGTTTGGACGATGAAAACTTTATATGATAATTTAATACACTATTCCGTTTTTCTCTAGTTTTTAAGCTATTGCATAGCTTCTATCGCAGGCCTTGAGTGTGGAGACCGAATCCAGAAATTCCGTAACGGAAAAAACCTAACACTTTGGTTGCTATGACTATATTGACTAACCTAACCTAACACTTGGTAGGCGAAATATTTTTATGAAAATAGTCTTTTTATTTTCAACAACTTGAAGTCAACAACACAAGTAGTCATAGCAAGTTGATAAAAAATGCTATGCAATAGCTTTACCGCGGCAGTCTCCGAGTGCCACATGTCTTTTTTTTTATCTTATATATTTGGGACTTTTGTCCGACACGGACACGCCAGCCCCATCGTAACCTAAATTATATAATAATATATCATCTCTTGGAGTGAAAACGCTTCTGGGTGCGCTCCATATTAGGCTGACACATTTTAAGAGCCAGTTTTATTATAATCGTAGTTAAGCGTTGGTCTATGGTTCATATTTTAAAAATAGCTCTAGAACAAAGAACTCATTATGTTGGTTTTAAGCCGTCCTGGGGTAACCTTGCTGCTCCTGAATGAATAGAGCATAAAATAGAAGTACTTATACGTCTTGTATTCAAGCACTGGTCTACGTAAACAACCAGATTAAAGTCAATGCATTTGTCTACTCCTACTAATGCAGTTCTAAAACATTTCTTCTAACCCGATTTTTAACAGTTTTTCAGAAGTACCTTTTTCCTTTAAGCACCATTTTTAAATGAGACATATTTGAAAATGGTGTGGTAACATGTACGTATGAGGCAAGGGTTGGGGTAAGCTCGTCGCTCCTGCATGAATAGAGTATTTAGAAGTTTTGTTGCAGTAAAGCGCTGATCAATAAATTTAGAAAAAAATAACCTAGATCGAATTCAATGGGCCTACTAACAACCAAGCAGCCGTGGAAACATTTATCTTATCCTAATTGTAAACGTTTTTCATTGGTACCTTTGTCGTTTTAGCTTATTTCTAAATGAGTCTCATTTAAAAATGGTGCTAAAATGAACGAGGTAATTATGTAGGTGTGAGGCGCGGGTTGGGGTAAGCTCGCCACTCCTGCATGAATAGAGCATTTAGAAGTTTACCGAGCGCCTATTAGCGCGTGTGTTTAACACAATCTCATTAAAATGTAAGCGTAAACAGTTTAATGGGCTTGTTGGGAGATGCTCTGAGACTGTTATGGACTATTTAAGTGCCTTTTGTTAGTACAGCACAAAATAATATGGCGTTTTGGACTGCCGTGAATGCTTGGTATTCTTTCACTGTTTATAAACAAGCTTGAGAATTGTTAACATCATAATATAATATTTTAAGGATGCCAAGGTACGTGACATTCAACTGTCATTTTGAACTGTTCTGGTACTGTTTAAGCGATAGGTCATAAGCCCCCAGTCCAAAGAGTATAATATATGCCCCAGTCCGTGAGCCGGCTTATTTAGTAGATTATTATTATTGTTTTATTTAAAATCAAGTACATTTAGAAATTCATGAAATTTTGAATCTTATATGACTTACGATTTTACTCATCTGAGTTATAGCATATTGCAATGCATATGGTTGTCTGTCTTCCTAAAGTTTGTAGGTTTAGAAAATATACCTTAAAATAAATTCTCACCTTAAAAGGCACCTGGTTATTGAATATTGAAATTTCATTAGAGACACTTTCATTATGAATTCAGCTCTCAGCTCGAAGGCTTTTAAGTTACCGATTTAGGTAACATAATTATCGAATAATTGCAGCTTACGCGACTAAGCGCATTTTAATTAGGTTATTACAAGGTTATACTATTTATGTAGCAAAGTTGTTACATGCATACATTATAAATTATCTCAGTTAGTTACCATAACACACCTGTTTCTCAGTCATTAACTTTAATAGTTATTTGTTATACCAGAGTGAAAAGTTGTTTTCTAACCGCGTGCTAAATTTTGTTGACTGAGCAAGCGAAGGATTCTAAAATATCACGAGCGCAGCTAGTGGTTCAAAAATTAGAATCCTGAGCGTCAGCGAGGGAATCAAAAGAGCACGAGGTGAAAAATCTTTTCATTCGAGTGCAACACGTAACTTTTCATCCCACCTCAGCGAGGAAATGACATGACGTGAAAGAAAATGGTCAAAGCAAATTAAAAAAGTGCACCAAGAAGGTTACGAGTGTGAGGTTTTAACAAATTAAAAACGGTTGTATGGAAATTCGGCACCAAGTAAATAGGTTTTAATGATGTTTTGAATTCACAAACTTTATAGACGAGTGATATTAATTACTAACGTGCAC
Source organism: Erebia epiphron (assembly GCA_963932025.1). Lineage (NCBI taxonomy): Eukaryota > Metazoa > Arthropoda > Insecta > Lepidoptera > Nymphalidae > Erebia > Erebia epiphron. Next base: position 3,005,815 of record OZ009946.1, read on the forward strand.
ACGATGTTCTAAATTCAATTTACTTTATCTTCAAGAGGATAATAACGGCTTTTGCATTCAGATATCGAAGATTAAAAATACTCTTTCCGAGATGGTGGGATGAAATAGTATATTACATCGCGAGACCGGGAAGTACGCGTTTTCTGGTCGAGTGTTAGTTAGACTATACGGCTATATACGAGACCAGAAATGCTCTCCCGGTCGGGGTGTGTATAGTGCTTTTCTAAAAAATGAAACAAGTGACTTTTGTTTGAATTTCGGCGGAAGCAAATTATTTTTAGCTAATTCGGCCTCCGCTCTCAGAAAAGGAGGCGTACAATCTAAATCCATAATCTCCTTACTCGAACTCATGTTTTCGTCACTTAAATAATAAATTATAACGACTAGGTATGTAGTTAATTCCCGCCTTTCAATATTATAAAGAAAATAAATAAATAATAAACTTTTAATTATTTTTTTGCGCTGTGCGTGCTGAACGCGTAATACGGTACCTAGAGTTCCAAATTTAAACTATTTAGGCCAAAGAACTTTATAACAAGTTACAAGATATTCAGGAAGAAAGCTTCCAAATTCAAACTTATGATATGTAATGAAAATACATACATTCTTTACTGGCCTAGGCCGGGACGTTTAACTTTCGAACTCATTTACAGGGTATGAAATGTGCACATTTCATATCTTTTTTTAGAAAAAGTTATTTTATGTAATAAGTTATCTAGCTAAAAAATGTCTAGCTATGTTAGCAAAGAATTGTGCTCATTGCGGTTTTATAGCTAAAGAGCTATGAAATCGCAATAAAATTTTACCTTTATGTGCAGATAATATAATTGTTATTATCTGTGGGTTTTTAATAACTTCGTTTCAAAAAGTATTATTTTAAAAAGTCAGTGTTATGTGACGTACCCTGACGATCCTAAAATAAGGATTATATTTCTAAAACAAGAGCATCAACAATATTAAAATAATACTGATTTTAGTGATGTCAGTAAACCCCCAGAGGCGTAATCTGCCATCGCAGCGAATTAAGTAGGTAAGGATATTTCTGTACGTCCTGTACGAGGTAAGTATATCTTGTGCTTCAGCAATGCTGGGGGAAAATGAAACATGGAGGGCAGTGGTCTCCTTCTGTGACTTTGTTATGTCCAAGAATGAGGCCGCTGAGCGAGACGGAGACCGAACCGATTCCGCTCGGAGACGGAGGCATCAGGGTGGCACTGGCCAACGCCCTGGTCCGACAGTCCAATAGTCCCGGGTGAAGGGGCGGCTGGAATTGGGGCTCCGGCCCCTCTTTTTCCATCTTTGTCACAAACACGCAACCCTAGGAAGACGACAGCTTGCTGTGGCACAAGCTGCCGTGCATAATCGAAAAGGAGATTATATCGCGGACGAGCCCAATGGGTGTCGCGCGCAAGAGAAGCTCCGGCGCATGTTCTTCAGAGTTCCCGGAGCGTTTCATTAGACGCAGAGGGCGGCCACCGAGGGGGTTTTAGTGGGTAGAAATCCCACATAACCTGATCTCCTCCCCCGGAGATTGGGTATCTCAAGGAGATTTCCCCCTCGTAACCAAAAAAAAAGGTACCTATATCTTGTGCTCATGTCATGTCATTATTTACAAGCAGCACTAAAATGTATACATCGCATCGTAAAGTTCCGCTCTTGTTCCTTTTAAAAGGCCATCTCTCATTAATACCGCCATAAAATGTAACAATTCTGCGCCAAAAGAGATTGCTGAGACATAACAGAGGCTGTTATCTGAACGAGCCATCACTCGGATGGGAAACTGTTACAGTTACTTTATGTTATGTTTAATGGTTCTTTGAAGCGCTGTTTCTTTGGCCCCGAAGACCTATACTAATATTATTATAAATATATAATACTAGATGATGCCCGCGACTTCGCCCGCGTGGATTAAGGTTTTTAAAATCCCGCGGGAACTCTAATTTTTCGGGATAAAAAGACGACCTCCGTGGCGCAGTGTTGAGCGCTGTTGTCATAACGTGCGCAGGTCCCGGGATTTATAATTTCAGAATTTTCCCTGGACTGGCCTGGTGGGAGGCTTCGGCCGTGGCTAGTTACCGACAAAGACGTGCCGCCAAGCGATTTAGTGTTACAGTACGTATGGTATGGGTTTAATTGACTGCCATTCCCCTAACAGGTTAGCCCGCTACCATCTTAGACTGCATCATCACTTACCATCAGGTGAGATCGCGCAGTCAAGGGCTAACTTGTAGTGGATAAAAAAAACCTACCACTATTCCGAATTACATCCAAATCGGTTGAACAGATGGTCCGTGAAAGCGTAGCAGACAGACTGTCAGACAGACAGAAAGACAGACAGACAGACACATTTTCGCATTTATAATATTAGTATGGATTAAGCAAAGGCGCAGCGTAATTTGGCATGATCTAATAGACCCGGAGCAAACTGAAAACCAGCGCTGAGCTTTTTTATCAATGCTCAGTTATGCTTAGTTTGCAACCATGCAATTTTTGGCATGGGTATTGGGTATGTTTGAGGACCGGAGAGTGACACTTTTTATTCCAGAGAATCAAAGAGTTCCCGCCGAAACCAAAGACCTCAATCCTCGTGGACGAAGTTGCGGGTATCACCTAGTGGAGCACATAAAATAGGAAGACATAAGCACAAAAATAAAACTAAACAATTACCCATACCATCAAGTCCCTTACGACCAGACGGGAATTACGAAATGCTGAGTTATGGCGCGCTTCAAACAATCATTAAACGTAACATAACGTTACATGATGTGTCTCATCCCACTGTCACATAATATCACAGCATTAGTATAATGTAACAAGCAACAAAATATTCATCTTTATAGTAAGAGGGGATATGTCACCGTAAGATTGTAAAAACCGTTAGATTATAATCTAACTCGCGAAATTGTAAACTGTCAAATGATTAAAATATAACGGATTATTTTTCGGTAGATTGTAATCTGTTAGGTTTATTAACCCGATAGAACCTAAGTGCCCCGCCTGGGGCCGGGCACTACTTGATTATTTATGTCCCTATGATAACCCTAACCTAACCTACAAGAAAGAGACAAGAAAACTTAAATACAATGAATATATCAAAAATTGACATTTAAAACATTGAACGGTTCACAATCTTTCGACTGTTTACAATCTATCGAAAAAAAAAGCGTTAGATTACAATCTTACGGTGACAGATACACAAAATCGACTTACTAGAAACAGGCTAAACTAGTAATGCCGCTATGTCCTCTAGCCCCACTCGGTGCACGGAGCGGCGCGGCACGTAGTGCAAATATTATTTCTATGAGTTTGTATGGGGCTGGCGTTGCGCAGTGCATCTGCTAGCCGCATCGCTTAAGTGGGCCTACGCCATACAAACCCATATTAAGAATATTTGCCGCTACGTGCATCGCCGTGCATCTGTAGTGAGGCTAAACCTTGATGCTCCATTCAAACCGGCGAGCACTATTGTGTCGGCCGCTTCGCCACTTCGTGTGGCAGTTTTAAATTTAACTGCCACATACGTCACAATTGGAAAATTTAAAGCGCGTGTGCCATAGAGAATGCAATCCATAGACATTTAAACCTCATCCGTAACTTTTTGGTGCACCCACCTACTTAATGGGTGGTTTTTAGCTCAGTATCAGAATCAGAATCAGAATCAGAAATTATTTATTGCATTATACACATAATGTTACAAAGGTGGTATTAATAGATAAAAAGACAAAATGTAACAAAAAATTGGTGAACAATTATGAAAATTACTGAAATATCCACAATACTTACCGTACCATATCATAATCATAATCATAATCATAATCAATTATTTTATTCAAAGTAGGTACCATAGTACTCTTTTTGAAGGTAATTTATCAAACATTAAATTCATTAGAATTATTTTAAAATAATAATAACAAAATCAAAATAAAATAGCAAAGATAAAAATAAATAATAACTAATAATCTATTGGAATGTCCACGCGTCTTTGTCTGATAAGTAGTCGTCAAGACTATAATAGCCTTTTTTACATAGGCTTTCTTTGACGTATTGTTTACATCATTCCTCTGGTAAACTTTGGTAAACATATCAACTGAACCAATAAAATATAGAAATTGAATATTAATATTATCCAGGAATTAATTGAAAAATGGGTCAAGTTAAATATATCTGTAAATTAAAAGCCAGCTCACCTACTGATTCAGTACCATCATTATAATATTTTCAACTTATTAACGGCTTATTATTGTGCACGAGGTTCCTCTCAGAGTAAGAACTTATGAAGGGTTTGGCGACAGTCCGACATTCTGGCCAAACACGAATTTCCAGACTTAACAAACCTTTGAGAACATTATGGAAAACTCTTAGGCATGCAGGACTCCTCAAGATATGTTTTCATTCACCACTAAAGAAGGTAAAGGTGATATTTAATTACTTAAATCGCACAAAACTCAATAAATAAGTCTGAATTCTCATTCGCTTTTGCATGTCGTTGCTATCCTTGTAGGTGCTAGTTCTTATGGTGCAATTCCATCAGTGATGCGGCACTAATGCGGCGCAGTTTTTTACTCGATATTAAAATATTATGCACCAAATTTGTATCCATTTCCCCCTCTATAAGTTGCTCTCTCAATGGTCTAAGCAAGTGCTGGTGCAATTCTGTCGCACTGGCAAGATACCGCGGTATTTATTGGCACGCGGCATTGTGCGGGGTGAAATAAAACGGTCTGCGGAGAAATCCACTGCCGCGTCACGGCAATCGCGGGATTTATGCCGTGTATTCAATTTGTGCGAGAGCTTTAAGTCCCTAACGGAATTATATTCAAATTTCAATTTCTAAACAAATGATTTTTGTTTTCCTCTATACCACTAATAAATCTCTTAAGACTAGCTGATGCCCGCGATTTCGTCGAAGTGGCTTAAGTTTTTTATACGACTGCCTGAAAAAAGGAGTATATTGTTTTTTTCAGGGTTAATGTATGTATGTATGTATGTATGTATGTATGTATGTATGTATGTATGTATGTATGTATGTATGTATGTATGTATGTATGTATGTATGTATGTATGTGAGTTTGTATATTCCACCATAACTTCTATACGTCTGAGCCGATTATGATAAATGAGGTATCGTTAGAATCCCTAGCTTATTCCGGGTGACATAGGCTAGTAAAATTTAAAAAAAAATTATGGGGTGACCATGGTCCCGCATCAAAGACTAAAGTTGAAAAAAAAATATTCGAAAATAAGATAACTATATAATCATCATCTAAAAAATGATGAGTAGATTCCAAAAATATATAACAATATAGTTCAATATCCCGAGTGACACGGGCTATAAATTTTTGAAAAATTCAATACGGGCTACGGCAGTCGAATTTTTTTATATTAATAATTTTAATTATATTCACTTGTTTAATCCTTTTTTTTTAAAGAATAAAATTTTTAGAGAAGGAATAAAACGGTCCGCGGAGAAATCCACCGTCGCATCACGGCAAACGCGGGATTTATGCCGTGTATTTTATTTGTGTGAGAGCTATGGGTCCCTAACGGAATTATATTCAAATTTCAATTTCTAAACAAATGATTTTTGTTTTCCTCTATACCACTAATAAATCACTACGACTAGCTGATGCCTGCGACTTCATCCACGTGGTTTAAGTTTTTTAAAACCCACGAGAACTCCTTTTTTTTGAAGAATAAAATTGGTAGGGAAGAAATAAATCGGTCCGTGGAGAAATCCAGTGCCGCGTCACGGAAAATGCGGGATTTATACTGTGTATTCAATTTTGTGTGAGAGCTATCGGTCCCTGACGGTGGTACATTATGCGATCTAGAGGTATTGAATGGTAACGTTTGTTTTTAATTTGTTGTCTATAATGATAGATAGATAGAACTCTTTATTGCACACACGTAAAACAAAACCAATAAATAAAAAGATTAAAAGATAAAACAGAAAGGTTTTTGATAGATATCATCCATACTAAAATTATAAATGCGAAAGTGTGTCTGTCTGTCCTTTTGCTACGCTTTAAGTCCCCATCTTTTCAACCGATTTTAATGAAATTCGGTAAAGAGGTATGTTACGTCCCCGGAAAAGACAAATTGCTATATTTTATCTCGGAAAGACAAATTGCTATATTTAAATTACACGTTCACATGGGAATTTCAAGATCCTCAACCCACGCGGCCGCAGTGGTGGAGTAGTTATTTTACAAAAAAAAAATTGCTATTGGCAAGTTGATTCACTGTAAATAACGTAGTCCTCTTATTATGTTATCATCCTCAAACGCCACCATATTTGAAAGAGTGATTCACTTTTCTTGGCAGCAAAGACATTCAATTTTATTTGCGGTCAAGGGACGACAACAAGTTAGAAATACCATTGAGTCGGACTGAGGTGTATGCACATTCCTTTACGGTAAAGACAGTCAAGTTATGGAATGCGCTACCAGGGCCCGTATTCTCTAACTCAGTGACTATCAAAAATGAAAGCCACTGACATGTATGTAATATCCATTGAAGGTTTACCATGAAATGTTACTTTTTATTTCATAGTAAACCTTCAATGGATATTACATATATGTCAGTTGCTTTCATTTTTGATAGTCACTGAGTTAGAGAATACGGGCCCAGGTCATATTAGACAGTCAAAATCTTTGAGTATTTTTAAGAATCGTTTGAAAGAATTTTATCTTACTAATATGCTATAAATTATTTATGTATTTGTTTACTTTTGTTAAGCAGGTCCGAAATATTTATATATGTATTATGATTAAATGTATTAGTATTTTATTATTTATATGTTTTAGTATTTTATCTGTGTAATTGTTTATGTATTATTAGAATGTATAGTTTATGTAGTATATTATAAATATGCATTAATGTTGTTGCACTATCCTGCTTCATTACATTAGCTTCTTTAATTAAAGGTTGTCTGGAGGAGATCACTTTTAGTGATAAGGCCGCCTTTGCGCACTTGTTATTTCTTTTTGATTATTAACTTTATTGTTTCTTTTTATTGTTTTGTGTGGCAATAAAGCGTTTATCTATCTATCTATCTATCTATGTTTTTATTAAAAAAAAAATATTTTTAGAAAAACAGGTAGATACCTACCTACTAGCAAGAGTTTGGCGGCGTTTCACCTCCATGCCTCGGAGAACACTTAGAGCCGTCGATCCTGCAATTTAGAAACAGCGACTACCATGTGACATATCCACACTTTTATATAATCCTGCACACCCTAGCGCGACAAGACAACTTCGACCCACTTTGACGCGGACTGTTCGCGCAGTAGGCAATTGTGTAAACCTGCCTCAATCATTGTTACAGTATCAATTGTTGTGATTGGCTGAATTTATGGTATTTTTGCTGTGTGAAGAGTGTTAACCAATTGCGATCGTTTTATTGTAGCTGTCATTTTTAACCGGTCGCCTTGCAGTAGTTTTGTCCTGTCCGATCTCTAGTGCGTTTTAGCTCTTAAGCCCGGTTTGATATGTGCCGACAAGTCTAAACCACTAGCGGTAAGTGATCCGTCAAAACCGGACCGGTTTCGAACAAAACGGTTTTCAACGCTGTCGTACAGTCAATTAGTTTTGAACTAATCTCCCTAAACGAAGTTTCAAATACTTTATTAATGGTATTTTTGTCAACCGATTTACGACTTAGGCCGAAAACATACTACGGGCAACTATATTAGTCCGAATGACAAAAAGTCCACACACGCACTCCACTCACAGTGGAGTGGAGTTGCACACACTAACGTTCCCCACCGATGCGGACGTTTTGCGCAGTCGTTTTGTCCTGTTAGTCCCTAGTGTGTTTTAGCTCTTAAGCCCGGTTTGATATGGGTCGACAAGTCTAAACCACTAGCGGTAAGTGATCCGTCAATACCGGACCGGTGTCGAACAAAACGGTTTTCAACGCTGTCGTACAGTCAATTAGTTTTGAACTAATCTCCCTAAACGAAGTTTCAAATACTTTATTAATGGTATTTTTGTCAACCGATTTACGACTTAGGCCGAAAACATACTACGGGCAACTATATTAGTCCGAATGACATAAAGTCCACACACGCACTCCACTCACAGTGGAGTGGAGTTGCACACACTAACGTTCCCCACCGATGCGGACGTTTTGCGCAGTCGTTTTGTCCTGTTAGTCCCTAGTGTGTTTTAGCTCTTAAGCCCGGTTTGATATGGGTCGACAAGTCTAAACCACTAGCGGTAAATGATCCGTCAATACCGGACCGGTGTCGAACAAAACGGTTTTCAACGCTGTCGTACAATCAATTAGTTTTGAGCTAATATCTCTAAACGAAGGGTCAAATACTTTATTAATGGTATTTTCGACAACCGATTTACGGATTAGCAAGGGTAAGTGAAGTTAATGAAATGAAATTAAATGATTTATTTCACTTAGGACAACTTGTGCTAGTAATGAAATGTCATGGCTCTACCACCGGTTGAAAAACTAATTCTACTGAGAAGAACCGGCGAGAAACTCAGGAGTTGCCCTTTTTAAAAAGAAAAAATAATGTTACAAGATGTAGCTACTACAGAGTTCATGTAACAAGTACCTATTAAAAGCAACAAGAATTACACTGACTTGTGGGCTGCCGAATGCGAAACCAATTTCTTCTATGTAACTTTGTCAATGAGAAATTCATACTAATCCATACCTAGTATAAATGCGAAAATGTGTCTGTCTGTCTGCTACGCTTTCACGGCCCATTTTTTCAACCGATTTTGATGAAAATTGGAACAGGGATAGGTTGTATCCTGGGGAAGGACATAGGCTACTTTTTATTCCGGAAAATTAAAGAGTCCCCGCGGGAATCAAAAATACTTAATCCACGCGGACGAAGTCGCGGGCATCATCTAGCTAATCAATAGTTCAATAGTCTCGGCTTCTATACTATTGTTGATAATGCAGTCTAAGGTGGTATCGGGCTAAGTCTAACTTTATAGTGGTTACTAGCTGATGCCCGCGACTTCGTCCGCGTGTAATAAGTTTTTTAAATTCCCTCGGGAACTCCTGAATTTTCCGGGATGAATAGTAGCCTATGTCACTCTCCAGGTCTTCAACTATACCCATGCAAAAAATCACGTCGATCCGTTGCTCCGTTGCAGCGTGATTGAAGGACAAACCAACAAACCAACAAACCAATAAACCAACAAACCAACAAACAAACACACTTTCGCATATAGTATGATTTTCCCATAAAAAATAAAAAATAGCCCTTGACTGTGATCTGGTTGATAGTGGAAGTTAAGTCAAGAAGAAAATATGAAAGACAACCAGTCATCACATTAGACGGTACGGAAAATTGGATTTTCAAGTACCCTTTTATGATTGAGCTCTATAAGAGTGTGTAATATGCAATTTACCTTAAAATGAACCCTAAAACCAGTTTTAAGGTTCTCGCTTGACTCTTACCAAACCGCTAAATACTACGAGATTTGAGTTTGACAATGATGATGCAAAATGAGGTTTAAAAATAGCTATTTATGCAACTGTATCGTAATGACTAATTACGTACAGTTGCATACAAGATTTTATCTACGACAAGGACGTCTTTATAATTTTTTACTTTATAAATTAATAAAAACCAAAAGTGCCAGAACCCAGAGCCGCTAAGCTATAGGTATCCTATTTATGAAGATAACCATATCGATACAGCTACGACTCATAACGATACAGCTCCCATACAACGAACTGTATCGTTATGAGAAGCAAACACGAAAGAGGGTTCAATTCGATATAGTTGTCAAATTCGAAATTGGAACTTTTCGATGCTGGAGTAGATAAAACAACTTATAATACCAACTTTATACATACCTACCCCATTACTTTGCATGAAATGATAATTTCAAACTAAAAAAAGCAGATAAGAAACTCTAGATACAAAGGTCAGAAAAAGACATTTAATTTAAGTTTGACAACAATGAGGCATAAATGTATTATACCTAGGTATAGGTAGTCCGTCAAACTTATCTGATCCAGTGTCATGGTCGCTAGTTTATATGAAAAATAAAATAAAAACAAAATCTATACATGGCATAAAAATTAGTTCCTATTTTGGGAACCGGGTCAGACAAGTTTGTGGGGCTGTTTATGGTTTGGAAATACAAAGTTATTTGATGTCAAAAGATTAAAGCTCTTCATGTAGGAAACGCTCAAACCTCTAAATATCCGTTTCGACCCAGCTCGCAGGCTTACTAGCAGTCCACGGTACGTAATCAGCAATAAAATTCCCCCAAAACTCCTTTTTAACTGCAGCGAGGTTTACCTGCGGGTCGGTAAATACGTGCCACACTCGCTTACACTGCAGTGAATCCCATTTACCGGAAATAAAAGAAAATCCCTATAATGCTCGCTCGATTTAATTTAATTCGAGTGTGTCCTGTGATTATTTTGTTGTTGAATTCTGATTCTGAAAACAAATGAATTTCCTTTAAATAAACGACGTTTTACGTGGCATATAAGGCTTATCTTCTAGGTAAGCGGGTTCCAACCAGATACCTCATCATTGCTTTGCACTAAGCATGAGTGCCGTCAAGCGCATGCCTATTTCGCAATTAAAAAAATACCACTGTACTAACTATACTTTTATTGTAAATGCGATAGTTTGGATTTATGGATGGATGGATGTTTGTTACTCAATCACGCCCGAACGGCTGAACGGATCTGGATGAAATTTGGCACAGAGATAGATTATAATCTCGAATAGCATAGTGTCTATTGTCAGCTTTGCTTTTAAATTTAAATTGAATTTTTAGAAAACATTGTGATTGTGTATTTGTTTAGTGATGAAAGTTTAATTAGGCTGATATTTGACTCATTCGATGTATTTCACTCGGTTCGTTCTTTGGCGGGGATACGCCATATTGGAATAATTTGCATAAATACGAATATTTTGACGTTTGAAAGTTAGTCTCCTACCGGCAGACTCAGCGATTATTGAATACTTTTGTGTTTAGATCGCAATTTGATTTAGAGCTTAGCAGTAGCAACTGCAGCCTGATCAAATGATTAATTTATTGTTGTTGTGATGCTTTGGCCAAGTTTTATACTTAACTGTTTACATTAAATCTCTCGTGAAACCGCTACACTTTGTGACCATTCGCTCGTGGAAGTTTTAAAGAGTGTACAAACATATTTTAAAAGTAATTTTAATTATTTGCCCACTTCTGGAATTATGCTTACACTATATAGTCATGGGCTTTTTATGCCGAAAAAATTAAACAGCTCCCGCGGAAGAAGTCGACGGCATCAGCTACTTATTTATATCAGAGAAAAAGTATCGAATAACCAAAATCGCCAACTTTTTGTACGAAGTCAAAAAGGCATTGTAATAGATTTGTGCAAAAAAAACATTATTTCCTTATGAGAGAACAATTGAAATGAACTCACTAAGGTCTGTCCTAAGATAAAATCGAGTGTTAAAAACATAAGTTTTGATAGTACAGAAACTTGAAGAACTTTATACCACTTGAGGTATAAAAGCGTCTGACGTTCCATCACAAAAGAAACACTTATTTCCTTTGATGTCGCTGAAAATTGTTATAGTCGAGCATGTAAAAGAAATAAAGTAGTGGGGACAAGTATCGGGTCACGCTTGAACAAATTGATGTCCGTAACATCGGCCATTAGAGACGTTGTTCGCTCCAATGGGCACATCACGCGAGGAAACCTGCCCCCCGATTGCGTAACGAAATCGTAATCGTAATCGTTTGTCAAATCGTTTGCCTTGTGATGCCTGCACGTCAAAAAGCATGTATGAACCCCCAAAACAGATCGAGTAATACGTTTTAAGCTGTCAAAATATTACCATTTGCTTAGACAATAGGCATGATGACAGTAATCTATATAGATAAAATTCAAAGTCCTGACTGACTGACTGACTTATATATAAACGTACAGCCTAAACCGCTAGGGTTAGAGACTTGAAATTTTGACAGTAGCTTCCTTTTGTGACGTAGGTGCTCACTAAGGAAGGATTTTTCAAAATTCCACCCCTAAGGGGGTGAAATAGGGGTTGAAAGTTTGTATGAAAGTCCGTCATTTCTCAAGTTACATCCATGAAACTTAGTATATGAGTTATCGGTAAAAAATAAAGAAATACGTGTTTCACAGTTTTTCAAAATTCTACCCCCGAATGGGTAAAATTGGGGATGAAAGTTTATATGAAAGTCTTTCATTTGAATGGAATCAGGCGTTACTTTGCGGAAGTTCATGATTTAGCAAGAAAAGAATACAATTATTTTGCTATAATCCGCCAACAGAAAAAAATTCTGTATGGTCAAGCATGCAGTTACAAGAGAAGCACCGTTTACCTTCCCAACCAAGCAAGAAAGCTAAGTTCCCAAGCAAGCAATGCCACCACCACTCACATGCACCACCACACAAGACTTTTATACTATTCTCGACGCACGTTTCGCCCCAACACCGGAGCATCTTCAGGAGATGTCGACCTTACAATGCAAGATTGTCTAGTGACGTTCGTGTCAAATGCGCGGTGTTATATACCGTGTTTTAAACCCCCACCACTATTGCCCCGCCCATTACCCCCGGGAAACCTACCCCCTCCAAAAAATCGAAGCAGTGGTGAATTTGAAACATTAACTTGTTCATTAAGTAATTTAAATTGATTATTATTATTATGTTTTATTATTTCTAATTGTTCCAAAATGCTCAGTCGAATACCTTTATCGCAAGTGTGTAAGATTTCATATGAATGGTTGGAAGATAATTTGTGCCCACTATCTAGAAGATGTTTAGCAAAATGTGACTTTTGGGGTTGGTTGTTCCTAACCGCGGCCATATGTTCTTTGTAGCGTGTATCAAATTTACGACCTGTTTGACCAATATATGTGGCATTGCATTCTGAACATTCGAGTTTATAAATGCCCGATTTTTGTTTGTTGTTTAATTTATCTTTACCGTTACAAATATTTTTAAGTGTATTATTGGTCCTAAATGCAACATGTATATCATGTGCTTTAAGTGTCTTAGCAATACGCTCCGAAGCTGGCCCGAAATAAGTTAGACTGGATTTGTATTTATTTATTTTATCAGGTGATGATGAATATAGGTCCTTTTTGATCTGCATCAAATGTTGTTTTTTTATTATATTATCAACAATATTAGTGTTGTACCCATTTGCCTGTGCCATATGGTAAATAACTTTTAATTCTTTTAAATAGTTTTCTTTAGTGAGTGGAATAGACAGCAACCTATGCACATAGCTGTGGAACGCTGCGAGTTTATGCTGCCAAGGATGGCAGGATGAAGCGGGTATGGTTGTGTCTGTATATGTGGGTTTTCGTAAAATTCCAAACTGATGTTTAGCATTAGCACGAGTTATAGTTAGATCAAGGAAGTTTATAGAGTTATCTTGTTCTAATTCTGATTTGAATTGAATTTTAGGGTGTATTTTGTTTAGATTTTTGATAAATATGTCAAGTTATCTGTCTGTCCCAGTCCAACATATAATTATATCATCTACATATCTGTAGTAATACAGAATATTATTATTTTTGACAATATGTTTGTTTTCAAAATCATCCATGAATATATCAGCCATTAGAGGACTTAGAGGTGAGCCCATAGCTAAACCGTCTTTTTGCTGATAAAATTGATCATTGAATTTGAAATAGTTTTGTTTCATGCAAATTTTGGTTAATTCTATTACCTCTGTTATTTCGTTAGCGTTTATATGATTATTTTTTTTTTAATAAATTGGTTAAGATGTTTAGGGTTTCGTTAACTGGGACATTGGTGAACAGGCTGTCCACATGTAGTGATATTAATTTACAATGGTCCGGTAATGTCAAGTCTTTAATATTATTGACCAGTTGGATACTATTTTTTAGGGAATAGGACGGATCGAAGGATGTTTTTGATTTTATAACATTGTTCAGTTCTTTTGCTAGCTCATATGCTGGTGCTCCAATATATGAGACTACCGGACGGATAGGAATATTATCTTTGTGGATTTTTGGTAAGCCGTATAATGTGGGAGCATTAGTGTTCATTTGAATGACTTTTTGTTTTGATGTATTTTTTGGAAAAATGTATTTTGATTTATTAACGATTAGTCTAACTTCTGCTGCGTATTTATTAGTTGGGTCAGAGGATAACTTAGAGAATTCTTCTCCAGAGATAACCTCTTTGACTTTATTTTGGTAGTCGGTCCGCTTTAGGATAACGATTGCATTACCTTTATCGGCTTTTGAAAGAATAAGGTCATTATCTTTTATCGTATTTTGCAAAGATCTGTAAATTATGTTGTTGTTATTGTTTACATTGTTGTTATTGTTTATGTTGTTGTTATTGTTTATGTGGATATTATTATTTATCTGGTTGTTATTGTTTATGTTGTTATTATTAGTGTTGTTTTTGTTATGTTGTTTACTTTTTAATTTGGAATTTTGAAGTGCAACATTTGTTTTGATTTCATGAGCGACAATATTTTTGACAATATTATCTTTTTTGTTAAGGACCACGGCTAATTCAGATTCTACTGCTAGTGTTTCTACTAAGTTCTGTGTATTATTATTACGGATATTGTATTTCAAACCGTTCTCTAAAAGGCGCATTTCATTATTAGGAATTATAATATCAGTCAGATTTTTAACTCGGGGATGAAATGGGTACAACACTAATATTGTTGATAATATAATAAAAAACAACGTTTGATGCAGATCAAAAAGGACCTATATTCATCATCACCTGATAAAATAAATAAATACAAATCCAGTCTAACTTATTTCGGGCCAGCTTCGGAGCGTATTGCTAAGACACTTAAAGCACATGATATACATGTTGCATTTAGGTCCAATAATACACTTAAAAATATTTGTAACGGTAAAGATAAATTAAACAACAAACAAAAATCGGGCATTTATAAACTCGAATGTTCAGAATGCAATGCCACATATATTGGTCAAACAGGTCGTAAATTTGATACACGCTACAAAGAACATATGGCCGCGGTTAGGAACAACCAACCCCAAAAGTCACATTTTGCTAAACATCTTCTAGATAGTGGGCACAAATTATCTTCCAACCATTCATATGAAATCTTACACACTTGCGATAAAGGTATTCGACTGAGCATGTTGGAGCAATTAGAAATAATAAAACATAATAATAATAATCAATTTAAATTACTTAATGAACAAGTTAATGTTTCAAATTCACCACTGCTTCGATTGTTTGGAGGGGGTAGGTTTCCGGGGGGTAATGGGCGGGGCAATAGTGGTGGGGGTTTAAAACACGGTATATAACACCGCGCGTTTGACACGAACGTCACTAGACAATCTTGCATTGTAAGGTCGACATCTCCTGAAGATGCTCCGGTTTCGGGGCGAAACGTGCGTCGAGAATAGTATAAAAGTCTTGTGTGGTGGTGCATGTGAGTGGTGGTGGCATTGCTTGCTTGGGAACTTAGCTTTCTTGCTTGGTTGGGAAGGTAAACGGTGCTTCTCTTGTAACTGCATGCTTGACCATACAGAATTTTTTCTGTTGGCGGATTATAGCAAAATAATTGTATTCTTTTCTTGCTAAATCATGAACTTCCGCAAAGTAACGCCTGATTCCATTCAATATAATTAGTGTTGTTTTTGTTATGTTGTTTACTTTTTAATTTGGAATTTTGAAGTGCAACATTTGTTTTGATTTCATGAGCGACAATATTTTTGACAATATTATCTTTTAGAGGGACAGACAGACAACTTGACATATTTATCAAAAATCTAAACAAAATACACCCTAAAATTCAATTCAAATCAGAATTAGAACAAGATAACTCTATAAACTTCCTTGATCTAACTATAACTCGTGCTAATGCTAAACATCAGTTTGGAATTTTACGAAAACCCACATATACAGACACAACCATACCCGCTTCATCCTGCCATCCTTGGCAGCATAAACTCGCAGCGTTCCACAGCTATGTGCATAGGTTGCTGTCTATTCCACTCACTAAAGAAAACTATTTAAAAGAATTAAAAGTTATTTACCATATGGCACAGGCAAATGGGTACAACACTAATATTGTTGATAATATAATAAAAAAACAACATTTGATGCAGATCAAAAAGGACCTATATTCATCATCACCTGATAAAATAAATAAATACAAATCCAGTCTAACTTATTTCGGGCCAGCTTCGGAGCGTATTGCTAATACACTTAAAGCACATGATATACATGTTGCATTTAGGACCAATAATACACTTAAAAATATTTGTAACGGTAAAGATAAATTAAACAACAAACAAAAATCGGGCATTTATAAACTCGAATGTTCAGAATGCAATGCCACATATATTGGTCAAACAGGTCGTAAATTTGATACACGCTACAAAGAACATATGGCCGCGGTTAGGAACAACCAACCCCAAAAGTCACATTTTGCTAAACATCTTCTAGATAGTGGGCACAAATTATCTTCCAACCATTCATATGAAATCTTACACACTTGCGATAAAGGTATTCGACTGAGCATTTTGGAACAATTAGAAATAATAAAACATAATAATAATAATCAATTTAAATTACTTAATGAACAAGTTAATGTTTCAAATTCACCACTGCTTCGATTTTTTGGAGGGGGTAGGTTTCCCGGGGGTAATGGGCGGGGCAATAGTGGTGGGGGTTTAAAACACGGTATATAACACCGCGCATTTGACACGAACGTCACTAGACAATCTTGCATTGTAAGGTCGACATCTCCTGAAGATGCTCCGGTGTCGGGGCGAAACGTGCGTCGAGAATAGTATAAAAGTCTTGTGTGGTGGTGCATGTGAGTGGTGGTGGCATTGCTTGCTTGGGAACTTAGCTTTCTTGCTTGGTTGGGAAGGTAAACGGTGCTTCTCTTGTAACTGCATGCTTGACCATACAGAATTTTTTTCTGTTGGCGGATTATAGCAAAATAATTGTATTCTTTTCTTGCTAAAGTCTTTCATTTCTCAAGATATTTCTCACGTTGTATCAACGAAACTTGGTATTTTGACTTTAGGTAGGTAATAAATAAAGAAGTACGTATGGCACAGTTTTTCAAAATTCCACCCCTAAAGGGGTAAAATAGGTGTTGAAATTTTTTATGAAAGCTATAGCCATGAAACTTGGTTTATGAGCTGCGAGTTGAAAATTAAGAATTACGTATTGAACAGTTTTTGAAAATTCAACCCCCAAAGGGGTGAAATGGGGGATGAAAGTTGGTATCAAAGGCCTTCATTTTTCAAGGTATTTTACAAGTTATATCAACGAAACTTGATATTTTGGCTAACGGTAAAAAATCAAGAAGTACGTGTGTCACAGTTTTTCAAAATTCTACCCCCGAAGGGGTAAAATAGGGGTTGGAAGTTTGTATGAAAGTCCTTCACTTTTCAAGTTATAGCCAAGAAACTTGGTATGTGAGCTACCGGTTAAAAATAAAGCAGTAAGTGTTTCACAATTTTTCAAAATTCCACTCCCAAAGGGATAAAATAGGGGTTGAAAGTTTGTATAAACGTTCTTCATTTCTCAAGTTATGGCCATGAAACTTGGTATATGAGCTGCGGGTTGAAAATGACGAAATATGTGTTGCCCAGTTTTTGAAAATTCAACCTAGAAAGGGGTGAAATGGGTGATGAAAGTTGGTATCAAAGGCCTTCATTTCTCAAGGTATTTTACAAGTTATATCAACGAAACTTGGTATTTTTACTAACGGTTAAAAATAAAGAGTTACGTGTTTCACAGTTTTTCAAAATTCAACCAGTGGTAAAATAAGGGTTGAAATTTTTTATGAAAACTATAGGCATGAAACTTGATATATAAGCTGCGAGTTGAAAATAAAGAAATACGTATTTAACCGTTTTTGAAAATTCAACCCCCAAAGGGGTGAAATGGGGGATGAAAGTTGGTATCAAAGGCCTTCATTTTTCAAGGTATTTTACAAGTTATATCAACGAAACTTGATATTTTGGCTAACGGTAAAAAATCAAGAAGTACGTGTGTCACAGTTTTTCAAAATTCTACCCCCGAAGGGGTAAAATAGGGGTTGGAAGTTTGTATGAAAGTCCTTCATTTTTCAAGTTATAGCCAAGAAACTTGGTATGTGAGCTACCGGTTAAAAATAAAGCAGTAAGTGTTTCACAATTTTTCAAAATTCCACTCCCAAAGGGATAAAATAGGGGTTGAAAGTTTGTATAAACGTTCTTCATTTCTCAAGTTATGGCCATGAAACTTGGTATATGAGCTGCGGGTTGAAAATTACGAAATACGTGTTGCCCAGTTTTTGAAAATTCAACCTAGAAAGGGGTGAAATGGGTGATGAAAGTTGGTATCGAAGGCCTTCATTTCTCAAGGTATTTTACAAGTTATATCAACGAAACTTGGTATTTTTACTAACGGTTAAAAATAAAGAGTTACGTGTTTCACAGTTTTTCAAAATTCAACCAGTGGTAAAATAAGGGTTGAAATTTTTTATGAAAACTATAGGCATGAAACTTGATATATAAGCTGCGAGTTGAAAATAAAGAAATACGTATTTAACCGTTTTTGAAAATTCAACCCCCAAAGGGGTGAAATGGGGGATGAAAGTTGGTATCAAAGGCCTTCATTTTTCAAGGTATTTTACAAGTTATACCAACGAAACTTGATATTTTGGCTAACGGTAAAAAATCAAGAAGTACGTGTGTCACAGTTTTTCAAAATTCTACCCCCGAAGGGGTAAAATAGGGGTTGGAAGTTTGTATGAAAGTCCTTCATTTTTCAAGTTATAGCCAAGAAACTTGGTATGTGAGCTACCGGTTAAAAATAAAGCAGTAAGTGTTTCACAATTTTTCAAAATTCCACTCCCAAAGGGATAAAATAGGGGTTGAAAGTTTGTATAAACGTTCTTCATTTCTCAAGTTATGGCCATGAAACTTGGTATATGAGCTGCGGGTTGAAAATTACGAAATACGTGTTGCCCAGTTTTTGAAAATTCAACCTAGAAAGGGGTGAAATGGGTGATGAAAGTTGGTATCGAAGGCCTTCATTTCTCAAGGTATTTTACAAGTTATATCAACGAAACTTGGTATTTTTACTAACGGTTAAAAATAAAGAGTTACGTGTTTCACAGTTTTTCAAAATTCAACCAGTGGTAAAATAAGGGTTGAAATTTTTTATGAAAAGTATAGCCATGAAACTTGATAAATGAGCTGCGAGTTGAAAATAAAGAAATACGTATTTAACCGTTTTTGAAAATTCAACCCCCAAAGGGGTGAAATGGGGGATGAAAGTTGGTATCAAAGGCCTTCATTTCTCAAGGTATTTTACAAGTTAAATCAACGAAACTTGATATTTTGGCTAAAGGTAAAAAATGAAGAGTTACGTTTGTCACAGTATTTCAAAATTCTACCCCCGAAGGGGTAAAATAGGGGTTGGAAGTTTGTATGAAAGTTCTTCATTTTTCAAGTTATAGCCAAGAAACTTGGTATGTAAGCTACTGGTTAAAAATAAGGAAGTACTTGTGTCATAGTTTTTCAAAATTCCACCCCCAAAGGGATAAAATAGGCGTTGAAACTTTATATGAAAGTTCTTCATTTCTCAAGTTATGGCCATGAAACTTGGTATATGAGCTGCGGGTTAAAAATGACGAAATACCTGTTTTACAGTTTTTGAAAATTCGACCCCCAAAGGGGTGAAATATGGGATGAAAGTTGGTATAAAAGGCCTTCATTTCTCAAGATATTTTAGAAGTTATTTCAACGAAACTTTGTATTTTGGCTTTCGGTAAAAAATAAAGAAGTATGCATGTCACAGTTTTTCAAATTTCACCCCTGAAGGGGTAAAATAGGGGTTGGAAGTTTTTATGAAAGTCCTTCATTTCTCAAGTTATACCCAAGAAACTTGGTATGTGAGCTACTGGTTAAAAATATAGAAATACGTGTTTCACAGTTTTTCAAAATTCTACCCCCAAAGGGATAAAATAGGGAGTTGGTCCTTCAATCACGCCGCAACAGAGCAACGGGTAGTTCGCACGGGTAGTCGAAGACCTGGAGAGTGATATAGACAGAATAGATAGAAATTTTGACAGTAGGTTCCTTTTGTGACGTAGGCGCTCAATAGGGAAGGATTTTTCAAAATTCCACCCCTAAGGGGGTGAAATGGGGGGTGAAACTTTGTATGAAAGTCCGTCATTTCACAAGTTATATCCATGAAACTTGGCATACGAGCTACTGGTTGAAAAGGAAGAAATATGTGTTTCACAGTTTTAAAAAAATCTACCCCCAAAGGGGTGAAATATGGGATGAGAGTTTGCATCAAAGTCAAGAATTTTACGATTCTAGTACGATTCTGAACATCTCGCATCGCGTCGTATTACCGCCTTTGTCGTTCAATTCGGACAACGTGTTAAGTACTATTAGCTAAGTATAATGTAATGGAATAAAAAAACTTGAGAGGTGTCAAGGGACACCCGGTGGAACGAAGTTCCTTTCGATTAATTTGTGAAGGAATTGTAACAGAGAAACACGCGCACGCCGCACGGCCGTCTAGCCCCCTTTCGCAACGTGCGATAAGGAACTCCGTTCCAATAATATCTGGTCGTGTGGCTGTAGGCATCAAACAACCAATCAACGCCTGATATGGTATGTTCTTCATTTCTTCTTCTGTCTAAACTATCTCCAATTTTAAACCTGTTTCCATCGGCGTTGAAACCGGCTTACATTCGCGTCGCATAAAGCAACACAAGTAGTCATAGCAACCAAAATCATATTTTCATAAAAAGTGTCGTTACATCTTTTCGTCTTAATTTTTTCCCCTTTCGCAACACGCGATAAGGAACTCCATTCCAAAAATGGGTATTGACTGAGTAGCACATGTAGACTAAGTAGATAATTTTGCCTATAGATATTTTTTCACCCTCAAATCGATGATCCCATATCAGTTAAGAGTCCGCACACGTCTCATTATAATTCAGCGCAGGCACGCATTTGTGCGAACGCTCCATTTCCTTCACCTGAATATGATAATTTCTGCTAAAACGTATTCACGGGGTACGCTTCACACGTGAAAAATGACTTTACTGACGATAAAAACGTCAATGAGTTGGTCATAAAATAATTCCAAGGGCGATACAAAATGGTTCATTATCCATACTAATGATGAAACTTTGTACAGGATTAGATTGTATCCCGGGGAAGGACATAGGCTACTTGTTATTATTCCGGGAAATTAAAGTTCCCGGGAATCAAAAAACCTTTATCCACGCGGATGAAGACGCGGGCATTATCTAGTAATATAATAAACTCGATAGTATATCTGCCTTACTGCCTGTCTGTACAGACAGACAGCTGCTACGCATTCACGTCCCATTTTTTTAACCGATTTGGCGAATTTTTGTTCAGAGATAGGTAACATAGCTGGCATAACATACATGAAAGAACATATGGCTACTTATTGTCCTGGAGTTCTTAATCCACGCAGACAGAAATCGCAGACATCACCTATGCTAGCACATCCCTACAATTTTAGTCAAAGTCAAAATATATTTATTAAAAATTGGTATCTACACAGTACCTACACTTTATGAACGTCAAGGATATGAAGTATAAGACGCGATGGTGATAATTAAAGACGGTATCTTAAAACTAAAGCTACGAGGGTTCCAAATCCACCCTGAGGGCTTACTACCATCGTATTAAAGCAGTATTATTTTAATCCTATTGACGCTCTTGCTTCAGAATTATAATCCTTATTTTAGAGACGTCTAGGTTCGTTATATAAAACGTCAATTTCAAAATAATACTGCTTTAAGCGATGGTAGTAAGCCCACTGGTGTTTATGATCCTAAGATAATAAAAAATACGATAGTAAAAACCTAGTTAAGGTTACGTACACAAATAGACAATGCAAAACTAAAACCGAAATGTGTACAAAGCACAGATCCCTGCCAATTTAGCAAGAGTAAACAGCTGCCATTTGTGAGCCGTCAGTCGGAGCCGTCCTAATTATCACTAACAAGCAGAGCATTGAGCAAGCTCAGCGTGAATATCACTCAACGTCAAAGCGTTGCTTGGAGCGCGGGTCATGAGCGTGGTTGCACTATTGACTATTTTATTCACACGCCATTTTTTTGCAAAATATCTTGAGTGATGTTGAAAATTACCATCTCTCTCTTTGTGTCGTATTCCTCATAGTTGAGGGTCATCTTATTCTATTAATACATTGCTTGTATCAGGGTCAGACACAGTGGCAGGGGTTTTCTTGGGATAATAACTCGGTGGATTCCCACGTCCTTCCACCACGACTTGACTGAGAGTACTATTTCAACTCTTCGGTTACTAACGTTTATTATTTATCAGTTATTGATAACCGGGATCGAATGATTAACTTGCCCTCCGAGACACGGAGAAAACGAAAAGTACAAATTCGGGCTTCCAAATTCCGAAACAAGAAACCTCAATCCATGCGGACGAAGTTGCGGGCATCAGCTAGTCCTCAGTATAATGCAATGATGAGGTCTAGGTTTGAGCGCGCTTGCCTTGAAGATGCCTATTCACCATTCATTTCTATCACGATGACCAAAACGACGGTTGGGAAGGCATTATAAATATAATTACACTTTATATTGTTAGAAAAGAAAAGGAGGCGTTTTAAACTCATAAAATGTTTACTGAAAAAATTGTCTTTCAAAAGATATCACATTTATTTGAGCATTTATTATTCAGCTGTGGAGTTTGACAGCTCCAAAAGCGGGATGTAAGTAATAAAATCAAATCTCGCACGTGTCATAAAGTCTACCTATTTGTGTCTTGTAACGAGTTTTAGTACGTCTCGAATCTCGTGTTTGAATAATATGTTAAGTTTAATCAGATTGTTAACTTTGTATTGCCGTGACACAATAAAGTTAGCACTTAACTTCATCGCTGATTATAATACAAATCCATTCCACGCATGAGGTCGTTGTCTACTTTTTGGGGAATATAAACAAAAGTATTTTATATTACTTGCAACTCACACAACGTTATGTAATGTCCCCCCGAATTTCGGGCACGGCGGTCAATCTCCTGAGAGATTAGCCATTTGCGCGTGAGATATTATTGTGCACAATTGCGTACGCAAACATAGTTGCTCTCTATTCCTTTACTCCCATAGCCCGATGGGACTGATAGTCCGACACGATCGGAAAGAGATCAGGCGCAGGACCGACGGCTAATCCAAGCTCCAAGCTTATGCCCTCCAAGACCTGGGGGTGAATCACCGCCAACTTTCTAACTCCGAGCTTGTAATTTTTGAGAATTTCAAAAACTAGAGAAGCACATGGGCTACTTTTTAATCTTCGCAGATTAAGGAGTTCCCGAAGGAATTAAAAACTTTAACCCACGCGGATGAAGTCGCGGGCTTCAGCCCGTATAAAGTACTTACTACTACTACTTCGCACCCCTGTGGCCGGTACCCGTCGAGTGTGGCACTACAAGTCAGCGGACTGGGATGGACTACGTGAGTTTTATGCCTCGTATCCCTGGGCGCAGCTTTGCTTTTCGGATGACGACTCTAACACCTGTGCTGAAGCCGTGGCCGACGTTATACTCCAGGGTATGGAATGTTACATTCCCAACTCATTAATACCCATTGGAGAACGTGCTAAGAAGTGGTTCAATGGGATGTGCAATAAGGCTAATCGCCAAAAGCATAGTTCCTACCAATCTTGGTCTTCAGCACAAAGTAATAAAGATCCTAACGCAGTTAATCTGAAGAAAAGCTATAATGCTGCCTCCAGATCATATAAAAATGCCATCGCCAGGGCAAAGTTCCTGCACATTGACAGAATTGGGCACAGACTTGCCGCATTGCCTTCTGGCACCCGTGCATTCTGGTCCCTTGCCAAAGCCATACAGGGCAACTTCTGCCGCTCAACCTTTCCACCTCTACGAAAACCGGACGATACGCTAGCCCACACCGCCAAGGAGAAAGCAGATATCTTAGGCTCTCTCTTCGCTGGTAACTCGACACTTGATGATGGAGGGAGAACACCACCATCCATCCCGCGGTGTCAAAGTTCGCTCAGTGACATTCGCTTCACTCAGAGCGCTGTGCGTAAAACGCTCCTTTCTCTCGACGTCAACAAGGCGAGCGGGCCTGACGGTATCCCTGCCGTAGTGCTTAAAATGTGTGCTCCCGAGTTGACTCCGGTATTAACGCGTCTGTTTCGGCGGTCTTACTCCTCCGGCACTGTTCCGTCTTCATGGAAGACTGCCTTAGTCCACCCTATTCCAAAGAAGGGTGATCATTCAGACCCATCGAACTACAGGCCTATCGCGATAACCTCCCTGCTCTCTAAGGTTATGGAGCATATAATTAACACCCAAATGCTTCAGTACCTGGAAGAGCACCAGCTGATTAGTGATCGTCAGTATGGCTTTCGCCACGGTCGATCAGCTGGTGATCTCCTAGCTTACCTTACTCACCGCTGGGCGGAGGCAATCGAAAGCAAGGGAGAAGCTTTGGCAGTCAGCCTGGATATTGCAAAGGCCTTCGACCGGGTTTGGCATAAGGCACTTCTGTCCAAATTGCCTTCCTACGGACTTCCCGAGAATCTGTGCGATTGGATCGCCAGTTTTTTGAACGGGCGCAGCATCAAAGTCGTAGTTGACGGTTTTTGCTCTGAATTGAAGCCCATCAATGCTGGCGTTCCGCAAGGATCTGTGCTTTCACCCAAGCTGTTCATACTGCATATTAATGACATGTTACAAAATAACAATGTTCATTGCTACGCGGACGACAGTACGGGCGATGCCTTATATAAAGGTCGTGCTCAGCTTTCTCGCGCTCAGCTGGAGGAGTGTAGAAATACGCTTGTGTCGAACATAGAGTCTTGTCTCGACCAAGTATCACAGTGGGGCTCACAAAATATTGTGCACTTCAACCCCACCAAGACACAAGTATGCGCGTTTTCGGCAAAAAAGACCCCCTTTAACACCTCTATACTCTTCCAGAACACTCCCCTGACCCCATCTAACAGCATTGGGATCCTCGGTGTTAGTATATCGAACGAAGTCCAGTTCCGCGAACATCTGGAAGGTAAAGCCAAACTAGCCTCCAAAAAACTCGGGGTGCTCAACAGAGCAAAAAGATACTTTGCGCCTAAGCATAGGCTTCTGCTGTATAAAGCGCAAGTTCGGCCCCACATGGAGTACTGCTCTCACCTCTGGGCCGGAGCACCCCAGTACCAGCTCCTTCCATTTGACCGGATTCAAAGGCGGGCAGTTCGAATCGTAGATAATCCCAATATTACTTGCATGCTGGAGTCCCTAGAGCACCGAAGAGACATTAGTTCTCTTTGTGTGTTGTATCGTCTCTACAATGGGGAGTGTTCTGAGGAGTTATTCAATCTAATACCACCTTCCGTGTTCTCCAGTCGTACCCTACGTCGCAGAAACAAATTCCATCCTCACCACCTGGATGCCTGGCCCTCTTCCACCACCCGTTATTCCAGGTCATTTCTGCCACGTACCCGCAAATTGTGGAACCAGCTTCCATCGTCTGTGTTCCCTCATGATTATAATATGGGGCTCTTCAAAGGGAGGATAAACAAATTTCTCAAAAGCCAGCAACGCATTGGCGGTTCCTCTGGTGCTGCAAATGTTCATGGGCGGCGGTAATCACTTACCATCAGGTGACCCGCCTGCTCGTTTGCTAGCTATACATATAAAAAAAAAAAACTTAGGAAGTAGGTAATACGTGATAGCAAATTGATTTCGTTTTCACACACAAAATTGTGTAAGCAAAATAAATAAAACAAAAATATATTTTCACTATTGTAAATATAAAAAATATAATACAAGGTGGAAAATACACAACTGTAAAATAATGGAATACGGCTAGATGAAGGCGAGAGGCGTCGAATAAAAATTTTATCTCAAAAAGCCTGCCTGAAAGTTCTCAACTGTCTTCAGGTGGGGATGAAGGGAGCTCGATAAGGAATAGAAAAAGTAATTGGGGCTTTGAAAGAGCAGTTTGGGGGAGGGAGGATAACTTTAATTAACTATTGACGGGTCTGCTAATACGCGTCTACGTGACGTTTTTGTAGAGTTGCAATTATGTACAAAATGTTACTACAAGTATCTTAACGATTATTGTCCTTTGACTGTTAGAAAAAGTTACTAGGGAGTCGTCATGTCCATGGAAATTTGCAGCACCAGAGGAAGCGCCAACGCGTTGCCACTTTTTGAGAAATTTGTTTATTCGCTAGACAAGAACCATCAAATAATGCTATCAAAATATAGTGCTCCATTTAATGGGATTAAATTATGTTCTTTACTTCAATGCAATCTGTGGGAAAAAATGAATAGAATAGAATAGAATAGAATTTATTTTATTAGTTGACCCAACACATAGTAAACATAGATCATACACAGATAGTACTTAAAATCTAACATAAAATACTTAATAACATCTAAAATGTGTCGTGCCAACGAAAATGAGAAATATATGAATGAATAAGTCCCTAATTTATAAGAATATCTAGTCCCTTTTCATTTAAAAGACAAGTAAATTAAGTTTAAGTTTAGGGCATGGCTAGACAGAGCATTCCTTTTCTATTAAATCTTCAAATGAATTTATTACAAGATATTCCAATTTTATCATGATAGGTAAACTGTGGTGATTAATATTCCAAGTCTGTAGATAGGTACGCATAAATTGAGTGTACGCTCCATTGCTTTCACCTGAATATGTTAATTTGTGCTGTTAATACGCTTTTACGTGACGGAAAAATGAAATGGAAATAATATGCGACGTAATATTGTAAAAATGAAATGGAATTAATTATATGCGATTTCATAAGCATTGGATACAAATACTAATTATTATGATAGCTATTATTTATTACTACCTATATTCTAACAAGTCGTAAGCTACCGATAGTCTTTTAAGCTGGTCTTAGGTTACTCGTAGGCCGTGGCGTGCACAGTATTCAGAGCCATGGTAGGGGTTTATAGTTAGGATGGGTTAAATACCTATATTCAGGAGGGCATAATGAAAAATAAGCATTGAGCTTTTTTGACTAGGGTAAGCAATACTTTTATGCCTCTATGTCCTGCACGTCACTGCTTGTAGGCTACGCTGTGCTACAGCTCGTAGCACAGCGTAGCTTGTCCTACGTGTATAATAGTATACAATTATATTTATACAGGTGTTGTTCAACGCCCATACAAATGACTTCATTGTTGAGAGATATTATAGGAAAATAGGGAACCTCGGAAGCTGCATATTAATTTTACATTAGAGTGACAGAATTTTAAATTGAAATTTGTGCCAGTTTTCTCCGTCACGTCACTGTCACCTCGCAGCGTTGCTCAGTCTAGACGTCTCCGTCGAACGGCTGTTAGGAAAGAACGTATATCTCCATAGATTGTTCTAACGTTGTATTATTTTGACTTGAAACTGCATCACTTTACAGGAGCGGAAGTTATGCTGCATAGTTTGAATCTTTAACACAATATTGTAAAGCCCTGGAATTTGTGTTAACAAGCTTCCCTGACACAAGTAGCAAGTTCTGGCAAGTCGGGCAAACTTGATAAGTAATGCTAAGCGAACTGGTCTGGCCGGGACTGACCATTTATTGTATGTTACGGCTTTGGCAGAACTTTTATTGGTCAATAGCTCACTGGAATTTATAAAGAACTAGATGATGCCCGCGACTTCGTCTGCGTGGATTAAGGACTTTTATTTCCCACGGGAACTCTTTAATTTTCCGGGATAAAAAGTATCTGGGATTCCCTGGGATACAAACTATCCCTATACCAAATTTTATCAAAATCGGTTGAACAGATGGGCCGTGAAAGCAGACAGACAGATAGACAGAAATACTTGCATTTTTAATATTAGTATAAATAAAAATATAAATTAGTATAAATATAAATATAAAAGTTTAAATTAGTATAAAGTATAATATTAGTATGGAAGTATGGATCATCATCATGACTATGATAATATACCTAAGCCGCGCAGCAGCAGTCGGCTTATTACTATGGGGGACATATGAATAGATAGGTACCTAGGTAAGATCCCGTGGCACACCTAGTGCCAAAAATCAAAACCACGTTAGATTTTGAGCATTGATTTTGAGGTGAATGTCTGTTAATCATTCTAATATTAAAAATGCGAGGGTATGATTGTTTGTTAGTTTGTCCTTCAATCGTGCTGCAATAACACTCTTTCTTTCTTTCTTGTGACAAAGGCTACTTTTTATACCAGAAAATTAAGAATTTTGTGCGGGAACTATAAAAAATATTCCACACAGACAAAATTAGTCAGTCAACATAGTCGATTTTGATGTATGCGAAGAAGTCTTGATAAAGATTTGCATATGGAACGCCTACGTTGCGTTAAATATAAAACCAGGTCGGTGGAGGCATATAAGTTATATTAGTAAGTTTATAGAAATAAAATGTACCCAGGCCCTGGTTATAGCTAGTTATTATAGTAGGTATTTTCGACCAATTTTTGGGCTGCCATCTTTTTAGGCTAAAATTAAGGTGTTCCCGTGGTAGTCAAAAGTCTTAGTCACCATCTTTAAATAAGATTTTAATTATTTTCACCCTATTTACCTACTCTTAGCCACTGAATGAAAGAGCAAAACTTAATCTGTAGGTAGTTTAAGAAGTCGGCGTCAGTACTTATCAAAAAAACGTTGTAGGTATAGTTCGCGCGCGAGTTGAATGCAGAGCTTATGTATGTGTCACAATACATTAGCTCTGCATTCAACTCGCGCGCGGACTGTACCTATTTAGGAAAGTCTTGATAACAATATATCTATTAAGCTTCATTTTTAGGGTTCCGTAGCCAAATTTGGCAAAAACGGAACCCTTATAGATTCGTCATGTCTGTCTGTCTGTCTGTCTGTCTGTCTGTCTGTCTGTCTGTCTGTCTGTCTGTCCGTCCGTATGTCACAGCCACTTTTTTCCGAAACTATAAGAGCTATACTGTTGAAACTTGGTAAGTAGATGTATTCTGTAAACCGCATTAAGATTTTCTTACAAAAATAGAAAAAAAACAATAAATTTTGGGGTTCCCCATACTTAGAACTGAAACTCAAAAATTTTTTTTTCATCTAACCCATAGGTGTGGGGTATCTATGGATAGGTCTTCAAAAATGATATTGAGGTTTGTAATACCATTTTTTTCTAAACTGAATAGTTTGCGCGAGAGACACTTCCAAAGTGGTAAAATGTGTGTCCCCCCCCCCGTAACTTCTAAAATAAGAGAATGATAAAACTAAAAAAAATATATGTTGTACATTACCATGCAAACTACCACCGAAAATTGGTTTGAACGAGATCAAGTAAGTAGTTTTTTTTTAATACGTCATTAATCGTAAATCGCAATTTACCTTTCATTCAATCAACTCAAATATTTAAAAAAAACATTTAATTTAAAACTTATTACAGGTTTGTACGGAACCCTCGGTGCGCGAGTCCGACTCGCACTTGGCCGGTTTTTCTTTAACTAGTATTCTTTCCATACATTCACCCCGCCTTCAAAAACTACCACAAGATTTGAGTTTTTTTTTTGAAGTCGGTAAAAAGTAAACTAATTTCAACCTGAGCTGCTATCCAGATCGATCCAATTTTATCGTTGCGTTGCTGAGGCTAAAAAAATTTAAGGTTCAATTTAAAAAACGATCATAATCAAAGCCGACCCGACGGGCCGACAAGTTTGAAATAAAAAAATGCCCAAGTGGGAGTCGGTCTCGCACGCGATGGGTTCCGTACCATCGTACAAGTCGATTTAACACAGAACTTTTTAGTTTTTAAGTACTTTCTTAAAATAAACCAGAGCGGCGCTCATAAATCACGTTTTTTTTTTATGCGGGATCAAAATCCCCCCTAAATCTCAATTCGTTATTTTATTTTATTTTTGTTAAATATTTTTATGGAAATAGCAAAATTGCAATGTGTAGAAATTTCAACTGTCTACCTATTACGGTTCATGAGATACAGTCCGCTAATCAGACGCACGGTCAGACGGATGCCGGACAGATAGCGGAGGCTTATTACTAAAGGCCCCTTAGGCGTTGGCACGCTTTGAGTACGGAACTCTGAAAACCGACAAAAGATAATGTGGACGAAGCAAACAGCGCTAATTTAACTTTGTCGAGTGTCATCGCAGTGCGGAGTGTCGCGGGGCATAAAACGAATACGCAGAGAGTCCGCGGGTGCAAAATTTATTTTTATCATCATTTTAGCGACCAACATCTTACTAATAATATAAGTAGTTTTTATCTTACTAATAATGTAAGTAAGTTTGGATAGATGTATGGACTATGGATGTATGGATGGATGTATGGATGTTGGTTACTCAATCACGCCCCAACGCCTGAGCGGATCTGAGGTGCGATTATGTAAGAATTGTCGATCAAATCGTCAAAGTTCGACTTCAAAGTAAAATAAACCATAATAGCATTGAATTAGAGCTCAGTTTCGTATATACATTTTCATCCGTTTAGGTTATCGACATACCTAAACTGGCTGTAATTTGGCACAGAGATAGATTATAGTCTGGAATAGCACATAGGCTACTCCAGACTATAATCTACTTATATCTTTCTTTACTTTTTATCCCGGAAAATTAAGGAGTTCCCGCGGGAACCAAAAACCTCAAACCACGCAGACGAAGTCGCGGGCACTCGCTAGTACAAAGATATTTGTGGAAAGCGCACCTGGGATTAAATGCTTCCTTTTTTATCAACTACAAGTAACCCTTGACTACGATCTCACCTGGTGGTAAGTAATGATGATGCAGTCTAAGATAAACCTGTTAGGGGTATGCCAGTTATATTATACCCATACCCCTAGTCGGTTTCTACACGGCATCGTTCCGGAACGCTAAATCGCTTGGCGCTACGTCTTTGCCGGTAGGGTGGTAACTAGCCGCGGTTGAAGTCTTTTACCAGACCAGACCGGAGAAAATTCAGAAATTATAAATTCCCAAACTGACACTACCGGGAATCGAACCCAGGTCCTCCCACGTTAAGGCAACAGCGCTCAACACTGCGCCAGGGAGGTCGTCGTTATTATGGACTTCCGCAAAGTAACGCCTACTTCTATCCGATATCAAAAGAGCAACCGCCGAGTTTCTTGCTGGTTCTTCTCGGTAGGAATGGCATTCCGAACCAGTGGTAGATCCAGTTGAAGATTCAAAAGTACTTGTAAAAGTTTACTTAAATAAAAATCATTTGAATTTGAATATATTGGAATTTGAACTTTATTAGTTAACTAGCGATCCGCCCTGGCTTCGCACGGGTAGCAATAATAATCCTAATAGTCTATACCCAATGTAGCCAGAGGGCAGTGGCCAGTGGGCAGGTTTTATATTTTAATATCACATTGTAAGAGTACGTCCGTCCCCGTCCTCAACACACCTGCCACATTGTTTTTGTGTAACTTTACCTATTTAGTCAGCGCACGCCTCGTAAGCTCTCAGAAGAGGCGGTTTTTTCCGACTTCGTTGACATTATTGCGATTTTCGTAAGGATCTCTAATTTTTTCAAAATAAAATATATGTTACTCGCTGATAATGTAGCTTTCTAAAGGTGAAAGAATTTTTAAAATCGGTTGAGTAGTTTTTGAGTTTATCCATTACAAACAAACAAACAAATCTTTCCTCTTTATAATATTAAGTATAGATAAAGTTATTTTGACGATCGCGAGCTCTCAGTCTATACGAAAACCTAAATAAGGCTTTCGCGCGGAGTCGACAGATAAAAGTTATCTTAACAAGCGCAGTAATAACTAGATTCAGACACGAGTGGCGAAAACAGGATTAAAACACGCCGAAAAACAGCTTCATGTTATATTGTAGAATTCTTAAATGTTGCCTTTTAGGCTTAATCAATTTCGAGTTTACAAAGTAATCCATACTATTTTTTGTATTATAAATGCGAAAGTGTATCTGTCTGTCTGTCTGCTAACGCTTTCACGGCCCAATTACTCAACCGATTTTGATGAAATTTGGTACAGAGACAGGTTACATACCGGGGATGGACATAGGCTACATATATCATACTAATATTATAAATGCGCAAGTCAGTTTGTTTGTTGGTGTGTTGGTTTGATGGTTTGTCCTTCAATCACGCCGCAACGGAGCAACGGACCGACCTGATTTTTGGCATGGGTATAGTTGAGGACCTGGAGGGTGACATAGGCTACTTTTTAACCCCCGACGCAAAAAGAGAGGGGTGTTATAAGTTTAACGTGTCTGTCTGTGTATCTGTGTATCTGTGTATCTGTCTGTGGTATCGTAGCTCCCAAACGGATGAACCGATTTTCGTTTAGTATTTTTTGTGTCATAGATTTATATCCCGAGTGTTCTTAGCCATGTTTCATGAAAATCTGTCCATCCGTCTGAAGGTCATCAGCTTTTTTTCTAGTCGGGGGTTTTTTAAATTTGTAATTTATACTTGTTATCCCGGAAAATTGAGGAGTTCCCGCGGGAATAAAAAAAACTTAAAACACGCGGGCGAAGTCGCGGGCATCAGCTAGTAGGGAATAAAAAACACCAATCCACATGGACGAAGTCGCGGTCATCATTTAGTAATAGATAAGTTCCGATAATGTTTTAGCAGTTATACTTTTTCCTCAATTATCATTTATAATTTTTCATTTTTAATTTTTTATTATTTCACATATACAACTTGTGCCACTTATGAAATGTCAAGTCTCTGCCACTGGTTTGGAAAATAGTTCTACTTAGAAGAGCTGGCAAGAAACTCAGAAGTTGTTCATTTAGAAAGAAAAAAGAATTACACTACATTATGGACCTTATTACTATTGTAAGTATGTAACTATTTAATGTGATAGTAGGTAGTAACCTACTATCATATTACATAGTTACCTTGGCTATTCTGGTATCGAAATTTTGGTACCCTATAAGTCTTTTGTACGGCTTCTCTACGGTCTTCTGCCATTCGCAAAGTACGGTACGGACTGAAAAGTTTTCGCATCCACTTTATTATGTTTTATCGTCAATTTCGGTTGAGATGCTGAGCCCGAAAATTTAAAAAACAAACAAAAATACAGACACACTTTCGCGCTTATACCATTAGTATGGATATAGATTTAATTACGCCTCAATATGACGCAGTATGATTTAATATAACATTACAGTTAGGGAACTCGGCTCGAGTGACGTTAATATGACAAATACGACGCCCCACCTCCGGTTGGAACATGTTGAATATGGTAATAATTTCCCTAGCGTTTGCCTTCAGCCTATCAGTGTCACTTTAACTTTAAGACGTAATACGAATTGTTGTTATTGAAGTGAAACTTTGATAGTATAGATAGGTACTTATGATATTAACTCAGAGCTTAATTTTTCGGACGGAAGTAAAGAATTATGAATGGACAGCTAAAAGCTAACAGAAAAACAGAGAGAGATAGTCATGTACACTTTTGCTTTTATAATATCCTCAATCCACGCGAATGAAGTCGCGGGCATCAGCTGGGTACTCTTATGTCAAAGTTTAAGTTATCATAATATTACCTATTAGGCCAAAGACTGCTCAATAATATATTTCGGGGTTAAAAGTAACCAATGTCCTTCCCCAGGATTGAACCTATCTTTATATTTAATTTAATCAAAATCGGTTTGAAAAGATGAGCCTTTAAAGCGTAGCAGACATAATAATAATATTTATTGTCCTCCCAACCGAATTTCGGTCATGGCGGCCAATCTCCAGAGAGATTAGCCATCTGAGCGGGAAATATTATAGTGCACAAGTGTGTGCGCGTACACAGGTGCACTCTCTGTTCCTTTACTCTTATAGCCCGATGAGACGGAAAATCCGACATGACCGGAGAGAGATCAGGCGCGGGACTGACGGTTTTAAGTGCTCTAAGAGGCTCGGGGGTGAAATACCGCCAAGTTCCTAACTCCGGGCTAGGACTGAGAATTTCTTGTTTTAGGAAAACCCAATACTTGTTTATGGCCCGACCCGGGACTTGAACCCGGGGCCACGCCGAGTCGCAGCCGCAGTCGAAAATGCTGACCACTCGACCAACGAGGCAGTTTTTTTTTATTATGAAATAAAAATCTTTACAAATTTTGGTGGGTAGCACTGCGAAAAACCACGTAGGATTCAATTGCGTGCTCTTCCGTCAACATATTTTCAGTTTCTTAAACTACATATAGCTAGAAATTATTATAAATACATGACAAAACTAAAAACAAATCAAAACAAAACTACCTACAATTTGCTTAAGAAGTACGAAACAGTTAGCAGACATACAGACACACTTTCTCATTTATAATAATACCAGTAGATATGGATATTAGTATGGATTTGTATGAATTTTCTTGCCAACGAAACACAGTCACTGCTGTCGGAGGAACAAAACGCGACAGGGTACAACGTATTTTTCCAGGATAATTAAACCGCAACGCCGAGCAGAAACCACGGGTTCAACAAATCAATTTCGCGTCCTGCAATTACTTTGTAAAGCTGAAAAGGGCTGCGCGGAACGGTAACAAATTGAAATCCTTTTATGCCGCGCCTTCGCAGTCATGTCCGGGCTGATGGCTGGACACGAATCATGAAACAAACAATCTTATGTTCTCTTTAAACGCGTATTATAATTTATTATTAAAATAACCAAATTTATACATTAATATACAAAAAATTATATTAAACTAACTATTAAATAAATCCCTATATGCCTACTAAAAAAAAACAAACCCTAATCAAAAAGACTGGTTACCCCCAGGGCCAAAGATACCCATCAAGCTTGCAGCATTGCCACGCTGAATGGCGATGGATAACCTTTGAAACAGGTAGAAACCAGAACTTTTTAAAATTTTGTCATATCATTATAAAAATCAAGAATAAGAGCTGAAATGAAGTTAAGTAGAGTTATTATTTTTACCGCTACATAGACGCATATTAAAAATAAAATAAATACAGAATATTTAAAGAGCACAAATTCTGGCTTCGGGAAATCACTTTGTAAAGCTGAAAAGGGCAGTGTGAAACGGTTACAAATAATTGAAATCCTTTTGTGCCGCGTCTTCATAACCATTTCCGGGCTGATGGCCGTGCGGGATGTTTTTAATATAAATAAATAAAATCTTTATTTTAGATTTCAAATAACACAGAAAACAAACAAAATTACAAGATACAGAAAAAAACTTATAGACTAAACACTGATACTATAAACAATGACTATCTATTAACTTCAGTAATTAGTTTTGGATTATGTGATCCGATATCTTTGGTTGATTAATATTTAATCTACCTATTCAAGATAATCTTATTAATTGTTACAAGAGATGTTATTAATTAATATACCTACTGTTATTAGATATTATGTCACAGCCGAATTGTGGAACAGGGGACATAAACTATACGACTGCATAAAGTCGTATCGTCTTACTAATATTATAAATGCGAAAGTGTGTTTGTTTGTTGGTTTATTGGTTTATCCTTCAACCACGCCGTAACAGAGCAACAGATCGACGTGATTTTTGGTATGGGTATTGGGTATAGTTGAGGGCCTGGAGAGTGACATATAGGCTACTTTTTATCCCGGAAAATTAAGTAGTTCCCGCGGGAATCAATAAAACTCAAACCACGCGGGCGAAGTCGCGAGCATCAGCTAGTTTTAATATACAATTTTTAGACTATTTTTCGGGAACTTTTTAATTTTCTGGTAGTAAAAAAGTTGCCTATGTCCTCCCACGGGATACGTAGCCTCTGCTACACCAAATTTCATCAAAATCGGTTGAAATGATGGGCTCTTATAGCGTCGAAAGAAAGAAAAAAAGAAAGCTTTCGCATTTATAATCTTAGTATTGAAGTATGTATTGAACCTTAGTGTTATCTTAGCTTTGTGCTGTGAAGTGTGTGATGACAAGCGAGTATACGGCGGGCGGGCGGGCGGGCTTCGGTCTTGGTTGGAGCGCCTTAACAAACTGGCGCTTTCAAAGGCTATTCTCAAAACAAACTTGACCCGAGTAGATAGTGTTGACGTGAGCTGGGACCGCGTACATGCAGCGAGTTGAGTCTTTACTGTATGAGAAACTTGATAAATTATAATACTCTGTTGCATAATATTTGTAATAATAGATAGATAGATAGATACATGATTTATTGCCACACAAAACATTAAAAAGAAACAAAAAAAGTTAACAAGCAAAAAGAAAACAAGTGCGCAAAGGCGGTCTTATCACTAAAAGTGATCTCCTCCAGACAACCTTTAATTATAGAAGCAAATAATAAATATTATAAATAATAATAAAATTAATATTATAAATGCGCAAGTGTGTCTGTCCATCTGTCTGTCTGTCTGTCTGCTACGCTTTCATGGCACATCTATTCAACCGGTATTGATGAAATTTGGTACAAGGGTAGTTCGTATCCCGGGGAAAGTCATAAGCTACTGTTTATCTCGGAAAATTAAGGAGTTCCCACGGGAATTGGAAAAACTTAATCCACGCGGAAGAAGTCGCGGGCATCATTACGATCATCCTGCCAATATTATAAATTTGAGTGTTCCTTCAATCACACCGCAACGGAGCAACGGAGCGAAGTGAATTTGTATGTAGTCAAAGACGCAGATAGTCACGATTTCTCACGGAAAATCAAGCATATTCCAAATTATATCATACTAATATTATAAATGCGAAAGTGTTTGTTTGTTGGTTTGTCCTTCAATCACGCCGCAACAGAGCAACGGATCGACGTGATTTTTGGCATGGGTATAGTTGAGGACCTGGAGAGTGACATAGGCTACTCTTAATACCGGAAAATTAGGGATTTCCCGCGGGAATAAAAAAAACTTAAACCACGTGGACGAAATCGCGGGCATCAGCTACTTATCTATAAAATATTCCACGTATCGTAATCTTGGACAAGATCGATATATATATATGTAACCAAACTAGCTCTAAACCGACAGGCTTCATGTATCTCAGACAAACGACAACCGACCCGGGCTTACAGACATCTTGTTTGCTTGCAACCTCCCCCGATACCGGAGCTTAACAGCCTGATCCGAGCTTCTCTAACCTCAACATCGACACAAACTGAACATTTCAGTCGGTTTACGCTCACTCACTATTAAGGGGAGTTGCTTATTATGACTGCATCATTGGTCTAGTGGTTAAAGTGTTAGTGGTGGCATGTTCGACTGCAGCCCACGAGGTGCCGGGTTCGAGTCTCGGGTCGGGCCATAATTAAGCCATTTATAAATTACTAGCTGATGCCCGCGACGTCGTCCGCGCGGAATTCTCACGGGAACCCCTTAATTTTCCGGGATAAAAAGTAGCCTATGTCACTCTCCAGGTCCTCAACTATACCATGCCAAAAATCACGTCGATCCGTTGCCCGTTGCGGCGTGATTGAAGGACAAACCAACAAACCAACAAACCAACAAACCAACAAACCAACAAACCAACAAACCAATAAACCAACAAACAAACAAACTTTCGCATTTATAATATTAGTATGTGATATCAATTGAACTGAAATTGAGTTAAACGTGCGTTTTGCCGTTGCAAAAAACAACGAACGCTTTCAAAACAAAAAAACTCGTTTTATTAAGCTCAGAATGAAAACTGGTTTATTATCACTCTTCCTCTATTAGAGGGTGATTTTAGAGTCGTAATAAGTTGTAGAATATGCCTATGAATAGGCATGATGACTGATTTTGAAAAATGGTCAGATTATGATCGGAAGTACCTATCTACTATTTCGAGAAAATATCTTATTTCAGCAGAAAAATAAGGTTTGGTAGATAAAATTGGCATTTGAAATTTAAATTTTAAAATTCACGCCAAAACGTTCGGCGGTGTCATGGCGTCGTCTGTGACGTCACTATTGTTTTTACCAATGTACTCTGTGCAGTGTGCAGTTGTCAAAGCTCGAAAACAAACAATTGTGACGTCATTCGCTTTTTGGTGTTTTATCCAATATGGCGGATTGCTGTATTTTATAGTTTTATTTTATCAATATAAATAGCAATCTCACTCGAAATTGAAAAATAAATACGTTTTTTATAATCCATGAATCCTATTTCATTAGATAAATTCATAATTTCATTGATTCTTGGTTACTGTCATCATGCCTATTATCGCTAGTTGGATCCTAAACACACTAATATATTAGATACCAGATGATGTCCGCGGCTTCGTCCGCGTAGATTTATGTTTTTTATTTTATTCCCGCGGGAACTCTTATATAAAATAAAAAGCCTATGTCACTCTTCATACCCTCAACTATGCCTATGCCAAAAATCCGTTGCTCCGTTGCGGCGTGATTGAAAGACAAACCAACATACAAACACTTTCGCATTTATGATGTTAGTATGATGGAACAATAAATTAGATATTGTACATAGACGCGATGATTAGAGAGATCCCTATATAAGATTGGTAACCACGTATTCAATATCAATCAATTCGCAGTTACCCACATCGGCTCGAATTTCGATATTAATCAAAAACTAATCACTCATGGTTAATATTCTATCAGGCGACACTGATGAGAAACTGTATTAACACACTAGATATATTACGACGTCGTTAGCGTAGCATTGAATATGTTATTTTTGCTTTTTTATCCTTTCAATAAAATCCGCAACTCTTTATATCAAACTTAAAAACGCGCTTCTAATATTTTGAGGAAGTTTGTATGAAATACATACTTGTGACGTCATCAAAGTTCAACGCACTTTTTATAATCTGTAGTTAAAAAAACCGGCCAAGTGCGAGTCGGACTCGCGCACCGAGGGTTCCGTACAAACCTGTATATAAGTAAAAATTATAGTATTTTTATCCCACTTATTTATTTTAATTTCAAATTAATACCTTTTCACAGCTCCAAGGGACAGTAGACTTGAGTATTTGATATGAATTTCAGCTTGATACCTCCATGCGTTCCTGAGAAAAAGGGTCTTGACACACAGACGGACGGACAACGAAGTGATCCTATAAGGGTTCCGTTTTTTCCTTTTGAGTTACGGAACCCTAAAAATGGTTATCAAACTAACCGAGGTTGTAAATTTTAAGTCTTTTGGAAGACCCTTTATTTAATAATCAGTAAGAAATAATTTTTTCATCATACCTATTCGAAAAACGAATATTGGCTTCAGAGGATAGAGGGAGCAAAATGTAATTTTTAGGCCCATGGGAGTTTTCATTTCTCTGTTCTGATTGGTCCGCGTTCGTGCCACCTTGCCGATGTGCTTGCCGGCTGCCATGTAGCGATGTAGCGGAAGGCGGGCTCCAGCTCGCGCTCGCCGAACACGGTGGCGGGCAGCGGCCGCCTTGTCGTCGCCCTCGCCCGCCGCGCCGAACAGCGCGTCCAGCAGGATGCCGTGGAACGTGGTGTTCTTGAGGAACACGCGAACACGCTCATGCCGAGCGGGGTGTTGTTGGACAGGTCCAGCTTGCCGATCTCGAGGAAGCGGCCGCCCACCGCCAGGCAGCGCACCGATTGGTGCTTAAACGTATAGGTAATGTCCATAGATAGTAGGTTGCTTTGATGCATAATATACTAGGTAGGTTGATACTCCTAGCTTTTTCTCATACGTAATGATGAAAAATAGTGTGTGTCACTCGGGGCCAAATTTTTTGTTCTCGGGCGGCGTATATTGAATTCCTCGCTACGCTCAGGATTCTACTTTAGAATCCCTCGCTAAGCTCGGGATTCTACTTTAGAATCCTTCACTTCGCTCTGAATTCAAAATAGCGCCCTCGGGGAACAAAACATTTCTTTGGCCCCATATAACACAAATAACTAATTTTTGACACAGGCATCGTCCCTATTTAAAAAGAACCGACACATATTTTTTTGTACATCTACAAATTAACCCTTGACTGCGATCTCACCTGATGGTCACCTGATGGTAAGTGATGATGCAGTCTAAGACTAACCTAGTAGCAGGCTAACCTGTTAGGGCCATGGCAGTTTTATGAAACCCATACCCCTAATCTATTTCTACACGGTGTCGTACCGGTACATCGTAGTAACAGTATACCTACCAAGAATATTCAATCAATCAGACCTGTGGAAGATGCTCACATCCCGTCATTAGCTCGAAATGACGGGATGTTTTGTTAACACTCTTCGCGCCTGTTTGTTTAACACTCTTCCACTATTGGATGAAATCCATTGACACAGCAAGAATACCATAAATTCAGCCAATCGGAGGTGATTGCGATGTATCAATGATTGATGCAAAAGATACGCGGTCGCCCTGCTGATCATCAAACGGCTGAACGGATTTTCTTGAATCAGAGTTTGTATACTAATTCCGGTAGGGTGGTAACTAGCCACGGCCGAAGCCTCCCACCATGCCAGACCAGGGAAAATTCAGAAATTATAAATTCGCAAATTGACCCTGCCGTGGATCGAACCCGGGACCTCCGCACGTTAAGGCAACAGCGTTACACACTGCGCCACGGAGGTCGTCAAACTCCCTAATTTTCCAGGATATAAGTATGTCTATGCCTAAGTCACTCTCCAGGTCCTCAACTAAACCCATGCCGCCCCGTTGCGGCGTGATTGAAGGACAAACCAACAAACCAACAAACAAACACATTTTCGCATTTATAATATTATTAGTATGATGACATGATAATATTATGGATTGTATGTCACATACATTTTATCGTGCAATGACGTGAATCCTCGGTCACGAGCGCAGGGAAATCATTGTAACATTCACCGCGACTTAGCAACCTGCGGAAAATTGTTTGTCATATTAACGTCACCAGTGCAAACTTTACAAATTGTTCGTAGAATTATTATGAGCGGAAATGCCTTTCATCCAGTATCTAAGTAAATACACACATGTGAGTGATTGTAAAAGTAGTCGCTGATTTTGTGATGCAATACTCAATACTTTCAATGTATTTATTCCATGTTGTTCGCGCGATATTTAAATTTTCCCGCCAAGCAGCGCGGAAGCGGGGGTGCGGGTAATCACCGGGGCGCGGGCGGCCCGTCTCGCAATTACTACACAGTCATGTACTTACTTACTTACATTAAGTCAAGCGACTAACACCTAAAGCAAACTCGCTAAATTTTGTATATAATATTTTATTAATATTGTTAAATAATTAATTGAGTGTTTAATTAAACAGTTTTATAAAGTAAATTTGTTTCCATCAATTATCTTATGTGCGGTAATGCACATAAAGTGGCGACCGTGATCAAATAAAGTGGCGACCGTGTAAATTAAATACACCGATCAACGGGTACGAAGTCCAAGCGCCGCGGGTTCGAGAACAAAGGAATCGCGAAATACTCGCAAATATCCGACGAGGTGCCTTCTAGAACATTCCGACCAGCCCAACAGCGAAGCAAATTGGTATCAAGCCATCCATCACGGGTCAAGATCAAAGAAGACGGCAAAAATCTCACATTTTGCAGCCATCGTAGCCATTTTGAAGTCGGACATTCTACGCGCTTCAACAAGGTTTTGCCAGCAAAAAAGTGAGCCCGTTCCTTTATTATTCCCCATCATTCAATCATCCTAATTTATTTGAGTTTGCAATATTCATAATAGCTTCTTGAACGATTAATCGCGTAATCGGACTCCAGTTAATGCACTATTCATCACGTTATACCTAATGACGTGGTCGGTCTTCAGTATTAACTGCTACTTTCATTGCGCCTGAATACTATTCTCAGAAGCCTAATAGTCGCTTTAAATATAATTAATAATTCATTTTGCTAGTTGTCAAGCTTATTGTTGCACTATATTACAATATAGGACGATATTTTTGCATATATATATGCCCTTATTTACCTATACCCTATATTCTACCTATTAGCAACAAGCCTATCGGAATATAAGACGAATTGCATATATTTATGCCTAATTTAGCTATATAGCTGACTACTTATACCTAATCCTTATAATCGATCTATTTGCAACTAGCTGAAAGAATATAGGACGATATCTTGCATATATTTGTGCCTAAACCTTATATTCTTTCTAATTGTATAAAGTAAACTAATGAAAATCGAATTCACATATCTATTACTTCCTATTTATATCTTACTTCGCTTTCAAATTGCCTAAACCCTATTTTTTGCATTTAATGCGCCTACTTTGCGACTTGAAAGTCTTAGTAAACGAAACTAAGGTACCCAGTTATCAAACTTTATACTAAAAATTGCTAAACCAATTTCAATAGGCATGATGACTGATTTTGAAAAATGGTCAGATTATGTTCGGAAGTATCTACTATTTTGAAAAAATATATTATTTCAGCAGAAAAATAAGGCTTGGCGGATGAAATTGGCATTTGAAATTTAAATTTTAAAATTCACGCCAAAACGTTCGGCGGTGTCATGGCGTCGTTTGTGACGTCACTATTGTTTTTACCAATGTACTCTGTGCAGTGTGCAGTAAACAATAGTGTGATTGTCAAAGCTCGAAAACAAACAATTGTGACGTCATTCGCTTCTTGGTGTTTGATCCATTATGGCGGATTGCTGTATTTTATAGTTTTATTTTATCAAAATAAATAGCAATCTCACTCGAAATAGAAAAATAAATACCTTTTTTATAATCTATGAATCCTATTTCATTAGATAAATTCATAATTTCATTGTTTCTTGGTTACTGTCATCATGCCTATTGCACGTAAATACTTCTAATCCTTTGGTTTTTTAATAAATTGCATACCTATCATTTCACGCCGCTTACCTGCGCACGCACAATATACCATAATAGATAACGATCACTAAGTAGATTCCATTCATTCACAAGTCACTTCATTATAGCTAAAATTAATCTAATTCCCTAAAATTGCATTTTTGATACATCGTATACTTTCACTATAGCCTTCGCTTCAATACCTACTATCATTTCGCGATATACAAAGCCGTGAAACATTCTATTTCAGCTACAAGACCGGCGC
Source organism: Erebia epiphron (assembly GCA_963932025.1). Classification (NCBI taxonomy): domain Eukaryota; kingdom Metazoa; phylum Arthropoda; class Insecta; order Lepidoptera; family Nymphalidae; genus Erebia; species Erebia epiphron. Next base: position 3,048,725 of record OZ009946.1, read on the forward strand.
GCGCTCGGACCGCAGACTAGTCGTTCATCCCGGGTTTTCGCGTGGACTGCTGGGAGTGAACGAGTGACACCGGCCGCCGGTGTCCCTGCCCCGCGCGCTTCTTATCAGCTTGCCATCGGTGCATCAGCCTTGAAGCGAGGAGCGTATCGTATTCATTTTTGCATTATTTCAAACAGCTGATTGTTTGTGCCTAGCGTGCTGACCTTGACCATGGAAACTTCATTTAAATCTTTGAATCTAAAGCGCGCTTCAATTAAAGGACGTGTTACTAAGTTTAGCAATCAATTAGATGATTTGAAGGGACGCAAACTTACACAAACCGAGGTCAGCATATTGTCACAGCGATTGGCGAAAATTGAAGCATTATTCGTCGAATTCGATGGCGTGCAAAATCAAATCGAAGGATTAGACGAAAAGAATTTAAGTGTGGAATTAGATATGAGGGAATCTATAGAACAAGCCTTTCATCATTCAATAGCAACTGCTCAGGGAATTATTTCAGAACGCACCTCTAATAAAAAATCATCATTCGATCACGGGAATACAAGCTTCGCTACAGCTGACGATGATGATCACGAGGTGATCGGATTTCGTTTGCCTATTATAAAAATAAGTAATTTTGATGGTACTTACTATAAATGGCTGGAGTTTCGGGATACTTTCAGCTCATTAATTCACAATAATTCTAAAATTAAAAATATTCATAAATTTCATTACCTAAATTCTTATTTGGAAGGTGAAGCTGCCCGAGTGATCAGCAATCTACAGGTGACTGACGATAATTATCCTGAAGCGTGGAATCTTTTATGTGAGCGTTATAATAATGTTCGTCAATTGATTACTAATCATGTGAAATTGCTATTGAATGTTGAACAGGCTCGTGAGTCTGACAAGTCTTTGAGATTTATCGTAGATCATGTTACTAAAAATTTGCGTGCACTAAATACCTTAAAGCAACCAACCGAGCATTGGGATACCCTGATCATATATTTGGTCGCAGCAAAGCTAGATACTAATACTCGAGTTAAGTGGGAGGAATATATCCACGCCAATGTGAATATTTCGGAGATGCCTACTCTCGATGACTTCATGACTTTTTTAAAGGCTCGTGCCGATGTGCTTGAGTCTGTTTTTCGTAGCAAGCAAGATCAAAGCAAGAATGTCAAGTCGTCTCCGAACTACTCTCATGGCTCCAAACTGCCCCAAACATCGCAATCCACTAAATCCTTTGTTGCGGAAAAGAGCAATGATTCTAATGCCTCGACGATTTATAAGTGCTCAGTCTGTAGCAAAGATCACCGAATTTATGAGTGTCCTTTATTTAAAGCTAAATCTATTGATGAACGAGCAGCACTTGTAGCAAAATTAAGGCTTTGTACTACTTGTTTGCGCGTAAATCACAATAGTCGCGGCTGCAGAATCCCGGGATCCTGCAGGATCTGTAGGGGACGTCATAGTACACTCCTCTGTAGATCGTCTGAACCTGATACCAGTCAGGCTAAATCAGAACCAGTTGCGATGTCAGCTACCAATTCATCAGAAACTCTTTTATGTACCGCACTAGTTGACGTCATTAATCCTAAAACTAATAAAACTATAACTACAAGGGCCCTTCTAGATAGTGGAAGTCAATGTACATTCATTTCAGAAAAACTGAAAAATCAATTAAATCTAGTTTCATTGCATTCTGATACCCAGAACGTAATTGGAATAGGTAATGTGCCATTCAAGCTAAGTGCTGAACGTTGCAATATACGTATACAGTCTAAATTAAGTTCATTTAATGTTATTTTGTCCTGCTTAGTTATACCCGAAATTTCTGGCAAAATACCAAAGTCTTTTATAGACACTACTCATTTAAATTTAAAGTCATTTGAGCTTGCAGACCCCAGCTTTTATGAGCCCGCCGAAATAGGACTGCTTATCGGTGCCGATATTTTTTGGGATATATTATTATCCAAACAGCACTCCTTAGGAAAAGGTAATCCTATTCTACGTCAATCTAAATTAGGCTGGCTCATTGCAGGTCCCATGTACTATACTCGTGACGAAAATAAAACAATTCAATGTCACTTTGCTGATGTGACAAATCATGAACCCAAAAATTGCTTAATCGATTTTCATAATGATTTAAAAAGGTTTTGGGAGCTAGAGAGTTTGCCACAAAAGCCTCTTCTTACAGATCAAGAAAAGGATTGTGAACAGCATTTTTTAAAACATACCACAAGAACAGAGGAAGGGCGTTTTTGTGTCAAGCTTCCGCTCACCGACGCACCAGATTGTCTAGGAGACTCGTATTTCATGGCAAGAAAGAGGTTTTTGAATTTGGAACGTCGATTTCGAAAACAGCCTGAAATGAAATCCGCTTATGTAGAGTTTATTAATGAGTATGCTCAGCTAGGGCATCTCTCAATTTCAGAAGTTGACCGACCTGAGGACGGCCATTTCATTCCGCATCACCCCGTCATTCGTGAAAACCGTGAGTCCTCACGTTTACGTGTTGTATTCGACGGATCTGCGCGCACAAACGCATCTGCTATGTCTATAAACGACATACAAATGATAGGTCCCACGATCCAAGACTCTCTTTTCAATATTTTGCTTCGATTTCGTCAATACCGTTTCGTATTATCGGCAGATATTGAAAAGATGTACAGACAAGTATTATTACACGAGTCGGATCGTAATTTGCAGCTGATCTTATGGCGTGATGCGGAGGACAAACCTTTGCAGACACTCAGGTTGAATACGGTCACCTATGGTTTCGCAAGCGCAAGCTTTCTTGCAACGCGCTGTCTCTGGCAAGTCGGAGAAGAATGTGAGGACCCTGTCACTAAAAATATTATACAAACCGACTTTTACGTCGACGATCTCTTGACAGGTCACGATGATGAGAACCAGCTCCGATTTATTCAGCAGTCAGTAGCTGAGAATCTTGCTAAGGCAGGTTTTAATTTGCGTAAGTACCGCTCTAACTTACCTACTTTGCTGTCATCGGACACTATTCAATCCAGCGGTAACTTAATAATTAGTGAAACCACTAACACTCTAGGTCTGAGCTGGGATCCTTCATCAGACATGCTCAAGTTTCCCGTTGTAGAGCACGATTCTGATGTAGTGACGAAGCGGAATATCCTTTCAACAACTTTCAAATTGTTTGACCCTTTGGGCCTCCTATCTTTGTGCACTATCGTTCCCAAAATTTTGATTCAGACCTTATGGTCCCTAAAACTAGACTGGGATGACCCAGCCCCCACAGAAATTGTTAAATTATGGAAGAATTTTATGGATGGTCTTCAATCTATTGCCTCTTTGAATATTCCCAGGCTGATATTAATTTCAGACCCAGTCGATATAGAAATGCACTGTTTTAGTGATGCGTCGCAGCGTGCCTATGGTGCCTGTATCTACCTTCGGTCGACGAACAAGGCAGGTCGGGTACACGTAAATCTTCTTTGCGCTAAATCACGCGTTGCTCCCGCATCTACTCCTACAACTATTCCTCGTCTCGAGCTCTCAGGCGCTCTACTTGCAGCGGAAATGAGATCTACAGTATCACAAGCTTTACGCTGCACAATTTCGCGAATTTTATATTGGACTGACTCTAGTATTGTATTAGCTTGGCTACGCGTCGGTTCCAAAAATCTAAAGGCATTTGTCGCCAATAGAGTCGCCACAATTCGGGAACTAACTGATACTGCTTCATGGCATCATGTTTCCACAAAAAACAATCCAGCAGACCTTTTATCTCGTGGAGTAGATCCACAAGAGGTCGCTAGCTGTAAGCTGTGGTGGTCTGGACCAGATTTCCTATCATCACCGGAGTCTGAATGGCCTCTATCGCAGTCTCAGTCTAATATCGAGACGAACCATTTGCCAGAGGTTAAAGCGCTTGTTGCTGAAACCACTGGCGCTAAACCTTCATTTTTCAACATTGATAAATTCTCTAAATTAAAAAGGCTAAAACACACTTTCGGTTACGTTAACAGATTTTCATATAATTGCAGAAACCCAAATAATAAATTAACAGGTCGTCTATCGGTTTCTGAACTTGAACAGGCTCTCAATAAATTAATATGCATTTCGCAAGCTGAGTCGTTCCCTAAAGAATTAAATATTTTGCAAAAAGGAAAGTCTCTAAATCCTAAATCCAATATAGCGGCTCTTAATCCCTTTCTTCATGAAGATATGATTAGGGTAGGTGGTCGTATACAAAATTCCGAATATAGTTTTGACATGAAACACCCCATTTTATTGAGCTCTAAACATCATTTAACAAAACTTTTATTCGAGCAGGAACACCGCAAACTCCTACACGCAGGTCCGCAAGCTCTACTAGCCTCCGTGCGAACTCGATTTTGGCCTATTAGTGGCAGAGGATTAGCGCGGAAAATAGTCTTGAATTGTAATGTTTGCAGGCGGTTTCAGGGTAAAGTGTCTCAAAATATCATGGGCAATTTACCTTCGGAAAGGATTGAACTTGACTTTCCGTTTTCAATTGTTGGAACCGATTTTGCTGGACCATTTATGATCACGGATCGCAAGGGTCGAGGTTGTAAAATTACGAAATGTTATTTATGTGTATTTGTTTGTTTTAAATTTAAGTGCGTTCACTTAGAAACAGTGTCGGAACTGACTAAAAATGCCTTTGAACTTTGTTTCCGTCGCTTCATTGCTCGCAGAGGCCTTCCTCGAAAGGTCTACAGCGATAACGGAGGAAATTATGTCGCAGCTGCTAGAGAAATAAAGGAATTTTTGAAATCTAACGCCAACGAAATCCATGATTTTGCAGCCAGCGAGGGCGTTGAATTTTGCTTTTCTCCCCCTTACGCTCCTCACTTTAATGGCTTGATGGAAGCTGGCGTGAAATCGGCAAAATTTTATCTCGCTCGCATCTTAGGAACCACGCATCTAACATTCGAGGAGCTATCTACTTTGTTTACTCAAATAGAAGCAATTCTAAATAGCCGTCCTCTCTATCCCCTAAGTTCTTCGCCCCACGACTTCTATCCCTTAACCCCTGGCCACTTTTTAATTGGTAGACCTCTTAGAGCGCTGCCATCTCCATGTTTGCAAGACTCTAATGCAAATCGTCTCGACAGGTTCCAGCGTATAGAACAAATGAAGCAACATTTTTGGCAACGCTGGAGCCACGAATACATCGCGGAGTTGCAGACGCGCAGCAAATGGCGCGTGAGAAATCCAGATCTGCAGGTCGGCGATCTTGTTGTCTTGAAGGAGGACAATTCTCCACCCCTATACTGGCGTCTCGGACGAATTACGCAGCTGTTCCCGGGACCCGACGGTGTGACGCGCGTTGTGGACGTGAATACTGCCAGAGGTGTCGTGCGTCGCGCTCTCAACAGAGTTTGTTTGCTGCCTAAACCAGATGACCCAGAAAGGGCAGAAAATGCTTGAAAGCTTTAAGCTTTCCAGGGCCGGGAGTATGTTCGCGCGATATTTAAATTTTCCCGCCAAGCAGCGCGGAAGCGGGGGTGCGGGTAATCACCGGGGCGCGGGCGGCCCGTCTCGCAATTACTACACAGTCATGTACTTACTTACTTACATTAAGTCAAGCGACTAACACCTAAAGCAAACTCGCTAAATTTTGTATATCGCGCGAACGAATGTAGGACTTACAAGTGTCTCTTATCAACCGACTTCACAAAAAGGAGGAGGTTCTCAATTCGACTGTTTTTTTTTAATGTTTGTTACCTCAGAACTTTTGACTGGGTGGACCGATTTGGATGATTCTTTTTTTATTTGAAAGGGCATACTTCCCAAGTGGTCCCATATAAATTTTATCGAAATCGGTCGAGAGGTTTTTAAAATATCAACAATAAAATAAGTACTTTGTATAGCGTGTGCTTGTTGTTGTAAAGTTGGCGCGGGAGTTTGAAATCGGTTGTTTAAAAAGAATTATTTATATTATATTATGTTACGGTGGGGTTCGGAAAGCAGAGTCATCAAGATTTTATCGGAACAACAAAAGTTTCAGTAATATATGATAGCAAACCATTCAAACCTGACACTTTAATAACCTGTAAATTTTAAAACCAGCTACCACCTGCTGTTTTCTCTCAAAACTATAATCAAGGGGCAGATAAATAAGTTCCTTCAAAGTCGGCAACATACGAAGATAACTTTGAACTTCGTCGTCGTCTCAACGAATAAACATCCACGGCTGGACTGCTGTCTCCTGCATGGATCTCCACGGAACACGGTCTGGTGCCGCTTGCTTCCAGCGGCTCTCAGCTACACTTTTGAGATCGTCCATCCACCTAGTGGGGGCGTGTGATGCTGCCATTCAAGCACCTTGGGATCCCAACGCCTATCGAATCTACGAACTATGTGCTCCGCTCGATGCCAATTATATTTTCTCTTACTCTGAGTAAAATTATATTAAAAAATATTTTCTCCTACTGTAAGCCTTTCTTAGAGTCTATTATTTTTCTTATTCTGATTCGTATCCATGAATCCCCACACTATTACGCTGAAGCATGCATCTGGGACGGCCCCAACAGTGTAGGGTCTATTAATCTCCCTTTAAGGCCCGTCTGGCGTTTCAGAGACGTGCGCTAACCAGCCATTAGGGGAAAGGGGAAAGATGTCTTTAACAAACAAGGAAACCATAACCGTGTAATGGTTAGTTAAGTTACTGCAGAAACGCAAAAACAAGCTCGTTTATCCTTCAAGATATCTCGCTTCGTAATTAAATTGAAGTAACGCAAAAAAATAAGCTCAGTTAGTTAGACACGTCTTTTAGGAATTTGTTGAAAATTAGCTATACGATGTTGAATATTGAACAAGTATACTGGGATACATATTAGTTATTTGTTATACAAGAGTGAAAAGTTGTTTTTTAACCGCGTGCTCAATTTTGATGACTGAGCAAGCGAAGGATTCTAAAATTGAATCACGAGCGCAGCGAGTGGTTCAAAAATTAGAATCCTGAGCGTCAGCGAGGGAATCAAAAGAGCACGAGGTGAAAAATCTTTTCACTCGAGTGCAACACGTAACTTTTCATCCCACCTCAGCGAGGAAAATCGTATTGTTTCAAATACTTCTCGCGTGATTGTTGAGGGAGAAAGCTCATTTCCGCATTTTTAAGTTTCAGACAATTCTGTTGGCGTCAAATTAACTTCTTCGTCACAAGAATCACTCATTTTAGGTTTTTCACTTATTTTCAATTTTCTTGTTTTTAATCGAAGGTTTTAATTTTAAACAATATGACGTGAAGGAAAATGGTGCGCGCAAAGCAAATTAAAAAAGTACACCAAGAAGGTTACGAGTGTGAGTTTTTAACAAATTAAAAACGGTAGTATGGAATTTCGGCACCATAGAGGTAGAAGTAAATAGGTTTTAATGATGTTTTGAATTCACAAACTTCATAGACGAGTGAAATTTACTAACGTGCACACGATGTTCTAAATTCAATTTACTTTATCCTCAAGAGGATAATAACGGCTTTTGCATTCAGATATCGAAGATTAAACATACTCTTTCCGAGATGGTGCGATGAAAAGGATATCCCATCAAAAACATAAATGTAAAATGAGAGCCAAAATCCAAAATTGTGATATGTATATAATATATGCATTGGTTGTTGACTTCAGCGACAAAAGAAGTGAGATCTAAATGGGTGCCAAAGTTCAATGGTCAGTCCTGCAATTTATTTATAACAACATAAAATATTTTATAACAACTTAAAATATCATTTCTTCTTATAACTTAGGATAATATGTTGAAGACTAAGGCTTTGGCTTGGCTAGTTTCCATATACGAATTATTATTAAGTAGGTACCTAAAAGTACAGTTTCTACTAGCAAGCCAAATTTTCGGAAGAATAAAATAAGAACTTACAGCTTTACAACTTGCGAAGGCTATAATTCGTATATGAAAACTAGCCAAGCCAAAGCCTTAGTCTTCAACATATTATCCTAAGTTATAAGAAGAAATGATATTTTAAGTTGTTATAAAATATTTTATGTTGTTATAAATAAATTGCAGGACTGACCATTGAACTTTGGCACCCATTTAGATCTCACTTCTTTTGTCGCTGAAGTCAACAACCAATGCATATATTATATACATATCACAATTTTGGATTTTGGCTCTCATTTTACATTTATGTTTTTGATGGGATATCATTTCTTTTTGTACAGAAATTATTGAACACAATCTCAAACTCAAAACATATTTATTCAAAATAGGTACCTACAAAGTACACCTTCTGAACGTCATGCTTACAGAGCATAAGACGTGATGGTGATAACTAACTACGGTATCTTAAAACTAAAGCTACGAGGGTTCCAAACGTGCCCTGGTCTGAGAAGAGCCCGCAAAAAACTCAACTGTGTTTGTTTTATTATCACCATCTCACAAATATTTGAAATTATATATACAATATAACAGTTACATAATCAGCCGCTGTAACAATTCATACCCATGCCTTGCTATCATTCAAATAATCCTTTACACTGTAATAGGACTTTTCTATTAGTTCATTGATTTATTCATCTTCATATTAAATAGGTAATCACTGTCGTTACATTATCAAGAAAGCTGCCGGTGCAACAATATCATTTCGATGGTGAGAGCCCACCCATGGTAACAACAGGTCTTAGCATCCTGTTTACACTCAGGTGACAATTTATGCACCTCAACGTAACGTACCCAAATTGCAAACAATGGTCATCCATGGAATATAGCGCGAAGTCGGCGAGATCGAATCCATATTATAGTATAGCAAAAGTTTTTAGTGAAACATTGAAAACAAGCACGGTAAACAGTCGATATCACTAAAACCACTATAAACAATGATTAAAAATCACAATGACTGACAACTTGAACTGACGACTTCAAATACGTTTCTTCTTCTTTTCTGTCAATGACGTTTCGTTGCACAAAATGCGTGAATACGAAGGTAAGGTTTTAATGCAACTATATTATTATTCATTATTATTTACATTAAAATAATAATTATGTGTCATTTTCAATAGTTAACAACACAAAATAACGAATTTAAACAAAGACCTGCAGTATGATTTATGTAATAGGAGTTTTTTTTTTACTTGTTAACAACTCTTGTTTTATTTAGTTGTGCATGCACTATGCGTAGAATGTAATGCAAGTTGCCGCAGGAAGTGGACGAGGGAGTTACTACCACCGCTTAAAGCAGTATTATTTAAGTAACGGTTGAATGTCACGTACTTTGACGTCCTTAAAATAATGATTATAACACTACAACATGAACGTCAACAATATTAAAATAATACGGCTTTAAGCGATGGTAGTATGCCCCGTGTCAGAGTTTTGATCTATCCGTAGGTAGATCATAAAAATGACGATTTTTGGACGTTTATATCTAAATAACCATTTGAGGTGTGCTTATGAAATTTGGAGCACATACGTATCTCGCGGGTCTCAATATATGAGCCAAATTTGACATGTCTAAGTGTAATAGTTTTTGAGTTATGAGGGGGTCAAAAGTGGCTCCAAATGGTTCGTGTAATATTACACACGGTGCTGCCAGTTCTTTCTTTTTTGGACTTTGGCTGGACACGCTTCCGCGTGTCTTGATTTTCTATTCCCGTAAAGTTATGGTCATAGCAGGTTTTAACATTTTAAGTGGTAGGTACATAACATCTATCTACAATATAACAATAGACTAGCAACAATTACCCAATTATTATAGTAGGATTTGACATGATTTACAAGTAGGTTGTGCAAATCTTTATGTCTCACGAGTAGTTTTTTTTCAACCCAGAAATATCAAGTTCTTGCAGGAGTTATGGTTGTGTGTGCCGAATGCCGTACGCTCATCGCAGTGGCTGAACAGAGGGATGCTCACTGAGCGAACTCAAAAAACGGTTTCATTTGTATTAAGTTAATTTCATAGGATAGGTATATTTTTATTGTTAATTTAGTCAATTTTATTGTTAATATTTTTTGTTGTAAGTGCATCTTATTATTATTTTTGTAGTATTATGTTGTCTTAGTCTATCGCATTCGGTTATACCTGTAATGATAGATTTAGGTTGGAAGATATAATCAAATAAAATAAAAAAGTTATGCTTCACATATATTTTACCAATATTTTTTTAGGAAGAGTTAAAATAGCTTTACCTACAAGTTGTTTAAAAAATAATTATTAAAACTAAATTATCATTGTCCTAATGACTAGAACGAGTAGAAACTTTTAAGACAGTTATAAATTGCCAGTGCCCTGGTTCATAGTGCTGCAGAGTTCAAAGATAAACGTTCCACGTTTGCTCCCGCCTCGTTCCATTCAGGGGCCATATCGCAGGAGTATTATTCCAAAACGAACGTTTTATGTCACGAACCTTGACGTTTCTTAAATAAGGATAATAATCTTAAACACGAACGTCAACAATGTTAAAACAATATGGCGATTTAAGCGATGGTAGTATGCCTGTTTTTAAAACAAATGGACCGTTACGCTGATACGACACAGAGTAACAGCGTCTGACGTGGCGGCCATTAGTTTACTGTGTTTTTTTTTTATTGAATGATCAGGCACTCTTAGATGAGGGCTAAAGGCAGGAAAATTAAATCTTACTCCCTCAATAAAATCACTAAAGTCCCCGTGTTATTAGGTAACGGTAATATATATTTATCTATATTTTTATTTTAATATTATAAATGCGAAAGTTTGGATGGATGTATGGATGCATGGACGTATGGATGTTTGTTACTCAATCACGCCCCAACGACTGAACGGATCTGGCTGAAATTTGGAAAAGTGATTATACTGGAATAACACATAAGCTAATTTTAATCCCGGAAAATTAAAGAGTTCCCGCGGGAACCAAAAAACCTCAAACCACGCAGTCGAAGTCGCGTGCATCCGCTAGTAATATTACCAATATATATGCGTAATCTTGGATGGATGGATGTTTGTTTCTCAATCACGTCAGAACGGCTGAACGGATATGGATGAAAGGTACAGAGATTAGAGATTATAGTCTTACTAGCTGATGCCCGCGACTTCGTACGCGTGGATCGAGGTTTTATTGTTCCCGCGGGAACTCTTGAATTTTCCGGGATAAAAAGTAGCCTATGTGTTAGTCCAGACTATAATCTATCTCTGTGCCAAATTTCATCTAGATCCGTTCAGCCGTTCTGGCGTGATTGAGTAACAAACATCCATTTGAGGTTCTTTGGTTCCCGCGGGAACTCTTTAATTTTCCGGGATAAAAAGTAGCCTTTGTGCTGCTATTCCAGACTATAATCTATCTCTGTGCCAAATTTCAGCCAGATCCGTTCAGCCGTTGGGGCGTGATTGAGTAACAAACATCCATCCATACATCCATCCATACATCCATCCAGACATCCATCCAAACTTTCGCATTTATAATATTTATTTGAAGTAACACATAGGCTACTTTTTATCGTGGAAAATTAAGGAGTTCCAAACTCAAAAACTCAAAGTATATAGATTGTACATATATATTGTTGTATTGGACGAAATCGCGGGCATCATCTACATAGTATCATAATAAATGTGGCAAGAGTTAGAGAATAAGGGGGTAGAAAACAAAGACAGTTGTCCGGAATCGAACCCGTAGCATCCCATTTGAGTGGCCACAGACCACAGCGCTCATGACTCGGTTTGTAAGCACTCGTGCCGTAAACCACTCGACAGTCGGACGATAACAAGTGATTAATAGACCTCCCTCCGGAGCCCACGAAAACATCTATAAATTACTTTGCTACTGGCAGGCTATAGGTAGAAAATAGAATTGCGTCTCATACTGAATTGATTCCATGCATGGAACGGCTATATTATATCTTCTAGTTTTTACATAAAAAGGCAAAACTGAAATTCTAACATTAACGTCATAATAACCAAGTTGAGCTTCAGCTAATCTTCTGGCTTATAAACATGTGATTTAGCATGTCCGCGGGCTGTATCTGTTTATTTGTTGGTCTGTCCTTCAATCACACGCCAACAGAGCAACGGATCGCCGTGATTTTTGCATGGGTATAGTTGAGGACCTGGAGAGTGACATAGTTATTTATCCCGGAAAATTAAGGAGGCGGGAATACAAAAAACATAAACAACGCGGATAAAGTCGCGGGAATCATCTAGTAAATCCATATTAATATTAAAAATGCGAAAGTGTCTGTCTGCTATACGCTTTCACGGCCCATCACGGTTCAACCGATCAAAATCGGTCAAATCAAAATGAAATTTTGTACTGGGATAGGTTGTATCCCGGGGAAGGATATATGCTATTCCATTTATATAGTTTTTTATCCCGGAAAATTCAATGTTTCCCGCGGGAATCAAAAACCTCAATCCACGCGGAGGAAGTCGCGGACATCATCCAGTATTATATAAATGCAAAAGTGTCTGTCTATCTGCTACAATTTCACAGCCCGTCTTACCAACTGATTTTGATGAAATTTGGTACAGACATAGGTTGTATTCCGGAGAAAATCAAAGAACTCCCACAGTAAATTCCTTCGATGATGATCACCCTTGTGTGTGATAAGAAACTTACTGTAACTATGTAGGTAATTGTGAGTCACAAAAGCTCTCGAACTGCATCTTAAAATCTTAGACTGCATCATCACTTACAATCAGGTGAGATCGCAGTCAAGGGCTAACTTGAAGTGGGATAAAAAAAAGAGTCGCATTACAAGGGGATGGTACAGTCGAGTCAATAATTGCAAAATATTGCTGTCGTATAAGAGCACCCTACAACGGGGCTAAGTTGCCAATATACGGCTTTCCCACGCCACGTAATAATGACACTAATGTATTTATTACTTCGTATTCTTCTGCTTTATTAATATGGAGTTAGGGGAAATTAATTATGTCTCTATTAATATAGATTATAGGATGTATATATTAATTAATTAATATAAATCTATACTAATATTATAAATGTGAAAGTTTAGATGGATGGATGGATGGACGAATGGATGGATGTTTGTTACTCAATCACGCCAGAACGGCTGAACGGATCTGGATGAAATTTTAGAATAACACATAGGCTACTTTTTATTATCCCGGAAAAATAATGAGTATACTCGCGGATCCAAAAAACCACAGTCAACGCGGACGAAGTCGCGGGCATCAGCTAGTTTATTAATTATAATAATTAATTAACTGTGAGTGACCTTTTTCTACGTTGGGGTGGAATGACGTTTTTACTTGTCACGCTAGTGTGTGAGTTACGCTGACTTTTTGTCAGCAAGTCAAACATTTTTTGTTCGTACTTACTGTTTGTTTCGTATGCTCTACGAAAACCCTACGGAAAGAAGAAAACTTCCATGCAATATGCCCACGTCTTATAGTAAACACGTTTCGTCCTGTCGCAGTAGTCTGTTCGGCTCTATATAAAAGAGCGCCCATGGACTTGTTGTGCGCCAGACAAAATTTTCTGTTCGCAGTATGTTTTTGCCCTAAGATAGGAGACTAACATTTTGCATGCACTAAAATTAATGCACAGGAATTAAGAAACGGGACACGGATTAAACAATTTCACTACCAAATTGTATCTTAGTCGCCAAAGTGTTGAAATATTCATAGCTAAGATGCTAAAGGCATGGACAGACACTAAACGGGACGACAGCGGCGCTCTAACTTTATCAAAAAGAACTCTGAAAAGACTCGATTCCTTCTCCTTCTCCTTCGTCAGCTTACACTGTCCCATAAAGACTGAAACAAGTATACCGCGGAAAGGCAGTGGTGTGGAAATGAATGGTTCTAGTGGCTCCTGAATTGATAGATCTAACTAATTTCAGATGTTTTGTGAGATGGTGATACAAATAAAAACCCCGGCTTAGTTTGTGGGCTCTTCTGGGAATGCCACCGAGAAGAAGAAGAAAAAGCTGTATAAAGGAGTTCACACAGGGACACATACCCTCTTAGTACGGGATGCGTAAATGCATTTTTCCAGCGATATAATTTAATATAAAAAATCTTTTTAAGACTTCAAACTCCCGCGCCAACTTTACAACAACAAGCACACGCTACACAAAGTACTTATTTTATTGTTGATATTTTAAAAACCGCTCGACCGATTTCAATAAAATTTATATGGGACCACTTGGGAAGTATGCCCTTTCAAATAAAAAAAGAATCATCCAAATCGGTCCGCCCAGTCAAAAGTTCTGAGGTAACAAACATAAAAAAAAAATAAAAAAAAATACAGTCGAATTGAGAACTTCCTCCTTTTTTTGAAGTCGGTTGAAACAGGGATAAATTGCTATCGCGCCGCGTTGTATTGCGCGTTGGTGTGTTGCAGGCTTTAGAATTAAGCTCGCAAGCTGCATCGTTTCACTATTTGGAACTGCTAAAACAAATGTGACAGTGACCCGAGAGATGCAGTTTTGAGTTTCATACCATTTACTGTCGCAGTAGATATATGATAAGCTAAAATAAACTTTAGTGTATGAAATGTAAGACATATTTTTGTTCACAGTAATGATAATATAAGTATAGCTTCTTGAAAACTAGATCTGGTCTATAGAGATATTTTTAGTATTATTGAGGACTTCATACTGAAAGAAAAAAAATCATTTTTTCAAAAGAATATTTTAAATTTTCTAAACATAGCACAAAGTTCTAAGAACCGGTAGAGTAGGTTTCAACAAGTTCAAAGTTTTTGTAAAACGTAAATGAATTGAAAAATCCTATTACAGTTTAAAGGATTATTTAATGATAATAGCATGGGTTTGAATTGTTCCAGCGGCTAATTAAGTAATTGTTTAGTTTGTTGTGGGCTCTTCTAAGACCAGAGCGCGTTTGGAACCCTTGTAGCTTTAGTTTTAAGATACCGTGGTAAATCATCACGTCTTATACTTTGTAAACGTGACGTTCAGAAGGTGTACTGTGTAGGTACCAATTATGAATAAATATATTTTGAGTTTGAGTTTTTAACATAAAAAAACCGGCCAAGTGCGAGTCGGACTCGCGCACCGAGGATTCCGTACAAACCTTTAAACCTTCAAAAGTTATGGTATTTTTATTCCACTTATCTATTTTAATTTTTATTTAATACCTCTACGCGTTCAGGCGGAAAGGGGTACTAAATTTAAAATTATTAAAAATATTTTTATTATATGATGTAACTAAAAATTTATGCTTTTCGCAATTTTTCCTTTATCTGTGCTATAAGACGTTGCTTCGTACTAATTTTCAAGATCTTGAGTTCACGGGACGTAGGTACCCTGTAGGTTTTGATTCCCTTGCGAGTAATAAAATTTGCAGCATAAACGGCTGCATCTTTTGATTGTGTTGGCTTAGAAGTTTGATTTTTTCACAGCTCCAAGGGACAGTAGACTTGAGTATTTGATATGAATTTCAGCTTGATACCTCCATGCGTTCCTGAGAAAAAGGGTCTTGACACATAGGCGGACGGACAACAAAGTGAGCCTATAAGGGTTGTTTTTCGTTTTGAGGTACGGAACCCTTATTATTAAAAATATTTTTATTAAATGATATAACTAAAAATTTATGCTTTTCGCAATTTTTCCTTTATCTGTGCTATTAGACGTTGCTTCGTACCAAATTTCAAGATTCTGAGTTCACGGAAAGTATAGGTTTTGATTCCCTTGCGAGTGTCGAAAATTTGCAGCATAAACGGCTGTATCTTTTGATTGCGTGGGCTTGGAAGCTTGATTTTTTCACAGCTCCAAGGAACCGTAGACTTGAGTATGTGATATGAATTTCAGCTTGATACCTCCATGCGTTCCTGAGAAAAAGGGTCTTGACACACAGACGGACGGACAACGAAGTGATCCTATAAGGGTTTCGTTTTTTCCTTTTGAGGTACGGAACCCTAAAAAGCCATCTAAATAATCATATTCATGATGCTCCCTTTTCTTTCGAATGACTTTACTCATAGGAAGAAAAGAGATAAACCTATTTCTATTGTCATAGTAGAATCTGGATTGGGTTAGGTATACATAATAATATAATATGTACTTGGATACCGGATGAAAGTATTTTCCGTTGCAATCTGGGAAAATTCGGTTATGTCATTACCAAAGTAATAAATTCCGCTCGCTAATCTTGAAGGGAAAGATAAGGGAATAGGATATTAAGAAAGGCCCTTTCGGACGTCATTTTCATGCGTCCAACGTAACCCCGCTGTTCCGGTATAAAGTACTTTCATATTTGCTTAAAAATGAATTCGTTGTTCTAAATTAGGTACTTACATACTATATATTTTTATCACCGGTTTTCAAAATTTATATGATCATAATTTTCATTTAAATATGTTTTATTTGCAAGGTGGAAACCTACAGCCGTGGCTACTTAAAAAAAGATGTGCCGCAAAGCAATTGTGGCGTGTAGAAACCGATTAGGGTCATGGGTATAACTGCAATACATCTAAAAAAAGAGATATGAGCTAATAAAGTGTATGATCACAAATAATCTATTCAAATAATAGTATGCAATCAAGTCTTTTCATTCATTTATAAATGTACTTACCAATACCTACCTGCATGTACCCTATACTTGGAAAACACAGCTAAATACACGCGCGAAACGCTCGCAGACTTTAACAGTAGATACTATATTTTAACAGTAGAGAATGTAATTTGATTGAAATATAACCTCCTTAACCTACCCATTACTTAGCTCAGAGACCACGTCCTCAGTTTGCAGCACTCAGGCTTCCTCGAGTGCTCTAGTGCTTTGTCAGTCGTCTAGTGCGGCAACTTTGCCTTTCAAAGCTTTCTCTCTTGGTCCAGTGTTGACCTGAAACTGTTGATCGAACCCTAACTCAAAATAAGCTAAGAAGTACTTTGAAAGAAGTTTCAATTAATTATTGATTGTTGCATTTTAGTTGGAAGCAATTCATCCTACCCACCATATTCTAAAAGATCTAGCCCCACTACAGAGGCACGGCACGTAACGGCAGTACTTTGAATGAGGTCGTGTAGAGCTGGGCCCACTTAAGTGAGGCGGCACGGAGATGCACTGCGCGACGCGGGTAATATTTTCCGCTACGTGCCGCGCCGCTCCGTGCATCTCAAGTGGGGCTACTACAACCTTGGTACCTTGGTTGGTAGTGGGGACCCTAAACACGCGACTTAATTGAACGCCGAGTGATGTGGGGTCAGAGCGGCGCAAACGAAGACAGTGGTGTTGGTTGCTTCAAAAAAAATCCTTGGCGCTCCTCGTATCGTAAGCCGTAATGCAAGTTCATAGGTTGGGGGCATGCCATAGTTTCATATTAACTGTCTACGCGCAGGAATAATCTTCAATACCAAGCACACCGAGAAAGTAATATTTTTTCTGGAGAATCATTATCTAAATAAACCTATTCATTACTTAAAGACCGCGTTGCAGTGAGCCTCTGTCGGTCCTCTAGTGCGGCAACTTTGCCGTTCAAAACCTGTGCTGTCGGTGTAGTTTTGACCTGAAATTGTTAATCAAATTCAGACCGATCCATTCAAAATTGAGTTACGCATATCCTTTCATTTTTGATAACAAACACAGAATTAGGCAAACATCAGTATGGGCTTAAGGGTGGGACACTCACACATAATACATTAGACTCATTCTTCGGTTACACTGAGCGTTGAAAAATAAATCCCTTAAAAGCCCATAACTAAAGATTAGACCAATTTAGGGTGATACTCAGCCCGTGCAAGTCCCATTTGGAGGGCGGGCGGCAAATGGGTTTCTTGACGCCTAGTACGAGTTTCTATATCTTGAAAACATACTTAGTTTTTCTGAATTTCCATAATAGAGTAAAAAATAAAAAAATAAAATATTAAAATTGTGTGTAAAGCACCGGATACACGCTTCGTCTTGCAAACAAATTCAATATTCTATGTCATTTTTACTAATAATATTCAATTTTATAACTTTTGGACTTGCCATTGCACTAATTAAAAAAAAACCGTAAAAGAACACTTGTCGAGTCGGGGCTATTATACAATTGACAAATTTCTTAATGACAAAGTTGTATGGAAGCAACCGACTTTGGCTCCAGCTCCCCACAGGATAGTATAATAACTTACACTATTGTATTTTATTTTATTTATATACTTACTTACCTAAGTATTGCAATATATTGTTTAAAAAAAAAAAGAGCAACTGTTGAGTTTCTTGCCGGCTCTTCTCAGCAGAACCTCCTTTCCGAACCGGTGGTAGAGTCAAAACATGACGTAGCATAAGAGACACCTGTATGTCCTACATGTTCTAAATAAAAATTGAATTGAATTGAATTACCTTAATGTGTATTGCTCAGACTTTCTGAAGGCCGTGACTGCATCCACAAGATGTTTTATAACAATTTGTACGGGTTTATAACGAGTAGCTCGACTCACAGACTAGTCACAGAAAAAGCCAAATTAATACCTCAAAAGTCAGTCACCCGTTATGACTTGGGTCGACGTCTCCTTAACCAGCACAAAAGATTATGCGTTCAACAACTGAAAGGATACCTACACCATCTAACAAAACTATCGACGTTGAAAACGAATTTTTCTTATCGTTTATAGACAAAAAATTATGGAGCAATTCGACGACCAATTTCGTTTTCGAAAACTACAAAAACTCGTACTGGGGGTACTGAACATAACTGCGGTCCGGGGAACCTTTATTACCGGGGTTGATTTGAAAACAATGCTGCCACTCTCGTATGGAATCTTCTTGTCCTTTTGTTCAGACAAAAATATTTATATGAGAGAAAATATTATACTGTACTAAGCGTTTGTCCGTGGGTTCACTCAGTCAACTTCATAAGGTTGATTTTGATAAAGTATAAATAAGAGAAAATATTACACTACACTAGCCTGCGACTTCCTTCAGTCAACTTCACAAGTTTGATTTTGATAAAATAGTATAAATGAGAGAAAATAGTATACTGTACTGGCTTTTGCTGCGGCGTTACTTAAATAACACTCATTTTATAGTATTTCAAACCCCTATTTTACATTTTACAGGTTGAATTTTCAAAAATCCTGTATTAGCGGATGCCTACGTTATAATAGTTTTTTTTCCTTTTTTCTCCTGGCCAAGTTTCGGAAATTAAATATCCGTTGGACGGTGTCTTTCTTGCTGCCTGCTATGTTTTTACGACCCATTGATTTAACCGATATTGACGAAATTTGCTACAGATATAGATTCGAAGGAAGGACATAATTAATTATAGTCCCGCAAACTTATCCGACTCGGTGACAGCGTCGCTGTTATCACGTTAAATATGCTAATAAATATTATCCACTATCCACTACAGCCCATTAACGTCCCACTGCTGGGCACAGGCCTCCACTCTCGTAGGAGAGTGGGAATTAGAGCTTAGACCCACCACGCTGCTCCAATGCGGGTTGGCGGGCTTTAACGACTATTATCATATTAGTGATAATAACCGGGACCGACGGCTTAACGTGCTCTCCGAGGCACGGGGGTGAAACACCTCCAACTTCCTAACTCCGGGCTAGACTGAGAATTTCTAGTCAGAAAAACTCAATACTTAATTATGGGCCGACCCGGGACTCGAACCCAGGACCTCGTCGGCCGCAGGCGAACCTGCTAACCACTAGACCAACGAGGCAGTCATTAATAAATATTATAAATGAAATAAAAACAAAAACTAAGCAGCCATAAAAATTAGTTCTTAACTAGAACTAATTTTTACCACCACCACCGCCACCGGGGCAGATATGTTGGTGGGACTTATAGGCTACTTTTTATTTCTAAAAATCAAATAATTTCTTGCGGGATTTGAGCCTTCCGTCCTTCCTTGCGTCGGCGCATGGAGTTATGAGACTGGTCGCTAGCATACTATCTGTTAATGGTGATCCAGTACGTATTCCCTTTGTTTCCGATGCATTGGAGGCCTGGTCGACCCTCAACCCGGGCGCGCCCAATCCTCAGGCTTTACACGTCCAGCACCAGTGGGACAACATTTCCTCAGAGGCCACATTAAAACATCTTGTGGACCATGCAGCGGGCGCTGATTTGGCAAGACTAAGGGCTGTTTCGAAGCCGGAGTCTGGTGCGTGGTTACAGGCTTTACCTTCACCGAACCTGGGCACTCTCCTCGACAGCAATTCTCTTCGTGTGGCAGTGGCTTACCGATTGGGCTGTAATGTTTGCGAACCCCATCGATGCATTTGCGGTTCCATGGTGGAAGCTAACGGTCATCATGCTTTGAGTTGCTGTCGTTGCTCAGGTAGGTTCCCACGTCATCACGCCCTGAACGATATCGTCCGTAGAGCACTCATTTCGGCTAACGTGCCCTGCGCGATTGAACCACCTGGTTTGTGCCGCACGGATGGTAAGCGTCCAGATGGCTTGACTCTTGTCCCTTGGCAAAAAGGGAAATGCCTGTTGTGGGACGCGACTTGCGCCTGTACTTTGGCACCAAGCCACCTTAGCCGTACGTCCCAGTTAGCTGGTGCCGCTGCAGAATCCGCTGCCACGAGGAAGAGAGCCAAATATGCACCACTCTTGGGCCAATATTTATTTGTCCCACTGGCGGTGGAGACGATGGGATGCTGGGGTGGGGAAGCAAAAACTTTCATAAAAGAGATCGGCCGTCGTTTGAGGGAAAGGGGCTGTGACCCACGTTCTGGTTCTTACCTGTTTCAAAGGTTATCCATCGCCATTCAGCGTGGCAATGCTGCAAGTTTGATGGGTACCTTTGGTCCAGGGGCAACCAGGGGTGGTCTTTTTGATTAGGTTTTTATTTTTATCTTTTGTTAGTAGGTATATTTAAGGATTAGTTTAAAATTTTATTTTATAGTTAATTTCCTGTAATTTATATAAAGTAAAGTATGTTATCGGTATTTTAACAATGTATCGCTTAATTATATAAAAATGCGTAGACGCGATAAAAATGTACACTAAGATATTATTCCTGTTTACGTACTTACGTAAACGTATCTAAGATAAGAAAAAAATAAAAAAAAAAGCTTTATTTTCCTTTTGCTGTTATCTGTAGATACAATATGCTTAGCCTAAGTTATTTAACTATTTCTACAATATTTCGAAAAACTAAATCCATAAAGCCTCTCTTAGACTGCATCATCACTTACCATCAGGTGAGAATGCAGTCAAGGGCTAACTTGTAGCGGATAAAAAAACATACAGACGTAGTCACGGCGTCATCTAGCATCAAAACATTTCAAAAAGAAACTTAATGCTTAATAACTTCCCAGTATATCTCAGCAAGGAATACCTCACTACAGATCCAAGGCGAGGCGTGGTACTTAGCGGCAAATATTCCTTGTATGAGTTTGTATGGAGTTGGGCCCAGTTGTGCTACACGACACGAAGATGCACAGCGACATAATTGTAGACTACACAATAAAAAAGAATACTTGCTACTAGCTACGTGACGTGCTGCGCCGTTGTAGTGGGGCTAGACCTTTAAAGGCTTGAGAAGAAATTAATAAAAGTTGAGACACAGAGCTGAGACGATAAGATAAAATCTAGAGATGAAATTGAATTAAAGCTCGTCATTTTGGCACGTGTTTAATTGAACCAATTGAATTGAATCGTTCGTATACGAAGTGGCACCCACAAAAGTTTCAATTGGGCTGGCTTTAAGTAGAATTGGTTCGAAGTTTGCCTTCAACCGAGCTGTGAATCGAACATCGACTAACTAATATTATGTCGTTGAAAAGTTCGTCTTGTATTTTCATCCGTCGTAAAATACTTTCCTCAACCGAATTTCAGCCACGGTGGCTAATCTCAAATCTCAATAGAGATTAGCCATCTTTGCGGGAGATATTAATTAATCAGCTGATGCCCGCGACTTCGTCCGCGTGGTTTAAGAGTTTTTGATTCCCGCGGGAACTCCTTAATTTTCCGGGATAAAAAGTATGTGTCACTCTCCAGGTCCTCAACTATACCCATGCCAAAAATCACGTCGATCCGTTGTTCCGTTGCGGCGTGATTGAAGGACAATCCAACAAACCAACAAACAAACACACTTTCGCATTTATAATATTAGTATGATAGGTTATAAGTTGCTTACTTACTTAGTGCACAAGTGTGTGCAAATACAAATGTTCTCCCATACTTTATTTATCGTATGAGAAGATAAATATGTATCATAATCAGTCCAGTTTACATTAGAAGGTAGGTAAATATAATTGCATCCAACATAGCTTTGAGTAAAAAATTAATCGTCAAACAAAAATATTGCAGGTTTATTTACTCTTTCTTTCTGTTTGAATAGTAGTTAATAGCTTCGAGCTATTCAAATATTGATTCAGCTTGCATAAAAGCCAGTCAGATATTTCTCAATTTAAAAGAACGCCTGATGTTGCGCGTGGATTGAAGTTTTTTGTTTCTCGCGGGAACTCTTTAATTTTCCTTGATAAAAATTTGTCTGTGTATTATTCTAGAATCTATCTATCTATCTCTGTGCCAAATTTCGTCCAGATCCGTTCAGCCGTTCTGGCGAGCTTGAGTAACAAACATCCATCCATCCAAACTTTTGCATTTATAATATTAAATCCATCCATACTAATATTATAAATGCGAAAGTGTGTCTGTCTGTCTGTCTGTCTGCTACGCTTTCACGGCCCATCTGTTCAACCGATTTTGATTCGGAAAATTCAAGAGTTCCCGCGGGCATCGAAAAAACTTGGTCCACGCGGACGAAGTCGCGGGAATCATCTAGTAATACATAATTATTTATTATTCAGGCAAAGTCGTGGGATAGTGTGACTTTGCCTGTGATGATTGAGTTTCTTTGAAAATCCCATGGGAACAGTTATCAGGATAAAAAAATGCCAGGGACAGAAAAAAACAAACCGCTTACCTACCCAGCTAGAATAAAAATGGTGGCCAATGGACGTTCAGAATGTTATTAAAATTACTAGCCTTATAAAATTAGCTAGGTATGTTGGATTTCGTAGAATGTAATCTTTTAATTAACTTATAGCACGTTATTTGAACTGTATAATTGTTATTGGTTCGTGTACAATGTACACGTGCCGCCGCAGCAGTGTTTGTTAATTAAACTCAGATTTAATAAGCCCTGTTTACTTTGAATTAATCAATTGAGGTTTTGGAACATACTGGGTATTACCGTTACAATAAAATTGGAAATAATATTATTTATGTAATATTTATATTGGAAATTGGATGGATACCACTATTTGTTAGGTCTCCCAGCACCTACAGTTTCATATTATTGATTCCGAAATGAAATGAAATGTTTTTTTATTTCATGTAACAACTTTTCGAGTCAGATACTACCTACCAGCTATTTATTACCTATTCTGTGCCGTAATAAGTATTTTAATATCGTTTTAAAATTATAATGATTTATGCTTATTTGAGGGTTATCAAGGTACGTGACATAAAGGTGTAATTTTAAGGTAACTTATAAAGGTTGCATTTTAGTATAACATTATAATTTATTTTTCTCAATAGTTCACTTTTGGCAGCGTGGTGGTGATGGTTATGATTTGGCTCTAACAGCAGCTCTTACGATCTCCCTCCAGCGACTTCTGTTGGCATCACGGGAACACTCGGAGACGTTACGGAATGTATTGAAATCCGTACACCTAGTATTGGAACGAACACATGGGCGTGTGTCCTTGTACAACGAGGTGTTCTATGGTACCAGTCTTCCTAGTGATATGCCCAAAGAACTTAAAAGGATTCGCAAGTTGTACAAGCAACGAAAGCCTTTGACTTATTTTAAGCTCTTTGTAAATAAGTATGTACCACTACAGCCCATTAACGTCCCACTGCTGGGCACAGGCCTCCACTCTCATAGGAGACAGGGAATTAGAGCTTACACCCACCACGTTGCTCCAATGCGGGTTGGCGGGTGTTTAACTACTATTATCATGTCAGTCATAATAACCGGGACCGACGGCTCTTAACATGCTCTCCGAGGCACGGGGGTGAAACACCGCCGACTTCCTAACTCCGGGCTAGTACCTACTGAGAATTTCTAGTTAGAAAAACCTTACACAGAATTATGGCCCGACCCGGAACTCGAACTCGGGACCTCATCGGCCGCAGTCGAACATGCTAACCACTAGACCAACGAGGCAGGAAATAAGTACAATAAAAAGTACTTTCTTAATTTAATATTTTCTGTAAGCCAGGCCACTGGCTTGTCCGAAGCCTAACTCGACAGAGGCAAGACTGTAATCGGATTAGTAAGCCACATCAAAGAACCTTAGCAAAGTCTAGACTTTTTAAAGAACCTGTTTTATTTATCGTTTTATTTGCACTTTATATTACTGTAATCCC
This sequence comes from Erebia epiphron, assembly GCA_963932025.1. Lineage (NCBI taxonomy): Eukaryota > Metazoa > Arthropoda > Insecta > Lepidoptera > Nymphalidae > Erebia > Erebia epiphron. The sequence goes on from OZ009946.1 coordinate 3,072,951, forward strand.
TTGGCTTGTCTCGAAGGCTAATGTGGAGGATCGGTGTGACCCGAGCCACAGCGAGGGAGTGAAATAAAACACTTTTTCTTGTTGCGGAAGCGGAGATGTGTACGCTTCGGAGTCTCGTGGTGAAGTGCGTAACTCGACCGGGGGAGGCCGGTATTTATTGTATTTTGAAGTGCACACATATCGCTATCTTTATTAACCAGCAAGGATATGGGTCTTAACCAATAGAACATTCTTAAATAATTAAAACATTGAACTTATTCTTAACGTATTACACATAGAAAATATATCGAAAACTAATACAAGTAGAAAACATAGAAAACTAATGCACATAGGAAACGTAATACTATAGGTAAGCGAAACAAAGATATAGCTAATTGCATAATATACGAAACTAAAGTGAACAAAATTAAACTATAATTATTACATTGCTAAACTGTTGTTTAAGCTACATCATTTTGTTACATTACTATTCGTATATGATAATTTAAGGTACCTACTTAATAACTTAGTTTGATCACATATTATAGTTTTAAGTACTGTGCTCTAGTAATATGATATATAAATCTTTTAATGTTCTCAAGTCATAATCATAAGTGAGTAGAGACACAAAATGTTGCTTGAAATAATATTAATTATTAGACAACGATACTTAAAGGTTCTAATAATAATCCTTCTTACTTAATTGTTGCCTTAATCGTGGTTTTGCTACGTATTGATTTGTCGTTTACAATAATTTGGCTTGTTTACTCAGGTATTCATTTCGTGATTATTCGATTATCTATTTATTTATAAAACTGAGATGAGGTCTCGTATAGCGCTCACTAATGAGTGGCTATATCATAGGTAAACTACTAACATACATTATAATATATCTATGTAAACATAATAATATGCAAAATTACTATACAATACTAAAATGAGGCTCTATCATCTATGTAGGTAAATGAAATAATCGAAATTGTATTGATCTAAGTGTCGAAGAGTCAGGACCCGATCTTGCAAGATTCGCAAGCAAGGCACAATCTTCAACAGCTAATATTATGAATTATGTTTTTTTATTCGACGTCTGAAATGTTTTTTGTAAGTGGATTAGTTTTTAATCTTATATTTTATATCGAGGCAAACGTTAATACATAAGTATTATATTTATAGGTGTGTTATATTTGCTATCGTTTCTCTCTACTATTTATTTTATACCTACCACGCATAATTATAATTAAAGTCTGTACCACACATAACAAAAATAAATAACAGAAAACAAAATAAATCAAAGAAGTACAAAGAGCGGCCTTATCGCTAAGTAGCGATTTCTTCGCTAATGTAGGTGCACACATACCCTACCTACATGTTGACGTAAACATGACGCAGCCACGTTAACCAATCACCAACATGATGACGTAACCATGACGCGGCCACGTTAGCCAATCACGTGCCGCCGCCTGAATCACGATAACGAAGTTCTTTCGGAATTGTACTATTTATAGAACTTTCAACCTAACATAGTTGGCCCAGCTGGGATCTCCGAGCATGACACCGGCTTGGGGAAGATCTTCCTATTGCATCGGGAGCATACACCATACGCTCCCGACACTACTTCACCTAATCCGAAGATGAGGCATTATTTTTTTAAACTGGCGTAATGGCGTAGTCATCTGGCATAAGCTCGAAGCGGACAAACAGAGGATCTGGCTGGAAACAAAAGGGGTAAAGCAGTATTATTAAAGAATACTTAAAAGTTACCTTTCAGGTACTATTATTAAATGCATCAGACCTGGCTCTCACACATGACCAAAGAAATAACCTCCGAAGTCTGAACGCGTGCATTACATATTAACATCATTATAATAGTACTTCCTTAGATCCAGTTCACTGGTCCATTATAGCAACCCAAATCCATTGACCCATACCTGTAATATTTGTTTCCATGTTTTGCAATAGTCCTGCATTTACCGGGGATTTTCCTTGGGTACACTCGCATAGTGCATATAGGGATATTCGCCGATTGGTGTCACATTTCCTTTAGAGCAAAATTGTCTAACGGGCCTCTGTGAGTGTGTTTAGCCCCTTGTACGCCTTCCAAAGGTCCAGGATCCCATGATCCCGAGATGGAAGAGACATAATAATATTAATATCAATGTGCATAAACGTTTTTGCAATTTAATTTATGCTGAGCTTCTTTCTGCCTTGCTACCGTAATCTGTAGGCACGGAATACTTACTAATACTATGTACCTACTCATCGTAGGTCTGTGGAATTTCATTTTGAATCATTAACATAATATAGGTGAAAGTATTGAGCATCAGGATCTCCGGCTATTGTATTTTTAGGATACAAAATAAAACGCAGCTTTCATATAAATTTTTAATTATTTAATATAAAATCATCATTATTAGAATGTTAGGACCGCGGAAATTCATACTGACAGCTACAACAAGTATACTCGACATAATACTATTTTAATACAAGGCCCTACCCACACTAGCGATTTACGAGACATACACAGCGGCAATTACGTCCCGAAAATCGCTTTTCTGACTCATTAGTCAAAATATACAATGCCATTTACTCAAGTTCTTGCAATTCACGAGCGCGCGTGGATCATGGTTGTGTAGGTCCTATCTGTATACATTTGTATACGTGTAAATTGTATGCGCGTACGACTGACCGCTCCGAGGCACGCACACTAACGCGATGTGCATAACCACAAGTAAAGATCACGCGCGCTCGTGAATTGCAAGAACTATGCCAGAAATTGCCAGTTAATTGGAAAGTATAAGAGTAAAACTGAATCAGATTGAAACTGTAAAATCATTCTTAGTAATCAAATACTACGTGTGTTTTTATATATTTCGCTCTACTTGAACTTAGTTTGGATTCACTTGGAACAAGTTTCATAATCATCACTGGGGGCTTACTGTCATAGCTTTAAGCAGTATTATTTTTATATTGGTGACACTCTTGTTTCAGAAAAATAATCCTTATTTTAAGGACATCAATGGTGATTTTAAAATAGCACTGTTAAGCGATTATAGCTTAAATTAAGTCAGCTTAAAGTAATTAAGTTAAGCGGTGGTGGTATGGAACTTGAGCGCGAGTATTCTTACAAAATGAGGCGAAAAGTTTTTTTTTTTTATCCTCTACAAGTTAGCCCTTGACTGCGATCTCACCTGATGGTAAGTGATGATGCAGTCTAAGATGGTAGCGGGCTAACCTGTTAGGGGCATGGCAGTTATATTAAACCCATACCAATATTCGGTTTCTACACGGCATCGTACCGGAACGCTCAATCGCTTGGCGGCACGTCTTTGCCGGTAGGGTGGTAACTAGCCACGGCCGAAGCCTCCCACCAGGCCAGACCAGGGAAAATGCAGAAATTATAAATTCCCAAAAATTGACCCTGCCGGGGATCGAACCCGGGTCCTCCGCACGTTAAGGCAACAGCGTTACACACTGCGCCACGGAGGTCGTCGCAAGTTTGAGATACCGTTGTATCAAAACCCGAAATATACAAATAGGAGCCCGAGGTGACTATTTACCTACTCATGTCACGAGTTCTTATCGTTGTAAGTAGGTATATGTGAATCTGTTTGACAAGAGAACTACTCCGCAATGTAATGGCGCCTAACTTCCCATTCTATTTAAAGCGCCTAACTTGCTTCCATTTAGGTGTTATACCTACGTTAGACAATCGGTGACCGTTTTTTGTCGGCAAAAAATGGAACGTACTGATTCCAATATTATGTAAAACGCTCACGCCATGTAACATACACTTCCCAAGATAGCAACCGACCAAGTGAGGGACGCACACGCGTTGAGTCTGTCAACAAAATCATACTAATATTATAAATGCGAAAGTGTGTTTGTTTGTTGGTTTGTTGGTTTGTCCTGCAACCAACATGTTGTTTGTTGCCGCAACGGAGCAACGGATCGACATGATTTTTGGCATGGGTATAGTTGAGGACCTGGAGAGTGACAAAGGCTACATGACTAAGGCTTTCGGGGATAAAAAATCCCCGAAAATTGGGGAGTTCCCGCGGGAATCAAAGAAACTTAAACCAAGCGGACGAAGTCGCGGGCATCACCTAGTCGGTTATAAAAGTTGGCCCGATTATCGGACCTACAAAAATTCTGACCCGGCCCCCCCTTAAACCCCCTAACCCCCCCCCCGCCCCCCGTTAAACGTTTCCTTCTTCTTTCTTTCATTTTTAATATTTCCCTTCCTCATAAAATATTAATTTATAGAGTAGTAGCATAGCATGTATATTTTTAATATATAACCTGGCCTCTTTTAAACTCTGAACGATAAAATCAACACAAACTGGGAACATTCAGGCAAATATTTATCATTATAAAATGGCACTACCTAATTTAGGTAACAAATATTTACATTTCACAAAGAAATTCACAACAAAAGCCATTTTATTCTAACAATTTACACCTTACAATAATATTATATTAATATTAATTTTACTTTGAATCAATTTTCTTCTGAATGACTTCATTTCGTACAAGTATTTTATTATTCTATCATAACATTAAATTATTGAAATATTGTTTGAGGCCGATAAAACTGAATACATTAGAAATAGTTAGGTACTTATATTAACAAATTCAGGAAAACTTTTGCTTGGAATCCACACAAAAGTTTTTCTGAATGTGTTCAAAACAATTAAAAATATATATATTTTTACGTCAAATGAAAAAATACGGCATAATAGTAATCTAAATCGCACAAACATCATATTATTTATAATAATATATAAGTATTATATAATTAATTAGAGTTTACCTGCTATATGAACTTATCTTCACACAAACAAGCATTATTCGTTAAAAAATATCAAAGTACCTAATACATAACTAACAAATAAAACAATCTTCAAACTATAAGTAGAAAAAAGTTTTAACTATAAATTCTCAGTAGATACAACTAAATATGGTATATTTTAATTCTATATACAATTTTATACAGTCTTGAAAATAGGTAGTATTTTGTCATATAATAATAATTATACATCTATAACAATTGAAAATCTTCATTGAGCAAATTAATATTCGTACACTTTTAAAATTAAAACTGACTACATGATATAATTGAATGTTTTGTTTTAAAAACTGAACCGACGTGATGTAAAAATATTACAAACTTAGCCACTAAAATCTCTAAAAGATTTTCAAGTTTGACATCCAAAAGTAAAGAGTTGTCTTATCATGATTCGAATATAATATCTTATTTATTTCATAATATTATTTAATTTTTCAATTGATCAGATTTATTTGAAATGAATAATTTTTAATTATATCTATTTACCATTTCATCTTATTAACAAGTGCACTATAGGAACCTAAGCATACCTAACTAAATTATAACAATTTAATAATGTTTTTGAAACTAATACATATTTTTATATGACGTACCCAGTCACAAAAATGATTATTTAAGTACTTAATTAGGAAAACAAGTATTGTCACAGTTTTTTTATTTATACGAAGAAAATATTATAACAATATGCAACAATTATTATTTTTCAAGCATATTGTTAGCTTTGAGACACAAAAGATATTATTCACTAGGGGAGAAAATACGTCCCACGACACGTATTGCTAGAGATGTCGGGTGATTTTGGGCGATGTCAACTGACGTCACCAGATATCTGTCTCGAGACCTTTTGCCGATTAGTTGCCTGTTACCAGACTTGTCGTGCGATTTCAAACAAAGTCGAGCGACGTCGTCTGACTACTCTAGCGACACGTGTCGCGGGACAAATTTGTCTCCTAGAAAATACGAGGCTTAAAGGTCTTGTGTTTTTTAAGTTCAGTTTTAGAGATTTTGCACACGGCGTATTTTATACGCGCAGACAACGCGCGTTGTCTGCACGTTAAATTCTAAAAGCAGATTGTAGCATTTGTATCGATACAAACGCACACTGACTGCGCGATACATGGGTCAAACGTGAATTCACAGCGCATTAGAGACGTATCATGTATCGACACAAACGCGCGTTTATTTTGTGGACGTCTTGCAAAGGTCAGGCTGCGCCTGACGCGCGTATGTTTGTATCGATACAAACGCACACTGACTGCGCGATACATGGGTCAAACGTGAATTCACAGCGCATTAGAGACGTATCATGTATCGACACAAACGCGCGTTTATTTTGTGGACGTCTTGCAAAGGTCAGGCTGCGCCTGACGCGCGTATGAGTCACGTCAGAATCGCGCTTGTGTCGCGTCATATACGCATAATATTATATTATACGCTCTGTGCATTGGCTCATAGATAGAAGAGTAAAAACTCTAATTGCACAAGCAAATTAACTCATTATTATGCAAATTTCAACTTAGATGGTTTTGACTAGTTTTTTTACTCAAAAGTATTTAAATTTAAAGTTTCGTTAGCCCACTGCTTAATTTCACTCTGCATACAAATTCTAGAAAGGTACAAACTAAGTCTCAGTTTTAGTCTAATCTAGTAAAAAGTAGTTGTAGTTCCACAAAAAGGGCAGCAGCCTCGGCAGGCATTGCGTTGTGCGATAGACGCACCTCGGCCGAGGCAAAATAGCATTCTATAGCCGCGCTTAGTAGGGATCCTGCTAAAGATTTAATTTTAAGTGTTTTATAGTAACAGATTTTGTAGTAAAACACTTTCGATAAATCTTTCTCAAGTCTTAATATTACAAACTACAGCATTACTTGTGCTATTCTCTAAATCATCGTGTTCTTCGTTGAATTTGCAGACGAAATATTTGATAGCAGTAAAGATTACATGTAAGGAGGTCACATGTTGAGTGTAATTTAATGCACAGAAACATTGACGTCAATATTCCAAAATTCGGATCGTCTTTACTTTCACGTATAATTGCTACTGCATCTTTACAATAATAAAATACCCCATTGTGATTTTACATTGCAATTATAAATTAAGATTGAATATGAGAATCAAATCACATTTTACTCGTTAATATATTTTTTTTAAATCGTCTTTTTGATAGTAATTACTCTAAAAAATTTAGCTTGAATGCTTCGTTTTCAACGCTGAAGCAGCGTTGAAAACGAAGCGTTCAAGCTAAATTAGATAGATAACCTTTAGAGAATATCACAACAGACTTAGAGTTTACACGCAACTCTCGGGACCAGGCAAGTTCTCCGCCAATACATGCTCCCGTCTCCTCACATTTCCTTTCCCTTTTCTATGTAATGTCGAAGTTGCCAAGCTGTTGGAACTCAAAGTTGGTCCACTTAGAGCAAGGGTTTGACTTCCGAACGGCGATCCCACGTTGCCATTGGGACAGACGAAGTTTGGACTCCCTAAAGTCGGACTATTAGTCACTACGAAGTTCGGTCGAAAGTTGTTCGTTAAATTTTGGTTGATAACGTCTTCTTGTCTACTGTTTGGTACCATATCACTGCCTGGGGTTAGCTGGTGAAAAAAATACATGGTGATAATATTTTTTGTCCAAAACTGTATTCAAAGTAATAAAAATAAATAATAACGCGATTCTCATAAAATAGGCTATGTTGATGTTTACGCTAATAGCCAGCTACTTCAACAATTTATTATAGTTACATTTTACGTCAGTCTTCATTTATATGAAAGTTCTGTTAACTTAGTTGTTTAAAGAGGACCAGGAGGAGAGGAGGAGGAGCAACGTCCACATAAAATCTTGTGAGTTTCAGGACGTGAATTTTATAATTTTATTACAGTGCTTCACACACGAGGATAGTTTCTAAACTTACTTAAACATGCATATCAAAAATTCCGGAACCGGCAGGATTTGAATCTGCGTCTCTCTGGGAATCGCGCCCTGGTAGGTAAGTGAACCGTGGCCTAGTGGTCAAGGCGCTCAGGGCGCGATTCCCAGAGTTCATGTTTAAGTAAGTTCAGGACGTGAAGTTGCAATAATAGTAATATGTTAACGTATTTTTGTAAAAATAAAAAGTTAGGCATTTTTAAGAGTCAAACGAGTTGATTGAAAACGACTTAAAGGGTAAATGTAGGATTTTGACAACTATTTTTTGATAAACATACTATTATAGCTTAAATAAGTACCTGTTGTAGACGTCCAGTAGAGTCCAAGAGAGCGAGATCTTCCGCAGAGAACACTGCCCCAGTTTTACTCCAATCACCTGTGAAAACATAAAAATTGGAAGTAGGTTTTTTTGGAAAGAATTGTTATTTTTAACTTTTTAGTGTCAGGGTTGAGGATTTTGAATTTTTTATGGGACCACCTCGAGATCTTCCTCTAACGACTGATGAAAAAAAAATCAAATCGGTTCAGAAACCACCGAGATATGCACCGATATAAATAAAAAAAACGCGCCGAATTGAGAACCTCCTCCTTTTTTGGAAGTCTGTTAAAAATTATAAAATATTGACGATATATTGTGTGGTAAAACTGAAATCTATTGCAAAAACAATATTTGTTTGGGCTTTTGTTATTCGTTACGCATGCAAAGGTAAACCAACGTTATTTATTTGTACGTTACGTAATTGGCAAATAGAAATAAAAACGAATATTTAAAATATTTTTTTTTAAAATTATTTTAATAAATTATTATTTTTAATTTATGTATTAAAAAGTTTTATTTAAAAAAAATTAAATTAAAAAAACTTAAAAATAATTAAAATATATAAGTACCTTAAAACTAAGGTATTAAAGTTTTATATTTATTTAAAAGACCTTTTGTCTTCGAACAACGCGAGTATGTCTATGTTCGCGAGCATGTTGGAGCGAGGTGTCGGTCACGCGAATCCACAAGTTTACCCTCTACCAAAAAGTGCTCAACGCGGCTAAAGAACTTTTTACTTTTTACGCAATTGAACTTCCTTCATAAATGAATTCGTCGTCTCAACCCATAGACGTCCACTGCTAGACGAAGGTCTCCTGCATGGATCTCCACAGCACACGGTCTTGTACCGTTTGTCTCCAGCGGCTCCCTGCAGCTGCACGCTTGAGGTCGGCCGCCCACCTAGTGGGGGTCGCACAACGTTGCGAGTCCCGGTACGAGGCTGCCATTCAAGCAACTTGGGACCCAAACGCCTATCGGTTCTACGAACTATGTGCCCATCCATTGCTACTTAAGCTTGGCGACTCTTTGATTGCTACTTAAGCTTGGCGACTCTTTGAGCTATGTCGGTTACTCTGATTCTCCTACGGACGTTCCTCATTTCTTATTTAATTACGTAAGGATATTCGTTGCTTTGCTTTTTGAATTCAGTTAAACCTAAAAATAATATCACCAAGTACCTCTTAACTCCTTTATGCTAGGCCACTCCTCTGCTTCGCTAGTGGCTGGCGGTATTTTTTGATTCTCCCCATCTGTACGAAATAAAATAAAATGTGATGCCTACTAAATAGCTGTTTAGTGTAAGTGTTTAGTGTATAAATTTCTTAAAGATTTAACTTTAATAGGGGCGGTTAGCGTATTAGCGTATTTTTTTGCTCGTATAAGCTCGTATGGGCTTACGCGATTACACGAGCGCTATATTTTGCGCCTCAAAAAAGAGAGCGAGTGTTCACACGCCAATTCCGGTGTGTTCACTCGTGGGTCAGCTGACGGACCCGCTTATAAGTTCGTATACGAGCTTATAACCGGGTCAACGCTCGTCAGAGTTGCGCGTGTGGCAAAGGGCGAACCTATACGAGCCTATTCTCTCTTCTCAATCATTCACTCTTGGCAGAGTAGTCGTAGTTATGATTTGGCCTTCACAGCAGCTCTTGCGATCTCCCTCTAGCGATTTCTGTTGATGGCATCACGAGAACCCTCGGAGACGAATACATTCATGGCAGAACAGATTGAATCCGTCCACCTAGTACTGGAATGACCACGTGGACATGTGCAATCAACTCGATCTTGTACAAGGAGGTGTTCTAGGGTATCAGTCTTCCTAGTGGTATGCCCAAAGAACTTACAGATTCTCAGTTGTAGAAGCGACAAAAGCCTTTGACTACGCTTCCAAAAACGAGCTTATACGCCCCGAAAAACCGCTGATTTGTAACCGCCCTAAAACTATGAGTAGCAGTTGTTTAGTCAATTCTTCTTCTCTCCTTCTTCTGATATCTTTCGTGTATCAGATGATCGAATAAGAAGAAACTGGCATTTAGCTACTTAACTAATTTAATTGATTTGTCAAAAATTGTATATCTATCAGTTGTTAAAAATTACATTGGCATTTACTCACTAATATATACTTAACTAGCGGACGCCCGCGACTTCGTCCGCGTGGCATAAGTTTTTTAATTCCCACAGGCACTAATTACTTTTCCGGAATAAAAAGAAGCCTATGTCACTCTCCAGGTACTCAACTATACCCAATCACCATGCAAAAAATCACGCCGATCCGTTGCTCTGTTGCGGTATGATTGAAGGACAAACTCCTTATTTGACCTTCTTGGGGATAGAAATTTCAAAAAATGTGAAATCCGTATTTCATCCTTTTTAACCGGAAGCACAAATACCAAGTTCCATGGCTATAGCTTGAAAAACGACGGAATTTCATAAAACTTTTAACCCCTATTTTAATCCCTTTGGGGGTGGAATTTTTAATAGTTGTTACACATGTCGTTCTATTTTTTTTGCCGAAATTCAAAATACCAAGTTTCGCAGATTTACCTTGAAAAATAACTTGTAAAATAAAAGACTCATACAAATTTTCATCCCCTATTTCAGCCCTTTGGGGGTAGAATTTTCAAAAATGGCGAAACACGTATTTCTTCATTTTGAACCGGTAGCTCAAATACCAAGTTTCATGGATATAACTTGAGAAATATCTTGACTTTCATATAAACTTCCATCCCCTATTTCACCCCTTCGGAGTTAGAATTTTCAAAAACTGTGAAATACGTATTTATTTATTTTTTACCGATAACGCATATATGTACTAAGTTTCATGGATATAACTTGAGAAATGACGGACTTTCATACAAACTTTCAACCCCTATTTCACCCCCTTTGGGGTGGAATTTTGAAAAATCCTTCCTTAGTGAGCGCCTACGTTACAAAAGGAAGCTACTGTCAAAATTTCAAGTCTCTAACCCTAGTGGTTTAGGCTGTGCGTTGATATATAAGTCAGTCAGTCAGTCAGGACTTTGAATTTTATATATATAGATAGATTATAAGTGAGGCCGTATAAGTTTATTGATTCACCGCCTGACACTAACGAAATTGCGGCTTCCGGATCTAGTAATAAAAAAAAAAAATTTGATTTTTCCCGGATAAACAAAGTAGGCGCGATAATGCAAAATGCTTTGAAAAAGGCAAATGTAAAGGGACGGTAAACCGCCGCCCGCTTCAACTAAGTATTTCCCCCTGGGTTTGTTTTTCTACGTTCGCACAAAATTTTCCTACTTAAGATAAAAAGTCCATTTGGCCCGCCGAAAAACAAAAACTCCTTTTATTTTGGCCACATGAATTGACCGCGATAATGTTTTCAAAGCTTAATTAGGTTTCGTGTTGAATTTTTTTTTTCACTTTTGAGGAAGGAAAAGTAAGTCTTGCTCCGAAATTATAATTTTATTCGTAAGTCGTAAGAAATCTCCAACTTTGCTTTTTTTTTGTGAGATCGCAGTCAAGTTAGCCCTTGACTGCGATCTCACCTGATGGTAAGTGAACAGATGATGCAGTCTAAGATTGTAGCGGGCTAACCTGTTAGAGGCATGGCAGTTATATTAAACCCATACCCCTATTCGGTTTCTACACGGCATCGTACCGGAACGCTAAAACGTGTTCCACTTAGCTATTGCTCGTCTCTAGAGCTCCTTATGTTCTAAACTTAGCTAAATGTTTTATCCAGCCAGCGATCTGGTGTGTGATTCAGTCTTTTATTAAAGTAATATTTTCTGTTTATGAAAAGAGCTTGTTGAGTTTCTTGCCGGTTCTTGTCAGTAGAACCTTTCCGAACCGGTGGTAGATTCTTATATAAGTGCCACAAGTTGTCTTGCGTGAAAATCATTTCATTTTAATGTTTTTCTGGCAGTGAGTCTGCACTTTGACTCTGGTGATTGTTTGGTAATAAAACATATCGTCTACAGTGTGCATTGTCGAGCTATATTATATTATATCCATACTAATATTATAAATGCGAAAGTGTGTCTGTCTGTCTGTCTGTTTGCTACGCTTTCACGGCCCATCTGTTCAACCGATTTTGATGAAATTTAGTACAGGGATAGGTTGTATCCCGGGGAAGGACATAGGCTACTTTTTATCCCGGAAAATTCAAAGGTTCCCGCGGGAATCGAAAAAACTTGGTCCACGCGGACGAAGTCGCGGGAATCATCTAGTTATGTATATATTTTAGCTCGAAATGGGTTTAGCCTTCATAAATATACACAAAATAGCACTAACCTGGAGCATTTAGTATATCTGGCTGTGGATCCGGCGTCTTCGACTCCGGCGAAGGTTTGATGGTATACGCGACCACGTATCGTCTGCATCCATCGCTCAGCTCCAGCATATCTCCCGGTGGATGTTTGTGGTTGGGATGCGATCTTTTCCGCCTTGCGCATAACGCTGCCATGGCAATGCCGCCCAATGCGAGCGTTGCGCCTAACGCTACGGCGACTACTACGCCTAGGGTGATTCCGCCCATGGAGGTCTTGCCATCTGTTTGATAGAAAAATTGTAATCATCATCTCATTCTATTGCCGGCTCATTTTTAGTATTAAAAATTGCTTCATGTCGCAATCATTAGACTATTAAAAAAAGCGTACTTTTTACTGTTCTATTCAAATCAAACCTATAAATCGTGAAAGTTTAGTGGTTGTTTTTCCGCGACGATATCCAGGGAGATAGATAATATTTTGGATTTGCATGATGAAATAGAACTGAAGCAAACTGGAAACCGGCGCTGAGCATTGTTATCAATGCTCCGTAATGTTGACTTAGTCTCTATTGTTTATTGTCAGTTTTTAAACTTAGTCGTAGTATAAGTATTTCGTGTACAGTCGACGTCAAAAGCCATAAAATAAGTAAACAAGATGGCTTGTTAGTAACAAAGTCACCCTCAAACTTACATAATTATTTATCTATTGAGGGTGTAAAAGAAGAACATTGTTATTCTTCTTTTAGGTTGTCATTGTTGACAATTTATGGCAATTATCGAAGTAGTATTGAATAGTAATGGTTTGAACCTTATGCTTACTTGTGTGGATGAGTGATCACGATTGCTTGCACACAGTTTTAGGAGTTAAGCTATGTATGGGCTTTTGACGTCTACTGTAAATCTAGGTGACGCCAATAGGTGACAGTTTTCACCTTTAAGGAACCTCCTGAACCTGAGGCTGAGGTCGGTGAAAACGAGCAATAAAACCCCCATTCGAGTAAAATAAACTAAACAAAATACTTGAACACGAATTCACCGATCATCACAATACATATTTAAATAAGGACAAGGGATACCCGTCCTCCGAGCTGCGTCGTTGAAAGCAATGTTCTCGAGTAAGGTTTTCTCGGAGTCTCCCTTGAGGTTCCTCGCATAGATGAGCAGATTAAACGTGGCTCCCTCTGCGCTGCCCGCCGACAGATGAGAGAGGTCTAGCCTGAAGGTCGCCAACCCGTCTGGAACAAATTCATTTTATTGCCATACTGATAAAAATCCATCCTACTACATATCAGTACTTTTTGTTATAAACATACTAATATTATGAATGCGAGAGTGTCTGTCTGTCTGTCAGTCTGTCTGCTACGCTTTCACAGCCCATCTGTTCAACCGATTTAGATCAAATTTAGTACTTATAGGTATAATTTGTATCCCGGGAAAGGATGTAGGCTACTTTTTATCCCGGAAAATTTAAAAAAAACTGAATTCGTGCGGAAGAAGTCGAAGAAATCATCTAGTACTGAATATAGCACAAAAATGTAAAAGTTTCCTTGTCAAAATAAATCTATAATTACTAAGATAAAAAAATACAGAAGTGTGTCTTTACCTGTCTACTACTTATTTACGGAACATCTATTGCAATAAATTCCTGTTAAACTTCTGAGACAGGATATAGGCTTTTCAACCGACTTCAAAAAAAAGGGGGAGGTTCTCAATTCGACAACAGAACTTTTGACTGGGTGGACCGATTTGGATGATTCTTTTTTTATTTGAAAGGGCATACTTCCCATGTGGTCCCATATAAATTTTATCGAAATCGGTCGAGCGGTTTTTAAAATATCAACAATAAAATAAGTACTTTGTATAACGTGTGCTTGTTGTTGTAAAGTTGGCGCGGGAGTTTGAAGTCGGTTGTTTAAAAATATTTTTTTATATTATTTTTATCCCGGAAAATCACAGAGTTCCCACGGTATTTTTTGAAACCTAAATGACAGAAAGCCAGATGACATTAGAATTAAAGTAAAATGAACCTTAATATTGATTTTAACTCACAAATTCAGTACAGCCGATTTTAATCTGGAATCGTATCATTTGGAGCGCTGGCTATAAATGCATACCTACACGAAATTGAGTTCTAAATCAATGCCGTTAAGGTTTTACTTAAGGTTTAAGTGCAATGAAATGATCGAAACCTAAAATGACTCCCCATCAGCAGAATAAAGCTTTCCTATCACGTTATTTCAGCCCTTTTTATACGACTGCCTGAAAAAAGGAGTATATTGTTTTCAGGGTTCATGTATGTATGTATGTATGTATGTATGTATATATGTATGTATGTGAGTTTGTATATTCCACCATAACTTCTATACGTCTGAACCGATTTTGATGACTGAGGTATCGTAAGAATCTCTAGCTTATTCCGGGTGACATAGGCTAGTAAAATTAAAAAAAAAATTGATGGGGTGACCATGGTTCCGCATTAAAGACTAAAGTTGAAAAAATAAATTCGAAAAAATGATGAGTAGATTCCAAAAATATCACACCATAGTTCAATATCCAGTGATTCACAAAAAAATATCATTTAATAAAAATGTGAATGAGATTCCAAGGTAATTAATGTCTGTGGTATCGTGACGTAGTAGCAGTGGTAGCCGTACTTCTATTCGAGGGGGATTTTTTATTACAAGAATGCCCAAAAAAGGAGAGTACTTTTTAATAATTTTAATTATATTCACTTGTTAATGACAATTCTAGCAATAAACATTACCGGTCGAGCAAAGACGGGGCAAGTTAGAAAAGTATCTAAAAATGAAACGGGTTCATTAAATAAACAATGGGAGGTCCGCCGGGCACGCGGGGATCTTAAATCATGAATTGCATTTGAAATGCAAACTCCAGCGTCTGCCAACAATGAATATTCCCATTTCCAAGAGCGTTAGGACGCTTCTTCCTTTGGAATGTAATTAATTAATACAAGCCTTTTTGTCAGTTGATACTTCAATGAAAATTTTATTCAATCCGTTTAAAAGATTTGCCAGAAGTTGTTTTTGTGGCTTAATTTAGAATTTACCAGTTACTAAAGCAGCTATCTTGTTCGTTTGGAAATACCAAATGACAGATTACATACATAACAAACATTACATGCTTTTCCGGCTTCCCTTTTTCGCACTAACATTATTATATAGTTGTGAAGGCATTAAATTTCGCGGCAAAAAATGGTTTAAATCATCAAAACTAACCGAAGATGTGAATTTCAGGTATTTTATAATCAGTAAGAATGGATGAATTAAAACACCAAATTTCATCAAAATCGGTTGAAAAGATGGGCCGTGAAAGCGTAGCAGACAGGGAGACACACTTACGCATTAATAATATTAGTATGGACAAATATTATTAAAATGATTATAACTAAAGAGAAAATAACCTGCAAAAACCTGTCATTTTCCTACGCACATTATCTATCAGTAAAGTTTTTTTATAATTACAAGGTTAACCTTGCGCTAGACGACAATCATGCTTTTAATACAAAACAATGACGAAATCTAGGTTGGAGCTAATTTATCTACAAAGCTATGGATTGCCCTATAAACTTAGAATTTACCTGTCTCATTGACACTGCTATTGAACTTAGTCTTCCCGGTGATAGGGTCCAAGGCTTCAAGGACGAAGGTCTGTGGCAGACCACCGTCGTATCCGGCCACGCAGCGCACGATGAGCCAGCTGACCCCCTCTGTTGTATTGGAGCCTGCATGGAGGGAGCAGTTGCGAGGGGGGGCGGGCCGGGCTGTGGAAGAAACATTTTTGTTAGCAATTTGATATTATCTGTCAGAATAAAATGTTACAGTACCTATCAATAGTAAACCCATATCCTTACTAATATTATAAATGCGAAAGTGTGTCTGTCTGTCTGCTACGCTTTCACGGTCCATCTGTTCCAACGATTGTGATGAAATTTGGTACAGGGATCGATTGTAATCTGGAATAACGCATATGCTACTTTTTATCCCAGAAAATTAAAGAGTTTCCGCCGGAACACTACAACCTCAATCCACGCGGCTGAAGTCGCTGGCATCAGCTAAGTATATATTGTAACACATAATTAGACAAATAAATTCATTCTATTCTATCCTAGTATACCTATTAGTATAGATTTTGAATTTTATTTTCCACAATAAAAAATTGGCAGTCAAAGGGACTGCCGATAGACTTGAAAACGAATATTTAAAATAATAAAAAAAAAAATTAAATACCTACTTAAAGTATAAACTTTAAAACTAAGGAATTAAAGTTGAATTACGAATGTACTATATTTATATTTAAGACCTTTTGTCTTCGTAACAACGCGAGGCGTAGGTGACGGTGTCGGTCACGCGTTTCCACAAGTTTATGTACCCCCTACCAAAAAGTGCTCAACGCGGCTAAAGAAGTTTTCACTTCAAAATATTATCTTGATGTTTTTATATGTACAGAAGTTTTCGCTACTTTAATCTAAGTGGTAATTACTAATTACAATCCGACAATGTAAACAAAATGTTACGCGAATATACCACCACGTGAGTATAATTAAAGTCCCGCGTAATCCCTAATCTCGCATAAGCTAACGACGCACACGGCTTCCCACCAACTGAGGCTTCTATTAAACAATCTCCAAAATTAGTCTCGTGATGCCTTATAATTTAATAACCGTACGCCATGTAACACGTGGGCGGATCGCTTTAGGCTTTCCTGTGATTTTCCAGAAATTTCGACATTTTTTCAGTGAATTTCCAGCGATTTTGATATGTTCTCTTTGTTTCTGGAATTCATCTTACCCTATCAGTATTAAAAACGTGAAAGTGGGTAACACACACACCATTATAGGTTACTTGATGATGCCCGCGACTTCGTCCGCGTGGATTAGGTGTTTTTCAATTCCCGCGGAAACTCTTTAATTTTCCGGGATAAAAAAGGCTATGTCGTAGTCTTAAAATCGTTTGAACAGGTGGGCCGTGAAAGCAGACAGACAGGCACACTGTCGCATTTAAAATAATTATGAATTGCATTATAATATTATGGATGGCATTGAATATAGTATAGATTAATTGGTTATGTTAGGTTAGGTTTTATTTTTGGTCCAGTACAGGCCAGCTGCTGATTGCGATCTGACCTGATGGTAAGTGATGATGCAGTCTAAGATCGTATCGGGTTAACCTATTAGAGGTATGACAGTTATATTAAACCCATACCACTACCATTACCCCTAATCGGTTTCTACACGGCATCGTTTCTACGCTAAATTGCTTGGCGGTACGTCTATGCTAGTAGGGTGGTACCTACTCTACAACATAAATTATTGTTCCAAATAATAATTACAATATCGCACAAAGTTTTAATTAAGTAAAAGCGGGCTTTCAAATTCAGTCACACTTACGGAAAAGTAATTAAAATAAGTTATTCAAATGTAATCTGTTTCCATTTTCCATTTTAACTAATGAATTCTTGTCACAAAGCTGAGTTTTATCCAAAAATAAATAATTAAATCCATGCTTATAATATTATAAATGCGAAAGTATGTATGTTTGTCTGTTTATCTATCCGTCTGCTACCGTAGCAGACCGATCGTAGTTTTCAACCGATTTTGATGAAATTTGGTACGGAGATATAGGGGAGTAGGAGATAGGACTGCCTCGTTGGTCTAGTGGTTAGCATAGTTGACTGCGGATCACGAGGTCCTGGGTTCGATTCCCGGTCGGGCATAAAAGTTAGGTATTGGGTTTTTCAATTAAGAAATTCTCAGTGCCAGCCCGGAGTTGGAAGTTGGCGGTGTTTCACCCCCGTGCCTCGGAGAGCACGTTAAGCCGTCGGTCCCGGTTATTATCACTAACATGATAATAGTCGTTAAAACCCGCCAACCCGCATTGGAGCAGCGTGGTGGGTCTAAGCTTTAATTCCCGCTCTCCTTCATAGGAGATATGACATGTGACAGGCCTTCACTCTCATGAGTGAAGGCCTGTGCCCAGCTGTGGGACGTTAATAGGCTGTAGTGAGGAGATAGATTCTCTAGATAGATACTCGTCCCACAGAAGTGACCTCCCGAATTTCAGCACGTACCTTATAATTTACGTATCAAAATCTTATTTTGGTTGTGTAGTGCCTGCAGATATGGAGTGAACGCAGCTACCACATTCTGGTCAGTGTACTGATATACATCTTACATCTTAATATATATATCTTCTTAATATATATAAATCTCGTGTCACAATGTTTGCCCTCAATGGACTCCTAAACCACTTAACCGATTATAATAAAATTCGCACACCATGTGCAGTTCGATCCAACTTGAGAGATAGGATAGTTTAAATCTTAAAAAAAAACATCAATTCACGCGGACGAAGTCGCGGGCATCATCTAGTACTCTGCATAATTAACATTTCCGGTAGAGTAAATTTCACCTTTTGCAGTTGCATGTACCATACTCTGTATAATTATCATTTCCGGTAAAGTAAATTTCACTTTTTGCAGTTGCATGACCTCGTTAAAACCAAGGTAAGGGTAAAAATAAAATTTTGTAATTCGTAACAATTAAAATTCAGTTTTATTTACCCGTAGATGACGCTCGCGTGAATTTTTTACTTTTATTTATATAAAATAAAAAAATAAAAAATAAAGTTTCCATGCGATGCACCCTACCTCTATACAAAATTTCATCAAAACCGATTGAAAAGATGAGCCGTTAAAGCCTAGCAGACAGACAGATACACTTTCGCATTAATTTAATACCCTACTAATGGATTAATACCCTATTCTTACATACAAGTTGATATAGGCTACTTTAATACAACATACAGCAGCGTGTTTAGCTGTATGTTATAATAATATCCGGTGATATTATACATTGTGGTCGCACCTTATGTAAGATGAGAGATGGTGGCAACATGTATCACGTTTTGAGTACGTGTGACGTAGCAAGTATTATTTCTTTTCTTGCTTAATCATGAACTTCCACAAAGTAACGCCTGATTCTATCCAATAATTATTTCTTTACTAATTAAACTCAGTGACAAAAATATTAATCAATATTCTAGTTTGTAATTGCTCTAATTTTAGACTGACTTGACTTAAAACTATTTCAGACGGCAAATATTATATTTTTAAGTATCCATTCATATTAATATTATAAATGCGAAAGTGTGTCTGTCTGTCTGCTACGCTTTTACGGCCCATCTGTTCAGCCGATTTTGATGAAATTTGGTACAGGGATAGGTTGTATCCCAGGGCAGGACATCGGATTTTTATCCCGGAAAATTTAAGAGTTCCCGCGGGAATCAAAAAACCTTAATCCACGCGGACGAAGTCGCAGGGCGGGCATCATCTAGTAAATAATAATATCTAATAACGTTGGTTTATTTCGTATGCTTTAAGTAAATATGTGATTTGAGATGTTATTACAATAATGGTAATAAAGTTGTCAACTTCTTTAGAGATCTTTTGCTAAACTCTGAGGATATCGGTGGATCAAGCGAAAAAATTACTAAAATCGGACTAAGTATAGCACAATCGGCAAAAAATAGACATGATAAGTTACTTGTCGAACTGCAAAACACTTCGAAATGTAAAAAGTTGTGAATAACTTAGGACCCAGGGCACAGATTAAAATAGAATTACTTCTATCTAGAATAGGTAACTTTAATTTCGTATTTTAAAATACTAAGATGAAGAATACTGTGTAAACGTCAAAAGACGGCATCCCGCATGGCGCAGTGGTGAGCGCTGCGATCTTGCTCGAGGCTCTAGGATCGATCTTCGGCAGGGTCAAACCATAATTTCTGATTTTTTTCTGGCCTGGTTGGGTGGAACGCCAAGCGATAAAGCATTTTGGTATGATGCTGCGGAGAAACGGACTATGGGTATAGTATTAATACATCTAGATTAAATAAATAATCGTTACAAACTGCTATATCCCTAATAGGTTCGTCTTTATTTACCATTACTTACCACGAGGTGAGAGTACAATTAAGATCTAACTTGTAAGTTGTAGTGGAGTAAAATATGTCTCAACAGATTAGCAAAGTTAGAGGTTGGCTCTCAGACTATCAGTCAGCTCATATTTCTTATGCAGCTGTGGCCCAGCAATATTTTCTGCGGTATGTACATTCGTGCGGTAGTGGTACACGCTTAAGATTTCCTAAGTTCCTAGTGGAAATTATTCTGATAGAAAAATACTTGTCACATGTCATTTCCTACAAAATGTAAAATGCCATAAATGGTTAGAAAATGTGTGAATTGTTTTTACACACATTTTAAATGTCATCGAAAATATAATATGAAAACTAGGATCTGTATAGATATTATTACTAGGGAAAAATAACCACGAAGGCTCTACAGCCATCTAACCTACGTATCCCTATTATAAGGATATCTGGATGAAATTATGTATACTTCCTATAGAAAGATAATTAAATTACTTTACTCATCTAAAATGTTGGCATTGTACATACCTTTTCTAGTAATTCTATACGTTTATTGTTTCATCAACGCCCGTCATTAACCCCATAATTTTGCACGGAGGTTGCCTATAATATTTTGGACAAGGGAAAATGCTGGATTTTTTGAAAATCCTAGGGTGGTTTTCCATCACTTCCTAATCAATAATAATAATTGTTAGATTCAGGTAATGTTAACGTTAAAAATCTTTAAATATTAACCTAGACCACGCGTTAATTTGCCATTCCGAATTAAATTACTTCACAAAAGTTTCCTACACCAATAACAATAACTTACACCCTAACATAAAACTATCTGAAAAATGACCCCAATAAAACAGAAAGTAGGAGGTAGGGTAAAAGGTATACAAAAGTTTACTAATAGACTTTCGCAAGTTATTGGAAACGATAAAATCCTAAACTGCTTGTCTATATTGTGTCAGTCAGCGTGCTATTAACTGCCCATCCCAGCTCAGTTCGTCCATCACTAGTTCAGAGCAATTACTTAATTAGTGTAATGACACTATGCGATTGTTCAATTATTATTTACAGCGGCACATTTTCAACAATCAATCATTTAATTTGGTATGGGTCAATATTCAGACCACGGTGAGTTTTCGTATTAAATTCGACAAATAATATGTAAATAAGCATAATAGGCTATTTGACAACAATGAAAATATACCTGAAATTGTGGTAAATCTCACTAATAACAACGTAAATAATCATATTTCACTTTATTTTAATCAAATATATGTATATTTTTCAGCAAAATAAGAGTTTAATAATGTTATAATTTTTGATATTTTACCTGTGACAGGAACGCCCTGTGATTGGTTGCAACTCTGGTGACGTCACACTCGAAAATTTGCGGGAAAACAACAGCTTTTTGTACTGATTTTTCTGAGTGTTTTATCTTTTAGCTATTTAAACAGTAATTTTCTGGTTAACTTTATAACTAAACATACTAAGGAAATAAATAATTAAGTATTTCAAATCGCAGAATGGAATCAAATTTTGTGCGAGCTGATAATAGCAACCTACCTAAGGTAGATGCTTTTATGGTTGCACTTTACTTTAAGAATAATGCTGATTATTATGGCGCGGAACTGAAAAACATAAAAACAGCAATGTAAGTACCTACCGCGTCGAACATATTAGTCCTTCCTTTATTTATTATAATCATTAATCATTACCTCATTTTAGTTTATGTTGACAAATACTCAGGAAGTTCATGGGAGTTCGGTTTATCATGGTGTTTTCTTTTGTTTTACAGTTCTGCAAGGGAATCCTATGGAGACGATGCGATTGGCTACGTCCAGTTACACAGAGAAAGTGGAGTTTGCACTGTGAAGTGTAAAATATGCCCGGAGCATAAAGTCAGAACCAAAGCGTATAATGTGACGATGATCATGAACACCATTCTTTCTGTTAAAATATATTAATTTTTATTAAATTTAAAGAAAAGCGAAGAAATTCAACTAAACTGTACGGTACTGTAGTCTATTTATATGCGTTTGACAATGTGTGACGTCACGAGTCAGATGACAAGCGCCATTACAAAATTGGCGTTTTTGGCGCGGTCTTGAAAATTGAAACTTTAAAAGTGGTTTTTAAAGGGAATTACATTAAATTTCCACGAAATATCAATGTAATGTGCTTAATAGGTAGTAATAAATTCTTTAAAATCATTTTCAAAATTTAGTCAAATAGCCTATTAATCATCATAATAATATTCCACACTGACATAATAAATGCAAAAGTATCTCTCTGCATGTTAGACATTGATTTTAACCAAATTTAAATATAGGTTGTATTCCGCAGATGGACGTGGGCTACTTTTTATTACGGGAAATCAAAGAAAAAAAATATAAATAATTAAATGAGACTCTCTCTTTTACTTTGGCCTAATACGCTTAAATTAGGATTTTTTATTATTTTAGTAATACCAGGATATTACTTATTTTATTAACAACAGATGCAACTCAAACTATTATTACTGGCAAGCGAGTTATACTGTAGCTCGCACTATGTATACAGGCCGTTATTGGAACCGATAAAAACGTAATGTTCACCGGTCTCTAAATTTACTGCAATAGGAGCGATAAGAAACTCCAGCTAATCGATACTAAAATATAATAGCTTATTCCGCCAACGGCCATCTAAAACTTTGCACTAAGACCCGTTACGGCGACTAACGTTTGGCCGACTACCATTAAGATACTACTAAAATATTACTATAAGCGCTATTTTTCGCGCTTTATTATATTAGCTTTGCCTCTAACTAATTGTTTTAATGCTCACTAACTTATAATTACTGGAGTATCATTTGAAACTTGGCGAACTTGCAACTACAATTATTTCTGCAATAGTACGGTTCTATAATAGAGCTGTTAAAGAAATCAAATCTAGATGATGCCCGCTTCGGCCAGGTAGGTTTAGGCTTTTGAAAAATACCGTGGGAACTTCCTTATTATCTGGGATAGCAAGTAGCCTATGCCTTTCCCCGATGCATCGTATTTCTTGTCCAAATCGGTTGAAATTAGTGAAAGCGTAGCAGACAGACAGACCTTTTGCATTTATAATATTAGTATGGATGTTTCAAAGTCATAGTATTTTTAGTAGTAGTAGTTAACTAAGTGTGCCGTAGTTATGCTCACTTTGCGGCTAGCTTAGCTCAAATATTAAATCTCAGTCTCAGTTAAGTTTGCGCCGCGACAGCTAAGCGCGCCGTAGTCTCATATTAAACTCACATGCGGGGACGATCTGAAAGACACAGGCACTGAGTAGTAAACCTAATGTGGACACAGGGCTCAATAACCTAAACCTATGGTCTGTGGACACAGGGCTCAATTTGTCGTCCAACGGAGTTTGCGCCACGACAGCTAAGCGCGCCGTAGTCTCGATCACTTTGCAGCTAGCTTAGCTCAAATATGAAATCATATCAAACTCACATGCGAGGACGATCTGAAAGATACAGGGCTTATGTTGTCGTCCAACGGAGTTTGCGCCACGACAGCTAAGCGCGCCGTAGTCTCGATCACTTTGCAGCTAGCTTAGCTCAAATATGAAATCATATCAAACTCACATGCCAGGACGATCTGAAAGATACAGGGCTCAAGTTGTCGCGCAACGGAGTTTGCGCCGCGACAGCTAAGCGCGCCGTAGTCTCGATCACTTTGCAGCTAGCTTAGCTCAAATATGAAATCATATCAAACTCACATGCGAGGACGATCTGAAAGATACAGGGCTTATGTTGTCGTCCAACGGAGTTTGCGCCACGACAGCTAAGCGCGCCGTAGTCTCGATCACTTTGCAGCTAGCTTAGCTCAAATATGAAATCATATCAAACTCACATGCGAGGACGATCTGAAAGATACAGGGCTCAAGTTGTCGCGCAACGGAGTTTGCGCCGCGACAGCTAAGCGCGCCGTAGTCTCGCTCACTTTGCAGCTAGCTTAGTTCAATTATAAAATCATATCGAACTCACATGCGGGGACGATCTGAAAGACACCGGGCTCAAGTTGTCGTCCTACGGAGTTTGCGCCGCAACAGCTAAGCGCGCCGTAGTCTCGCTCACTTTGCAGCTAGCTTAGCTAAGATATTAAATCTCAGACTCACATGCAGGCACGATTTGGAAGACACAAGGCTCAAGTTGTCGTCCAACGGAGTTTGCGCCGCGACAGCTAAGCGCGCCGTAGTCTCGCTCACTTTGCGGCTTGTAGCTTAGCTCGCTTGTGCTGCCGTTGGCTGTACCTGGACAAAAATATAGTTGATGTTATACATGTGTAGCTTTAAGTTCTATTGTATTGTTTTCAATAAAGGTTATTAAAAAAAACACGTGTTAAATATTTCGTGTGTGGGTGCCGTTGATATTTCTCAATGGGTGATGATGAATTTAAAAAAACTATTTCGAGTAAATGAAAACAGGTTCTAGGATTTGGATTTATTATTTATTATAATAATATAATAAATAGTCTAAACTTATGAACTTTTTTTCTTAAAAACTGGACTGGATATCATTAGTTGAATGTATTTTGGGAAAAATAAAATGTAATTTCTCGATTCCATAATGCTCTTCCATTCCGCAGTAAATAAGCGCCGCATTTAAACTGTAATGCATTTCGTTGAAAATAATTTATGACTATCGCAAGAACCGACTTGGCACTGTATCAAAAAACCGCCCGCTGCAACCGCAACATACGATTGGACTGTGGACGGTGGACCATTGCTGTGCGAGATATGGATGAGATCTGAGGCCGAATTGTCTAACTCTAAGCAAATCGTAATCGACAGCCTAGACAGCATATTACTCGAACTGTCAAAGGGGTTTAAACCCAAAGGGTGCGGGGGACAGCCCCGTTGTAAGGGTCTGGAACAGGAACCTGCCTTGGCGCCTTGCTACATTTAGTGAGATAGTCACTAGTCAGTTGGCAGTTGGCACCATACAGTGTTCAACCTCAGACGTACGATATTAAGTTGTGTCTCACTCCGCGATCAAGGGGTATCATCGCGTTATAAAGTCACCCATAATAATTATTAGTGATACGACTTATTAACTTTTAAGCTATTGCATAGCTTCTATCGCGGGCCTTGAGCGTGGAGACCGAATCCAGAAATTCCGTAACGAAAAAAAAACCTAACACTTTGGTTGCTATGACTACTTGTGTTGTTGACTTCAAGTTGTTGAAAATATAAAGGCGAAATATTTTTATGAAAAGATGATTTTGGTTGCTATGTCTACTTGTGTTGTTGACTTCAAGTTGTTGAAAATATAAAGGCGAAATAATTTTAAAGAATTATGTTTTCAATAGTCCGGGTGTCCAAGGGGAATCAAAAAATCTCTTTGCATGGAGGTTTTTTGATTCCCCATGGACACCCAGACTATTGAAAACATCATTCTTTAAAATTATTTCGCCTTTATATTTTCAACAACTTGAAGTCAACAACACAAGTGGTCATAGCAAGTTGATAAAAAATGCTATGCAATAGCTTTACAGCGGCAGTCTCCGAGTGCCACACGTCTTTTTTAATCGTCGTGTCACATTGGAGCTTGTCCGTTTGCCAAACTATTACGATTTCCTTACACAATCGGGGGCCAGACATGGAACTCTTAATAATAATAAATAGCTGATGCCCAAGACTTCGTCCGCGTGGTTTAAGTTTCGTTTTAACTCCCGGGGAAACTCCTTCATTTTCCGGGATAAAAGTAACACAATTGCATTTATCTTTGTATTTATCTACTGACGATGCCCGCAACTTCGTCCCCGTGATTTAAGAATTTTTGATTAATTTGGGACCTCTGTAGTTTTCCGGGATAAAAGCTGTATATGTACTTTCCCGGGATGCAAGCTCTCACCCCTACCACATTTCATAAATAGATTTGCCGTTAGTGCGTAGCAGACAGACAGACAGAGATCAGTTCCCGCGGGAATAAAAGAACTTTACGCGGACGAAGTCGTCATCTAGTAGTAAATACCTCTATGGTTGTAGCAGAAGGCCTAAGGCAGTCTCAAACATTTAACGGATTGATCCAAGTAGACCAAACACAAAACTCAAACAGAAAACCGTTGGCACATATTCAAAAAGCTTGTATATGAAATAGCAACGTAAGTTCAAACAAGTTTGCGCAAGTTTTGGCCTCTGAAGCAACCGTACGAACTTATTAATCTTGAATTCTTCCCTTCTAATACAAGTTCAGACTTCAGAGAACGTGTGACGCCGTCTGAATACCGAGTGAACGTCTTTGAAACAACTTGATTTGCTTAGAGTTTGTATTCTTGGGTCTGATTTTGTACATGAACGACTCAATCCATACTTAATATTATAAATGCGAAAGTGTGTCTGTCTGTCTGTCTGCTATGCTTTCACGGCCAACCTACTCAACCGATTTTGATGAAATTTGGTACAGAGATATGTTGCATCCCGGTGAATGACATAGGCTACTTTTTATCCCGGAAAATTGAAGAGTTCCCGCGGGAATCAAATAAATGTATCTGTTCAACCGATTTTGATGAAAATTGGTACAGGGATAGGTTGTATTCCGGGGAAAGACATAGGCTACTTTTTATCCCGGAAAATTAAAGAGTTCCCGCGGGAATCAAAAATCTTAATCCACGCGGACGAAGTCGCGGGAATCATCTAGTGTTCTATATTTCTGAGCGTTTTAAATTAGAATAAGTCGAGCACTGGTTTTCTTAAATTCAAGTTCAAAATTCAGTACCACAGAATCCATACTGATATGATAAATGCGAAAGTGTGTCTGTCTGACTGCTACGCTTTCACGGTCCCCATCTGTTTAATCGATTTTGATGAATATTGGTACAGGGGTAAGTTGTATTCCGGGGAAGGACATAGGCTACTTTTTATTCCGGAAAATTATGGAGTTCCCGCGGGAATAAAAACCTAATCCACGCGAACGAAGTCGCAGGCATCATCTAGTTACTTAATAATTTTACCAAATTTCGCAGGCGAGACTTCCAAGCTTTCGCCGCTGTTGTTGAACTGCCAGAAGAACGTGACGTCAGGCGGGTTGGCGGTCACCGAACATCGAACTTGCAACACCTCGTCCAACTGCGCTCCTAGTACTTGCGGGGACGAGTGCGTACATACTGGTGCATCTGAGGGCAAAGCATGGAGTTAAAGTTGACGAATTGGGTATTTGACGACCTCTCTGGCGCAGTGGTGAGTGATCTTAAGTAAAGTTAAGTAAAATATACTTTATGTACTCCATTAAAATAAATAAAAACACAAAAACCATTTTAATAGATATGGCACAACAGGCAGCCTTATCGCTTAAATAGCGATCTCTTCCAGGCAACTTCCAGAGCAGAGGATACCTACTTTTAAAAGAAACGGGACCCCGTACACCCCGTACATGAATGAATAAATATTATGTACACAAAATGGGAGGTCATGGGTTTGATCCCCGCAAGGTCAATTTGAGAATTTATAACTTCTGAATTTTCTCCGGTCTGGTCTGGTGGGAGATTTCGGCAGCTACCAGCAAGTCACTAGCTATAACCCTACAAAGACGTACCGCCAAGCGATTTAGCGGTCAAGTACGACCGATAAAGGGTATGGGCAGGCAGGCCTAGATCACTTGTCACGCGACCTGAGATGTTTAACTACTGCTGCGGGGACCGTAGAAGGCACTCGTATCAGTTGAGTGTCGCGAACCGTTGTTACACGTTTGACTTTTACATAAGTTCTCGTTATTGATTAACAAAGTAAGATCAGTGAACGATATTGTATCGCATTTGGATCTTTAAACTATAATTATTAGAGTATATCTTTATTATAGTCTTACAAAGAACTCAGAATCAGTAAAAAATAATTAATTTTTAACATCGACAACATCCTAATTTTGTGGCACCCCAGTAATGAAGCCCCAGGATCCATTTCTGGTAAAGGAAAATGATTTCAATCGGCACAGGTATAAAAGTTATAGTGGGAAGTATAAGCTTAGTCAAAATGAAAACGAAATTTAAAAAATAATCAGAAACTATAATTGCGGGTGAAAATATAAGACAAAGCTTAATATTAATGGAAATTTTAATCGACTTCAAAATAAAAAACCTTTTACTCAATTCAACGCGTATTTTTCTCTTCAGCAAAAGCAATTAAATCATACAGTACGGATATGCAATTTCCCCATCTAGAATGTTCTAACAATTCCGCATACCGAAAGTGCAGATGATTTAAGAGTTCATTTAAAACACGAACCGGGGCTTCGTAGGCAAACTAAGAGTATGTTTCCACTAAAGTCTGACTAGTTGTTTATACGGGACCACGGGACCGGCAAAATTTTTTTTTTTATCCATTACAGGTTAGCCCTTGACTGCGATCTCACCTGATGGTAAGTGATGATGCAATCTAAGATAGCAAATAGCACAAGATAGCACAGGTAGCAGGCTAACCTGTTAGGGGCATGGCAGTTATATTGAACCCATACCCCTATTCGGTTTCTACACGCCATCGTACCGGAACGCTAAATCGCTTGGCGGTACGTCTTTGCCGGTAGGGTGGTAACTAGCCACGGCCGAAGCCGCCCACCAGGCCAGACCAGGGAAAATTCAGAAATTATAAATTCCCAAATTGACCCTGCAGGGGATCGAACCCGGGATCTCCGCACGTTAAGACAACAGCGCTACACACTGCGCCACGGAGGTCGTCATAATTTTATTTTAGAAACTTACTAGCCTGTATTTTTTTTGGCGCTTAGCTAAAGTCAGATCTGTTTCCAAGCGATGATGCAGCCGACGGTGGAGCATGCTTCCCTAAAAGTTGCTTATTCACACTTAATTTTTAGGTATACCTACACCTACCAGTAAAAGCGACCTTTATATCGAGTACGTATGGGTGCAGTCTTTGGCGATGCCTAGCTGCGCGATAGTAAAAAATTTACGGACTTTTACGAAAAATTTACGAAAAATAGGCAGACTAGAATTAGAATTATTCTTATCTGCATTATAATATGTAGCAGAATAAATTCAAATATCTTTATTTTGCTCCTAGTTACCACCCTACCGGCAAAGTCGTGTCGCCAAGCGATTTAGCGTTCCGGACGATGCCGTGTAGAAACCGATTAATGCTATGGGTTTAATATAACTGCCATGCCCCTAACGGGTTAGCCCGCTATCATCTTAGACTGCATCATCACTTACCATCAGGTGAGATCGCAATCAAGGGCTAATTTGTAGTGGATAAAAAAATTATATTTGTGGAATGCCATACGGACGGAACGAGAAATCACACGGATCGGTATAATGGATACTAACTCTTTTAACTTGTTTAACCTGTCACTTTAGTGTGCTTTGATTTATATTATAATGAAACAGGCATATGCAAATAAATTGGACAACAACAACAATGTTTTAGCATAATATAATAACTAGCGAATGCCCGCGACTTCGTCTGCGTAGGTTGAGGTTTTTTGGTTCCCGCGGGATCTCTTTAATGTTCCGGGATAAAAATTAGCCTATGTGCGATTCCAGACTATAATCTATCTCTGTGCCAAATTTCAGCCAGATCCGTTCAGCCGTTGTAGCGTGATTGAGTAACAAACATCCATACATCCATCCAAACTTTCGCAATTATATTATTTACTAGCTGATACCCGCGACTTCGTCCGCGTGGATTGAGGAGTTTTAGTTCCCGCGGGAACTCTTTAATTTTCCGGGATAAAAAGTACCCTATTATTTAATCCGGACTTCTAACTTTACGTCTGCAAAATTTCAAAGCAATCGGTTCAGTAGTTACGGCGTGAAAGCGGAACAAACATACAAACAAACTCACTTTCCCATTTATAATATTAGTAATTATAGTAATTATTTATATTTTATTTGATGTGTATTAAAGAAGGAACATAGAAATTTTAACTATTTTTTGAAACTTGCTTGCAATAGGCACGATGTCAGTAACCAAGAATCAATGAAATTATGAATTTATCTAATGAAACAGGATTCATGGATT
The DNA here is from genome assembly GCA_963932025.1 of Erebia epiphron. Taxonomy (NCBI): domain Eukaryota; kingdom Metazoa; phylum Arthropoda; class Insecta; order Lepidoptera; family Nymphalidae; genus Erebia; species Erebia epiphron. The sequence continues at coordinate 3,103,206 of OZ009946.1, forward strand.
ATAAAAAACGTATTTAATTTTCTATTTCGAGTGAGAATGCTTTTTATTTTGATAAAATAAAACTATAAAATACAGCAATCCGCCATATTGGATAAAACACCAAGAAGCGAATGACGTCACAGTTGTTTGTTTTCCAGCTTTGACAATCACACTATTGTTTACTACACACTGCACAGAGTACATGGGTAAAAACAATAGTGACATCACAACGACGCCATGACATCGGCGAACGTTTTGGCGTGAATTTTAAAATTTAAATTTCAATTGCCAATTTTATCCAACAAACCTTATTTTTCTGCTGAAATATGATATTTTTTTTGGAAAAAGTAGATACTTCCGAACATAATTTGACCATTTTTAAAAATCAGTCATCATGCCTATTGGTGTAGCCTAAGATGGTAGGGCGCTTACCTAGAAGATGCCAAGACATTCACTCTTCATTTGAAAATACCAATGTTAAAGCAGCGAGGTAAACGGAAGCCGGAAGGGCATTCCGTATCTTAGCATTTGTGTAGATATCCCAGAATGACGTATTTTTTTCGAGGTTAAAACTGAACATGATGACCTTTCTGGAGCAGTAGTGAGCGCTGTTGTCTTATAAGTGAGACCCAGGTTCCTTCCCCAGCAGGGTCACTAGGTCAACTTAGTCTTTTACATAAAATTTGTGGATAAAGCAAATAAAATAACAATAAAATAGCTTTAATTAATTAATTAAATAAAGTAGCTAAAATAAATAGTTATTAATTAAAATAGCTTAAAACAGCTAACAAAGTTACTTATTTTTAAATCTTGTGCTCAACACCTACACTAGGTACATTTTGTATATTTTAATTTTAAATCCTGTAACAGTTTCGACTAATTTCCTATTTACCATGCATCCACCACCACTACCACTACAGCCCATTAACGTCCCACTGCTGGGCACAGGCCTCCACTGCCATAGGAGAGAGGGAATTAGAGCTTAGACCCACCACGCTGCTCCAATGCGGGTTGGCGGGCTTTAACGACTATTATCATGTTAGTGATAATAACCGGGACCGACGGCTTAACGTGCTCTCCGAGGCACGAGGGTGAAACACCGCCAACTTCCTAACTCCGGGCTAGTGCTGAGAATTTCTAGTCAGAAAAACCCAACATTTATTATGGAACCATGCACATAGATAATTAATTAATATTTAATTGGCAAGCAGTAGAATTTATTTTGTTATTTAACAGTGTTACTGTTATATAGCACCTTACTTCTATTTCAATAAATAAACAAACACACCTGCACTGTTTTTATAAAGTTCATATACGTATATGAACAGTTCGTTATATGGAATCCCGGAAGAGAATGTTTACCGTTCGTTAGGCGGTGATCGATGGGGTTTTGATGGCTTATATCCAACTCCGGCGGTTCGGAAGTTAATCGATTTATAATTAGCAGCGTAATAAGAACATCCCGTAACATATACTAAGGAGCTAATGAGCGCCTAGGGACTCGAGAAGGCCTCATGATTAAAGGACATAATTCTTTACGGAGGTATCGCATGCTCAAAGCCGTATAAAGTACTCGGGTTCAGACTGAGATTACTTACCTTGAAATTATATCCATTTACGTCATGAATCCGTACTAATATTATAAATGCGCAAGTGTGTCTATTTGTCTGTTGGCTATGTTTTCATGGTCCATATGTTCAACAGATTATGATGAAACTTGGTACAGAGATCCTGGAGAAGAAGTACAAAAAGTTGGCACATAGGCAAATTTTTATCCCGGATAATTAAAGTGAATCAAAAACCTTATAATCCACGAGGACGAAGTCGCGGGTGTAGTATAAAATTTATACTTATTAATATTATAAATGCGAAAGTTTGGATGGGTGGATATGTGTTACTCAATCACGCCAGAACGGCTGAACGGATCTGGGTGAAATTTGGCACAGAGATCGACTATAGTCTGAAATATTACATAGTTTATCCGGGAAAATTAAAGAGATTCCGCGGGAACCATAAAACCTCAATCCACGCGGGCGAAGTCGCGGGCATCAGCTAGATAAATAATAATATTTAAAACTAGCTGATGCCCGCGACTTCGTCCGCGTGGTTTAAGTTTTTTGTTATTCCCGCGGGAACTCCTTAATTTTCCGGGATAAAAAGTAGCCTGTGTCACTCTCCAGGTCCTCAACTATACCCATGCCAAAAATCACGTCAATCCGATGCTCCGTTGCGGCGTGATTGAAGGACAAACCAACAAACCAACAAACAAAGTGATTTTCGCATTTATAATATTAAGTATGATGTTCCCAAAAAAACTCAAACAATATCAGCTGATTTTGAATGAATATGCAGATATGTTCAAATACACAGAAAATGCTATGACAAATAAAATTTGGATGGAGTCACTTATTTTATTTATTCTTATAATCACAATCTCTCGAAGGGCGTCGAGCAAATATTGGAGTCCATAATGAAAATGTTAAGCAGAACCGAAGAGCGCAATTTTATAAGCACCTTAATGAATCCCAGCACTGCGCCCGTCCGAGGGAAACATTTCAACAGGGCCGTAACTAAATTAAATGAAATGAGAATTTTAAAAAAACTCTTGTTTTTTATTCAAATAAACTTTTACAAGTGCTTTAGAATCGTCGAGTGAATCTACCACTTTGGTTGCTCTTTTGAAAATTAATTTACAATTTCATCAATATGTACATACATAAGTAACCGCTGTCCTAAGCATTGCTGGAGTAAGTCAAATCCATGCTCTTCTATCATTTACGTAATGTTCAACAGTATAATAAGCTTTTTTCAGAAGCATACTTTTAATGGATTTCTTAATTGTGTGGCGGCAAGTAAAGAAAATGTAAAGCAGAACCGAAAAGCACAATTTTATAAGCACCTTAATGAATCCCAGCACTGCGCCCGTCCGAGGGGAAAATTTAAACAGGGCCGTAGCTAATTGAAACGAAATGTTTATTTCATGTAGGACCACTTGTGCCACTTCTGAGATGTTCTACTCATACTATGTTCGCTTAAATCCTTATTGTTTTAATATTGATGAACTTCATGATTTGGTATTATAATCATTATTTTTAGAGACGTAAGTAACATGAAACTATTATTTGGGTCAAGGAGGGTCGGTTAAAAAACGAACCCATTTCCACATTTATATCTAATAATATATTATTAGTATCTATAAATTTGATGGGCACACTCTGACTCAGCAAACGTGAGTAGATGCCGCTCTATTATTTCCAATTATTAACTAGACGTTATACCTACTATACCGTTATACCACGAAATAAACCTTAAATAATTATAATAAGTGGCCAAAATGTCTAAATTAACAATCATTGTTCTGCATAAAAGCGAATTTATTTACAAATAAAAAATAAGAATTCACCGCAGATAAAGAATTTTAACTCAATATTTTGAGTTTGGATTTGGCGTCACTCCCTAGCTATGGCCCTGACTTTCGCAATACAATTTATATGATGCTCGACTTCGGTTATGATTTAACGAACCGAATTCAACGTTTCGCTTTTAGCTTTCAAAGTTAATTATAACTCTTTTTTTATTACTTTGATATTTTAGGCCGGGAGAACATAAAATTATATATATATATACTTACTTTTACTAGATTTTCCCGCGACTTTGTCCGCGTGGACACTGGACCAAGCTTTTCCATTCCCGCGGGTACTCTTGAATTTTTCGGGATTAAAAGTAGCCTATGTCCTTCCCCGGGATACAACCTACCCCTGTACCAAATTTCATCAAAATCGGTTGAACAGATGGGCCGTGAAAGCGTAGCAGACAGACAGACAGACAGACACAATTTCGCATTTATAATATTAGTATGGATTAATATTTATATATGCAGACCTTCCAATACCCGCACAATTATCATACTAATTTCAATCCTCATCCTGAGAGTTAATTTTTTTTTTAACCCTTTCTTAGCGGATGCTTACATCATATTGGTTTGAGCTGTGCGTTGATAGATCAGTCGGTCAGTGAGACTGTCAGACCTTTTCCTTTCCTAAATTTCTGAGAAGATAAGAAGAAGATTTCATCTTTGCGGTTCTAACTAAGATCGCCCTGTCAAAGATAAAAAATCAAATAAATAAGCTAAATAACGCAGGAAATTGCCTTTCGAATCTAAATTGGAAACCATATTTTTTTTGTCAAGAAAAGGTTCTTAAATTATGTTTCATATTGGAACGGAAACCTGCCCACTGAATACCAAATTATTTTTTCAAAAATCGTGAAGGATTTTCATTATCCACTGGAATTGTTTTACTCCCCTACTTGAGCGATGATTAGCTTGGTAATATTTTTTTTATGGTCAGTTTCTTCATTAAAATAAGAACTAGCTGATGCCGAATATTTTTAGGGTTCCGTACCCAAAGGGTAAAAACGGGACCCTATTACTAAGACTCCGCTGTCTGTCTGTCTGTCTGTCTGTCTGTCTCCAGGCTGTATCTCATAGACCGTGATAGCTAGAAAGCTGAAATTTTCACAAATGATGTATTTCCGTTGCCGCTATAACAACAAATACTAAAAATTAAAAAAATATATATATTAAGGGGGGTCCCCATACAATAAACGTGTTTTTTAATAATTTAAAACTTACTACATGTTTGTACGGAACCCTCGGTGCGCGAGTCCGACTCGCACTTGGCCGGTTTTTTTTAATCCAAACGGGAAATTTCCGGGATAAAAAGTAGCCTATTCACCCTCCAGGTCCTTAATTTCTGCCCAAGCAAAAAATCACGTCAATCCGTTGCTCTGTTGAGGCGTAATTGAAGGAAAAATCAACGAACCAACAAACAAACACACTTTCGCATCATACTAGTGACTATAAACGATGGATGAAGTCGCGGGCATCAGCTAGTTTATAATATTACTATGATTTGATTGCTTATGTGGACCTATGGCTAAGTAAAAGTTTTTCGTTCAGTATTACCAACATGAAATTCTCAATCTATCGTTTTTTTGCTAGAAAAATTGTACAATTATGATGAAAATCCAAAAATTTACCAAAAATCAGTAAAACTACCTTCTAAGGAGATAGGTACTTTATTTTGTCAGTCATCCGGCGGAACCGTCTATGAAAGAAAGCCCCAACAGTAATTCCTCAGGCGACGAAACTCAAATCAAATCAAAGTATTTTTATTTAAAACTAGCTGATGCCTGCGACTTCGTCCGCGTGGTTTAAGTTTTTTGGAATTCCCCCGGGAACTCCTTAATTTTCCGGGATAAAAATTAGGCTATGTCACTCTCCAGGTCCTCAACTATATCCATGCCAAAAATCACGTCGATCCGTTGCTCCGTTGCGGCGTGATTGAAGGACAAACCAACAAACAAACACACTTTCGCATTTATAATATTAGTATGATGATTGGTACTTACACAGTAAGTACACTTTTGCAATACAAACAAGTCAATTTTACAAAGTATAAGATGTGATGGTACTAATTAACTACAGCATCTTAAAACTAAAGCTACGAGGGTTCCAAACGCGCCTGATCTGAGACACTACAGTATGATAGAGTATTATGAGTCGGGTTTACTTTCAAAACTTTATCTATTAGTTGGTAGGTACGTTCTACGACTGAAATATCATTCCCGTTTCCCCAATGGGCAAACGATACCATGATTGATTGGATATGTCAAAATTCACACCCCATAGACTGATGCCGCGCCACCCAATTGCTATATAGATTATTCATTAGCGGCATTGAGTTATAAACCTCTATAGAGCCTTACTAAATCAGTTGTTAAGAAACGCTCGCACTAAATCATACGAAAAGTATGTCATTTTTTTCAAATCAGCGCAATATTAGTGATAGAATATTATTATTATCCTGTCTTAAACTTGCCTCAAACAGCTTTCCTCAGAGTTCATTAATGATTTTAAAAGTGTGGGAAATCTGACAGCCCAACCCTTATCATTCTGCGAAAAAAAAAATTCTCATTCTGGGAAGTTAGATGGGTTATATTTACAGTCAAAACATAAGATAAAGGGCGCAGCGAAATTTTGTATCATCAAATATAACAGGAGCAAACTGAAACCCAGCGTTGTTAACAATGATCAATAACGCTGAGTTTGCCTCCTATTGTTTATTGATAGTTTTTAATTTAGTTCTTGGATAAGTGTTTTGTGTACATCTAGCAATAAGGAAACAATAACGCATTTATTTATTTTAAAAAACACGTGCGTAGTAATGAACCGACGCGGCGCGCCTATGGGTGCCGGCAATGCTTTCGGGCATCAATCTTTGGATAAGAATTAGGGTTTTGTGAATAATCTCCGCCTCTATTAGTTAAGTGGCAACTCTCTGACTACTGGGGCAAATAAATCGTGATAGATAATTTTTATTCGATATTGGGTTAACAGTGATCGATGTGGTTTTGATTGCTCATTTTCTAATAGATAGGCATCGTAGTATATCCCAATGTTTGTAACTTAATTGAATAATAATGACATAACTTAGCCATTTACTAGTATTTTCTAGACTAGAAAATCAAATTTCTATGGAACGTAATAATACAATGTATGTAGTAATCGATATTGTTTTTTACAATCTACTTTAGCCTACCTATAGGATATAGGTAATATAATAGATGGTAGCACCGATTTACGAGTACTTCCTTGTTTAGGGGTATAATGGGTTCAATATAACTTCCGTACCCCTAACAGGTTAGCCCGCTACCATCATCACTTACCATCTGATGAGATCGCAGTCAAGGGTTAACTTGATAGTGGAATAAAAAAAATTGTTTCTAATTTGAACCGCTGGGCATGAATTATGAAATGTCTTTCTGGACGTTTTTTAGGGTTCCGTAGCCAAATTTGGCAAAAACGGCACCCTTATAGATTCGTCATGTCTGTCTGTCTGTCTGTCTGTCCGTCCGTATGTCACAGCCACTTTTTTCCGAAACTATAAGAACTATAACTGTTGAAACTTGGTAAGTAGATGTATTCTGTGAACCGCATTTAGATTTTCTTACAAAATAGAAAAAAAACAATAAATTTTGGGGGTTCCCCATACTTAGAACTGAAACTCAAAAACTTTTTTTTCATCTAACCCATACGTGTGGGGTGGGGTATCTATGGATAGGTCTTCAAAAATGATATTGAGGTTTCTAATATAAGAGAATGATAAAACTAAAAAAAATATATGATGTACATTACCATGCAAACTTCCACCTAAAATTGGTTTGAGCGAGATCTAGTAAGTAGTTTTATTTTAATACGTCATAAATCGTAAACCGCAATTTACCTTTAATTCAATCGACTCAAATATTTAAAATAAAAATATTTTTAATAATTTAAAACTTACTACAGGTTTGTACGGAACCCTCGGTGCGCGAGTCCGACTCGCACTTGGCCGGTTTTTTCTTACGCTTTTTATATGGGTAATCCACAATCTTCTAGGCCAGCGCGCTCCACCAGTATCACCACTTGCCTGGAAGTGTGATTGCAGCCAAAAGCTCGTCTACAAAACCATTTTTTTTGTTGTGTCAAATAACAACACGGCATATTCCAGTTTGATTTGCTTCCTCGTTTCTAATTTGAACCGCTAGGATATGGAACGCTCTTTCTGCTTCCATTTTTCCCTCCGCTTGCTTCAAATAAAGAGTGAATAGACATCTTCTAGACAAGCGCGCGCTCCACCTTACGTGCAGCACTAAGTGCCAGCAAGTCTGATTGCAGCCAATAGCTGTCTATCCATCACTACCACCACCACTACAGCCTATTAACGTCCCACTGCGGGGCACAGGCCCCCACTCTCATAGGAGAGAGGGAATTAGAGCTTAGACCCACCACGCTGCTCCAATGCGGGTTGGCGGGCTATAAATAGCTGTCTATAAAGTTTATAAATTAAAAAAAAAAACTACAAAAGGGCGATATTTTATATTTCTTCCAGCTGATAAGCAAATTGATCAAGCGTCGCATTGCTTACCTCGCGTTTTCAACTGTAACAAATCTACCTCGCGATCTCCGGGGAGAGACTGGGAAAATGATTGATATTCCCAAATTGATTATAGATTCCCACTCCGAAAGCGCTTCGTTGGTAATTGAGAAAAAAATATTTTAATTTTTTTTTCTTTGCTTGATTTCTTTCCGTGCTCGAGTTTTCACAATAGTTTAAAAAGATAAATAATATTACGAATAAATCACACATACTAATATGTTGCAATACTTAAAGGATTCCATGCATAACCATGGATATGGGTCAATGTCGAGAGAGTTCCGGTTTTTAAATCAAAAGTTCGCATTTACCATCTGCTAACTCTACATCATACTAATCCTGAGACATGTCTCCTGACTGACATCATCATCATCACATCACTACAGCCTATTAACGTCCCACTGCTGGGCACAGACCTCCACTCTCATAGGAGAGCGGGAATTAGAGCTTAGACCCACCACGCTGCTCCAATGCGGGTTGGCGGGCTTTAACGACTATTATCATGTTAGTGATAATAACCGGGACCGACGGCTTAACGTGCTCTCCGAGGCACGGGGGTGAAACACCGCCAACTTCCAACTCCGGGCTGGCACTGAGAATTTCTTAATTGAAAAACCCAATACCTAACTTTTTTATGCCCGACCGGGAATCGAACTCAGGACCTCGTGATCCGCAGTCGACTATGCTAACCACTAGACCAACGAGGCAGTCCTCGACTGACTAACAGTCTCTCCGATTGAGTTAGTCGCGTGATCTGAGTAGTTACCGCTTCGATAACGTGTCACCAGTCGCACCAACCATTTTCTGACTCTAAAATTTATGATCTACCTACTTACAATAAACAGTTAAACTTACATTGTATCCTGAGATGTGTCACCTGGCTGGCGGTCTCGCCGAGCGAGTTGGTCGCGCGACACGAGTAGTCGCCGCTGTAGTCGCGCGTCACCTTCTGCAGCACCAGCGACTTTGTGCTGACTATCACGCCCGATAACACGTTGTGAAGCACTGGTTTATCCTATGATAAAAAAGATTAGTTTTACATAATCCATACTTCCATACTAATATTATAAATGCGAAAGTGTGTCTGTCTGTCTGCTACGCTTTCACGGCCCACCTGTACAACGCGACTTCATCCGCGTGATTTTAGGTTTTTTGGTTCCCGCGGGAACTCTTTAATTTTCCGGGATAAAAAGTAGCCTATGTCCTTAACCGGGATATAACCTACCTCTGTATCAAATTTCAGCAAAATCGGTTAAAAAGATGGCCCGGGAAAGCGTAGCAGACAGACAGACAGACAGACACACTTTGGCATTTATAATATTAGTATGGATAGTATGGATTACTATTTTAAACCATCGATTAAAGTAAAAAAAAAGTGCGTTAACTTTTGATGACTTCACAAATAAGTAAGTATTTCATTAAAAAACCCCATACTAAGCACGCGTTTTGACGTGTGAAAAAAGTTGCTGATTTGACTACATCTGTAGTTGTCAAATACTCAATTATGTCAACCCAGAGTTTGGGGTTTGGAGTTTGGGGCGGCCCTTGGTGTGGGATGCCACATGTGTAGACACCTTGGCTCCTTCCCACCTTCCAGGCACTACCGTTAGGGCTGGTGCGGCGGCGGAATCAGCGGAGGGCCTCAAGGTGCGTAAATATAGCACACTGGATAGTGGCTATATGTTTGCGCCTTTTGGGGTCGAGACGCTAGGGCCTTGGGGGGCTGGGGCGCGCAGAATCTTTAAGGAACTTTCTGCGCGCCTGGTCGAGGCAACACGTGACCAGAGTGCTGGTATATATTTCGCTCAGCGAGTGAGCATAGCAATCCAACGCGGCAATGCTGCCAGCATTCTGGGCACGCTGCCCACTGGTAGCGGTCTTTTAGATTAGGTTTTTAGTTTTTAGCTTTAATTTTTTGTTGTCAAATTGTAATTACTATGTTAAATTATCAGTTATTAGTTTTAAGTTTGATAACCCAGAGTTATATGTACCTGAGTATTACTTGTTTCTAGGTATACCTACAGGGTTCTTGGTTGTATTTATCATGAAAAATATTCGAGTTTTATGAGAGCCGAAATATCGAAATTTCGCATTCCACTAAATCCGTGAATATCCAAGTGTAATAAGTTGATTTGCGAAATATGTCTCAAACGGTCCGCGAAATTACAATCCCAATACGGCAATCGGGCATTTGCAAAATGAAAGAAGTGGAAAAAAACATTTTATCGCTATTAAGTAAATTTGTTTCATCAAGTTCGATAACCTCATGATCAAAGGATATAGGCATAAGTCATTGAAAATTAACTAAATATGTTATTTACTAGATGATGCCCGCGACTTCATCCGCGTGGACTAAGTTTTTGCGATTCCCGCGGGAACTCCCTAATTTTCGAGTATAAGAAGATTTTTCAAATTACGTTTTTACAATTATGTGCGTTTTTGGTAGCTCACACAAAACATAATCCATACTAATATTATAAATGCGAAAGTGTGTCTGTCTGTCTGCTATGCTTTCACGGCCCATCTGTTCAACCGATTTTGATGAATTTTGGTGCAGGGATAGGTTTTATCCCGGAGAATTTAAAAGTTTCCGAGGGAATTAAAAAATCCTTACTCCACGCGGACGAAGTCGGGGGCATCATCATGTAATACATAATTAGTAAAGGTTGTAGTACATAAATTAAGGCGGTAAACTCATCGTTGCGGTCAATAATTTTTTTATAATCACTTACATTATGATACCATGAAATCCGATGCTCTTTAGGGTTAGCTTTAACGGAACATTCGAAATAGACGTCATCTCCCTCTTTGATGTCGTGAGGGTTCAAGGTGCTGCCGAGAGACAGGGATACGACTGGCGGATCTGAAACAAAGACGTTTGGCATTAATATTAGAAGAGAAAGCTGTATTTTTGGTAAATATCGCTAGGAAGGCTGATTGATTTGGTGGACGTAGGGCTCTCCTCTGGTGGGAATAGTAACGGTCTGCCCGCATGCGGCTGGGCCAACTGACTTCTTATAACCGCTCAAAGACGAGTAATTATGGTAACGAAAAATGAACTATAACTAGGAAGGCTGATACTAAATTCGCGTTATGATGCTCACTCAACACATCTTTACTTCACCTTCAAGACATAAAATCAAGAACCAATCCACAAAGTTAAAGACAAGATTATACTTAAATTAATAAGTAGGTAATCACTTTATTGAACGTCAAACAAGTTTATTAATAATATTTTCAAAATGTCAATAAGGTAATCCCATTCAAGATTGTACTTAAGCCCTTAAAACTTGAAGGGTGTTCCCCTTTCAGGGGAACTTACAACTTGGTTGAAATTCCATTATATTGAAATTAGTTAAGTGAAATTACGGTTGGGGTTTTCTGAGTATCTGGTCCAATAACCGATAATAGAGACTGACTTTCTAAATACATTTATTTTAATTATAAAACACAACAATTAATAATAGAACACTAATACTGACTTGCACAACACAAATTTCAAACCCCTATTTAACCCTCTTAGGGTAAGAATTTTCAAATATCCTTTCTTAGCGGATGTCTACGTAATAATAACTATCTGGTTGCCAAATTTCAGCCCGATTGACGAATCGGACTAGAATTTGGCAACCAGATAGCTGGTGGACAGAAATCAGTGTAACCAGTGAAATCATAGATAGAGTAAGTGATACATCAGTCAGTCAGTCACCTTTTCATTTTCAGAAAAAGTAGGTACACTGGACAAAAAATCCGACAAAGTGGAATCAAAATCATACTAATATTATAATCAACTAATAATATAAAAAACGTTATGTCTACTTTCGGACTATTTACAGGGAAGAACCCAGAAAACAAAAGTAGGGAATATATTTAGTGAGGAAGAGTCAATAACTTACGGCGTTCCGCAGGGCAGTGTTCTGGGACCTACTCTGTTTTTAGTCTATGTTAATGACCTGTGCAATCTAAAATTAAATAGTGGTAAAATATTTTCGTATGCGGATGATACAGCGCTTATATTTAGTGGTTCAGACTGGAACGAAGTTAGATCTCGTGCTGAGCAGGGGCTAGGCATTGTCACACAATGGCTGCGTCGTAACTTATTGAGTCTTAACGTAGGTAAAACAAAATATATCGCCTTCACCGGCTCACGTGGAAAAAAACCGCAAATAGTTATTAGAGTGCATTCAAGTTGCAAATCAGACAATTGCAGCTGCCCTATACTACAGTCGGTTTCGAGCCTTAGATACCTAGGTGTCATTATAGACAATAGATTAAATTGGAAGGCCCACATAGAATCTCTCTGTTCAAGGGTTAGAAAACTAATTTACATATTTAAAAATCTACGTGATGTGACCAATTATGAAACTGTACTCAAGGTGTATAATGCACTTTGTAGATCAATTTTGACATACTGCATTTCTAGTTGGGGTGGCGCAGGTAAAACTCATATGCTGGCCTTGGAGCGCGCGCAGCGTGCAGTTCTCAAAGTAGCCACATATAAGCCTTTCAGATATCCTACTGCAGATCTATATAAAGAACTAGATGATGCCCGCGACTTCGTCCGCGTGAATTGATGTTTTTTTAAGATTTAAACTATCCTATCTCTCAAGTTGGATCGAACTGCACATGGTGTGCGAATTTTATTATAATCGGTTAAGTGGTTTAGGAGTCCATTGAGGACAAACATTGTGACACGAGATTTATATAATATATTAAGATGTAAGGTACTAACTGTACGACAGCTATATATTCTGAACTCAATCATGGCTCAACATGGTAAAGTAACTCAACTAGTTGAATCTAACCCAGTACCCAAGCGACAACAGGACAAATGTTTTGACATCCCGAGGGTAAAAACTAGCTTAGCTCAACATCATGCAAAGTATCTTCGTCCGTTTATTTACAACAAAGTTAGTTAGTACATCAAAAATTTCAAATCGCTTACAAGTAGAGAATTCAAGGTTGCAGTTACGGATTATCTAAAAACATTGAGTTATGAGGAAACTGAGAAGCTCCTAAAAAGTATATACTAACTCACAAACACACACACACACACACACACACACTTACACACACACTTACACACGTTCCTCACCTACACATACTCACACACACACTTCCTCACAATTCATACAGAATATTACAAATAGGTATACATAAACTATAGCGTATTTTCTTTTATGTAAATCTTTGGCTGAAGTTGATCCTCCGAAGGGAATGCAGACTTCTGCAATACAAGTTTTATCTTAGTGCAGAGTCTGCGCATCAATCTGTGTGTATATTTATACAAGCCACTGCATCTCAACTTTGTTGTGCCCTTAGTTACTAAGCCGCATATTTTGTAAGTTTGTAAGTTTGTAAGTTTGTAATGTATTTTTACTTACTCAGAAATGTAAAATAAAAAATATACTTCCTGCTCATTATAAATGCGAAAGTCAGTTTGTTTGTTGGTTTGTTGGTTTGGTTTGTTGGTTTGTTGGTCTGTCCTTCAATCACGCCGCAACGGAGCAACGGATTGACGTGATTTTTGGCATGGGTATAGTTGAGGACCTGGAGAGTGTCATAGGCTACTTTTTATCTCGGAATATTGAAGAGTTACCGCGGGAATCAAAAAAACTTAAACCACGCGGACGAAGTCGCGGGCATCAGCTAGCAGTCTATGTATGCAGTAGGTATAGTGGTAGGTACTAGGAACGCCTACACTATACAAACGTTATGAAATTACCCTGAAATATCCACTGATTTTCAACAAATCTGCATACTAGAAGCAAAGCTAAATTTCCTATACGCGGTTTCGAAATCATTTCCATATTTGAGTTGGATTGTTCGAAATGTTCATTAAAATTCATCTGAGAATTCAGAACGGTCAGATTATGATGATTTTGCCATTATCCGTCGCATATCTGAAAATCTATCCTTCGAAAAGCTTGTTAGGTCCACGCTGTAGTGTATAAATAATATCAGTAACATCTGGCAATAATCGTTACCGTTAGGTAGGAAATTATTCTGACCTAGGCAGTTATGTAGATAGGATAGGACCTTTAGATTGACTATTCGTTACAGAGGAGGTAACTTGGTAAAGAGGGGTTGTGAGTTTTAATAATGACGGATAGTTATAGTCATCGTCATTTCAACCCGTTGCCGGCTCAAGGTCTAGCTCCACTACATGCAAATATTCTTTGTATGAGTTTGTATGGAGCTGAGCCTACTCAAGTGACGCAGCACGGAGATGCACTGGGATATTACAATTGTACAAAAAGTACTTGCCGCTGTGCCGTGCGTAGTGGGGCTAGAGCTTTACTGCTGAGCATAAATCGCCTATCCACCACTATTACACCTATTAACCACTAGGCTATATAAATATTTATTAAAGGATGGTATGTACAATGTCAATTTGAGTAATACCTGCTTCATAGGAGAGGTTCTTTATATCATATCATATAAGTACTTACTAATATTATAAATGCGAAAACCACTTTGTTTGTTGGTTTGTTGGTTTGTCCTTCAATCACGCCGCCACGGAGCAACGGATTGACGTGATTTTTGGCATGGGTATAGTTGAGGACCTGGAGAGTGACATAGGCTACTTTTTATCCCGGAAAATTAAGGAGTTCCCGCGGGAATAACAAAAAACTTAAACCACGCGGACGAAGTCGCGGGCATCAGCTAGTTGTATCATAAACAAAACTACTTTTTAAAACATAAATGTAACCCTAATCTAGCTTTAATATTAATTTTTATTACAGGCAGCCCTGTCAGTGTCTGGCTTGATAAGGTGTAGGGTGGCACCCACTCAGAGTGTCTTCGTTTTACTGTCAATTAAACACCAATATAATGTCCCCCCCCAGCGCGGCGGCAAGAATCTTCGCCAAACTAAACATTAACGATCTTTTAAATTTCTCCTTTTACTACCTTTAACAAAACTACTTTTTATATCATACTTGCTCAGTAACTAGGGATTACTATGGTGGAAAGTCTCCTTGTAAGTTGGTGTTTGCAATTCAAGGCAACATTACGTCGCACTATGCTTGAATTGTAATGTTCACATTACAGTTCAAGCTATGCAAAACTCCTTGGTAAATAATCTCTTTTGTTATAAAATGGTAAGAAAACTTTTTACTGAAAAAAAAACACTGAACATGGCGGCATTTAATTTCCATACATTTCAAACTATGCAAAACTCCTTGGAACCCAGAGGTTTAAAAAAAAAAATGGAAAACTATTTACGAAAAAAAATGGAAATGGCGGCATTTCATTTGATCTGAAAGTTTGTGAAGTTTGTTTGTAAAGTGATTTAAGTTATTTTTTCTATTTTTTCTCTAAATTTGCTAATTATTCTAATTAAAATTTCATTTTGCATTACCAATGTTTTATTTACCTCGCAAGAATGATATAAAGTAGAACCTTACCTCGGTTGCAAGTAGCTATTACACCCTCGAACTATATTCACCCTCGCTCGCTGCGCTCGCTCGTGTGACTAAATATCTCGGGTGCACGCGATCCATTAGCGCCCTATGCGAGCTGCGCTCGCACTGGCGCCAAATTGGATCTTGTTCTGTAATAGCTTACTTACGTCCCTTGTGTAACAATCTACTATTAAAACAAATTAATTGTGACCCTACTATAGACCAGGTGGTGAATTGTAACCCTAATCTAGACTAATAATATTTTTTATTACAGGCAACCTTGTAAGCATCTGGTTTGTTAAGGTGTAGGGTGGCACCTACTCAGATCGGCTTCGTTTTACTGTCCATTAAACACTAGTGCGATGTCCCTCCCCAGCGCGGCGCGGCGGCGAGAATCTTCCTCAAACTTAAAATTAATAACAATTTTTTCGTTAAACTTCGTCCACGACTTTATACACCACTAGTTTTGAGTGCAAAATTGTGACACTGCTCTAGATTTTAATATTTTTTCTAACAGACTAGCAGTTCATCGCGACTTCGTTTGCGTGGCATAAGTTCTTAAATTTCCACAGGCACTCCTTAATTTTCCGGCACAAAAAGTAGCTTTTGTCACACTCCAGGTCTTCAACTATACACATGAAAAAAATCACGTTGATCCGTTGCTCGTTTTTGAAAGAAATGTGACACATGTACTTAACTTTATTGTTTACCAAAAGCCAGAATACCAAGTTTCGTTGAAATAACTTGAAAAATATCTTGAGGAATGAAGGACTTCCATACATACTTTCATCCCCTATTTCACCCCTTTGGGGGTCGAATTTTCAAAAATGGTGAAAGACATTGTAGCGGTTACCACAGTGCAAACTAGATGGCGCTAATTGTATCTTCGCCGCAGAATAAGATAATCGACTGAAAACTCATAAGTTACCATACAAGCCTGAATCACGATATCGAAGTTTTCTGAGAATAGCGCTATATATAGACCGTTGCAACTTACAACGGTAGGACCAGAAAGGTCCCCGGGCACAACACCAGCCCGGAGGAAGATCTTCCTATTGGTGCGGACGAGTACATACCACTCGCTCGTCCCACAGTGGTGACCCCGACGTGATGAACACGCAACCTTTGCTCACCCAGCAATCTCCGCTACATCGTCATTGTCACGTACTCAACCTACCGTCGTCGCCGAAGCACAACGTCTAGCCCAGCCGCCCAGCTGAAGCGCTAGCACAGCCGCCTGCTGAGTGTCAGCACAGCCGCTTCACACACAGCCGCCAGCTTCCCCGCCGGCATAGCCGCTCGCACAGCGCGAGCTCAGCCGCCAGCTTCCGATGCAACGCCAACCAACGCTACGTCACACAACTTATACGACTTCCAGTCTCGAAGGGGAGTCATGTAGCGGTTACCACAGTGCAAACTAGATGGCGCTAATTGTATCTTCGCCGCAGAATAAGATAATCGACTGAAAACTCATAAGTTACCATACAAGCCTGAATCACGATATCGAAGTTTTCTGAGAATAGCGCTATATATAGACCGTTGCAACTTACAACGGTAGGACCAGAAAGGTCCCCGGGCACAACACCAGCCCGGAGGAAGATCTTCCTATTGGTGCGGACGAGTACATACCACTCGCAGACATAATTCTTTATATTTAAATGAAAACCATATACCAAGTTTCATGGCTATAACTTGAAAAACGACGGACTTTCATACAAACTTTCAACCCCTAATTTACGCCTTTAGGGGTGGAATTTCGAAAAACCCTTTCTTAGTGGATACCTAGTTTTCACAAAGAACACACTCCAAATTTCATGACTCTAGGACCAGCGGTTTAGGCTGTGCGTTGATGTATATAAGTCAGTCAGGATTTTGAATTTTATATGTTTAGATAACCCTATGATCAACGTTTTAACGTGTAACATACGTTAAAAACACCACGAAGTCGCCCAGTGGCGCAAATCCTAACATCATTAACAAAACATTTACGATTTTTAGTTATACTCCATCTGCTACCATAGACAAATATTTTTCATGAAAAATTGTGACTCTACTTTAGCCAATAATAATTATTTTTCATTACAGGCAACCCTGTCAGCATCTGGTTTATTAAGGTGTAGGGTGGCACCCAGAACCGCGTCTTCGCTTTACTGTCCAATAAACACCCATAACGACGTAGCCACTGGCGAGAATGGTTTTCGAATAAAACGTTTACGGTTTTTCAATACACCTATTCCATCTACTTCCTAATACACGTTAACATTTTACTGTAAAAATGTAACCCCTTCTGCCAAATATTTTTTCTATTACAGGCCGCCTTAAAAAAAACTGTTTTCTCTCAAAGGTATAGAAAGGTGGCTTGTCGTATTGATTTTAGGCAAATAAATTTGATGCCATATCAAACAAAAATAAATTATTATTTTTTTACAATACACAAAATCCTACTTTGCAAACGGCTGAACAAATTTTTCTTGAATCATAGCTAAGACGACTCACGATAAAGTCACCTTTAAAAAATATTAAAATCATAATCGACTCATCCGTTAAGGAGATACAATGCCACAGACAGATACACAACGATAATCCGATCTATCTGTTTGCGTCGAGTGTTAGAGGCACAGAGATATATTATAGTCAGGAATAACAATAGGCTACTTTTTATTCCGGAAAATAAAAGAGTTCCCGCGGGAACCAAAAATATTCAATCCACGCGGACGAAGTCGCGGGTATCAGCTAGTACTATTATAAACAAGGAATAAGAATGGATTTTTCTAAATCCCCACAGGATCTAAGCCACGGACGGTCGCCAGACGTGTATTTTTAGGGTTCCGTACCAAAATGGTAAAATGGAACCCTTATGGTGCGACTTTCTCCGTCTGTCTGTCCGTCTGTCCGTCTGTCCGTCTGTCCGTCCGTCACACTCGATTACTTCAGTAACTACCGAAGCTATCGACATGAAGTTTGTAATAGTTGTGTATATTAGTGGCCCAAAGACACTGGAATTAAAAACAATTGGAAATTATTTTTGTTCTTATTTAAAAAGGGGGGAAAATCGGAGGGTTGAAATTTAAAAGTGAGATAACTGTACTGTGTGGGGTATCATATGAAAGGGTTTACTTTGTACATTTTAAAACAGATTTTTAATTATTTTTAGTCATGATAGTTTTTGATTTATCGGGGAAAAAGTCTAAAAAAATACCGTTCTCCCCCCTTATCTCCGGAGTTTACCAATCGAAAAGTCTGAAATAATTATGTTCAATAGGAATTTATGTATATTTTACAAGAAAACTATAGCCAATGCTCTAACTAGCATAGTTTTTTTGATATTAACAGTAAACCTCTACAAACAAAGTAAGTTTTGCGGTTCATTAACAAAGGTAATTACCGTTTTACATCTTTGGTCGTTACAGTTTTAGTCGTGTTACATCTACAGTATTACGAACGAATCTTAAAAGTACCTAGCTATAACTACCTTTTACAATTTTTATTTTAAATTTTTTTTTTTAATACGTCATAAATCGTAAACTGCAATTTACCTTTCATACAATCAACTCAAATATTAAAAATAAAAATATTTTTAATAATTTAAAACTTACTACAGGTTTGTACGGAACCCTCGGTGCGCGAGTCCGACCGGTCGCCGGTCCGTTGGCCGGTTTTTTTTAAATATGTATAGCGAGCAAACGAGCAGGTGGGTCACCTGATAGTAAGTGATTACCGCCGCCCATGAACATTTGCAGCACCAGAGGAACCGCCAATGCGTTGCCGGCTTTTGAGATATTTGTTTATCCGCCCTTTGAAGAGCCCCATATTATAATCATGAGGGAACACAGAAGATGGAAGCTGGTTCCAAAATTTGCGGGTACGTGGCAGAAATGACCTGGAATAACGGGTGGTGGAAGAGGACCAAGCATCCAGGTGGTGAGGATGGAATTTGTTTCTGCGACGTAGGGTGCGACTGGAGAACACGGAAGGTGGTAGTAGATTGAATAACTCCTCAGAGCACTCCCCATTGTAGAGACAAATTATAAAAAAAATGCAGAATAATAAAAGAGTCAACCACTCCACACAGGTGAACACACCATTCATCATAAAATAACACGATTTCTGAGTTAAGTACATTGTACAATAATGATTCGAGATGAAAGCGGCGCAAACCCTCCGAGCTCGAAATAAGGTACGGTTCGTTAAACAGGAATAAATATAACTGACTTATTATTTATATTTGGAAATTAATTTCCCCTCTCATAATAGAGTTAGTGAGTTCCCTTACTCGTTTTAATTAATACTGCTTTATGGAATTTATCAGTTTTCTAATACTTCTTCATATAAATATTATATGCTAGAATCTAGATGATGCCCGCGACTTCGGAATTCGTACTGGTAATTACTAGATTGAGTGTACGAGTTACAAAATATTGGTTAAAAGGACCGTCGCTTCAGTATTGCACAAAAAATGCGTCTATGAAGTATTGCCTTTTTTGTCGATGGTTGCCTGTCAATAATTATGGTACTTCATAGACATGCGTATGTCAAAAGTAAAATAAATGGTTGGACAGATATTACAAGTGGAATAAATAAATCATTTTTATCATTTAGCTATAACAATGATTACAGCTTTTTGTTTACAGACAGTATTACTTGTGGTTTGACGATGGGACCTAGTTTTCGGATTTAATGAAGAAAATTGTTAGCGAACGGCCTGTTGATATAAATACCGGCAGCACACTGGGGCGGCGCCAGTTTATGTGTCATTAAAGACCCATAACGATGTCGCCCTGCGGCGCGAATCGTCCCCAATATAAACATTTACGATTCCCCCGTTAAATTGTTACACTAACGATTCAAGATGGGGGTGGATTTTTCCCCTCTCTTAATAAGATAATATGCGGTAAGTAAGAATAAAACTAAATTATTTACCTATTTGTTTCAAAATCTTTAATCTATACTAATATTATAAATGCGAAAGTTTGGATGTATGGATGGATGTTTGTAACTCAATTACGCCATAACAACTTGACATATCTAGCTGAAATTTGGCACAGAGATATATTATAGTCTGGAATAGCACATAGGCTACTTTTGATCCCGGAAAATTAAAGAGTTCCCGCGGGAACCAAAACCTCAAACCACGCAGACGAAGTCGCAGTCATCCGCTAGTAAAGGTATATCCTTGTCGCTTTGAGTCGGCGATTTTTAAAAGGAAATGGCAGACTGACTTATCTATCACTGCACAGCTTAAACTACTGGACAAATCAGACTGAAATTTGGCGTAAGTACAGGTTTATGATGTAGGCATCCACTAAGAAAGGATTTTGGAGAATTTAACTACTAAGGGGGTGAAATAGGGATTTGAGCTTAACGCGAGCAATGCCGCTAGCAAAAACTAGTCATTTTATAAAAAAGACTTGGATGCTTATACATTATCAGCACTTTCTAGAACAGTGAAATGAAATTATTTATTTCAAATACGGCATAATATGTCACTTAAGCCATAGATTAATTATAATACCAGGTATAGATTGCTAACTCCCTTATAAAAAAAATTCTAGGTTAATACTTTCGTTAGATGGCGCTACCAGGCTCGCTCGTTATATGATTATAGTAAAATCGGTGAAATATCGTATTTTCTTGGTGCAATTTGTATTAATTATTTATATAAAATTATCAAAATACAAAAATTTAATAAAATCACTTAAGCAAATAGCAAATTTACATTCAACTAATTTTAACAAACAGCCTGCACAGTAACGCCATCTCAGATTGTCCGAAGAACTACAAGGTACCGGCGACTTTAATGCGCATTTAGCGAGCTTTGATTGAATGTATGAAGTAAACAGTCTTATACTGGTT
Source organism: Erebia epiphron (assembly GCA_963932025.1). Taxonomy (NCBI): domain Eukaryota; kingdom Metazoa; phylum Arthropoda; class Insecta; order Lepidoptera; family Nymphalidae; genus Erebia; species Erebia epiphron. The sequence continues at coordinate 3,124,420 of OZ009946.1, forward strand.
TATATATTGTCTTTGCTTAAGCTAATAATAATTATATCAAGACTATAGCACTGGTTCAGTCTTCGATTAGCTATTCCAGTTTGAAAAAGTTTAATTATGACGGTGACGAATATATTAAGAAATTATTTTGATGATTTTTGAATAATATTATCAAGTTAAAATTATATTTTTTACATTATATAATTATATTAGGTTAGGCCAGCTAGCATTTACTCGTAGTTCTATTGTATTATTTTCATTATATTAAATCTAATATTAATATGGAAATTTTAACAGCTGTTATTTGCAGGACATACTATGTATTTAATGTTAATAGCACAATAAAATCTAAAACGGTCAGTGGTTTCAAGTTTTCGTAATTAATATAATTAGTTAGTACTTAACACGAAAACAGAAAAATTTTACTAACTCTAAATTAATATCCTTCCTAATTTTATTTCGCAGAAATGTGTTCACGGAAACAACATTTTGTGTTACATGCAAAATAATATTGTAGCAAAAATATATTTTTTTAAATCATTTAAATGTAGCAAACATCTGGCTTGTTGAGCTCGCGCAAAAGTAAAGCGTTGACATTTTGTCGGCCATTAAATGCCCATAACGATGTTGCCCCGCGGGGAGAGTTGTCCCCAAAATAAAGCCTTGGTTAGACATGCCACGTGACGACAGCAACGCTTTATAACTTGCTTATCTCAATCACTCATCAGAAGCTAAAGTAACCTTTCAAGCTAATGTAAACATTAATTAAATTTGTCATTTAGGTCAAATTGGTAGAAGGCGGTTAAAATACCGTTGCAGTAACCGTTGAACTCTGATCACCAATAAAAATCTAAATGTGTTCCACAGTTTAGTATGATCCATGATTATGGGTATTTTCAAAGTCAAGCAAACCCTGACTTGTTGAACCCATTTTGCTGTTAATAATGGTAAAATTTTAAAGCTAACCATACCGTAATTTTAAATCTGCTATAATATTGGTTCTCGTAGCGGCGCGTTGCTATGTAAGCAAAATAAATAATGGCACGTGGTCCCTTTTATTTCAAATACTAGGTATAAGTTTTTTTTCAATTGCCACGGAAAGTTCTTAATTTTCCGGGATAAAAGTAAACTACATCACTGTCCAGGTCCTCAACTAAACCCATGCAAAAAATCATGTCGATCCGTTGCTTTTTTGCGGCATGATTGAAGGACCGTCAACATCCTTCAACAAACTAATAAACAAACACACGTTCGTATTTATAATATTAGTATGATTTAAAATCTCGCTATGGATCCGCTGCCGTCAGGCTTTTTTTGTGACCAAGGCTTAACAATTTACGATTTCTTCATTTAATTATGTCAAACAAAAATCCGTCCAAGTAAGAAGCGAGGAAAATCTCTTCGTCCCCAATGCTTTATGGTTCGGCAAGTAGCAAAATTTATTCTGAATTCGTAACTTTATTTCCCTTTATCATAATGGAGTCAGAGCGTTTCTTTTCTTATTTTAATGAAGATGTTATTAAGAATTTTTCAATTTTATACCTACAGTTCAACAAAGTCGTGCCTCCTCAAGCGATTTAGCGTTTTGGTAAGTATGATGCCGCGTAGAAACCAAGGGATATGTTTTTAATTAAACTGTTATACTTTTCATCTTCCATTTTTGGCCATTTTCATCTTAGACTGCATTATGTTCACCATCAACTTACGCGGAACTACTTAGTAAAACTAACTGAAGCAGAGATGTCATAAGACAATGTTTGGAGTAATTTAATGCTAGACCGAGCTGGCCTAAATCATGTCTGAGTAGACTGGATACAACGTAGTGCAAGAAAAAAAAGAAGTATACACGACATAATGACCTATATTATAACTAGCTAACTAAAAAGTATCTTTATCTACTCCAGCATCGAAAAGTTCCAATTTCGAATTTGACAACTATATCGAATTGAACCCTCTTTCGTGTTTGCTTCTCATAACGATACAGTTCGTTGTATGGGAGCTGTATCGTTATGAGTCGTAGCTGTATCGTTAAGGTTATCTTCATAAATAGGATACCTATAGCTTAGCGGCTCTGGGTTCTGGCACTTTTGGTTTTTGTTAATTTATAAAGTAAAAAATTATAAAGACGTCCTTGTCGTAGATAAAATCTTGTATGCAACTGTACGTAATTAGTCATTTTAATTCTCGTACTATCCTATTTTGATACTCGGCAAGCCTCGTATCAAAAAACAGCACTCGAATTAAAATGACCCTCATTACGATACAGTTGCATAAATAGCTATTTTAATCGACTGTAAAACCAATTATTGTACAAAAAAATGTTACATAAGTATATCCTTAATAACCTAAGATTATAAACGCGAAAGTTTGTACGGATGTATGGATGTTTGTTACTCAATCACGCCAGACCGTCTGAACTGATCTGGATGAAATTTGGCACAGAGATAGTTTATAGTGTGGCTACACATAGGCTACTTTTTATCCCGGAAAATTAAAGGGTTCCCGCGGGAACCAAAAAACCTCAAATGGATGTTTGTTACTCAATCAGGCCAGAATGTCTGAACTGATCTGAAAAAACTTAATCCACGCGGATGAAGTCGTGGGCATCATCTAGTAAGTAGGTCTATATAGTCATAAACGGTATAACCACTTAACGTATCAAATAAAACGTATCAAAAGTATCTTTAAAATGAAGTGTAGGTACAAAAACACGTCTAACAAAATAGGCTTTACCGCTAAAAGCCTATTAAAATAAATTGTCAGTCATAGGGACTGCCGATAGAAGTGAAACCGAATATCCATATCCATATCCATACTAATATTATAAATGCGAAAGTGTGTCTGTCTGTCTGTCCGTCTGTCTGTTTGTCTGTCTACTGCCTGTCTGTCTGCTACGCTTTCACGGCCCATCTGTTCAACCGATTTTGATGAAATTTGGTACAGGGATAGGATGTATCCCGGAGAAGGACATAGGCTACTATTTATCCCGGAAAATTCAAAGGTTTCCGCGGGAATCAAAAAATGTATCTGTTCAACCGATTTTAATGAAATTTGGTACAGGGGTAGGTTGTATCCCGGAGAAGGACATAGGCTACATTTTATCCCGGAAAATTTAAGAGTTCCCGCGGGAATCGAAAAAACTTGGTCCACGCGGACGAAGTCGCGGGAATCATCTAGTTTAATATAATTAAAAAAAACGAAATGTCGAAAACTTAAAAAATATAAACCTTAAAACTAAGGCATTAAAGTTTATTTACGAAAGTAGTATGTTTATATTTAAGACCTTTTGTCTTCGTAACAACGCGAGCATGTCGGAGCGAGGTGTCGGTGACGCGAATCCACAAGTTTACCTCCTACCAAAAAGTGCTCAACGCGCCTAAAGAAGCTTTCACTTCGAAAATTGAAAATGTTGCCTTGAATTTCAATCTTTTTCATCCCTCGCTTTAAAGCTAGCCTTTCACGAAGCAAACGGCCTGCAAAGTGAGCTTTATCCCGGGAGTGTCACTTCAAACCTGTAACAGGACAAATGTAAGCGCACCGAATTAGTTTTTAGTCAGGCTCCGACCCAAAAACACTAACAAGGCTTTAATTACTGTGCGGTGGATTGCGTCAGCCGACTACGCTTAGTACAAGTTTGAACTCAAATTCAAATTCAAAAATGATTTTTAATCAAATAGACTTTTTACAAGTGCTTATGAATAGTCAAATGAATCTACCACTGGTTCGGAATGCCGTTCCTACCGAGAAGAACCAGCAAGAAACTCAGTGGTTGTAACAGGACAAATGTAAGCGCACCGAATTAGTTTTTAGTCAGGCTCCGACCCAAAAACACTAACAAGGCTTTAATTACTGTGCGGTGGATTGCGCCGGCCGACTACGCTTAGTACAAGTTTGAACTCAAATTCGAATTCAAATTCAAATGATTTTATTCAAATAGACTTTTTACAAGTGCTTATAAATAGTCAAATGAATCTACCACTGGTTCGGAATGTTCGTTCTACCGAGAAGAACCAGCAAGAAACTCGGTGGTTGCTCTTTTGAAAAAAAAAAAAATATATAAATGGTATGTTTACAATAATCTACATACACATACATACAACACATACACATACATAAGTAACCACAGTCCTGAGCATTGCTGGAGTGAGTCAAATCCATGCGCCTTTATCATTAATATAGTCTTCGACAGTACATTAACATTTCGACAATTATTGACTTAAATTTTCAATCTTTTTAATCCCTCGCTTTAAAGCTAGCCTTTCACGAAGCAAACGTTCTGCAAATAGCGGCTTAATACCGGTAGTGTCACTTCGGACAAATGTAAGCGCACCGAATTAGTTTTTAGTCAGGCTCCGACCCAAAAACACTAACAAGGCTTTAATTACTGTGCGTTGGATTGCGTCAGCCGACTACGCTTAGTACAAGTTTGAACATCTCGACAATGAGGCCAATTCTGTTGTTTATATCTCTAAACTAAACTAAACTGACAGCTCTTTTATATCGCCAACGCTTTCATAATACTCCTTGCGGAAAGAGGCAGCACTACATTTAGAGCTGTCATTTTAGTTTGGTTTAAACAGGGGCTGACCCTTAATGTGGCCTACGTTGTCACGTAGATACGTTTGTCATTTTATATGGTACTATGGTATGGTATGGTCGCTTTCGAGGCGAGTGGCGGCGAGCAGGTACTTCTGGAAGTTAGCCCTTTAATATACATACAGGTAAGACTATAATGTTAATTAATAGTAATGCGTCCATCAGTTTACATACATCAATTGACAGCATATCAGACGAAAACATTAATAAACAAATATTGCTAGTACTGCAAAAATGACTTGAAAAAACTACATTTATTCAAGACATTTTTATGAGATACGCTTGCGCTTGACGACAATCATGCTTAGTGCAAAGCAATGATGAGGTCTAGGTTGGAACGCGCTCGCTTAAAAGATGCCTAATGATGACCTTCAGGTCAGTTATTTTACACACTTACAATGTTTCGACGTTCGATATCGTTGCTCGTATATGCAAAGGCATACTAAGCCCTGCTCACATATCGTGTAATAACACACGACTCTGAGGCTACTGAAACAACTTGTTTGTTTCGAGTTGCTCGTGATGTTGCGAGAATCGGTTTATTGTTAAATTGCTTTTAGGACTTTGGAATTTGGATTTAGGTCTAGACCACAATTTAACCTTTGTCTATTAGGCAACTCGTATTAATCCATATCCATAATTAATATAACAAATGCGAAAGTGTGTCTGTCTGTCTACTACGCTTTAACGGCCCACCTGTTCAACTGATTTTGATGAAATTTGGTACAAGAATAGGTTGTAGGTATCCCGGGGAAAGAGATAGGCTACTTCCTCGGAAAATTAAGGAGTTCCCGCAGGAATTGAAAAACTTAATCCACGCGGATGAAGTCGCGGGCATCATCAAGTTTTAAAATACTTCTACACGAGTTAAGATATTTTTAATGGTTTCGTTATGTTATTCCCTTTCTAACTTTCAAACAACAACAAGGAACGAAGCGTCACCGTTTTGCAGCATTTGGTAATGTGATTTTTATCAAATAATATCATCTCTAGAACCCTGTTTACTCGAGGCCTCGTTGGCTCCATTTTATTTCATAGCCCGCGTAACGCGTTTAGTTTTTCCTCCCTCTAATTTCCTTTTATTGGGCTGTTGCGTCTGAGCATTATCTTCTAACAAGCATTTTGGCTGTTTTATAGCCTTTAAGTCACTAAAAGACGCACTGTTTTGACTGTCGTAGTAAAGTTGGTCATAAAAACTCTTAATTTTTTGTTTTAAAACTGATGCAACACCAAAATTACTTAGGTACATACAATTTAAAAAAGAAGGTAAGGAGGTACATAATGTTTGTAAGTAACGGGGACGGATAGGATTTATGTATGTTTATAACACTCAAACTGTGTCTTTTATAGAAATAAAAAAACTAAATTCTCTAAATATATAACCGACTCAAACCACTAAACGGATCGGACTGTTTGGCATACAGATTATAACTAGGCATCAGCTAAGAAAAAAATTTTAAAGGGTAATTTTGATTGGAATTTGTATGAAAATCCAGCTTAACTTGAGCATAAGCTAGTTATATGTAAGTCCCACAAAGTTATCTGACCCGGTAACAGGGTCGCTAGTATCTATGAAAAAAATGTTCAAATCGGTTTAGAAACCACGGAGATATGCACCGACATACATTAAAAAAAAAAAAAAAGATACGCGCCGAACTGAGAACCTCCTCCTTTTTTGGAAGTCGGTTAAAAAAAATTAAACAGGCATAAAAATTAGTTCCAATTTTGCCCACCGGGTCAGATAAGTTTGTGGGACTATATAAGCCGTCTACCACGTATGCACTTTACATACTGTACAGCTAATTGGATTTGAGAGCGTGTGCAGTACAGTATGGAAATTCCTAAACAGTTTATACTGGATAAACGGTCACCACAGCGGAGTTGGAACAAGTTTGGTCTAATTTGGTGCTGGCTGGTTCGATGCACTATTTATACGGACACGACAATGCACTAAGTCTAGTTACTCTAGCTTCTATCTGGTGTTTGGTCGGTTTTAGGCAACGAACTCAATTTACATAGACGGGCCCTGTCAAACAAAGAACGTGGACTTAGGTATTAGTAACACCATCTAGTCTGAAAAGCGGGGCAGCGCTATGGTGGGGACAAGGACAGGCTTATACAGGTGAGGAGCACGCACCACAAATCGGACTTTTTTCTATGAAAGGGCCATATAGTACCTACATAATATAAATCGAAGGTTTTAGGTTAGGTTGGTTTTGTAACCTTGTCTTATGCCATTTATGATTTTTATTATGTAATCCGGCTGAGTTTATAGTGGGCTCTTCTTAGACCAAGGCGCATTCGGGACCTCGTAGCCTTAGTTTTAAGATACCGTCGTTAATTATTATCACTTAAAATCGATGTTCAAAAGTGTACGGTGTATAGGTACCAATTTTGAATAAACATACTTTGATTTGTTAACTGTACTGTAAACTGTTCCGGTTAAAATCGGCTAAGTGTGTGTCGAGACGCGCGCAGTGTAGGGTTCCGTAGATCTCCCGTGTCCGCTACAATATGCGGACAAGTTATAAGGGTGGTCGAACCCACACTCAAATTTAGTGAAATATATTATTTTACTAATTATGTACTGACGGTTTTTTATAAATAAACTAAGTAAAGAATATAGTAAAAATGATATTTAGCATTCTCTTCTATTTTACTTGTTCCCTTTCTTTAACCGTTTCAACAACTGTATAGAGGCAACATTACCCATATTTTACACACATAGTTTTAAACACCAGCCAACTAACTCAATAATTCTTCATTTCTCAAGTGAAATAGTATCGTTTGCGAACTTTATTATGCAAGAATAAACAAGCGGTAAATCGTTTAGAAGCAGTCTTCAGGGAGGATGAGCTGAGGAAGTTTCTAACTAGTTTATCCAGGGCATTTCAGGGGTCAGTAGTACCCTCCCCTTTTTTGGGTGTAACATTCATCATATCGAGTTTGTTGGAGTAAAATGTAGCCTATGACACCCGGACCATAGTAACAAATTGAGTGAAACCTCATTTGTCAAAATCGGTAAGTAGTGGAATAAAAAGTAAAATAAATTTATTTAATGCCGGAAAATTAAATTTTAAATTTTGAAACGACCTAAATAGGTCTACACGCGAACGAAGTCTCAGCTATACCTATGTATCTTATTAGGTATAATATAAAGTACTTATTTCATGTGTTTACTCGTCCCTCAAATTTTTGTGTGTGTGGCCTAGTTGTGACAACGCATATCAGTTGATTGCGAATGTCAAGCAAAGTTGACCCAAGTCGGTAACTGGATGGGTGACCGAATTTGGAAGTTCAAATTTGGCCTCATTTCCTCCGTGCCTTGGAGAGTACGTAAAGCTGTCGGTCCCGGTTTTTTTCACTAACATCCGATAGTAATAACAAGAACCTAAGAGAGTTTAAATATTCTAAGTCGAGTCGTATGCGGAAGGAAGTGAGAACCAACCGCATTATTATCCCAAGAAAACTCCTACCATTATTTGATTCATGGAAAGTGGTCATGACCCTCAGTAATGAGGAATACGACGCAGAGAGAGAGAGAGACTTATTTATTAATCTGTGGTCAATGACATTAATTATTGTCTAATTTAGATTCCTACCTAAATATTTAGGTACTTTTAACTGATTTATAGGCAAACATTCATGAATAGATGAGCTGCAGTGTGACCCAAATTTACCTGCCAATATCAGATATGTTATTAGTGAAATTGACACATTTAGTTAATTGCATTAGTTATTCACTGATTTTCTATTCTGTATCTACTCGCAGTTGATGACACAAGCAAGACCCGATTATTTATAATAAAAATCGGACGTTTAGAATAATGTTTTAAATGAAGGCTTAAGATATTATTCTAAGGTAAAAAATAATCTTTCAAATAAGTGATATATGTAGAAACCGCTAGGTATAACGAATAACTACGTGTGGAAAACGTGCAGAAATCCTTTGCGTAGACTATATGCTTTTTTATCGTGGCTTATTTAGAAAATCAATGCATGGTTCCAAAATAATTGCTATAATTAATAAACTTTGTATTTGTATTCTGCCAGTTTTGAGATGTACCGCCAGCCGTCTTGCCTTACTCCGTAGCATTTCTCAGTCTAGACTTCTCCGTCGCGTTGGAACAGACGACGTGAAACCAATGTGATCATAAGGAGGTTTCAGATTAGCCTGATAAGCTCATTTTTTCCACACGCGCACCTCTTACGAGCCGCGTTGAAGCGCATAAAAGTGTTAGGTTTCTAGTTATATATTATTCATGCGATCATTGATTGAAAATAAAAATAACTACTTGGAATCCAGGCCGTGGTTTGTTTACAAAAAAATAAGATAGACTGGGCTCTATGGCCAGCGCACGGGAAAAGTGTTCTGGGAGTTTCTGAGAGTTTTTCTTACATAAGCTAATATACAACTACTGAATACTACTACTGACTGACCCACGAGTTCGAGCGAACACGCCGGATTAAGCGAGTGTACGCGCGTTCGGTTTTTTAAGCGCAAAATTTGGAGCGCGTGTAAGCAGTAAGTGAGCCGATACGAGGATAACCTCGTATTAACCTCGTATGCGGTAATCTAAAACCGTCCTATCGTAAACTATACGCGCGTCAGACGCAGCCTTTCTTTGTACATGTCTTTGAACTGAAAACGCGCGCACACTGCGCGTTCATGAAACGCGCATTTTCTGCGCGTATAAAATACGCTGTGTGAATAGGCTCTAATAGAAAAGAATGTAATATCTCCTCAGACTTTGGTATGAGTCAGTTTATTCTTTTATTAAAATAGATTTAGTACTTTTATAGAGCCCTTTGTAAAGGTAAAGTTTTATAAAAAAAAAGTTTTAATGGAGTTAGCATAAAGTGGTGTTACTAAAAACAAAAAGCAACATTCACAATACTTTCATGCGCAAATGGGAATTTATAATTTCTGAATTTTCCCTGGTCTGGCCTGGTGGGAGGCTTCGGTCGTGGGTAGTTACCACCCTACCGGCAAAAACGTGCCGCCAAAAGTTCGTGCAAGATGCCGCGTAGAAACCGAATAGGGGTACAGGCTTAATATAACTGCATGCCCCTAACAGGTAATCCCGCTACCATCTGATTGCATCATCACTTACCATCAGGTGAGATCGCAGTCAAGGGCTAACGTGTAGTGGATAAAAAATAGTGGATAACGTGTAGTGATAATGAAAAAAAAAACCCGGCTGAGTTTGTTGTGGGCTCTTCTCAGACCAGGGCGCGTTTGGAACCCTCGTAGTTTTAGTTGGATACCGTAACTAATTATCACCATCATGTTTTATAAAGTAAGTAATTGACGTCAATATGTGTACCTCAATTGAATAAATGAATATTTGATTTGATTGATATCCACGTAATGCACCACCGCCACCACTATAGCCCATTAACGTCCCACTGCTGGGCACATGCCTCCACTCTCATAGGAGAGAGGGAATTAGAGCTTAGACCCACCACGCTGCTCCAATGCGGGTTGGCGGGCTTCCACGTAATATTAGAGTAAAATTTTAATGAACAAGCATAATATCCAAGATGTTCAACACTTGCCGTAGTCTCAAATTGCTTCAAGTTGGCTTATAAAGATCACAGAATGTCGCACGCATACTCGTTTAAATACGTGCTGAGCTCATAAGTGGCAATGATAATTAAAATTTACATTGTTACGAGTGCAAATTGCGGGGCGCTCCTTTATTGCTTATTCTGTGACAATATTCGTTTAGTGAGGCGTCTTGTAAAACTAATTTCAGGGAATATTTAAAGTGGCCATTTTTTTCTAAAAGTGAGGGACGTTTTGTCTATTTTTACTTTACCAGTTAAAAGGACGACCCGTTGTCATGACCACGACAAAAGCGACGCAACGCGATACGACCAACGACCTCAATTTACATACACGGGCCCTGTCAAACAAAGAATGTGGACCTAATTTACTAACGCCATCTAGTCTGAAAAGCGAGACAGCGCTATGGCGGGGACAAGGACAGGGCTATACAGGTGTGGAACGCGTTCTGCAGGTCGGAAGCCAAATTTTTTTCTATGAAAGGGCCTATCTAGTACCATACTTATATATCGATGGATACGACGCCATAGAAATTGACAAACTTGTCTGCGCGACAACGTAGGCCGTGGAAAGGTTCCAAATTCAAGTGTAGAAAAAAAACAAGCAAAGAAACAAAAAAAAAAAACAATTACCAACGAAGCGCATTCGAAGCGCCATGTAAAGTAGCCTAGATAGGTATGTGTTATTCCAGACTATAATCTTTCTCTGTGCCTTATATCCGGATCCGTTAAGCCGTTATGGGGGGATTGAGTAACAAAATCCATTATTTACATTTATAATATTAGTTCAGTTTAGGTTAATACTTAGGTATATTTAAAATAATTCATATTTTGTCACTTTTCCTACATATCTATTATACAGGAAAATAATTACAATCCTTAATTGATTAATTCTTTTAGGGATCAGCTGAAAATCTGCGCTGTTATGGTGTATCTACACCATAACAGCATCACGCTGAAGCGATGCCCTTTTTGGAATATTTTTTATGTCGCAGTCTTTTTCGTTCTTCTTTCTCAAGTTTTTACTAGTTATTTGGTTTTGTATCTTCACTGTGTCTTTGGTAATTCCAAAAAAAATAATTATTTATTTATTTTTATTTACCATGAATCCCTAACTTTTGACTACCCTATTCGTCACCAACGTTACTCTTGCAAACAGATGGGGTGAACAAATTGGGTCGACGCACGAGTTCCGTGTTTTTGAAGGGAATTGTTTATGACTTTTCATATTTTGGATGATGTGTAAGAAAATATACGACTTACGTCGGCTTACCCGCTCTCACACTGAATTGACGGTAATGTAGTGTGGCATAACGCTTTGATGTTTATTTTAGGCTCTCTAATGTAGGTATGTCATTTATTTAAGACAAAAAAGTGACTGTTAGTGCAAAATCGAAGGACCGTTAAAATAAAACAGAAATATGACGAGAGGTGTTCAGTTTATCCAGAGTTGCTCCAAATCCACAATCTACAATACAAAAAACCACTTACCGTTCCTGGAACGTCCAGTTTCCCCGGTGACAGAGATGAACATATACAGATGACCACCGGTGGGATGAGGCTTGGTTTTTATGTAGTTTAAGATATTTTGCACGCACGGCGCGGGAGCACTCCTTTTTCGATGAATGCACGTTACGAACGCGGATCTCTCAATAATCATAATGTTATAATTTCATACGTCGCGCGTGGCGCTAGTGACGCAGTATGTCGGGCGGACTGACCAATCAGGTACCGCCGGACGTAGTCGCGGAAGTGGCTAGTGTTGCCAATTGTAAATTTTTAGCTGGCTTGATTGAACAGTGACCGTAGGTCAGGAGGATGTTATCATAATTAGAAAAGTCGAGTGGTTTATATTTGTTTCCTCAAAAGTTATCTGTACAAAGTAATTGAAAGATTTCTTTGCTAGTTGGTGCATGTGACTTCGCGTGAATTTCAGTTATTGAAAAATCCCGAATTAATTAACTATTAAGTTAATTTGTTGTGTTGGTCAATTAACATTTATTTATTCTACAACGTTTTTTAAAATAAATTATAATAAATACTTTATATTTCAGACATTTGTCAGCCAATATTTTGTTATTAACAATCACTTAACATAAGTAAGTAATAAAAATTCTTTCCAAAAAACCGACTTCCAAAGCCACTGTAAAGTAAAAAATAATTTTGCTTTCTATACACACTATGTTGAAGTCGGGCGAGTATAACAAAGATAGGCAAAGTTGACGCGTCTGGCTCGCCCGACTTCAACATAGTGTGTATAGAAAGCAAAATTATTTTTTACTTTACAGTGGCTTTGGAAGTCGGTTTTTTGGAAAGAATTTTTATTTTTAACTTTTTAGTGTAGTCTTAATCCCCACGGCTTATGAGTGCAGTACCCTGCAGCATCAGAGTTGAGGAGTTGGGATTTGGGCTTAAGTATGAAGTCGTTGCATGACACTTACAATATGAATTTCCCATTAAAAAATCCTAAATCGCTATTTTTGAGGAGTTCTGTACCCTGCAGCATCAGGGTTGAGGAGTTGGGACTTGGGTTTAAGTATGAAGTCGTTGCTTGACACCCACAATATGAATTCCCCATAAAAAAATCCTAAATCGCCATTTTTAAGGAGTTCTGTACCCAGCATGAGTTCTGTATGCAGCATCAGGGTTGAGGAGTTGGGACTCAGAGTTGAGTCGTATACACATGACTTGATACCTACTATATGAATTCACCATCAAAACTGCCTAACTCCCTAGTTTTGAGTCGTAAGTATACCTGCAGCATCAGGATTGAGGATTTGGAGTCAAATTTTTTTATGGGACCATCTCGCGAGCTTCCTCTAACCATTGAAAGAAAAATTTTTCAAATCGGTTTGGAAACCACGGAGATATGCGGTAACATACATTAAAAAAAAAAAAAAAAAAAAAAAAAAAATATACGCGCCGAATTGAGAACCTCCTAATTTTTTGGAAGTCGGTTAAAAAATACAAAATACTTGACCTACCTACTCTTATGCCTATAAGCCTCGGCACAACTTACAAGGCTCTTTGGGGCCTCCTAGCGCGAACGTGGGCACCATTCCAGCACCTCCAGAGAGGGGTGGTCCAGCTTAGTAGCCAATGTAAAAATATTATTGTTACTTATAAAATCACTTAAAAAGGTACCTACATACAACATCCAATTTGAAAGAGTCTTCTATACTCTGTCCCGGCAACGCGTTGTTGTCGGCTTGGCACTTGATCAGAACCCCGTCGTCTTCTGGTAGAGGCGTGAACTGGAGCGTACTGCTTACCCACGTGTCGTTCATCGCATCGGTTATCTGTGAAAAAAAACACAACCGATGTGATAGTTATACAGAAAAAAAACCGGCCAAGTGCGTGTTGGGCCAGACAGACGCATGCGCAGAGTGGGGTTCCGTATTTGCCCGTCACAATATGCGGACATTTTATACGTTGGTTTAGTATTAGAAGTAAACTTGTATAGTTTACTAAGCGGTGATAGTTTTCATTTTAACTTCGCTATATTACACCTTATCCACATATCCAAAAACAACCGTTTAGTTTGCAGAGAGGGAGACACTGGGCTGTAAGTTAGCACTTTAAAGCTTGATATTTCTCAAACGGATCCCAGAATCGAAAAATGGGTTTCCAACACCTACAATAAACGACCTATCCAACGACACCCCGTACCATCGGATAGAAGAGAAAAAAACCGGGCAAGTGCGAGTCGGACTCGCGCACGAAGGGTTCCGTACCATTATTAATAAATAATTACCTTTGTTAATGAACCGCAAGACTAACTTTGTTTGTAGAGGTTTATTGTTAATATCAAAAAAACTATGCTAGTTAGAGCATTGGCTATAGATTTCCTGTAAAATATACGTAAATTCCTATTGACCATAATTATTTCAAATTTTTCGATTGGTAAACTCCGGAGATAAGGGGGGGGGGAACGGTATTTTTTTAGACATTTTCCCCGATAAATCAAAAACTATCATAATTAAAAATAATTAAAAATCTGTTTTAGAATGTACAAAGTAAACCCTTTCATATGATACCCCACACAGTACAGTTATCTCACTTTTAAATTTCAACCCTCAGATTTTCCCCCCTTTTTAAATAAGAACAAAAATAATTTCCAATTTTTTTTAATTCCAGTGTCTTTGGGCCACTAATATACACAACTATTCCAAATTTCATGTCGTTAGCTTCCGTAGTTACTGAAATAATCGAGTGTGACGCACGGACAGACGGACAGACAGACGGAGAAAGTCGCACCATAAGGGTTCCATTTTACCATTTTGGTACGGAACCCTAAAAAAAACATCCCCACAACATAAAATTTATTTTCACCTACACTTCGACTTCGACTTCGTCCGCGTGGTTTAAGGTTTTTTATTCCCGCGGGAACTCCTTAATTTTCCGGGGTAAAAAGTAGCCTATGTCTCCAGCCGGGCGACCGCGTACCTTTTGCATCAATCATTGATACATCGCAATCACCTCCGATTGGCTGAATTTATGGTATTCTTGCTGCGTCAATGGATTTCGTCCAATAGTGAAAGAGTGTTAACCAATCAGAGGTGATTGCGATGTATCAATGATTGATGCAAAAGTTACGCGGTCGCCCTATACGGTATACCCATGTCAAAACTCACGACGATCCGTTGTTCCGTTGCGGCGTGATTGAAGGACAAACCAACAAACCAATAAACCAACAAATAAACACACTTTCGCATTTATAATATTAGTATTAGATAATTGATGTAGCAAGAGGAGCAATGGCTTGAAGAAATGCTGTCAAAGCGATCATTTTCAACAGTCACTGCGTGAAAAGTTAGTAAAAGACCTAAAGAACATGAAAGCACATAAAGGCGCCTAATTTCATACAAACGTATTTCAATTTCTTTACGGGAAACGTCCCACGAAGATTACGGTCCGGGGCTTAATTATAGTTCCCAAAAGCTTTGCCGTTTATACGAAAATACGTTCCTTTTCATTTCCTTTGGCGATTCACTAAATGAATCTCCTCTATATAATATAAATGGAGTTAATATACCTTCTACACATAGACATTCTTTAGGGCTATGTAACTACAATTCGAAAAAAGAGAAAATAATTTAGTTGTTTCGATGTTAAAATCTTAGTACCTATTACTTACATTTAAACAAGTTTTACTTATTTACCCTAAAATTTGGAATTCGTCATTATTTTAGCAAACTTCTGGACTAACGCGTCAGGACAAAAAGTGTTTCACAAAAGTGACGTCCTGTCCTTATTTTAAAAAGGCGACTGCTCAGTTTCTCAAAAGATCTTCTCAGTATCAGCTTCTTGAACCATAATATTATACGTTCAAAAAGCATTGATTCATCATATTATAAATACAAAATAAACAGAAAATTATCACGAGTCTCCTGGAAAAATGAGAAGTCCGTAGTCCACCACGCTGGCCAAATGCGGATCGGGATACTTCATACGACTTTGACAACATTATGAAGAACTCTTGGGCATGCAGAATTCCTCGCGATATAAATAAAATCTCTTTTCAGTGCCTCCCTTTTGAACCGAGCAAGTTTCACTTAAATAAAAAAAACCGGCCAAGTGCGAGTCGTACTCGCGCACCGAGGGTTCCGTACAAACCTGTAGGTTATTAAGTAAAAGTTGTGCTATTTTTATTGCTAAATGAAATCCATAACAATAGTAAGTTTAAAATTATTAAAAATATTTTCATTATATTATGATGTAACTAAAAATTTATGCTTTTCGCAAATTTTCCTTTATATGTGCTATAAGACGTTGCTTTGTACCAAATTTCAATATTCTGAGTTCACGGGAAGTACCCTGTAGGTTTTGATTCCCTTGCGAGTGTCGAAAATTTGCAGTATAAACGGCTGTATCTTTTGATTGCGTTTGCTTTGAAGTTTGATTTTTTCACAGCTCCAAGGAACATTAGTTTGTTACAGCTTAGAGGTATTATAGACCTGAGTATTTGATATGAATTTCAATTTAATACCTCTACGCGTTCATGAGGAAAGGGATAGAAAGTTTAAAATTATTAGAAATATTTTTTTTATATGATGTAACTAAAAATTTAAGTTTTTCGCAATTCTTCCTATATCTGTGCTATAAGACGTTGCTTTGTACCAAGTTTCAAGATTCTGAGTTCACGGGAAGTACCCTGTAGGTTTTGATTCCCTTGCGAGTGTCGAACATTTGCATAAAAAATATATTTTTATTATATGATGTAACTAAAAAATTTATGTTTTTCGCAATTCTTTTTATATCTGTGCTATAAGACGTTGCTTCGTACCAAGTTTCAAGATTCTCAGTTCACGGGAAGTACCCTGTAGGTTTTGATTCCCTTGCGAGTGTCGAAAATTTGCATAAAAATATTTTTATCATATGATGTAACTAAAAATTTATATTTTTCGCAATTTTCCCTATATCTGTGCTACAAGATGTTGCTTCGTACCAAGTTTCAAGATTCTGAGTTCACGGGAAGTACCCTGTAGGTTTTGATTCCCTTACGAGTGCAAGAAATTCAAAAATTTGCAGCACAAACGGCTGTATCTTTTGATTGTGTTGGCCTTGAAGTTTGATTTTTTCACAGCTCCAAGGGACAGTAGACCTGAGTATTTGATATGAATTTCAGTTTGATACCTCCATGCGTGCCTGAGAAAAAGGGTCTTGACACACAGACGGACGGACACCGAAGTGATCCTATAAGGGTTCCGTTTTTTCCTTTTGAGGTACGGAACCCTAAAAATTTACATTTATGTAAATGTAAGTTTATTTTGCCATAATGACTGAACTGATTTGGCTAAAATTCGTAATGAAGATAAGCACATAAATAATCTAAATGAATGCATAGGACTTTTATTCCGGAAATATAAAGAGTTCCCAATGAAATCAAGAAACCATGAAGTCACGGGCATTATGTAGTAAAAAATAAAACATTAAATAATAAAATGCAAACAGTAAAAATGTGATACAAACTTTTCCCCGTTTAAATTTCCTATTGTCCTTGAACCAGGTCAGCTGGGCGGGCGGGCGGCTCCCCTCCGACACGCACGATAAGCTGACGTAGCGCTCCGACGATAACGTCGCGGGCTTGCTCTGTATCTGCACTAACGTCGGCTTCACTGTAACAAATGGGTTTCATTTTGGTACCATGGCTGTGTTTTGGGGTGGCTCGTATGGGAATAGTGTGCGGAAATGAAAATTACTATTTATGATTATACACAGTTTAAAGTGGTAAGCTAGGTATTACTGATTAGATATTATTTACTATTACCACAGTAGGAACGAAACTTTCTTAAATACCAGTCGTTTGATGAAAGCGTCTACTAGACAAAGCAACGCTGTATAGTGACAGGGACGTGACGGAAGAAACTGTCAGAATTTTTAATACATAAAATGCAAGTCGGTTTTTTGAAAAGAATTTTTATTTTTAACTTTTTAGTGTAGTCTTACTCCCCACGGCTTAGGAGTGCAGTTCCCTGCAGCAACAGAGTTGAGGAGTTGGGACTTGGGTTTAAGTATGAAGTCGTTGCTTGACACGTACAATATGAATTCCCCATAAAAAATCCTACATTGCTATTTTTAAGGAGTTCTGTACCCTGGAGCATCAGAGTTGAGGAGTTGAGACTCAGAGTTCAATCGTATACACGTGACTTGATACCTACTATATGAATTCACCATCAAAACTGCCTAACTCCCTAGTTTTGAGTCGTAGGTATACCTACAGCATCAGGATTGAGGATTTTGAGTCAGATTTTTTTATGGGACCATCTCGCGAGCTTCCTCTAACCACTGAAAAAAAATTTTTTCAAATCGGTTTGGAAACCACGGAGATATGCGGTAACATACATTAAAAAAAAAAAAATATTACGTGCCGAATTGAGAACCTCCTCCTTTTTTGGAAGTCGGTTAAAAATTCTGTCCCTTTAATGACTTCTCTCAGTCTTAGGTGAGAGTACCTTACTTCTAGGTGCTACAAGCCTACAACTTTAATGGTAGCCGGGTCTGTCATTTTTAAGGGCGTTCGTAAGAATATATTATAAACTTTGTGCTATTATGGAGGTTCGTAAATTAGCTTAAGAATACAGTATAAAGGAATGACAACTGTTTATACGTTTATCTACTCCAGCATCGAAAGTTCCAATTTCGAATTTGACAACTATATCGAATTGAACCCTCTTTCGTGTTTGCTTCTCATAACGATACAGTTCGTTGTATGGGAGCTGTATCGTTATGAGTCGTAGCTGTATCGATATGGTTATCTTCATAAATAGGATACCTATAGCTTAGCGGCTCTGGGTTCTGGCACTTGACTTTTTTATTAATTTATAAAGTAAAAAATTATAAAGACGTCCTTGTCGTAGATAAAATTTTGTATACAACTGTACGTAATTAGTCATTTTAATTCTCGTTCTATCCTATTTTGATACTCGGCAAGCCTCGTATCAAAAAACAGCACTCGAATTAAAATGACCCTCATTACGATACAGTTGCATAAATAGCTATTATACTGATAAGCTAACGTTCTCATGATAACACCGAGTAGTAAACATGGTCTGTGCATGATAACGTCACGGGCTTGCTCTGTACTCGTATCTACACTAGCGTCGGCTTCACTGTAACAAAATAATGGTTTTCATTTTGGTACCATGGCTGTATTTTGGTCAGTGTATGGGAGGGGAGTAACGAATGTTGGGTATGATTATACTGAGTATTATTTTCAAGTATATAGTGGAAGTAGCACAGGTAAGCAAGGTTTATGTTATTATTATATAGGTAAGTATAAAACTTTCAAGGAAAAGCTACAGCTGCAATTAGGTACAGATATGATCGTCGCGGGCTTGCTCTGTACGTACTAGCGTCGGTTTCACTGTAACAAATGGGTTTCATTTTGGTACCATGGCTGAATTTTGGTTAGTGTACGCCTGTACTGGAATGCCAACTGTTTATAATTATACATTTGAGTGTAATATGAGTTTAAAGTACGCAATTGTTTTTTATGATAAAGAAGATGCACAGGTTAGCTAGGTTTACGAGTATACTAGCTTTTGCCCGCGGCTTCGCTCATGTTAAGTACGATTTTCAAACCCCTATAATTAAAATTTCTTACTTACTCGTAGCAGAGGCCTACTTCATAGCTATCTGTTAGCCGAATCAGCCAGATCCGTTCAGTGGTTTGAGCTGTGCCTAGACAGATCAGTCACCTTTTCTCTTATTTTGATTATTTAAAGGTTGTTAAATTTTCAAGGAACAGTTACAACTGCAAGTAGGATCCCTCTTTACGCTCTGCAAAGAGGAAAGCTCATTTAGAGAGAGAAAGTAGCATTAGCAAGTCAGCCAAAAGGAAAACAGATAAACCTATGTTACGGTATGGACCAAAATAGGGTAACGTTTAACTGTATGACATTTTTGCATCAACGACGTCCCTGGGGGTAAAAATAAACTAAAGCTGAGGAAAGTGGTTGGATAAGGAAAGCAGAATACATTTATAGTTTTATGTTCTCGAAATAGCTTATTCTTATCTAGCAGTAAACGATGAAAGAGTTCTTAAAAATGCCATACGTGTTGTGGTAAGTAAACCTAGTTAAACAGAAGGGAACAATCTTCTTCGTCAACCGATACAGGTGCACTGCTGGACATAGGTTGCGCTTGTAGGGTCTCCACAAGCCACGGTCTTGAGCCGCCTGTACCCTTATTATTTTATATTTGGAGCTCAATTTCGTGTATGCATTCAAATACGTTTACGTATACGATACATTTTCAAATTAAAATCGGTTGTACTGAATTTGTGACTTTAAATCAATGCTACTAAGGTTCATTTTACTTTGACGCTAGTGTCATCGAATGCTTATACGATCAATCGAATTAGAACTTAGAATAAGCGTACAGGATCCAGCGACTGCCTGCAACTCCCTTGATGTCGTCCATCCACCGTGTGGGGGGGTTTGCTAGACTGACGACATTAAGCAAGTAGAAAGCGAGTAAAGCAAGCAAGGGTAAAATAGATAGATAATACATACGTACAATTCATTTCCAGTCTAACTGTCTTCTCTTGCGGACTGACGAGGTTGGTGTTGGAGGCTCGACACTTGAAGGTGGTATTGAGATGACTCCTCTTCACGTGGGGTATGTCCAGCTTGTTGACTACCACGTGTGTGTCTGTCTTCTCTCCTATGTACTGAGAAGCTGGAGTGCCGTCTATCAACCATATCACTGTTGGCGCTGGACGTCCTGGAACAAGAATAAGGCTATAGTTTTAAAACTTTCTTTTAATCTCTCTTGTGTTAGCATTATTACTGTTTGTCATTATACCTCATGAAACAGAAAGTATAATATCTGTCAATTTGACTCGTTTCATGTCATGCAATTTAATCTGCGGGTACGGACGCCATATTGAAAATAGTTAGTATAAATGCGAGTGTTTTGACGATGGTAATTCAGTCTCCTGCCGGCAGACTCAGCGATTATTGAATACTTTTGTGTTTAGATCACATTTTGATTTAGAGCTTAACGATAGCAATCGTGGCCGGATCAAATGAATATTATCTTTGAGTTTAGCCAACTTATATCTAACTAGATGATGCCCGCGACTTCGTCCGCGTGAATTGATGTTTTTTTAAGATTTAAACTATCCTATCTCTCAAGTTGCATCGAACTGCACATGGTGTGCGAATTTTATTATAATCGGTTAAGTGGTTTAGGAGTCAATTGAGGACAAACATTGTGACAGGAGATTTATATATATTAAGATTACATAAAATCGTTGATTCACGAGACTCTACACGTATAACCGTTTACTCGTGCAAGTCCCAAATGAGAGTACAAATATATTAAAAGTGTCGCATAAATACCTATTTCTGGATTGTCCCTTACACTTGACTCTCGACTACGGTCCCAATTGGTAAGTTGACGCAAGCGAAAGATGGTAGTGGGCTTTACTGTTAGGGGTTTGGGAGTTACATTAAGCTCATACCTAAGGTACGCCGCATCCAGTACACGCGTTTTCTGGAACGCTATATCACTTGGCAGATCACGGTTATTAAATACGACCGAAGCCTCTCATCAAACCAGACAAGAGAAAATTCAGAATCAGCAACCTGCACAAACCGTGCAAATGCAAGTTTTGATGTAATGCAAATTAAGCTGTACAACCATTCAGGGTGGTGTCACAGACAAGCTTATTACTAGGTACTATATATAGTATGATAAATGATTGTTTGTTTGTGACACCATCATTGAATTTTTTTTTCAGAAATTATAAATTCCCAAAATCCTAAACTGCAGCATAACTTAAACACCAAAGAAACAAAATTTCACTTAACAACATACTATGCACCAGGAAGTCTCATAAATCAGGAGTCATAAATCGCAAACTGTTTGATCAAATCTCGCCAATATGAGGGCCGCGAAAGTTGGCAGAGATTCCCGCAAACTTCGGAGGACTTAATAGCCGTTTTCCTCTTCCACACTTCTTAGTTTACTGTTGGAATTTGCCAGACTGAAGTTATTTTTAGTGCTGACTTTTGTTGCAGTATAACCCGTTGTCATTGTTAACAAACTTACATCATACGTTATCCGTTGTCCTTGGACCCTACGTGAACGATAGAAGCGCCGCGACGCGATGCGACGCCATAAAAAATGTCAAACTTGTCTACGCGACAACATAGGCCACGTGTCGCGTCGCGTCGCATTGTTGCGTTTGTCGCCCGTTGTTTTACGTGAAAGAGAAACGCAACACCGTGACTCGATACGAGGTCACAGTATCAAACTGATCCTTTACGTGGCATACGTTGTCGCGTAGACAAGTTTGTAATTTTCTGTGTCGTCGCATCGCGTCGCTTCTGTTGCTCATCTAGGACAATGAATAACATAGGGCAATGGTTAGACTACCTACCACTAGCCTGCTACGTAGAATACCACGGTAGTCTATTAATACGACAGACAATTTTTTTAAGTTTGTGGTGTGTTTTCTTCTAAAATTAATAATTTTGTAAATTATAAAAATCTCATCAAAATACACTAAAATATCGTTACAAACTGTCACTGTGTGATTTGATTTTTCAGAAAATTCTTTCTATTATTTGCTAATCAATAGTTAAGTCTGCATTCAGACCTGCTTGCAGGTGACGACGCAATCCAAGGTAGAATACGCTGGCCTAGAAGATTCCTGTCGGATTTTTTAAATTTATAGACTTAGCGCCTGGCTGCAATCAGACTTGTTGGCAAATAATGATGTAGCCTAAGGTGGAGCTAGCTTGCCTATAATTCACTATTGATTTGAAGACACCAATATTATAAGAGGGGAAAACGAAAGCTGGAAGGGCGTTTCCATATCATATAACGTTCGAACGGAAGTTTATTATTTTCAGGTGTTAAAAATTGAACATATTGGCTGTAATAGCACACAGACTGAAAGACGGATGTTGACACAATTTCGCATTTATAATATGACTAGATGATGCCCGCAACTTCGTGCGCGTGGATTGTGATTTTTTAATTCCCGCGGGAACTCTTCAATTTTCCGTGATAAAAGTAACCTATCTGCTTTTCCAGACTGTAATCTATCTCTGTGCCAAATTTCATTCAGATCCGTTCAGCCGTTCTGGCGTGATTGAGTACCAAACATCCATTTCAGGTTTTTTAATTCCCGCGATAACTTAATTTTTTTTTACATAAAAACATTCTGTGGAAGTTCAGGAACATCCAAAAAAATATTGCCGAATTGGTCGAGCCGTTCTCGAGTTATGCGCTTAGCAACATTAATTTTTATTTTTATTTAAATAAGATTAAGGAAGTAAACTTTTACAGTTAATTCGGGGAAAATTAATAAAAGTTAAATAATTGTATCCGTGAAAGCAGTTCTAATGATCTACAATCTTAATTTAGGCAGTTCTCGAGATTTCCCTTAAGGACGACATTTTGAATGACAATTAGAGCAACAATCTTAAAGAAACTCCCGGAAATTCTCTAGAGGGTCTTATTATTTAAAATGAAGTCACCAAAAGCCAAGAACGGAAAGCTTCTTACGGTTTACTACCTATGTATAAACAATATCATGTTCGACTGTGAATAATAACATCCTGGGTTCTATACCCGAGTCATTAAAAAATATTGGAAAGTCCGTCTGGAATAAGTTTTATTTCCCACGGAAATTACTGAACGTGATTACTTCAAATTTAAATATAATATGTAAACCGATGGCCTGCAGCCGAATATGGCTTAAAAAGTTATAAAAATCTTTATTTCAGGGGGGCTCTCATAGAGGCGAATGCGAAGTAAAATATTTTTATAGCGTTACATAGGGTTGCGGTATATCATTTTAAAGATAATTAAGAATAGAGTCCAAAAATACTTTTTTTTTTAATTTTTCCCCTAAAATTGACTAAATGGGGGGCTTTCAAAGTGGAGATTTTCTAACATACCAAGTTGACCTCAGAACTCTCAATTTTCTGAAAGACTGAGCCTGAAACTAGATCAATTATTGGTACTATATCCTGTACTTGAACAACAAATACTAAAATTAGCCAAATATTATAAGGAAACGAAATTATTTAATTTTTAATGAGCTTCAGTATTTTTAACAGAACTTCACAATGATGTCAATAGATGGCGCTCTGTACCTAAAAAGTTTATTAGTTATATGGATACCGCGAGGTCTCAGTTCGAGGCGAACCACTTTAAGAAGAAGATTCAATACCAGATGGTTCAATTTACAATTGTTTATTTCCCCACGTGGTTGTCATTATCTCCCCCGCGTTGGCCTAGCGCCAATCGACTGGTGAAGTACTCTACACTGTACTCCAGAACATATTATTAGCATGTGTTGCCAACTGATGACACTTGGCAACTGAATATTGTGTTTTGAATGCTGAGAAAGAACTATTTATCTGTGAACGCGAACTAATTAATATTAAGACTCTGACTCTCTCCTTCTAGTACAGATGGAGGAAGACAGAGTATAGGTACCTATTTGTAATTATTTTAGTTAGTGTTGAACATTTCAAGAACAAGAACCAAGTCATGAAATTCGCAAATAGTTTTTTTATTACTTTTAATATTTTTTTGGCTACCAACTGAAAACGCTTGGAAAATGAATATTGTATTTCGAATTCTGAGAGAAAAAAAAACTGTGTAATTTAAATGAATAAACGTTGGCTGTACAGTCGTGGTGAAAACGTTTACCACCATAAGGTGCATTATTCCAATTATACACCTGTGCCATAAGGTCGATATGATATTTTGATTAGCCATAGATTATAGGTTTTTAAATGTATACGGGTCGGTCGCTGCGGTAGGTGGTTGCTACTTGCTAGATATTATAACAATAAATAGATAGAAGTACAAAAACCATTTTTAATTTTTTTTTATACATACCACTTT
Organism: Erebia epiphron; assembly: GCA_963932025.1. Lineage (NCBI taxonomy): Eukaryota > Metazoa > Arthropoda > Insecta > Lepidoptera > Nymphalidae > Erebia > Erebia epiphron. Next base: position 3,148,939 of record OZ009946.1, read on the forward strand.
AAAAAATGCAATGATACTAATATGCGAAACTTAGAAGTAGGAAATACATCAATCAATCAAATAAATATTATAAATGCGAAAGTTTGGATGGATGGATGGGTGGATGGATGTTTGTTACTCAATCACGCCCAAACGGCTGAACGGATCTGGATGAAATCAGGCACAGAGATAGATTATAGTCTGGAATAACTCACAGGCTACTTTTTATCCCGGAGAACTAAGGAGTTCCCGCGGTAACCAAAAAATCTCAGTCCGCACGGACGAAGTCGCGCCATCAGCTAGTTTTATTATAAACTAGCTGATGCCCGCCGCATCTTGCCGACTAGGTTATTTAAAAATCCAGTGGGATTCAATATGATTTTCCGGAATAAAAAGTAGCCTCACTTTGTTGCGGCGTGATTGAAGAACAAACAAACACACTTTCGCATTAATAATAATAATAATAATTATGAGAAAAAGAATCATTATCTTTTGATTGATACCGGCGTTGCCTAGCTGTTATGAAATCATTGTTATAAAGAATATAGGTAGGTACTAGGTACCTATAATTTGAATACTGATAACATTTTCGGACAGCGACTGTACATCAGAGGTTTTCTCTTAATGATTACAAAGACCTATAACAGCTGTTAATTAAGCTACCATTATAACAACCTGTCCGAGGGAAATGTTCTCCGAATTTACCAGGACTAATTATCACTTTGCCTGCCCATCCGTCTGTCATGGACTTGAAAAGTTGTAACCTCTGAATTAATGGACATAATTATATTTTGTGAAAAATTCATCAATTATATTGTTACATACAGCATGGGCTCTGCTTAGTTTGAAATATTTAGTTTTATAAATAAGTTAGTTAGCATAAACTAAAAAATAAAATTGTAACAGTAACCTCAATGTATTGTCGCTTACTATTACGGTTTTTTTTATTCTAGCTTATCATATAGTTTTAGGTGGGTTTAGTAAATAGATGATGTCCAAGACTTCCTTTGCGTGGTTTAAGGTGTTTTGATTCCCGCGGGAACTCCTAAATTTTCCGGGACAAAAAGAAGCCTATGTCCTTCCGCGGGATGCAACCTAGGTCTGTACCAAATTTCGTCAAAATAGGTTGCAATGATGGGCCGGGAAAGTGTAGCAGACAGACAGACACACTTTCGCATTTATAATATTAGTATGGATGTTAGTTATTGGTATGTTGAGTGCGATATAATCTTGGTGGTAAATGAAGAGTGGCTAGTGATAATCATACTAATATTATAAATGCGAAAGTCACTTTGTTTGGTGGTTTGTTGGTTTGTTGGTTTATCCTTCAATCACGCCGCAACGGAGCAACGGATTGACGTGATTTTTGGCATGGGTATAGTTGAGGATCTCGAGAGTGACATAGGCTACTTTTTATCCCGGAAAATTAAGGAGTTCCCGCGGGAATAACAAAAAACTTAAACTACGCGGACGAAGTCGCGGGCATCAGCTAGTAGGGGGATAACGTGGTAGGAGTATGGTAGTTCAAATATTAAACCCAAACCAGGGACATTCTACTCTAGAACAACGCTCATCACTACGCCACATAGGTTTACAAAATACTCGTACCACTAACGAATTCAGGGTAATAATCCAAACTTATTAAAATTAACAACCTTCAAGGCCAAACCTATATTTAATCAGTCTAATGTATTAATAACGAACGTTAGTGTCAAGGGAATTAAGAAACCAAAGTCTTGTTAGGTATTAATATTGAATAGAGCCGACCTTCAAGAACTCAGAAATTTCCTCCCTAAGCTCAGATATATTTTCGTAATAGGTTATTATCAATTCATATATTACTAGCTGATGTCCGCGACTTCGTCCGCGTGGTTTAAGTTTTTTGTTCCTCAACTATAGGTACCCAAGCCAAAAATCACGTCAATCCGTTGCTCCGTTGCGGTGTGATTGAAGGACAAACCAACAAACAAACACACTTTCAGCAAGAAAAGAATACAATTACTTTGCTATATTCCGCCAACAGAAAAAAATCTGTATGGTCAAGCATGCAATTAAAAGCGAAGCACCGTTTACCTTCCCGACCAAGCAAGAAAGCTAAGTTCCCAAGCAAGCAATGCCACCACCACTCACATGCACCATCACACAAGACTTTTATACTATTCTCGACGCACGTTTCGCCCCGACACCGGAGCATCCTCAGGAGATGTCGACTTTACAATGCGAGATTGTCTAGATAATTGTCGAAATCTCCTGAAAGAAACTTTATTAATATCATGAAGTAACGCCTGCTTCGATCAATCACAAATAAAGTTATTCTAATCTCCTTAAAAGATTTGAACTAAGGAAATTAATAACACAAAGTTCCAAGAGTAAAAGTATCTTAAAAGCTATAGTATATTTATTGTACAGTATAGATATATTTATTGTATAAAAGAAACACAGTTTGAATGAGACGTAGCGCTCTCGCCTAATTTACATTTGCATGATTTACCTTTACATTAAAATTACATCTGACTGCGTGAGGCGGAGAAATAAAAATCAGAAATTGACAAAATGTTTGTAAACAACTGACGATTTGTGACAATTTTTTTGTAAATATTTTAAATAGATTTTTTTGTAAATATTTATATTGTAATATTTTTTTATATTTTTAGTCATTATATTGTATATCTGAGAATAAAAGATGGTAAAAGAATGATTAAATTCCATAATGTAAGCCGACAGAATATATCTAATATCTATCATGCGAATATTATCAACAGTTCGATTTAAAGTGTAGCTTCAAGTGTTTATAAAAATATACTGACTGTACTGAGTCTAAAACATTTGCAATTGGAAAAATTGCAGAAATATATTCATCTAATTGTTATGTACGTGGATTTTTGGAGAAACGACTATTGTTTCAGTAATACGTAGCATTCGAATGATCCATGTATCGGTGCGGTCAATAATTATAATTCATATACGTGACCGGATGGGCAAGCACTGAGGCACAACGAAAACTTTGCTTATGGCGGCTCTCTTGGCATAGTGAAACTGCTTTTCGGGGGAAACAAGTAAGTTTGTTTGTAATAAGTGACGTGGAATGATCAATACGGGCGGGGCGGTGCGATAACGTAATTACGAGGCTCGAGAACGCCCCGAGACCTCCAAACTTGCTTGTTCTACGGCTCTACGAAATTACACAAATTTAACTTGACCGAAGTATAAATTGTGTAAGATATTGAACGGTAAGGTGGGAGTTAGTTGGATTAAAATGTATCAGGTCAATGGTTTTACCCTTAGAAGCTAAATCAATCAATCCATACTAATATTATAAATGCGAAAGCGTGTCTGTCTGTCTGCTACGCTTTCACGGTCCACCTGTTTAACCGATTTTGATGAAATTTGGTACAGGGATAGGTTGTATCCCGGGGAAGGACATAGGCTACTTTTTATCCCGGAAAATTAAGGAGTTCCCGCGGGAATAAAAAAACTCAATCCACGCGGACGAAGTCGCGGGCATCATCTAGTATGATATAAATGCGAAAGCTTAACAGGGACATAGTTCCATCGCTTAGATCCATTTTGTTTTAATATTGTCGACGTTTATGTTTTAGAAATATAATCCTTATTTTAAGAATGTCAAGGTACGTGACATAAAACTGACATCTTAAATACCTATATAAAAGGAAAAAGGTGACTGATTGACTCACCAATCAACGCATAGCTCAAACACTAAGCACTCAAAACACAATCGAGCTGAAATTTGGCATGCAGATAGCTATGGTGACGTAAACATCCGCTAAAAAAAGGATTTTTGAGAATTCAACCCCTAAGGGAGTAAATACGGGTTTGAAATTTAGGTAGTCCACGCGGACGAAGTTGCGGAAAAACGCTAGTTTTGAAATAATACTGCTGTAAGCGATGTAATCTCCAAGCCCTTCTTCTGGCGGCCTATTAACTGTTCACGACCTAAAACTTAACTTATTAACTTACTATTATATTATAACAGTATCGTTTAAAACTTGGAGAAAAACAAAAACTACTTTTTATCCCGGAAAATCAAAGAAATTTAGGTTGCGAAACATCATCCTAGTTGCATAGAATAACTTATGCTAGTAGCTTTCCTTTTTGAAGAGTAAGAACTTTTTTGGGAGCGCCTTTTTTGTATAATATCTTGCGTATAAACAGAATGGGACCTTTGTTTAACTTTTGAATAACTAATTTTCAATCTGTCACATGTGATGTTGTCCCGAAAATAGATTAAACGCAAACATTGTGCATTGTACAATGTACATAGAGCTAGCTTTAATCAATCTTATCTATCCTTTATTTTACTGATTTCACGTATCTATACCTAAAACATAATATTGAGACGTGATATCATATTGTCTTCACTCTCTCGTATTCCTCATTACTAAGGGTCATAACCCCTGTTCCGTTAATCACATAACGGTCGGGGCTTCTCTGGATAATCATGGGATTGGTTCCCAAATCCCTGATAGGAATTTTAAAACAGTTATCCTCGACCGATTGAGATGAAATTTTGCATGTAACACGTTTAGTTTGGATGACTATATTATTATGTGGTTAGCTACGTGACGTCATTCTTAATGCAATATGGCGGTCTCCCAAAGATGGTGGACTAGTTAGTTTATCCTCCTATAAAATGGATATCAATTAAAAGGGTTTTCTGAGTAGAATATGAAAAATATAATTTGATATAAAAAATTCTTTTTAAACAACCGACTTCAAACTCCCGCGCCAACTTTACAACAACAAGCACACGCTATACAAAGTACTTATTTTATTGTTGATATTTTCCGCTGGACCGATTTCGATAAAATTTATATGGGATTACTAGGGAAATATGTCCTTTCAAATAAAAAAAGGATCATCCAAATCGGTCCACCCAGTCAAACGTTCTGAGGTAACAAACATAAAAAAAAAAAAAAAAATACAGTCGAATTGAGAACCTCCTCCTTATTTTGACGTCGATTGAAAATGACGTTATATTTAATTCAATAAAGCGGACCATAAAAGCTTGTTTTTGAAAATTATTTTTAATGATTTAAGACTTATTTAAATATTCAGATGAACCAGGAATCGGGACCGATGACTTAGGGTCTCATCGAATCTATCGACGCAGAACCAAAGAAAGAAAGAAAGAAAGAAAGAAAAATCTTTATTTGAGGCACTGTACAGAAATGAACTTAAACTAAACATTGATTGAACAGCAGTGCAACAAACAGGTAAGCCACTCAGCTAGTGTTGCTTTTTTACGAATACAGAATTTTCATCGTCTAACCACCCACCACAAATAAAACAATGTTCATTTTAATACACTTTGGTAGTTAATTTTTTTTTACAGAATAACAAAATTTGAAAGGCACACACAAAAAAACTGCTAACTTTATGGTTAGGTTGCGCAGATCACACCGTTGGGCTGCCGCGTCACCCGCCGAGCTCCAGCATTTCTACATTAAACGTTTTATAACACAAAAAGTATGGACTTTAGAAAAAAAAGTATTAAACAAAAGTTGTAGAGAATAAAGTGATCTTTAAAAATAAATAGATGCATTTTATTGATTAATCCAATATTTTAAGAGTTATTGGCCAAAAACGAAAAACCGGTTCATTAAATGGGCCATAAATCGTAAACGGTAAGTTTTACAAAAAAGTGTTACCAAATAAAAGATGCGAAATTTTATTCTCTACAAAAAAGGTCTGAATAACTTTTGCCCTAAAGTGGATAGTTTCCGAGATATCGGCCAAAAACTTTTCCTCAAGATTGCGATCGAAGCTCCACCTGGATCTGTCAGCATTTTGTGTTTTTATGGTCAGTAAGTGACCCTTAACCTAAAAAATAAATAAAATTGGATCGGAAATTTAGTGCAAGGTTGACCAAAAAAACGGCTTTATTTACTGGAGTATATGGTAAAACGTCGTCTCGCGACCCGATAGGCGCGACGCGATGGCTACCGGCGTATCGGCGATTTCCTACAGTTGGTACCTGGATACAGCCTCCCACCAGACTACACTTAGATATTTAAAAATTATCCCCTGCCCGGAATCAAACCCAGGTCCTCTACTATAAGAACTCACTCACCATTTAATTTATTTCAGCAATTTATAGTAGTCTCTCTTGTTTATATTGAGTTAACAAATAGTTAACATTGAAGCGTATAATTTGTCTATTAACCTATATCACGAGGAGGATCCGGCGAATTCGACCGCAAAGCGGTTCGGGATGACAACCCTCTAATCCCTAAGGCTATGCATAATTCCGACACGGAACCTTATAGTACGAGAGACGCCTGCTACATTCTAAAGAGTAGGATATTTTTTTATAATTTTTCTTTTTTATTCCACTACAAGTTAGCCCCGTGGCTCTTGATTTATCAGACTTATAAGTGCATATTATGGTGCTAAGTAAAATCGTGTATTTTATGATTCCCTAATAAATAAGGAACTCTTTATTTATTCCACTACCCTTGACTCTGTCACCTGGCAGTAAGTAATGATGCAGTCTGAGATGGTAGCGGTTTAATCTGGTAGAGGTATGACAGTCATATTAAACCCACAACCCTAATCGGTTTCTACACGGCATCGTACCGGAACGCTAAATCCATAGGCGTTGTCCACGTCTTTGCGTTGTCGCGGTAGGGTGGTAACTAGCCACGGCTGAAACTTCCCGCCAAACAAAAACTGGGCTTTGTAGATTTGAAAGATTGATAAAACTGGGCTTTGTATTGACTCGTCATTTATTACGGTAATTAAAACACAATTTTCCATAGATATAAGGTGCTTATATGAATTTTAAATCAATTTAAAAATCGAAAACCTTTAACATCATAGGGGGATAGCGGACATATTATTTCAGACTAGAACCCCGTGATTTTGTCCGCTTGGATTAAGGTTTTTTTGATGCCCACGGGAACTCTTTAATTTTCCAGGATATAAAAAGCAGGCTATGTCCTTCCCCGCGATGCAACTACACTCTGTTCCAAATTTCATTAAAATCGGTTGAAAAAATGGGTCGCGAAAGCGTAGCTGACACTTTCACATTTATAATACATATATGGATGTTTCCAATCTTGTAACAACTTTCCGTTGTCTCCTACACTATGAAAAGCTCCTTCGGCTTATATTATTATCAACAGTGTTTACACAAGATTCTAAACTTAGCGTTGTGTTATGGTGCTTAATGAAACATGACATACAAATTAAGAATCCATAAATAATAGCACAGTCTGAGGATACGTTCTCTCCATCAGTCGTTCGACGGATGCGTCTAGACAGAGCAACGCTGTGGGATGACATAGGAAACTGGTAGAATTTTCAATTTAAAATTCTGTTCTTTAATGTCAAATTTGTATGCAAATTTGTTTCCTACCTCACTCGGTAAGAGCATCTTATCTCTAGGTGCTACAACTGTTAGCTGGGTCTGTCTGTATGAGTGTACAATTTCGCTGTGCTAATAGTATAGCTATTATAGATGCGAAAGTGCGTGTGTCTATTTATCTGTCTGCTCCATTTTCAGGGCTCCTCTGTTCAGCCAATTTTAAGAGATAGGTTGCATCCTGGAGAAAGGTATAGACTACTTTTTATCCCGGAAAATCAAAGACTTCTCATGGCAGTATAATCTTTAATATACGCATCAATCAACAAGTTATAAATAAAATAAAGAAAATGTTAAATTATGATAAAATAAAGTAAATTTCAGTACAAAACCTTATTATAACCAACAGCGAAGCATCTAAACAAGTATTCCATTACTCTCCATCAAGACATTATCACTCAAGGAATAATCATAAATTTCTCTCCCAAGTGGGAGATGAGAAATTAAACCGATTACTTTGATACATCGCGTTCAAACTCGCCGATAAGTCACTCTCTCACTGGGTGATCGCCTCCAAGCGGTCCCCTGAAGTTATCTATCGCCGGGGGGTGAACGGGGGAATCGTATTTAATAATATTGAACGCCTGGGTACAATGCTTCTTGTGTTTTTACTTTTTTGTAAAGAAGAAGGAGGTTCCCAATACTTATTACGGTGTTATATAAGGTACTTTGGTCAATTAAAAAAAAAATTAAAATCGACAATATTTTTCTATTTATTCTAACCATTATATATAACATTTTTTTAAACCAACAGTCAGTAAATTTGCAATTCTAAATTATATATTCTGGGCCTGGCGGGGTTTGGTAACGTTTTTATAGGACAAAAACTTTATAACCAACAAAGAATCATATTTATCACTGAAATAAAAATCATAAATTCCTCCCCCAAGTAGCAGATGAGAAATTAAGCCGATAACTTTGATATATCGCACTCAAACTCGCCGATAAGTCACTCTCTCATTGGGTGATCGCCTCCAAGCGGTCCCCTGAAGTTATCTATCACCGGGGGGTGACAGGGGATCGCATCATATCATACTAGTATTATAAATGCGAAAATGTGTTTGTTCGGTTCCTTAAATCACGCCGCAAAAGAGCAATGGATCGACGTTATTTTTTTCATGGGTACAGTTGAGGACCTGGAGACTGACATAGGCTACTTTTATCCCGGAAAACAAAGGAGTTCCAGTGGGAATTAAAAAACTTATTCCTCGCGGACGAAGTCGCGAGTATCAGCTAGTTTAATATATTATTGAACGATAATAATAATGAACGATTATTACACGACACTTGCAAATTTTTTCGTAATTAGCTTACTTATCGGACAATTTAATTCACACTTATCTAATTTAAATATAAGCGAAATACCACCCTCTCACTAATCACGATATATCAGGAACTATGAAGCATACAAACTTGAAGTTTGGTAGGTTGCTTCTATGGCGTAGACATCCGCTAACACATCACCTAAATTCACATGGATGACGTCGTGGCCCACGGGCATCGTAGTGTCAATCCATACTTCCATACTAATATTATAAATATAAAAGTGTGCCTGTCTGTCTGTATATCTGTCTGTCTGTCTGCTATACGCTTTCACGGTCCATCTTTTTTTTTTACAGATTTTGATGAAATTTGGTATAGAGATAGAAAACATCCCGGGGAAGGACATAGCTACTATCAAGGAAAATAAAGGAGTTCCCGCGGGAATTAAAAAAACTTCCACGCGGACGAAGTCGCGGGCATCATCTAGTAAAATAAAATAGGCGGAAAAATGTTTGACTGAAAGGTCAATAATAAACTCTTCAAAGAACCGGCTTCCATAGCCACTGTAAATATAGTAAAAATATAATTTTTGTTTCTATAATACCACAGAGTATATAATAGAATATGTTAACCCACGCAGGGAAGTCGTGGATAGGTAGTAAATTATTATTATTTAACTAACTAAAACCATTCCCTCCAGCAGCGCTCCAACAATACCGAAGCCTAAATAAAGACGCCATAACTCTTCATCAAGACATTATCACTCAGGGAATAAGCATAAATTTCCCACCCAAGTGCAAGATGAGAAATTAAACAGATTACTTTGATATATCGCTCTTAGACTTGCCGATAAGTCACTGCGAGATGGCTCCTAAACACCACCCGTTTTGAATTATCTATTGCCTGAAAGTGTCTGAAGTGCTAACGTAAAGATCTAATCTAATCTAATCTAGCCTATGGTGTCCCACGACTGGGCAAAGGCCTCCCTCCGATTCTTCCACGACTCTCTATTCTGTGCTTCTATGGGCCACTGAGCATGAAATTTGTCCAGTTCATCACGCCACCGTAGCCTCGGCCACCACGCTGACGTAAAGATACACTATAGAAACAATATATCCCACCCTTGAAGAGTGAACTAAGATACATAACTTTCCTAGCACAATAATGCAGTTAGAGTGGTTTTTTTGCCCACTACAAGTTAGCCCTTGACTGCGATCTCATCTGATGGTAAGTGATGATGCAGTCAAGACGGTAGCGGGCTAACCTGTTAGGGGCATGACAGTCATATTAAACCCTTAATCGGTTTCTACATGGCATCGTACCAGAACGCTGAATCACTTGGCGGCACGTCTTTGCTGGTAGGGTGGTAACTAGCCACGGCCGTTACCGTTAGGGTAAGTTTCTTACCAGGATATACCAAGGAAAATTCAGAAATTATAAATTCCCAAAATTGACCCTGCCGGGGATTGATTCCGGGACCTCCCCATGTTAAAGACAACAGCGCTGAAAACTGCGCCAGGGAGGTCGCATATGGTATGGTCTTAAAACTAATAATATTTACTTTATACAATAACTAGATGATGCCCGCAACTTCGTCCGCGTTGGTTAAGATTTTTTGATTCCCGCAGATAAAAAATAGCCATTGTCCTTTCCTGGGATGAAATCTATCTCTATACTTACCAAATTTCATCAAAATCGGTTGAGTAGTTCGGCCGTGAAAGTGTAGCAGACAGACAGACGGACAGACAGACAGACACACTTTCGCATTTATAATATTAAGTATGGATAATTGTATTCTAATAATAGAGTTTTTTGAGAAGATTAGTTATTATTATAATAATCTTCACCAAAAATAGAAATATGTACATGTATACACATACCAGCGATTTATTAATAAATATTGAAACAAAGAACTTTTTACACCCAACAAATTCTATTCAACACGGATTTCAAAGTGAAAAATGCAGGAAATCATTTATTTATAGCTGGCTAGCCAATACAAAAACCATTGGATATAATCTAAAATGTAGAATTTTTAATTTTCAATTGAAAAACATTTTTACACTGCCATGCGCGCGCGAATAAATTTTCATCGTCCACAGAAACGTGCGAATGCATGCAAAAAAAAATGTTTAAAAAATGGTGCAGGTTCAACAATGCAATCGTTGTCCATTTTTTGACTGGTGTCAAAGAAATTGCAACGCATCGCATTCCCGTGTGCACTGAGGAAACTTTTTCCGCGCAAATTTTCAAATAAAAGTAAATTTAAAATAAGAGTAGGTGCGCTAATTGGATCCAAACTATCCATACTCCACACTAATATTATAAATGCGAATCTGTGTCTGCCTGTCTGTCTGGTCTGCTATGCTTTCACGGTTCATCTTTGCAACCGATTTTGATGAGAACCGCAAATGCAACCGAATTTGGTATAGAGATTTAATTCCGGCGAAGGACATATAGGTAATTTTTATCAGGGAAAATAAGAGTTTCCGCGTGAAAAAAAACTTAATCCACGCGAACGAAGTCGCGCGCATCGTCTTGTTTCTAATGTATCTCACAGTCGTTCACTCTGTCATAGTTGAGAAATCTAATTAAGTATTACTTGAGTAATCTACAATGTATAGGTTTAAAGCGTTCATTTCAGCTCTTAGTCATTATAATACAAGGAACGTTCACCACGATATTATCATTTTCACTATCATTATTATCACTTCATCGTCGCGCCAATCCACACTTGGACAGCTTGATAGACTAGAGCCTTAACTCTTCTCAGAGAGAGGACCTTTGATTTCAGCAGTAAGCGATGAGTTGATGATGATGACCAAACACAGTAATTAGAGATTTCTAATTTAAATTAATTAAGTAGCAGTAATTCTCAAAAGGAATTATTTTTATCGGATCACATACATTAAGTCTCAAAGGCAGTCGATATCCATGAAACTAGCAATAGAATAAATCCCGGATAATCTTTTAAGTAAGCCAACTGATCGCCCAAAGTGCCCCGGGAGACCGAACCGATTACAAGCACATGTGCCACATTTTATACGCATTAGATGTTCATATAGCCCCACTTTATTACACTGAACTAGTCCACTATTTTAAGTCATATAGGGCTCTACATTGTATTAACTTACTAGCTGATGCCCGCGACTCCTTCCGCGTGGATTGAGGATTTTTGATTCGCGCAAGAAATCTTTAATTATCCGGGATAAAAAGTAGCTCAAGTGTTATTCCAAACTATACAAGTACAATTTGGCACAGAGATAGAATATCTTGGTGCCAAATTTCATCCAGATCAGTTCAGCCGTTCTGGCGTGATTGTGTAACAAACATCTATTAGAGGCTTTATGGTTCCCGCGGGAACTCTTTATTTTTCCGGAATAAAAAGTAGCCTATGTGTTATTCCAGACTATAATCTATCCCTGTGCGAAATTTCATCCAGATCCGTTCAGCCGTTCTGGCGTGAAAGAGTAACAAACATCCATACATCCATACTTACAAACTTTCGCGTTTATAATATTAGTCTTAAGGATTATGTGGCACATTTTATACGCATAAGTTGTTCATATTAATATCTATATCCCCACTAAATATCACACTGAACTAGTTTAATATGTTACGTCATACAGTCACACTGTATGAACTTAGTAGCCCAACTCGAATATGAGGCAATAGGGAATATCCATAAAATTTAAATTTGTGTCAAATATCTTTTTCTAGATTCTTTATTGTCTTTACATTATACTTAAAAGGTATTTTTTTTATTTAGTTAATATCCAAACCCAGAAAATATTAAATAGAAAGTGAAAAATAAGGGAGGCAAATTCAAACTTGCAAAACGCGTCACCATTGGTCGAAACGAAATGTGACGTAAATGGTCACGTCAGTGGATTTATCGGCGTCGATATTCATTCTGTGTTAGTAGTGTTTGTGAGAAAAAATTGTTTAAAACTGTATTCCTGTGTGATTACTTGTTAAATAATAATAATTATGGAGTAACTGAACTGAATCGCTATTATAGTTAACAAACACGGGAAATAACCAATGACGTCATCAAAAGCGCGCGATTAATGGTGGCGTTTGAACGGCCCAAATTTATACTTATCTTTGAAACACCAATTAACGTAATTATTTGACTATTTTCAAACCTATTTATATTTATACTATGTTATAAAGATGTAAATGATTGATTTAAGAAATAAAAATAAATCATGCATATTCCCTATTACATACAGGACGCGTTTTATACGGATTACTCGTTTAGCTTTACTGATGCTAAACTATTGTCTCCTATGTTACGATACGATACGATATAAGCACAGAACTTTGTAGTCAGACAGACACACTTTCGCATTTACAATATCATACCAATATAAAAATTAGATTAAATTTGAATGTGTTTGTTTGTTGGTTTGTCCTTCAATCCTGTCGCAACAGGGATACGTATCGTCGTGATTTTTGCATGTGTATAGTTGAGGTTTTGGAGAGTTACTTAAGTATCTCGGAAAATTAAAAAGTTCCCGTGGGAATAAAAAAAAACCTACGTGGACGATGTAACGGGCATCAACTAGTAATAGCACTATGGATAGAAGCAAAGCAGAGTGATTATGTAATATTAAAATATAAACCCAGATAAAACTACCGCACCTATACTCGTAAGTATAATTACTAATCCAAAAGCCTAAGTGGTCCGGGACGTCGCAGCTATTACACACAGATGGGGCGCGTTGAAAACGCATTAGATGTTCATTTGGAATCTGTATCTAGCTAGCTATCTAGCTATAGTCAGCAGCCTAAGCATAACCAGTGCGACTACGCGACATATGCATTGAGAAAGATTTATCGGTAAAGGATGTTCTTTTTTTATTTCACTACAAGGTTGGCCTTGACTGCGATCTCACCTGATGGTAAGTGATGATGCAGTCTAAGATGGTAGAGGGCTAACCTGTTAGGGGCATGGCAGATATATTAAACTTTAATCGGACGCTAAATCGCTTGGCGGCACGTCTTTGCCGGTAGGGTGGTAATTAGCCACGGCCAAGCCAAGACCAGGGAAAACTGAGAAATTATAAATTTCCAAATTGACCATGCCGGGGATCGAACCCGAGACTCACGACTGTTATTATCCGTGTTGTTAGTTTTGCTAGTTTTAGTTTAGGTTTTGTTGTGCTCCCCAATTTTTAAATGCATGTGTAGCATTCCTCAACTCAAATTTAAACTTGTTTTTGAATCGTCAAGTGAATCTACCACTGGTTCAGAAATCCAGCCAGCCGAGCCAGCAATCAGCCATCCATCAGCCTGTATGCATCCACTGCTGGACATAGGCCTTTTCGAGAGAGCGCCACCAAACACGGTCCTCCGCCTTCCTCATCCACCCGCTTCCCGCCACCTTCTTTAGGTCATCGGATTAGGGCAATATTGCTCTTTCAAAAATGAATACTTAGATTTTTGTTTGTCATTTTATCTGCACTAGGTACAGCTAGTTTTCTAAGTTTTTTGTCGACGAAAGCGAAAATTTTATTGATGAATATGGTTGAAACTAGAAAACAATATTGTTACTATCTGACTATTTATTTATTTATTTTTATCTTAAAATAGTAATTTATTAAAAATACAAATCATTAAAATCTAAATTAAATACTAAATTAAAAACTGAAAACTAAACATTAAAAATATCATCTATCCCGCTGCAATGAGGCAGTGTGCCCAGAACGCTGGCTGCGTTACCCCGCTGAATAGCCAAACTTATATGTTGGCCGAGGTAACTGCCAGCCCTCCGGTGGACCTGTGGACTCTGTGAGACGAGAAGATAGATCCTTAAAAAAGGATCTAGCATCTTCGCCCCACGACCCCAGGGTTTCAACACCAAAAGGCACAAAAATGAAATTATTTTCAATAATTTCATACTTGCGCCTCTTGGCAACTATCTGACTAAGTTATTGGCTGGGGAATAATGCAATCGCTTAAAGCCGTATTATTTTAATATTGTTGGCGTTTGTGATTAAGAATTATAATCCTTATATAAGGGACGTCAAGGTACGTGATATGACTAAAACTGTCATTTTCAATAATACTGCTATGCGATGGTGGGACCTAACCATATCGGATTCTCTTAAAAATACCACTTCAGCGATTGGGCCTCTACTCTAGCAAAATTGACTTTGTTCACGTTTGTCGGTGTGATTACGCTGTTAATTTCTATTATTAAGAGAAAGGAAGACCGTTAAAAAGGCTTACCTGTTAAAGGTACCGGTTCCGCGTTAATATGTATTTAAGTAAGTTTAGATGGCTTACCTCCCCTAACCTCGCAGACAAGCACCAGCTCGTTCCCCTCCTCCATAGGGCCGACGACACCCGACACGTCCCGACCCGACTTGTCGTACAGGATCAGCTGGTGTGGGGGCACTGCAATAAAAATTGGCCCGTCAGCGCAAACCTTGGAGGAAATATATTTAAATAGTAAGTAACTAAGACTAGTAGTTTACTAGTCTGATATAAATAATATCTCTGATATAAATAATAGTCTGATATAAATAATCTCTCTGGGCTCTTCTCAGTTGAATATTATTTCCGACCGGTGGTAGAGTCAAAATATGATCTACTTAATACTAATATTATAAATGCCAAAGATTGGATGAATGGATGTTAGTTAGTTAGAATTGGCAACATTAAAAAAGTGGAGAAATAAGTTAATCCTTCTAAGTTTGTAGCACCGCCAGGCAGTACGTCCTAGGGCCAACGCTTAAAGCTATATATGTAGTTTCATTATTGTTGACTTTCGTGTTTTAGAATAATAATCCTTATTTTAGGAACGTCAAAGTACGTGATATCAAACAGTCATTTTGAGTAATATTGCTTAGATATTACATTAAACGTTAGAAGTATTACCCCTTAGCATTTAAAATTGCTTACCAGTATTCGAAGGTCACCGTCAAATAGCCTTCCAACCAATTTCAATGCCATTTGACAAACAAAACAGCGTGTAAACAAAAGGACAGCCCGCAAAACCGAATTACTCGATTCGGTCCCTTCTCTGTATTAAATGAACGTTCACGGTTCAATACAATCGACTCGGGCACCTACCCCTTGCGGAGCTGGCAATTTAGTAGGTCATGATTTGCTTTTTAAAATCATGATAACCTTTTTTGTCTAGATGCTTATTTTGAGGAAATCATCCATAGTAACATAGTAAACCAGATGATCCCCAAGAATTCGTCCGCGTGGATTGAGGATTATTATTGCCCGCGGGAAATCCTAAATTTTCCGGGATTAAAAATAACCTTAGTCGCTCTCCAGGTCCTCAACTACACCCATGTGAAAAATCAAGTCGATCCGTTGCTCCGTTGAGGCGTGATTGAAGGGCAAACAAACACATTTTTCACAATTGTAATGTTAAGTATGATGCAAAAGTATGTCTGTCTACCTGTCTGCTAAGTTGTCACGGCCAATACTTCCTACCTATTTTCAGGGAATTTATGACAGGTTGGTAGAAAAGCTACTTTTCACCGCACTAGCTCAAAAAAGGGCGCCTTTGCTGCTTAAAACCAGTGAGAAATAGACGTTTTTGTTCCAGTGAGAAAAGGTATTTAGAATTTAAAACCAGTGAGCAAAAGTCATTTTGTCAAGTCATCATGCACAACTCATCAACGCCCAACTTGGACCCCAGAAAGCTGAAATTTATAGGAGTTCCCTTTATAATTTAGATAAAGAAAAAGGCCAGATCAAACCCTCAACAGGAGCGAAACCGCAAGCAGTGGCTAGTCGAAGTGTAGAAATTGGAAAACTCAACAAAGATCGAAGCCAATTAGTTCTGTCAATAGATTGAGCGGCATTTGAAGGCGAAGTAATCTCATATCAGTGCGGAGTGGCGCTTAATTGGCGGCATCCGGTTTTGATTTTGAAATCCAATTAATAAAGACCTTTCTTTAGCCCTGTATGGCATACATATACTATGGTGATTATAATACACTGACCATTATAAAAGTTTATTTGAATAAAAGTAGCTGTTTCCGAACAAAATTATATAAAATTAAAATAGATTTCCTTCGGGAACCGAAAACCTCAATCCACGCGGACGCTGTCGCGGGCATCAGCTAGTAATTTTGTAAAGTTAGAGAAAATATGCATGCCCGAGAATCCTTTGATTTGATTTGACGACCTCCGTGGCGCAGTGTCCCGGTTATTATCACTAACATGATAATAGTCGTTAAAGCCCGTCAACCCGCATTGGAGCATCGTGGTGGGTCTAAGCTTTAATTCCCACTCTGTTATGAGAGTGGAGGCCTGTGTCCAGAAGTGGGACGTTAATAGGCTGTAGTGGTAAGCAAATCTTATTCGAAATTTCAAGACATACTCGTACCATCTCGACGACCTCCCTGGCGCAGTGTTGAGCGCTGTTGTCTAAACGTGGGTCTAAGCTCTAATTCCCTCTCTCCTATGAGAGTGGAGGCCTGTGCCCAGCAGTGGGACGTTAATGGGCTGTAGTGGTGGTGATCTAGTGTATTGATGAATGTCGAATGTATTCCGTCAACTTAATAAATGATCATTCAGTATTTATCATACTGATGGACCAGAGGACCAATTTTCTAATCAAATTGTAATCATTTGACAGCTCCAGATCCAGTAATACGTTTTAACGTATTACTGGATCTGAGATTATACATGCTTTTTGACGCGCAGGCATCTATGACCTCCTTAAACAGGTCGAATTATACGTATGATAAATGATCACGATTTCCTTACGATATAATCGAGAGGCAGAGTATTAACTGTCCGTTTAGCCTACGCCTCAGAGATAAGAAAATATAAATGGTGAAATTAAATAGACGCGATGAAATTACGTTCATTACTAACAGCCACTTAGTGGAAGATGAAAACGTTCATTATTTCCCGCCCCCCGTCCTCATACGTTATCATTTGCGCAATCTCTTACTATTACACCCACGACGCGACGGTTCGTTATAAATAGCATAAGAGACAGCTTGAGTTAATAATAGGTTAGGTTAATTAACAATAGGTACTCATTTTATAAATACGAAAGTCTGAATGGATGGATGTTCGTAACTCAATTGAGTACGTAAGATTAACTTAGAACTTAGGTACCTTCAAGGTAAGAGTGAATAGGCTTCTAGGCAAGCGCGCTCCAAACTAGATCTCAACATTGATTTGCACCAAGCATGATTGTCGTCAAGCGTGTACGGGAGCAGGTGATATGGCTCGACCGTAACAATAGGTTGATCATCCTCCGAGCGGGTGTGGTGCTCGGGGACCACTGGTCCGACCGTTCATCTTTGGAGGTCGTATATATAGCGTAATTCAGAGAAAACTTCGTAAGCGTGAGTTGGGCTCTTCGTGGTCGCGTGCGTGTACTAGTAATGCCATCTATTGGATTATGTGCGGACTGCGAAGACCGCCACAAGCGCAAGCCTACACAATAAAAAATTAAAAAAAGATATTTGGCTAAATTAACACATAGGCTACTTTTTATCCTTGAAAATTTAAACGTTCCCGCGGCAACCAAAAAAGCTCAATCCACGCGGACGAAGTCGCGGGCATTAGCTAGTATACTAAAATAAAATTAAAAAAAGACGTGTGGCACTCGGAGACTGCCGCGGTGAAGCTATTGCATAGCATTTTTTATCAACTTGCTATGACTACTTGTGTTGTTGACTTCAAGTTGTTGAAAATATAAAGGCGAAATAATTTTAAAGAATTATGTTTTCAATCATTATGAACCAAAAATATCATCTTTTCATACAAATAGTCTTTTTATTTTTAACAACTTGAAGTCAACAACACAAGTAGTCATAGCAACCAAAGTGTTAGGGTTTTTTTCGTTACGGAAATTCTGGATTCGGTCTCCACGCTCAAGGCCCGCGATAGAAGCTATGCAATATGCTTTTGTCGACCTCCGTGGCGCAGTGTGTAGCGCTGTTGCCTTAACGTGCGGAGGTCCCGGGTTCGATCCCCGGCAGGGTAAATTTGGGAATTTATAATTTTTGAATTTTCCCTGGTCTGGCATGGTGGGAGGCTTCGGCCGTGGCTAGTTACCACCCTACCGGCAAAGACGTGCCGCCAAGCGATTTAGCGTTCCGGTACGATGCCGTGTAGAAACCGAATAGGGGTATGGGTTTAATATAACTGCCATGCCCCTAACAGGTTAGCCCGCTACCATCTTAGACTGCATCATCACTTACCATCAGGTGAGATCGCAGTCAAGGGCTAACTTGTAGTGGATAAAAAAAAAAAATAGCTTAAAAGGTTTTCTCGAGCCATCAGACTCTGAACACCATCTAAGGAATTAAAAAATAAAATGAACCCAAACACGACGGAGTTATCATGAGTACTTGAGGATTTCCTATGACCACCTCCCAGCTCCATCATGAGACGCTGAACGTCATCCAGATCTACAAATATGTCTCATATGATAACATAGTTATATGTCAACATCTCCTGAGGATGCTCCGGTGTCGGAGTGAAACCAACGTTGAGAGTAATATGGAAGATTTGTGTGGTGTGGTGTGCTGGTGTTATTTGTGGCTTATTGGGCGGTGCGTTGTACCACATAGATTTGTCTGTTTTGGCGGATGATAGCGAATTAAGCTTCTTGTTCCTTGATCATCATGGACTTTTGCAAAGTAACGCCTGCTTCTATCCAATTTTAGCAATATTTGCTTTATATTGCACTTCTAACTATAATAAACAACCTAAGGTGACATAACAGCTGTAGTACTGTCTATTGTATTATTAAACTGTAAACTTTATACAGCTATTGAAATTGCATACAATAAACCTAGCGTGATTTCATGCACGCGGCTGTAATATAAATAATATACATACCGACTTCAATGCAGTTATGCTCAATAAATAATAATATAGAAATAGAACAATAATACTTTATTGTATTTGTTTTTGTTTTATGTATGTATTTATATTTAGTATTTTAATATTATTTTACATTTAAAATTTAGTTTATAACAATATGGGTACTTAGCCTGAAATAAAGACATTTATTATTATTATAATAAAACAATACAAGAACAATACGGTTCATAGTAGCTATTTTCTAGAAGTACCAACACTTGCAACAAACTAGAAATATGGAGATAAATTGTTTAGGGTGAGTATAAAACTGTGGCAAACATTATTAAATGCAGAGATGACTTCTGTGAACAATAATCCATACTAATATGTATTATAAATGCGAAAGTGTTTTTGTCTGTCTATTTGTGTGGCTGTCTGCTATACGCATTCACGGCCCATCTTTACAACCGATTTTGCTGAAATTTGGAGCAGCGATCGATTGATTGCATTGCGGGGAAAGGACAGGCTACTTTTTATCCCGAAACATTGAGGAGTTTTTAAAAAAACTTAGTGCACGCTGACGAAGTCGTAGGCATCATCAAGTTGCCTAATAATCACAATTTGATTTGAGTTTTAAGAATTTTTCACCAAATAAAAAAAAATGCAACGGTTGATCTCTCGGGATAGGATAGGCCTTTTGCAGCGGAAAAATTTCATAATCTCATACGAAATCAGAAATTTTACGACCACAAGTAACCTTATAACATACTAGCTGATGCCCGCGACTTCGTCCGCGTGGAATATGTTTTTTTTATTCCCTCGAGAACTCCTTAATTTTTCCGGGATAAAAAGTAGCCTATGTCACTCTCCAGGTCCTCAAATATACCCATGTCAAAAAACACGTCGATCCGTTGCTCCGTTGCAGCGTGATTGAAGGACAACCAACAAACCAACCAACCAACAAACAAACACACTTTCGCATTTGTAATATTAGTATGATTCTAAGCTTAAATTAAACTGATTTTATATCATGAAAGAACTAGAAGTTTAACTTGCTATAATCCGCCACAGTAGGTAAATCTATGTGGAACACAATATACAGTACAGTACAGTGTGTATTTTGCACTTGTTGCTTGCCATATTCACCACACCACACAAATCTTCCATATTATTCTCAACGTACTTACGTTTCAATCCGACACCGGAGCATCATCAGGAAATGTTGACTCGACAATGCACGATTGTTCACAAACGTGAATTTCTAACTTTTAGTTCTTTCATTATGATGGTAACACCTGCTTCTATCCATTATTTGACTTTAAATCGTACTATCTTAGTTTCCGAAGTCATTATTTTTTTTTATAATCAGGCAGTTTTAAATACTGAAAAAAGAATTAAAACGGTTGTTTATGCTAAAGTGTTTGGCTTCAATAAAGCAATACTAGTTACCTAGTAGTTAGTGGCAACAGCAAATCATATACTGCAATTATGAAATAGCGTTGCAATTGGAGCAAACATTTCTAGCTTGCATGCAAATATTCTTCTAGAGGGGAAACCGGAATGGCGGCCCCTTTTCTAGGGCTAGCATTTAATAGCAGCGGAACATGTAGGTTTAATAGTCTCAGTGATAATACCAATAACATTGTTTACGTGAATAAACCGTTTATCTATTTATAAACTAGATAATGCCCGCGACTTGCAAATGAAATTTTTTGTATTCCTGAGGGAATTCTTCAATTTCGGGATAAAAAGTAGCCTATGTCGTTCCTGTAACCTATATCTGTTTCAAATTTCACCAAACTTGGTTGAAAACATGGCCCTGGAAAACGTAGCAGACAGAGACGGACAGACAGACATACACACTGGAAACCGGAATGGCGGCCTCTTTTGTAGAGGCTAGCAGTTAATAGCAATGAAACATGTAGGTTTAATAGTTTCAGTGATAATGCCAATAACATTGTTTACGTGAATATATCTATTTCCTACTATTATAAACTGCTATGACTTTGTCCGCGTTAGTAAAGTTTATTTTTTTGTATTCGTGTGGTAACTTTATAATATTCCGGGATAAAAACCTATGTCCTTCCCCGGGATGTAACCTACATCTGTTCCAAATTTTATAAAAAAATGTTAAAATATGGCCCGGGGAAGCGTAGCAGACAGACAAATAGACGGACAGACAGACAGCCAGACACACTTTCGCATTTATGATATTAGTATGGACGTATGTGAGTCTGTCTGTCTGTCTGCTAGGCTTTCACTGCCTTACGCTTTCGTTTAATTTTGATGAAATTTGCCTACAATGTCTCAATGCCTACAATGTTTGTTTGACGACCTCCGTCATGGCGCAGTGTGTAGCGCTGTTGTCTTAACGTGCGGAGGTCCTGGGTTCAAACCCCGGCAGGGTGAATTTGGGAATTTATAATATCTTAATTTTCCCTGGTCTGGCCTGGTGGGAGGCTTCGGCCGTGGCTATAGTTACCATCCTACCGGCAAAGACGTGCCGCCAAGCGATTTAGCGTTCCGGTACTACTATGCCGTGTAGAAACCGAATAGGGGTATGGGTTTAATATAACTGCCATGCCCCTAACAGGTTAGCCTGCTACCATTTTAGACTGCATCTTCACTTACCATCAGGTGAGATCGCAGTCAAGGGCTATGTTGTAGTGGTAAAAAAAAAAACCTTTCCAGTGCGAGGTCGCCATTCCAGCACTTTGGGACCCCAATGCCTATCGATTCTTCGAACTGATAGGTACTTTTGAAATAAACTGTTCCCATTTATATAACCATCGTTTACGTTTAAATGAAAACGTAAGCTGTCATTATTTACCCTCCCCTACGCTCATAGTATGTTATCACTTGCGCTATCTTATACAATTACTAGATGTTACGTATATTTGATGGTGGAATGTGAAACAGTCACTAAAACGGTGGTATAACTCCAAAAATGCCAATGTCGGGAGCGTATGGTGTATGCTCCCGATACAACAGGAAGATCTTCCTCCAAGCCGGTGTCATGCTCGGGGATCCCAGCTAGGCCAACTGTTGTAGGTATAGTACAATTCCGAAAGAACTTCGGTTATGTTCCGATATACACTGCGAGCACTGTTCAGTGCTCTTACTGGAGAGAAATTCTTTCCGTTATGGACTGACAGTATACTGCCGCAGTATCCCAGGGAAACATATGACGTCATAAATCGTCGCCATTTTTATACTGTGAGCACTGGCGTTTTCTAGGTAAGGTGCTCTCAGTGCTGACTGCGTTCCGTTTTGAACAGTAACCAGTATAGCTAACTATAAAGGAACGGCTTCGCAGTATACTAAATTGACGTCACACCTTACAGTGCTCGCAGTGTATATCGGAACATACCCTTTGTTATCGTGATTCTGGCGGCGGCACGTGATTGGCTAACGTGGCCGCGTCATGTTTACGTCATCATGTACTCGTAGGTGAATGGTTAACGTGGCTGCGTCATGTTTACGTCAACATACTAGGTAGGTATGTGTGCACCTACACCAATATGACGTTTTACAGCCTATAAGTGGAAATTTTAACTGTATTTCCATCATACTAATCATACTAATATTATAAACGCGAAAGTGTGTTTGTTTGTTGGTTTGTCCTCCAATCACGCCGCAACGGAGCAACGGTCAACGTTATTTTGGGCATGGGTATATTTGAGGACCTGGAGAGTGACATTGGCTACTTTTTATTCCGGAAAATTGAGGAGTTCTCGCGGGAACAAAAAAATCGCCGTGGGCATCAGATAGTTAATAATGCTTTTATTTATGTTTAACACAGTTTTTTTTTTCTATTTTGCACGAGTATGCATAGTATTCATCGATTTCCAGTTGCATTTTTTAATAATATTATATTAATACACTTATATAGAAAATTCTTACAATCTAAGACTAGAGTTTTGCAAAAGTTTTTTAAATCTTTGATGAAAGGAGCATTTCCACGATCACCAATAAAGCTCTCAAGTAAGGCAAATGTTTTTGATAATAATCAATTTTAATTTGCTCATATATCAATAAAGGAACGTGTTAACCCGAAACACCGTATTGCTAAGCAACGTATTACTCCATTTTAATAAATTGTGGGTTAGACCTCTTTGCTACAGTCGAGCTGTATGTAGTAACTGAGACTAGGCTCGTAATTATGGCGTCTGAATTATGTATGAACTGGCGGCTTCAATATGGCGTGTACTTAGACAAGCTGTTACAGATTATAAATAGGTCCTAGTAAAAAAATTGGGTCATGCCTTTGCTTTTTCGTATATATTCACTGTAATATCCGACACTTCGGTCGCGTGGATTAAGTTTTTTATTTCCAAAGGAACTTCTCAATTTTCCAGGATAGTAAAAATGTCCTAAGGTAGTCTATGTCCTTCCACAGGATTCAAATATCTCGAAAATCAATTAAAAATATGAACCGTAAGAGCGTATTGGACAAACAGACAGACGGACCCACTCGAATTTGTGATATGAGTACACAGAATAGGTAATAACTAATAGCACAAGTATAGAAATCTTACTCCGCGAAGACGTTTTAATACAGAGCGACTCTGGCCCCTTGGTAATAAAGACCATTTCAGCTCGCACAGCGCTGCGAGTGGAAATAATTTTATGCCTACAAATTTTTCTATCACCTACCTACTGTTTGTTTTAAGTTCCATTAAATTGAAAATCTGCTTTTAAGCTTGACAATCCATACTATACTATAATATAATAAATGCGAAAGTGTGTCTGTCTGTCTGTCTGCTACGCTTTCACGGCCTAACTACTCAACCGATTTTGATGAAATTTGGTACAGGCATAGGTTGTATCCCGGGGAAGGACATACTTTTTATCCCGGAAAATTGAAGAGTTCCCGCGGGAATCAAAAAATGTATCTGTTCAACCGATTTTGATGAAATTTGGTACAGGGATAGGATGTATCCCGGGGAAGGGCGTAGACTACACGTGGACGAAGTCGCGGGAAACATCTAGTTTTTTAATCATTTTGTTTTAATTTATTTACCACAAAAGAGGCAAAAACATTGTAAAAAAAAAACTCGCCAAACTGGTAGGTCAAATTTCAAATCCCCACGGGAGCGAAGTTGCGGGTGAACACCAGTATAATAAATACTTAAGTATGGATTTATAAATATACAAAGAACGTGATAAAGACACGAATCTCGCAAAACGATATTTGACTGCTCACGAAAAATTGTAAATCCGCCCCTCACTAAAACAGTTTGAAAAGCTTAAACACAAAATGAAGAATATAAAAAGCACCCGCGCGGCAAACTCGACGCCCGCTTGAATTAATAAGTACAACACTAAATTTGAATTTAATGAAACAAGTTAGCAGAACAGCTGAGCGGGTTTCGATCTTCAGTGAGAAATATTTGAAGTTGACGCGGCTAGTGATTGCTTCATCTGGTGAGGTGATCTTTCTTCTGAGAATCATTTTGGCAAAAATATAGCCATCAGAAGTAATTCCACCGTCCACGCGGGCATGATTTGTACAGTAATAATTAATTATTAATTAATCATCTTACTAATATTATAAATGCGAAAGTGTGTTTGTTTGTTGGTTTGTCCTTCAATCACGCCGCAATGGAGCAACGGATTGCTCCATTGCGAACGACGTGATTTTTGGCATGGGTATAGTTGAGAACCTGGAGAGTGATATAAGCTACTTTTTATCCCGGAAAATTAAGGAGTTCCCGCGTGAACTAAAAAAAAACTTAAACCACGCGGACGAAGTCGCGGGCATCAGCTAGTGTGGTATATTGTAAGCTTTGTGAGTTAGTGTAATATTGAGTTTAAACTAGCTGATGCCCGCGACTTCGTCCGATTTAAATTTTTTGATTCCCGCGAAAAGTATTTTATTTTCCGGGATAAGAAGTAGACTTTGTTTTATTCCAGTCTATAATCTATCCCAATGTGCCAAATTTCATTCAGATCCGTTTAGCCGTTCTGGCGTGATTGAGTAACAAACATCCATCCATCCATTTGTAAATCTAAATCGTTAATTATACATCTCGCCTTCATACATAAAAAAGGAAACTTTACTCTTCCAATGCAATCTAAGAATCACATTAAAAAAGCCGGACAAGTCAGGCTCGCGCAAAGGCTCCGTACCACCACACAATGTAAATTATTTTAGTAAATAACAAGATAGATTTAATGACATACGTCACAGCTGTATAATAACTGACCTATTTATGGCGCTATGATACGGAACCATAATTAACGATTTTCAGATTTTTCAGTACTTAACTGTTAATTTTAACTTGATACGAGGACGCGTTCCCGAGTAAAAGGGCGTTGACAGACAGAAAGACAGACAGACAGACTGACAACGAAGTGATCTTTTTTCCTATTGAGGAACGGAACTCTTAAAACGTGCTAATTACCCAACAGCAACACATTCTTAACTTTTCGCATAAAGAACTTTACCCAATAAATGCAAGAGCGTCACGAATATTAAAAGCACCCGCGTATTCGGCTCACGAGGTGAAGGGAACGCCCGCTTGAATTAATAAGTACAACACTAAATTTGAATATAATGAAACAAGTTCGCGGAGCAGCTGATATCGATTTGCCTCTGTGAGAAAATGAACCGATTTGAAGCGTCGATTGTATCGAATAAGCCTTAGTAAGCGATAATGGGTGTTCGAAAACTCTGTGAATGTATACGAGGATGTTTCAATAGGGAATATGCATAAAATTTAAATTTGTCTCAAATATTTTTTTCTAGATTCTTTATTGTCTTTACATTATACTTAAAAGGTATTTTTTTATTTAGTTATTATTCAAACCCAGAAAATATTAAATAGAAAGTGAAAAATAAGGGAGGCAAATTTAAACTTGCAAAACGCGTCACCATTGGTCGAAACGAAATGTGACGTAAATGGTCACGTCAGTGGATTTATCGGCGTCGATATTCATACTGTGTTAGTAGTGTTTGTGAGAAAAAAATGTTTAAAACTGTATTCCTGTGTGATTACTTGTTAAATAATAATAATTATGAAGTAACTGAACTGAATCGCTATAGTAAACAAACACGGGAAATAACCAATGACGTCATCAAAAGCGCGCGATTAATGGTGGCGTTTGAACGGCTCAAATTTATACATAACTTTGAAACACCAATTAACGTAATTATTTGACTATTTTCAATCCTATTTATATTTTTTTCTATGTTAAAAAAATGTAAATGATTGATTTAAGAAATAAAAATAAATTATGCATATTCCCTATTCAATAGTCAAAGGAATGAATGCAGTTGTATTGATATGCTGATTTCAAATGATAAAATGAAATAAATTATTTCTCAGCAAAGATCGTATTTTATTGGAAAAGGCTTAATTAAATAAAATATAAAATAAAATTGCCTTTACTTTCGAACTAGGTCATTAATTATAAATTGTAACCAAGCATTATTACCATTGACTATCTATAATTGATCTTTATTGATCTATATTTTTTATAGTTACATTCAAGAAGTACTTAAATAATTTTTATTAATTTTAGAAGGCTTGTAAAGTTACAAATTACTAGACGATGTTCAAGACTTTATCCAGGTTGATTTGGGTTTTTGAAAAATTGCGTGGAAACTCCTTCAGTTTTCGGGACAAAAGTAACCTATGACCTTCCCCGGGATGCAACTTATCTCGCCTGAGTCGGTTGGAAATGTGGGCTATGAATATGGAATGTGTAGCAAACAGACAGACACATTTTCGCATTATACTATAATACTAGAGGACGCCCGCGACTTCGTTCGCGTGGCTTAAGTTTTTCAATTCCCACAGGCCGCCTTAATTTTCCGGGCAAAAAGAAGCCTGTGTCACCCTCCAAGTACCCAATTACCCATGCAAAAAATTACGTCAATCCGTTGCTCTGTTGCGGTGTGATTGAAGGACAAACTCTCTATTTGACGTCCTTGGGGATAGAAAATTCAAAAACTGGAAAATCCGTATTTCATCATTAGTGGAAGCCCAAATACCAAGTTTCATGGCTATAAGTATAGCAGCTTGAAAAACGACGGATTTCATACAATCTGTCAACCCCTATTTTCCCCCTTTGGGGGTAGAATTGAAAAAAAAAACGGTGACAAACGTTCTTCTTTATTTTTTACCGAAAGCCAAAATACCAAGTTTCGTGGATATAACTTGAAAAATATTTTGAGAAATGAAGGCCTTTCATACCAAATTTCATCCCCTATTTCACCCCTTTGGGGGTCGAATTTTCAAAAACTGTGAAACACATCCGTCTTCGTTTCCAACCCGCAGAAAACGATAGTCTTTCATACAAACTTTCAACCCCTATTTTACCCCTTTGAGGGTTGAATTTCGAAAAACCCTTTCTTAATGGATACCTAGTCTTCGCAAAGAACACACTCTCCAAATTTCATGTCTCTAGGACCAGCGGTTTAGGCTGTGTGTTGATATATAAGTCAGTCAGTCACTCAGTCAGTCAAGACTTTGAATTTTATAAATATAGATTCTAAATGCGAAAGTGTGTTTGTTTGTTAGATTGTCCTTCAATCACGCCGCAACTAAGCAACAGATCGACGTGATTTTTGGCATGGGTATAGTTGAGGACTCGGAGGGTAACATAGGCTACTTTTCCCTATGTTCCCTAGCTAGTTTATAATATTAAAAAGTATGGATTTGCAAGATAGAATTGTCTTACAATTAAAATACAGCATAAAAAATAGTATACCTACATACCAAGTCTCGACCCATTTTGAGCAGTAACCTATTTACCGTTACAAAAAGCAAAATTTCGCAAATTAATTCACGTCGGGAGAGCGTGTACTCCAAATTTGATATCGTCGTACATTATTGCGATAAGAGCACTCCGGGGTTTCTTTGACGGCGCGTCGCATGTAACCTCTCATTCTCCTCCCGAAACTCAAAGGAGTTATAACAAAGCTTTGTTTTGCATCGCCGCTTGAGAAGGCCCCTGGAAGGCTGGCTTTTAGATAAGGCTTCTATATTATATTCCTCGCATACGCTAACACATTCCGAGTTGGTTTTTCCGTGGGAACGTGTACAGCTGACGTAATTCCGTTCTAGTTTTCGGGTGTCTCATCCGTTTTCATTTTATTAGATAGAAAGGAGATCGCTTTGTGCGACCTTTCTACTTGCAATTTAGTATATCAGACGTTGACATTTTAACCTCCGACGCAAAGAGAGGAGTGTTATAAGTTTAACGTGTGTATCATCGTACCATCTGTAGCCTCGTAGCTCCGGAACGGATGAACCGATTTTGATTTTGTTTGTTTTTGTTTGAAAGTTGATTTAATCGGTAGTATTCTCAGCTGTGACTCAAGAAAATCTGTTCAGTCGTTTGAAAAAAATCAGCTTTTTTCAATATTTGAGAGTTCGTTTGTATTTGTCGTGATTTTTTAAATTGAATTCTTCATCATACTAATATTATAAATGCAAAAGTCACTTTGTTTGTTGGTTTGTTGGTTTGTTGATTTGTTGGTTTGTCCTTCAATCACGCCGCAACGGAGCAACGGATTGACGTGATTTTTGGCATGGGTATAGTTGAGGACCTGGAGAGTGACATAGGCTACTTTTTATCCCGGAAAATTAAGGAGTTCCCGCGGGAATAACAAAAAACTTAAACCACGCGGACGAAGTCGCGGGCATCAGCTAGTTTATAATAGGTTCAAGTAGCGTCGGATCACAGTTTACAACTATAGGGACCCAAAGACGCCATGCCATGGCAGATTTATGGTCAGTAGGTAGGTATGTCTTTAATTCTGATTTAATCTTGCTTTAAAGAGAGATGATCGAACCTAGATGTAGTAGATACCATAAACTCGTACTTAGTTACAAGTTCAGAATTTAGACACCCACAAGTTAGCCCTTTATTATGAGATTAAAAGTACTTTTTATCGGTTCCAAAGGAATTTTTCAAAATCTTAAATCAACGCGGACAAAGTCGCGAGCATCGTCTAGTATCGTATAAATATGCATAGTA
Organism: Erebia epiphron; assembly: GCA_963932025.1. Classification (NCBI taxonomy): domain Eukaryota; kingdom Metazoa; phylum Arthropoda; class Insecta; order Lepidoptera; family Nymphalidae; genus Erebia; species Erebia epiphron. Next base: position 3,178,358 of record OZ009946.1, read on the forward strand.
TCAATCAATCAATAATATGATTATGTCGTTACCGTAATTGGAGCAACCAATTAGGGTCGAATTACAATAGAGATACTTGTATATAGATCTCGTATAGCCAATTACAAGTTGTGTATATTTATAACCGACTTCCAAAAAAGGAGGTGGTTCTCAATTCTGCGCGTATATATATATATTTTTTTTTTTTAAATTGTGTGTCGGTGCATATCTCCGTATCTTCTGAACCGATTTGATTTTTTTTCTATCAGTCGTTAGAGGAAGCTTTCAAGGTGGTCCCATGAGAAAATCTGACTCTAAATCCTCAACCCTGACACTAAAAAGTTAAAAATTAAAATTATTTCCAAAAAACCGACTTCCAAAGCCACTGTAAAGAAAAAAAAATTGATTTCTACACACTATGTTGAAGTCAGGGCGGGTATTACAAGGATAAGCAAAGTTGACGCATCAGACTCGCCCGACTTCAACATAGTGTGTCTAAAGTATCTAAGTAATCTAAAGTATTTTTTTACCATACCCATTCAACGACTATGCTAGGTGACGTTCAGTCAAGACGTTGAACGTTACATTAAACAACTTGACGAGTTGTCCTTTAGTCATTCAATTGAATGTTGTCATTCAATGAACGCGCTAGTCATTCAATCAAATAGCAGATTAAACCAGATGACTGCGATATATATACTACAGTAAAACGTAATACGGCGTTGGCAAAGATCGTTTCTTTTGTTTTATTTTTCTACAAGATACCGGAGGATGTAGAAGCACTGAATTACTTTACCAAGAAATGTCCTAATATTGTGAAGGACTTGACAAGACAATATAGATTCGTATTAACGTGCGGAGGTCCCGAGTTCGATCCCCGGTAGGGTCATTTTGGGAAATTATAATTTCTGAATTTTCCCTGGTCTGATCTGGTGGGAGGCTTCGGGCGTGGCTATTTACCACCCTACCGGCAACTGATATGCGTTGTCGCAACTAGGCCACTCGTCCCTCAACTATACAGTGCATTATGCTATGTTGAAACTATAGCACATGCACTAGTAAACTGGCAGCACGTATAAATTACGTTAGTCTGAACGGGCATCTAATAAACTAAGTTTCTATGCATATAAATGAGCTTTGTTTTGGTTCGTGAGCTGTAAAAATTACCTAAGTGACATAGGTACGCTAGCAAACCGCAAGCAGGGGCGGCCTTACCCATTGCAAGGCTCTGGGCGATAGATATTTGCGAGGCCCTAATGCTTTGTGGAATTTGTGTTAATTGAAAGTATTTTTATTCGTGATACATGACCGAGAAATGCAATAGTTGAAAATAAAAATAAGTTTAGAGTTTTCAATATTGGAAATTAACAAAGTTAACAGACCCAAATACGGCAAATTTTATTTATTGTTGATGATCTAAAACTACATAGGAAAGGTTTAGCGATAAAGATTTTACATCTCAGGTAGGTAGTAAGTAGATGGGTAGTAAATAAGCAGAATCATACATCAAAGATTAGTTACTAATGTATACAAATACACATTAGTACCTAATGACTTCTACGAGGGCGCGAGGCCCCTGTTACAGCGAGGCCCCGGGCGGCTGCCATGCTTGGCACCCCCTAAGGCCGCCACTGACCGCAAGTTAACAAATTACCCATTGCCTTATGCAATTCATGTATAATACTAATGTTTGAGTTATAGTATGTGGGATTGTACATATTTTCTATTTAACTAACAGTCATACTTTCGCATTAAAAGTATTAGTATGGAACTATGAAAGGTAAACGATAATCCTAATTTAATATGCTTACTATCCCTACTCAGAATTAAAACATTATAGTTACAATGTTATTGTTTGAACTAGATGATACTCGCGACTTCGTCTGCGTATTTTTGAAAATTCCCTTGGGAACTAGTGATTTTCCGGGATGAAAGTAGCTAAAGTACTTTGCATATTACTTTCCCAGCATGCAACTTATCTCTGTACCTTTCATCAAAATCGGTTGAACAGATGGACCATGAAAGCGCAGCAGACGGACAGACAAACTTTTTTATTTAGCGGCGTGTGGAAATCCTTGCAAGAGGCCTAATTGTCCAGCAGTCTATCGGTTGAGGATGATGATTATGATGAAGCATTTATAAATAAATTAATAAAATGTAGATTTTGTGTTTCAACAAGATTCATTTTCAACCGACTTCAAAAAAGGAGGAGGTTCTCAATTCGACTGTTTTTTTTTATGTTTGTTACCTCAGAACTTTTTACTGGGTGGACCGATTTGGATGATTCTTTTTTTATTAGAAATGGCATACTTCCCAAGTGGTCCCATATAAATTTTATCGAAATCGGTCGAGCGGTTTTTTAAATATCAACAATAAAATAAGTACTTTGTATAGCGTGTGCTTGTTGTTGTAAAGTTGGCGCGGAAGTTTTTAAGTCGGTTGTTTAAAAATATTTTTTTATATTAAATTATAAAACCACGACAAACATATTATAATAATATGTAGATGGGGTGAGATAATAAATTGTATCGACTTTGCGGACCGAGCTGGTTTCACGAAGATAATAACATTACGTGCTCAGGTAATGTAACTCAATTTTGTTCAGGTCATGTTAGGCTAGGAAACATCTGATATTAGGTATATCAAAACCTTGAACATACATGGTCAACTACTTGTAGGTATCTGCTAAAATGTGTGTGAGTATTCTTGTGATCAAATCAGAATCCATACACATATTATAAATGCGAGAGTATGTCTGTCTGCTACGCTTTCACGGCCCATCTGTTCTACCGATTTTATGAAATTTGGTACAGACATATAGGTTGTATCCCCGGGAAGGACATAAGCTACTTTTTATCCCGGAAAATTCAAAAGTTCTAGTTCTAGATATATTTGGCAATGAGCCGAGTATAGTTTGTAGGACCGATTAATGTTGCGCCCCATGATCATAAATAATTTCATTCGTTGAAAATTAGATGATGCCGTAGAGCTCGTATTATTCTAGGTTTTTGTAAAAATACGCGGTAACTCTCTGATTTTCCGGGATAAAAAGTAGTCTATTTTTCCCACGGGTTTCAACCTATCTCTGTACCAATTAACAAAAACAGATTCATAAAATTAGTATGGATTGGTTAGTAAGGACCTTGCCTATAATGACTTATGTTTGATTTGTCTAAAATTAGAAGCTTTAGGTATACAGTGTTTTAATCGTTAGCTATAAATTTAGTAACCACAACGACATACAGCTTACCTTCCAGTTCCAGTAAACTACATTTAGACAAATTACACTCTAATTGAATTCATGCAGTAAGTATCTAATGTGCAAATAAATCAACATAATTATTTAGTTTGATGTTTATTGATTTACTAATAAGTAGAAATCAAAAAAACGCAAAATTGTATCTGACAAAGTATATTAGGTAAAATATTCTTCATGTTCATTTCATATCTAGTTAGCGACCGCCCGTGGGCTTCGTTCCCGTGGGAAGTTTGGACAAAATCCGGTAATATTTATTTCCTGACATTAAAAATAACCTCAACAAAAATTTAAGCTTTTTTGCTCTAGAATTAGGGTAAGGGCTGGACGAGGATGAGTCATTGAGTGAGTGAACCAGGACTTTTCTTCATATTATATGAAGATAAACGAAGATAACCGAAAACTAGGATGAAAACCTTTAGGATATGAAAAACATCAGTTGTTCATATTCCCACGGCAAAACCGACTCCGATGTCCGCAAGTACAAATGCTTTTAAGCCTTCAAGGTAAGAATTAAATAAAAATCCTGCTTCTGGAATGATCCTCACTTATAAGATAGATATAATATAAATGTTATGATGAACCCTTTTCTTAAAAACAATTAATCCTTTCACCCATATTATTCCCGTCTCAGAGGCTGAAGGTTCGCACATACAGACTCGACACCGACTGCCCTACGAGTCAATTCACAGTAAAGCATGGAAATTCAGACTTTATAAAGTGTTCCTTAAGTTACTACAATTTTTACATTATATGACTAACGGGTCAAAGATGTCACGTAGTAAAGCTCACATTCCCAGAGTCAAATTGACAGATATTATACTTCCTGTTTCATAAGATAAAGTGACAAATAGTAATAATGCTAACACTAGTAAGTTATATTTTTATTCGTCGCGGGAAAAGACTCTTCCGTGATATGCCATAGACATATTAATTATGGGTGCAGGACCGAAGAAGCCAACAAATGTAACCGTAGAGTACATATTTTAATAGCCGTACGTACCCTTACCGTAAGAAATAATTCACTTGATCGTATGAGAATTCGATTACATTAGCGTCAAAGTAAATCCTAATTGCATTGACATAGAGCTTCATTTCGTGGATGTATTCATAATATACGTTTAGGTATAGAATACGTATCCAAATTACGATCGGTTGTGCTGAATTTGTGTCTTTGAATCAATGCGATTAAGGTTCATTTTACTTTGACACTAATATCAATGAATTATACGTTCAATAAGGTACCAGTGTCTGAACGACTAATGAGCATTGCTATACATAAAACTGCCTTGCATGTAAACTTAAACACATGGAGGCGCGTTCAGTTTTAAATTAGACGATCTCTACACATCAGTAGTTTGGATCAATCTGAAATCAAACGCATTTTTTTCGGTATGCTTTAAGAACTAAATTGAATGTATTTTAACACTAGCTGATGCCCGCGACTACGTCCGCGTGGATTGAGGTTTTTTGGTTCCCGCGGGAACTCCTTAGTTTTCCGTAATAAACAGTGTTATTCCAGACTATAATCTATCTCTGTGCAAAATTTCATACAGATCCGTTCAGCCGTTCGGGCTTGATTGAGTAACAAACATCCATCCATACATCCATAGATCCATACATCCATACATACATCCATCCAAACTTTTGCATTTATAGTATTTATATTTATCAAATTGTAGTCACAAAAATCATCGCGTGTACCGTAATATTATACGTAATATACAAAATCTAAAATTAGTATGTAATAGTAACCCTAATATAAAACTTTCATTACTACCAAATTGGTCGTAAGAAGTTTTACTGTTTAATAATGACTTCAATTTGGTACTACAATAATAATTAATCAATTTTGCTAACATCTAGATTTGGGTTAAGGTGAACTGGCGTTTTCTTATAGTCATACCTGTTTTTTTTGGGCGAGATCCATACTAATATTATAAACTAGAACTAGATCATGCCCGCGACTTCGTCCGCGTGGATTAATTCCCGCGGGAACTCCTTAATTTTCTGAGATAAAAAGTAGCCTACGTCCTTCCCCGGGATACAACCTATCCCTGTACCAAATTTCATCAAAATCGGTTGAACAGATTCCCGCGGGAACTCTTCAATTTTCCGGGATAAAAAATAGCCTATGTCCTTCCCCGAGAGGTAAACTATGTCTGTACTAAATTTCATCAAAATCGGTTGAGTAACTAGTTAGGCCGTGAAAGCGTATCAGATAGACAGACAGACTTTCGCATTTATAATATTAGTATGGATATTTTAGATGAAATTTGGTAAAGAGGTAGGTTACATCCCGGGAAAGATCATACTCTATTTCCAGCAAAATTAAGCACTTTCCCAGAAATCTAAAAACCTGAATCGACACGGACGAATTCGCGGGCATAATTTAGTAGGTATATCACAAACGCTCCGGAATAAATATGGCCATGTCACCGTAAAATTGTAAAAAACGTTAGATTGATACCAAACGTAAATTCAATGAATATTTCAGAAATTGACACTCAGAACATTGAATGGTTCACATTGTGTCGACAGTTTACAATCTATCGAGATAAAAAGCGTTAGATTGCAATCTGACGGTTTTCACATTCTTACGGTGACAGCCACAACAAACACCATACGTCAACTAGTTACAAACTAATCAAAATCGTTCACTAAAGTTTCATAGAACCTACTAATTAAGTGGTATCCATAGAGAACATCATTGCTATTAATGATGGATTAATTAAGAATTTACCAATTAAGTCCTGGGGGTGTAATTCCACCCCGAACCCCGCCCACTTGAAGATACTGGGGTGTATAATTAAGCATTAGCGTTACAATTAGGCATTTTGCTTAATTATTCTATGATCCGTGATACTGATATAAATACTTAATAGCTTCTTTGATGTAATTAAGTAAATACATTTAGTTTGTAAGTGGAGCAGACTAATTTTTGTTGGATAGTACGAGTAAAACAAGGAACTAATTTTTACTAGCTAGTCAATCAAATAAATATTATAAACTAGATGATACCCGCGACTTCGTCCGCGTGGATTGTTTTTTTTTATTCCCGCGGGAACTCTTCAATTTTCCGGGATAAAGTGTAGCCTATGTCCTTCCCCGGGATGTAACCTATCTCTGTACCAAATTTCATCAAAATCGGTTGAGTAGTTGGGCCGTGAAAGCGTAGCAGACAGACAGACAGACAGACGGACGGACAGACAGACAGACGGACAGACAGACAGACACACTTCCGCATTTATAATATTAGTATGGATGCGAAAGTTTGGATGGATGGATGTTTGTTACTCAATCACGCGCCAACGGCTGAACGGATCTGGCTGAAATTTGGCACAGAGATAGATTATAGTCTGGAATAGCACATAGGCTACTTTTTATCCCGGAAAATTAAAGAGTTCCCGCGGGAACCAAAAAACCTCAATCCACGCGGACGTAGTCGCGGGCATAAGCTAGTAATATTATAAATGGGAAAGTTTGGATGGATAGGATAGGATAACTAGTAGCAGCCTTGAGGGGTGGCGAGCCGGGCAACCACCCGGGGCCTCGAACTCTCGCGCTACAGCCCAAGTAGAAATGTCATTAGGTACATTACTACCTACTGTTTATTTGAATCTCGCGCCAGTATTACAATAACCCACCAAGTGCGAGTGAAAGCATGTAATGACCACTCGCGTACTCATTCCGCTTGTGTGGTTCACTCCACTGAATGTTTCTTCCTGTCTCTTTGACACAGTCAAAATTTGATCCTAGATATTTAAATGGTACTAAAATAATTAATTATAGTACCTGTGTACTCAGTTTATTATATATCGCAAATGTCTACCACCCAGGGCCTCGCAATGGCTAAGTACGCCCGAGGCCCGAACACATGTGGGTCAGACCACTGGAGTGCTTTGTTGAAGGACCATTTCCTGGCTCAGTTACTATTATTGTATAAAAAGGCGATGAGTCTAAGATAGCATTGGCCTATCTTGGAAACTCTATTTAAATTCATACCGTTTTGATTTAAAATAATTTTAACCATCCATAAATATATAAACAAGTAAGTTTCACGAATACAATTATTACTTTCATTAAATAAGTTGGTAATTAAATAAGTACTTACCAATAACCGAAAGTCGTATTTGAAAATTTTGCGTGGGTGAGTTTTAAAGTCGAGAAGTAGGTAGGTACACGGGGCCCAAACACATTCGGGTCCCAACACTGGAGTAATTTTTTGAAGGACCATTTCCTTGCCCAGTTATCATTATTAGATAATAAAATGACGATGCAGTTTAGGTAGACAAGTAGGTACTTACCAATAACCGAGAGTCGTATTTGGAAATTCCGTGTGGGTGAATTCTTGAAGTCGACTCTACACCGATACACGCCCTCGTCGTCAAGCTGAACCGTGTCAAGGGTGAGCGTGGCAGGACGGGCCACAGTCGCGAAGTACGCCCGGGGCCCGAACACGTTCGGGTCAGACCACTGTAGGGCCTTGTTGAAGGACCGCCCCCGGACGTCGAAACTGGAACAATGTTATTATTTCATTTCTACTTGTCTTATCGCAAAAGGGATGATGGCAACTCAATCAAATCAGCAACTCTTTATCAAACTTAAAAACGCACTTCTAGTATGGAAGTTGTATGAAAGACATAGTTGCGCCGTCATCTAATTTCAACGCACTTTTTTTCTTTAATCAATAATTTAAAATGGTTATCAACATTTGTGTTATTAAAAATAACACAGGATGTAAATTTTTAGGTATTTTGGAAGACCCTCTATTTAATAATTAGTAAGAAATAATTTATTTTTGACATAGGCATCATCCCAATTATATAGGTACTGATATTAAAAATGGCAAAGTTTGTTGGTTTCTCCTTCAATCACGTCGCAACAGCACAACGGATCGACGGATGGGTGCATTTGGGGACATAGGTTTGACATAGGCTACTTTTTATCCCGGAAAATTAAGGAGTTCCCGTGGGAATTAAAAACACTTATTCTAGAGTATTAATATTCTCATGTCTTCCTAGTTTCTTTGCCTTAATAGAGAAATAGTCTTATTTTCGATAGCTAACAATCTTCAATATTGAGAAAAACATTAGTAGAGATGCACAGGGAGGTAATTATTAGCATGGCATTTCGATCGTTTCTGAGAAATCCGAATAAAATGTAATGTGCGAGAATTTTCTAGTACATTACTTGCTCAAGAGTGTGTGCTATCTGAAAACTGGCAACAAAACATCAAATAAATCTCTACAAATCATACTTAAAACATTGTAACATGATAATTAACAAAGATAATTTAATAATTAAATCATTAATTGCTACATGCAAACGTAATAAAATAAATTTACTACAATTTCCTATGTAGGAACATCAATTAAAAATTCAGGGGCACGCTCGCTGAGAATCGTTGAGTGGGTTTGAACGACTGTTCGTAATGTATAATAATTTTTAATTACCCTCATTTTACGAGTGGGCAAACGTGACATACCGTAGCTTGTTATTATTCTATTTTCCTTTACTTGTTTTTTGTTTATTATTGCCTAGCTGATTTTCCCCGACTTCGCTTGGATGGAATTCCTGAGCCTTCACTAAAAGTGGAGTGAAGTGAAGAAATGAGAAAGTTTCTGTGTGTAAGTTTGTTGGTTCAATCAACAAAGCAACGAATCGACGTGATTTTTGCAGTTGTAAAAGACTGCTATGTGGAGATTTATGCAGGACACCTTTGTCCAGCATTGGACGGGTATTGGGTGGGAGTACGGCGACGAACTATGCAATAGAGAATTTAGAAATTTGATATTGAGATTGGTTGCATCCCCGGAACGAGTTAATTTTGACTTTTTATTTAGATAAATTAATGAGTTCCCGCGGGAATCTAAAAAAAATTAAACCACGCGGACGAAGTCGCGGGCATCAGGTAATCAGCAATAACTTTGAGTAATTTTATCCTGATTGATTTTATAAATGCATTTTGCTTATCCATGGACGCTTTATGTCATTAGATGACCAAAGTACAATTAATGCCTGACACCGGTAACCATAAATAACGGTTTTCGATTAAAGGTGAAGTTTAATTAGCGCTTCTCGTTCAGACTTCCGCCATATTTTACTGGTTAGCAATACGGCCCCCTAGGGACATACTGGCGGTTTGCGAGAACAGTTTAGTTTAGACTTACCCTGTAAGACACTGTATGAAATAAGTCCATACTAATCCATACTTAATACTTAATAATATTATAAATGCGAAAGTGTGTCTGTCTGTCTGTCTGTCTGTCTGCTACGCTTTCACGGCCCATCTATTCAACCGATTTTGATGAAATTTGGTACAGGGATAGGTTGTATCCCAGAGAAGGACATAGGCTACTTTTATCCCGGAAAATTTAAAGGTTCCCGCGGGAATCAAAAAATTTATTTGTTCAACCGATTTTAATGAAATTTCGTACAGGGGTAGGTTGTATCCCGGGGAAGGACATAGGCTACTTTTTATGCCGGAAAATTCAAGAGTTCCCGCGGGAATTGAAAAAACTTGGTCCACGCGGCCGAAGTCGCGGGAATCATCTAGTTGAGAATAAATTCAAAGAGATTCTGAGGAATGTGTCTACTATTAATATATTTTTTACTAACTGATGCCCGCGACTTCGTCCTCAAGAATAAGTTGTTTGGTTCCTGCGGGAACTCTTTAATTTTCCGGGATAAAAAGTAGCCTATGTGTTACTCCAGACTATAATCTATCTTAAAGCTAAATCAGACGTGCTGGAAACTAGTGATACAGCCTAAGGTGGAGCGCGCTTGCCTATAGAAGATGCCTATTCACTCTTGATTTGAAGACACCAATATTAATACGAGGGAAAACCCGAAGCTGGTAGGGAGTTCCATATCCTAACGGTTCCATATTTTTTTTTTAATTTATTGTTCAAGATAAAAAGGAAACCAATGCCAGGAAGCAAAGCGCAGCATTGTATGAAATCGTCGTTACGCTTTCCGATGCGTGCATACATAGTTAAACCACGTTAAAGTTTAATTTAACTGAGGCACCTTTCTCGCTAACCTCAAAGCTCTCTCCCGAGAGCCATACAGCTAACCGTATGTAATGCGCTGTACGACTTAATATATGTCGTAAAACTTGAGCCGTACAAGCTACAAAGTACAATTTAGATCAAGTGTACACTCGCTTACAGCGGCGTTTTCTCGTGTTTCATACAACTTTGTGACGATATGATAGCACAGAATGCTAAATAACGTAATAGAAATATCAGCTGTTTTTTCATTCATCAAGGTAGTGTGACGTGGACTTTTGGCTGCTCATTACAGAAATAGATTATTCCCGTGATTTCCACAAGTATGCGCGGATTCAGGTTTTAATCCTTTGATTTTTTTATATTCGATGTAAGTATGGTGGCGGTAGCAGCGGTAGGGATGATAGATTCACTTGACGATTTGAAAGCACTTGTAAAAGTTTATTTGAAAAAAAAAAAAACTTTAGACTTTTGAGTTATTCTCTGGTTGCAAGCTGTCTTTGTAATAAAGGAGTCGGTTCAGATTTATATGGGGCGAAGGCCTGGTCTTGTACAAGTAGAAAAATGAAGGAAAATAAAATACTAGACCAGTTTTTATCGGCCAAATCAACGAATTCGTCGTAATTTCAGTGGTAAAATTATTTAATCTTTCCAAGTTAAGGAACACGTAACAATGGCAGATTTATATTTTTTGACGTTTTCCAAAGAATAACACGTTATTTTGACAGTGACTGTCAGAAATGACATTTGATACATTTCGCGCCTTCTGCCTTCTCTATGGCTGAAGGTTGCCGTCTTGGAAACGTATCGAAAATTTGAAATACATGTTTTATGTTTTCTTGTTATTTACTTTACTGTTCTAAATTATTGTATTTTTAATACAATCTATGTATTTTCCTCTATTCCTGGTAGAAGGTACAAGAGTAGGCCTAAAATGAACCTTTTCCTTTCTACAAAATTAGTTAAGAAGATGGGCGGAAGATAGGTTACAGGGAGTGAGGTATTATTTCGCATTTTTAATATTATTAATATTGATGGATCAGAAAAGGGGACAGAATATATTTCACTATCCATAATATCAAAATAAATTATTATTTCTACATTCCACGGAGTTTGCTATTAATAATTTTAAGTTAATATATCTTCAATCAAATAAATATTATAAATGCGAAAGTTTAGATGGACGGATGTATGGATGGATGTTTGTTACTCAATCACGCCCCAACGGCTTACGGATCTGGATGAAATTTGGCACAGAGATAGATTATAGTCTGGAACAGCATTTTTTATCCCGGAAAATTAAAGAGTTCTCGCGGGAACCTAAAAACCTCAAACCACGCAGACGAAGTCGCGGGCATTAGCTAGTTTTACTATAATTTTAATATACTTATTATAATTTTAGGAGATATGGGGCCCCTTTTCGGGCAAAGGCCAATCTGCAACCTCTTTCATTTCTCTATCTTTTTCTAGTTTCCTCTAAACTTGGATGTAAATTAAATAAAAGCTTGTAAAAATCGAGCTTAAGGTTAATGAAGCTGTAAAAAAAACCTAGTATAATATAAATTTATGGACAACTAGGATAATACAGAAACCATCAAAACATTTTTGTTGCTACACCACTAGCCGCAGGACCCACAAAATGTTTGTTGTACAAAACAAATAAATTAAAACAGCATCGTAAATGTCGTACAAAATCATTAATGAAAACAATAATTCGCCTCAACAATTGAATTAAAGCTAAATACACAAATAATAATATTAATTAAATTTTCCAACACCCTGCAAATTAGTTTTTGTACTCTGTTTTTGGCGGCACGCCGTAATTACTTATTGAAATGAGCCATTCGTGTATGAAAAGGTTTTATTTTGTACAATTTTTTCTGACATTAAAAATAAAATATTCAAGGTAGGTACTAGCCAAGTAGGCGGTATGCAGGTTTCCTCACGATTTTTTTCCTTCACAGTTAAAGCAAACTTTATACTTAATCCATACTAATATTATAAATGCGAAAGTCTGTCTGTCCGTCTGTCTGTCTGTCTGCTACGCTTTCACGGCCCATCTGTACAACCGATCTTGATGAAATTTGGTACAGGGATAGTTTGTATCCCGGGGAAGGACGCGGGCCCCTTTTTATTCCGGAAAATTAAAGAGTTCCCGTGGGAATCAAAAAATCCTAATCCACGCGGAGGAAGTCGCGGGAATTATCTAGTAAGTATATAACTTAGAAAACTTAAAGGGCGAATAGGAAGCCGGGCGTGTAAAGCCCTCGAATGCACATAAGTCCAAAAAGAAAAAAAATGCCATGGGATAGAACCCAGGACTCCTCGAATACCGATTCAACGTCTTAACTAAGCTATCGCTGCCATCTATACTTCTATTTAATACTTAATATTATAAATGTGAAAGTTTGGATGGATGAATGTATGGATGGATGGAAGTATGTACGGATGGATGTTTGTTACTCAATCACGCCGCTGAACGGCTCTGGATGAAATTTGGTTATGAATTTAGTGGAGATAGATAACACATCGGCTATACTTTTTATCCTGAAAAATTAAAACGTTCCCGTTGGAACCAATAAGCCTCAACCTACGCGGACGAAGCCGCGGGCTTCAGCTAGTTCTTTACATAAGCTTCTTTAATTTCAAAAAAGCATTATCAGTGGTAGGGCTACAAAATATAGGTTTAAGGGGCCATCGACACTCAGCGGTTGGGGCGTGATTAATGACCGTGACGCGGCGTTTGGTGCGACCCTAATGTACTTCCCCCAAGATTGAATCTTCGGAAAAGCCTTTGTTGTATTGTTAACTTACTTCCGAGAGAGATGTCAAATTATTCTTCTTCTTACGTAATAATTGGTACAAAATTATAATAATTTGCCTGGTGGGAGGCTTCGGCATTTTTATTATCCACTTCTTATCCACTACAAGTTAGCCCTTGACTGCGATCGCACCTGATGGTAAGTGATGATGCAGTCTAAAATAATAGCAGGCTAACCTGTTAGGGGTATGGCAGTAAATATTTATAACCCATACCCCTTATCGGTTTCTACACGGCATTTGTATCGGAACGATAATTAACTTGGCAGCATGTTTTAACCAGTAGGGTACTGGTAACTTGCCACGGCCGAAGCCTCCCGGCAAACGAGTTGACCGGCTACTTTTTATTTCAGAAAGTTAAGGGATTCCAACGGGATTAATAAAACTAAGGTCATGCAAAAGAAATGAAAGAAAAATTGGATTTCCTCGTCGCATTTAATATCGGTGTTTTAATCAAGAGTAAAATTGTAGTAGGTACCCATTTCTAGACTTTGTAAAATTAGTATTTCATTTGTCGGTAACAGCTGTATACGTTTTTATAATAAACTCCCAGAAGACATATTGGAGATGTCTTTCAACTAGTTTAAATTTTTTGTAAAACTAATTGAAAAGTCCTACATAAAATACCGTACTGGATTATCTGAATGATATGAATTGTTCCAGCGGCTAATTATGGTATAACTAGCTGATGCCCGCGACTACGTCCGCTTGGATTGAGGTTTTTTGGTTCCCGCGGGAACTCCTTAGTTTTCCGGGATAAATAGTAGCCTATGTGTTATTCCAGACTATAATCTATCTCTGCGCCAAATTTCAGCCAGATCCGTTCAGCCATTCGGGCGTGATTGAGTAACAAATATCCATCCATACATCCATACGTCCATCCATCGAAACTTTCGCATTCATAATATTTATTTGATGATTGATTATAAATCTATAATTAGTAATTTCCTACATTTGTGAGATGGTGATAATAAAGAAAAAAAACCAGGCTGAGTTTGTTGTGGGCTCTTCTGAGACCGGGGCGCGTTTGGAACCCTCGTAGCTTTAGTTTTAAGATATATGACTTTGTAAGCATTCAGTAGGTGTATTTTGTAGGTACCTATTTAGATTAAATATATTTTGAGTTTGAGTTTTGAGTTTCATAGGAATCTTATTATAAAGCAAGCGTGCTCTACCTTAGGCAGCATCACTTCTTGCCAGCAAGTTTTATTGCAGCCACGCCTAGTCTTAGATAAATTTAAAAACGGGCATCCATCTTGAAAAAGCAAGTTCTAATTTGTCATAGATTAAAAATAAATCAGAAGGTAACAGTAACCTCAATGAAATAAATAGTAACAAGCGACATTGCACCAAGTGATTAATGACCCAACGTTCAGGTCGCCCCTAATGTTCTTTCTTCGTGATTGAATCTTTCTAAACGCCTTTGCGTGGAGTTTCGTCAACCGGGTTCCAAAGGAGACGTCAAATTAATCGGTTAGTAATTTGTCAACTATCAGTCGTTACGGATTTGTCCTTCGAATTTATACGACCGAAAATAGCTTTTATCAAATGAAATATAATAATAATAATAAATTTTATTATATTATATTAAATATTATTATATTATTATTATTTATTATATTATATATTATATATATTATAAATGCGAAAGTTTGGATGGATGTATGGATGTTTGTTACTCAATCACGCCCCAACGACTGAACGGATCTGGATGAAATTTGGCACAGAGATAGATTTTAGTCTGGAATAGCACATAGGCTACTTTTTATCCCGGAAAATTGAAGAGTTCCCGCGGGAATCAAAGAAATGTATCTGTTCAACTGATTTTGATAAAATTTGGTACAGGGATAGGTTGTATCCCAAGGAAGGACGAAGGCTACTTTTTATCCCGGAAAATTAAGGAGTTCTCGCGGGAACCAAAAAACCTCAAACCACGCGGACGAAGTCGCGGGCATTCGCTAGTTAAAGTATATTTTTTCTAAAAATATAATAATACTAGCTGATGCCCGCAACTTCGCCAGCGTGGGTTGAAGTTTTTTTAGTTCCTGCGGGAACTCTTTAATTTTCTGGGATAAAAGTAGCATGTGTTATTCCAGGGTATAATCTATCTCGGTGCTAAATTTCATTCGTTCAGCCGTTCTGGCGTGATTGAGTAACACCACATCCATCCATCCAAACTCTTTGCATTTATAGAATTAGTACAGATGCCCGTCGCTTTTAAATTAGTATAATAATTAGAAGAAACATGATACCTAATCCAACTCGGCTGGACAGGTTACAGGTAGGTACCGGAAGATAAATTAAACTCAGAAGATAAATTATGATGATGTGTATTTTATAAATAAAGATATGTTCACACTTCTATTTTGTGACATAAAATGCGAGAAAATAAAATTTACGCCATAAAATATCTGATCTACACATAACGCATAATTGATTCCGACGATAATCGTAAAAACATATCCCCGTCCTAACAAGCCATACAAAACGCCCGGAGTTTATGATGATATAACAATTTTCATCGCCCCACTATCGCTGATCTTATTTTATGGCACGCATCTCCGGAAATCATGAGCTATTCAACTGATAAAGAGGGAAAAGCACCGTTATATTTGAGATATGTTTGCGCGGAGTGAATGGGTAAAATATCTAACATTGTAGTATTACAGATCTTTTCAGATAAGAAAATTGAATAACTAGTGTAAGCATAATACCAGAAGTGGGCAAATAATTAAAATTACTTTTAAAATATATTTGTACTCTCTTCAAAACATGCACGAGCAAGAAATCATGAGCTATTCAACTGATAAAGAGGGAAAAGTACCGTTATATTTGAGATATGTTTGCGCGGAGTGAATGGGTAAAATATCTAACATTGTAGTATTACAGATCTTTTCAGATAAGAAAATTGAATAACTAGTGTAAGCATAATACCAGAAGTGGGCAAATAATTAAAATTACTTTTAAAATATATTTGTACTCTCTTCAAAACATGCACGAGCAAATGGTCACAACGTGTAGCGGTTTCACGAGAGATTTTATGTGAACAGTTAAGTATAAAACTTGGGCAAAGTATCACAACAACAATAAATTAATCTTTTTTTTTAATCCACTAAAAGTTAGCCCCTGACTGCGATCTCATCTGATGGTAAGTGATGATGTAGTCTAAGATGGTAGCGGGCTGACCTGTTAGGGGCATGGCAGTTATATTAAACCCATACCCCTATTCGGTTTCTACACAGCATCGTACCGGAACGCTAAATCGCTTGGCGGCACGTCTTTGCCGGCAGGGTGGTAACTAGCCACGGCCGAAGCCTCCCACCAGGCCAGACCAGGGAAAATTCTGAAATTATAAATTCCCAAATTGACCCTGCCGGGGATCGAACCCGGGACCTCCGCACGTTAAGACAACAGCGCTACACACTGCGCCACGGAGGTCGTCAATCCATTTGGTTTTCCTCCGCCAGGAGGTTTGATCAGACTGAAGTTGCTACTGCTAAGCTCTTAATCAAATTGCGATCTAAACACAAAAATATTCAATAATCGCTGAGTCTGTCGGCAGGAGACTAACTTTCAAACGTCAAAATAATCGTATTTATGTTAATTATTCCAATATGGCGTATCCCCGCCAAAGAACGAACCGAGTGAAATACATCGAATGAGTCAATCAAATATCAGCCTTATTAAACCTTTCATCACTAAACAAATACACAATCTTTTATCTTTTCCAAAATTTCAATTCAATTTTAAACGCAAAGCTGACACTAGTCAAGTTCGTATCTGAGCACGCATAACTGAGGTTCCGTTACCATACTAGTTGGGCTTTGTAACTAATAGTTCAACAAACTTCTCTGACCGTGACAGCGTCACTACTATCTATGACAAGTAATAAAATTAAAATTTTTAAAAAAACCCACGACGAACTGCAGAGCTCCATTATACCTTTGACCTTTATAACTTTGAAACAACAATTAGAACTTAGCAAACGTATATGTATATTACATCTAAAACACAAAACTGCATCTTTGACAGCTCAGTAGTTTTTTTGACCAGTGTGGAGGACTGTGGCCAAACCCTTTTCTTTCCGAGGCGCGCTTGTCACGACAAATCAAAAGAGTCCAAACGCGACGGGTATACGATGAGAATTTAAGGAGTTCCCATGATCGCCTCCTGACTCCATCATGATACCCTGGGCAGCATCTAGGTACAAGCTAAATATATCTAAAACAAAAAGCCCGCATCTAAATCAGCACAGTAGTTTTTGAGAAGAAATTTTTAACATATTGAAAAAATAAAATCATAGACTACAGCTCAGCTTTGTTGTCTATGGTCCTAAAATATATCTAAGAACCTTCTCACAAGCTATACACATCTAATGAAAAAAACCGCATTTCAATCGGCCCAGTACTTTTTGTAAAAAATGGTAACATATCGAAATATTAAAATCATAGACTACAGCTCAGCTTGGTTGTCTATGGTCCTAAAATATATCTAAGAACCTTCTCTCAAGCTATATATATCTAACTAGTGTTTCGCCCTGTGCGCGAGCTGCTAAAGCAGCTCACGGGTTGTGGTTAGACTTACAAGTAGTACAGATTTTACTGTACTAAACTGAATTCATTTATTATGGTGATAACAAAAATAAATAAAAATGGCGCTGATTTTTTAAAACTTTGGTAACAGTTTCCTGTTTCGTAACCTTAGGGAGTCCTAAATATCGATTTTGAACGAAATTGGTCAATTAACAAAGAATTTCAAAATGGCGCTGTTTTTTTTAAGTTTGGTAACAGTTTCCTGTTTTGTAACCCCAGGGAGTCCTAAATATCGATTTTGAACGAAATCGATCAATTAACAAAGAATTTCAAAATGGCGCTGATTTTTAAAATTTTGGTACCAGTTTCCTGTTTTGTGACCCCAGGGAGCCCTAAATATAGATTTTGAACGAAATCAGTCAATTAACAAATAATTTCAAAATGGCGCTGATTTTCTAAAATTTTGGTAACAGTTTCCTGTTTTGTGACCCCAGGGAGCCCTAAATATCGATTTTGAACAAAATCGGTCAATTAACAAAGAATTTCAAAATGGCGCTGATTTTTTAAAATTTTGGTACCAGTTTCCTGTTTTGTGACCCCAGGGAGCCCTAAATATCGATTTTGAACGAAATCGGTCAATTAACAAAGAATTTCAAAATGGCGCTGATTTTTTTAAAATTTTGGTACCAGTTTCCTGTTTTGTAATCCCACGAAGCCCTAAATATAGATTTTGAACGAAATCGGTCAATTAACAAAGAATTTCTAAATGGCGCTGATTTTTTAAAATTTTGGTACCAGTTTCCTGTTTTGTAATCGCACGAAGTCCTAAACCGCATCTCAATCGGACCAGTACTTTTTGTGAAAAATGGTAACATATTGAAAAAATAAAATCATAGACTACAGTTCAGCTTTGTTGTATATGGTCCTAAAATATATCTAAGAACCTTCTCACAAGCTAAACATATCTGATGCAAAAAACTGTATCTCAATCGGCCCAGTACTTTTTGTGAAAATTTTTAACACATAGAAAAATTAAAATCATAGACTACAGCTCAGCTTTGTTGTCTATGGTCCTAAAATATATCTAAAAACCTTCTCACAAGCTATACGTATCTAATGCAAAAAACCGCATCTCAATCGGCCCAGTACTTTTTGAGAAAAATTGTAACAAAAAAGTGCACAAACAAACAAACAAACAAACAAACAAACAAACACACAACCTCTTAGGGCAAACACATATACCGTCTCCGCTTCGTCGAGGGTAAAAAATAAAATAATAACAAAAATTAAACATGCATAAAATTATTTCCAATTCTGGCCACCGGTTTCAATAAGTTTGTGGAACTGAAAATTTAATTCCTGCTTGAGCGTTTGGTTGTATAAGCCTCTATAACACTTTTTTTAAATTATATTGCTAACTAGCTGATGCCCGCGACTTCGTCCGCGTGGTTTAAGTTTTTTGTTATTCCCGCGGGAACTCCCTAATTTTCGGAGATAAAAAGTAGCCTATGTCACTCTCCAGGTCCTCACCTATATACAACAAAAAAGAATTAGCGAAATTGGTCCAGCCGTTCACGCGTGATGCCGTGACCAAGGGAAATAGGGATTAATTTTATATATATAGAAGATAGACTCACTAATTACCCAAAATTGGTACACTATACACTTTTTGGACGTCAATACTAAAAAGTACAAGACGTGATGGTGATAATTAATCACGGACTATTATAGTCGAAACAATGACATCCAATAAGATGGCGACCACGTAATAAGGGTTCCGCCTTAAAAAGCCTTTGAAATAAGACAATAAGATTCGTCTAAATTAAGACGTAGGGTATTTCATAAGATCCTTTACTATACCGAAACTACATTTTGAGGTATAGTCTACAGAGGAGCGTGTATTTTTCAACCGACTTCAAAAAAAGGAGGAGGTTCTCAATTCGACAGTTTTTTTTTTTTTTTTATGTTTGTTACCTCAGAACTTTTGACTGGGGGGACCAATTTGGATGATTCTTTTTTTATTTGAAAGGGCACACTTCCCAAGCAGTCCCATATAAAAGAGAATGACCAAAAGTGGGCCATTCTTGCGTCTTAATGAAATTAACGGTAAAGCAATGGGAAAAATACACAGGATTAGAGTAAATAGGATAAATACAAGTTCACCTATTAGAAAATGGCCCGGTGTCAGCGGGAGAGGATCCTCTGGGTTATCACTTAACAAAGTTATGGGACGAGAATTTAAACACGCCTCAATTTGTGCCAACACCGTAGCAAGTTCCTCATATGTTAGTGTAGTGTCTCCTATTACCTTTAAGAGATGATTTTTTGTGGAGCGAACTGCCGCCTCCCAAAACCCACCGAAATTTGCCCCTTTTGGAGGTATATAGTGCCACGTAGTACGCTCATGGGCTAACAATTCTGCTATCTCACTCGGGAAAGTTGATTTTGCGTTGTTAAACATTTCTTTTAGCTGTCTGCTCGCTCCGACCAGATTTGTTCCGTTGTCGCTATAGAGATCCCGACAATGGCCTTTTCTGGCTATGAATCTCCGAAATGCTTGGAGGAATCCATTTGTAGTCATGTCTGTCACAGCCTCCAGGTGAACTGCACGGGTAACGAAACAAACAAATAAGCATATATACCCTTTATATGATTTAGAGCCTCTGCCTGATGAAAATCGGATATTAATTGGACCAGCGTAGTCTACACCAGCTGACTTGAATGGCTTGCTGGGTTTCAATCTTGCCTCTGGTAACTGGCCCATTAATTGTGTGGCATTCCTTTTCGAATATCTAATACATGTAACACACTCTCGATATGTTTTCTTAACTTGATCCTTAGCACGTATGATCCAATATCTTGATCTCAAATAGTTTAACATTGCTTGTGGACCACCGTGCATTGTTCTCCGATGCGCATCTACAATTATCAGCATGCTAAGATGACTCTTAGCAGGTAAAATTATAGGATGCTGTACATCATAATCCACCTGAGATTGTTGAATTCGTCCGCCTACTCTTAGAATCCCATTTTGATCCAAAATGGGACAAAGGT
Source organism: Erebia epiphron (assembly GCA_963932025.1). Taxonomy (NCBI): domain Eukaryota; kingdom Metazoa; phylum Arthropoda; class Insecta; order Lepidoptera; family Nymphalidae; genus Erebia; species Erebia epiphron. The sequence continues at coordinate 3,199,012 of OZ009946.1, forward strand.
TGCGCAGCTGACTCTTTTTGGGAACGCACCCTTGAGATGTTAATTGCTTTATTTGTCCGTTAAATGCAATAGCTTGAACTTGTTTAATACAATTATCTAAAGTCTCACTCATTTCTCTCGGTGTAACAATCTTACTATATGTTTCACGTTTTTCTTTAGGTAATTTTAAATTTAGAAATCTTCTACAGTATGATATTGTTCTCAACATTTTTGATAAAGATGAATACCTTTTCCAAATTAAATCTTCTTCTGTGTTTGATAAAGCAATTAACGATCTCATTTTCTCCTCTTCATGTGTGTCTTCAATTTCAGACATGTTCCTGTTTGTATCTAGTGTAAGTAACCACATTGGCCCCTTCCACCATAACTCATTACTTGACAACTCTGTAGCATTTAATCCTCGTGAGGCGCAATCTGCTGGGTTTGTATCTGTAGTTACATGACCCCATTGTTCGTAATCTATTATGTTTAGAATATCAGAAACTCTGTTACTGACAAATGTATTCCATCGACTAGGTCCAGCTTTCAACCAAGCTAGAACTATCATAGAGTCTGACCACGCATATAAGTTCTCTTTCGGTATCTTCATTACTTGAGATGTCTCTGATATTAGTTTTGCAGCCAATACTGCGCCACAAAGTTCAAGTCTTGGTATTGAAACTTCCTTCTCCATGGGAGCTACTTTTGTTTTCGCTGTTACTAAAGTTGTGTAGACTCGCTCTTCATCTATAACTCGAACATATACAGCTGCTCCATAAGCTACTTTAGATGCGTCTGCAAATACATGTAATTCAATTTTAGCTTCATGAAAGTAGTTCAACCATCTCGGTAAAGAAACATTTTTAATATTACTCAGCTTTTCTCGATACTGCAACCACTCAGATAACAAATCTCCAGTGATTTCTTCATCCCATTGTAGTCCTGTTTTCCATAACTTCTGTATTATTATCTTTGCTAAAACCACAACAGGAGCTAACCAACCTAAAGGGTCGTAGAGTTTAGCAACTTCAGAAAGAATTTGTCTTTAAGTCACAGGTTGTTTTACTTCAGGTAAGTTTAGTGTATATTCAAATGTATCTCTTTTTATTTTCCAACTCACTCCTAGTACCTTAACCATACTTTCATTAGCTTTAAGTGTAATCGAATCATCATCTCTTTTATTTTCTCCAATGTAATTTAGTAACTCATCATCATTGCTGCACCATTTCTGTAGTTGAAATCCACCAGACTCCATTAACTTATTCATTTCTTCGTAAATCTGTATGGCTTCTTTAACACTATCACAACCAGTCATTAAATCGTCCATATAATAATCTCTTTTAGTGATTTCGCATGCGATAGGATACTTAGCTTTCTCATCTTCAGCCAACCTCTCTAATGTTTTTACTGCCAGATAAGGCGCGCAAGCAGTTCCGAAGGTTAATCTCAACAGTCTAAAATGGGTTACAGCTTCCTCAGGTGAGCATCGCCACAGTACTCTCTGAAAATTTGTATCTTCCTCAGCGACTCGTACCATTCGGTACATTTTCACAATGTCTGCAATAATACAAACCTTATGTTTTCTCCATCTCATCAGTATATGTCGCAAGTCTTGTTGTAATATAGGCCCAATAAGTAGACAATCATTCAATGAAACGCCGTTGATGCCTTCCTTACACGAGGCATCGAAAACCACACGTACCTTGGATGTAGTCTTATCTTCTCTCAAAACAGCGTGATGAGGCAGGTATACAGCTTTAGGATTATCTTCATCTTTAGCATCTACTTGCGTCATATGATTCAAATTTATGTACTCGTACATCACCTTTGAATAATCTTCTTTTAGTTTTTCATTCTTCTCTAATCTTCTCTCTAAAATCTCTAATCTCTTACCTGCTATTTCTCTCGAATTTCCTTACTGACACTCTGGTTCTTCATTTTAAATGGCAATTTCACAATGTATCTTCCTTCTTCATCTCTAACGGTTGTGGAATTGTAGAACTCTTCACATCTTTCTTCTTCCTTTGATAGTTTCTTCACTATACTATTAGGCTCATTTTCCATCTCCCAAAATTGTTTTAGTATCTCATCCTCTTTAACTTTGATGTGCAGACTAGTGATATTTCTCCTGACTGAAGTTGATTCTGGTGACATCTTCCCGGTAAGTACCCAACTAAGAATTGTTTTCTGAGCTAATAAGTTCTCTTGTGGATGTTTTAAAATGCCATCCAATACAATATCACTGTAAACTTCAGCTCCAAGAAGAATATCAATTCTTCCTGGTATTGTGTATCCTGGGTCTGCTAACTCTAGATTCTCAATCTCTGTCCACTCAGGAGCACTAAGGTTAGTAGTGGGTAACATTGTTGTTAGTGAGCGCAATACGTACGCATTAACACAAACAGAAGCGTTAGGATTGTGGCGTGATTCCACAGTGAGTGAAACCATGTGCTTAATTCTCGTTTGCCCTTCTCCTACACCTGACACCCAACCACTTACTGGCTCACGCTTTAAATTTAGAAATTGTACAGTTGATTCAGCAATGAAACTCGCTTGTGAACCCTGATCTAGTAAGACTCTCACTAATCGCTTGCAACCGTTTCTACTTCTAACAAATACATTTGCAGTAGCTAACAATACATTATTCGTTCCATGATCACTAGAAAAATTACTAACGATACGTGTATCACTGGAATTAGACAATGTGTTCGGCTTACCTCCTTTCGCCTCGCTCACTGTACCTGTCGGACTAAATTCTTCTTCTTTCGATTTCTCAGCCTTCTGCTCTCTCTCCTCTTTCTCATCTTTCTCAAAGTGCAAAAGGGTGCTATGCTTTCTGGAACACTTTCTGCACCGTGCAACTTTCTTGCACTTAAAGACTGGGTGGGTATCCGAAAAACAGTTAAAACATAGCCCTTTATTCTGGACGAAATCCTGCCTATCCTTGGTTGTCATCTCACTAAACTTTGTGCAGTAAAAAATGAAATGATTTTCACCACAGAACGCGCACTTCACTCTCACTTCTTTATCAACACTAGCGTGAAACACTTTTGGCTTCGCAGACGGGGTTGATCTTGTTTTACTGCTTCCTACCATCTCCAAAGACCTGAACCTCGCCTCTAAGAAATCCTTCAATTGCAACCAGGTCGGTAATTCTTCTTCACTTAAGCTCTGTTGTTGCTCCCACAATCTCCGCGACTCAATATCCATTTTAGAGACAACAAAGTACACAATTAAAGCATCCCAGTTACTAACATTCACTCCGATGTTACTCAAACTCTTTAAACAAGAAGATGTTGTATCTAAAAGCTGTTTCAATGCTGCGGGTGACTCATTAGTTATCTGCTTTTGTGAATATAAGATAGTTAATATTGCATTACAGTTGAACCGTTTATTATCATATCTCTTAGTGAGCTGCTTCCATGCTTCATCATAATTGAGCTCAGTTGTAGCATAGTTTCTTATTAATGCTTCTGGTTCTCCAGATAGACTTGATTTCAAATAATGAAGTTTCTGCACTGCTGATATTCTCTTATTGTTATGAATTAATGATGTGAAAAGATCATGGAAAGTCTGCCACTCATGGTATTTACCAGTAAAAGTTGGTAAGGTAATTTTGGGCAACTTTATATCACAAGAAGGGTCAGAGGTGTGAACTACATCATGTGGCAACGATGAACTCTTCTTAGTTTCACTTGATACACTAGCAAATGCCTCCTTAAGTATACACCTATAGTTTGTGTATAGTTTTTGGAATTGATCAAACTTATCAGCTGTAAAATAAATTGAATTTTCTCTTTGTGCTTTGTCTACAATGGAAACTATTTCTTTGTGGCCTTTCCTGAAATCTTGCCACAGTTCCTCTAATGTTTCTAGCCTAGTTTCAATGTATGCACGTTTGATCCTTTCCTTTGGAGATTTGCGGAAGTTGTATATCGCCTTTTGCACCTGCGTGTACAACTCATCTTGATTCGCAAATAAAGCCTCCATAATTTATTAGAATGAACACTCGTTCGAAACAGTTACAAGTTCTTTAATTGTTGTTTTAAAGTTTAAAGTATATACCTATGTTTTCTCAGCTCACTCAGGTAGGTAATACTCCTTACTCAAATAATAAATCGCACTCACAAGTTAAAACTCATTTAAAATAGTTAAAACTAGAACTTGCAATGTCACGCGCAAACTCCATATATAAAAACACTCCCGCTCAACTCCATACATAAAAACACGCTCGCTCGAATTACGTAGCCTCGGTCACCGGTACTCATGAATCGGGTCGTATGGACCATACGTTTATGCAATAGGGTTTAGACTCGAGCGTTTTGCATTGGAGGAACGTCTTTGAAGAAAAATGCGTGCACTCACTCATAGATTTTATTTGTCACTAAGAATCAGAGACAAGTTAACCAATTGGCTGATGCATATAGGGACGGACTCACATATACACGGGTCCGTATTTGCTTATACGAATTTAGACAGCTAAATGGCTAAATAATACCTAATAATTGCCAAACTTCCAAACAACCTCAAAACTTAAAAAAGTCAGATTACTCCAAACTCCCAGTTAATATCCTAATGATTTTTTTTTGATTGTATAATCCTGAGTATATTTCCAATGTTTTACCGTTAATTTCATTAAGACGCAAGAATGGCCCAAATCTCATACAAAAATGGTCAAGATTGAGATGGTCAATATGGTACCTATCGTATACCTATACAATTTTTTTATTTTAAAGAGAAATCTCAACACAAGGCAAGCAATAAAATAAAGTAGAAATTTTAAAAGTGCAACAAGGGTCGTAAATTATTAAATAGGTTTAACACAGAAAAAAATTCTCAGAAAACAGAATCATGGGGAAAGACATTTAGCGAAACCTACGGGGCATTGAAATGCGATACTACGTTATTTATCGCCTAAAAATCAACAGGGTTTACGCACTTAAACAGAAATGGCTTTACAAACAGTCATAAAACACCAAAATTTCAATTTGGCCAGACAGCTAAAATTAAAGAAGGCAATAAATACGAGTCGACTACATTGTGTAAGTGAACACAGCGTTGATAGAAATCGATACCAGATGTTGATGGACCGCTAACTATAAAAACAAAATTTAAAAATTAATACTGTAGAAATCTTTAAGACAAAAAACGTTCCCTAGGGAAAGGGCGTGGTCTAAGCGACTTCGCGATTATTGGTTAATACAAATGCATGAAAATTATGTGACCAATGAGAAGAACAAATACTGTGTGTAGTTTTTTTGCAGTGGCACTCGCTGGGGGAAAAGGCTGGCAGGGGATAAGGTGTGAGGACGTCGGAAAAAGGGATCATTCAAGCTCCGAGCGCAATTCAGAGAGGAGAGTCCTCAAATCCGCGAATCTATAACGTATAAGAGTATAGAGTTCAGAGTAAAGATTGGGTCTAAAGTTGTTTGTAAAATTAACGTTGTTAAATTATACTCTTCCACTTAATTAAATGGTTGTATAGATTCAGGTCATATTATAGATAAGTTCTTTCGGGGAATAGGCTATTATAAGTGATTGTAGTGAGTGAAGCTGGTTGCTGAATATTCGGTAAAGTACACAATTAAATTAAATAAGGTATCGTAAACAAGGTTCATAATAAGGTCGAGTAAATCGTTTAAGACATCTAGTCATAGGACGCCTGGCTAAATGGATGTAGACGCTAGCCTAGATTTTGTGTATGAGTTGATGATGAAAATTGAGAATAAAAATTGGTCCCAAATAGATATTATTATATTGATAATGCAAATAGTTACCATTATCTTTCTGCTTATAATGTTGTATAAAAAGAATTGGGTAAGAGGCGTATTACGTGCAATGTTTGGAAATTGCTGTATTGGAAATACTCCCGCATCAAACATTGAGTTGGGAATGATTTAATTAATTTAACGACAAAATTACCTAAAGCTGTGAACCTTGGTAACATACCTAAAGTATATTCTTTGTCTAGAGTTATATAATCTGTACCTTAAATCTTTCTTTATTATAAATCATGAATTAAAACTGTGTGCATGTGTGTATATCGTTATAAAATAAGGTGTATATTAGTCTTAAGCGGCTGTAAGAGTTTTTATCTTTGGAAATTCTCTTTTCTCTTACTTTAGGAAGCCTAGGTAACGAGAATTTTCCCACCAAATTGATACGATTGCTTCAACAATCGAATTTGGTGTAAATAAATTAAAATCAGTGTCTTCTCTTTAATAACACTCCATGTGGAGTAATATAAATAAATTTTCAGAAAATAAAAGTAAATTATATTAACAATCTATCTTTTATTATTACAGATAAGTAACCTTACAGATTTATTATTGGAAGCTATTAAGATCTGAACAATTACTTACCTTTTGCCCTAATAATAATTACCACTTAATGACGTGTGCTAGAGGTTACGGATAAATATTCCAATAATGAATTTCACCCCACATATCTAGGTTTACAGTCACGATTCTTAACCTTAAAGAAGCGAGCTAGGTAGATTCTATATAAGTTATCATATTTAATTTAGGTCAGCAGGATAAATTCTTAGTTAAAATCTAGAAGCAGGTTTTGCTATAAGCAAAGTCCATACACTACCTTTTATACAATAGAGCGAGTATTGGCCTAACTGAATAGCTAAATTTAACGCAGTCTAGGAAATTACTGCTTTTACAAAATTGGCATAAGAGCTAAATAGGCCTGAGCTGTGTACCTAGGGTATTAGCGGCAGCAGGGAACAACAGTTTTTTTTCTAGCATAATTATATAGCATTTGAAACGAGACGGCGATCTACAGCGACGAGAGCGAGGGACAAAGCGGGCGAGCTACATAAAACAAAGGGTCAGGTATACGACTATTGTATCGAGAAAAGGGGCGTAATCGTAGAGTATTTGGCACTTTGGGTTGATTGGGAATTATACCTACTTAATATTGATAATTTGATTGATAGTGATTGACAATATAGTCAAAGTAATCGGCTACATGGCTGCGTGGTGACAAGTTGGCAGCAATGGTTCAGCCCACCACACACAAACTCCTCTCGCAGATCGACCTCCGACTTTGAATTGGCCAATTCATAAACCTTACTATATGAAATGATATAAAAATTAAGTCCATGGACCAAGGGGCGGGCTAAAATGCCCATAAAAGATAGATCCAGCCGTTTACGGATGTGGAAATAAATTCGCGTCGGAGCGCATAAAAGGAGGTCGAATGCAGCCCCTATAACAATGATTAAAGGCCTCGTGCAGGCGTAGGGAAATTTCCCCGTGCTCGGTTACCATTGGTCAGCTAAGATGCCTTTTAAAAGGAAATACACGTAATCAGCAACCATTTAATCCGACCCTGATTTGCAAACTCGATTTATTACATGTTACTATGCCATAAATTAAATAACTCTAAGTTAAATTCCGCGGTAAGGTATCGATACAGAGTACCAGAATTCAGGCGGATTGATTAGGTCTGCCTTACGCGTTCACCCAGCGTACTGAAGCTAAGTATCAGTTTTACTGGTAATTCATGACAAACAAATACGACTACCGGATACTGAACGTGCCAATAACTCTACAGTGTTATTTTCCCTTTCCTTAGGTTTATAGGTTTCCTCACTTATACTAGCCACGATATTTTATTAGCTAAGACGATCACGCCGGTACCATCACAGAATTTTGGTGCCGTGACCAGGATAATAATTCACCAGGATAGTAATTCATCAGGATTAAAATTCATCAGGATTGATTCATCAGGAGAATAGTTCTATTTAGGTCCTTTGTCACGTCTGTGATCGAGTTAGGTCACGAAGTTTGGTATATAGGATCAGGGATTATGTCCTGTGTCACAAATCTGTGACCGCGTAGGTCACAGAATTTTGTTGCCGAGCGACCAGGGGTCTATGTACGTATTCGGAATGACGGTATGACTAGATCTATATATTCACAAAACAAAAATAAAAAATAAACACAACGTAGGAATCGTGACTTGTATGTGAGGTTATATGAAAAAAAAAAAAAAAAAAAAATGTATATAAATATATATATATCTAGAATAAACAAGGAAAGATTTAAGACACACTGTGCATGTTATTATGTAAGATTATGTTGTATTTTTCTATAGGAATAGTCGAGGTGAGCGGTATATTTTTATAGATGTACCATTTACAGGGATCGTCGGGAGATTGATTGCAGTGGCCGAGATATTAACTCTGCCTTATATTTTAGACTTATTCCCTTGAACTTTAATCATTCATAAAATTTGTGTATATCCCTAGGTTTCTAAAACATCTGGTATAGATATTACGTTGGTTATTACAATAATAAACTGTCTGTCAGATAAAAAAAAAGGGCGCGCAAGTAAAACAAGTAATTTAGCGTTAACGAAAATAGAACGGAAAATAGTAAATAGGCGAGTTAAGTCGGACTAGTAACGATGCCAGCAGGTAGAAAGGGTCGCAGTGCGAAGCAGGTAGCGGAGAATCGACCAGAGACGAGTGTTGTAGGAACGAGCGAGCAAACAGAGACCGTAGGGAAAGCGACATTAGAGTTGATTTTACAAAAAATTTGTGAATTCGAGAAGAAATTGCAAAAATTGGGTTCGAGTCCCAATGCTACATTGAACGAAAGGGCAAGTGTTACGTCACTAGATACAGTTAGCATAGTACGTAGTGAAGGGGGTGAAAGTGAAAGACAGGAAACTAGTGTAGAGTCTGCGAGTTCTAGTACGGCACTATCCGAGACTCGGAATTTATATGTGGTACAGCCGTCTGTTAGCAAGCCGAATTTCGATGGGAAACCATTCACCAACCCTATTGCGTTTTTAAAGCGATTAAAGAAGTATATAAGGGCTGTAAATGGAATGGACCGCGAGATTGATATAGCGCTAGGTTGTATATCGGGGCACGCGAGAAAGGTTATGGAATTGTACTCAAAGGATTGGGTTACGTTCGCTGATTTCGAGACAGACTTTAGACGAAATTATTGGACCGAACAGATTCAAGAATCAGTAAGATATAGGTTAATTAATGCAGTTTATACTAGTGACTCAGGGATGTCTATGTCTGAGCACTTTGCCGAGCAAGCTGAGTCAATGCAGTCTTTGACTATTGCGTTTAGCGAACGGGATTTAGTAAATTCCATTATGCGCCACTATGCAATAGATATTCAACGATTATGGTTTACCAGAACTGAGGAAGTCAACATCATGAATGGGGCGAAATTCCTTAGGAGCTTAGAACAAAACATTGTCGACAAACAAAAGGGAGCCGCGCGAGGCATTGTAGGTAGTGGATTTAGATGACGTAGGTACAGTGAGTCGCGGATGGCGCGTCCCATTGTAGCAACAATTTCAGCTAACAATTGGGCTAGTAGGGGAAATTTGACAAGGGGACGAGTCTATCGCCGAGGTCGGCTAGGTTATAGAGCGAATTTTAATAGACCTATTTTGTCTGAAACTGAAAGAGTCAGGCCAGCCATTACTTTGTAAAGGAGGGCGAAAGCTCTAATTCATCGGAACATGTGGGGGAGGGAAATTCAAAAAAAAACTAAATTTCCCCACACTAGTAAGGTCCGATAGCTTAGTGTTGTGTAAAACGGGGAATAAAGGTATATCGGAACATAAAAGAATAGGTTTGGCTTATAGAATCCTAACGAACGATGGATGGAAGCCGGGACAAGCTTTAGGGGTCGGCGGAAATGGTATTACGCGAGCATTGAAAGGCAAGATGAATGACGGGGGGTATTGTTGCCAGTTAGAAATTGATAGCATAGGGATCTTGTTGGAAAACCAGTTTGGTAATATACTGGAATGCGACGAGTTAGACGAGGCTTGTAAGAAATGTTTGAGGCGAGGGTTAGACTTGTGTACAATGTTTCACGAACTCGATGAGACGATCGATGTAGGAATTGACTATTCTTTACCTAGATTGCCAGAAGTATGTGTAAAGTTGTATGGTAGAAACATGAATGCGCTTATTGATACGGGAAGTCAGATTAGCGGAATGACTAGGGAGTTGTATGACTCGATCTTAAAGGAAAACATAATTTTACCTGAGATAGCGATCCCAGCGGTTCAGATACAAGGAGCATTCGGTTCACGAAGTGAGAGCACTAATAGGTTAGTACTGATAGAGTTTCAATTAGGTAGTACCTTAGTTGAAGCACCTGTGTTGATTATGAGACGTTTACCTAGATCATTGATACTAGGGTATGATTGGCTAGAACGAGTAAAAGGAGTGGTAAATTGCGATAGTGAGCGGACTTTGACGATCGAACACCTAGGAGTTAGGTCTTGCGTAAAACTAAATTCGGAATGTAAGATAGAAAGGCTTGGGGGAGTGACAAACGCCGCCAAAATTAATTTATTGTTAAATCAAAATAGTAAGCCAGTAGAGTTAGGCGTGACGAGAAACGGAACAGACGGTGACGTTCAAACGGACTATCACTTAGATGACTCGTGTTTAAGTAGTGAACAAAAGAAACTATTACTACCTGTGTTAGACAAGCATCGTAAGGTATTTATTGACAAATTAGGATTAACGAACAGGTACGAGCACATTATTGAGTTGGTAGACGAAACTCCATTCGTAAAGCACAGTTATCCGGTACCTTTGGCGTATAGGGAGCGAGTAAAAAAGGAATTGGAGGAATTAGAAAGATTAGGCGTGGTCAAACAAGAGGCAACCCCGTATTGTAGTCCTCTCACGTTCACTATGAAACGAGATGGGTCGATAAGACTCTTATTAGACGCGCGCGAACTTAATAAGAAAATGATAGGTGATGCAGGGTCACCACCACTCACATCTGAGATCTTACAATCTTTTCATGGAGTAAATTATATCAGTCTGATTGATTTGAATAATGCTTATTTTCAAATACCTTTGCATCGGGATTCTAGGAAATATACAGGGTTTTCATTTATGGGAAGGACTTATATCTATTGTGTATTACCTCAGGGATTAAAGACGTCTGTGGCAGGATTTTCTAGGGCAATGGATATTATACTGAAGGACGTGCGTGAGTTTTGCGTGAATTATCTAGATGACATTGTCATATTCACTACAGGTGACATAGAACTACATTTAGCGCATTTAGACCAGTTACTAGACAGGTTAGAGACCGCAGGATTGACAGGTAGGTTAGGAAAGTGTCGATTTTTATGCGTAGAGGTAAAATTGTTAGGACATATAGTGAATACAAACGGAGTACGTATGGATCCTGAGCGAGTAAAGGCCATACTAGATTTCCCCATACCTCGAACAGTAAAACAATTACGGGGATTTTTGGGATTAATAAATTATTTCAGAAGGTTTATTTCGAAATATAGCGAAGAGGTTAGACCGCTCTGCGATCTATTGAAACAAAATAACAAATGGTCATGGACGGAGGAAATAAACGATTGTTTCGAGAAAGTCAAGAATTTATTCTTAGACACAATACTTCTCGTACATCCAAATCCGAAGGAGACTTATTATTTGCAAACTGATAGCAGTAATCTTGGAGTTTCGGGATATGTTTATCAATTAAACGAATTAGGGGAAGAGTGTATAATAGGATTTTGTAGTAAGTCATTGTCGGAGGCGGAGCGAAAATGGACAGTTACAGAGCAGGAACTGTGGGCAATCATCTTTAGTTTGTCGAAATTTGAGACGTATTTGAGAGGAGCACGGCTAGTGATTAGGACAGATCATAAGAGTTTGATATTTTTACAATCATGTAAATTATTGAGCGCACGTATGATACGTTGGGTCCATTACATGGGTCAATTCGACTATACAGTAGAACATGTGAAGGGTAAATTGAATACAGTTGCGGATGTATTATCGCGGCATATAAAAGGGACCACCGATGTATTAACAAATAAGACTGCGGGGCCAGAAATGAATCTATTCAAAACGACATTAGGACGAGTAGTACAGGAAAGATGGAGAGAGATAAGTAGTTATCAAGAGCGATAAGAGTGTTAGCGAAATAATTAGGCGTATAAAAATAGCAGGTACACCTGAATCAAGATATTATGTGCTCAAGGAAGGGATTTTATATAGGACAGGTAAAAATGGGGATACGTTGAGATTGTATGTCCCTGAGGTGTTGCAAAGAGATTTGATTATTAGCATACATGAAGAGTTAGGACATTTTGGACGTTATAAGGTGCTTGCTACGATGAAGCGTCGTTATTATTTCTCGAATATGTCTCGTATTATAGGCCGAATTATAAGGGCATGCGATATATGTCAGAATGTAAAGCACGCATTAGAAACACATACAGGACCTATTAAAACAGTAATAGCTAAAGAAATAGGAGAGAGAGTTCTGTGACATATATGGACCTTTACCAGCAGGACGGTTTGGGTACAAATATGTATTCGTGATACAGGACTCTTATAGTAAATTAATTAGACTATATCCATTACGACAGGCGAGTGGAAAGGCTACGTTAACATGTGTGAGAAAGTTTCACAAACAGGTAGAGATTAGAACATTATGTTCGGACAGGGGCACAAATTTTACTTCAAAGGTTTTCGAGGCAGGTATCAGTAGGTATTGTGTTAACACACACATCTGTTAGGAACCCACGACCAAACTCAACGGAGAGAGTAAATAAGGAGTTAGGCAGGCTATTTAGAACGTACTGTGATAAGTCACACCGATCTTGGGTAGATTTATTGCCAGACATAGAAGACTGCTATAACCAGGTTATACACACTACAACTGGTTATGCGCCGAACGAAATAGTATGGGGAAAACGAGTTTTTCTATCAACCGATTTTGATAAATGTGAACCAAACAAGACCGGTTTACAACGGGAGTCGTTAGAACAGATTAGAGAACATGCAAGACGGAACATAATAAAGGCGGCAGAAAATAGGGAACTCCATTATAACAAAAATCACAAGTTAGTACAGTTTGAGATAGGAGATTTAGTTAAGCTCAAAATTTTTTCAAAATCGGACGCTGACAAAAAGATAACGAAAAAATTCATGCGACTTTATGAGGGACCTTACGAAATCGGGGCCGTTCCATACAATAATGTATACACTTTAATTGACGTTCGTACGAAAGAGATTAAAGGAAACTACAATGCGATCCACTTGTTTCGGTATTATGGAGATATTTAAAAGAATAGATTTAATTAGGGGTTAGAGTAAAATAGGAGAGCGAGTACTAACAGTATATTGTAGGAGAGAAATAGATTTTCAAACGACTAGTATGGATGCCTAGGCATTAGTTAGACTAGGTGTATTAAAAATCTATTTGGGGGAGTGTGAGATGGTCAATATTGTACCTATCGTATACCTATACAAATTTTTTATTTTAAAGAGAAATCTCAACACAAGGCAAGCAATAAAATAAAGTAGAAATTTTAAAAGTGCAACAAGGGTCGTAAATTATTAAATAGGTTTAACACAGAAAAAAATTCTCAGAAAACAGAATCATGGGGAAAGACATTTAGCGAAACCTACGGGGCATTGAAATGCGATACTACGTTATTTATCGCCTAAAAATCAACAGGGTTTACGTACTTAAACAGAAATGGCTTTACAAACAGTCATAAAACACCAAAATTTCAATTTGGCCAGACAGCTAAAATTAAAGAAGGCAATAAATACGAGTCGACTACATTGTGTAAGTGAACACAGCGTTGATAGAAATCGATACCAGATGTTGATGGACCGCTAACTATAAAAACAAAATTTAAAAATTAATACTGTAGAAATCTTTAAGACAAAAAACGTTCCCTAGGGAAAGGGCGTGGTCTAAGCGACTTCGCGATTATTGGTTAATACAAATGCATGAAAATTATGTGACCAATGAGAAGAACAAATACTGTGTGTAGTTTTTTTGCAGTGGCACTCGCTGGGGGAAAAGGCTGGCAGGGGATAAGGTGTGAGGACGTCGGAAAAAGGGATCATTCAAGCTCCGAGCGCAATTCAGAGAGGAGAGTCCTCAAATCCGCGAATCTATAACGTATAAGAGTATAGAGTTCAGAGTAAAGATTGGGTCTAAAGTTGTTTGTAAAATTAACGTTGTTAAATTATACTCTTCCACTTAATTAAATGGTTGTATAGATTCAGGTCATATTATAGATAAGTTCTTTCGGGGAATAGGCTATTATAAGTGATTGTAGTGAGTGAAGCTGGTTGCTGAATATTCGGTAAAGTACACAATTAAATTAAATAAGGTATCGTAAACAAGGTTCATAATAAGGTCGAGTAAATCGTTTAAGACATCTAGTCATAGGACGCCTGGCTAAATGGATGTAGACGCTAGCCTAGATTTTGTGTATGAGTTGATGATGAAAATTGAGAATAAAAATTGGTCCCAAATAGATATTATTATATTGATAATGCAAATAGTTACCATTATCTTTCTGCTTATAATGTTGTATAAAAAGAATTGGGTAAGAGGCGTATTACGTGCAATGTTTGGAAATTGCTGTATTGGAAATACTCCCGCATCAAACATTGAGTTGGGAATGATTTAATTAATTTAACGACAAAATTACCTAAAGCTGTGAACCTTGGTAACATACCTAAAGTATATTCTTTGTCTAGAGTTATATAATCTGTACCTTAAATCTTTCTTTATTATAAATCATGAATTAAAACTGTGTGCATGTGTGTATATCGTTATAAAATAAGGTGTATATTAGTCTTAAGCGGCTGTAAGAGTTTTTATCTTTGGAAATTCTCTTTTCTCTTACTTTAGGAAGCCTAGGTAACGAGAATTTTCCCACCAAATTGATACGATTGCTTCAACAATCGAATTTGGTGTAAATAAATTAAAATCAGTGTCTTCTCTTTAATAACACTCCATGTGGAGTAATATAAATAAATTTTCAGAAAATAAAAGTAAATTATATTAACAATCTATCTTTTATTATTACAGATAAGTAACCTTACAGATTTATTATTGGAAGCTATTAAGATCTGAACAATTACTTACCTTTTGCCCTAATAATAATTACCACTTAATGACGTGTGCTAGAGGTTACGGATAAATATTCCAATAATGAATTTCACCCCACATATCTAGGTTTACAGTCACGATTCTTAACCTTAAAGAAGCGAGCTAGGTAGATTCTATATAAGTTATCATATTTAATTTAGGTCAGCAGGATAAATTCTTAGTTAAAATCTAGAAGCAGGTTTTGCTATAAGCAAAGTCCATACACTACCTTTTATACAATAGAGCGAGTATTGGCCTAACTGAATAGCTAAATTTAACGCAGTCTAGGAAATTACTGCTTTTACAAAATTGGCATAAGAGCTAAATAGGCCTGAGCTGTGTACCTAGGGTATTAGCGGCAGCAGGGAACAACAGTTTTTTTTCTAGCATAATTATATAGCATTTGAAACGAGACGGCGATCTACAGCGACGAGAGCGAGGGACAAAGCGGGCGAGCTACATAAAACAAAGGGTCAGGTATACGACTATTGTATCGAGAAAAGGGGCGTAATCGTAGAGTATTTGGCACTTTGGGTTGATTGGGAATTATACCTACTTAATATTGATAATTTGATTGATAGTGATTGACAATATAGTCAAAGTAATCGGCTACATGGCTGCGTGGTGAAAAGTTGGCAGCAATGGTTCAGCACACCACACACAAACTCCTCTCGCAGATCGACCTCCGACTTTGAATTGGCCAATTCATAAACCTTACTATATGAAATGATATAAAAATTAAGTCCATGGACCAAGGGGCGGGCTAAAATGCCCATAAAAGATAGATCCAGCCGTTTACGGATGTGGAAATAAATTCGCGTCGGAGCGCATAAAAGGAGGTCGAATGCAGCCCCTATAACAATGATTAAAGGCCTCGTGCAGGCGTAGGGAAATTTCCCCGTGCTCGGTTACCATTGGTCAGCTAAGATGCCTTTTAAAAGGAAATACACGTAATCAGCAACCATTCAATCCGACCCTGATTTGCAAACTCGATTTATTACATGTTACTATGCCATAAATTAAATAACTCTAAGTTAAATTCCGCGGTAAGGTATCGATACAGAGTACCAGAATTCAGGCGGATTGATTAGGTCTGCCTTACGCGTTCACCCAGCGTACTGAAGCTAAGTATCAGTTTTACTGGTAATTCATGACAAACAAATACGACTACCGGATACTGAACGTGCCAATAACTCTACAGTGTTATTTTCCCTTTCCTTAGGTTTATAGGTTTCCTCACTTATACTAGCCACGATATTTTATTAGCTAAGACGATCTCGCCGGTACCATCACAAGATCCTTTAGCGGTTTTTAAAATATCAACAATAAAATAAGTACTTTGTATAGCGTGTGCTTGTTGTTGTAAAGTTGGCGCGGGAGTTTGAAGTCGGTTGTTTTAAAAAAGAATTTTTTATATTAAATTATTGTACAATTATGTCATATTGCTTAAGTGGGCCCAGCTCCACTCAAATTCTTACAGAGAATATTTTCAAAGTCAAAGTCAAAACATATCTTCAAAATAGGTAAGTACCTACAAAGTACACCTTCTGAACATCATGCTTACAAAGTATAAGACGTGATGGTGATAATTAACCACGATATCTTAAAACTAAAGCTAAGAGGGTTCCAAACGCGCCCTGGTCTGAGAAGAGCCCACAACAAACTGAGGCAACAAAATTATAGGCTTATTTGCCGTTACGTGCCGCGCCGCGCCGTGCATCTGCAGTGGGACTAGCACTAGACCTTGAGAAGGCAGTAAAAGGTTTCATCGGCCCGCTATCCTATCAGATCTTTCGAGTACATATTTCTCAGCGAACGTGAAACTCAAGTCGCCCAGCCATTTCACGGCTACCGCCCTTGGCGTGAAGTTAGAGCAATTAACTGTTAATTAAAATTTAAGGTAACTATATTGCATATCATATTATCCATATCCATACTAATATTATAAATGCGAAAATGTGTCTGTCTGTCTGCTACGCTTTCACGGCCCACCTGTTCAACCGATTTTGATGAAATTTGATACAGGGATAGTTTGTATCCCGGGGAAGGAAATAGGCTTCTTTTTATCCCGGAAAATTAAGGAGTTTGAAAAAACTTAATCCACGCGGACGAAGTCGCGGGCATCATGTTTAACTAGATGCAGTAATGTATAACTAGATCGATTTCTCCAAAATTGCTCAGTGACTGAAGACGAAAGTCTTTGAACAGTGCGTATTCCAAACATTTTGGTCGAAACGTTGACTATGGGTCCCATAAGAAGGTTCATCACTCAGCGGGCCATCAGAGCGCGGTTTCCTTAATCTATATGTCACCGTAAGATTGTAAAAACCGTAAGATTGTAATATAACGCTTTTTTTCGATAGATTGTAAACAGTCGAAAGATTGTGAACCGTTCAATGTTTTAAGTGTCAATTTTTGAAATATTCATTGTATTTACGTTTTCTTGTCTCTTTCTTGTAGGTTAGGTTAGGGTTCGACATAAATAATCACTTAGGTTCTATCGGGTTAATAAACCTAACAGATTACAATCTACCGTAAAATAATCCGTTATATTATAATCATTCGACAGTTTACAATTTCACGAGTTAGATTATAATCTAACGGTTTTTACAATCTTACGGTGACATATACATTTAATTGGTCGTCAAACTTAAAACTAAATGAGTATGTGAATTTTAGGTATTTTGGACTACCCAGCATTTAATAATCAGTAAGTAATAATTTATTTTTGACATAGGCATCATCCCTGTTTAGGTAGTTTTGTTATTGGCCCAGACCTTAAATCAATCCAAGTTTTTTAGTCACAAAACGGCAGCCTACGAATATCCGGAGGTCGGCTTCCGTATACCATCGAAAAACAAGTAACGCAAGAATTATTTCACCAATCGAATATACACTTTACCGTATACCACATTAAGTTGAAATTCATATGAATTGTATGAAAATTGATATCGAACCGGAACTTTGAAAGTCATCATAAAAACGGTTTTATTATTATGTATTTTGTATCAGCTTTGCGTTTATTTGATTGATACGCTAGCTTTTACGGATATTATATACGGGTGTTATAGCTAAATCGGGATTAAGAATAAACCGATTTAGGGTTGAAAGTTCACTTTTAAGCTGAAACTATTCACGGCTATTTGTTTTTTTGATGAAGTGTTAGTACTTCACGATTTTGTGTGAAATGCCCATGCAAATCCATACTTAGTAGGTATTATAAATGCAAAAGTGTGTCTGTCTGTCTGTCTGTCTGCTACGCTGTCACGGCCCATCTGTTCAACCGATTTTGCTGAAATTGGGTACAGGGATAGGTTGTAACCCGGGGAAGGACATACTTTTTATCCCGGAAAATTCAAGAGTTCCGGCGGGAATCAAAAATCCTTAATCCATGCGGACGAAGTCGTCGGCATCATCTAGTATTTAATATAAATTTTTACACACATTTTTACACAGTTTAAAGAGATACGTTCTTTCTTACCAGCTTCTCCAGTTCTACCTCCAGCGGAGGAAACTGGCAGAATTTTCAGCACAATATTTTGGCATTCTGGTGTCAAATTAGTATGTCTACACCCTAGGTTAGGTTTTCTCTAGCTTTTAGAGTTTCCTACTTCTCTCAACCGGAAGTGAGAATACCATGATACCTCTAGATGGTCTGTCATATGTATAGGCGTCGACCCACTGTATAAATAATTACTTACTCTGTGCTATTACTCCATCGCTCCGCCTCAAAAAAGTCAGAAGGTCATTCGTGGGAATGAGCATTCTTTTCTATAAAAAAATTCCACAACCTATTTTAAACTTGCCTATACACAAATGTAAGAAATCCATTAAAAGTATGCTCCTAAAAAAAGCTTATTATACTGTTGAAGATTATGTCAATGATTGAGGAGCATGGATTTGACTCGCTCCAGCAATGCTAAGGACAGCGGTTACATATTGTACTCATTGATATAATAATTATTGTAAATGAATTATTTAAAAAGAGCAACCACCGAGTTTCTTGCTGGTTCTTCTCGGTAGTAATGGCATTCCGAACCAGTGGTAGATTCACTTGACGATTCAAAAGTACTTGTAAAAGTTTATTTGAATAAAAAAACATTTGATTTGATTTGATTTGATTTGATTTGATTTGATTACTATTGAAACTATGTGGACGAAGTCAGGGGAAAGAGCTAGTATTCCTACTAAAAGCTGTCCCACTAGCAGCTCTTTCCCTGATAATTATTATCTACTGGTAGAATTGCTATTCTTAGATTATAGAAGTTCTTTACATACCCCAGTTGTTTAATTATAAATTTAATGATAGTTAGATTCTACCACATAGTTTCGTAGCTTTCTATTTTTATGAGGTGAAACCGATACTATATTCGTCAACATAACTAAAGGTCTAGCCCCACTACAGAGGCGCGGCGTGGTGCGGCACGTAGCGGCAAGTATTTTTTTCACAATTATGTTGCAGTGCATCTCCGTGCCGCGTCGCTTAATGTGCCCAGCTCCATACAAACTCATAACAAGAATATTTGCCGGTACGTGCCGCGCCGCGCCGTGCATATGTAGTGGGGCTTAAACCATAAAGCTACGAGGGCTCAAACCACTCTGGTAGTAACTGGAGGGCCAATAAAAAGAAAAGTTACGTCCTAATAAAATAAAAGTATATCATTCAATATGAGAGCGCTATTTGTAAAGGACCGACGCTTCGACATTTTGAATTGCAAACGATTGTCCATTCGACGACTTTTTCGTTGATTTTTACCTTTTCCCGTGCAAATATAAAAATGTTACATCGGACACGCGTATCGTAGCAAATTTTCAGTTGTGATTGTTTTTCAAGTATAAAAATGTTACATCGGACACGCGTATCGTAGCAAATTTTCAGTTGTGATTGTTTTTCAAGTATAAAAATGTTACATCGGATACGCGTATCGTAGCAAATTTTCAGTTGTGATTGTTTTTCAAGTATAAAAATGTTACATCGGACATGCGTATCGTAGCAAATTTTCAGTTGTGATTGTTTTTCAAGTATAAAAATGTTACATCGGACACGCGTATCGTAGCAAATTTTCAGTTGTGATTGTTTTTCAAGTATAAAAATGTTACATCGGATACGCGTATCGTAGCAAATTTTCAGTTGTGATTGGTTTTCAAGTCAGAGCGTGGACGCAGTACATTTTACTAAAAAAATATTAAGTATAAATGCGAAAGCACGTTTGTTTGTTGGTTTGTCCTTCAATCACGCCGCAACGGAGCAACGGATTGACGTGATTTTTGGCTGGGTATAATGGAGGACTTGGATTGTAACATAGGCTTTTTTTTTATCCACTACAAGTTAGCCCTTGACTGCGATCTCACCTGATGGTAAGTGATGATGCAGTCTAAGATGCTAGCGGGCTAGCCTGTTAGGGGCATGGCAGTAATATTAAACCCATGCCCCTATTCGGTTTCTACACGGCATCGTACCGGAACGCTAAATCGCTTCAAAAATTCAGAAATTATAAGTTCCCAAATTGACCCTGCCGGGGATCAAACCCGGGACGTCCGCACGTTAAGGCAACAGCGCTACACACTGCGCCACGGAGGTCATCAGAATTACAGTCTATATTCCTCCAAAACACACATTGTGAGAGAACCTACAATTCAGGGAGGCGAAACGTTAAATCAAATCAAGAGTGAAATCAATCAAACGTGTTATTTGAATCAAAAAATACACGCGCGGCATTTCGCAACTGACGTTTTCAAATGCCAGGGGTTTTGAAGCGCTGACGTTCACTCTTCTGCAATAAATTACAGGGGGGTTACTACCACCGCTTCAAGCAGTAATGTTTGAAAATGACAGTTTTATGTCTCCAACTTTGATGTAAATAAACAAGGATTATAATTCTAAAAGACGAACGTCAACAATTTAGAAACAATACGGATTGAAGCTATAATGGTCCCAAACCTTTCAACAACTGTGATACGCTTTGATTACGAGTTACGATATAAATGACACCCGTGACGTTGGCTGGGTGGTGTAAGGTTTTTATAAATTCTCCAAAATCCATACTAATCCATACTAATCACACTAATATAATAAAGGCGAAAGTTTGTGTGTATGTTTGTTACTCCTTCACGCCGCTACTACTGAACCGATTTGGCTGAAATTTGGAACATAGATAGCTTATAACCTGGATTAAAACATAGGCTACTTTTTATCCTGGAAAACTGAGGAGTTCCCGCGGGAACCACAAAACCTCAATCCACGCGGACGAAGTCGCGGGCGTCCGCTAGTTAATATTATAAATGCGAAAGTGTGTCTGTCTGTCTGGCTGCTACGCTTTCCCGGCCCATCTTTTTAACCGATTTTGCAGAAATTTGGTACAGAGGTAGTCTATATCCCGGGGAAGGACATAGGCTACTATTTATCCCGGAAAATTGAAGAGTTCCCGCGGGAATCAAAAAACATCAATCCACGCAGACGAAGTAGCGGGCATCATCTAGTATTATAAATGCGATAGTGTATATGTCTGTCTGTCTGCTACGCTTTCACGGCCCATCTGTTCTACCGATTTTGATGAAATTTAGTACAGGGATAGGTTATATCCCGGGGAAGGACATAAGCTACTTTTTATCCCGGAAAATTCAAGAGTTCCCGCGGGAATCGAAAAAACTTGGTCCACGCGGACGAAGTCGCGGGAATCATCTAGTTCGAAATATATTAAAGGTGACTAACTGACTGAGTGATCTATCGATCAACGCACAGCTACAGACGTAGGCATCCCCTAAGGTGGTAAAATACGGTTTTGAAATTTGTAAGAAAATGTAAATACACCTCTTACATTATATTTGTTATAGGATTTTTTTATAAGTTCGCGTAAAGCTAGCCTGTCACGGGTTATGGCAGTTATATTAAACCCATACCCCTAATCGATTTCTACACGGAATGCTAAACCGTTATAAGAATTCTAAAAGGTTTAAAGTACCAACCTGTATATAGGTTTCCCGCCAGTGTTCTTCCCCGCTCTGAACCAGAGCACCATGTATACTCGGTCTTCTAAGGCGTCCGGCGTGACGTCACACGGCAAGGACGCCGTCCGGCCCAGAACCGCGTCCACGTCCACTGTTGACACTGTAACAGAAAATAAAACATTATAATACCTTTAAACTGTTTGAATTAAAATAGCACGTCTAATCTATACTTATATTTATGCCAAAGTGTGTCGGACTGTCTGTCCATTTGTCTGTCTGCTACGTCATTTTGATAATATTTCGTATAGAGAATCTCTGTACGCAACCCATCTGAGAGGTTCTGATACCGGGAAGGATATAGGAACCTTTTCAGTCAATATAGGTTTTCAGGAATTCTAGGAAAACTATAAAAAAATCATGACGATGATACCTTTATGATATACCTTTGATGAGTGATGATCATAAAATGAATGCTACTGTCATATATTATAAATCGATTGAAGGTTTGCTAAAATGTTATTTATATTTCATAACAAAACTTCAATGCATAAAAAATATGTATCAGTAGCTTTCATTTCTTGATAACTACTTTGTTAGAGAATAGGGCTGCAGGACTTTTTTTAAAGGAAAAGAAAATCTAGGGCGAAAAGCGTGCAAAGATAAGAATATAGGCGTAGGTATAATATCTCAAAACTTCCCGTCAGAACAGGCGATAGAGACATGAATATAAAAGGGACGTAATATTAAAACGTCTTCGTTCGTCCCGGAAAACAGTCCTCCTTTATTTCCAACTGTCGCATTCCCAGGGCCGAGTATAAGTGACCCGTCAGTCATACTTACACAATAATAACTGGAAATTTTTATTTCTTCTGCAGAGAATCTGATAAATATGTCTTTGTTTAGCGAAGTTAAAACACGAAATACTTTACAAGGAAAAAGGGACTCTTGAGTTTTATTTTGAGCATAACATAGATATAATTATAAAAAAACCTGGAGTTAATCCCGGTTATTTTCCCGGAGAAAGCCTGACCCCGTCCGGGCATATTATGATATACCTATTCCGTGGTCCGTGGACCTTACTTTGGCTAATTGTGTATAAATGCTATGCTCATTTTTTGTCATACTTCACACTAATATTATAAATGCCACAGTGTGTTTGTTTGTTGGTTTGTCCTTCAATCACGCCACAGCAGAGCATCGGATCGACTTGATTTTTGAATGGGTATAGTTGAAGACCTGGAGAGTTACATAGGCTTGTTATCCCAATAAATTATTGTGGGAATTAAAAAACTTATTCCACGCGGATGAAGTCCCGGGCATCAGCTAGCCTCTCATAAAAGTTTAAATTAGGTTTAAGTTTTTCGTCGGAATTCAACCAAAACAATAAAAAAAACTAAAAAGATCACAGACATAAATACTCTACTTTTAATTACTAGTTATCAACATGAATATTTACAATAATTAAAATATCAACATAAACATAACGTATTATAAAAAATCTATAATATTATAATTTACAAAAAATATACGATATATATAAATAGTTTAAAACAATTCAAAACAAAATGGCTATGGTTTTCACACACAAAACGCATATAAAATTCATATCAGCAACACAATAAAAATCGCGATAAATATTTTCGTCTGAACCTGGTTGAAGACAGGTATATTATCTCGGTGCCTCTCCCCTTTCAGACGAAAGCCATGCTATGAATATAAATAGATGTAATATTAAAACGTCCTCTTTTCTTCAGAGGTAAAGTGTCACACAAAGTGGCCAAGTAATATGCACGATCAGTTATACTTAGTGAGGATTTCAATTTACTCCCCGGACCCGGTTAAATAGAGATGAATTGGTAGCTCGCGGTTGGGTTACCAATTTGTTTTAATACGTTTCAAAGTTTGTTACAAGGGCCATACTGCCAACGCATAAAGCAATGCTAAAGCAACATTACTCAAAATGACAGTTTGATGTCACGTACTTTGACGTTCCTAAAACAAGGATTGTAATTCTAAAACACGAAAGTCAACAATAATGAAACAATTATGGTTTTAATCGTTGGCAGTATAGCCCCAGGGTGTTAGGATTTGGGATTATATTAAGTATTAGCGATCCGCTCCGGCTACGCACGGGTAGCACTAATAAACCTAATAGTCTATACCCAATGTAGCCAGTGGGCAGTAGGCAGGTTTTACATTTTAATATCACATTGTAAGAGTACGTCCGTCCCCGTCCTCACCACACCTGCCACATTGTTTTTGTGTATCTTTACCTATTTAGTTAGCGCACGCCTCGTAAGCTCACAGAAGAGACGATTTTTTTTGACTTCGTTGACATTATTGGAATTTTCGTAAGGATCTCTAATTTAAAAAAAAAAAAAAATATAGCCTATGTTACTTGCCGATAATGTAGCTTTATATAGGTGAATGAATTTTAAAAATCGGTTGATTATTTTTTGAGTTTATCCATTACAAACAAACAAATCTTTCCTCTTTATAATATTAGTATACGAGTATAGATATACTTGGTGGGCGAAACCTCAATACGGACAGGGGGGTTACAATCATCACATAAAGCTTATTTTAATCTTGTTGACGCTCTTGTTTCAGAATTATAATCTTTATTTTAGGGACGTCAAGGTACGCGTTAAAAAACGTCAATTAATTTTCCGGGATAAAAAGTAGCCTGTCTTTTTCCGGAATGTAGCCTACATAAAAAAAGCCATAACCAGAGTTAGAATTAAATTTCATCTCAACAACGGAAACCGACCTATCTCCCTGGTGCAGTGGTGGGTTCGATTCTTGGCGGGGTCATTTTGGAAATTATACATTTTCGAATTTTCTCTGTTCTAGTCTGGTGGGAGGCTTCGGCCGTGGCTAGTTATCACCCTACCGGCAAAGATTTACCGCCAAGCGATTTAGTGTTCCGCTAAGATGCCGTGTCGAAACCGATAGGGCCAAGGGTTTAATATACATCAGCGACATACAAGACAACAGATGCTTACGGCAGCATCAGGGAGATCGTCTTACATGGCTATTTAATTTTTGTTTATTGTTTCTGTTTATTTATGTTGTGTACAATAAAGAGTATTTCATTCATTCATTCATTCATTCATTCATTCATTCATTCATTCATGGCTATATGTGTCTGTTAAAGCCTTAGCCTTAGCCTTAGCCTTATTACTCAGCATACCACCAAAAATCGCATGGCAAGAACCAATACCGCGGTTGCGTTACCGCAATTATTATTATACGTGGCACGATTCCTTAGTGCTTTCCGACACGACACCATCTCTGGGACCACATTTATTGCGACCATTACAAAACCGAACCAGCCATCTAAATAAAATTTATATTTCCGATACATAAAGCGCGACGTTAAAGGTTAAAATATTTTAGAAAGGACAATAGTCCCGCTAATTCTTTGGCTAGTCTTCCGTGTTTTTAATGCATTATTTTTGTAGAATTACCAACGTAATTTTTACAATTACTACATGATTCCCACTACTTAGTCCACGTGAATTGAGTTTTTTTTTGAAAATCCTTTAAAAACTCTCAGATTTTCTGGGATTACAAGTAGCCCATGTAATTACCCGTGATGAACCCTATCTCTGTACCGTCTGTACCAAATTTCGTCAAAATTGGTTGTTCCGATGGGCAGTGAAAACGGAGTAGATAGACAGACATACTCACTTTCGCATTTACAATATGAAAACTGGATGATGTTGTTTTTCTAATTCCCGGGGGAACTTCTAAATTCGCATATAAAGTAGCCTATGTCTAGACAAGTAACCATTGTCCTCAAACTAAACCCATGCAAAAAATCACGTCGATTGAATGTTCGCTCGCAATACTCTTTTCGTCGCAACGCAACACTCTGTTCGTCGCAACAGATTAAAGGACAAACTATTAATAAGCATACTCGCTCCGCGTTTTAATATTAGTAAGCTATGGTGTACTCCGAAAGAGCGATTTTTGTGTAAAGTGAGTTTTCTGATGTAACTCGCATAAAACTCGATTATATACGACCCGTAAAAATATCTTCCTTCCATATGCGTCGCAATACAGCGTGTACTAAGAATACAGAAAAGGTAAGGAGTGGTTTAAATACTAAAAAGTTTAAAGCGACACTAAGCTCAGAAATAAAAACCGGCCAAGTGCGAGTCGGACTCGCGCACCGAGGGTTCCGTACTCAAGAAGTAGGTATAATTACCTTTGTTAATGAACTGCAAAACTAACTTTGTTTGTAGAGGTTTACTGTTAATATCAAAAAATTACGTTTGTTGTATGGGAGCCCCCCTTTAATATTTACTTTATTGATATTTAATTATTTATTATGAAAGGTAATATACAAGTTAATATTCTGTGAAAATTTGAACCGTCTACCTGTTACCGTTTTTAATATTGAGCAAAAAAATACGAAAAAAACACGTTTATTGTATGGGGACCCCCCTTAATATATATATTTTTTTAATTTTTAGTATTTGTTGTTATAGCGGCAACGGAAATACATCATTTGTGAAAATTTCAGCTTTCTAGCTATCACGGTCTATGAGATACAGCCTGGAGACAGACAGACAGACAGACAGCGGAGTCTTAGTAATAGGGTCCCGTTTTTACCCTTAGGGTACGGAACCCTATAAACTAAGGAGTGCTCTTACGTGTTTCGTTCTCTCGATATATCATATTTTTTCCCCGACTCTCTAGATATACGGCGTCTCGGTGCGTGACGTGCTTCCGGAGCAATATTAATAAAATTACTGTGGCGACACGTACCAAGCACTGGGCCCTGACCTACCCGTCTAAGTGTGTGTTCACACCAACTATGTGGTGTCTCATTGTTCTAGTGGTTAGTTTTCTTCGTCTGCAGAACATCAGGAGATACCAGCCCCCCCTGGCCAAATTGCATACGTTTTGTGTCTATTCTCTTCTTCAATCGTTTATGATTTAGCGGAGACAAAAAAATAAGTGAATAGTTAATTAATAGTACTATAATTTGGTTATGGTTTATGGGGGCTGGTTCGAGCAAAATAGTTATTGATTTTGAGCTTATATTCTCAATAGTAAGTGGTGGTAGCCTGGAGGAAAGTACTGCCACGCACTGTTAAAGACAATTTTGCTACACCAAAACTGGGGTCGGTAGGTAAGCTGTACAAAACTAAGAAAAATAAGAAAAACTCTCAGACGCTTAGTGTGAATGTGATCTAAGAAACGCACGCTTCCGTACCAGCTGAGGTAACAGCTGGCAACATCATTGTTCAAACTACCCCTAGCGTGACGTTAGCAAACAATCCCAGCGGCCATTAGAGGCCGCACTTCCTGAGCACGGTTTAACGTAGTCCGCATAGAGTTGATCATCATATTTTCAAAGATTCCTTTAATAACTCTATAAACTTTGTGTTAACTGTTTTCCATCTAGTGGTTAGCTCGCTTAACGGTTCGGGCCCTTAGATGTTATATAGGTGGTCATAATATATCAGGTCAAAATGAATAGGGATGATGACCCTATATGATAATGATAGTGGTCAAACTTAAAAACATGTTAGTATGTATGGTAGTTTGTATGAAATACATAGTTGTGACGACATCATATTTCAACGCACTTTTTTTCTTTAATCTATAGTTTATTAAAATGGTTAACAAACTTTAAACTAACCGAGGATCTGAATTTTAGGTCTTATGGAAGAAATTATTTATTTGTGATATAAGCACCATCCCTTTTTACACAGCTGTTATTATGAAAAGAAATCCTCCAGGCAGAAATTAGGCATAAAACTGTATGCCTAATTTCTCTGTGGTCGTGTCGAATTTTCATTCCCAATTCGGAATTTTAGAGTAAAAGAATAAAGAGTTTACCTGTATTTTCGCACACACTATGCGAACACAGCGAACTATATTATTTCCCGCGCAGATGGCTTATCTTTGTGGCTAGAGGGAGGACACCTTAATTTTTAAATCTTAATTTTATTTAATTAATGAGCTTGTTATAAGCATTTGTTTTGAAAACTTAAGAACGAAATATTATTCTATTAATTTATACTAAATTTATTTTATAATTTATTATTATTTTTAAGCCTATAAAAAACAATAAATAATTTAAAGATACAGGCAAATATCTCTTTCAACATAAATATATTAATTTATCATAACGATATCGAGGTAATGTCCCTCGAATTAAAATAAATAAAAAAGAAATTATAAAATTAATTAAATTTGCGTTCTGGGCACACTGCCTCATTGCAGCGGGATAGATGATATTTTTAATGTTTAGTTTTTAGTTTTTAATTTAGGTTTAATTTAGAATTTAATGATTTGTATTTTTAATAATTACTTAATAAAATATTCAAAATACATTTGAATAAAATCGTACATATTAAAGTAACTATAAAATAAATTCAAATATAAATATACGCTACTATTAAATTTTAATTTCTTTTCACTGAAAATGAAATACTTTAAACAAGCTCTAATTTGTTCATTCTAGAAACACTTTCCATTGGGGGAATTATAACTATAAATTATTGGGGATTTTTTGGCTCTTATTTATTAATAATTAGTCATGGGTTGTGTTCTTCTGGTATATTTTGTTTATCAAATATTAATTATGAGCGATTAAATAGTCGAAGATTATTTTTAAATAAGGGAATAATAAATTTTATACCTTCTTTAAGATTGTGATGATTTTTAATAATGTCTTCAAATATAGCTGCTCCTCCTTCTTTGAATTTAATTGGGGAAATAAGATTAATTAATGGTTTAATTAGTTGATCATGAATAACTATAATTATATTAATAATAATTTCATTTTTTAGAGCTGGTTATAGTTAAGCCTTGGGTACAGAACAGACCTTCTGTACTGTACAGTACAGAAGTTGAATAGACGGCTGTTTCTCTACCATGTAAACTGGCAGCCATAATCCACCACCACCACCACCACCACTACAGCCCATTAACGTCCCACAGCTGGGCACAGGCCTCCACTCTCATAGAAGAGAGGAAATTAGAGCTTAGACCCACCACGCTGCTTCAATGCGGGTTGGCGGGCTTTGATGACTATTATCATGTTAGTGATAATAACCAGGAACGACGGCTTAACGTGCTCTCCGAGGCACGGGGGTGAAGCACCGCTAACTTCCTAACTCCGGGCTACAGAGAATTTCTAATCAGAAAAACCCAGCATTTAATTATGGCCCGACCCGGGGCTCGAACCCAGGACCTCGTCGGTCGCAGTCGAACATGCGGACACTAGACCAACGAGGCAGTTAAGTATCTTAGTATTCTGATAGTATGCGTATAGTTTAAGTGTTTGCTAATTTTATTGTGAGTGGGGCCCGCTGAAAGTGTATTTTTTTTTCCCAAGAATTTAATGCTTTTGTTAGGTAGAGTAGTTAATATATTTATAGGTTTTTATCTGAGGTATGTTTGTGATGAAGAGCTGATCTATTTTATTGGAATGAGCTGCAGAAAGACGGGCATTTGTGTTTTTTTCCGTCAAGTCGTGAATCTATCTTGACTGCACCAGCAACAAACTGATATACTCGTAGTAACCTTGGGCCGGCCTTCCATCAATTATCTTAAAATATTTAAGGGTTTTAAAAAACCTTAATTTACGCGAACAAAATCTCGTGAGTATCAGTTCTAATTAAATTAGAATGTGCACTCATTAATCACGCCCAAAATACCGGAACCGTTTTGTCGGCTCCTGCTCTTTGATTAGATTCCCTACAGAGCAACCCATCCATCGCGAAGCCGCAAAGCGTCGGCGAAACACCGACCAACCCTCCATTTCGTTGTCCAGAAATTTTCGCAATAACATTAATCGTACCAATAAAATTGGGGGCCGACGACTAAGCTTTAACGCTTCCTAATTCGATCACCTTTTTAATCTTGCACTAAAAGAAATTCCGTTTTTTTTATAAGACCCAATTTGTTCGATCCAAAATTTTTACGTTATGGTTTAACCATACTTACGTAAATAATTTGTTTAAAGTTATCGATACCCAGATACCCTGATAAAACACGGGTAGCTACACTAAATCCTTACTAATATTATAAATTCGAATGTGTCTGTTTGTTTGCCTGCATAAATTCTCACAGGATCACCAAAAAACCTTATCAAGCGGATGAAGTCACGGGTGAAACATGGATCTACTCGTAAAAGATCTTCGAAAGAGACATAGATAAGTATTTGGGAAAATTTTAAGAAAATGGTTTCTATGGTAGAGTTTCGTGTTTACCTTAGTTTTTTACTTTTTTCATAGTACTCTATCCCAGCACTGCTCCTATCACGGTAATTAACGTAGGTAAATGGAAGTCCGTAGGGATTTTATTAACAAGGAAGTATTCTATATATTATAAGTTCTAACCTTTCAACGTACAGTCTCCAGTTGTCCGTTTGAACTTTAAATTCGGATATTTTATCGATAGACATTATAAACCCATAACAAAACACTAAATTTTACACAACACAACACTTGTTCGTACCCCGTTCGCATAGCCACTGAAAGATTTGGTGATAATTAATAAATAACGACACGTCTGATGCTACTTTTAATGATCTGACAGATAAAAACAAGTTACAACCAAGTGGTGATTAAATGACTACCCTCAAATTGAGACACTTATTTTATCCATACATTAAGTTCGTTTATCGACCTCAATCGACCTCAATTAACATAGACGGGCCCTGTCAAACAAAGAATGTGGACTTATTTTACTAACGCCATCTAGTCTGAAAAGCGGGACAGCACTATGGCGGGGACAAGGATAGGCTTATACAGGTGAGGGGCATGCACCACAATTCAGACGCAACTTTTGAAAGGGCCCATCTAGTACCTACATATATTATATCGATGATATATTATAGAATTCATGATATTTCCATTCATTCATTATTCATTATTTCATGGATTTTTTAAGGCTCGACTTTGAAAACCTAAAGCACCATTGGTTTCACCGCAAAGAGACAGAAAAATATTAGCCAATTTCAGTTTCCACTTCGATGTCCAGAATTTTTTTCGCAAAATCGTTGTAATAAAATAAGAACGGAATAGACCTGTTCACGCATAAACACTTTTTAATTGAGTCGCCTTTTTGCTCCTTTCACAGCCATTCGAATACGAAATCAAACTTGAACAAGTTCCTTAGCTTAGAGATAAATCCGAATTTTGAGTGGGATTCTTAAGACTGCTTTCATCCTTTGCGTGCTTTCAAACTTTCTAAAAACTCTATTAATTACTTTGTGAAAGAGGATTAAGTATTTGAATGGCTTTATAAATTTTCCGAGCGGACTTAGATTTTGCCATTCATTCGTATTTAGATTTCTGTTGCAAAAAATAGAAAGGACCGTTTTTGATTTTAAATTTGTTCAAGGCTACTTTTCATTATTTTAAAAAAGAATTGTTTGCAGTATTACTAATTTAGTCATAATAATTTTTACTCCACGTCTG
The DNA here is from genome assembly GCA_963932025.1 of Erebia epiphron. Lineage (NCBI taxonomy): Eukaryota > Metazoa > Arthropoda > Insecta > Lepidoptera > Nymphalidae > Erebia > Erebia epiphron. The sequence goes on from OZ009946.1 coordinate 3,230,324, forward strand.
TACAGAAATTTACTTTCTCTTTTAGGTAGATCCAAGATTTATTTGACACACATATTTATACTTCAAAAAATTATTCATGTCCCAGAATTATATTTGTAAGGGTAAAATAGATTTTACAATTTTCCATACATCATTTACATTGTGTTTTTTTTTTAAATTTTACCTAATTGTTTAATTTTAATAATATTCGTTTTTTTCTGAAATCTCGAAGGTGGATAGTCGAGTTTCGAACCCTCATCATAAAGAAAAACAAAAGTATCAACAATATAAAAAGTTGTATGTAAAGCTTTTAACGTAAAAGGCCTTTTACCACTTATCCCATTAATTTCATAGCTCTTGTATTACGAACGGGAAATTTTAATTAAAAGAATGGACGCAAAAGGCTCACAGACAATGAAATGAACTAGGTAAGAGACATTTAATCAGATACCATTGACCTCACTTCATTTTATTTGCAAATACTCGTTATTTACCCTCTATTTTGTGTATAGTATATTATTGTTATACCCATTAACATTTAAGTTCAGAATTCATGATATTTTGACATCAATGGATGTAGAATTTTAGGCGTTGTGATGAACAAAAATGTCATGAATTCTGAACTGTAATTTATGTAGCTATTATAATTTATGTAGCATTGTGACTTATGACATTTCACAATTCAAAAAATTGACAAGATCAGTATGTGCAGCTATTTGGACTCTGCATTCTAAATCCATCAGCCAAAAAAGTATGTTATTCCTAGACTCGTTTATCGCTTTTCCTCAAAAGGTTTTAGGCTCTTTGCTCTCTGATTAGAATCGGCACTGCGCAAATGGTATTTCGCTCAACGTAGCTTTTGCAAAATATCAGTAAAACGATTTCCAATTCTCGTTTGCTAAATGGCTGTTTAGAAAATTTGCCAATAAACTTAATCGTACCAATAAACCTGACACCGTCAGACCTTTTAAAAATTACCCGCTTTTAGAACATTTAAGAGCCTACAATTATTCATCATGGACTAGGTAATTATGCCTAACTTTGAACTAATTAATAGCTCCGCATATTTTAGCGCTAAGTATCTACAGCGTACAACAGCAACGGGAGTAAATTGTAATTTTTCTATCGATTATGCTGCAACTTTCGTATTAAAATCAATGTTATTTGGACCTAGATCTTTTCCGGATATTTTTTCCTAATTTTTAAGTAAACAACGATGTTTTGATTCGTAGATCTTGAAAGGTTAATGTTTTGACTTTTGATCTAAAAACTCAACACTCAATTTATTTATTACATGTGGGACTGCAACTGCTGCGTTTCTTGCTGGCTCTTCTTAGTAGATTCCAAACCGGTGCAGTGGTAGTCTTGACCTCTCATAAGTGATACAAGTTGTCATTTCATTTCATCACAAAATGTCGGCGAAATATTTGTTGGCCAACTCTCGTCCATCGCGTTGTCCAGAAATTTTGCAATAAATTTAATTACCTCAATAAAACGAAACTCAGAGACCCACTCATGCATGAGCGCATTTTAATTGGGTTGATTTCTTGCTATTTTCCAGGCGTTCAAACAAGAAACCAAACTCGAACAAGTTTCTTAGCTTTAACAATAATCAACTACTGAAGTTTAGCTATAGCACCAATCTTAACATTTTCATGAAATGAAATGAGACTCTCCAACATCTGTATGTTGAGAACACACCTATGTTAACTTTTTTTATCCACTACAAGTTAGCCATTGACTGCGATCTCCCCTGATGATAAGTGACGATGCAGTCTAAGATGGTCTGTTAGGGGCATGGCAGTTATAAACCCCTATTCGGTTTCTATACGGCATCGTACCGGAACGCTAAATCGCTTGACGGCACGTCTTTGCCGGTACGGTGGTAACTAGCCACGGTCGAAGCCACCTGGCCACCAGGCCAGACCTGGGAAAATTCAGATCAAACTCGGTACCGCCGCACGTTAAGACAACAGCGCTCAACACTGCACCACGTAGGTCGTCAAAACTTGCTATGGAGCAGTGGGAGATTTCCTTCCCATTTGATCGCTAACTATGATTTGTCTGGAATTGTCAAGCGCTTGACAACAGTCACACGGTCAATTAATCGGTTATCGCAATCGAATACGTAAAAATCTCCCATTCGGCTTGCACGTTTCGGGGATGTAGGCTTTGCATTAGTCAAATGATTACAAAATACGGAAGTAGAAATAGCGGAAGTAGAAAATAGCAAAATAATATTGTTATCAAAGGAGTATCATGATCCTCAAAGTTTAAGGAACGACGCATAATCAAGTTTTAATCTTGTAGTATTTTATCGAACCTAATAAATGTCGATGTTAGAGTTAATGGCTTTATAATTCGTGAAAGCATACAAAGTACATCCATTTATATACATCGTTATGTATATAAATTGATGTCCGTCGGTAACACATCGGTGTGGGAACGGTGAAAAGTTGTATTCGCTAGCGAGTACATTTATAACATACAATCGATACCCTAAATCAAAGTGAGCAATTTGCTGTGTGTGAACGCAGCTCCCGATGGATTGCATAATGGGCTGAGAGCCGGTGAACTATTTTGAGGAGGTGATCGATAAGCGCTATTACGAGTCTGCAGGAAACCCAACCGTCGAAGAGAATCTATAGGTTTTCAAGCCGGCCATAGCTGATATGGCGAACACGATTCGGGTTGTGCCGGAATATTACTCAAAATGAAAATTTGATGTCACGTACCTTGACGTTCCTAAAATAAGGATTATAATTCTAAAACAAGAAAGAAATGAAAAAATAAACGTTGGCAGGTACGGCTGCTGGTCTGTTTGGTTATTTTTTTAATCTTTGAGGACTAAGCTACTTATTTATGCTGCAATAACCACAACAATAATATATATAACTAGCTGGTGCCCGCGACTTCGTCCGCGTGAAATCAGTTTTTTTCTATATCACTCTGCAGGTCCTCAACTATACCCATGCCAAAAATACAAATTATTTATCAAGCCATTTTTCTGCGTCGCATTCTTTAATGCTGGAATTCATAACCACTTTCCTGTGACCATAATTAAAAAGTTGCAGGTTTCCTCGCGTTGAAAATGCGTATGGCTCCAGTATTCCGCTTAAGCACCTCCTCAAAGTTATTTATTAGCTCTCCGTCCATAATAAAAATCGTACAAAAAGTAAAAACAAAGGACAGAACGCGCACAGAACAATCGAAAATGTATTTCCCAATTAAATTTTCGACGAGCATAGCAGGTTTAATAGGTTAAGCACGATTCCCGCTTGAGTACAATTTATTTTTAACCGATTTAAAAAATAAGAAGGAGGTTCTCAATTCGGTAGTATTTTTTTAAATGTTTGTGAAAATTTAAAAGCTCTTCCGATTTTACCTGTTCAGCACGAACACTGATTAAATAGCGTTTTCCCAGTTTATGCAGAATCATCTCTTTGTTCTAAATTTGATTTTTTTTATTTTTAGTTTCTATTTTAGTCTTTTACTACAATCATTATTTGTGCCACTGCAATTAAGAGGAGCAACGCAAACAGGGAGTTGAAACAACAATTTTATGCAGTGTTGTGAATAAAGCAGTGGAAAAAATATAAAACTATACAAGTAATCACACCGATTTTATTACGAGATGAATAGGAATCTGCGCTTAATCTGAAAGTTTCATACAGACAGCAGCCCCTAAAATGAACTTTCAGGGCTTTTCAACCGACTTCAAAAAAAAACCGGGCAAGTGCGAGTCGGACTCGCGCACGAAGGGTTCCGTACCATTATTAATAAATAATTACCTTTGTTAATGAACCGCAAGACTAACTTTGTTTGTAGAGGTTTATTGTTAATATCAAAAAAACTATGTAGTTAGACCTAGTTAGAGCATTGGCTATAGTTTTCCTGTAAAATATACGTAAATTAGTATTGACCATAATTATTTCAAATTTTTCGATTGGTAAACTCCGGAGATAAGGGGGGGGAACGGTATTTTTTTAGACATTTTCCCCGATAAATCAAAAACTATCATAACTAAAAATAATAAAAAATCTGTTTTAGAATGTACAAAGTAAATCCTTTCATATGATACCCCACACAGTACAGTTATCTCACTTTTAAATTTCAACCCTCAGATTTTCCCCCCTTTTTAAATAAGAACAAAAATAATTTCCAATTTTTTTTAATTCCAGTGTCTTTGGGCCACTAATATACACAACTATTCCAAATTTCATGTCGATAGCTTTGGTAGTTACTGAAATAATCGAGTGTGACGGACGGACAGACAGACAGACAGACGGAGAAAGTTGCACCATAAGGGTTCCATTTTACCATTTTGGTACGGAACCCTAAAAAGGAGGAGGTTCTCAATTCGACTGTATTTTTTTTTTTTAATGTTTGTTACCTCAGAACTTTTGACTGGGTGGACCGATTTGGATGATTCTTTTATTTTATTTTAAAGGGCATATTTCCCATGTGGTCCCATATAAATTTTATCGAAATCGGTCGAGCGGTTTTTAAAATATCAACAATAAAATAAGTTCTTTGTATAGCGTGTGCTTGTTGTTGTAAAGTTGGCGCGGGAGTTTGAAGTCGGTTGTTTAAAAATAATTACTATTATGATTTCAACCCCTGGCGTAGGCGTCCAGCCTTTTTAAAAATACGTAATTATTCATACTTAAAACTTAAGTGTGTCTGTATGTCTGTGCCCGTCTTTTCAACAGATTTTGATGAAATTTAGTGTACAGATAGGTTGCATACCTGGGAAGGACACAGACTGTGATATGTAATATCCCGAAAAATTAGAGTTTCCGCGGGAATCAAAAAACTCAATTCACACGGACGATGTCGAGGGCATCATCATCTAGCCTTAATTAATTGACTCAGATTAGTGGGCTTAGTGAGAGTTTTTTTACCTTTTCGACTGCTAAAGTTAACTACAATTTATATGGAACTAGCTGATGCCCGCGACTCCGTCCGCGTGGTTTAAGTTTTTTTTGATTCCCGCGGGAGCTCCTTAATTTTTCGGGATAAAAAGTAGCCTATGTCACTCTCCAGGTCATCACATATACCCATGCAAAAAATCACGTCGATCCGTTGCTCCGTTGCAGCGTGATTGTAGGACAAACCAACAAACCAACAAACAAAATGACTTTCGCATTAATAATATTAAGGTATGATTGTCAATCGCTTGATGACGGATTACAGCTGGTGCTCGATATTTAACTTTTACGAGATCGAATAGGTAAACATCTCTCACTAGGCCTACTGATCAATCCTGGTAGGCGAGGCGTATAATAGACAGAGACTATTCCACATGATATTACGTGTACCTACATGCATATTGTATACAAACTTGTTAGAGCGAGTTCCGGCATTTCCACATCGCCTATCATACGGTTAGCGTAGCACGTTCCATCTTGATCATTATAATTTTAGAATCAATACCTAGTGCAAATCTGAGGTGTAAGTGTGCCCGTTAATGCATTTGGAGCTTCGTCATCTATGAACTTTCTCCCACTCCATTTCGTTAAGTTTACTCATATACTGAAAATAATAAAAGGATGGGTTGATCTTAAACAACTGACCATAGATATGTAAAACGCGTGCAATACAGACTCATCCAAAAAAAGTGGGTATTTAGTTTACTAAAGACATAAAAGTATCTATACTATACCAATATTATAAATGCGAAAGTTTGGATGGATGGATGTATGACTGTTTGTTACTCAATCACGCCCTAACGGCTGAACAGATCTGGCTGAAATTTGGCACAGAGATAGATTTTAGTCTGGAATAACACATAGGCTATTATTATTATTATTAATATTTATCCCGGAAAATTAAGGAGTTCCCGCGGGAACCAAGAAACCTCAATCCACGCGGACGTAGTCACGGGCATCAGCTACTTCAACTAGTAGAGTATAACACATCCAAAGAAGGTAAGTATTTAGAAATACATAAACTAAAGACATAAAAGGTTTATTAAAATCCTTACTTAGGTACTTAAGTTTTTCCTTCTACGCCAATTGTGATAAACACACCTTAATAAAGTGTAATTTGCACACTAAAGTATAATTAGCATAATAAAGAGGTTTTCCTAAATTCTTACGTAAGTTTTTCCACTTTCCCTCTACGTCACTTGTGGAAAACACACATATATCCATACTAATATTATAAATGCGAAAATGTGTCTATCTGCTACGCTTTCACGGCCCATCTGTTCAACCGATTTTGATGAAATTTGTCAATAGGATAGGTTATATCCCGGGGAAGGACACAGGCCTCTTTTTATCCCGGAAAAGGGAAACGCCCAGTTGACTAAGGGGTTTTGGCCAAGGTGCAGCCATCAATGAAACAAAATGTAGGCAAAAGGGAATACTAGTTATTAAATATGTCTTTTTATGATATTCATTACATTGCTGACTGCTTCTTGGCCAAAATTGGGCGTTTCCCTTTCCCGCGGGAATCAAAAAGCCTTGATCCACGCGCGCGAAGTCGCGGGCATCATCTAGATAAGTATAATTATCATACTTAAGTTTAATGACATTTTTTTCAACCGACTTCAAAAAAAGGAGGAGGTTCTCAATTCGACTGTTTTTTTTTTTGTTTTTTTTTTATGTTTGTTACCTCAGAACTTTTGACTGGGTGTACCGATTTGGATGATTCTTCGTTTATTTGAAAGGGCATACTTCCCAAGCTGTCCCATATAAATTTTATCGAAATCGGTCGAGCGGTTTTTAAAATATCAACAATAAAATAAGTACTTTGTATAGCGTGTGCTTGTTGTTGTAAAGTTGGCGCGGGAGTTTGAAGTCGGTTGTTTAAAAAGAATTTTTTATATTAAATTATTAATCTCACCTAAGTCCTCAGCATCCTCGCTCCACTCGCCCTCCTGCGCCCAGCAAGCCGCCAGCATCACGAGCAGTCTCACCCACTTTACGGAGCACATCGCTCACATCCTGTCTTCACACATCACACTTCACCCCACACACTACACTTCCTTTGTACGTATTTATCTCACCACCATTTCTATATCTACGTATTCACTTGCACTTGGACTTAACAAAAAGATTATATTAAATAAATAAAAAAATAAAAAAATCTACAATCTTTATTTGGAACATATTATAAATGGTTTACAATAGTTGGCAACGGTGGCACCGCAATAGTGTAAACTGTGCTGCAGATGCCACCGCCCACCTCCGAGTTTCAATGGACTCAATAATAATAATAATGTTCCTCTTACATGCAGTTAAAAAGTTACAAAAGAAAGAGGCATGCATGTGTGTGCATGTGCGTGTATGTGTGTGTGTGTGTGTGTGTGTGTGTGTGTGTGTGTGTGTGTATGCGTGTGTGTGTATGTGGGTATGTGTATGTGTGTGCGTGTGCGTGTTTATGTGTGTAGACAAGAGAATATAAATTACTGTGTATGTTTGTTAAGAAATTGTGAAGTGATTGTTTTAGCATACTAATTTAGGTAATAACTCTTCGGTTTGGTCATAATTTATATGCAGTAGCCATGTGGAATTTTTTGTTTTAGCAATGTATTTAGTCAAGGGGTAGATATTTAAATGCTTGATGATTTTATTGTATAAGAAGTAAGATAGAAATGAATGTTGGTGTTTGAAGAAAGATGTTCGGGGCCTGTATGTGGTAGGAAAAACTATATCGCTTCTGCGCTTGTTAGCCTGGAATGTGGGATCAAATACCAGCGAAGAATGTGTCCTGAGGGTAATAGTCGTAAAAATCAATGTTGTATTTTTACGGCTTTGTGATTTTTATGTAAGTATTTAAAAGGTGTAGGTGACTTCAAATACTAAATAGTTAAGCCTTAGTCAAGCTATGCTCTATTTATCTTACCACCATTTCTTAAGATCTTCATATTCACAAGCACTCTTCCTCTCTAATATAAAAAACATGAAAATTGATCAATTGTGTATTTCTACGGCTTTGAGATCTTTATGTAAGTATTTAAAAGGTGTGAGTGACTTCAAATCATACTTCATACTAATATTATAAATGCGAAAGTCACTTTGTTTGTTGGTTTGTTGGTTTGTCCTTTAATCACGCCGCAACGGAGCAACGGATTGACGTGATTTTTGGCATGGGTATAGTTGAGGAGCTGGAGAGTGACATAGGCTACTTTTTATCCGGGAAACTTAAGGAGTTCCCGCAGGAATAACAAAAAATTAAAACCACGCGGACGAAGTCGCGGGCATCAGCTAGTACTAAATAGTTAATCTTAGTCTATGCTCTACCTTACCACCATTTCTTAAGATCGTCGTTTTCAAAAAGCAAAAGTCCTGGAGTTGTATGTGATAGAATTACTCGTTACTTTGCGGAAGTCCATGATAATGAAAGAGGTAGAACTTTAACTCGCTATATATAATCCGGCACAGTAAGTAAATCTATGTAGTACAGTATTTATCTTGCGATATTCACCGCAAAACACTAATCTTCCAAATTATTCTCGACAATGACTCGATTGTAAATCAATCGAGCATTGTCGAGTCAACATCTCTTTAAGAGGCTTCGGTGTCGGAGTGAAACGTACGTTGAGAATAATTTGGAAGATTTGTGTGGTGTGGTGAACATCAAAGATACATACTGTACCACATAGATTTACTTACTGTGGCGGATTATATACCTAGCGAATTAATGTTCTTATTCTTTCACTATCCCAGACTTTTGCTCTCTAAAAAAACATGGTAATTTCGTAATTTTATAGCTTTATGATCCCTAAGTAGGTATTTAAAAGGTATGCGTGACTTCAAATACTAAGTAGCCAAGCCTCAGTTAAGCAAGTAAGTATGCTAAGCCTAGCTAAATAAACTGAAATATGAATGACCGCGTATTTCAAAACGGTTTTCTCGGAAAATCCTGACATCAAAGAGAAAAAGCTTGTAAAAAAATAATCTTTTCTATTTATAACGTTTAGGTAAAGCTTCTGTTTATTTCAGAGGTCAAAAAAATAAAATAGAAAATTCGAGCGCAAAACACACACAATAGGAATGTGAGGAGGGAATGGTAATCTATACTACCTAATATTATAAATGCGAAAGTTTGAACGGATGGATGGATGTATGGATAAGTGGATGTTTGTTACTCAATCACCCCGCAACGGCTGAACGGATTGAGACACAGATAGTCTGGAATATCACATAGGCAAAATTAAACAGTTCCCGCGGGTACTAAAAAACCTCAATCCACGCGGACGAAGTCGCGGGCATCAGCTAGCAAAAACATAAATTATATATATTGAGTATAAATCTTAAAACTTTAATCTATATTAAGTTTGAATTTGTTTACTTTTTAATTAGGAGACAACAATTAGTGTCTTTATTGCTCTTTTTTAACTTACAACCGATTCGAAAATCTATTCTACAGGTGAGCATTTTAAATTATTCTAAAACCATTAATAAAACACGAGATATTAATTTTAAAATTATCTTCATTGAAACGGCTTTGTGCATTCAGCAAGTTGTTAAATTTAAAACACAAGACAAATTCCAGCAAGTAAAAGTTAAAAATTCCAATGTTATTTTACGTTTCCTGAGTCAGTTCGTTGGTTCATTGGAACACCAATTTCGTTATAGCCGGCAGTTGCTGGCGGAATTTGTCCAATTGAACTGTCATTTCACCTGCTATAGTTCGGAACAGGACGCTTGTTATAATGTTGTCGATTTCCTCCAGGCTTTGCTAGAGGAAATCGTCTTTCATTGATTGGATTATAAGAGTTGTAACCATTCTCGGGAGGTTTTGAGTTAATCTTAGATTTGAAAAGTTCGTACTTGCACCTTTAAGGTGTTTGAATGAAAGAAAAAGATAAATGTTATTTTATGTCCATGAAATGAAATTTCTCAGGTGTTTTTGAGGGATAAAATCCGCAACAAAAAGTCTTTAAGACAACCAAAGTAACCAATAAAGATTAGAAAATTAAGCTCGCTGGATAGCGGAAGTGTTATTTTTTATGAAAAAGCATCTGTTAAATGCAAATAGAAGAAATTGACTTTCATTGGATTATTAGAGGTGTAACCATTTTCGGGAGGTTTTGAGTTAATGCTTGATTTGAAAAGTTTGTATTTGAAGGTGTTTGAGTTCCTTCACTATATCATCATCATTTCAACCCATCGAGGGCTTACTACGGAGTAGGAGCCCCCTCTCAAAATGAGAAGGGTTTGCTATATTCCACCACGTTGACCGAGTGCGGATAGCAGACTTCATAAACCTTTTAAAAATATATATACCTACCAAATGTTATTCTATGAAACGGATTATTTCGGTTAATTCTTTGAGGGATACTTGGGAAAAATCCTTTAAAGAGAACCAAATTAACCGATATAGATCAGAAAAAAATCTTTTAAAAAAACCGACTTCCAAAGCCACTGTAAAGTAAAAAATAATTTTGATTTCTACACACTATGATGAAGTCGGGCGAGTATAGGTATATGTATATACAAAGGCAATGATGTATAGGCAAAGTTGACGCGTCAGACTCGCCCGACTTCAACATAGTGTGTAGAAATCAAAATTATTTTTTACTTTACAGTGGCTTTGAAAGTCGGTTTTTTTAAAATAATTTTTATTTTTAACTTTTTAGTGTACCTACTCTTAATCCAGTACCCTGCAGCATCAGAGTTGAGGAGTTGGGATTGGGTTTAAGTATAAAGTCGTTGCTTGACACCTAGAATATGAATTAACCATTAAAAAATCCTAAATCGCTATTTTTAAGGAGTTCTGTACCCTGCAGCATCAGGGTTGAGGATTTGGGACTTTGGGAGTTGTATCGTATACACGTGACTTGATACCATATATGAATTCACCATCAAAATTTCCTAACTCACTAGTTTTGATGATTTCATGTAGTACGGTTCACCTACAGCGTCAGGATTGAGGATTTGGAGTCAGAATTTTTTATGGGACCACCTTGTGAGCTTCCTCTAACCAATGAAAAAAAAATTGTTCAAATCGGTTTAGAAACCACGGAGATATGCACCGACATACATAAAAAAAAAAGATACGCGCCGAATTGAGAACCTCCTCCTTTTTTGGAAGTCGGTTAAAAATAGGCAAGCTGAATTGGCAGAGGGAGTGCATGTACCTATATCGTAGAAACGACGCGGCGGCGTCTGGAACAGACTAATCTTGGAGTAAAATCTACGTGCTTTTATTTCAGACCAACGACCTGAAAAATGGCAGTTAATTAGTCCAATGGAAGATAAATTTCGTAATAATGAGCAGTAGCAGATCTTAGATTTCAAACTACTACGCATGTAGTCTTTGGTTCGAGTCCAGGTTCGGTTCCAACATCTCATCCTCAGGAGTCGACATCTCCTGATGTTCCGGTGTTGGAGTGAAACGTGCGTTGAGAGTAGTTTGGAAGATTTCTGTAGCGTGGTTTATATCACGGGCTATAAGCGCGGAATACACACTGTAACACAAGGATTAACCTATTGTCGCGGATCATATCGAACTAAACTTCTGGTTCCTTCATTATGATGGACTTCTGTAAAGTAACGTCTGCTTCTATCCAATATTATTTTCTTTCTCTTTTATAACAATATCATGTGAATCATGTTTCCTACTAACAATATAAATACGAAAGCGTATTTGACTTGCATATTATAATTTTGCATTTAGGTATAATATTAAAAATTTCCAGAAACCCTTTTAAAGTACAGATGAATGTTCATAAGCCAAGCGATTCGCTCAGAGACCGCAGCATGATTATTCGCAACTCCTGTATAAAATACATGAATTTGTAATCCCCGTTTTATTTAACCTTTTGACCCTTATTAATGTTTCGCTTTTAATGTCTCTTACCCTCGTTTATAAATCATTAATTCATTAAGTAGATACAAAAAGGTAAATGTCAGTCGGTCAGAAAACGCAAAATCACATTTTCCGGCAATTAGTATAACATATACAATATACACACTGAAAAATAATCGATTCTAAGGGCAAATAAAAAACCCACCGGCCGGGCCCTGCATATTCGGAAAACATGTTTCGTCCTGACGCGGTAGTCTTTTTTTGAAACGTCAAAACACGCGCTTGGTATGGGATTTTAAATGAAATGTCGTCGCACGTTTTTATTCAATCGATAATTTAAAATGGTTATTCAATTTAAAACTAACAGGGCACGTGACATAGGCTACATCTTAATTTAGGTAAGTATATATATGTCATCGTAAGATTGCAAAAACCGTTAGATTGTAATCCAACTAGCGATATTGTAAACTGTCGACGGATTGTGAACCGTTCAATGGTCCGAGTGTCAATTTTTGAAATATTCATTGTATTTTACGTTTTCTTGTCTTTTTCTTGTAGGTTAGGTTAGGGTTCGACATAAATGACCAGGTAGTGTTTACAGACCAGTTAGGTTTTATCGGGTTAATATATCTAACAGATTACAATCTAACGAAAAATAATGCGTTAAATTGTAATCAGTCGAAAGCTTACAATATCGCTAGTTAGATTACAATCCAACGGCCTTTGCAATCTTACGGTGACATATATTATGGTATTAGACCCTATTTATAGACAAGGAAAGGGATTGATAAGTATTTCGTGTGTATGGATTAATGCTGTCCCTTTCAGATGAGCTTTAATAAAATCTTAAGAGGACCATAATTGCCTACGTACTGAACACAACATAACAACGTCTTAATACAGCTTTAGAATGTATAACAAACCTTCAAAGTTCGTAATGTAATGACAAAGATTTATTCAAATCCAACGAGGAAACCATTCATAACTTATTTTGATAATTCAAGCGCCTCCAAAGTTTGCAAATCTAAGATAGCATTAACTTAAACCCTCTTGAGAACGGAAACTCTGATAATAATCCAATGAAAGTCAAATTCCTTGATGTAAGCCTGTAAATTTACAGGTTGAAATTCACTAGATGCCAATGTTATTACGTTTTATCTAGATGTACACTATTGTTAACCAGATGCCGCCCGCGACTTCACCTGCGAAGATTTTTTTATACGACTGCCTGAAAAAAGGAGTATATTGTTTTCAGGGTTCATGTATGTATGTATGTATGTATGTATGTATGTATGTATGTATGTATGTATGTATGTATGTATGTATGTATATATGTATGTATGTGAGTTTGTATATTCCACCATTACTTCTATACGCCTGAACCGATTTTGATAAATGAGGTATCGTTAGAATCCCTAGCTTATTCCGGGTGACATAGGCTAGTAAAATTTAAAAAAAATTGATGGGGTGACCATGGTCCCGCATTAAAGACTAAAGTTGAAAAAAAAATATTCGAAAAAGAGATCAACTATTTAATCATCATCTAGAAAATGATGAGTAGACTCCAAAAATATGTAACACTACAGTTCAATATCCAGTGATTCACAAAAAATATCATTTAATAAAAATGTGAATAAGATTCCAAAATCGTTACGGGGTAGATAGGTAGTTACAAGCTACGACAGAGCAGTAGTATTTTTCAACCGAATTCAAAAAAAGGAGGAGGTACTCAATTCGACTGTATTTTTTTTTTTTTTGATGTTTGTTACCTCAGAACTTTTGACTGGGTGGACCAATTTAGATGATTCTTTTTTTATTTGAAAGGGCATACTTCCCATGTAAATTTTATCGAAATCGGTCAAGCGGTTTTTAAAATATCAACAATAAAATAAGTACTGAGTGTACCACACCACCGCACTGCTGCTTTTAAGGGTAGCTTTAATTATGCCGCAACCCGATGCTGGAATAACATTCCTCTCCCCATTCGTGATTCTCGGAGTAAAATCACTTTTATAAATAAGTTAAAAATATTCATGTTACAAAAGCAAATTGAGTATTAGAATATTGTGGCAAATATTTCATTAATTTAATATTATATTTGTTTGTAATTTTATGTGTATTGTTTTCTTGATATATTTTTTCTTGTTTTCATATTATTTATTGTAGTTGTATGTTTTAGATTTTTTATTTTTCTTTTTCCTTTTTGTATACCTAGTATAAATGTGTTACTATTATAAATGGCATATAATATGAGTACTTGCTGCTTGCTTGTGACTGCTTAAAAAGTAAAGTTTACTTTTGTTTTATTATACATATTAATATTTTTTGTTACTGTGGCGTCACCCGGGTCACAGCCGAAAACCAGCGCCCTGCTTTGTATGCAATTTAATGGCATACCATTCAGGGCTTAATGCTGAGCTGTACACCCATTCTGGGTGGTGTCACAGACAAATTTTTTACGTTTGTAATCTGTGTTTTGTCTGTGACACCATTGTCGAATAAACTGTTTTTCTTTCTTTCTTTCTTTTCTTTCTACTTTGTATAGCGTGTGCTTGTTGTTGTAAAGTTGGCGCGGGAGTTTGAAGTCGGTTGTTTAAAAAGAATTTTTTATATTATTAATAATTTTAATTATATTCACTTGTTGCCTAAGTGTATGCGCAAACTTACTGGGGGACTTTATTCCCTCACCCTATTAGTCCAACTCATGGGGCGTAAATCTGACCAGAGCGTAGAGAGATCAAGCATAGGGGGCATATTTTCTTGATCTCCAAGACAGGTGTTGTAACACCACCAATATCTTGACAGAAAACAATTTTTTTTTCTAGCCGGGTCTCTCAACTCAACTCTAAACCTCATTGTACGCAACCAAATCCATCCATATCCATAATTCCATACTAATATTATAAATGCGAAAGTGTATCTGTCTGTCAGTCTGTCAGTCTGCTACGCTTTCACAGCCCAACTACTCAACCAATTTTGATGAAATTTGGTACAGGGGTAGTTTTAATGAATGAATGAATGAAAAATTCTTTATTGTACACCAAGAAACATAGGTGCATAAAACAATTACAATAAAATTAAGCTATGGTAGTTTGTATCCCGGGGAAGGACATAGGCTACTTTTTATCCCGGAAAATTGAAGAGTTCCCGCGGGAATCAAAAAACATCATTCCACGCGGACAAAGTCGCGGGCATCGTCAAGTAAGTTATATTAACAATATCCCAGGGCCGCCAGACCTTACTTAATTTTTTAATATTTATTCAATTGCTCTGGGATCTTGGATTGGACCATATCATCCACTACACCAAAGACAGTTGTAATGTCACAATTAATAACACAAATTAAATAGTCAAAGGGAACGTGAAAAGTGTGTTGCGAGGGTCCGCCTTTCATCCCATGTCAGACCTATAAAACAGACGGCCCGCTCTACGTTTAGAATACACGAGTAAATAATAATATCTTTTAATCTCCCTGCTAGGGTTGTCACGTTGTATTTAATGCTATAGTGTTAATTAATTTTCAATTACAGTTGGTGCCATGAAATGATCTCAAGGGTCTTATACCGTGTAAAAAGTATTGCTAGTCACGTTACGTCGCAATCACCTCTGATTTATCCATTCGCTGTTGGCCAAAATCCATTTTGGCAAAAAGAATACTATATTAATTCAGCCAATCACAACAATTGGGATCTACTTCTTTATTTCATGGATAGTAACAATGATTGATGCAGGTTTTATTTGATAGGGCTGTAACAACAGTTGTAAAAGGAATGAGCCTTGTAAGTATGATATTTTGCTCCAATTTCCACAAAAAATGTTTAGCTGATCGTTTCCCACGGACAAGGACTACTTTTATCCCGGATTTTTTTTTGCACAAAAATTGTTTTGCACTTTACGTCTCCCCTAAAAGATATCCAGTACCTCAGTCCGAAAAATAGTACAATGTGCAATACTTTATAGTTAAGTACGGTTGCCAACCCTATCTCCGACCCTTGTTCCGTGAAAAGTTACCAGAAAGGTTATAGAACCAGTAAAGAAAAATTTATTTTTCGATTATGTTGTATAACATTCGGTCAAATGGAAAGGGTAGGGCTGGTTCAACCGTGTGAACCTTTGCTACATATTTTGTCCGCCGAATTTAACTTGGATACGTGACTGCATTACCTAGGTGCCTATAGACCAGAGTCCAGAGGCCCAATTGTCTAAACAAATCGTAATCATTTGGCAGCTTAAAACGTATTACTCGAACTGTTTAAGGAGTTTATACATTCTTTTTGACGTGCAGGCATCTATGAACTCCTTAAACAGGTCGAATTGTCCGTTTGACAAACGATTACGATCACGATTTCCTTACACAATCGGGTGGCTGAAGTATAATAGGTGGCTAAGGTGACATGGCAGCTAGCGTTTTAAAAACTAAGTGCAGTAATAAAGCAGGAATTATTCGAAAACAAATAGTTTCATTTAATGTCATATTTACGCATCTTTACACTAAGTAATCTGTGCTTTACCGCTTCTTAATAAGCCTTTTAATTTTTTTTGACTTTTTTTTGTATGAATATAAAATATAAATAATATATAAAAATTATGAAATATTTAAAAAAACAGAAATATAGTGGACATGGAAGCACTTATCTCTATATGAGATCTCTACCAGTGACCCTTGGCGGTGGGAAAGGTTGTAAAGCAAGAATAGGTAATTTAACATTCTGAGTGAAAAAAACACGAGTAAATTGTTTAAATATGAAAACAAGCAGTTCATAGCATAATTAAAGCTTTCTTTACAATTACCTTGTGAGTAATTGGTTTGCGTAATTATACCTACCAAAAGTTTTTTTTTTTTTAAATATAAAAGTAAAAATACAAAGGAAATTTGTTAAGGCTAGGCTAATCTAAATTACTAGAAAAGAAAAACTCTCTTTCGAAACGAGTACGTGGATGAAAAAGATAAGTCAATTACGAATTCAGAGTAACCATTGGTTTAATGCTATTTCTTATACCATTCCAAGCGCAACCTATTTATTATTCCAGAAAAAATTGGATACTATTGCCTTTATAATAAATCGCGTGACTGTATCGTAAGACAGTTTAGTTGATCTTATTTTTTATTGAATATAAAATGACCGGATTTTGTACCTTTTCCAGAAAGCTATTCGTCCAAAAAACTATGCGTGGACTCGCAAAGTAAAGGACCAATGGGTCATATAAACAAAAACTTGACTGTGACTACGTCCGCGTGGATTGAAGTTTTTAATAACACTGTGGAAGCCTATATTGATTTTCCGATATAAAAACACACTATGTTAGCTGATTGGCCGTGAAATATAGACACATGCCCTTTCGCATAAATTGTAATATTAGTAAATATTTTATGTTGTCGCCATATTGGGCAGAGGCGATGGACTATTCTCTGTCGGGATAATTAATTGAAATTATTTAGGTGAGTTTTCATGTTTTCAAGACAGTAAACGTGATATTATAGTGATGATTACCGTATTTGACGACCTCTGTGGCGTGCAGTGTGTAGCGCTGTTGCCTTAACGTGCGCAGGTCCCGGATTCGATCCCCGGTAGGGTAATTTGGGAATTTATAATTTCTGAATTTTCCCTGGTCTGGCCTGGTGGGAGGCTTCGGCCGTGGCTAGTTACCACCCTACCGGCAAAGACGTGCCGCCAAGCGATTAAGCGTTCCGGTACGATGCCGTGTAGAAACCGAATAGGGTTATGGTTTTAATATAACTGCCATGCCCCTAACAGGTTAGCCCGCTACCATCTTAGGCTGCATCATCACTTACCATCAGGCGAGATCGCAGTCAAGGGCTAACTTGTAGTGGATAAAAAAAAATCAATTCGATCCTTTTGAGGTTAGGTTTAATCTCTTATAAATACATAACTGTTTGTCTAATATTTGTTTGTTTGTTTGTGTCTTTAAATTATTATGTTATTATTGTACTTACATGGAAGTTTTGACATTGCGAAATTCTGCTGAACAAAAGTCTTTGTTTGATGCAACAAATTCACCCAGCATCAACAAATCAATCCTGGGAAAATTAGAGCTAGTAGCCTTGGTAAATCCTTGATTCATGGCTAACGATTTTTAATTTCTTGATTTTGGTTTCGGTAAAACAAAACTACAATATGGAAATGATATTTGGGAACAAAAAAATACGAAAATACTTGATAAACACATAAAACATGAGATTGTCGATCATTTGGACAAGGTACTCTGTGTTGTCGATTGTCACAGCTCGAAAACAATTGTGACGTCATTCGCTTAGTTGGTGTTTTATGCAATATGGCGGATTGCTGTATTTTAT
The DNA here is from genome assembly GCA_963932025.1 of Erebia epiphron. Taxonomy (NCBI): domain Eukaryota; kingdom Metazoa; phylum Arthropoda; class Insecta; order Lepidoptera; family Nymphalidae; genus Erebia; species Erebia epiphron. The sequence continues at coordinate 3,248,382 of OZ009946.1, forward strand.
AGTTTTATTTTATCAAAGTAAATAGCAATCTTACTCGAAATATAAAAATAACTTCGTTTTTTATAATCCATGAATCCTATTTTATTAGATAAATTCATAATTTCATTGATTCTTGGTTACTGTCATCATGCCTATTACCATCAGGTGAGATCGCAGTCAAGGGCTTACTTGTAGTGGATAAAAAAAATGATGTAGTAAATCAGTTGTTTTGTTTTTAAAACGGTTGAACACTTGAAAACTTATATAAGCTTGGTATTCTTAGACTTCTGTTTCTGGATTTTTAAGATCATGCCAGAGCGCTATGTTCACTCTTCTGCGTAATGCTTGAAGACCTTTCTTATCCGATCGCGTAATTTATTGCACAAGTTTGTTTTTGACCGCCTCACGTTCTTTATAGGGTGAACCTTTCCAATCCGGAATTGCCAATTTCTATTTGATGTATTGATATTGCAGCAATTTGATCGCGTATATTTATGCTACATTGTTCCTAGCTTTAATTCGTTCATGTTTGAAATCCTAATTCACGAAACGATTTATTGTAATCCCAAAGTAAGTAAAGTTACATTTATTTTATTATGTAGACTAGCTAATGCCCGCGACTTCGTCCGCATGGAGTGAGGTTATTCGGTTCCCGCGAGAACTCTTTAATTTTTCGGTATAAAAATCCATACATCCATCCAAACTTTCGCATTTGTAATATTAGTAAGATTTGAATTTGATTGCGTCAGGCGGTAAGGCCTTAAAATGTAAAAGACAGACTGATACAGACAACAATAAGCGTATCATCATCATCAGTGATTAATTAACCCATTGCCACAAAACTCAGAATTAGAAGGGTTTGGCATTAGTCAACCACGCTTGCACAGTGTGGAATAGCAGACTTTAACACCTCAGACGCCTTACAAAACATTATGGAGAACTCACAGTCATGCAGATTTCCTCAAGATGTTTTCCGTCACCATTAAAGTGGTTGTAGAGAGAGTTGGAATTTAACCTATCGTCCATTAACTGTGCACGAGTCCTATCATTTTTTTTTAGTTTTTTTTTTTTTAAATCCACTTCAAGTTTGCCCTTGACTGCGATCTCACCTGATGGTAACCCTGTTCGGTTTCTACACGGCATCGTACCGGAACGCTAAATCGCTTGGCGGCACGTCTTTGCCGGTAGGGTGGTAACTATCCACGGCCGAAGCCTCCCACCAGGCCAGACCAGGGAAAATTCAGAAATTATATATTCCCAAATTGACCCTGCCGGGGATCGAACCCGGGACCTCCGCACGTTAAGACAACAGCGCTACACACTGCGCCACGGAGGTCGTCAAAACATAATCAACTACGCTAGACCAAAGGCAAACCTTCAAATCTCAGACTCCTTTCAGAACATTATGAAGAACTGTCGGGCATGTTGGTTTCCTCATGATACTTGTCTTCACCGTTAAAGCAAGTGATATATTAAGAGAGGACGACCTCTCTGGCGTAGTGTTGAGCACTGTTGTCTTAATGTGAGAGATCCCGGGTTCGATTCCCGACAGGGTCCATTTGGGAATTTATAATTCCTGAATTTTCTCTGGTCTGGTCTGGTGGGAGGCTTCGGTTGTGGCTAGTTACCACCCTACAAGCAAAAGACGTACCGCCAAGCGATTTAGCGTTCCGGTACGATGCCCGTAGAAACCGACTAGGGGTATGGTTTTAATATAAATGACATAATACCCGTAACAGGTTAGTCCGCTACCATCTTAGACTGCATCATCACTTACCATTGCAGGTGAGATTGCAGTCAAGGGCTTACGTCTTGAAGTGGCGTAAAAAAAGAGAGGGTAGGATAAGTTAGAATTATACTATTGATTCCCCTTGGACACCCGGACAATTGAAAACATAATTCTTTAAAATTATTTCACCTTTATATTTTCAACAACTTGAAGTCAACAACACAAGTAGTCATAGCAACCAAAATCATCTTTTCATAAAAATATTTCGCCTTTATATTTTCAACAACTTGAAGTCAACAACACAAGACGTCATAGCAAGTCGATAAAAAATGCTATGCAATAGCTTTACCGCGGCAGTCTCCGAGTGCCACACGTTATTCCCGAAGCTATATACATATAGCTAAGGGTTATGTGAAGGATCAAAATTGACGCAGTTGCACAAAAATGTAAAGATATTCATCTCATAGTCAGCATATAATATCTGCATATAATATAGTTTTTATTAAATTAAATTTACCCTAGACTATGCAGAAACGCTCACGATTCCATTTCGTTGGCTTTTATCACAAATGTTAATATACCCAAAGGATAAACCATTATTATGCATTAAGCTAAGCCAATAATACTCGGTCGTAGCACTAAGTTCAAGTTAGCATTTAGAACTTGGTGAAGTTTGGTGAAACTGAATAGTTAGGCCAAACAAATAATGCAGCTAGAGTTTAAGTTGCATACGGGGAATAGCCTAGTTGCGACAACGTATGTCAGTCGATTGTGATTGTTAGGAAAAGCTGACTCAAGTCGGTAACTGGATGGGTGACCGAATTTGGAAGTCCGAATTTGGCCTTTTCGGTTCCTCCGTGCCTCGGAGAGCACGTTAAGCCATCGGTGTCGCATCACTAACATCTGAAAAAATATTTTTTTTTGTTATTAACTTACGAGTTGAAAAAGTATCTTCTCTTAGTCGAGTCGTATGCGGAAAGGCCTGGGAACTCACCGCTTTATTATTGCAAGAAAACCCCTTGATAATGTAATTAATCGAATGGGTCACGACCCTGAGCAATGAGGAATACGATGCAGGGTGAGAGAGTTTTCTTTGTTAGCCATGCTTTGATGAAATATAACATGGCGTGTAGAAGTCCCTATAAGGGACATTTGTCCAACAGTGGATATATTATATCGATTGAGAAAAGGGTAATGAAATGACGACTTCACTGGCGCAATTGTGAGCACAGTGGTCTTATAGTGGGGGGTGCCGGGTTCGATTCCCCGCAGGGTCAATTTGTGTTTTGCTGTCAAACTTGAATTATTTCATAATCTCTTTTCTAATATTATAAATGCGAATTTTTCGATGGATGGATGGATGTTTGTTACTCAATCACGCCAGAACGGCTGAACGGATCTGAATGAAAATATGGTACAGAGATAGATTCTAGTCTGGCATTTCCTTTTTTCACATTTTTTATCATCATATCATACACATCACATTTTTTATCCCGGAAAATTTAATAGTTTGACGACCTCCGTGGCGCAGTGTGTAGCGCTGTTGTCTTAACGTGCGGAGGTCCTGGGTTCGGTCCCCGGCAGGGTCAATTTGGGAATTTATGATTTCCGAATTTTCCCTGTTCTGGCCTGGTGGGAGGCTTCGGCCGTGGCTAGTTACCACCCTACCGGTAAAGACGTGCCGCCAAGCGATTTAGCGTTCCGGTACGATGCCGTGTAGAAACCGAATAGGGGTATGGGTTTAATATAACTGCCATGCCCCTAACAGGTTAGCCCGCTACCATCTCAGACTGACTCATCACTTATCATCAGATGAGATAGCAGTCAAGGGCTAACTTGTAGTGGATGAAAAAAGAAGAAAATAGTTTCCGCGGAAACCAAAAAAACCTCAAACCACGCGGACGAAGTCGCAGGCATCAGCTAGTCTGCCTAATACCTACCTACCTGCCTACCAATATTTCAATTCACTACCATTTTCATTTAGATATTCTCATACATATTTTGAAGAATAAAATATTCATGTCTTCGTAACCCGTTAAGGTGGTCCTTTGAGAGTCCCAAACCCAACCAAACGCGCCCCACAGTTAAGAAGAACTTTAACACTCTTTTATTCTAATTAGTCCCTAGAGTTAAAACTGCAAAGTCCGCAACTCTTGGGTCCTGGAAGGGACACTCGTGCAATTTAAAGGGTTAGATTGTCCATCAATTCTCACTTTTAAGTTATAATGTATGTACATACTAAAATGGGTGAGTAAGTTTTAATTTATTGGAACATTTTCCATGTTTTACGACCCGGGGAAATAAATAACGTGTACATTTTAACTAATTTTCAAAAGGATGTGGTTCTTAATTCGGCTCATAAATGTTTTTTTAATGATGTACATCGATTTCTCCCACATTTCTGAACTATTTATTGACTAGAGGAAGATTTTTTTTAAACTATTTAGTGTACTTCTAAAGATGAAGTTCGTGCTCGGTACCTAATAAAATATCAATTCATAAATCCCTACTTATAGTTAAAAGAGTCTTGTACCCTGCAGCAACAGAATAATGTCCTCCCGAGCGACCCGAATTTTAGCCACAACGGCTAATCTCCACAGAAAATAGCTGTCTTGGTGGTGATAATATTTTCTGTGGGGGCAAATATAGGTGCACTCTCTAATCCCTCACTTTCATAGGCCAGTAGACGGCAAATCCTTAACACCAGGTAGAGATCAGATGCAGTACCTATGGCTTTTGTTCTCTCCGTGAGTCGGGGATGAAACACCGCCATATTCCTAACTGTGGGCTACTTTATTTAACTACTTAACTTAATTTCTCGTCAGAAAAACCTAATCGTGATTTACAGGGACATAAATAATATATGTGACTCTTCAATTCCAAGTTTTCTTTCTATGCAAAAAAATCACGTCGAGGTTAAAGAAAAACTAAATACACTTTCATTTATAAAATAATGAGTAGTGATTCTAGAAAGGGACTAGTCTAAAAGGCTGTCTACAAAATATGGCTAGGTACACAAGTGTACCAGATTCTGTTTCGTAACGGTTTAAGTTTTTGCGGACAAATTGCAAACAAAAACCCAGACTGACAAGAAATGGCACTGGAATAAAGCCTGTTAGTTAATTGACTTCATTAGTTTTCATGAGCTCATTTCTCCGATAAGCAATTTAACCATTTCGGAATAAATGCGACCATTTACAAAAAATTCAACAAACGATATTATTACAATCTTGGCGTATTTTCTAGAAATTTTCTCATTCAAAGAACCGTCGGCGACAAAGCTAAATGCTTAACGGTCCGCGCAAAAAGTCCACCGAAATGATGTTTTTACAAAATATGGTCTTCGTAATGTGTACTGAGTTAATTTAAAATGCTTGCTGGATTACGTTTTATTAAAGTTAATTATTTTCAACCGACTTCAAAAAAAGGAGGAGGTTCTCAAAAAAAAAATACAGTCAAATTGAGAACCTCCTCCTTTTTTTGAAGTCGGTTGAAAAGGAGGAGGTTCTCAATTCGACTGTATTTTTTTTTTTAATGTTTGTTACTTACCTCAGAACTTTTGACTGGGTAAACCGATTTGGATGATTCTTTTTTTATTTGAAAGGGCATACTTCCCATGTGGTCCCATATAAATTTTATCGAAATCGGTCGAGCGGTTTTTAAAATATCAACAATACAAGTACTTTGTATAGCGTGTGCTTGTTGTTGTAAAGTTGGCGCGGGAGTTTGAAGTCGGTTGTTTAAAAAGAATTTTTTATGTTAAATTTTTCTTCCTACGCTATTATCACAGAATAATATAATAGTACCTATTATGTAGTTTCTTTTTTACACAAACTTGGGCTTTGTTATTATGAGCGAAAATATTTATATTTAGAAAGTGGTTGGCTCGCAATTGATGGAAGCGCAAGGACTATGTTACATATAGTTCTTCCCATGCATCTTGTCTTTTTTATTTATTACTTGCTGATGCACGCGACTCCGTCCGCCTGGAGGTATGAAAAATAGATAGTAGCCGATTCTCAGACCTACTGAATATGCATATTAAATTTCATAAAAATCGGTCAAGCCGTTTCGGAGGAGAATGGTAACTAACATTGTGACACGAGAATTCTATATATTAGAGAAGATATTCGAGCAAACGAGCAGGCGGGTCACCTGATGGTAAGTGATTACTGCCGCCCATGAACATTTGCAGCACAACAGAAACCGCCAACGCGTTGCCGGCTTTTGAGATATTTGTTTATCCGCCCTTTGAAGAGCCCCATATTATAATCATGAGGGAACACAGAAGATGGAAGCTGGTTCCCTACTTCGCAGGTACGTGGCAGAAACGCCTGATGACATTTAACGATAAATTGTTTATTTATTTCACGTAACACAACTAGGTCACTTATGATAAGTCAAAACTCTACCACCGGTTCGGAAAATTTTCTGTTGAGTTACAGGACAGGTTATATTATACTAGATTTGATTAGAACTCAAAGCTCTGAAGTATCCTTTCGTGTCCCAAACATTGCAAGATATAAAAGCTTGTAAAATCCCGGGGTTTTAAGTTAAATCAGCCCCCCGATTGTGGCAGGAAATCGTGATCGTAATCGTTTGTCAAACGTATAATTCGACCTGTTTAAGGAGTTCATAGATGCCTGCACGTCAAAAAGCATGTAATTATGAGCTCCTTAAATAGTTCGAGTAATACGCTTTAAGCAATTAAATTACTGGCAAGTCTATGGCACAGTGAACCTACAGTTCACTGGACTGATGACCATTATATGACCATGACCATTCTCTGGAAGGCCTAGGCATTTCCAGCAGTGGAATGGCTAGTGGATTGATTGATTGTTTTTGCTTCAGAAATATAAAGAACCTTACAACGCTTTAATTATTGGTTGAGCAACTAAACAAAGATTTCGCTTATTTTACGTCTACCATTGTTAAGCCTAGTCTTCATGTTCTCCACCTTACTCGTCGATTTTTCGAGAACAATTTATATAAAAAGCAATATAGCAAAAACGGTCTACGCATCAGTCAATTTCCCGAAAAAGGCGGTGCGTACCAAAATCCTGATGACGCAAAATACATTCATATTCGCCGACTCAGCAACGTTTCCCCCAACACGTATTAAGGCTTAGCCTCACTACAGAGGCACGGCGAGATGTGACACGTAGCGGCAAGTACTCTTTGTACGAGGATGTACGCAGCTGGACCAAGCGACGCGGCACGGAGGTAAACTGCACGACGCGGCTCCGTACAAATTCATACAAATATTTGCCAATACGTGCCGCCCCGCTCCTTGCATCTCAAGCGGGGCTGGACCCTTAACGCGAGTTCAATTTAACGACAAGTCTCCCGACAAAATGTAGTAGAAAACCTAAGGACCTAAAAAAATTGTTTGGTGGACAAAACTACAGAGTCATTTACTAAATAAAGGAACGCACACACTACGCGACAGGCCCGAACTTCGTTCTCCTCCGTTTTTTAAAGCCAATCCCTAGTGTTTATTCGCAAAATGAAAGGATATCTGACGAACCAATTCGCGGCCGTATAGACGTCGCAGTTGCCCTTGCGCGTTACGTTGTGTGCCCCTCACTTCAAGACAGTAAAAGTTACATAAGTAATTATTTAAAAAAAAATTTTACTTAAAGGTCTTTTAGACACAATAAGTATATTGTGACTAAAATACGGCATTAAAAATAACGGTGTAAAAAAAATCCTACTAAGAAATAAAGACAAAAATATTAACGCTAATTATACAGAATTGTTTTTGTAATTTAACGTCTACGTCTTCAAAACTAGGCTTAGTATTAAAACGTAGGAGAAAAAAAAGTCCCAAGGAGATATTACAACGATTATTGTTATAAACTTTGTCATTAAATTGTTTTCTTCATTTTTCTTCGGTGTTTACTTTTAAACTTACCTGGCCCAGTCGTATCGTACTGACAATCTTTAGTATAGGCTGAGGCGAAATGACAAAAGTTTTGAAACAAAAAATCCCTAGCGTGATCTCATGCTTAGCCGTACTTTGGCAAGAAAGAAATCTCGTGAAATCGGTTTCAAATAAGCTAGCTATTTGTTCGGCCGATGGCTTGGGGCCAGTTTTCCACTATTAGTTATCGTGACTTACGTTCGTTAACTTTAACGCGTGAGAAACTTTATTAATATATAAACGTGAGAACTTTTATTAAAATATAAACTTGCCTTTACACAAGTTTAAGATAACCATTAAAAAATGCTCCTGAAAAAAGGTTATTATACTGTCGAAGATTATATTAATGATAAAGGCGCATGGATTTGACTCGCTCCAGCAATGCTCAGGACTGCGGTTACTTATGTATCTGTATATGTTGTATGTATCTATATATGTGTATGTAGATTATTGTAAACCTACCATATATTTTTTCAAAAGAGCAACCACCGAGTTTCTTGCTGGTTTTTCTCGGTAGGAACGAACATTCCGAACCAGTGGTAGATTCATTTGACTATTCATAAGCACTTGTAAAAAGTATATCTGAATCAAAATATTTTTTTTTTGAATGGGTCTCCTAGATAAAAATGGTGAACCAACGCTTTCCTTGACTAAAGCCGACTTGCACAACACTGCCTAAACTGGTTTAGTTAAGTCAGTTTTCCGAACCGGTGGTAGAGTCGTTACTTATCACGAGTGAGTCACACGAGTATAAATCCCTCGTAGAGTTTCGACTTAATAAGTGCTACACACTGTCCTACGTGCTGTATCCTGTATTAATAAAATATCATTTAATAAGGTATTTGATGCTGTTACTTTTTGATACGAGTAGGTTTATTCTCGGGTTGACATGAAATGGACAGGCACTTATAGAAAATTTTACTTAAACACATTTTTTGGCTCATTTGAAAGCCTGTGAATAGGCTTGTGAAAGTGAGTCCTAAGGTGCGTTTTGACTAAAACGGAGACGGGCGGAGTGGTGTTCACTTTTTAATTAGACTTATAAAATAATACGTGATTACTTGATAAAATTATCATAATATTATTGTCATTTATTAATAACCTGATAAATTATTAAGTGTAATAATATTTTTCTGCCCCTCATTCATATTATAGTAAAAAGTAGAATGTACCGGGATTTATCCTCGGCTGAGTCAATTTGGTTTCCGAAAATAATAATTATCAGATTTTTTTAAGGTTCCCCTGAAAAAGGATTTCTTTTTAACCGAAGCCGTGATAATTATTTCCGAAAAAATCTGATATTAAGGCAGCTCTGCCCCCCTACTCTCTCAGTGGCTATCGAAAAATGAATAAAATATAATGATAAATATTTTTAACACATTGAAGGTTTGCTAGGAAAATGTAATTTTTATTTCATAGCAAACCTTCAATGGATAAAAAATATATGTCAGTGGCTTTAATTTTGCGGCTGTTTTCGATATTCATTCTGTTCAGCGTAGCGCACGATAATGCCGGGAGGGGACCTCAAAACGTTACGTTCACGGTCGGAAACAGGCTCTAATGCCCTGGAAGGACCCTTCTTTGGGTGAACGACGATGCTGAATCTTTTATTAGCCCCGTGAATGGACGGTCAGTCCCCATAACCGTCATTGACATCTGTTTTGATATTACGCCATCGGCCATCTAGCCCAGGCGTTCCGTCGATTTTCGACCGATTCCACCAGTTTTTCTTCTTTATTTTTGCTTTTGCTAGAACAAAAATATGTACACGTGAAATGTTGATGTAAGTCACTAAGTGGGCATATTGGAAACTTCCTGTACCTTTCGTTTTGATATTACGTAATTTTGCAAATTAAGTAGTTTGCTTGTTATAAGTGATGACGCAGTCTAAGTATGTAGCATGCAAACCTGTTATGGGTATGGTAGTTATATTATTAAATCCATAAACCTTATCATTTTCTATAGGTACGGCTTCGTATCGGAACGCCAAATCATTTAGCGGTACATCTTCGCCTGTAGGGTAACTAGCAATGGCCGAAGCCTCCCACCAGACTAGACGAGAGACAATTCAGATATAATAAATTCCCAAAATGGCCCTGCCGGGGATCGAAAATGGGACCTCCCGCATGAAAGACAACAGCGCTTACCATTGCGCCAGGTCGTCAATGTGGCCACACCAAATAAATACATAGTTTAGTTAGTTAGTCTCTCGAATACTGTTAGGTTGTTTATGCATGAACACAAACGATAGATGTTTTGATATGCGTAAACTTGGGTTAATTGCTTTCATGATAGATGTAATTACCACTTAGGTTTAGGGCGAGAACACACTACTGACGTCACAAAAATGATTGCGACTTATTACACTTCAAAAAAAAGAGGTACTCAATGCAATGCTATTCTAGATTCTTTATTGTCTTTACGTTATACTTAAAAGGTATTTTTTTATTTAGTTATTATTCAAACCCAGAAAATATTAAATAGAAAGTGAAAAATGAGGGAGGCAAATTCAAACTTGCAAAACGCGTCACCATTGGTCGAAACGAAATGTGACGTAAATGGCCACGTCAGTGGATTTATCGGCGTCGATATTCATACTGTGTTAGTAGTGTTTGTGAGAAAAAATTGTTTAAAACTGTACTCCTGTGTGATTACTTGTTAAATAATAATAATTATGAAGTAACTGAACTGCATCGCTATAGTAAACAAACACGGGAAATAACCAATGACGTCATCAAAAGCGCGCGATTAATGGTGGCGTTTGAACGGCTCAAATTTATACTTAACTTTGAAACACCAATTAACGTAATTATTTGACTATTTTCAAACCTATTTATATTTTTTACTATGTTATAAAGATGTAAATGATTGATTTAAGAAATAAAAATAAATCATACATATTCCCTATTAATTGGATAAAAAAAAGCGTGTGTGTATTCACAGAAAAGTAGCCTACGAGAGAATGAGATGAACATAACATATTATATTCTATCTCATTCTCTCGCAGGCTAAATCCTACCTATGAATATGTTTGTCCCTCTTTGTTTTCGCTTTTTCGTTTCATTGAATTTTCAAATCACAACGATTCTAAAGAAGTTTCATTTAAAAAATGTAGCCATGTGACCCATTGATATAGAATTTTAGTACTATTTCAATGATGTGACCAATGTTTGTATCTATTTTTCCTTCTAAAGGATACATTTTAATTTCCTTAAAACATTTACGTAATTCTAGCAAGGAGCGCTTAAAATCCGGAGCTATAATTAAAATTAAAACGTTTTTGAATAATTAAAATCCGTATAGCCGTTTACAGTCAATAAAGAGCAGATCCAAAGGATTACGGGCGCATAATTAGTGCTTAATTAGTACGGAAAAATAAGGAAAAATAGGGCCAAAAGGAAATCTGTCACGGCATCATCTAAGGGTCCGAGGATTATTTTTATTTCCCCGCCTAAGATTTATTCCCCTTAGATTAGCATTCTTATTTATGCTAATGTAATTTTAATGGCACCGGCTTTTTCGGCTAATTTCATTTCGGCGAAAAACTCGCCGGATTTTGTTTTAAATCTTATTAAGACGACTTTCGCGGCCCTAACAAAATTTGAATTATCAGTTCACGTAAGAGTTTTTAATTACTTTCCTCGCCTACTTCCAGACGTCCAAATTATTTGACATTTTGCATGCAAAAAACAGTAATTTTTTTGCATGCCAAATTTCAAATGACTCAAAAAACGCGCCTTTATTGCTTACTGCCAACTAACAAAAGTAAATTTTACTAATTTAAATTTTTCGTACAATCCAGTAATTATTTTATTTCTCTTTGTATTTCATCGCTAGTAATGTGAATTTTTTTGTACATCAGAGTAAATTATATTTTGTTTCTTGAAATGAAATTATTCATGGAACATAGTATGAAACTGTAGGTACAGTAATGGAAAGCCACTACATACTCGTATCCCTGAGACATACAAATCTTGTCTTTGAATCCATCACTTCGCTCAGGGTTGTAACTGAAAATCGAAGAATAGGACGCTTGCCGTAACAAAAACGTAACAAAAACGTTTTTTTATCTCTTGATGAACAATAACAGTTCAATTTTTAGATTAAAATCATTTCTTTAGTTTTTGAAACTATAATAACAAAATTAAAAGGTTGCATGAACTTAAAAATGCCATTACCATTGGCATATTATCCTTTGTGATCAGAGTAACTCAGCATGCATACTGCCATCGCTTAAGTCCATTATTGACGTTTGTATTTTAGAATTATAATCCTTCTAATATTGACGATAAGGTACGTGACATAAAATTGTCATTTTGAAATAATAATAATATCCTCCCGACCGAATTTCGGCCACGGCGGCCTGTCTCCAGAGACATTAGCCATCTACGCGGGAGATATTATAGTGCACAATTAGTGTGTATACACAGGTGCACACTCTATTCCTTTAATCTCATATCAGGATGGGACGGAAATGAGAGTCAGGCGCAGGACCGACGGCTTTACGTGCTCTCCGAGGCACGGGGGTGAAACACCGCCAATTTCCTCACTCCGGGCTAGCAGTGAGAATTTACTGACAGAAAAACCCAATACTTATTTTGGCCCGACCCGGGAACCGTACCCGGAACCCCGTCAGCCGCAGTCGAACATGCTAACCACTAGACCTACGAGGCAGTCGAAGCACGAGGGGTAGGTAATAGCCCCTCTAATCCGTAGATAGCGTACTGTGCTGTTAGAAATAAATTGGAATCGAAAGAAATTCTCTTTGCAATCGGGACAGCGGATAGCAGGGCCCGACAAACAGTGTCGTGCGCTTTGACGGTAATTGTCTTTGTCGTTAGTGCTTTTGTTTCACATGGGACTTTCCCTGTTTCCGTGATACTGTATTTATTACTAACTATCGTATCACTCGTGTCCGAGGAACTACGTTTATCGTACAAGACTTTTTAACTTTCTTTTTTAAGGGTTGTTATTTTAGCAGTCTATGTATACATGTTTCGATACTGCGCTTCTAGATGGCATAAACATTCACGTTAAAAGACTGGAAATAAAAGGTGCATATCTTAAATTTCGTCACTGACGGGTTAGTGAACTGTGTAGCCTAGCGGTCATAGGCATTTCCGGGCGTAATTCCCAGAGAGACGCAGGTTCAAATCCTGCCGGTTCCGCAATTTTTATACTATGTATTTATGTAAGTTTAGAAACTTTCGTAGTGTGTGAAAAGTTAGGAAAAATTCTAAAATTAAACTATAATAAAGTTATATAAATAATAAATAGGTATGCATATTTGTTGGTATTTATGTATGTTCCCCTGTAGCGCCTAAACTACCGAGCCAATTTTGATGGATGAGGTGTCCATCGATTCGTTATATTATAAGTCCAGGTGACATAGTCTACATTTGACACGAACAAAATAGATATTACGGATGTTACATCCAAAAAGTGCCAGTCTCCGAACTATTTTCCATAGTCTTGTATAACAGTTTATTATTTAATACTTACTGCTTGTTCCGTAGAAACTCCATTGCATAGTATTATAAACAAGGCAACCCCTCGAACATAAAGTAGAAAGAACTATTATTATGCATACACGTTTACTATCGATATTTTCCTTCAACGGTAAAGCAAAAAATATTTAAAATGAAAAGTTTTAAAGTGCGTGCCTCCAAGGCAACCCTCAAACCTTCCTTCCTTTAAACCGCGGATTTAGCTGAAGTCTAAACCTCTAAACTTTCGCCACTAGTGCGGTACGTATATTATTAACTCGATACAATCGATACTTATATTATTACGGTACTTGTAGGGTTAAATTAATTACATTATACTCGTCAAAGCCTTGCGAGAATTCGTCAGAGTATTGTATCAAGATTGTTCATTGTAGAGCTAAATGGCAAAGTAAGAATAATTAAAACTGTCTACAAAGACGCTCGAGGCTGAACTCCGTTCTAATGAAATTATATTTGGAGACATTGTACGCGAACCGTTGAATTTTTTATCAGAGTACGTATACCTACTGAGAAGCGGGTATCTTTGAAGTATAGTTTCACTTCACATGCGGAGAATTTATTATTCTAACCCATGTTATACTTTTATCTTGTACGAATAAGGTAATAATTTTTTTTTTTATCCACTACAAGTTAGCCCTTGACTGCGATCTCACCTGATGGTAAGTGATGAGGCAGTCTAAGATCGTAGCGGGTTAGGTTGTTATCGATACAGCAGTTATAATAAACCCATATTCCTAATCGGTTTCTACACAATATCCTACCGAAACGCTAAATCACTTGGCGGCACGTCTTTTCCGGTAACTAGACACGGCCGAAGCCACCAGGCTAGACCAGGGATAATTCAGATATTATAAATTCCCAAATTTTCCCCGGGACCTCCGCACGTTAAGACAACAGCGCTCAACACTGCGCCAAAATTTTCTGATACAATTTGCAAAAAAATATTAACAAAGGACTTTTTTGTAAATATGTTTAGTAGTAGTAGTTTTTAATTTTATCTTTCTTTATGTATTTGTTTATTTGTGTTTTAGGGTTACGAAGTTTGATATATAAGGATTGATAATATTCACAAAAAAAAGTTTAGTACTGTACCACGTCAGATATCTGATTACACCCGATAACATCAATACAAAAACTAAATAATAGGCATACATCAAAAATAAATTTCTCGCATGGGAAATTACATACAATATCAAAATATACGGCTGTATCAGTTTTACATTTTCAAACTAAGTTTAAAAACAAAAAGCCTACTATCTAATATCCATCATACATTTTTTTGAATGGTACAACCAGGCGCGGCTGTCAAATTTATACGTGATATATTGAAATCTGACATTGCTATACAGAATTCTATTCATATTTTTATATTGCATTCAAAGCCTTTTGTTCTGTTATGTTTTACTAAAAACATAACTTAGTGTTTAAAAAGATTAAATTAAAAAAAGAAGTGTGTGTGTGTGAAATTCACACACGGCAGAAGTGAAACTTCAGAAATGTTGCCTACGTGAGAATGAGATAAGTATAACTTGTATTCCATCTCATTCTCTCGCAGACTAAATCCAATTATGAATATGTTTGTCTCTGTTTGGTATCGCTTTTTTGTTTTACTGAATTTTCAAATCACAACTATTCTAAAGCAGTTTCACTTCAAAAATTATTCAATGTCCGTGACTTTTTAGATTTTAAAAATCCCGGGTTGATTTTTCCCGGGTAAAATGTAGCCTCTCCAGTACTCTTAGTTTAAGTTTATACATTGCAAATTAATCGAGTAATCGAGAAATCGATCATATTTTGCTTTGAAGTAAAATTGAACCAAAAGTTCTTGATTTAAAGTCACAAATTCAGTACAAATGATTTCGAAACGTTTTTGTTGGAGAACTGGCTGTGAATGCATACACGAAATTGAGATCTAAATCAATGCGTTTAAGGTTCATTTTACTTAAACGCTTTGATCGATTACGATCAATCGAATTTGCAATCTAAAAACTTAGACAAACCGTACATTAGGGCTACTGCCATCGCTTAAAGCAGTATCATTTTAAAATTACAGTTCTATGTCATGAACCTTGACGTCCCTAAAATAAGGATTATAATTCTAAAACAAGAACGTTAACAATATTAAAATAATACGACTTTAAGCCATGGCAGTATGCCCCCGGTCCTTAAAATAACGTCGATCCGTTGCACTGTTGCAGCTTGAAGGACAAACTAAAAAAACAATCACAATTTCACATTTTTCATTTGTGCGGATAATAATGATAAAAGCGATATAAAAAAAATAACCAGCCAAATAATATAGCCAGTAAATAATTTTTGCATTTCTTTATACTTTTCAAACAAGCCTCTAATAATGAGGTACTTACTTACCATATATCTATACGGGAAAACGTAAACAAAACAAAACGAATACGGCTGCAAACAATGGAAAACTGAGGTAAAAAAACCGGCCAAGTGCGAGTCGGACTCGCGCACCGAGGGTTCCGTACTCAAGAAGTAGGTATAATTACCTTTATTAATGAACCGCAAAACTAACTTTGTTTGTAGAGGTTTACTGTTAATATCAAAAAATTACGTTTGTTGTATGGGAGCCCCCCTTTAATATTTACTTTATTGATATTTAATTATTTATTTTGAAAGGTAATATACAAGTTAATATTCTGTGAAAATTTGAACCGTCTACCTGTTACCGTTTTTAATATTGAGCAAAAAAATACGAAAAAAACACGTTTATTGTATGGGGACCCCCCTTAATATATATATTTTTTTAATTTTTAGTATTTGTTGTTATAGCGGCAACGGAAATACATCATTTGTGAAAATTTCAGCTTTCTAGCTATCACGGTCTATGAGATACAGCCTGGAGACAGACAGACAGACAGACAGGCAGACAGACAGACAGACAGCGGAGTCTTAGTAATAGGGTCCCGTTTTTACCCTTTGGGTACGGAACCCTAAAAAACTATCTCAAACTTTCGGGGGCCTAATTTGAGAACTTTCCTCCTAGACCCCACAGAGGGAAATAAAATACTGTTTGTAGTTGCGACGCGCAATCTATTTCAAGTTTAGGGCGCGTTCTGACTAAAGCGTAAAGCGCAAAACACACAGGGAGCGGGCGCGGGCCGGGTCGGGTGCGCGGTGGGTTGAACTCCTTGTATTTATATGGACGACATCACACAGCGTCACCCGCCGCGCACCCGACCCGCCCCGCGCCCGACCCACGCCCGCTCCCTGTGTGTTTGGCCCTTTAACGCTTTAGTCTCACTTTGAGACTAAGAAACCAACCAAAACGAACACTATTATTTGAAAAAATATATTTAAAAAAAGAAAAAAAATCTAAAATTTTTGATGTGCATGTTTATGCAAGTTTAGAAACTATCCTCGTGTGTGAAGCACTTTAATAAAATTATAAAATTTAGTTTAACGCAAAATATGTCATTCCTCGTTCAATGAGTTCCATCGAATATGGGCCTTGAAAGTAGTTTCGATACTGCAATGTATCGTTACTGGATGGCATAAACAGCCGCGTTAGAAGACTGGATTACAGATGCATATCTCAAATTTCGGCACTGGTAGGTAAGTGAACCGTGGCCTAGTGGTCAAGGCGCTCAGGGCGCGATTTCCAGAGAGACGCAGGTTCAAATCCTGCCGGTTCCGCGAATTTTTGATGTGCATGTTTAAGCAAGTTTAGAAACTATCCTCGTGTGTGAAGCACTTTAATAAAATTATTAAAAAAATCTCACTTTAATAAAATTATTAAAAAAAAACTATTGCGCGACTTTTACGTACTAAAGTAAAAGATGGCTAAGATCTTTTTACGTTTTTATTTTTACGTTATAAGCTCTCAAATGATTTAGTTTTTCTTATACAAATAGGCATGATGACTGATTTTGAGAAATTGTCGGATTATGTTCGGAAGTATCTACTATTTCGAAAAAATATCTTATTTTGTAGATAAAATTGGCATATGAAATTTAAATTTTAAAATTCACGCCAAAACGCTCGGCGGTGTCATGGCGTCGTTTGTGACGTCACTATTGTTTTTACCAATGTACTCTGTACAGTGTGCAGTAAACAAAAGTGTGACTGTCGAAGCTCGAAAACAAACAATTGTGACGTCATTCGCTTCTTGGTGTTTTATCCAATATGGCGGATTGCTGTATTTTATAGTTTTATTTTATCAAAATAAATAGCAATCTCACTCGAAATCGAAAAATAAATACGTTTTTTATAATCTATGAACCCTATTTCATTAGATAAATTCATAATTTCATTGATTCTTGGTTACTGTCATCATGCCTATTGGCCTCCAGCTGGATTTCATCGCGTTAATTAGGACACCTTTTCGTAATTGCATTACTAAGCTTGAGAGCAAAAACGTAGGTGACCTACGTTCTTGCTACACTACCACAGCTACAGCCCATTAACGTTCTACTGCTTCAATTGAGCTTACACCCAATCAATCAATCAATCAATCAATCAATCAATCAATCACCTTACACCCACCACGCTGCCCCAATGTGGGTTTGCGGTTACTCTTTGAACTTGTAGTAAGGCCGCGCCCTTAGGCCTGCCTATCGATCGACCCACTGGCGAATTCAATTTATGTTGGTAAAACTGTAGGTAATAGGTCAGTATTTTTCGGAAAAGTTCACAGGTAAAGGATTGGCCAAAATGGAAAGGGTCTAAAAGGAAAAACTTGTTCGAAATTTTTGTGTGCGCATTTTTACTCAGATTCAGTTCTGGTTTTTTTTTCATTAAAAAGTTAGCACTTGACTAAAATTCCCCTGATAGTACGCCTAGAACTACTATTCGAGTAGTAGAAGGACCAAGTGCTCTTAGTTTAATAAAAATATACCCTTACGACATGGTGGTATGTGATGATGCAGCCTAGGATGGTAGTAGGCTAGGCTATAACAATTAGCAGGGTTATTGATATATGTGTGTAAGAGTTTATAGTTTAATACATTTTTGCCAGTTGTATTAAATATTAACAAGTGAATATAATTAAAATTATTAAAAAAATACGACTGCTCTGCCGTAGCCGTAGCCCGTAACTATCTACTACGTAACGATACCACAGTCATTAATTACCTATGGAATCTTATTCATATTTTTATTAAATGATATTTTTTGCGAATCACTGGATATTGAACTATAGTGTTATATATTTTTGGAATCTACTCGTCATTTTCTAGATGATGATTATATAGTTAATCTTATTTTCGAATTTTTTTTTTCTACTTAAGTCTTTAATACGGGACCATGGCCACCCCATATTTTTTTTTTTTAAATTTTACTAGCCTATGTCACCCGGAATAAGCTAGGGATTTTAACGATACCTCATTATCAAAACCGGTTCCGGCGTATAGAAGTTATAGTGGAATATACAAACTCACATACATACATACATACATACATGAACCCTGAAAACAATATACTCCTTTTTTCAGGCAGTCGTTACACTAATAGTAACGTTCAATCGAGTTCACAATTCAATCTTAAAAAATAAAAAATTAAATTAAATCTTAAAGTTCATCAAATAAGCTAATTAATAGCATTGCTCAAGTACAAAAACTTTAATTAGTCATCAAAATTGACCTTAGGTGGTACCTAACCTACCATCAATTTGATGACTAATTTAAGTTTTTGTTGAAGTAATCGATTAGTTTTAATTAATATGCTACTTAGATGATCTAAATCGATTGGTTTAGTTAAATAAACTCGAAAATATGAGCCGATGAAATTAAAACTGTAGTATTTGTGTGATTTGACGACCTCCGTGGCGCAGTGTGTAGCGCTGTTGTCTTAGCGTGCGGAGGTCCCGGGTTCGATCCCCGGCAGGGTCAATTTGGGAATTTATGATTTCTGAATTATCCTTGGTCTGGCCTGGTGGGAGGCTTCGGCCGTGGCTTGTTACCATCCTACCGGCAAAGACGTGCCGCCAAGCGATTTAGCGTTTCGGTACGATGCCGTGTAGAAACCGAATAGGGGTATGAGTTTAATATAACTGCCATGCCCCTAACAGGTTAGCCAGCTACCATCTTAGACTGCATCATCACTTACCATCAGGTGAGATCGCTGTCAAGGGCTAACTTTAGTGGATAAAAAAAGAACCAAAATTTCTTTATCCTAATAATTTATGGTCTATGCCTTAAATTTTATTTCTTCTTCAAATACTTTATTGCTATGCTAGGTTTAAATCAAGGCAGGCTTAATTTGAAAGGATTTTGGAGTTTGGTTTTAAATCGACTCAAATTCATTCATTCAAAGCTAGAAAATATATTTGTGAATAAACATTTTCTTAACTTACCTAAGTAAAGCTAACTACTTCAACGAATGCTGCCATGGAAACATGCAAGGAAGCCAAAAAAACACAACACTTTCAGGACTCCTACGAAACACGCCACGGTACTTAGTAACTGTGAAATTTCTTCCACTTTTAGGTATAAATTAGGCTACTTCATAGTCATAAAAATGTAAATTAATTTCATATTTTCCTTACGTATAGCGAAGGCAATATTTCTGTTCATAATAATGATGAAGTAGGTATATTACGCTAAAGAATTTTAGGTGAGACAATTTATCGTCACGATTCTCGGAGTGTTCCATGCGACATAAAAATCGCTAACGATTTTTTTCATTAGTTCATAGCTAAGCACGATGTGATAATGGTTATCGCACTGGTGGACGATGGTAGGTCAAATGTGATATTTTCTGGTGTAATTTACTTTGTGTTTTATTTTGTTTTTTTTAATTTATTGAAAGGATTCGGTTCAATTCTTATTACAAAGATAGTCTGTGAAAGAATTTTCTAAATATTTACGAGAAATCTATTAATGAATACTATCACGATGCGAATTTTTAATCCTCATTATTAGGTAGTTTGGTGTTAAATTTAGTTCCAAAATAATATTTTTTGCAAAGAATTTAACTTTGAATACAGCTCTTTAACTCGTGAACAGATTTAAAGTTCCATAAATTCCAACATAAACAGTGGAATTCCTTCCATTATAAGCATAACATTCACATTTTCAACTAAGAAAACAACTACATTAAAATGTGCAGAAAATAAACCACGTAACCACGTAACCTGGATCTAGTAACAGTCTGCCCTGAATTTGTCAAGCCCGTGCAAAGTAATTTTTATAACCCAGATTTGTTTTCAATGTCGCAACTTAGCATAATAATATAATTTTAGATGCCTAGCTGCGTGTGAGGGACGAGTGGCCTAGTTGCGAGAAAGCATATCAGTCGATTGCGATTGCTAAGCAACGTTGAACCTGGTCACTAACTGGATGGGTGACTGAATTTGGAAGTCCGAATTCAGCCTTTTCGTTTCCTCTGTGCTTCGGAGAGCACGTTAAGCCGTCGATCCCGGTTATTATCACTTACATCTGATAATAATCGTCAATTACTATGCCAAGAAAACCCCTGCCATCATGTGATTAATGGAGTAGGGTCGTGACCCTCAGCAATGAGGAATACGACACGCAGAAAGAGCTGCATATTTAGCATGCAATCTGACAAACGTAAACCATACGTTAGCTCTAAAATGAATACAATTTTCTAAAATAATCGGGCAACTGAATATTATGATCTTGTTACTTATCAACTTTAAAACTTATAATGATCTTCCGACTCATCTATTACTTATTTTGACAAAAACCTTTCCCATTTACCGTTATTACCTTATTTGTAAGTAAAATAATAAAATAGTTTAATTGATGGCTACGTAATAGCAAACATTTTTAAAATAAAATGTCAAGAGAAATAAAATAGGATGTAGGAATTAAAATAAATGGTTGCAGTAGGCTTTAAGTAATTCGAAGCGGTGCGGGCTGGCCTGCGGTACGCTGCACTTAGCTTTAAAAGTTACTAGGGTGTAGAAATTCCCCAAATTTTAACTAAATAAAACCATATTTTTAGAACAAAAGGAAGAGGATTAAATAAATAAAAAAATAAACAGGTAAAAGTATATTTATTGGATAAAATCTACTACTTATGCTTGATGGCAAGGCAAGGCAAGGCAAATAGTGGTTATTCAATTAAGGTAGAGTAGGTACACTACACTTATTGACGTCCAGATTATAAAATATAATGGTGATAATCAGTAACGGTATTTTAAAAGTAAAGCTATGAACTAATGCACTAATCAAGGGTCAACTATACGGTTGATCTAAAGCAATTAATGATATTTAGTATAATTTATACGAAATCATACCATCTAATTTCACCCTTAATAGTTTGGTCTATAACTAACAAAATAAAACATAGTAAATTCTACAGACTAGTTACAGGTCACAACACACCTTAAATACTTGTTACATACCAGTCATAACAATCGCTAATCACATAACAATCACATGAATATCAAATCATAATAAAATAATATAAAGCATTTTGTTCCCAGAGTTCAATCAAATTTCGAGACCGTTAAATACCGTATCATCATCCGTCACAGCTTGAAACCCAATATTTCATCGAGGGAACATAAAAATTTGTTTTACATTAAACAATATTTCAGCTTTGATCATTGGCGCGTAATGAGTTTATCAAACCACATTCAATTATACAGACGTTTCGATTTTATCTACAGCTTGAAAGCCCGATTTCCGTGACGCGACACGTCCGCACGCTTCGGAATCCGAACAAACACTGATTCGGCATTGGACGGGGACGGACGGTTGTTTTTCAAAGGTGAGGATTTCGGGCATCGTCGGCACAGCTCGGCAGCTCATCTCGGTTCGATTGTAAGGAAAAATTTCATATTTCACGAACGAGCACATTTCTTATTGAAAAGTATTTTAATATGTGGAATGGAAATCCTTAAAAGAAGCACGCTGGAGCATTTAGCATTTTTTTCTTTCACTGAATAGGTATTAAGATACTGAAGATAACGTAAAGGCGGCTTTTATGTACGGGAAAATAATTTTCGATGTTTTCCCAGTGAAAATTGCTCGTTTTACTCTTATTATACACATTCTGGTACACTTTGAATCTGATTGTTTTTATGTGTTTCCTTTTGTATGAAATTATTTTTCTTAGTATTTAAACGATAGCTCTTCTTTGATGTTACTATAATTGGTTTTCACAATGTTTTTTTTTAATACAGTTCTGGTTTATTTAATAAACATCAAAACGAATGAATGTTTAAAAATTTAAGCAGAACTTAT
This sequence comes from Erebia epiphron, assembly GCA_963932025.1. Lineage (NCBI taxonomy): Eukaryota > Metazoa > Arthropoda > Insecta > Lepidoptera > Nymphalidae > Erebia > Erebia epiphron. Next base: position 3,270,696 of record OZ009946.1, read on the forward strand.
AAATTACAAATCGTTGTGACCTTGTCTCCTTTGACGCACTGGCATGGTGTTGAACGCTGTAGTGCCCGGGTTTGATCCCTCGTGGTGGCAACTTGGGTATTTAAACTAGTAGTAGACAGACTAACAAATACACATTTCAAATTTATGTAACTATATTTTTAAATTCCCGCGCGAACCTAAGTATGTCCTTCCCCGGGATACAATCTATCTCTGTACCAAATTTCATCAAAATCGGTTGAAAAATAGGCCGTTAAAGCGTAGCAAACAGACATACAGACACAATTTCGCATTTATAATATTAGTAAGTATGGATTAAGATATACCTACTAAGTGACGTAACAGAAATCAATTTCAAATCAATACTTTTAATTCAAATATGTGACTTGCAATTTATATAGACTAGACGAATGTCCGCGACTTCGTCCGCGTGGACTAAGTTTCGATTCCCGCGGGAACTCCTTAATTTTCCGGGATAAAAGTAGCCTATATAACTCTAATATACCCGTGCCAAAAATCTCGTCGATCCGTTGCTCCTTTGCGGCGTGATTGAAGGACAAACTAGCACATTTTCGCATTTATATATATAATTTACAAGTATGATTCTCCATAGCTTTTGTAAGTTTTTCTCTTAGTAAATAAAACAAAGCACTCGTTTAGCTCCAAGCATGACGTTTTTAAGACCAATTTAGCAAAATAAAAGCAAATTACGCTCATTTTTTAAGTTGTCAACCACTTTGTAACGCTGACAGGAAATGTAAACGGTTTTTAAACACTGTAGCGTAATAATTAATGCTTTTTAAACTGGTTTAAACACTTTGAAGTGGAAATAGCATAAAGGGTCGTAAGCAATGTACATCTGATACGACCTCAACCTCAGCCCATTAACGTCCCACTGCTGGCCACAGGCTTCAACTCTCACAGGAGAGAGGGAATCGGAGCTTAGACCCACCACGCTGCTCCAATGTGGTTGGGCTTTAACGACTATTACCATGTTAGTGATAATAACCGGGACCGACATCTTAACGTGCTCTGCGAGCCCCGGAGGTGCACTAACTTCCTAACTCCGGGCTAGTACTGAGAATTTCTTGTCAGAGAAACCCAATACTTAATGGCTTGTATTTAAATGCCTACCAGAAATTCACTTAAATTACTCCCAATAAATTCCCAATACCTGCCAAAATTAATAAATGCTCACCAAATTGTGTTTCCTGAAGTATTGTAGAAATGGAGCTAATTTCCTTTTTATTGCATGCCTTAAAAATATTTAAATGCCGTTAAAAATAATTTAAGAACAAATATTTTGTATTTTCACTAACTAGACGTAACCATTATTTTATTTTATGACTTTCATTTTAGTTATCTTTGCTGAGCCAAAAAAAACTAACAGTTGACCGTTATTATAGAAAATATGATAAAGTAGTTAAATAAATATTAATTCATTCTTCATTACTGCAACACTTGGCTAAGGTAGGTAATAAAATGAATCGCTGGAAGGAAAATGAACAATCAAAAGTAAAATGAAGTTTTTTATTATACCTTTAAGATTAATTTGTTTTTATTTTTCGGTAGATTGTAATCTGTTAGGTTTATTAACCCGATCACTACTTGATTGTTTATGTCGAACCCTAACCTAACCTACAAGAAAGTGACAAGAAAACGTAAATACAATGAATATTTCAAAAATTGACACTTAAAACATTGAACGGTTCACAATCTTTCGACTGTTTACAATCTATCGAAAAAAAGCGTTAGATTACAATCTTACGGTGACACATACATACTATACAAATAAACAAACATTCATACAAACATGCGGGTCGAATACTGAACCTCTTTTTTTAAAGTCGGTTAAAAAATAAAGGGAAACAATTGTAATCTTAATTTGACAATATTATATTTTGGATTTAGGTTCGATAATTTAGAGCTGTATTATTTGGTATTAATTTTTCTTTTTCAGTAACACAATATTTGGTGAGCAAAGTATTAATTTTGGCCAGCAAAAAGAATATTCAAACAAGTCTTAAAATTATTCTGATGTGCGCATATTTTTTTTGAAACTTAAAACGTTTTACTTTAGGGACCTCAGTAAAGAATGGGTTTAATTTATTTGGAGTTAGTTATTTTATTTGGTACTAAGTTTTAGGGTAAAATTTTTTTTTTGGTGAGCACTTAAATTGTACCCATACTTAATTATGGCCCGACCCGAGACTCGAACCCGGGACCTCGTTGGCCGCAGTCGAACATGCTAACCACTAGACCAACGAGGCATCTGATACATATCTGGCTATAAAGGCTTGATTTGATCGGGTCAGACGTTCTAGTGTTAATAAATTAATGCATTTTATCGATGCACGATGTCTGACATGAAAACGTGCTAGTGAAGTAGTGAGTCATGGTATACATTATCTATTATTGTAGAAACCATATCTCTATGCGTCGTGTTCCTCATTGCTGAGGGTCGTGACCCCTTTCCAACAATCATATAATGGTAGGGGCTTTCTTGGGTCAATAATGCGGTGGGTTCCCACGTCCTTCCACATACGATTCAACTTAGAGTTTTTCAACTCTTAGGTTTCCAACGATTATTTTATCAGATATTTTAACATACTAGCTGATGCCCGCGACTACTTCCGCGTGGATTGAGGTTTTTTGGTTCCCGCGGGAATGCCTAAGTTTACCGGGATAAAAAGCCTATGTGTTATTCCAGACTATAAACTATCTCTGTGCCAAATTTCATCAGGATCCCTTCAGCCGTTCGGGCGTGATTTTGTAACAAACATCCATCCATATATCCATACATTCATCCATCCATCCAAACTTTCGCATTTATAATATTTATTTGATTATTTGATATGATATTTGATTGATTGATAGGACCTACAGGTGTCTTTTATGTTACGTGATATTTTGAATCTACCTCCGATTCGGAAAGCTTCTGCTGAGAAGATTTCGTCATTGCCTTTTTACAAACGTTTATGCAAAATCTTTCCGAATTTAAATTCGAATTAATTCATTTATCGCAATCGAGCCAGGATCTCATTGCTAAATGAAGAACAAATTCGTTAGCTAATCCGTTTGACTTTCTCGTAGCATGATTATCCGGAGCATGCTTGTAAGGAAACGATTTTGTGTTTCCAAATTCAGCTCAGAATTTTTAAAAGTCTTTCAAGAATTTGGTATTGCCTTATTAAGTTTATCAAACAAGATAAAAAGGTTTAAAAAAAAATAACCCGAGTACGGAAATAATATTGTGAAATTGTTTTTCTGTTGCTTTGATAATATATTTTAATATCAGCTAATGTATGGGCTAATAATGCCCGCGACTTCGTCCGCGTGGATTGAGGTTCTTCGGTTCCCGCGGAAACTCTTTAATTTTCCGGGATAAAAAGTAGCTTAGGTGTTATTCCGGTCTATAATCTACCTCTGGGCCAAATTTCATCCAGATCCGCTCAGCTGTTGGGGCGTGATTGGGTAGCAAACATCCATCCATCCATACTTACAAACTTTCGCGTTTATAGTATTTATTTGATACTAGCTAATGCCCGCGCGCGTGGATCGAGGTTTTGTGGATCCCGCGGGAACTCTTTAATTTTCCGGGATAAAAAGTAGCCTATGTGTTAGTCCAGACTATAGTCTATCTCTGTGCCAAGTTTCATCCAGATCCGTTCAGCCGGTCTGGCGTGATTGAGTAACAAACATCCATTTGAGGTTATTTTGGTTCCCGTGGGAACTTCTTAATTTTCCGGGGTAAAAAATGTGTTATTCCAGATTATAATCTATATCTGTGCCAGACGTCCAGGTCTGTTAAATTGTACTGAGCATACTAGCGTGATTGAGCAACAAACATCCATCCTCCCATCCATCTATAAAAAGTTCGCATTTTTATTATTATAATATAGATAATATTAAGATTTAGTAAAAGTTTCAGTTTCATCCAAATAGCGGAAAAGTATTAAACGATCAGATGAAATGTGATTGCGATGGTAACACTGTAGCAATCATTTTGGCGTGATAAGGCTCAGCCTTAAGCAGTCTGCCATTAAGTGTAATCAAAATTAGGCACAGTACACACTATTAATCAACGCTGCATCGCGCGGACGTGCCTTATCGCCCCATCTGATCCGACAACTGTTAACATAGGACAGGCTACAAGCTTCACTGAGGGCCATTAGACTATCTAAACTGTTTTAGAATTTTGATTTATTTTTATACGGACTCAAGGTCTAAATTGTCATCGAATAAGCAAATCAAATAAAAAAATTGGCCTATAAACTGATGGCTGTGGGAAGTGTACCTACTCGTATATATGAAGGTGCAGATTGTTATTAATAGGTCATCTACATCGATACTATCCATATCCATACATACATACCTACTTCTTTAATACTTAATATACTTACTATTTATACTAACAAACACATATTATCATAAATGCAAAAGTGTGTGTGTCAGTCTGCTACGATGAACTGCTACTACCAACTTTGATGAAATTTGGGTATAGAGTTTGTTGGTATATAAGGTTTGGGTACATAGGAAGTTGGCGGTACATCACCCCCGTGCTTTGGAGAGCACGTTAAGCCGTCGGTCCCGGTTATTATCACTAACTTGCCAACCCGCAATGGAGCAGCGTGGTAGGTCTAAGCTCTAATTTCCTATCTCCTATGAGAGTGGAGGCCTATGCCTATAGCAATGGGACGTTAATGGGCTGTATAGGTGTGGGTAAAGATGTAGTTTACATCCCGGGGAAGGACATAGGTTGTTGTCCCGGAAAATTAAGGAGTTCCTACGGGAATAAGAAATGTAATCCACGAAGCCGCGGGCATCATCTACTTTAATTTGAGTAATGTGTCAGTGTAATATAGAAAACTAGATTGGAAGATATGTCTGAGTTTTTCTAGCACCCAGCAATAAAACAGTACAATTGTCCACGGAGGAAATGACATAAAGCGCTATGTAACAGAAGGTGCAACATAAATTGAAGCTATAAAATTGTTCGAGTGCACCGCTCTCATACTTTACGTGCTCCTTATGAATTGTGTGAAATGAAATATACTGGTTAGTGAGAGGTTTCCATTATTTCCTTAATAGGAGACCTGGTCATACTACCATCGCTAAAAGCAGTATTGTTTTAATATTGTTGACGTTTGTGTTTTAGAATTATAATCCTTAATTTACAGACGTCAAGGTACCTACTTAACAAAAAACTGGTATTTCGAAATAATACTGCTTTAGGCGATTAGTAACCCCCCCAGCGGTGATGACCCAGTAACCCCCCCAGTACCTCAGTATTCTTCAGGGGGTCCAAGGCTCGGTTAAGACTATGATCTCGATTCAGAGGCCATACTGCCAACGCTTTCAGGCCATAATTGTTGACTTTCGTGTTTTAGCATTGTAATCCTTATTTTAGAAAAGTCAAGATACGAGGCAACAAAGTGTCATTTTGAGTAATTATGCTTTAAGACTTCGCAGCATGGCCCCTGGGGTCCGAGTCTCGAATCCTGGGCTTGAAAAATAACTGCAACATTTGGGTATTTTCGATTGCACACCTACTCGAAAAATATTGAAAAAACATTTTTTTTAAGCCACTACAAGTTAGCCCTTGACTGCAATCTCGCCTGATGGTAAGTGATGATGCAGTCTAAGACGGTAGCTAAGCTTTTAAACTATTTAAGTACCTAGTGCCAAATCTTGTATACGATAGTACGGAACCTTTCGTGTGCAGGTCCGACTCGCACTTGGCAGGTTTATTTTTGGTTGTTCAATATAATGATATGACAAAGGTTTGACCTGGTGGTTTTTATTACTTGAGCATTAGTAAATGCTTGAGTAATGGAAGTGCCGCGGTATAACCCTAATGATTTTCCTTTCTTCTTTTAACTCAATAGTGTGCCGGGGGATGTGTGGTGTGACTAAAATGGATAAGATTAGGAATGAATATGTAAGGGGAAGTTTGAAAGTAGCGCCAGTGATAGAAAGGATGAGGAGTAATAGGCTAGCATGTAATGCGGAGGGAAGAAAGGCATATTACGAGAAGAATGCAGATAGATATGCATGTGGAAGGAATAAAGATTAGAGGGAGACCAAAGAAAACACGGATGGATTGTGTGAAAGAGGATATGCGTATAAAAGAGGTGAATAAAAGGTTGACGGATAACAGAAGGATAGCCCGCCAACCCGCATTGGAGCAGCGTGGTGGGTCTAAGCTCTAAATCCCGCTCTCCTACGAGAGTGGAGGCCTGTGCCCAGCAGTGGGACGTTAATGGGCCGTAGTGGTGGTGGTGGTGTGTTAACCTCGTAAGTGGCAGAAGAAAATATGTTTTGCCGACCCCACATAGCATGGGAAAAGGACAAGAAGAAGTAGAGTGTGCCGGTGGCAATGAGTGAGATGATTTAAACTTTAATTAAACCTAAGTTAGCGAAATTCAATTCGTCTTTCACTTAACACCACGAAGACTGGGGGCAAGTTGAATTTGTAGCGTTGAATTTGAGGCGAGCCGTTTCATCACTTATTAGACCGCGTCGACGTTTAACTATTAGGAGCCTTGGCTAATATGGGGCCATCTTTGTACAACGTTCGGAACTTGTGGCTTAACATCGCAGCTTAACAACCATTCAGTGGGTTAACACGAACTGTCGTCGTAATTTTGATGATAATCGTTACCATTTTAACACCACAAAGCTCTCACTCATTCGTACATGATCGTTTACCGTTTGTCGACTGGATGAACTAAGACTAATCAGTTTTCCGAACCGGTAGTAGAGTCTTAAGTGTTGACTTATCATAAGTGCCACAAATTGTCCTACGCGAAATAAAGAACGACAGACATAAGCATATTATGTACTACTAGCTGATGCCCGTGACTTCGTGCGACTTTAATTTTCCGAGATAAAAAGTAGTCTATGTGTTATTCCAGACTATAATCTATCTTTGTGGAAAATATTATCTAGTTCCGTTCAGCCGTACTGGCGTGATTGAGTAACAAACATTCAAACATCCATCCATCCATACATCCAAACACTTCGCAATATAAAACTTTTGTAATATTAAGTATAAATTTGGTCATAAAGCGTTATAATTACCTATTCAGTGCTCTTACTGTCTAAACTGCGATAAAATTCAATAAAATATCAGGACAATGATTTGTGATAACTATTTTAATAATTGCGCAGCATGCGGCGACCGCCTTTTCATTGCGTTAGTGCAATCGTTGCCCAACTGTATGGATTGTTAAACTGTATCTTCGCACAGTATGTTGCTTTGTTTCACAGTGCAATAGTGCATAATTGAACATCCTTTGTTGAAGCGTCTTCTGTTGAATTATATACGAAGAGTTAGATTTGAAGCAAAGCATATCAAAGTACATTCAACTTGTTCGTAAGGAGATGTAAACAGACGTTCTCCGTTGAGTTTCACGTCCACGCTTAATATGAAACGCTCATTTAACTTTACACTAGACTGCTGTTACCCGTTGAAGATTTTCGCCTTATATCTTCGAACTATTTGACATTTAATGGGGCCAACCTGACAGTAACAGCCTGATAAATATAGCCTCTTTAAAGATGAAATTTTTGACTATAAATATAATAGTCAAAAATTTCATCCTCTATCCCAAAGGTTTCCTTATGTTTTCAGGATGTTATTGGTCCTTAAAATATATTGTTTTTATCTTTATTTTTAGAGGCTTTTTGTCCCTTTGGATATGAAATATGTACAAGGGTTGTTTGTAACCTAGCCAGCTATCAGATTAGACCGGAAAAAATTTAGAAACAGTATATTCAGGAATTATTGCCCTTGCCGGGAATCAAGCCCGGGGTCTCCCCTCCCTCTTTTTTTTAAAATATATAATAATACTACTAATACTGACACTGTTAAGTTTTTTCTTCTTTTTCTACGATCATTAAAAATTTTACTAGTTTCACAAGGATTAAGGGTGAAAACACACTAAGTAACAGACGGGACGAAACTTCTACGCGACTAAACCGCGTCCTTTTCTTTAACAATTGCCGACCTCCCTGGCGAAGTGTTGAGCACTGTTGTTTAAACGTGCGGAGGTCCCGAGTTCGATCCCCGAAAGGGACAATTTGGGATTTTATATAATTTCTGAATTTTCTCTGGTCTGGCCTGGTAGGAGGCTTCGGCCGTGGCTAGTGTAAGAGACAATCCAGAAGTAGGTATTTATGAAACACTTTTAATATATTTGTACTCTCATTTGGGACTTGCACGTGTAAATGGTTAAACGTGTAGAGGTTCCACGAGAGATTTAATGTAATTAGATTAATAAGTTGGCTAAACTTAAAGATAATATTCATTTGATCCGGCCACGATTGCTATCGTTAAGCTCTAAATCAAAATGTGATCTAAACACAAAAGTATTCAATAATCGCTGAGTCTGCCGGCAGGAGACTGAATTACCATCGTCAAAACACTCGCATTTATACTAAATATTTTCAATATGGCGTCCGTACCCGCTGATTAAATTGAATGACATGAAACAAATCAAATTGACAGATATTATACTTCCTGTTTCATGAGATATAATGACAAACAGTAATAATGCTAACACTAGTACCCTAACCCTACCGGCAGAGACGTGCCGCCAAGCGAATTAGCGTTTCGGTACGATGCCGTTTAGAAACCGATTACGGGTATGGGTTTAATATAACTGCCATGCCGCTAATAGGTTAGCTCGCTACCATCTTAGACTGCATCATCACTTATCATCAGATGAGATCGCAGTCAAGGGCTAACTTGTAGTGGATTAAAAAAACATGGAGCGCGCACACTAAAGTACCGGAAAAAACCAACACTAGATTTTCCTCCAACACTGACCTTACACGTGTATATTTTGTCCTTTAGAGTCCTAAAGGTTCTGTAGGATTAGGTTAAAGTACTTACTTCTTTATGCTGACAATATAACTAAAGTAGCTTTATATTTATTTCATCTTTTAAGCCGCTTGACCTTTCCAAAACTTATTTAACATTATTTATTTTGTGCCTTCGCTTCAATATTAAAACATGTTTGAAAATAATATTCTTGTGTCTGTGATTTAAAATTTACAGACGATAAAGGGACTTCTGAGAAGGCGTTAAGAAGATTTTTAACAAAGGTCGCTTACCTTCAGACTTAAAAGCGATCACTTAGGTAACTTTTTAACAGTCAGTTTAGGTCGAAGACCTTTATTGATATCATTTTAAGCAAAATAATATTAAAATGGAAAAGGTTCATTTCAGGCCTACTCTTGTACAAGTAAATAACGAGCAAAAAATAAACATGTACAGTTTTCGTTACGTTTCCAAGATGGCAACCTTCAGCCAAAGTTTAAAGAAGGCAGTAGGCGCGAAATGTATCAAATGTCATTTCTGACAGTCACTGTCAGAATAACGTGTTTTTCTTTTGAAAATGTAAAAAAATATGGATTCGCCATTGTTACCCACTCATGTTTAGTGTTCCTTAAACTTAAAGGTAAATATTTTTACCACTGAAATTACGACGAATTCGAAGATTTGACCAGTATAAACTGGTCTAATATTTTATTAACCTTCATTTCTCTACTTGTACAAGACTAGGCCTACGTCCCATACAAATCTGAACCGTCGCCTTTCTACAAAATATTTTTACGCAAAAAATTCAGAAAACTCAGTATTTTGAGTAACTCAGTGGACTTACTACCTTAGTTTAAAGCAGCATGATTTTAATATTATTGTTGACGCTCTAGTTTTAGAATTATAATCCTTATTAAGTTAGGGACGTCACGGTGCGTCATGTTAAATAGCAATTTTAAAATAATACTGCTTTTGGCGATGTCCACAACTGATCTTTTCCAAAATGGCCAGCATACAGAACATTTGTTTCAAGGCCTCCATCTTTTATCGAGATTTTTACTACCTAAAGTTGTTTTTTTTTTCATAACGAACACAAATTCTAGCAAAGAAGACAAAACAAACAAAACAGATATGATCTAATTATTTCATGTAGGACAACTTGTGCTAGGTACTTATGATTAGTCATGCCTCTACTACCGGTTCGGAAAGTGATTCTACTTAGAAGAGCCGGCAAAAAACTCAGCAATTGCTCTTTTCATTAAAAAAACCGGGCAAGTGCGAGTCGGACTCGCGCACGAAGGGTTCCGTACCATTATTAATAAATAATTACCTTTGTTAATGAATCGCAAGACTAACTTTGTTTGTAGAGGTTTATTGTTAATATCAAAAAAACAATGCTAGTTAGAGCATTGGCTATAGTTTTTCTGTAAAATATACGTAAATTCCTATTGACCATAATTATTTCAAATTTTTCGATTGGTAAACTCCGGAGATAAGGGGGGGGGAACGGTATTTTTTTAGACATTTTCCCCGATAAATCAAAAACTATCATAACTAAAAATAATTAAAAATCTGTTTTAGAATGTACCAAGTAAACCCTTTCATATGATACCCCACACAGTACAGTTATCTCACTTTTAAATTTCAACCCTCAGATTTTCCCCCCTTTTTAAATAAGAACAAAAATAATTTCCAATTTTTAGGGTTCCGTACCAAAATGGTAAAATGGAACCCTTATGGTGCGACTTTCTCCGTCTGTCTGTCCGTTTGTCCGTCCGTCACACTCGATTATTTCAGTAACTACCGAAGCTATCGACATGAAATTTAGAATAGTTGTGTATATTAGTGGCCCAAAGACACTGGAATTAAAAAAAATTGGAATTTTTTTTTGTTCTTATTTAAAAAGGGGGGAAAATCTGAGGGTTGAAATTTAGTTGAAGTTGAATTTTTTTTAATTCCAGTGTCTTTGGGCCACTAATATATACAACTATTCTAAATTTCATGTCGATAGCTTCGGTAGTTACTGAAATAATCGAGTGTGACGGACGGACAGACGGACAGACAGACGGAGAAAGTCGCACCATAAGGGTTCCATTTTATGATTTTGGTACGGAACCCTAAAAAGTTACACTTTGTAAATACTATACAACGTTACGTAACAAATATCACCCTGACTTGTGGATTGCTGGATGCGAAGCCGAAAATAATAGCACTAAAGGACAATTCCCAAAACATAACTATAAGTCCAAATAAATAAAATAGATCCACTCGTCGCCATCGAATATACGTCACAGCGTCATCTGCGTGACATTGCCGCAACTACCCCGCGCAGACCACTCTCATCATTTCCTAGGGGCGATGTTTATCCGATGGAAGGGGAGAGCGGGGCAATAACGCCGAGTGCGTGTTTACTTGAGAGCTATTGCATTTGTTACTCCCAAGCATTGACTTACCAATACCTTAGACGCACCATCGAAGCGCAAAAAACGGCACGGTCAAACTGTTCATAAATAGATAATATGAACAGTTCTCACCTCAGTCGCGCATGAGTACACCAAGCGACAACATGCCGTTTTGCTCCGTAAAAAAGTGCAAAAACAATCCGAAAGATGCGAAAAAAACGATGGAGTATCATATTTTAGGTTAGGAAATACTTTATATACATTTACTTTACGGTATACTAGCGAAATAATCACACAATCTTACCTAAATTAATTATTTTGTCATCATAATTACAATATTTCAAATGAGCAGCTATCGCATTCACACGCTTACGGGCCAATAGAGAACGCGATAGAGGCGCGTCTTAGCGAAATGGATACAAAAAATATGGAGTAGTTAATTTTTTATTTTTCTTATATTGAAGTTGTAAACTGGTACAATTAAAGTGCCCATTTTTTTTAATAAATTAATATGGGTATATTTAAAATTGGTAAGTAGTGTAAAAACCGTGTCGAATTCCTTAGATAAGAAATAATTCTTTCAAAATCGATATCTGGCAGTTATGATAATCATCATAGAAAAAGAAACCGTTGTCAATCTCTTAAAGAACGATGCCATATTTTTTTTTCTATTGAACAATTTTTTTTTCTCGATTTTTGGGTAACTATATCGCAAACTTTAAAAATATTGCAGTTTCTTGTAATAATATTAATTAAAAAATAATATTAATTTATTTACAATATCCGATGCCCACACTTGAACACAATTTCACCATGTACAGTTCGCGCGCTAGTTGAATGCAGAATAAATATATGTGTCACCATACATTTACTCTGCATTCAACTCGCGCGCGAACTTTATATGATTTGAGCAAGGCCATTATTGAAAAATATATAGACGTATATGTATGTCTACACTATATGTAGACATTAAACATTGAAAAAAAGCATACTTCTAAAAGACAGGTTTATAAGTTAGGTACTCGTAGTTAAATATATTTCAAGGTACTTTTATTCATTTTTTGTCACTAGTTTTTGTATTTATTAAGAACTAGACTAGATTCTCCCTAATTTTCCGGGATAAAACGTAGCCTATATCCTTCCCCAGGATATAAACTACATACCAAATTTCAGCAAAATCAGTTGAAATGATGGGATAGCGTAGCAGACAGACAGACAGATCTTCGAAATCGGTGTACATTTTTTTTATACGCACCGTATTTAGAACCTCCTCCTTTATTGAAAGTCGGTTAAAAAAGTAGCCTATATCCTTCTCCGGGATGTAATCTATCCCTATACCATATTTCATTAAAATTGGTTGAAAAGATGGGCCGTTAAAGGGTAGCAGACAAACAGACAGACAGACAAACACACTTTCGCATTTATAATATTAGTATGGAATTCAATTCGTGAATTTCGTGAGAGGGATTCGAACCCGCGACATGTTACTACTTAATGAAATTTTTATCCTGCCAAGAAGTAACTGTGTTATATTTAGATAAAATACGTAAATAAAATATTTAATACATAATAACACATAAACACACAAATACATAAAGATAATTTTCATAAAATCATCATCACCAATAAAGTATTAAAAAAAATAAAAATATCAAATACAAATTTGTCGACTCCTTTAACACTTTACTTCGGAACACAGAAAGTCTTCCGCTGATTCATTGCAAAATGTCGTATGTGTCGAACTTTTATTACAAGATTTAACCCTAAGTATGAATCTATATGGTTGGTTTTTGTGAACCGTTTGGTGTCTCAGTCTGTATTATATATAGCTGCGATTGTATAAGCGATTGTGGACGCTTTTTGAGTATTATTTTGTAGGTAATGTTGTATCCTTAGTTGGTAAATCGATGCTCCCAAGTCCCAATACAGGGATATGGCGTACGTCTTCGATTCTATGTGGATGAGCCCTGACGTGTAAACTTTGTTTATGAGAGCGCGAAAAACTCCGTATTTTTCGAAACACTTGTAGTTTTCCTCGACATTCCTTTCATTCTTTCAGTAGTTAACCCTTGTAATATAATTTATTATTATTTCGTAGTCACTGCTGATAAGTTGTTAAATTCACCAATGATTTTCAAAAAAATTTTTTGTTACCATAGTGCATAAAAATTTGTTAGTATATTATTAGAAATACGAAAGTGTGTCTGTCTGTCTGCTACGCTTTGACGGCCAATTTTTCAACCAATTTTGATGAAATTTGGTATTTACAGACAGGGTGTGTCCCGGGCAAGGACAAAGGTTACTTCTTACCCCGAAAAATTAAGGAGTTTCCGCAGGAATTAAAAGAAAACTAATCCACGCGTACGAAGTCGCGGGCATCTAATATAATCAGATAGCCTATTTATGATTTATTTACCTACGTTTTTTCAAAGTCTTTACGTATATTTTTACGTATTTATATAAAAGTCGAGATACGTTTTTGGGTTACTAAGGGGACGAATCTTACTTGTTTTATTTACCTTGGTAGGTTAAAGTAGGTACCGAGTGAAGAGCGGGCACCTTGATTCCACAAAGTCACAAGAACAAAGTTAAAATGAGCTAAACTTTATTTAACTCCGAAAACGGGATGAAAACAATTAAATGTTATTCATACAAACACTTTAATGAGCTCCTGAATACAAAGTAGCAGCTGACCTCAGAGGATTTGAATAACGCTTATTATTGTAGCAATCTGTTGTAAGCCCCGCCCACTGTGTTCCTCTTGTGGAACCTCTTGTGTTCTTGAATTAAAGTTGAAATGCTTTATAGTTAACTAGCTGTTGCTCGCGACTTCGTCCGCGTGGATTGAGGTTTTTGGTTCCTGCGGGAACTCTTTAATTTTCTGTGATGAAAAGTAGCCTATGTGTTATTCCAGATTTTAATTTATGTTTCTTTTCTGGAATAAAAAAAAGTAGCTGGGTCTTATCAGTCATCTTACAAGATGGTATACAATCAATTTTATAACACAAATCTTAAGCGAATTTTTTATTTATATATTTAGTACCAAACTTAAAACTTAGTTCTGTTCGATCGAGCTGAATCAACCATCTTAATAATTAGGTACAAAAACACAACAATTACTGTTATTCGGTTAGATAACAAACCTCAAAATCTATACTTATATTATAAATGTGAAAGTGTGTCTGTTTGTCCGTCTGTCTGACTGTCTGTCTGCTACGCTTTTCTGGCCCATCTTTTCAACCGATTTCGACGAAACTTGGTAAAAAAAATCTAAATCCCTACGAATGAAAGACGCGGGCATCATCTATTAATTAATATAATTTGAATCACCGAAATCGGAATGTTTCATGTAAGAAATACAATTTAACTCGGCGCAAAACACAAAGCGTTTCATTCCGAAGCGTTTCCTGAATCAAAGCAAGAAATTGAATATCACGCACCGAATCCTTTATTTCATCACTCGTAATGCGACGGGGAAGGTTATTAATCAAAAATATTCCCCACCCACCGTGTTGATGTACAAATACCGAAGATACGCAGCTCGTAGGTGATTCCACAAACTTACTACTACAGCCCATTTACGTCCCACAGCTGGGCACAGGCCTCCACTCTCATAGGAGAGAGGGAATTAGAGCTTAGATACACCACGCTGCTCCAACGCGGGTAGGCGGGCTTTATCATGTTAGTGATAATAACCGGGTCCGACGGCTTAACGTGCTCTCCGAGACACGGGGGTGAAACACAACAAACTTCCTAACTCCGGGCTAGTACTGAGAATTTCTTGTCAGAAAAACCCAATACTTAACTATGGCCGGACCCGGGACTCGAACCCGGAACCTCGTCTGCCGCAGTCGAACATGCTAACCACTAGACCAACGAAGCAGTTTAGTTCTATAAACTTGCAACTTGTAGTTTTGGAGTAGAACTCCTTTATGCGACACTTTTATGACGTACATGTATAATACTAGCTGACGCCCGCGACTTCGTCAGCGTGGTTTAAGTTTTTTTATTCCCGCGGGAAATCCTTAATTTTCCGGGGATTCCGAAGCTTATATCCTTCCCCTAAATGTAACCTACCTCTATACCAAATTTCATCAAAATCGCTTGAAAACATTGGCCGTGAAAGCGTAGCAGACAGAGGGACACACTTTCGCATTTGTAATACTAGATGATGCCCGCAACTTCATCCGCGTGGATTAGGTTTTTTTAAATTCCCGCGGGAACTCCCTAATTTTCCGCGATAAATAGTAGCCTACGTCCTTCCCCGGGATACAAAGTATCCCTGTACCAAATTTCATCAAAATCGGTTGAACGGATGGGCCGTGAAAGCGTAGCAGACAGACATACGGACAGACAGACAGAGCGACACACTTTTACAATATTAGTATGGATTAAGTATGGATTTAGCTTCTGGCGAAAATGTTCACCACACAGTATGACTGTTTTGAGGCTGCCATTTTTAGTCGAACTAAAAAAATGAATACCTAAGATGTCAAGTAGTTAGTGCTATACTATTACATATTCTGTGATGCTATATAATTTTATACTCTATTTTTAAGCAACTTGGTATCTTATGACAACTAGTCAAAAAAGCAAGTTTTTTCAAACGTCAAAACACGCGCTTAGTATGGGATTTTGTATGAAATATTTACTTGTGACGTCATCAAAATTCAATGCACTTCACTTTAATCGAACACTCTTACTTTAATCTAAATAATAGTTTAAAATACATAGTTATCAACCAGTAATAAAATTTAAAAAATTTAAAAACCCACGACGAACTGTAGAGCTCCATTATGGCCTTTATAACTTTGAAAAACACAATTAGAACTTAGCATATATAACATAATATCTAAAACACAAAACTGCATTAGCGTGGTGGACTATGGCCAAACCCTTCTCATTCCGCGATAAGACTTGTGCTTAGTAGATGTGTCAAATAGTGTTAAATTTTAATATTCTGATAAATAATGGGGAATATGCATGTGATTTAGAAATGGACAAAAAAAATTATGTGTATTCTTTCTTGCTAAATAAATATATTCAGATGATTATTTTTACAAATTATCATGTTTCTATTAATAAATTTAATTATTTAAAAGTAGTCTTTTTCAAATTCCGCCAAAACGCAACGCTATTGGCGGAACGAAACATGACGTCACCATCCACTCTAGTCTGTGTCGACTGTTGACAGGTCGCTTGTTTTGTATGATTATTGAAGGTTATTCGCATTGTTTTGCCGCTATTTATGATAAATTATTAGTGTTGTTGGGAATTATTAACTGAAAGCAGTGATTCCTTGTGAAATAACCCTGTGCGTTCCGCAGTCGGGTAAAAAGACTCGCCACAATGACTGAAAGCGGTTTTGTCAAGGCAACTGAGAAATTATTTTCCAATAGAAATTATCAACAGTGCAAACAAAAAAACCTAGTTATAACGTTTTGTGATCAAAATCAACACTCGTAGTCAGCAATGAAAATCATAATATTTATAAATTTGTAACATCAATAAATAAGTAAAAATATAGGGAATCAGAACAGTTTTATGAACATTTAATAAAATTTTTAGGTTAGTGTATATATTGTTCGCGAGTCCTAATGAAAAAGATTTTTGATATGTAGGTATATACATATTTAATACTCACGTCGAAATGATCTTCACAACAATATAAACTACTCAAGCACGATACATTTTCTCTCCTCATCACCTTACACCACTTTTTCTTTATATTTGCATCTTTGGGCATATGAAAATAAATTTTGTCAGGTGCAGTTTTAATATTATTTTTGCACATAGGGACAATACAATATTTATAATAAGCTTTTGGGTGCTCTTCTATCACAATATAATAATCTTTTACGCTTTACTTCACTCACTTTTATTAAATCTGTGAATCAAACACTTCGTTGTTAATTTATTCCTATGAATAAACGACGTCGAACGACGACAACGAACGCACCGTGACGTCACAGAACGAGCGCGCCAAAATGGGGGCGTTTAAATCGTCCGAAAATGATAGTAGTTTTAATTATTTTTTCTTAGCTTATTTAATAAAATTGTGCAAAGTGTTATATTTTTTTCCTGTTATATAATCACTTAAAGAATGGTTTAAAATAATAAAAAAAATACATGCATATTCCCTATTGTTAAAAAAATATATCAGCTAAAAAAATACGTAAAAAATATCATGGATTAAAAACCAAACTGTGATCACTTAACGAGATTTAAAGTGCTAGTCAAGACATATCAAAAGAGTCCAAACACGACGGGTTTGCGATGAGAACTTAAGGAGTTCCTATGACCACCTTCTGGCTCCATCATGAGATCCTGGGCAGCATCTAGGTACAAAGTGCAAGTCAAGACAAATCAATAGAGTTCAAGCACGATGGGTTTACAATGAGAACTTAAGGAGTTCCTATGACCACCTCCTGTCTCCATAATGAGACCCTGGGCAGCATCTAGGTACAAGCTAAATATATCTAATTCAAAGAACCGCATCTTAGTCAACACACTAGTTTTTGTGAAAAAAGGGTAACATATTGAAAAATTAAAATCATAGACTACATCTTAGCGTGGTTGTCTATGGTGCTAAAATATATCTAAAATCCTTGTCTTAAGCTATAAGTACATATCTAATGCAAAAAACCGCACCTCAATCGGACCAGTACTTTTTGTGAAAAATTGTAACATATTGAAAAATTAAAATCATAGACTACAGCTCAGTTTGGTTGCCTATGGGCCTAAAACATATCTAAGAACCTTGCCAGAAGTTATACTTATCTAATGCAAAAAACTGCATATTAATCGATTTAGTAGTTTTCCAGGAAAACGGTAACAAAAAAGTGTACAAACAAACAAACAAACAAACACACAACCTCTTAGAGCAAACCTCTCCGTTTCGTCGAGGTTAAAACTAAGAAATTATAAACACTCTAGCAGGACTGTCTAATCTAGCTTCACATAATATCATCAACGACCTTACCTGAAAACATTTCTCCATAGGGGGACAACCCCCTACTATAGAACCCCTGTTTTGATTTCTTAAGAAAATATTTCACCTTCAGCATAAATATCCATTTTGGATTTTAATAACTTCGAGTTGACTGATTAGACGTTTCTGCATTATGGGTTTTGTAATATTGAAATTAATTGCTCGAACTAATCTTGCAATACGCCTTGGATAGGGGTTGAAGCATTATATTTGGAAGAAACGATTTCAAAACAAAACAAGCTGAGTGAATCACCTACTTGGTAGCCTTGCACTGCAGATGTGTAAAGGATCAATTTTATGACAGGTACAGTGGTTTTGTAGTATTTAATTGATTATATGATTAAGTTGTTGTGTTAGTCTTAAGTTTATTACCTGACGTCAACAAACGGTACTTAACTTCCTAGTTACTTTATTTGAAGATTACGGTTAAACATCAAAATAATATAGGTATTTTTACGCGGTGACGGTTGAATGTAGGACTAAGAGGCGCACAGGTAAAAATATAGAAAATAATTCCATTTTGGTGCCTTTTGTTGTTGAAACCCTTAGGTCGTGGAGCGAAGATGCTAGACCCTTTTTTATGCATCTGTCTTCTCGTCTTACAGAGTCCACAGGTGACCGAAGGGCTGGCAGTTACCTCAAAGTCAAAGTCAAAGTCAATTATTGTTTATTTAATTTAGGTAGGTACACTACACTTATTGACGTCCAGTTATTTATACAATATAATGGTGATAATCAGTAACGGTATCCTAATACTATAGCTACGAGGGTTCCAAACGCGCGCTAGTCTGAGAAGAGCCCACAACAAACTCAGCCGGGTTTCCCTCCTCGACCATCATATTATAAGTTTGACTATTCAGCGGAGTAACCAGCCAGCATTCTGGCCACATTGCCAACTGCAGCCGTTTGGATTATATTAATTATTCAAATCCTTTTAATTTTACCTACTAACAAAAAACTAAATAATTTAATATAAAAAATTTTATATTAAATTATTTATTTTCTTTTTAAACAACCGACTTCAAACTCCCGCGCCAGCTTTACAACAACAAGCACACGCTATACAAAGTACTTATTTTATTGTTGATATTTTAAAACCGCTCGACCGATTTCGATAAAATTTATATGGGACCACATGGAAAGTATGTTCTTTCAAATAAAAAAAGAATCATCCAAATCGGTCCACCCAGTCAAAAGTTCTGAGGTAACAAACATAAAAAAAAAAAAAAGTACAGTCGAATTGAGAACCTCCTCCTTTTTTTGAAGTCGGTTGAAAATAAAACCAAAATCAAAAAGACCTCCTCTGGTAGCCCCTGGGCCAAAGGTACCCATCAAGCTTTCAGCATTTCACTCTGAATGGCGATGGAAAACATTTGAACCAGGTAATTATTTAGTTACTAGCGGCCCGTCCCGGCTTCGCACGGGTAGACATAAATAGGTACACATATTTTTCATAATGGTGCACCAAAAAAAAAAAGTACAGTCGAATTGAGAACCTCCTCCTTTTTTTGAAGTCGGTTGAAAATAAAACCCAAATCAAAAAGACCTCCCCTGGTAGCCCCTGGGCCAAAGGTACCCATCAAGCTTTCAGCATTTCACTCTGAATGGCGATGGAAAACATTTGAACCAGGTAATTATTTAGTTACTAGCGGCCCGTCCCGGCTTCGCACGGGTAGACATAAATAGGTACACATATTTTTCATAATGGTGCACCAAAAAAAAAAAAGTACAGTCGAATTGAGAACCTCCTCCTTTTTTTGAAGTCGGTTGAAAAAAAAAACCCAAATCAAAAAGACCTCCCCTGGTAGCCCCTGGGCCAAAGGTACCCATCAAGCTTTCAGCATTTCACTCTGAATGGCGATGGAAAACATTTGAACCAGGTAATTATTTAGTTACTAGCGGCCCGTCCCGGCTTCGCACGGGTAGACATAAATAGGTACACATATTTTTCATAATGGTGCACCAAAAAAAAAAAAAGTACAGTCGAATTGAGAACCTCCTCCTTTTTTTGAAGTCGGTTGAAAATAAAACCCAAATCAAAAAGACCTCCCCTGGTAGCCCCTGGGCCAAAGGTACCCATCAAGCTTTCAGCATTTCACTCTGAATGGCGATGGAAAACATTTGAACCAGGTAATTATTTAGTTACTAGCGGCCCGTCCCGGCTTCGCACGGGTAGACATAAATAGGTACACATATTTTTCATAATGGTGCACCCCCTTCTCCCGCATTGCACCTCTCACGAAGAGTTAGTTAGTTAGCAGGTATAGTGTATTATCTATGGTTAGTTAGTTACTCGATGCGCTGCGTGGCGGCCGCCGCCGGCATGTATTTTTATTTAAATTTCATGATATCTTTTGAATGGAATGTCCGATTTCAATAATTCAAAAAGTAATCATCAGGTATTGAGACAGTCTTGAATATTAAATTATTTATTTGGATAAAAATTTATAAATGGTATGGATAACACGGTCTGATTTTGATCGGCATTTCTATCAATTTGTAAAGTAGGTATAGTGACGTAACTACAATAGTTAGACACATAGTCTCGCGAAGTTTTTTGTAGATATTGATATATTCTATAATATTGTCGAACATTTTTTTGTCCTATCATCAATACTCTTCGCAGCGTATGCGATGAAAGACATTTTATGGGTAATTTTTTTACACCTTCGGTTGGTTTTAATAGGAATTTCTAAAGATTTCTATAGTAATCTAGTACTAAATATAGCCTATGTTACTCAGTGATAATGTAGCTTTCTAATGAAAAAAGAATTATTAAAATCGGTCCAGTACTTTTTGAGTTTATTCGTTACATACAAAAATACAAAAATACAAATCTTTCCTCTTTATAATATTAGTGTAGATTGTTTATTAATTATTTTGTTTTAAATTAGATTATAATGCATTTCATAGTTTAAACTAGTAAATTGCAGTATTTTTTCGCTCAATTTGAACAATGGAAATAATAATCCAACAATAATATTGTTCCTATCTATTATTTTTTTTTTTTTTATCCACTACAAGTTAGCCCTTGACTGCGATCTCACCTGATGGTAAGTGATGATGCAGTCTAAGATGGTAGCGGGCTAACCTGTTAGGGGCATGGCAGTTATAATAATAAACCCATGACCCTATTCGGTTTCTACACGGCATCATACCGGAACGCTAAATCGCTTGGCGGCACGTCTTTGCCGGTAGGGTGGTAAATAGCCACGGCCGAAGCCTTCCACCAGGCCAGACCAGGGAAAATTTAGAAATTATAAATTCCCAAATTGAACCTGCCGGGGATCGAACCCAGGACCTCCGCACGTTAAGGCAACAGCGCTACACACTGCGCCACGGAGGTCGTCAAAACGGAGGTCTATTAGTAGAACAGTTAATCTCTTCTCTACTTTGGGAGTCTAATCATCGATAGTAATTATTGAGAAAGCGGGTAAGAGCCTCAGAGTCCCAAAGGAACCTTTACAGAGGTCTCATCCCAGCGCCTTCTATAACTATGCTAATGTTATTTGGTACAGTAGGTTTGAAAACGGAAGCGTCTACTAAAGCGACCTTTACACAGGTAAGTGAGATATTTAATACTAGATGATGCCCGCGACTTCGTCCGCGTGGATTAAGTTTTTTGATTCTCGCGGGAATTCCTTGATTTTCCCGTATAAAATGGAGCCTGTGTAGTAATCCCTGAACCAAATTTCATCAAAATCGGTTGAATGGTTTGGGCCGTGAAAGCATAGCAGACAGACAGACATATTTTCGCATTTATATAATACTAGGTTTTTTATTCCACTACAAGTTCTTGCAATAAATAATAAAATAAATAAATAAATAAAGTTTTTATTGCGTTACATTCTTGTTCTCAAATAACATTTTATAATATTGGATTTTTTAAAAAACTTAAGGACTAACAAAAACACAATGGGTCGCAAACTCAGCCTTGTGCTGGGTATTGGCAGCAATACCCAGCGCTGATTTTCAGTTTGCTCCCTACAGCAATTCTTACAAACTAATACGCCGCCCGCTACGCTAGTATCATAATAATAATAATAATATCGACGGGTTCCGGGCTAATTGTATTAAGCGACACTCTGAGCGATATAGACTTTTATACATATTTGGAATCAGCGAATTTTTCTGCGTCATTTGAGCTAGGTTTGGTGACGATCGGAGCACTTTTTTGTCGCTTAATACAACCGCATTTTTTGGGCCCATTTTGGACTGCAATGTATGAAGCGACACAAAATATTGACAAATTTAGGAACTGTGTACTTAAGCTGACTACCAAATACCAGGCAGTCGTTTAAACGTTTTTTCCTGGAGCAACAATTGACAGGCAACGTACGTTAAAGCATTTAGCCTGACTTTATAAATATATAGAAATGTCGCTTAATGCAATTAGCCTCTTTGTTAAATTCTTATCCAGTGTCGCTTAATACAATTAGCTTTACCTTGTAAATATACAAGAATGTCGTTTAATACATTTAGCCTCTTTGTCAAATTCATACCCAGTGTCGATCCATACATTAGCTCTGTACATGAAATGTTAGATGTTGTCACTTCAACCATTAACGAGAGATGTTTTTGATTTTGATTACTGATAAAGTTAGAAAAAAATATAGAAGAAAATAAGTAAAGAAATGAAAACGCTCGTAAATATTTTACTGGACTATTTTACTGAAACTGGACGTTGGCCGGCAGAATGGTCACATTCCTTATTCATTCCATTACATAAGAAGGGATCAACAAAAAAATGCAACAACTACAGACTGATTTCTCTCATATCACATGCGAGTAAGGTACTGCTTCACATCATAAATACAAGACTTCAAGCTTACTTGTCGCGCCAAATCGCACTGGAACAAGCTACTTTCGTCAAAGGAAGAGGTACACGAGAACAAATACTAGTGATCCGCCAAATCATAGAGAAAGCTAGAGAGTTTAACAACCCTCTATACATTTGTTTTGTGGATTTCAGGAAAGCATTTGATACGGTTAAATGGTTAAAACTCTGGCAAATACTTTCTCAAATGAGTGTACCTCAGCATCTTATATATCTTGTACAGAGGTTGTACGTGGATGGTACAGCAACTGTACGAGTGGACGAACTAGAATCTTCAACCTTTAAAACTCAAGCTGGCGTTCGACAGGGGTGTATTCTCTCACCGCTTCTTTTCAACATTTACACTGAATACAATGCGGATAGTTTTGGAAGACTGGGATAAAGGTATATCTGTTGGAGGACGCAAGATGTGTAATCTCAGATATGCGGACGATACTACGCTTCTTGTCTAAATTAAAGAAGATATAGAAGACCTACTAGAGCGTCTGGATACAACTAGTCTTGAGTTTGGACTAATCATCAACAGGGATAAGACCAAGATGATGATAGTAGATCGGGTTTATCATAATAGGCCAGGAATCCAAAATATCGCCAATTGCGAGGTGGTGCAAACCTACATCTATCTTGGTTCTACCATCTGTAATACTGGGGGCTGTGAACTGGAAATCCGTCGGCGATGTGCCATAACTAGGTCTGCGGTAAAGAAGCTCAATAAGATTTGGAAGAACAGGAAGATCACCAAAACCACCAAGGTTCGGCTTATGAGGTGTCTGGTTTTACCAATCTTTCTCTACGGAGCTGAAACATGGTCGCTTAGACTACAAGACCGACGTAAAATTTATGCCTTGGAGATGTGGTGCTGGAGGCGCCTTTTAAAGATACCCTGGACAGCCTTTCGAACTAACAACTCAATCCTAAAAGAACTTAAGATAAAAGAAAGGTTATCGTCGACTGTGCAATTGCGAATTCTGAAGTTCTTTGGCCACATCTCCAGAAATGAAGGGTCAATTGAGCGCCTGGTGGTACAGGGTCATGTGGAAGGAAAGCGAGCCAGAGGACGTTCACCTACTCGATGGACAGACCTAATAAAAAGTGTGACCCAGAAAACTGTTTTGGAGTACTCCCGCAATGCTACCAATCGAGATAAGTGGAGGAGCATCGCGCGGGAGGCGGTGCGACCCAATTTAAAGAAGACCGATGAAGAGTGTACCAGTATCAACCCAGCAGCCACGACCACTCTGTCAAGAGTGCACGACTGAGAAGAAATGTTAAAGTTTAGGAATGAAGAAGAATGAGAATAATTATTTCAGGTAATAAGACTGTAGGCTACGTAATAAAAAGACTGTTTAACTTCTGATTCATATACAATTGTGATAAAAACTTTAGTTTGGTAAGCTAAGAAGTCACTGCTGTTCCTAGGTGATTGTCATCTATATATATAAAATTCAAAGTCCTGACTGACTGACTGACTTATATATCAACGCACAGCCTAAACCGCTAGGGTTAGAGACTTGAAACTTTGACAGTAGCTTCCTTTTGTAACGCAGGCGCTCACTAAGAAAGGATTTTTAAAAATTCCACCCCTAAGAGGGTGAAATAGGGGTTGAAAGTTTGTATGAAAGTCCGTCATTTCTCAAGTTATATCCATGAAACTTAGTATAAATGAGTTATCGGTAAAAAATAAAGAAATACGTGTTTCACAGTTCTTGAAAATTCTACCCCCGAAGGGGTGAAATAGGGGATGAAAGTTTTTATGAAAGTCCTTCATTTCTCAAGTTGTATCAACGAAACTTGGTATTTTGGCTTTAGGTAATAAATAAAGAAGTACGTGTAGCACAGTTTTTTAAAATTCCACCCCTAAAGGGGTAAAATAGGGGTTGAAAGTTGGTGTAAAAGGCCGTTGTTTTTCAAGTTAAATAGCCGTGGAACTTGATATTTGGGCTACCGGTTTAAATTATGAAATATATAATTCACAGTTTTTGTAAATTCTATCCCATAGGACGTTAAATAGTCCTTCAATCACGCCGCAACAGAGCAACGGATCGACGGGTTTTTTTCATGGATTCTTTTTATCCCGGAAAATTAAGGAATGCCTATGGAAATTAAAAAACTTATGCCACGCGGACGAAGTCGCGGGCGTCCGCTAGTCTATATATATAAAATTCACAGTCCACTTATGCCACGCGGACGAAGTCGCGGGCGTCCGCTAGTTTTTAATAAATAACTTATCTTTAAACAATTTATAATGTGTGTTTTATTTCTCATTTCATAATTATTAACAAGATAGTTAGGTACATCCTATGTATGTACCTTTTAATTTATCAATGTTTTAACCGCCAATTTCTGCAAACTTCATTATTCAAGTATGATTACAAACAATTTATTTAAAAAAAAACAGTCGCATAAACTAATTAGCCATACATTAATAAGTTTAAGATATGGTATTTAAATCAATTAGCTTAGGTTTGAAATATGACCAACTATTTGATTAAAGCACTTAGCTTAGAGCCATTATTTGCATGCCTAGGCGGTTAAGTCGTTTAGCCTGAAATAAGAAACAATAATCATAGGCGGTTAAGTCATTTAGCCTGGAACAAAAAAAAGTAAAATATGGGTCATTTTGTATTAAGCGACATTTATCTTCGTTAAAAATAGGAATATTAGAAAAAAAAAAATAATCTAATTATGGGGAATATGTTATAAAAACAGTAATATCCTTCTTTTTAAAGAAATAATGCGATTTGCTAAAGTTATTTTTTTTTTTCTAAAAATCGAAACTTTAAACTGCTCTGGTGTAAAGTTTCAAAAATGTCGGTTAATACAAATAGCCCGGAACCCGTCGATATATACAATTTGATATTTTCGCAAAGTAATACTGATCTTTTGAAACTAACAACTTTCTTAAATAATGAAATATTATTGTACACAGGTATAATTATACTGCACAATGATGAAGGAGATAAATATATATTTTTATATAAGTACAGCTGTTATGCGGTCATATAGTTACAAAAACAACAGAATTTATAGAACCGCAGCAGGCCGAGCATGGAAGGGGACAAAAATCTTATCCCCCGATTATATCCACTGACAAGAGCTAAAATTATGCTAGAGCATGGCAACAGGGGAAAGGAGAAGTATATCCCTGTTTGACTTGTGCATAGGACGTAGGTTTAAGTTTATTTTCATACCATTAAATTATAAAAAAGATGTCTCGAGCCAACTGGGACATCTTATCCTTTCCCCGTGGATAAAATCTCCCCGCCCATGCTCGGCCTACTGGAATAACATTAATTTGGGGTACAAAAATAAATATTTTTTTTAAACTTAATTACCATAAATATGTTTAGCTGCCTCAATTTGTATGTTAAGGTAATAATCTTTAAGTTTGTGCTTCATACAAATATCACTAAGCGGTTTATCTCTTGCTCTAAGTGGAGGGGGAAGATCGTTCCATACTTTGGCAGCAGCAAATCGGAAGCAGCCCCTGAACCCTGCTTTATTGTGCTTTGGGATGCTCAGCTTCCATTTGTTATTAACCCTAGTCGAACTTCTTTCATTCCGCCACTGCAATCGCTCGTATAGGTATGGAGGTCGCGTGTTATGTAGTATCCTATGAACCAACATCGTGAGATGTAGGTTTCTACGCGATTTCATATTTTGTGCATGTTCAGCACCGGTGTTATGTGGCCTCTCCTGGGTATATCGTAACAGAACCTAGCGCATGCGTTCTGAACCCGTTGTATTGCCTTCTCAGTTTTCTTCAGCAATCTAGGACCATAAACTGAGTCACAATAATTGAATGCCGATAGAATGAGGGACTCCACTAGAATTTTGCGCACCCCTTCCGTCAAGAAGCGCCTCATTCCATAGAGCACTTTTAGCTTGTAGAACGCGTTCCTTATTTTAATATTCAGGTGGTCTATGAACCTTAGGTCCTCATCTAAATACAGGCCTAAGTTTCTAGCATTAGATACGCGTTCTAGATGTTCGCCATTCAGTGCAATGTTTGGATTTTTTCCCTGTATGCTCGACCTTTGATGTTTGTTGGCCAGTATCATATATTTCGTCTTTTTTGCATTGAGGACTAGCATGTTTTCCTGTGACCATTTGGCGATTTGGTTCAAATCCTTCTGCACTAGTTCCACTGCTTCCTTTGTGGCTTCCGGTTTGAAGTGATAATATAATTGTGTGTCGTCGGCATACAGATGCGCGCTGCAATGTTGGATATTTTTAAGTATATCTGCCGTGTAAATAATAAATAATAAGGGACTAAGACACGAACCCTGTGGGGTACCTCGTGGTACACTGGTTACCTGGGATAAAAGAGGTCTCTTACTGTTGGAGTCAATTACCACAAATTGCTTCCTGTTGGTTAGAAATGAGTTAAACCATGCACAGGCATTCGCGTCCACCCCGTAAAAGCTCAATTTAGCCAACACCAGCTCTACACTTATGCAGTCAAATGCCCTGGAAAAATCTAGCAGTATCAAAAACGTGCCTTCTCCTCTATCAGATGCCGTAAGAATATCATCAGTTACCGCCGTTAATGCGGTTGCTGTCCCATGGCCCTTCCTAAAACCGGACTGGACGGCCGGTAACAAGTTATGTGTTTCAAGATATCCCGAAAGTTGAGAGCAGACTAATTTTTCAATTATCTTAGACATAGCCGGCAGTATGCTAATAGGTCGTAAATCCTTGAAATCCGTCACATTAGTTGACTTCGGTAATGGACTAACTTTTGCAAGTTTCCACAGATCAGGAAAAACATTCTCGGAGATAGATGTATTTATAATGTACGTAATGACTGGCAAAGTGAGCGGAAGTGTTAATTTGATCATGCTCATAGAGATGTTATCATGTCCAGCAGCATTAGTTGTTATACTCTTAATTATTTTTGAGACATATCATACTATCCTATCATACTATACTAATATTATAAATGCGAAAGTGTTTGTTTGTTGGTTTGTCCTTCAATCACGACACAACGGAGTAGGTAACGCATTAACGTTATTTTTGGTAGGTACCTATTGTTTAGGGCCTGGAGAGTGCCATAGGCTTCTTTTTATACGACTGCCTATTATAAAAAAGGAGTATCTATATTGTTTTTAAAAATTAAGGAGTTCCCGCGGGAATTAAAAAAAATTAAACCACGCGGACGAAGTCGCGGGCATCAGCTGGTAATAAATAAAAAATCTTATTTGGAGTATGGGTCTTAATAATAACTCATAAGTTAGAAATGCGTGACACACCCTGGAATCGGACATTTAAACCACTTGTCTAACACATAATATTACCAACACACATTTAATAAATTAGTACGAAGTTATTTTACAATTATATGTTTCAGTAGTGTAACTACTAAACTAAGCATAGTTCAAACTATTTTGTCGTCATAAATAGCTTCGAGTATTTTGTCCTCTTTTGACTTTTAGGTCGCAGTGGCTACGATAAATTTTCATCACATAATTAGGGTAAAGAAAGATAAATGGGCGCCTCGGTCAGCATCCTTGTTTTGTATCCAGATGTCGGGACGCAGTTGAAGAGCTGGTAGATTTAAACTGGGTACTTCATAAACTTCGTTAGTACACAACTCCTCCTAAAATCTTAACGATCTTACTTCTTACTAATATTATAAATGCGAAAATTTGGATGGATGTATGGATGTATGTATGAATGGACTAGCTGATGCCCGCGACTACGTCCGCGTGGTTTGAGGTTTTTTGGTTCCCGCGGGAACTCCTTAATTTTCCAGGGTAAAAAGTAGCCTACGTCCTTCCCCGGGAAACAACCTATCCCTGTACCATATTTTATCAAAATCAGTTGAACAGATACATTTGTTTGATTCCCGCGGAAACTCTTCAATTTTCCGGGATAAAAAGTAGCCTATGTGCTATTCCAGACTATAATCTATCTCTGTGCTAAATTTCATCCAGATCCGTTCAGCCGTTCTGGCGTGATTGAGTAACAAACATCCATTTGAGGCATTTTGGTTCCCGCGGGAACTCCTTAATTTTCCGGGATAAAATGTAGCCTATGTGCTATTCCAGACTATAATCTATCCCTGTGCCAAATTTCAGCCTAATCCGTGCAGCCGTTGGCGCGTGATTGAGTAACAAACATCCATACATCCATACATCCATCCAGACATCCATCCAAACTTTCGCATTTATAATATTTATATTTGATTGATAGATGTATGGATGTTTGTTACTCAATCACGCCCCAACGGCTCAACGGATCTGGCTGAAATTTAGCACAGAGATAGATTATAGTCTGGAATAGCACATAGGCTTTTAATCCCGGAAAATAAAAGAGTTCCCGCGGGAACCACAAAACCTCGATCCACGCGTAAGAAGTCGCGGGCATCAGCTAGTAATTTATATTGTAACTTGTATATATAAGCTATAATAAATTATTATCTTACTAGATGATGCCCGCGACTTCGTCCGCGTGGATTGATGTTTTTTGATTCCCGCGGGAAATCTTCAATTTTCCGGAATAAAAAGTGGCCTATGTCCTTCCTTATAACCTATCTTTGTACCAAATTTCATCAAAATTGGTTGAGTAGTTGGGCCGAGAAAGCGTAGCAGATAGAGAGACAGACACACTTTCGCATTTATAATATTAGTCTAGATTATAAACTGTTGCTTTTTTCTTAAGTCCTGTTTAACTGGCATTTTTTAAGTTCTACTAATTATTGAACTTAGCTAGTATTTTTTAATGCAAAAGTATGATTGGCAAATTAAAAAAAAATATTTAGCCATTGTGTCTCATGATGGAATTACAACCTGTCAATTAAATGAAGAATGAGAGAGCTATAGAAAAAACTGTTCTACTAGAAACTACTCGGAGTTTCTCTACATTATCAAATCATAATTAATGAGTTCCTAAGAAAAACTAGAGCAACCGATATAATATAACTTAGGTTACGAAGTTGAAGTTTCAATAAGCGAGCATATTATACTCGTGGGTCATAGAAAAACGGATAGGATATTGTATAGAATAGGGATTAACTGTTGGAAAGTAATAATACCGGCTAAATACACTATAGTTTCTAACCAAAATGGAACAGTAAGCACAGCCGTATTGTTTTAATATTGTTGACGTTCGTGTTTTAGAATTATAGTACCAACTTATTGTAGTTTTGAAGACCTCCGTAGCGCAGTGTTGAGCGCTGTTTTCTTAACGCGCGGAGGTCCCGGGTTCGATCCCCGGCAGGGTTAATTTGGGAATTGATTATTTCTGAATTTTCCCTGGTTCCGGTACGATGCCGTGTAGAAATTATGGGTTTAATATAACAGGTTAGCCCGCTACCATCATCATCATTTACCATCAGGTGAGATCGCAGTCAAGTTCTAACTTGTAGTGGATTAAAAAAAAGGACGTCAAAATACGTGACAAAAAATGTCATTTTGAAATAACCTATAAGTGATGGTAGTAACCCCCTAGTTAGAAAGAACGAAAGTTATTTAAGTTTCAGAGTATACAAAGATTAAGTACTCGAAATTTCCCACCATCTCCCGTTCCTTCGGGATATTTTCATTCAGAGGGACGCAAAAACACTACAAGCAAGCTAATGACCGTAAAAACTATATTGCCAACAATAATAGTGGTTTGCGGGTTGTGACCTTGTTTAAAGTTTTTGTCATTATTTTGTTAAACGGTATATCTAATTTAGGCCATACCATACAATGATAAATGCGAGCTTTTTTGCTGTCCCGAGTCAAAAGGTTTTTTTTTTTTTTTTATCCACTACAAGTAAGCCCTTGACTGCGATCTCACCTGATGGTAAGTAATGATGCAGTCTAAGATGGTAGCGGGCTAACCTGTTAGGGGCATGGCAGTTATATTAAACCCATACCCCTATTCGGTTTCTACACGGCATCGTACTGGATCTTTGCCGGCAGGGTGGTAACTCGTATCACCGATCACGCGGGAACGACGGCTCACAACTTCATCCTGGCATATGACCTCACTCAACTAGTCTCTGTACCAACTCGGATACCCGATATCGCTGATCACACTCCATCAATTTTGGATCTCTTCCTCACCACTCACCCTACCGGCTACCAAGTGGTCGTCGATGCTCCCTTGGGATCATCTGATCACTGCTTGGTACAGACATCCGTGCAACTTCCATCCACCGTTCGCACCCCTGTGGCCGGTACCGTCGAGTGTGGCACTACAAGTCAGCGGATTGGGATGGACTACGTGAGTTTTATGCCTCGTATCCCTGGGCGCAGCTTTGCTTTTCGGATGACGACTCTAACACCTGTGCTGAAGCCGTGGCCGACGTTATACTCCAGGGTATGGAATGTTACATTCCCAACTCATTAATACCCATTGGAGAACGTGCTAAGAAGTGGTTCAATGGGATGTGCAATAAGGCTAATCGCCAAAAGCATAGTTCCTACCAATCTTGGTCTTCAGCACAAAGTAATAAAGATCCTAACGCAGTTAATCTGAAGAAAAGCTATAATGCTGCCTCCAGATCATATAAAAATGCCATTGCCAGGGCAAAGTTCCTGCACATTGACAGAATTGGGCACAGACTTGCCGCATTGCCTTCTGGCACCCGTGCATTCTGGTCCCTTGCCAAAGCCATACAGGGCAACTTCTGCCGCTCAACCTTTCCACCTCTACGAAAACCGGACTATGCGCTGGCCCACACCGCCAAGGAGAAAGCAGATATCTTAGGCTCTCTCTTCGCCGGTAACTCGACACTTGATGATGGAGGGAGAACACCACCATCCATGCCGCGGTGTCAAAGTTCGCTCAGTGACATTCGCTTCACTCAGAGCGCTGTGCGTAAAACGCTCCTTTCTCTCGACGTCAACAAGGCGAGCGGGCCTGACGGTATCCCTGCCGTAGTGCTTAAAATGTGTGCTCCCGAGTTGACTCCGGTATTAACGCGTCTGTTTCGGCGGTCTTACTCCTCCGGCACTGTTCCGTCTTCATGGAAGACTGCCTTAGTCCACCCTATTCCAAAGAAGGGTGATCATTCAGACCCATCGAACTACAGGCCTATCGCGATAACCTCCCTGCTCTCTAAAATTATGGAGCATATAATTAACACCCAAATGCTTCAGTACCTGCAAGAGCACCAGCTGATTAGTGATCGTCAGTATGGCTTTCGCCACGGTCGATCAGCTGGTGATCTCCTAGCTTACCTTACTCACCGCTGGGCGGAGGCAATCGAAAGCAAGGGAGAAGCTTTGGCAGTCAGCCTGGATATTGCAAAGGCCTTCGACCGGGTTTGGCATAAGGCACTTCTGTCCAAATTGCCTTCCTACGGACTTCCCGAGAATCTGTGCGATTGGATCGCCAGTTTTTTGAACGGGCGCAGCATCAAAGTCGTAGTTGACGGTTTTTGCTCTGAATTGAAGCCCATCAATGCTGGCGTTCCGCAAGGATCTGTGCTTTCACCCACGCTGTTCATACTGCATATTAATGACATGTTACAAAATAACAATGTTCATTGCTACGCGGACGACAGTACGGGCGATGCCTTATATAAAGGTCGTGCTCAGCTTTCTCGCGCTCAGCTGGAGGAGTGTAGAAATACGCTTGTGTCGAACATAGAGTCTTGTCTCGACCAAGTATCACAGTGGGGCTCACAAAATATTGTGCACTTCAACCCCACCAAGACACAAGTATGCGCGTTTTCGGCAAAAAAGACCCCCTTTAACACCTCTATACTCTTCCAGAACACTCCCCTGACCCCATCTAACAGCATTGGGATCCTCGGTGTTAGTATATCGAACGAAGTCCAGTTCCGCGAACATCTGGAAGGTAAAGCCAAACTAGCCTCCAAAAAACTCGGGGTGCTCAACAGAGCAAAAAGATACTTTGCGCCTGAGCATAGGCTTCTGCTGTATAAAGCGCAAGTTCGGCCCCACATGGAGTACTGCTCTCACCTCTGGGCCGGAGCACCCCAGTACCAGCTCCTTCCATTTGACCGGATTCAAAGGCGGGCAGTTCGACTCGTAGATAATCCCAATATTACTTGCATGCTGGAGTCCCTAGAGCACCGAAGAGACGTTAGTTCTCTTTGTGTGTTCTATCGTCTCTACAATGGGGAGTGTTCTGAGGAGTTATTCAATCTAATACCACCTTCCGTGTTCTCCAGTCGTACCCTACGTCGCAGAAACAAATTCCATCCTCACCACCTGGATGCCTGGCCCTCTTCCACCACCCGTTATTCCAGGTCATTTCTGCCACGTACCCGCAAATTGTGGAACCAGCTTCCATCGTCTGTGTTCCCTCATGATTATAATATGGGGCTCTTCAAAGGGAGGATAAACAAATTTCTCAAAAGCCAGCAACGCATTGGCGGTTCCTCTGGTGCTGCAAATGTTTATGGGCGGCGGTAATCACTTACCATCAGGTGACCCGCCTGCTCGTTTGCTAGCTATACATATAAAAAAAAAAAAAAAAACTAGCCACGGCCGAAGCCTCCCACCAAGCCAGACCAAGGAAAATTCAGAAATTATAAATTCCCAAATTGACCCCGCCGGGGATCGAACCCGGGACCTCCGCACTTTAAGGCAACAGCGCTACACACTGCGCCACGGAGGTCGTCAAAAAGAATGGCTTCTTTTTTAGATCTGAGAGCATTTATAATCTTTCGGATAATGCATACTAATTCCATTATCCTAAACTAGCTGATGCCCGCGACTCCGTCCGCGTGGAATAAGTTTTTTTGGAT
This sequence comes from Erebia epiphron, assembly GCA_963932025.1. NCBI lineage: Eukaryota > Metazoa > Arthropoda > Insecta > Lepidoptera > Nymphalidae > Erebia > Erebia epiphron. The sequence goes on from OZ009946.1 coordinate 3,304,461, forward strand.
TCCCGCGGGAACTCCTCAATTTTCCGGGATAAAAAGTAGCCTATGTCACTCTCCAGATCCTCAACTATACCCGTGCCAAAAATCAAGTCGATCTGTTGCTCCCTTGCAGTGTGATTGAAGGACAAACCAACAAACAAACACACTTTCGCATTTATAATATTAGTATGATGCTACAGTGAACCTATCTGTCTGCTACGCTTTCACTATCTTTTCAACCGATTTTTTTAAAATTTGGTTATTTCCCGGAGAAGGATATAGAATTCACACACTAGTTAAATCAGCAACTTATTTTAAACGTCAAAAAATGCGCACTTATTGGTTTTTGTATAGATTACTTGATTGTGTCTTCATCAAAGTTCGGACCATTTTTTTTACTTTCTATCAGAATAATTTGATGCCCAATATGGCCAATATGGTGCGGCCAATATGGGTATGGTGGTGGTGTGGTGATGGCGATACGTGGTGGAAAAGTAGAAATTCGGAAAGAGCACGTCGCAATCTATATAAAAATACACCAATTTTCAAAACTCCCGAGAAACTTTCCAGGTAAAACTACCAAATGCCCGTATTATTAATCGATACATTTTAAAGTGGTTATTTAACATAAAACTAAAAGGCCTGTGGATATTATGTATTTTTTATTTATGTATGTATTTTTTGAGATCTCTATTTAATATACAAAAAAAAATGACATAGGCAACATCCCAATATTTTAGTTAGAAGTGCTTGAGAACCAAGAAAATAAAAGACTACCCGAGCATGTGTGCCTCACACAATATCTGAATATATCAGTTCAATATACCTACTATGTTAAAATTAATACATGCTGTGAATGCGAGCCATTTGATCTCCTAGAGGTGGGTCAGTCACCTATGTCGCATAATGTTAAGAGCCCAATAAAAGAATAGTAACGATTATGTTCTGCTATTCGAGTTAGAGTGTGCTAGTACGACGTTAGAACAAAGTATTCTACCTAGCTTTCTGATTATAAAAAATCCGTCTCAAAATGTAAATTTACAGTTTCTAACTCCATGTAAGCGAAAAAATAATCTCTTTAGGTTTTTAGGAGAAATATGTCCATATACTATGTTTATGAGGGCCATGAAAGATCAAAAAGCATGCACTTTATGTACTATTTTGATAAAAGATACAAGATTTAATGGTAGTTAAATTATGATTGTTAAAATGTAAAAGGGCCTAAGGAACAATTCCTAAATTAGATGAAACTAATTAAAAAAACCGGCCAAGTGCGAGTCGGACTCGCGCACCGAGGGTTCCGTACTCAAGAAGTAGGTAAGTATAATTACCTTTGTTAATGAACCGCAAAACTAACTTTGTTTGTAGAGGTTTACTGTTAATATCAAAAAATTACGTTTGTTGTATGGGAGCCCCCCTTTAATATTTACTTTATTGATATTTAATTATTTATTTTGAAAGGTAATATACAAGTTAATATTCTGTGAAAATTTGAACCGTCTACCTGTTACCGTTTTTAATATTGAGCAAAAAAATACAAAAAAAACACGTTTATTGTATGGGGACCCCCCTTAATATATATTTTTTTTTAATTTTTAGTATTTGTTGTTATAGCGGCAACGGAAATACATCATTTGTGAAAATTTCAGCTTTCTAGCTATCACGGTCTATGAGATACAGCCTGGAGACAGACAGACAGACAGACAGACAGACAGACAGACAGACAGACAGACAGACAGACAGACAGACAGCGGAGTCTTAGTAATAGGGTCCCGTTTTTACCCTTTGGGTACGGAACCCTAAAAATACCTAATGCTTTCAAGCGCTTTCAAATTCGGTACATTTTGTTAAAAAAAAGTTTTAGTTTTGGCCTTTTGGTGTCTCGTAATACATTAGTTTGTCAATATCCATAACTTAGAAGTGTAGTATTAATTGTTTTAACGGATTTATGTGAATTAACTTCTTTGACGTGAGTGAAAATTGGGGTCTACAAAAACACCAGGAAAGCTGGTTGTTTGCCAGAAATAAATTAACAACACGAGGGTACTTATACTTTCTATTTTGTTTGCCCACGTTTAAGCGTTCAAACAACATATACTACGATCAGGCGTGTATTATTTCATGGGAAAACTGCTAGGAAAATTGAAAACTCACTGAAACTTTGAAAACCCTATTTTATAGAATAAAAAAGAAAGCCAATTAAATTGAACCACACTAATGAAAACATTCAAATAGAAATGATCATCATAATATTTACTGGTGATTTAAGCTTTAGATTATTGTATAGTATAGTTTTTTAATACAATAATCTAAAGCTTAAGCTTTAGATTATTGTATTAAAAATTTGTATTGTGTTTTATTTGTATTGTGGCACACCTCTATGTCGAACTGTGATCCTAGTAAAACGGCCTAAAGATAATTCATTTTACAACAATAATATTATAATAACAATGGCAATGGGCTTTAACGGTAAAGTGGTGTAACTTAAAATTCAATTCAAAATTCAAATTTTTTTATTCAAGTAGAATTTGACAAGTGCTTTTGAATCGTCGAGTTAATGTACCACTGATTTGGAATGCCTCTCCTACCGAGAAGAACCAGCAAGAAACTCGGTGGTTAAAGTCACTTAATATACCTCAGAAACCCGTAGCAAAGTTTGAGAGATCGTTTAGGTTATAAATACCAACTTAAAGTATACCAGACCATAATATGTATTCTTATTCAAGTTTATCCCTTCCCCAACCCCAACCACCACCACCACTACAGTTCATTAACGTCCCACTGCTGGGCACAGACCTCCACTCTCATGAGAGAGAGGGAATTAGAACTTAGACCCACCACGCTGCTCCAATGCGGGTTGGCGGGCTTTAACGACTATATTATCATGTAGTGATAATAACCGGGACCGACGACTTAACGTGCTCTCCGAGGCACGGGGGTGAAACACCGCCAACATACTAACTCCGGGCTAGTACTGGGAATTTCTAGCCAGAAAATTCCAATACTTAATTATGGCCCGACCCGGGACTCGAACCCAGGACCTCGTCGGCCGCAGTCGGACATGCTAACCACTAACCCAACCAGGCAGTTAACCATATAAACATCCTAAATCAACTGTGAAAGATTCTCCGGCCGTTAAATACATTAATTTTGAAATTGTTTATATCCCATACCCGACGCTTGCCATGCATTAATTGCTTTGACCTAAACAAACAGAAATTTTATTAATGCGTATATACCACAATACTGGGAAGTAATTAAAATTAACTAATTAATTATAAGCTTTTGTAATTATTAAAGTGCCATTCAGAAAATAATATAGATCATTGAATAGAGGTTTTGAAAGATAATTAATCTTGACTTATAGGCCCACTGGCACAAACCCGTTAAATGTGTTTAAATTATAATTACTTTATCTGTCCTTTTCATGTCAACCTCGCAATTTGATTACTAAAAAATGACTGCATCAAAAATATTAACTTAATCAGTTTAGGCAGTTTAGTAAGTCGGCCTAAGGCTATCTCGCACCCAAAAATTGTGATGGTTAATCATATCATCATATATACTTACTAATATTATAAATGCGAAAGTCACTTTGTTTGTTGGTTTGTTGGTTTGTTGGTTTGTCCTTCAATCACGCCGCAACGGAGCAACGGATTGACGTGAGTTTTGGCATGGGTATAGTTGAGGACCTGGAGAGTGACATAGGCTACTTTTTATCCCGGAAAATTAAGGAGTTCCCGCGGGAATAACAAAAAACTTCAACCACGCGGACGAAGTCGCGGGCATCAGCTAGTCATTAGGTAATTTAACTAAATCAGTCCTACCTGTACATATTAAAATGATAGTTTAAAATGATTATCAAACTTAAAACTAACAGAAGATGGACCCTCTATATATTAAATATATTTTTTTTGCCATAGGCATCATCCCTATTGATCAAACTATCAGATTTCATTGTTTTACGGAACCCTAAAAATCATAGCAATATTTTTGATGCAAAGTGTGTATGTTTGTTGGTTTATCCTTCAATCACGCCGTTAAAGAGCAATGGATCGACATGATTTTTGCCATGGGTATAGTTGAGGACCAGTGTGCTTATTCGTAGCATGCGCACAACGAGATTATCTCGTGACCAGAGAGAGATGATGTCTTTGCCGGCAAATTTTTCTTTTACCCTAACATGCAAAAAAGCGGTATATTACAAAAAAAAATAGTCGACATGTAAAGAGAAAAATACCACAGATAAGACATATTACTTTTATCTCTACTTTTGACGTAACGAGAAATGTAACAATGTTAGCTTCGGTAGAGTTATAGAAATAACGGGTAGATATAATTTTACTCGTTGTGCGTATGCGAGCCATACTGGAGAGTGACACAGGCTAGTACAGTGATAAAACAACATCGAAAATACATATCGGCACGAAACAAAAGCCGCTTTAATATCACCGCGTTGGATGCAGCTGCATTTTAATAATGGATTAACCTCCGCACAAACAAGGCTCGCGTGTAATCTTTAGTGTACACATGAATTTAATTAATACTGGTTAGTTTGAGAGATAGGAGCTATACGGCCAACGCTAAAAGCTATACAAACATTTTGAGTAATATTACTCAAAATGATAGGTAGATGTCTCGTAACTTGACGTTCTTAAAATAATAAAAAGTATAAAAAGGATAAAAAGTAGCCTATGTGCTATTCCAGACTATAATCTATCTCTGTGCCACATTTCAGCCAGATCCGTTCAGCCGCTGGCGCGTGATTGAGTAACAAACATCCATTCATCCATTCATACATCCATCAATACATCTATCCAAACTTTCGCATTTTTAATATTAGTTTAGGATAATAATTCTAAAACACGAAAGTCACTAATGATGAAACAATATGGATTCAAGTGTTGGCAGTATGTCCCCAGCTCGAGATTTCAAACATAATCATAATAACATATGTCCCCGGTGCGGTGGGATAGGGGGAGCAGACTTCCTCAGTTCTCATACCAGGGCGCGTTTGGAACCCTCGTAGTAGGTACCTATTACCTATTCTGTGGTAGTACTTTAGTTTTAAGATACCATAACTGATTATCACCATCATGTTTTTATGTAATTTTTCGTTAATAAGTGTACAGTATTTAATTTGAATTAATAAAAATAAAAAAAAATACGCGCCGAATTGAGAACCTCCTCCTTTTTTGGAAGTCGGTTAAAAATTGATTGATTTATTGAGAGTTGAGACCGTGGCGTGTGAAGGTCGCTAAAAGTGACCCATGTCCAGATGAAGACGTCTATCGGTAGACGAATACGAAATTTATGTCTTGATCCACACTTATTAAAAAATATATTTTAATAACAGAATAATCTCTGAACATACAAGAGCTGCCGTATAATCTTCAGTGTACACATGAATTTAATTAATTTCGGCTAGTTTGGGAGACGGCTCCTTAATTTATGCTTTTCCATTATCCACTGCACCACTACAGCCCATTAACGTCCCACTGCTGGGCACAGGCCTTCACTCTCGTAGGAGAGCGGGAGTTAGAGCTTAGACCCACCACGCTGCTCCAATGCGGGTTGGCGGGCTTTAAAGACTATTATCATATTAGTGATAATAACCGGGACCGACGGCTTAACGTGCTCTCCGAGGCACGGGGGTGAAACACCTCCAACTTCCTAACTCCGGGCTAGATTGAGAATTTCTAGTCAGAAAAACTCAATACTTAATTATGGCCCGACCCGGGACTCGAACCCAGGACCTCGTCGCCCGCAGGCGAACCTGCTAACCACTAGACCAACGAGGCAGTCCATTTTCCATTAACCTATTGAAAAATGTGAAATTGTATCAAATTAATCGGTTTTTCTCGTGACTTTTTTGTATCACTCTTTTAAATATTGAGAAGGCAGAAAATGTTATTAAAAAAAATAGTTCCTGCCTCCCGTAACTTAGCAGAATGTTACTGGCACGGTTTTGTTTGATAATTGAAGAAATTCGGTAGACATTACTCCAAGTCGTTTGACGATTTTGAATTGGAAAGCGCTGTGTAGAAAGGTCTCCGCAATAAGTGGACAGACGATCTTATGCAAGTAACTGGGACCCGCTGAACGCAAGCGGCGCAAGACCATATTCCGTGGAGACCTTCACCTAGCACCTATAACTAATGTACTTACCTATTAATATAACTGCATGCTTACCTTAAGTACCTACATACTTTAGGTAAGTATGCAGTAAGTCAACTTAATAATTATTGCGAACTTTTTTACTGTGTAGTTTACTGGGTAGTTTACTGGGTAGCTACCTTGTAAACTGTTCAGTTTAGAATAATTATTTAATTATTAGCTAATGCCCGCGACTTCGTCCGCGTGGATTGAGGTTTATCGGATCCCGCGGCAACTCTTTAATTTTCCGGGATAAAAAGCAACCTCATGTGTTACTCCAGACTATAATCAATCTCTGTGCCAAATTTCATCCAGATCCGTTCAACCGTTGGGGCGTGATTGAGTAACAAACATCCATCCTTACATCTTAGATACATCCATCCATCCAAACTTTCGCATTTATAATATTAGTACAGAAAATCTGTGTATGAAATTTGGAAGATAAAGGGCTTGTTTATTTACATTATTTTATATCACCTAGCAGTGGCCATCTAGCGGTTGAGACGATAATGTCGGAAACTCACATCCGTCTCCTGGCCTATGTATGACAACGCCGAACAAACTCCGCGTCACGTTTGACTCGCGCACTACATAGCTTTCAAAAGTTTGCTTAGTAACTGTGAATTAACTGTTACAACGTTAGTTATTAGTTTCCGGAGTGGTTATGCTTTAACTTTGGGAATGTATTGCAGTGATAATTATATGGGATTGTTTCTGTCTTGAGTGAGCGAATTCGATGATAGGTAGAGTGGGTTTGGATGTTAAAAGCTTTTGTGATTTTGAGTATTATCCTTATAAATACTAAGCGTTTGTATTGTGTACTTATATTATTCACACTCACACATACACATAATATGTGAACTCACACGAGGCAACGAGCAGTTCAACTGATGTTAAGACTTTAGAGTGTAGTGTGCAGAGCATAAGAAACACATTTAAAGGAAAATCTACCCCTTGACTTGAATAACTCGATACCAAATTAGTGGGTCGACACACGCTGAAGTAAGATGACTCGTACCATTATAAACTTTGCAGTCAAATGCTGGCTGGCGTCCATAAAAATATCCCTTCAGAGTAAAAACACCCTGCGTAAGTACAAAAAAAAAGTAGTTAGACAAAAGGTCCCGCACACACTTCCGTGATAGGACAAGACGTTTAGTTTTTTGTTTGTTTTTCTACGAAAGTTTAATTTTAAAGCTTATGGATATTAAAAATATTAGTAGGTATAATTTTAAGATTAGAAATTCTCAAATCGGATTAAGAAGGCGTAATATTTACATAATACATATGCCTTTTATGATTTCATATAATTTAGTACGAAGTAATTTGTAGGAAAAGTTGAAAAACAAAGTTTGTACAGTTGAAATCTCGTTACACCATTATAGAATGTCGAAAGTCCTTTCCTGAATAATATGAGTGTTTAAAAACTACCACGCTGGTCGAAAGCAGATTAGTTGAAACGTTGAGAACATAACATGTTTCAATAAGTCCCGAGACTAAGTACTAAAACAAGGTTTTTTTTATAAAAAATTTTTTTATTCATCAACGTAGTCTCCTCCAAGAGCGATACAGTCCCTCCAACGCTTTTCTAACTTTTCTATCCCATGCGTGTAGAACGATTTGTCTTTGGCTTCAAAATAAGCCTCCGTTGCTGTGATAACTTCACTATTTGAGTCAAATATCTTACCCTGGGGCATTTTTTGAGATCTGCAAATAGCCAGTAATCGCTGGGGGCCAAGTCTGGCGAATAAGGGGGATGAGGAAGCAATTCAAAGCCCAATTCATTAATTTTGGCCATCGTTCTCACAGACTTGTGACAAGGCGCGTTGTCCTGGTGAAACACCACTTTCTTTTTGTTCATTTTTGGCCGTTTTTCCGCAATTTCGTACTTCAATCGCTCCAATAAGCACATGTAATAGTCACTATTTATATTTTGCCCCTTTTCAAGGTAGATGAAAAGTATTCCATGCGCATCCCAAAATATAGACGCCATAACCTTACCGGCCGATTTCTGAGTCTTTGGCCGCTTCGGGCGGCTTTCGCAAGCCGCTCTCAACTCCGCTGACTGCCGATTGGATTCCGGAGTAAAATGATGTATCCATGTTTAATCCATTGTCACATACCGACGTAAAAAATCCTTCTTATTACGATTCATCAGCGCCAAACATCGCTCTGAATCATTGATACGTTGTTCCTTTTGATCAGTTGTAAGCAAACGCGGCACCCACTTGGAAAAAGCTTTTTCATGGCCAAATGTTTATGTAAAATAGTGAAAACACTACCATCTGAAATCTTCACTATCTCGGCTATCTCGCGCACTTTTATCTTCCGATCTTCCATTACGATTTTGAGGACTTGGTTAATATTTTGTTGAGTCACTGCTTCATTTGGACGACCTGAGCGTTCCCCATCTTTTGTGTCAACACGCGAAACTCGATTTTTTCCATTGGCTACAGATGTCTGCAAAATCAATATTTTAATGTTCCATTTTTACAAAATGTTTCACATATCTTTTATTGAAGGCTAGTACTTTTTAAAAATCAAAAGATTTTTTAATATATACGCCATTTCCAAGTTAGTCTCGGGACTTATTGAACGATCTAGTAGTGAGTTAATTGAATGAATGTACGAAACATAAAGATTTTTATAATATTTTATATGAATTAATTTAAATTCACTATATATTAAAAAAAGAAAACTCTTAGGCATTCTGTTTTCCTTATGATAATTTCCTCCATCGTTAAAAACAAGTGACTATTTAATTGCTTTTGCTACAACATTTAATATTATGTAAGCGTGATTATTTCGTTAGCTATAAATTTGATTAATTCCATGTGAAAAGGCAGGTAAAAAAAATGCGGGAGCGGGACTGCTAGGTATACTATCTCTGCGACTCCTGTCGAACGTAGATTTTTTACTTACGACCAGCAATTTTCCGACTTGTGTTAGTGTCAAGATGGTAATAATGTCATGCAAGTACATTTCAAAACAAACATGTTGTCTAACTTAATGCTAGGAAAATCACGATAAAACTAAAATTATAACTTGAAAATTACCTAAAATCGTTGAACATACACGGCATATTTTCTGGTACGAGGAACCAAACAATTTTCTATGACCAACCTGTATTTCTTGAGTTATTTCTTTTTGAGTTATTTTATTTTATTTCTTGCCCGGAGTTGGAAGTTGGCGGTGTTTCACCCCCGTGCCTCGGAGAGCACGTTAAGCCGTCGGTCCCGGTTATTATCACTAACATGATAGTAGTCGTTAAAGCCCGCCAACCCGCATTGGAGCAGCGTGGTGGGTCTAAGCTCTAATTCCCGTTCTCCTATGAGAGTGGAGGCCTGTGCCCAGCAGTGGGACGTTAATAGGCTGTAGTGATGATGTGATGTGTGAACCTGTTTCTAAGAGACCTACCATTAATACTTCAACAAATCATTTCAAATCCTCTCCAGAAAGGCAATTTGTTATCACGAATCGATCAATAACAGTCGGCGCTGTCGCCGTTTACGAATTTACAAATTTACATTTCAATATTCGTGATGGTTACGTTAATTCGAAGAAACATCCATTTTCAAAATGGCTTTATTCGACTTACCTATTCAGCATTAGATTAGTTAAAGTGATTTATTTATTGGCCTCTTCTTCTGATATAATTCTATTAATTGAGATCTTTTGAGTAGCTTATTTTGAGGACGTGTCCGACTTTTTATTTTGAAGACGTGTTCAACCATAAAATACGTGTTCAAACTTTTTTAAGAATTCCACCCTTCGTTGTCTGAACCAATCTACTCCGGGACAAGGATACTATTTTCTTTTATTGAAAAAATACGCATCAAATTAAATTATAATTTAAAATCGGTGGTTTTAAACTTTTCTACTTGAAATCAAAACCTTTAATATGTCTGTTTTCCTCCTCGTGTCGCTCCTTCATTTCTAAAGACTGTGGCTCCTTTGGTAAACTTTAGATCTACTTAATCTGATGTTATTGTATTCCCAAGTATATTTTAAAAGTGTATTTTTAGTGAGATGTAATCTTATACTAAACCTACAAATAATACAATGTATTTCTATAGTATTTTATTGTCTTCGCAAACAAGACTTCTCTATTTCCAATAAGGCAACACTTCGTTCTGCTCCAAAGTTCGTAAAACTCACAGACGAGGAGTTACGTACTTGAGTGTTGCCTACAATGTATTGAGAGTGCAGACAGTGTCCATTTTATAGTACAAGCATCGACTGTATAGTAGTCTACTTGAAAATAGATCTTTATGTTCCAAATATTCGATTCTTAAACAACTTCCATAAAGGACTTTTCTTTCAGATAAAATTTAGCCCTTGATTGATTTAGCCCACCAGTTAGTTAGTTTTTTTTTAAATCATAGAGTAAGTACATAATTAATTGCTGAAAATATCAAAATTATGGGAGATGTTAAATTCGATATTATATTCCTAACTTTGATTTTAATATGTAGGTATGTTTTTTTTTAACGTTATTATTGTTATGTTAACTTAGTTATTTAGGAGGAATGTGAAACGTCCACATAAACTCATGCGAGTTTCAGGACGTGAAGATTCATGATATGTAAAAGTTATTTTGTTAAAGTAAATAAATAAATTAAAAAAAAAACCCCGTTGTCCTACGTGAGCGACAAATCGAGTCGTGGTGTCGCACCGCGACTCAATAAGACGCGACGCGACAGTAGCTGACTTTTACTTGGCCTACGTTGTCGCGTAGACAAGTTTATTTATTCCTATGGTGTCATATCGCGTCGCGTCGCTTCTGTCACCCTAGAACAATGGGTTACTTATTAAAATTGTTTTAATTCCTATGCATCAAATAACATTAAGAGCCCGCGCGCTCGGTACGCAATGCTTCAGTATGTAAGCCTGGTATAACGAGTCCCTGGGTCATTTTATCGTATAAATTAACGTTTTCGTCTAGTCCCTTGGTCATTCACTGGGACTTATGTACATATAAAGACAGTACAGAGCGCTTACTCTGAGTTTTAACATTGCAAATACGATTGATCGACGTGAGAGCTCACCACGCCAAGTGTAAGCGAACGTCAAAGTAAAATAGACCCAAAAGCACTTGCTTTAAAGTCACAAATTCAGCGTTTGGAGCGCTGGCTGTGAATAAATACACGAAATGATGAAATGAGCTATAAACCAATGCAGGTAAGGTTCATTTTACTTTGACGTTCGCTTACACTTGGCGTGGTTAGTATTTGCAAAGTTATAATATAAAAAATTCTTTTTAAACAACCGACTTCAAACTCCCGCGCTAACTTTACAACAACAAGCACACGCTATACAAAGTACTTATTTTATTGTTGATATTTTAAAAACCGCTCGACCGATTTCGATAAAATTTATATGGGACCACACGGGAAGTATGCCCTTTCAAATAAATAAAGAATCTTCCAAATCGGTCCACTCAGTCAAAAGTTCTGAGGTAACAAACATAAAAAAAAAAAAAAAATACAGTCGAATTGAGAACCTCCTCCTTTTTTTTGAAGTCGGTTGAAAACTCAGAGTAAGCGTACAGGACAGTAAAGACAAAATAAATAGCTGATAAACCATTTAATATAATCCGCATATTATTATTATTGAATCGCATTTTGGTCCAGACCAAAATTATTCGTACAAACGTCACCAAACAAAGCAATCATCATACAAACTGCAATATTATGTATTTTTTAAATAAAGTTGCAAATGAAATTGCGATTTCTATGCTAAGTTTCAGCTTATCTGTATATTAGCAATATCTACTGTCTCTGAACTTCGACCTTTCTATTGGCTTTCCTTTGGCTAAACCACCTTCGCGATTGATCCTTTGCCCACAAAATGTATAGATATTACCACCACTTCGTACAGATATCTTCGTCCAAAAGTCCGTTATTAATTCTAAATTATATTATACACTAGCGAATGCCCGCGACTTCGTCTGCGTGGTTTGAGGTTTTTTTGGTTCCCCCGGGAACTCTTTAATTTTCCGGGATAAAAAGAAGCCTATGTGCTATTCCAGACTATAATCTATCTCTGTGCCAAACTTCAGCCAGATTCGTTAAGCTGTTGGGGCGTGATTGAGTAACAAACATCCATACATCCATCCATCCATCCATATATCCATACATCCATCCAAACTTTCGCATTTATAATATTAATAAGAAGTAAGATTGGCTTATCCTAAGCTTTAGGACGCACCTACCGAAATCCGGGTGACATAGGCTAATAAAATTAAAAAAAAAATTGATGGGGTGACCATGGTCCCGCATTAAAGACTAAAGTTCAAAAAAAATATTTGAAAATAAGATTAACTATATAATCATCATCTAGAAAATGATGAGTAGATTCCAAAAATATATACTTATCACTATAGTTCACTATCCCGAGAGACACGGCCTATAAATTTTTGAAAAATTCAATACGGGCTACGGCAGAGCAGTCGTATTTTTTAATAATTTTAATTATATTCACTTGTTATTAAATTGTAGCTTGACATAATAACGTCTTTATTTCAAACTATCCTAGGTTTTGCCATATTCTTTGACTCCTAAATTTTCCGGGATAAAATGTTACTATTGTCCTTCCGCGGGATAAGACTTATCAAAAATCTTTTATCGGGATAAAACTTAAAAAAAATCATCAAAATCAGTTGAAAAAATTAACCGTGAAAGCGTAGCAGTCAGACAGACAGATACTCGACTTTAACATTTATAATATTAGGAGATATAAATTATGTCTTTGGATTTTGCCTATAGTTTGTTTAAACCCCCAAGTATTAAAAAAAATCTGAAATTTTGTGAAATTCCAATGAAGGTAAACCAAAAAAGTCTACGAGAAGGTCGGATAAAGCGAGCTTCTGTATAAACCGCTCCTAAAATCTAAATCCGAAACTCACAACCCATGTTTAGATCCGTTCAAGTGTAGGCTTTAAGATAATAATGTAAGGGTTAGCGCACAACCCTCGGAAATAATTTATGCGTATTATCTGGGCCCATTGCCCACTTGGCAACTTTAGTTGCCAAAACAGTTATGTTGCTATCTGATGTTACATTACTTACAATTATTTCATGTTCACAACACACTTAAGTTGTCGCCTCCTGAAGGCTTTAGTTGACAATAACATTATAGAATGACCTACAAGAAACCTACAGCAAGAAAAAAATGTAAATTTCTAACTTTTCTTGATCTCTATAAATCAGTTTATTTGAATAACAAACCAATAATAACAAACTTCTGGATAGGTACTGTAGTTCAAGATTCATATTTTTGGCTGAGAGCGAAAACTTTCTATGGACTTAAATATTTTGTCTGGCGGACTAAAAGACCAGCCCCTTCCATTTGTAGAAAGCGCACATACTAACGCGACAGGACAACACGTTGGTCTCCTCCGAAGCGAAAATTTCACGCAGATTTTTGTCTTTTATATATGATGATTCTTTTTAATAATAATGAATAAAAAATTCTTTTTATACGACTGCCTGAAAAAAGGAGTATATTGTTTTCAGGGTTCATGTATGTATGTATGTATGTATGTGAGTTTGTATATTCCACCATAACTTCTATACGTCTGAACCGATTTTGATAAATGAGATATCGTTAGAATCCCTAGCTTATTCCGGGTGACATAGGCTAGTAAAATTTAAAAAAAAATTGATGGGGTGACCATGGTTCCGCATTAAAGACTAAAGTTGAAAAAAAATATTCGAAAATAAGATTAACTATCTAATCATCATCTAGAAAATGATGAGTAGATTCAAAAAATATATAACACTATAGTTCAATATCCCGAGAGACACGGGCTATAAATTTTTGAAAAATTCAATACGGGCTACGGCAGAGCAGTCGTATTTTTTAATAATTTTAATTATATTCACTTGTTACACAACCGGCTTCAAACTCCCGCGCCAACTTTACAACAACAAGCACACGCTATACAAAGTACTTATTTTATTGTTAATATTTTAAAAACCGCTCGACCGATTTAGATGAAATTTATATGGGACCACATGGGAAGTATGCCCTTTCAAATAAAAAAAGAATCATCCAAATCGGTTCACCCAGTCAAAAGTTCTGAGGTAACAAACATAAAAAAAAAAAAACAGTCGAATTGAGAACCTCCTCCTTTTTTTGAAGTTGGTTGAAAATACCCAGCAATGTCCATCAGAAAAATGCGACAAAAATCTACCCCAAAGTTCAGTGGAGTTATTTCTTCCGAACTAGTCGAAGGTGTATTTTTCACGGCAAAACTATCCACGCAGGTTCCACGTACAATCCACTATCATCAACGTCACCAGTATTGGAAAAGTTTTTCGATCAACTGAATAGTGCTGTATACGTGCGACATAAATGTGCAGATGTGGTACATTGGTATTCCACACGCAGTGCTTACGCGAGCTAAACATTTTTATTGTTTTCATCTCGTGCGGTGTCTTCCAATTAAAAGTCTGAGGAGATGAGTTTATTTGCTTTCCTCCGAGGATACATGATGTGACTTAGTAATTTAGTGATTCGTGTACCATTTTGTTCTCCAACATGAGATTAAGTTTGTTATGTACTCTTGAAATTGTTTGACAATTGTTAAAAATATGTGTCGTTTTGCAATTGTATCATCATCCCTGATAAGTAAGTTTGAAAAAGCTGTATCTCGGGGTAATTTTATATGACACTTAAGTTCTAGGAATAATTTGATATGAAAAATTCTTTTTAAACAACCGACTTCAAACTCCCGCGCTTTACAACAACAAGCACACGCTATACAAAGTACTTATTTTATTGTTGATATTTTAAAAACCACTCGACCGATTTCGATAAAATTTATATGGGGCCACTTGGGAAGTATGCCCTATCAAATAAAAAAAGAATCATCCAAATCGGTCCACCCAGTCAAAAGTTCTGAGGTAACAAACATAAAAAAAAAAAAGAAAAAAAAAAATGCAGTCGAATTGAGAACCTCCTCCTTTTTTTGAAGTCGGTTGAAAACTCAAATAAGCAGTTTTCTTCATGATGTTTTCATTCAGTGTAAGTGTAAAACTTTCGTTGGCAAAATGTGTCATACATTTCAGACGTTAATAATTATTATGAAAGTACTTTCTGTGTATGATCTATGTTTACTATGTGTTGGGTCAGGTAATAAAATAAATTCTATTCTATTCTATTTTAAATGCACAATTGAGTACTTGACAGCTAGTCAAATCAGCAACAATTTTCAAACGTCAAAACTTTTTCTTGGGATCTTGTATGAAATTCTGAATTGTGACGTCATCAAAGTTCGACGTACTTTTTTAATTTAATAAATAGTTATTCACTATAAAACTTACGACTTGGACACTGGACTTGTCCTCTTTTTAATAATCACTAAAATATGGATTATAGGTGGTCGAAGTCATGCTGAACTTAAAAGTTTGTGTGCTTGGCAAATCCGAACTTGGCCAGCGTGGTGAGCTATGCCCCTAACCCTTATTATCCTGAGAGAAAACCCGTGCTCAGTAGTGGCCTGTGGACGGGTTAAAGATAATGATGATGGTAATAATATCAGTAGCTCTATGCATTGTAGCTTATTATCGTGTTTACCAAGTTCTTCTGATATTAAGTGTTCTGGTTTGATGAACTCCGTGGCGGAGGACGAAGGTCCCCGGCAGGGTCAATTTGGGAATTTATAATATCTGAATTTTCCATGGTCTGGTCTGGTGGGAGGCTTTGGCCGCGGCTAGTTACCACCCTACCGGCAAAGACGTGTCGATTTAGCGTTCCGGTACGATGCCGTGTAGAAACCGAATAGGGTTTAATAACTATAACTGCCATGCCCCTAACAGTTTATCATTTTAGACTGCTTCATCACTTACCATCAGGTGAGATCGCAGTCAAGGGCTAACTTGTAGTGGATAAAAAAAACATTTGTGCTATTCGTTCCCATTAGAAATTCATAACGGTAAACCAATATAGCTCAAATCTTTCCAGGCGGGATAATAGCTCTCAAGGCGTGTATGGTGCATGCCTTTAGTCCACCACTTCTCAAAGTGTAGAATAGAGTGTATTTTTTTTTTTTATCCACTACAAGTTAGCCTTTGACTGCGATCTCACCTGATGGTGAGTGATGATGCAGTCTAAGATGGTAGCGGGCTAACCTGTTAGGGGCATGGCAGTTTTGTTAAACCCATACCCCTATTCGGTTTCTACACGGCATCGTACCGGACGCTTAAACGCTTGGCGGCACGTCTTTGCCGGTAGGGTGGTAACTAGCCACGGCCGAAGCCTCCCACCAGGCCAGCCCAGGGAAAATTTAGAAATTATAAATTCCCAAATTGACCCTCGGGGACCTTCGTCCTCCGCCACGGAGTTAGTTAACCTCCGCACGTTAAGGCAACAGCGCTACACACTGCGCCACGGAGGTCGTCAAAATCTATTTTAAACCCCCGACGTAAAAAGGGAGGGGTGTTATAAGTTTAACGTGTCTGTTTGTGTATCTGTCTGTGGTATCGTGGAGCCCAAACAGATGGTCCGTAACCGATGCATAATAACCGGGACCGACGGCTTAACGTGCTCTCCGGGGCACGGGGGTGAAACACCGCCAACTTCCAACTCCGGGCTGGCACTGAAAATTTCTTAATTGAAAAACCCAACACCTAACTTTTATGCCCGACCGGGAATCCAACCCAGGACCTCGTGATCCGCAGCCGACTATGCTAAGCACTAGACCAATGAGGCAGCGAAAATATTAGTTTGTATTTCAGCCAGCTATTAAAAAAAATACATTATAGTTTATCACCATTTTACTACATTTTAAGTGCTGTTATTTGCAAGAAAAATTATTGCGTTAACAAATAATTACATTGACCCAAATAGTTTCAAAGAATAATTTGTAGAATGCTCACGTAAAAGAATAATATCACTTTACGCTACAATCAAAAAGATTTTTATGAGCCAAAGCATTCTTTAGATAAAGCTTTTAAGTATAAAAGGCGCTGATGTTTATAAATAATAATCAGTAAAGTTACAGAGTGTAAATTTTTTTAACGTTACAATTTTAATTTCAAAACATGAGTTCCTTTTACATATTTATAAGTTTATTTGTAGTTTTAATTTTAGCGGAAGACCAAAATACGACATCACCTGAAGTATCTAAGCATATTTTTTACGGTGAGTTAGTGAGAATCGAAGATTTCCCATTCTTCGCCGGACTTGAGGATTGTGGTGCTGTCATTCTGTCTGAAATCTGGATTTTGACTGCGGCTCATTGTGTTATCGATGTTTGTACCAGAGAACCGAAGATTGTTAGAGTTGGTGGAACTACCAAAGATGATAGCATTATAGTTCCATATGATGAGGTTATAGTGCATCAGGGGTATAAGAAAATGTGTGGTTCTCCTATTAATGATATTGCATTGCTTAAACTTACTACCCCTTTGGAATTCTCATCAAAAGTTCAACCAGTCAAGCTACCGAATGAAAAGCCCACATCCAATAATTTTGTGCTCGTTGCTAAAGGATTCGATGAGACTGGATCATACTCGAAATACTTAGAAAAAGTGGACCTCATGCAACTACCAATGAGAGATTGCGTATTTAATGGGATTGAAAATAAATATTATGTTTTTGCAAAAGAAAACTTGGACGCCTTCGAGAGAAGTAATATTTGCGCTGTAAGACCTGTAGATTTGCCTTCAGTTTGCTTTGGCGATTCAGGAAGTCCTTTAGTTAGTGATGGCACCCTGTTTGGATTGACATCATACATTCTTTCAGATTCAAGAGATTATGCTGCGTGTAATAATTCTCGTGTTAGTTTCTTTACCAATGTAACTACTTACGTACCTTGGATATTACGACACACTCGCCTGTAATACCTAATATATTTTTAATGTTGTATCTAACATTATTGAGGTAATTGCTGCACCAACATATTTTAATTGTTGATGAATAAAGGATTATGTTATCTATCATTATAATAGTTTATTGATTGGTCTACTTATTATTTTATAGAATTTTATGGTTCAAAAAATATCTAAACATCGATTTTGATGAAATTTTTACAATACAAATTTCATATTAAAATAATTAATTACTGAGGCTGATTCTGTAGTTCACAATCTCTAAACTATACTAAAATGACAGCATTAAAAATATTGCTAATCCTTTCATAATACTCCCTGGGGAAAGGGAAAGAACTAGATTTACAGCTGTCATTTTAGTTTATATCATATGTTTATAGAATCAGCCCTACCATTACTAGTACTTTTGTGCTACAAAACACATAATATTATTAAGATAATCATCCATACAAAACAAGACGAAAGGAAATTTTGCTAGTGTGCAAAGGCGGTTATATATAAACGTAATAGACATTACACTCTGATTAGTTTTCACTCGCATGAATGTTCTCCTGTTTCATTCCGCGTTCTCACGACACAAAAAAATAAACGTTCTGAATCCGTCATTTTATAAGTGATTATCAGGTTATTTTTGGCGATTATTGATCAACAATTTGGGAGCCGCTGGATTAAAGTGTACGCAAGTTTGTGGATACCAATTTTGAAACCCACTGGCGCAAATAACATTAGCATAGTTATAGAACGCGTCGGGACGAGACCTCTGTAAAGGTCCCGCCGGGACAGGGGCGGCTCTTAGTCCCGCTTTCCCGATAATGACTATCGATGACTGCCCCGAACGCCAGGGGCGGAATATTGTTACATTGTTTGCCTGTTGTGGAGATTGCGAAAAAAACGCGTTCCGGCGTTCGGGTATTTGCTAGCCGGAATCCGGAAGCGATTCTACGTTATGAAGGGTTTTTTTCCTGATATTTTTTATCGGGTTAGGTAGGTGTATGGGAGTTTTTGATTATAATTTTTTTAATACATTACAAGTTTGCACACTCTCACGTGTTGGTGAATTGGTTTCTACACAGCGTCGTTGCGGAACGATAAATCGCTTGGCGATACGTATTTGCCGGTAGCTCACAGCTGGATCTTCCCACCAGACCAGAAAAAAATAATCAGAAATTATAAAATCCCAAATTGAGCCTATCAGGGCTCGAAACCGGAACCTCACACTTGTAACCAAAACAGCGCTCACCACTGCGTGAGGGAGGTTATAAAAAATTTGGATAAAAATGTGGATAAAAATTCCTTTCAAAATGTTTTTAAAGAATGCGATTTTCCGATTTCCATACTGCGCCTATATGTTCTTCTTAAACAGGTGGCACAATTATTCACTTGAGTAATTAAAGCGATGAAATGGCGGGGTAAGGGCCTATGGACACGGTGCATTTTATACGCGCAGACAACGCGCGTTTAACAAACGTACAATTTTCAATTCAATAAGCAGATTGGAGCATTTGTATGTTAGCGCCGCTCGATGACTACAGGTGGCGCTGTACCTGTGAGGCGGCAAAGCAGTCGTTACGCGAGGTTTCCGCCAATCAGAGAAGTTCCCGCTCATGTGACAGCTATGTTTAATGACGTGACTTCACAATACTGCTTTAAAATATTACATTATAACAACTTCAGAGTCTTTAACCATTCGATTCGATTCGTTCTAGAAAGTAGACCTATCTAGGCATACCTTGGTTTGCGAGTGGTTATGGATTTAGCTGTTGTTATATTGTTACTTGTTAATATAATAATGTACTTATGTTTACTCCTTGAATATTATATGGAATAGTATTTGCATCACATGTTATGAGTTTGCATCTTAAAAACCCTATGCATCACCATTCGCAAGTAGATCTGCTAACATGTATGGATATAAAAGCGGCTATAACGCACATTGACAGCGTGTCTATGGTCACACAATCTACTTTAGTTAGTACCTAGGTGGGTCAAACGCGCATCAAAGTGTCTGCGTGTTTGTATCGATACAAACGCGAATCTGGGTTTGTAGGGTAAAGATTGCACTCATTTATACTATTATAAATACGAAAGTTTGGATAGATGTATGGATGGATGTTTGATACTCAATCAAGCCCGAACGGCTGAACGGATTTGGATGAAATTTGGGACAGAGATAGATTATATAGCCTGGAATAATACACAGGCTACTTTTTATCCCGGAAAACTAAGGAGTTTCCGCGGGAACCAAAATTCCTCAATCCACGCAGATGTAGTTGCGGGCATCAGCTAGTAGGTATATTCATAGTTCCGTCCGTGACTTCACTTAAAGTGAAGGTTTCCATTGAAAACCAGCGCAGCTGCTGCAGCATGATGCTGAGATGGAAACCTTTATTTGGTCACATATCACTATATTATCTACTTAATGTTAATTGTAATTAGTCTCAAACTACTTGTAGTGATCATATAAAAAGATTTTCTTTCTTTCGTTCTATCTTTGTAGACGTGTGCAAAGGTTTCTGGCTGCAACTGACGCGCGTATGGTATGCGCTTGACTCGCGTTTGTATCGCGTCGGCTGCACGTAGAAAATACCCCGTGTGTAAGTTCTAAAGAGGAGGTGAAAGCGGTGGACGGGGGAGGGGGTTGTTTCGATTAATAATATTCCCGTCGCATTACATCCGCTGAAATAAAGGATTGAGCGGGCGTGTGATTCAATTTGTTACAATACTTCAGGAAACTCTTTAGAAATGAAAATGTATTTTGTGTTCTGTGGAAGTTAAATTGTATTTTGTATTTCTTTAAGCATGCTGTCGGTCGCCCGGTAGGTATTTCTTAACACAAGTGATTTTTCTCAACTTCGTCCGCGTGTAATTTAAGTTTCCTGCACCCAGTGGAAAAAAATAATTAAGTCAGAAAAATATTTCTTTCTAGCAGCGACTGATGCCTCCAGACCGGAGAAAATTTAAAAAAATATGATTTTCCATGGTGACTCTACCAGGGATCGAAACTGTGTTCTTGTTACAAGAACACAGTTACCAGGGCGCCTTGAAAAAAATGGATAAAAATCTAATTCAAATATTTTTATTTAATAAATTCGATTTTCCGATTTCACCTATACCTATAGGTACCTATGAAATTTGTTTCATCAAAATGGGTTGTAAAGATGGACCGTGAAAGCGTAGAAGACAGACAGACAGGCATATAGACAGACAGACATGCTTTCGCATTTAAAATAGGTATGGATATGCGTTCTCGTTGCGACGCGATTATAAAATGTTCTCTCCGAGGCACGGGGGTGAAACACCGCCAATTTCCTAACTCTGTGTTAGTACAGTATTGAAAATTTCTTGGCAGAAAAAGTCAATACGTA
This sequence comes from Erebia epiphron, assembly GCA_963932025.1. Taxonomy (NCBI): domain Eukaryota; kingdom Metazoa; phylum Arthropoda; class Insecta; order Lepidoptera; family Nymphalidae; genus Erebia; species Erebia epiphron. The sequence goes on from OZ009946.1 coordinate 3,325,795, forward strand.
ATTTTGGCCCGATTCGGGAATCGAACCCAGGACCTCGTCATCCACAGTCGAACCCGCAAATCACTAGACTACAGGAGCATTTACGCAGTAAAATCCAGGTATGCAGATAAAGAAACATCTTTAGTTTTACAGCCACTCCTTAAGTACTAAAGTTGATAAAACTTGTGACCCCCCTGCCAGCGAGTAAAAATGACAATTGAGATAACATAAAAAGCCATGCTATGGAGATCAAGGATTAACGTAGAGCTACTATGCGGGATGTAACCTATCGCCATACCAAATTTTATCGAAATCGGTAGAAAAGATGGGCTGCTAAAGCGTAGCAGACAGGCTTGCAGACGGACAGACGGAAAGACTGACACACTGTGGCAATTCATAAAATTAGTATGGATTATGCTAATGGCCCAAAATTAGACAATGTGTCCAATTCTGATTAGGACAATCTCTAACCTAAACTAAGATGACAGCTCTTCAGTTAGTGCTGTCCCTTTCCGCAGGGACTATTATGAAAGGGATAGGGTTATAGCAATGGAAATAGAGCTTTCATTTTTATTTAATTTAGAGATTGTGTACAACAGAATTGGTCTCATTATCTTTGACTATTCACAAACGCTTATTAAAAGTTTAAAGTAAAATTTGAATAAAAATAAGGAACTCCGTTCCAGTTATTCTAGTCTATTCTGCAACTGGGTTTTTGAATAATGTTTTATTATTTTTTAGATACCTATTAAACATTACATGCCACTAGAAGCAGAGAACGCTAAAATGTGCTAATCTGTCTAAAAACTTTATCAGAGATATTTACGTTTGAATTCCTTAAACGGCCGATTCAATTTTAACCACTAATGTTACGTGGTCCTATCTGTTAATGACCTAGCATTTGAATATCTTAGCTTGCAGATGAATAAAGTCAGTCATCTCCCGTACGGCACTTCCACCTTGACAAATCCAATTTAACTTCCTCCGAGCAGAATGTTTCAATAATTCCATCGGACACTTGTTTAATGACAGCTCTAATTCTAAGGTTTAAGAGCTTTGTCAGGAAACGTCTTTTAAAGTTACAGCTGATTTGTTATCACATTAAACTATAGGGTAATAAGCTTTCACCATGGGAACTCCTTAATTTTCGGGATAAAAATTTGCCTACCCTGGCATAAAAAAATGAAAAACTGTTGAAAAACCGAACCATAAAAGCGCAGCAAATAGACAGCCGCACTTTCGCTTTTAAATTATTCAAAGTCAAAAGTCAAAGTATTAATAAAAATTAGTAGGTACGCACACAGCAGGTACACTTTTTTAAGGTCAATTATGAGACGGGATGGGATAATGAAGTACGGTATCTTAAAACTGAATCTTATTAAGTACTAGATGATGCACGCGACTTCGTACGCGTGGAATGCGTTGTTTTTTCATTCCCGCGGGAACTGCTAAATTTTTCGGGATAAAAATAGCCTCTGTCCTTCTCCGGGATGCAACTTATCTCTGTACTAAATTTCATTGAAATCGATTGAAAAGATGGACCGTGAAAGCGTAACAGACAGACACACTTTTGCATTTATAATAACAAATTAGTATGGATGAATAGGTAAGTATGTAATTGTTGTGCATAAAGATAAAACCGGCGAGTCTTAGATGTTGGACCGACAATCCGAAGTACTGCGGTGGAACATCGCCATCTTCCTAACACCGGAGTCCGCAATACTTTCTTGACAGAAAACGAATGCTTACTACCATTTCTTAAAGTAGTATTGTTTTAATATTAATGACGTTTGTGTTTTAGAATTATCATCCTTATTTTAGAGACGACTTCAAGGTAGATTCACTAGGCACAAGGTAGATTAGATATCACGGATGGTAGTATGCCCCAAGCCCAGGTGTATAATTTTTTTCCTCTGTGTAGGTGTATAATATAAAAATAGATAGATAGATAGATAGATAAATTCTTTATTGCCACACATAACAAATAAATAACTTAAAAAAAACAAAAACAGAAAATAACACGTGTAAAAAATAGTTAAAGATCTTAAACTGAACGGAAGGCACGTTCGACGGAATCATATTTTACGTGATTCTATTCTATTCTCCTTTGCTTGTAATGCAGTGCCGCTGTAACAGTTTTCATGATATGTAGGTCAAACGGAGCATGTCCTATTTCTTTTTAATTATTTTAAAATAGTTCAAAATCTATAATTTACATAGTGAAAAAAAATTACAACCTTGTTGCAACAAATGAGCACTGTTGTCTTATAAGAGGATGTCCCAGATTAGATACTTGGAAGGTACAATTTATAATTTCTGAATTTACCTACTCTGGTATGGCTTGGTGTAGAAACCGATAAGGGGTATGGGTTTAATGGGTTTAATATTACTGCCATATCCCTAACAGGTTTGCCGACTACCATCCTTGATCTTAGACTGCAACATCACTCAGTTCAGATCACAGTGGGCTATCTTGGAGCTGTGGAATAAAAAAATTGCTATATGGTATGCATCTAAACTTGTATACTAATATTAAAAACTAGCTGATGCCCGCGACTCTGTCCGCGTGGATCTGTCCGCGAAAACCCTCAATCCACGCGGACCAAGCCGCGGGCATCATCTAGCATAATATCAGTCACCTTTTTTTTTTTTTATCCACTACAAGTTAGCCCTTGACTGCGATCTCACCTGATGGTAAGTGATCATGCAGTCTAAGATGGTAGCGGGCTAACCTGTTAGGGGCATGGCTGATGGCAGTTATATTGAACCCATACCCCTATTCGGTTTCTACACGGCATCGTACCGGAACGCTAAATCGCTTGGCGGCACGTCTTTGCCGGTAGGGTGGTAACTAGCCACGGCCGAAGCCTTCCACCAGGCCAAACCAGGGAAAATTCAGAAATTATAAATTCCCAAATTGACCCTGCCGGGGATCGAACCCGGAACCTCGGCAAGTTAAGGCAACAACGCTACACACTGCGCCACGGAGGTCGTCAAAGTCTAGCACAATATCAGTCACCTATCGTTTAGATATTACTTAGAACTAAGCTTCAATTTAAAACCAGGGGCTAAAGATACGTCTTAAGCAGATTAAAATTCAACAGTCTCAGGGCTTTTCGGATCAAAGTCTAACACAATTTGTTCGCCGCCATTGCCCCGACCTGTCGCTACACAGCTAAATGGATCCTCTTACACGCCGGTTACAAGTTTAAACTTGATTTGTCATGTTGACTTAACACAGTTGGATAAGATACTACGCCCTGCGTAACCAAATTATCCTAAAGATCAGAGGGTTACTAGTTGCTACCATCCCTTAAAGGCCTAGTCCCACTTCAAAAGCGCAGCGCAGCGCGGCACGTAGCGGAAAGTATTATTTGTACAATTGGGTATTTGACCCAATAATAATCACCATAAAATTAACCAAATTTGATTTAATAATCACCAAAAAATAATGTATTCTAGTAGTAACTGGAATACATTATTTTTTGGTGATTATTAAATAACAGATCTTCCAAAAGTCGTAATATCCACGGCTTCTGTTAGTTTTATGTAGAAGAGCCATTTAAACTATCGATTAAAGTAAAAAAAGTGCGCCGAATTTTGATGATGTCACAATTCAAATTTTCATACAAACTCCCATAGTAAACACGCGTTTTGACGTTTGAAAAAAGTTTCTGATTTGACTAGTTGTCAGATACCCAATTATGTCGCAATTATGACGCGTCGCATACGTGGGCCCAACTACATACAACCATCATACAAAGAATAGTTGACGCTACATTCTGTGCCGCGCCGCGCTTGTATAGTGGGGCCAGACCTTTAAGCTAGTATTCTGACAATATTGAAAACTCGAGATTCCACGACAACTATTTTATTCTCACATACTTCACACTACTTTGCTAATACAACACAGTTAAAACACTGATGGCATCACAGCATTCCTCAAACACTCAAACTACTCCATTAATTTGTTAGACATTTGAGAAGCCAGTTTTTATCTCCAAAACACAATTATTATGCGCAAGCGCCAGAGACAAGTAACGCGGGCGCCTCCAGAGAAATCAAATGTCAACTCTTTTTTTTTATGCGTCAAAACCACAGAACTAAACATATGGTCATCCACCACCACCACTAGAGCCCATTAACGTCCCACTACTGGGCACAGGCCTCCACTCTCGTAGGAGAGCGGGAATTAGAGCTTAGACCCACCACGCTGCTCTAATGCGGGTTGGCGGGCTTTAACGACTATTATCATGTTAGTGATAATAACCGGGACCGACGGCTTAACGTGCTCTCCGAGGCACGGGGGTGAAACACCTCCAACTTCCTAACTCCGGGCTAGTACTGAGAATTTCTAGTCAGAAAAACTCAATGCTTAATTATGGCCCGACCCGGGACTCGAACCCAGGACCTCGTCGGCCGCAGGTGAACCTGCTAACCACTAGACCAACGAGGCAGTCATATGGCCATAGATTACTTCAAATCATGGATGTAGGAATCAAATCATGTGACCATAGATCGCTGGAAGGGTTAGCAAGAAGTAAAGTCACCAATACTTATGGATGTTTTATTTAATACTCCAGTCACAACTTGTGTTGATGTAAACAAAATATGGAAAAAATGCATACAATAGCAACTATGCAACTATACGTTTGGAAGACAATGGTATGAACTCGATGTAAGAAATTTTAGGAGCGAGTTAAACTATTTACGAGTATATCATACGATTTCTACGAAAACTAAAGTAAAGTCTAACAAGAACAGTGTTTAACCACATTAAACAATATTAAATTCCTGGAAACGCGATACTCTTGTAGCAAACGTGTTTGTAGCAAACATACTACGACGTAGCGTACCTAAGCTAAAGTCTACGACAAATTCCAATAATGCAATTATTATGATGGCTGTTCCAAGTTGCATGCATTTCGGTTATTATGGCTCATAACTTGGCTATTCGCTACAGTAGCTGAAATAGTTTAAGGTTAATATCGTTAATGTGCTATGGCGCTAGAGAAATATGGAAATAACTGGCTCTTATGTGATGATTATTGTAGGTAATTAAAGGCAAGATTAAGTTCCTATTTTTACCTAATCTATACTATATTCTTATATTATAAATGCGAAAGTTGGTATGGATGGATGGATATTTGTTACTCAATCACGCCATAACGGTTGAACGGATCTGTATGAAATTTGACACAGAGATAGATTATACTCGTAGTCTGGAATAACACATAGGCTCCATTTTATTCTGGAAAAATAAAGAGTTCCCGCGGGAACCAAAATACTTCAATCCACGCGAATGAAGTCGCGGGAATCAGCTAGTGAGCCAAGTTGCACTCAAATTCGTTCAGTAGTTTCACCGTGAAGGCATAACAAACAGGCAGACAGGCATTTCACATCTAGTAGCTAAAGCTACAAGCTGAAGTGCAATATTTTGAGGCAATGAGTATAATCCATTAGATAATTACCTACGTTCACTTTCCCAAACGGCACCTCTGTAATGGTTACTCTATGCATTAGAATCAGGGCCGTCACTCATCCGATGCTAAGCGTCCTTTGCCAAGATTGAGGAGAGATAAAGCACGGACTTCGTGACGCGCAACCCCCATGAATATTGTAAATTGTTGTTACAAGACTTATAACATTGTTAAATATTAATTATTCCAATGCTTTTTTAAACAAAAAATAACAAATGTATTAAACTTGAACTAAATGTCAAACTAAGTCTAGCTGTAGGCACGATATTATTTGTAGTGAAAAGGTATTGATCATAGAATTATACCTTGAGTAGCTGATGCCCGCGACTTCGGTACAGTGGCTTTTAAGATTTTTTAATTCCCGCGAGAACTCCTTCAATTTCCAGTAGCCTATGTCGTTTCTCAGGACAAACCTATTTTATACCAAATTCCACCGAAATCGGTTGAGTCGGCTGCGAGAGCATTAAATAGACATAGAAACTCACATTCGCGTAATGTTAATGGGTAATAGTCAAATAAACAGAGACACATTTACATTTATAATAATAGTATGTTTTTTTTAAATCAATTAGTATATCACTTGTAGTATTTTTGTATAACATGTTTGTAATGTTTTTACACTTTTGACTAATGTAAGGATTTAAAGTAGGTACTATGTATATCCATTCAACTCTGATATGATACGAAATATGCTAAGACTACTCCAATAATCTTACTTTACTAAGGCCCGCTTGCGGACATGCCAGTTAACGTTTAACCCGGGATTAAATTTGAAAATTTGACAGAAGTTGTACACAAATTCTGTTAAAGTAACATCCAACTCTGAGTTAAAAGGATAACCAGCAGGGCGACCGCGTATCATTTGCATCAATCATTGATGCATCGCAATCACTTCCGATTGGCTGAATTTATGGTATTCTTGCTGCGTCAATGGATTTCGTCCAATAGTGGAAGAGTGTTAACCGATCAGAGGTGATTGCGATGTATCAATGATTGATGCAAAAGATAGGTCGCGGTCGCCCTGCTGGCGTTTCTGCAAGCGGGCCTAAGGGCCGCTTGCACAAGGACATTTAAATTGATTTAGTTAAAATTTGTAATGCTGTCCCTTTTTGGCGAATGCATATTGTAGTTGCCAAAAAGGGACTGCATTAAAATATTTAACTAAATCAATTTAAAAACCCTTGTGCAAGTGGGCCTAAAAGTTTAAAGCTGAAGCATACCAGCTGCGTACACGTAGAATTACACGTGCACGTTCACAGATATCGCCCATCTCTTGTGAGGAAATGCGTCAGAGTTAAATAAACAAAGGCATAATAATATGACGCAAATCTTCAAACACTTCCAGTCTGGTAAAAAGAATCATTTAAATGATTAACTTGTCACGCAAATCTTCAGCCGCTCCCAAAAGATATACGACGTATATTTCCCGGAAAAAAAAAATGCCCGACATGTCACTAAGACGCGGGGGATCCATTTCTCACGTACGCCTCTCTCAGAGGGAAAATTAGATATGTGTAGACATAAAACACGCAAATTAAGGCCATAAGTTATAAGAGCGAGCGTATTATCTGACGGTGGGTGCTTATTTTTCTCTATATATTACGTCTATATTTAACCTGTATTTAGATTTGTGTCAACCCTAAATCTAAAGCGTAACGCATACCAGCTGAGTGTAATGGAGTGAAGTTGCAGCGTTTTTTGATATCAACTCAAACTTAAATTTATTTTCAATTGGTTATGGGTATAGCTTTCGTCCCCACCGCGTTTTGTACCGACCGTAATTTAATATTATGTAAATTATAAACTCAAGATAAACTCTATGAATTCATTTTTAAATACTTAGCTTGTCACTCATTTTTCACCTTAATCATTCATCACACGATTACAGAACAGACGTTAAGTTGTAACAAGTTAAAAAACAAAGTTAAGGCAAACTGCGCCCAAAGCCGTGCTAAAGGCTTTGGAATAATATACTAGGGGCCAAACTGCCAACGTTTAAAGAAATACTTAGGCAATATTCCTCAAAATTACAGTTTGATGTCACGTACCTTGACGTTCCGAAAATAAGAATTATAATTCTAAAACACGAAAGTTAACACTAATGAAATAATTGGCTTTAAACGTTGGCAGTATGGCCTCCGTAAATATAAGTTTAAACTGCATTAACGTTAACTAACGTTTTGACGACATCCGTGACGCAGTGTGTAGCGCTGTTGTCTTAACGTGCGGAGGTCCCGGGTTTGATCCCCGGCAGGGTCAATTTGGGAATTTATAATTTCTGAATTTTCCCTGGTCTGGGCTGGTGAGAGGCTTCGGCCGTGGCTAGTTACCACCCTACCGGCAAAGACGTGCCGCCAAGCAATTTAGCGTTCCGGTACTATGCCGTGTAGAAACCGAATAGAGGTATGGGTTTAATATAACTGCCATGCCCCTAACAGGTTAGCCCGCTACCATCTTAGACTGCATCTTCACTTACCATCAGGTGAGATCGCAGTCAACTAGCTAACTAGCAGTTGTTAAAAAAAAACTCTTTTAAAATCTGGTACACTGCATTCCGTTGGTATGCATCAGCTTTATGTTATGTGCGTACCTACTGTAAATATTATGTTTTAACTAATTAAGTTACATACCGTAAGATGTTTTTTGATTACTAAGCAAAGAATGTCTAGACATTATATTTGATTGAACTTAGCTTTTCTTAATCAATGCTCGTCAAAATACATACAAAATTATGTTTATTTAAGTGCGTATTTAATAGGTTCAATTTAATAATGCTCAATGTTTTTTTAATTAGGTCGTAAAAATAATTATTATTATAGGTTATATTACAACCCAATACCGTTCCACTGCTGGGACGGGCCAACTTCCTAACTCCGGGCAAGTACTGAGAATTTCTGGTCAGAAAACTTAATACTTAATATTATTATCTCGGGACTCGAACCCGGGACCTCGTCGGCCGCAGTTAAACTTGCTAACCACTAGACCAGTCAGTTATCTAGTAATACTATAAATGGTAAATTGTCTAGTCGTGGCTGAGCGAATATATTTTTATCTTTTTCTATCTTTAAATAAATACTAAGATATTTTTGTACCATGAACTAGAAAATAAATAAAGAAATGGTAACTGTACAGACACATAATGGCCCTAATTGACTTCTACCCGACATCAGAAGTTGTACGTGCCAGTACTACTGAGAATACCTACACATTTTTTTTAACAACTGCTAGTTAGCTAGTTGACTGCGATCTCACCTTATGGTAAGTGATGATGCAGTCTAAGACGATAGCGCGGTAACCCGGGGTATATTAAACCCATACCCCTAATCGGTTTCTACACGGCATCGTACCGGAACGCTAAATCGCTTGGGGGAACGTCTTCGCTGGTAGGGTGGTAACTAGCCACGGCCGAAGGCTCCCACCAGGCCAGACCAAAGTAAATTCAGAAATTATTAATTCCCAAATTGACTCTATCAGGAATCGAATCCGGGACCACGTTAAGACGTTAAGACTACAGAGCTCAACACTGCGCTAGGGTAGTCTTCAGAATACATTAATAGTTGCATAATGCATTTAATAAACTTCTTCCAAATTCTTTCCATATATTATGTTGGTCCAATGTGTTTGGTCCAATTTTTTGACGACCAACAAGCGGAAGGTCCGGAGTTCGATTCCCGGTAGGGTCAATACGGGAATTTATAATCTGTGAATTTTCTCTGGTCTGATGCAGTGGGAGGCTTCGGCCGTAGCTAGTTACCGCCCTACTGGCAAAGATGTGCCGCCAAGCGATTTAGAGTTCCGGTAAAATGTCTTGTAGAATCTTAGGTGTATCGTTTTACCATACATCTAAGAGGTCAGCCCGCCTCAGGCTGCATAATCACTTACCACCAGGAGAGATCACAGTCAAAGGCTAACTTGTAGTATAAATAACAAAATGATTTTGACAAATTTTTAAGTTATCTTTAAAATAAACTAAGTAAGTTATTAGAAAAATTTAAAAGTCACTTCACTCCCATCTTTTATCAGTTCGATATTTAATCTATGATCCAAAAGATAACGTTGAACGCCTAGAGACGTAGTAAAGGCAATAAAAAATCTATCTTAGATTGAAGCCACATTTAGCTTTTAACTTATTCTTTTTCTGTGAATTTTAGACTAGGTACTTAAGCACTAGGTACACAAAATGTGTTTTTAGTACAAACTCAAAAAAATATTAATATTGAGTTCCACAAAAAAAAAACACGAGATTAGATCATACTAATATTATATTATAAGTGCGAAAGTGTGTTTGTTTGTTGGTTTGTTTGTTTATTGGTTTGTTGGTTTATTGGTTTGTTGGTTTGTCCTTCAATCATGCCGCAACGGAGCAACGGATCGACGTGATTTTTGACACAGGCATAGTTGAGGACCAGGAGAGTGACTTAGGCTACTTTTTAAAAATTCAAAATTCAAATTATTTTTATTCAAATAAACTTTTACAAGTACTTTTGAATCGTCGAGTGAATCTACCACTGGTTCGGAATACCATTCCTACCGAGAAAAACCAGCAAGAAACTCGGCGGTTGCTCTTTTGAAAAATAAATAATACAATTTCATTAATTTGTAGAATACATTAAGTAACAGCTGTCCTTAGCATTGCTGGAGCGAGTCAAATCCATGCTCCTTTGTCCTTTACGTAACTTTAAAGCCGGAAAATTAAGAAATTCCCGTGGGAATCAAAAAAACTTTGACCACGCGGACGAAGTCGCGGGCATCAGCTAGTTAGATGTATAATTCAGACAGCTTTGCTACCTAAGGGTACAAACACAAGGGTAATATTACTAGATGATGCCCGCGACTTCGTCCGCAGGAACTCTTTAATTTTAGCCTGTCCTTTCCCTGGATACAAACTATGCCTATACCAAATTTCATCAACATCGGTTGAAGAGACAGTTTTTTTAGATTCCCTATAATTTTCCGGGATAAAAAGTAGCCTATGTCTTCCCTGGGATACAAACTATGTGCCAAATTACATCAAAATTGGTTGAACAGATGGGCCATGAAAGCGTAGCACATAGACAGACAAACACACTTTCGCATTTATAATATTTCAGTACTAGATGATGCCCGCGAATTCGTCCGCGTGGATTGATGTTTTTTGATTCCCGCGGGAACTGTTAAATTTTCCAGGATAAAAAGTAGCCTGTGTCCTTTCCCTGGATACAAACTATCCCTATACCAAATTTCATCAAAATCGGTTGAAGAGACAGTTTTTTTTTATTCCCACGGGAACTCTATAATTTTCTGGGATAAAAAGTAGCCTTTGTCCTTCCCCGGGATGCAAACTATCCCTATACCAAATTTCATCAAAATCGGTTGAACCAATGGACAGACAAACAGACATACAGACAGACAGACACACTTTCGCATTTATAATACTAGCGAATGCCCGCGACTACGTCCGCGTAGATCGAGGTTTTTTGGTTCCCGCGGGAACTCCTTAATTTTCCGGAATAAAAAGTAGCCTATGTGCTATTCCAGACTATATTCTATCTCTGTGCCAAATTTCAGCCAGATCCGTGCAGCCGTTGGCGCGTGATTGAGTAACAAACATCCATACATCCATACATCCATCCAAACTTTCGCATTTATAATATTTATTTGATTTGATATTTGATTAGTATGGATCAGTATGGATTATGAATATTATGGTATGGTTGCAGATTATTGTGGCTTTACCATTAGAGAGTTCAGTATCCCTCCATCTAAAGAGATAAGGCACGCCCGCCGGCAGATATTAACGACGGCCTTTCACAAAGCACTCGAATCTCAAACAGATCTAGACTCGATATTTTCTAGTGGATCTACGTAATTACGTATTACTCGTTGTATAAAAAACTGCGAGCATTTATTAAAAAGAAACATTAATTATTTACTTTCAAAGGTTTTATGAATTAAATTATTTTTTACTTGATATTATCTGATGCCTAACTTATAACTGCCTCGTTGGTCTAATGGTTAGCATGTTCGACTGCAGCCTGCGTGGTCCCGGGTTCGAGTACCGGGTCGGGCATGCTTTAGCGATGAAGTGAACATCGTGAGGAAACCTGGCATGCCAGGAAGTTTTTAGTAATGTTCTTAAAGGAGTGTGAAGTCGTGGTGGACTACGGCTAAAACCCTTCTCATTCCGATGAGGGACTTGTATTCAGTAGTAAGCTAGCATTACTGAAGCAAAGAATGAACAAAGTGCCTAATAATGTATATATATTTTAAGATAGTAATAATGTGAGCGTACATAAAGTAAACGTTATTTTAACCATCGCTCTTTCAGAGACTAATTACCCAATGTTGGAGCGGCATCGTTTGTTTCAACAATAAACTGTGTTACCCTTCAAATAAACAGTGAAATTTAATTACCCTTCTAGCCTGTGTGTCAAGATATTATCAGGGCTCAGCCCTGCATAACTTACGACCGCTGTGGAACAGATTTTAATTGCCCTAACCCCTTGTTTTTACACCTAACGTAAAATTGTTAAAACTATGAATTTACTTTTTAGCATAAAAAGCATATTACAATAGGTATTAAATAATGAAAAAATATATGTAACCAGCTGATGCCCGTTACTTCGTCCATGTGGTTTAAGTTTTTTAATTCTCGCGGGAACTCCAAAAAATTTTCCGGGATAATAAGTAGCCTGTGTCACTCTGCGGGTCCTCAACTATATTCATGCCAAAAATCACGTCTATCTGTTGCTTTAATGCGGCGTGATTGAAGGATAAACCAACAAACCATAAAACAACAAATAGACACACTTTCGCATTTATAATATTAGTATGAAGTATGATGAAAAGTATATGTCAAATTCTATACATCTAGTTTCTAACACCAGTGGTTTGCACTGTTCGTTGTTAATATTATGTCAGTCAGTAAGTTTTTTCTTGTACCTAATAGGGAATATGCATGATTTATTTTTATTTCTTAAATCAATCATTTACATCTTTATAACATAGTAAAAAATATAAATAGGTTTGAAAATAGTCAAATAATTACGTTAATTGGTGTTTCAAAGTTAAGTATAAATTTGAGCCGTTCAAACGCCACCATTAATCGCGCGCTTTTGATGACGTCATTGGTTATGTCCCCTGTTTGTTTACTATAGCGATTCAGTTCAGTTACTACATAATTATTATTTTTTACAAGTAATCACGCAGGAGTACAGTTTTAAACAATTTTTTCTCACAAACACTACTAACACAGTATGAATATCGACGCCGATAAATCCACTGACGTGACCATTTACGTCACATTTCGTTTCGACCAATGGTGACGCGTTTTGCAAGTTTGAATTTGCCTCCCTTATTTTTCACTTTCTATTTAATATTTTCTGGGTTTAAATAATAACTAAATAAAAAAAATAACTTTTAAGTATAATGTAAAGACAATAAAGGATCTAGAAAAAAATATTTGAGACAAATTTAAATTTTATGCATATTCCCTATTCACCGGCGCATCGCGATTGGCCTGGGCCTAGGCAATCCTCAGGAATCGCATGAGCGTTTTGGTTTATTTATGAGTTAGTTTATAATATTTCGACAGGCAATAAAAATCTTTACTAATATTATAAATGCGAAAGTTTGGATGGATGTCTGTAACTCAATCATGCCAAAACGGCTGAACGGATCTGGATGAAATTTGGCACAGAAATAGATTATAGCCTGGAATAACACATACAGGCTACTTTTATGTCGGAAAATTAAAGAGTAAATAATAAATTGTCAATATCAAAGCAAGAATTCCACCTATTATGTTTTCCATCCCACCTCTATAACAGCCAAATAGCAGCGTTAAGAATTCACCTTCTTATAGAATGCTAGCAACATAAACTAAGTTTTCACAATATAGTTGCTACTTAATCAGAAACTTGTTCAGTGCTAATCCTACTCGAAGTTTATCAAGAGCTTGTTCCCAACACACTGTAACAGCCGTATACTAGCTTCCACGTAACTCTCGCAAGTTCCCAAAAGACTACTTATAAGAACCCTATTAGGAAGCGAAGGTGCCTTGTTTGGGTAATAGTCGCCTTGAATAGTTGCACATAGGTCCATACACGGAGAGTGCTAAAATCTGAGAATTCTTTTTCTTATTATACTCTTTTACTATATTGATGCCCGCGACTTCATCTACGTGGAATTTTTTTATTAATTCCCACGAGAACTTCTGAATTTTCTGGGATAAAAAGCGTAGCCTACTCCTACGTACACTCTCCAGGTCCTCAACTATACCCATGCCAAAAATCACGTCGATCCGTTCCTCCGTTGCGGCGTGATTGAAGGACAAACCAACAAACAGACAAACAAACACTCCTTCGCATTTATACCTAACTAGATGATGCCCGCGACTTCGTCCGCGTGGTTTAAGTTTTTTGTTATTCCCGAGGGAACTACTTAATTTTCCGGGATAAAAAGTAGATTATGTCACTCTCCAGGTCTTCAACTATACCCATGCCAAAAATCACGTCGATCCGTTGCGCCGTTGAAGCGTGATTGAAGGACAAACCAACAAACCAACAAACAAACTGACTTTCGCATTTATAATATTAGTAAGTATGAGTACTAGGGGCTTGGACTAGGGGCGATCAAAAAGTGACCGGTATTCGATATATTTGAAATTATTTGACGTTAATTTACGTTACTGCTGTGGTTGAGACACAGAATAGGTAATACATAGTATGTTATTTATTATTTTTTAATTACTAACTAGTATGCTTTGTTCAATTGAATTGATTTGCCCGGCATTCCGTAACGCAATTCTGTGAACGTTACGACTCACTCAACCGGGTAATCTTCAAGACTACTCATACCACTATTATAGAAATAAAATATAGGGTACCACCTGTATGTTCTATATAAACATAAACTTTAATATTTACATAATATCTGGTGTTCTTCAACGGGCTAACTGCGATCTGTATGGAATTGAACGAACGCCGTCTGTCATCTATCAGCAATCGCTTCATTTCTCATTTATTTATAATAAAACTAGATAAATAATAAAACTAGTTAAATAACAATAAACCACGAACACAAATAACAGTTACAGTAAATAGAACATTAAAGCTGTTGGACTTACATCATAATTTGGCCATTTGCGTGGGTGGTAGGTCTGACTCCTAACTAGATACCTGTGTTTAGGATATCATTCCTTATTACCGCGGGGATCGGGGCTTATGAGAGTTCCATATTTAATATAAAATTTTTTTTTTAAACAACCGACTTCAAACTCCCGCGCCAACTTTACAACAACAAGCACACGCTATACAAAGTACTTATTTTATTGCTAGACCGATTTCGATATAATTTATATGGGACCACTTGAGAAGTATGCCCTTTCAAATAAAAAAAGAATCATCCAAATCGGTCCACCCAGTCAAAAGTTCTGAGGTAACAAACATAAAAAAAAATACAGTCGAATTGAGAACCTCCTCCTTTTTTTGAAGTCGTAGTTAATTTTAATGCGATCGGATTCGTGAACAATCTCTCACTAGGCCCCCTGATTGACAGTAGGTACAATCGGCATTTCATCTTTGAAGTAAAACCATTCAGATTGAACACGACATAAAAAAGATCAGAGCGACGCTGGTGGGCGCGAAATTCGACTTGTTTGATTAAAATGCGAACACATTTGCGATTCAAATCTTCCCTTTTTACTGATCATAAAGTATTCAAATGCCGAGTTAATATTTCCGACACGTCGCCGGATGGCGCGCTGTGGCATTTTATTTTTTGCACGGACGGTCCCAAGTGATTTATTCCATATAATGCTCACTTTTTCCTGATATAAATGTTATTAGGCCCTCTTAAAAATCGATTATCCTTTGTTGGTATTCTACATGACGTATGGAGCGGAAAAGTGGTCATCCAAAAATTCAAAGCTGCTCAGCCATATAATGATGCTGTCTTCCTGACTTCTATAAAATTTGTAGATCTCAAGTGATAAACATAATAATTAAATAAATGAAATATTCTGTACTGTTCATCAGAAATAATCACAAATAATAAAACTAATAAAAATTCTTTCCAAAAAACCGACTTCCAAAAGCACTGTAAAGTAAAAAACAAGAGTGTATGTGCGCACACGGCAGAAGTGAAACTTCAGAATAGTAGCTTAAGAGAGAGTGAGATAAATATAACTTGTATTCTATCTCATTCTCTCGCAGGCTAAATCCTATTATGAATATGGTTGTCTCTTTTTATGTCGCTTTTTCGTTTCATCGAATTTTCAAATCACAACGTGTAACTATACGTATCTTACTATTCAGTGGAGAATAGGTAATTATTTAAAAAAAAAAAAAAAAAATTATATTATATTATAATAATAAAATAATAGTAAAGTAATATTAAAACGATAATAGAATGGTAGTATAGTATGGGTGTATATGATCACGCGACTACAAGCTTACGGAGAAGTTTCCCGTCGTTCCGACCGCTCGCCAAGGGTGGGTATGGCGGTGGTGTAGGAGGGAGTGAGCGCTGTCAACATCTTGTTGTGTTTGCGCGTGGTGCGATACATAAAATTAATATATTGAGCAGGTATATTTGCAATAGATCGTTTGAATGCACTGTGTTGTTGGATGCTATCTAATGTGAGGACCCTTAGCGGACCTAGTTTTAGAGCATCCGACGAAATCTTATCTGCCTCTGGTGGATTTATATACATATCATAACTACAACATATTTACACGTATATTACTAAAACAATTACTATCGCAGGTCGGGTCAGGCTGTGGGGCGTAACGGTGTCTCGCTTCAGCGATGCCTCAGCACGGCTGGTTCTGTCTGGATGTCTACCTAGTTGGACGTTCAGATGGGCTTGGCTTGTTGTTGAATCAGAGAGCTTGCTTTCTGAGCGCAGTGCAGTTCGAGTATACTTCTACGTTCCGCAAAATGTCTGACTTTACCTTGCGATCTACTTATCTAAATTACGTACGTCGTTCGCAATACTCGAACGATAACTGACCATGGTTGGAAGGACGCTGTTTATTATTGCCGAAGGTTGGATTATGCGTACGTTGCGCCTGATATCTTACTACATTTTGCACTACGCTTGATCAGCCTCGACACTTCATAGTTTCATGGATTCACAACCCATGTTACTTGTAAAAGCATAGCTTCACGACCTATGCTGCGGCACATTGGCTAAAAACCATGTTACGCACAAACGACATTCTATCACCCATGGTGGTTCCGCGTTGTATTTGGTATAACATACTATTATTGAAGGGTGCATCACGCCTGTGGCTCTGTTACGTTGCGACGAACGACCCTGCAGTGCGTCCGGTGTATCCTTGAAACCTATTACAGGTATATGTGGGAGTGCACCACTCTAAAAATGCAATTATCCAGCTATACGCTGACATAAGTGGAACGCACCACTCTAAAGTATGCTCGTACATACGTTGCGCTGGCCTTCGCGATTGATGACCAAGTGGTTAAAGGGGGGGGGGGGCTGTTGACTTTTGGTATTCTTAGAGATGTATTAGTCCATGTATTAATGTGCCTCTTGGGGTACCGAAGGAGGGAAGAAGCCTACCGTTGGTGGCGGGGAGGAGCCAGCCAGCCATCATTTATTTTTTAGAAATATAAATGATGCCATACAAAGCATCTTCCTTTTCTTTATAAAAGGTTATAAAAGGAGGATGCTACCACTTGGGTTAGTTCGTAAATATCCCGAAGAGATTTATCTCTTCGCGATCACGTTACTTAATGCCTGTTTTAAGTTAACTGAATTACATCTAAAATCTGTATATAACTTAGTCGTTGGGTTGATTGAATTCGAGGCTTCCGAAACTCTAAAAGATCTTGGTTTGTTATGGACACAGCAATGTTGTGAGGGTCTTACTGCTAGATGTATCACGTGCCATTTTAAAGAAATATTGAATTTTATAAGTAGAGAGAGGTGTAGATGCTTAGGGACCCCGTCAGGTTGGTTACAAACGATTCTAAAGGAGTTTCACTTCAAAAATAATTTTGATTTCTACACACTATGTTGAAGTCGGGCGAGCCTGACGCGTCAACTTTGCCTATCTTGGTTATACCAGCCGTTATTGAACACAGTGTAGAAAAATTTTCACTCATCAATTGTGTGCATAGTTTACATGGGGACTCAATACTCATCCACGTAGAATCGAAGACGTGCGCCATATCCATGTATTGGGACTTGGGAGTAACAAATGCAATATAGCTCTCAAGTAAACACGCACTCGGCGTTATTGCCCCGCTCTCCCCTTCCATCGGATAAACATCGCCCCTAGGAAATGATGAGAGTGGTCTGCGCGGGGTAGTCGCGGCAATGTCGCCCAGATGACACTGAGACGTATATTCGACGGCGACGATTGGGTTTATTTCATTTATTAGGACTTATATTGGCGTTTGGGAATTTGCACTTTCACTGTGAGTTTACGTCTATATAGGTGTATTGTCTTTTGTTTTTGTTTATTTTTTTTCATATTTCTGCAGAGTTATAGAATTAACTAGCTGATGCCCGCGACTACGTCCGCGTGAAATAAGTTTTTTTTTAATTCCCCCGGGAAGTTAGCTTACCGGGATAAAAAGTCTAACAAGTATGTCAAAAATCACGTCAATCTGTTGCATTGTTGGGGCGTGTTTGAACAACAGAAAAACACACTTTCGCATTTTTAATAATATCAGTAAGTATGCTAAGTACCTTTAAATGGATGAAGGAATGAGGTAGGTACTTCTATAATATCAAAGCATTTTATGCGACCCATTTTGAAGCAGTTTTGGCATTAAACAGGAATTGCCTTTGGAGTAAATTTTATCAATCAATTAAATATTATAAATGCGAATGTTTGAATGGATGTCTGGATGGATGTATGGATGGATGTTTGTTACTCAATCACGCCCCAACGGCTGAACGGATCTGGCTGAAATTTGGCACAGAGATAGATTATAGTCTGAAATAGCACATAGGCTACTTTTTATCCCGGAAAATTAAAGAGTTCCCGCGGGAACCAAAAAACCTCAAATGGATGTTTGTTACTCAATCACGCCAGAACGGCTGAACGGATCTGGATGAAATTTGGCACAGAGATAGATTATAGTCTGGACTAACAAATATGCTACTTTTTATCGCGGTGAATTCAAGAGTTCCCGCGGGAACAACAAAACCTCGATCCACGCGTACGAAGTCGCGGGCATCAGCTAGTGATATAATAATATGCAATGTCAACACTCGTAGAACAAGGCACATATCCACTGTAGTTATGAGTACTTACATAAGTTTTAAAAATTTAAAGTTTTTCACCTTTATTTTGGAATAATTTTTCTTCGCAAAAGGTGTGGTAGGTTATATCGACATCCAGACACGTTCCACAGAATCATATTTTACGTGATCCTATTCTCCTGTAATGCGGCCAGCCGGTAACTATTTCAACGTTTTGCTATATCAAACTGATACGATCTATTTTCAACTGAGAAAAGTCGATCCGTATGATCAGAAAAAAACAACGTACTTCCGTTTGTTAGCATTATTACTGTTTGTCATTATACCTCATGAAACAGAAAGTATAATATCTGTCAATTTGAGTCGTTTCATGTCATTCGCTTTAATCTGGGGATATGGACGCCATATTGAAAATAGTATAAATACGAGTGTTTGAACGATGGTAATCGGTTATATTACTTTACTCTATGATGGTAATTCAGTCTTCTGCCGGCAGACTCAGCGATTATTGAATACTTTTGTGTTTAGATCGCATTTTGATTTAGACCTTAACGATAGCAATCGTGGCTGGATCAAATGAATATTATCTGTTAGTTTAGCCAACTTATATCTAATTACATTAAATCTCTCGTGGAACCTCTACACGTTTAACCATTTATTCGTGCAAGTTCCAAATGAGAGTACAAATAAATATATTAAAAGTGTCTCATAAATAAATACTTCTGGATTGTCTCTTACACGTTGTAGTTAAAATGGAAAAATAATAATTACCTCAGGTTAACTACTCTAACGCAATTCTGAACTATTATTGTTTTACAACTTTAAAAAATCTGATTAAGAATTATTAAAAAAAACTTTTTCAAATAAAAATATTTGAATTTAGGTGCTCTAAGATGGCGTTACTTCACGCGACGAAATTAATTGTCAAACGGAAATTACAATAAAATATTTTTACAAGGATGTTTTTTTATTATCCTTGTGTATTTTGTAATTAGTGCTCCATGGTTTTATTATTAATATGTTAAGTACCGCTGAATTCCGGAAACCGTCAATGTTTGCTCGCATGCCCTGGGAATTCTTTGATTTGTATTTATTATATACAGGGATATATATACAGGTATTTATTAGCAGTCTAAATACTTCCCTGGACTGCAATCTATCTCTGTACCAAACGACTGGCCAAACAGATTTGCCTAATAATTTAATATAAAAAATACTTTTTAAACAACCGACTTCAAACTCCCGCGCCAACTTTACAACAACAAGCACACGCTATACAAAGTTTTTATTTTATTGTTGATATTTTAAAAAACCGCTCGACCGATTTTGATAAAATTTATATGGGACCACATGGGAAGTATGTTCTTTCAAATAAAAAAAGAATCATCCAAATCGGTCCACCCAGTCAAAAGTTCTGAGGTAACAAACATAAAAAAAAAAAAAAAATACAGTCGAATTGAGAACCTCCTCCTTTTTTTGAAGTCGGTTGAAAAGCAAAACAGACAGACAGACCAATATAGAAACGCTTTCGCATTTATTTTCGTATGATTTTTTTAATTATTTCCATCCGATATTCAGTACCATAGAAAACTACTAGGAAATAAGTCTTAGCAAAGAGATATAAAAAAATATCATTAGCCAATTTTACCGCCCGTTTAGAAGATAAAAATTGAAAAAACGGGTAAGTATTTCTGATTGAACCGAACAGCTGTCGGTTGTTCTTGACAAAATTATTTCTATTGAAACATTCTGTTCAGCGACAAAGTTAAATTGGATTTCTTACAGTGGGTGCCGACGAATTCTCTGAGAACTGGTAGAAAATTTTTAGGAGGTACTTTAGAAATGCTGATTTCTCTAAATTTTTTGGAAATTACCCAATATAACCCGCCTGCGTTATGGATTCGTACAGCCATAAATATTTATATAAGGCTTCGAGTTCGTAGAATATTAAAAGTAGAATCGTAGAAATAAGAAGTGGAATTGTAGTACGCGCCTAAAAAGTCTTTATTTTAACACACACACAGATAAACTTTGGAATTTCGTTGTATACCTTTTTAAAATCCTGACTACCTTCTCGTTGGTCTTCGCAAGTTCGAATGCAGCCGACGGTGTCACCGGTTCGAGCTGGTCGGGCCATAATAAACGTTGAGTTTTTCTGACAAGAAATTCTCAGTACTAGCCCGAAGTCAGTAAGTTGTCGGAGTTTCACCCGCGTGCCACGGAGATCACGTAAAGCCGTCGGTCCTGCACCTGAATTATCTCCAGTCGTGTCGGATTTTCCGTCCCATCGGGTTATGTAAGTAAAGGAACATGGAGTACACTTGTGTATGCACTTGTGCATGTGGCAGGTGGCTAATCTCTCTGGAGGTAGGGTGCCGTGACCGAAATTCGGTCGGGAGGACATTTTTTTTAATATATACGCTAGCGCATGGCTGCAATCAGACTTGTTTGCAAGTGGTGATGCAGCCTAATGTGGAGCGCGCTTGCCTAGGAGATGCCTATTCACTCTTGATTGGAAGATACCTTTATTAAAAGAGGAGGGATCATTATTGTAAAAACTCCACCAGCTCTTGGGCTATGAGCGGTGGCAGGGCGGTCGACTTTATTCATCTGCCGGCGTTTTATATTATCACAATTGTCGTTTTTATTGCCGGACCACGGGATTATACAAGTTCCATTTGTTAAGTTCATGTACAAAAGGGATACTTTGAACTAGTTTAATAGGTTATAGGGTACTTTGTTCTATAGGAAGTACCAAAAGGCTGGCAGAGGTCGTCTAAACTAAAAGTGAACACGCTTCACGGCACTGCGCAAATGTAGATGCTTATTTGTCGGAGAAACAGGTGTTTTTTTTACATTTTTTGGTTGTCAATCACTGGACACAAACAGTGTATATGTTTGCGCAGTTACAGGTAGATTTCATATTGAATGTTTGAAAATTAAATAACGTCCTCAAAAAAGTAGCGGGAAGTGGGTGGATAAGGAAGGCGGAAGACCGTGTGTGGTGGCGAGCTCTCCAAAAGGCCTATGTCCATCAATCATCCATCCATCAGGCTGTATGCATCCACTGCTGCCTTTTCGATAGCGCGCCACCAACCAAACAGGTTAGCCCGCTACCGTCTTAGACTACATCATCGCTCAGGTACCATTAGGTGAGATGGCAGTCAAGGGCTAACTCTAGTGAAACAAAAAAACATCCATACTAATATTATAAATGCGAAAGTGTGTCTGTCTGTCTGTCTGCTACGCTTTCACGGCCTATTTGTTCAACCGATTTTGATGAAATTTGGTACAGGGATAGATTGTATCCCGGGGAAGGATATAGGCTACTTTTATCCCGGAAAATTTAAAGGTTCCCGCGGGAATCAAATAATTTATCTGTTCAACCGATTTTAATGAAATTTGGTACAGGGGTAGGTTGTATCCCGAGGAAGGAAATAGGTTACTTTATATCCCGGAAAATTTAAGATTTCCCGCGGGAATCGAAAAAACTTGGTCCACGCGGACGAAGTCGCGGGAATCATCTAGTAAGTAAATAAAAATAGTTCAAATTCATGCAATTTAAATTTTATTCTCATGCAATTAAAGCCTTCCATCAAATACGAATAAGTTCCATAAGTCCACTATACAAAACGAGAAGCTGGCCGCATTTCGAGCCCCCGTCGAAGTGGAATTGGGTCCAAGTTTCCTAACTACACAACACAGCAGTTCACGGTCCGTACGGGTAAAAGTATGGCTCTAACGACTGCCTCGAGTTTTAATAGCAGTATACCTACCGCACAAACTAGCACCCAGTTTAGGTAGTGGAACGGCGATGATGACTACTCTATGGACTCTATTTATCTAATATATATTTATTTATCTATATTTATCTAATATTATTAAAATAGTGTGCTTTACTCCTTTAATTTTAATAATAATATAATATAAAGAGTCAATACAAGACGTATTATAAGAAAAATCAAGTTTGAAATCTGTGTGTTTGTTTACGTGTCGGTACGTTTGTTTTTCAACCGACTTCAAAAAAAGGAGGAGGTTTTCAATTCGACTGTTTTTTTTTTTTTTTAATGTTTGTTACCTCAGAACTTCTGACTGGGTGGACCGATTTGGATGATTCTATTTTTATTTGAAAGGGCACACTTCCCATGTAGACTCATGTAAATTTTATCGAAATCGGTTGAGCGGTTTTTAAAATATCAACAATAAGATAAGTACTTTGTATAGCGTGTGCTTGTTGTTGTAAAGTTGGCGCGGGAGTTTGAAGTCGGTTGTTTAAAAATAATTTTTTATATTAAATTATTTGTCTACCAGTTAGCATTTCAGGGCTTTGTCCCATTAGTGGACAGACAGTTGTTTTTTATTCCACTAAAAGTTAGCCCTTGATGGCGATCTCACCTGATGGTCTAAGATGGTAGCGGTTAACCTGTTAGGCAACGTCTTACCTAATTGGTTTCTACACGGGATCGTACTGGAACGCTAAATCGTTGAGAGATGCCCATTACTATAGCTCTTTCCTCTCCTCATTACTCAGACAAATTCAGGGCATCTACTATATAGTGGACTAGCGAATGCCCGCGACTTCGTCTGCGTGGTTTGAGGTTTTTTGCTTATGTGCTATTCCAGACTATAATATAACTCTGTGCCAAATTACAGCCAGATCCGTTCAGCCGTTGAGGCGTGATTGAGTAACAAACATCCATACATCCATACATCCATCCATACATCCATCCTTACTTTCGCATTTATAATATTAGTAATGCCCTGTCATTCTGAATTTCAGCTTTTTTATGAGGTCCATAAGCAGCGACCATGTCTCAGATTTACTATCCACGTATTTTTAATAAAATAAAAAAATCCACACTACAATTGTAAATTGTGTCTCCCAAAGAAGACTAGGCAAAATATCCCCAATGCAAAACGTTTGGCCTTAAGCGAGCAATTTAAACTTATCCCCATACAAAAATTCATCCTACCGCAATATAAGTTTTCCCAAGTCCACTGTACAAACACAAAAGCTGACCGCGATCCTGGCCTATTGAAGTGAATTGGGTCCGAGACCTCCCAAACTACACAATACCGACTAGTTGACGGGATGTCCAGGCAAAAGTATTCCTTTAACGACCGGCCCTAACTGCCTCGTTGGTCTAGTGGTTAGCATAGTCACGAGGTCCTGGGTTCGATTCCCGGTCGGGCATGAAAAGTTACGTATTGGATTTTTCAATTAAGAAATTCTCGATCCCCGGCAGGGTCAATTTTGGGAATTTATAATTGCTGTTTTTTCCGTGGTCTGGCCTGGTGGGAGGCTTCGGCCGTGGCTAGTTACCACCCTACCGGCAAAGACGTGCCGCCAAGCGATTTAGCGTGCCGGTAAAATGCCGTGCCGAAACCGAATAGGGGTATGGGTTTAATATAACTGCCATGCCCCTAACAGGTTAGCCCGCTACCATCTTAGACTGCATCATCACTTACCATCAGGTGAGATCGCAGTCAAGGGCTAACTTGTAGAGGATTAAAAATAAACTGCAAAGTAGGTAATCGCCACTATGTGGTGCAAAATAACGATAAAACTCACATACATTTCCCAAGTTAAATAGCTATCGTTTAAACAAATAGCCAGTTGGCTTGAAACCAAAAAAGCGACACATAGTTGCTTGCTCTCAGATCCTTGCCACGTAGATCCCACTTTTAATTAAAGACAATGTAAATGGTGCCAAAATTCTTGGAATAAACTGTTTTATACACTGCTAATATAGCATAGCCTGCGGAAACATCTGACTGCTTTTAATTATTACAAAATAAGTTACTAAAGCGCTGCGCAAATTTTGACTTTTGTGTTCTGTATTGGCTATAAGCCACTATTGATGAAAACCACTAACATAGACACTAGATGTCGTGTCCAGTTACTTTCACTTGATACTCAGGAACTGCTAATTAGTAAGTGAGAAAACACAGGTTTTTGAGACGTTTTCCCGTGTTATTAACAAAAAGTGTCTATGTTTGCGCAGCGCCTTAGATTTTCAAAGTGTTCATACGGCCGAACCGTCCACTCGGTGGACGGAAGAAATCAAACGAGTCACATGGAGCCGCTGGATAGTGGCATTTCTAATCTTTGCAAGAGACTTATGTCCAGCTGTGGACGTCTTTCGGTGGACTATGACGTCGATGACGACGAAAGCTTCCAAATGACTTACCTAATAATTTAATATAAAAAATTGTTTTTAAATAACAAACTTCAAACTCCCGCGCCAACTTTACAACAACAAGCACACGTTATACAAAGTACTTATTTTATTGTTGATATTTTAAAAACCTCTCGACTTATTTCGATAAAATTTTTATGGGACCACTTGGAAAGTATGCTCTTTCAAATAAAAAAAGAATCATCCAAATCGGTCCACCCAGTCAAAAGTTTTGAGGTAACAAACATAAAAACAAAAAAAACAGTCGAATTAAGAACCTCCTCCTTTTTTTGAAGTCGGTCGAAAATAGCTATAATTTTGTAACTATAAGCCTTAAAACTAGTTCCAAGTTTTCAAATATTAAAAAAAAACTGGTCAAGTACAAGTCAGACTCGCTCACAAAGGGCTCCAAGGGACCGTTAGACTTAGTATTTGATATTAATTTCAACTTTATACCTCCTCCACGCATTCCCGAGTAAAAGGTGGTTGACAGACAGACAGATGGTGACTGTGACAACGGTGACTGTGGTGATGGTGACAACGAAGTGATTTTATGAGGCTTTCTTTTTCCCCTTGAGGTACGGAACCCTAAAAATGACTAGATTCATTTGACTATTCATAAGCACTTGTAAAAAAACTGGTTGAATAAAAATCATTTGAATTTGAATTTGAATTTGAATTTGACTGATCAGCAATAGTTCATCAGGTGCGGCGATCTATCAAGTCGTACGCAAACGAGGTCGCGTAGAGTTGCTAGCAATAAATAAATTAATACGCCCGAAATATAATTAAAATGAATTATTGAGTGAATTATATTTACCAATAAATTGCGCATAACTCCTGCTGTCGCGTCTCATTGGCGGGCTACCCCCATATCATAGGAAATTGGAAATAAATTCCTGTAAGCTTCCAATTACCCCGGCCGGGAATATCGACGTTTACACATATCATTTTGCATTTTTATTTTTGAGTTTTGAACTTTTTTCATGACCCTTTTGGTAGAGCGGTATGCGCCTTGGGCATTAGCAGGGCTTGATTCCAAGCTGAATTGCTTTTCCTGAGGACAGCGAGTCTTATAAGAGACTTGACAGTGGACACCGTAATTTTGGTATTTATGCTAATACTAGCTGATGCCCGCGACTCCGTCCGCGTGGAGGTATGAAAAATAGATAGTAGCCGATTCTCAGACCTGCTGAATATGCTCACAAAATTTCATGAGAATCGGTCAAGCCGTTTCGGAGGAGTATGGGAACGAAAACTGTGACACGAGAATTTTATATATAAGAAAGATTATAAAAGTTTTGATGGATAGATGGACGTTTGTCACTCAATCACGCCTGAACGGCTGATTGAGAATTTAGAACCGACGATAGTCTTGACTTATCATAAGTGGCACAAGTTGTCCTATGTGAAATAAATAAATCATTTCATTTCATTTCATTTCATCCTGGTGATTGACATGGGCTAAATCGACGCGGACCAATTCACGGGCATCTAATGTAATCTTTGACTGCGTGATTAAACCTCAATATTTTTTTAACTTTATTATTGGGCATACTATTATATTTATTAAATATCTTAGCTAAAGAAAAAAATATACTAAGAAACCCCAGCAGTAAAGCAGAACAAATACCCTATACCTACTTGCCCAGGTTAACTACACGTGAACCAATAAAGAGAGCTATATTTTGGGTCGAGTGTAAGAATTTGGCGCAGCTGTTTTTCGCTCATAACCGGCTAAGTGGCACGGGCGTTTACCTACTTGCCACTTCCGATATAGGTAAACTTTTTCCAACTCAATAAGTAGGGGTAATATGTTGGATATTTTATATACTGCCGTAATATTGTTTTGTTTTGAAACAGTATAGCCCATTAAAGTCAAAGTTAACAGTCAAAGAAATTTGTAATCCGCTTAATTTGTTCTTTGGGATAGCTTATAATAAATGCAGTGATAGTCTAGTATCATACTAATATTATAAATGCGAAAGTGTGTTTGTTTGTTGGTTTGTTGGTTTGTCCTTCAATCACGCCGCAACGGAGCAACGGATCGATGTGATTTTTGGCATGGGTTTAGTTGAAGACCTGGAGAGTGACATAGGCTACTTTTTATCCCGGAAAATTAAGGAGCTCCCGCGGGAATCAAAAAACTTAAACCACGCGGACGGAGTCCCGGGCATCAGCAAGTACATCATAATTAGCTGATGCCCGCGACTTCATCCATGTACAAAGTTTTTTTGATTCACACGGGAATTGAAAGAAAGAAAGAAAAGGAAATGTTTTTTTGTTGCTTAAATATTTCATTACTTAATTTTCCGGGGTCAAAAGTAGCCTATATGTCACTCTAGAAGTCCTAAAATATACCCATGTAAAATATAACGTTGGTCCATTGCTTTGTTGCGGCGATTGAAGGAACAACTAAGAATCAAACACACTTTCGTATTCTTAATATTAGTATGTGAAGACTGAAGTGATCTTCTTCTTTCTCCAAGCTTTTTCCCATTATTTCCCACTATCTCCTCGATTTTTTGCGCCAGGACATTGAAAATGCTTCACACTCCATGTCCTTGGCTACAGTTGCCCGCAACGTGGCTGCAGGGCGCCCTCTCCGCCTCGTGTTCTGCGGGAGTGCCAATGAAGACTGAAGTGCAGATGATAAAGGAAATAACATCGTGAGGAGCTCTACCAGCCAGAAAGCTCTCCATAATATTCCAAAGCTGTTATGAAGTCTAATCTGCTCTTAGTCAGCAGCAGGTAGTGCAGTGCATCTCCATGCCACGTCGCTTCAGTGGGCCTAAGTTCATACAACGTCATACTAACAATACTTCCCGCTACGAACCGCACCGCGCTGCGTCTCTGTAGGGGGCTAGACCTTAAAAACTCTTCTAATATTACGTGCTGCTTTGACTCCCGCTGAGGTTGGATGCCATGGCTAGAATTCGGTCAGGAAAACATTATAAAATGGATCTAGTTTCGCCCGGTAATGATGTTTGTTTAGTCACAAAAGGGAACATCAACTACTCCACACATTACAATGACTGGCGGTACGGGCGGTAATACGCCCCGTCCCGTAGACCCGTGTCACCGTTTAATGACACGACAAGACGGTGGAATTGTTCTTGATGGATGACTTTGCTCCGGAATCTAAGGAAATGAGCTCTTTATATGATACTAGCGGACGCCCGCGACTTCGTTCGCGTGGCATAAGTTTTTTAATTCCCATAGGCATTCCTTAATTTTCCGGGATAAAAAGAACCCATGAAAAAAACACGTCGATCTGTTGCTCTGTTGCGGCGTGATTGAAGGACTTTTTAACGTCCTTTGGAATAGAATTTATAAAAACTGTGAATTATGTAAGTATTTCATAATTTAAACCGGTAGCCCAAATGTCAAGTTTCATCGCTTTAACTTGAAAACACGCCGGCCTTTTACACCAACTTACATCCCCTATTTTACCCCTTTGGGGGTAGAATTTTGAAACTTGAAACTGTTACATACGTACTTCTTTATATTATACTGAAAGCCAAAATACCAAGTTTCGTTATTATAACTTGAAAAATATCTTGATAAATGAAGAAAATTCATCCCCTTTTTCACCCCTTTGAGGGTAGAATTTTCAAAAATCGTGAAACATGTACTTCTGCATATCTAACTGAAAGCCCAAATGCTAAGTTTCATGGCTGTAACTTGAGAAATGAAAGATTTTCATACAAACTTTCAACCCCTATTATACCCTTTGGGGTTGGAATTTTGAAAAACTGTGCCACACGTACTTCTTTATTTATTACCTAAAGCCAAAATACTAAGTTTCGTTGATACAACTTGAGAAATATCTTGAGAAATGAAGGACTTTCATATAAACTTTCATCCCCTATTTCACCCCTTCGGGGGTAGAATTTTCATAAACTGTGAAACACGTATTTCTTTATTTTTTACCGATAGCTCATATACGAAGTTTCATCGATATAACTCGAGAAATAACGGACTTTCATACAAACTTTCTACCCCTATTTCACCCCCTTAGGGGTGGAATTTTGAAAAATCCTTCCTTAGTGGGTGCCTACGTCACAAAAAAAGCTACTCTCAAAATTTCAAGTCTCTAACCCTAGCGGTTTAGGCTGTGCGTTGATATATAAGTCAGTCAGTCAGTCAGTCAGTCAGTCAGTCAGTCAGTCAGTCAGTCAGTCAGTCAGTCAGTCAGTCAGTCAGTCAGTCAGTCAGTCAGTCACTCAGTCAGGACTTTGAATTTTATATATATAGATATCTATGTACACTCGTGTTCAGTATCGTTTACTCTGGTAGTGGGTCAGCGACAGGTTTAAATGATGATGATTCAGAAGTGATAGAATTAAACTTTTTTACAAAAAGTGAACCGACTGGAGATACGAGTGGCCTAGTCGTGACAACGCATATTGCGATGGCAATTGCGATTATTAAGCAACGTTGATGTAATGGATGACGGAATTTGGTGGTGCAAATTTGGCCTTTTCGTTTCCTCTGCGACTCGGAGAGCACTTTAAGCCGTCAGTCCCGGTTATTCTCACTAGCATCTGATAATAATCGAACCTACGAGTTTAATTACTCTTAGTCGCATCCTATAGGGAAGGACGTGGGAACCCACCGCATTATTATCGCAAGAAAACTTCTACCATAATATTTGACAAACGGAAAGACCTTCAGTAATGAGGAATATGAAAACAGACTTCAAAAGCATTGAAAAGCATTCAATAAAATTTTAATTACTTTCATCCAATTTATTCTAACAAAAAATCAAAACTATTAAATTAAATTATTTATTATTAACAAAAAATTTAAATTTAGGTAGTTTTTGAACGTGGCGCTAAACCATACAAATAAATAATAATAATAATAATGATACTGCCAACGCATAAAGCAGTATTATTTCAAATAGACAGCTTTATGTCACGTACCTTGACGTCCCTAAAATAAGGATTATAATTCTTTAATACGAACGTCAACAATATCACAATAATACGTCTATATGCTATAGTAGTATGCCCCCAGATGTCGATCTCCCCGGCTAGTGAGTTATAAAGTTCCCTATAACTAAGAAGGAAGGGAGGCGGGTCTAAGACATATTATCATATTGTATCCCCTTTTCAAAGGAACTTGTGGAGACATGTCGAAACCACGCATTAATATTAAGGTATAAACTTGGGATTAGTCGGGAACTGAAACTTAGACAAGGGATTCGATTTGGGAGATTTTGATGTCAACTAATAGATTATAGATAGAGATGCCTATCAATAGCTGATGGTTAATAGAAATTTAAGATAGTTTTGGTCTTACCTCGAAGTTTACTTGTAGTGTTGTCCTTTCCAATAGTAATGAAGCTATTTTCGTCGTCTAGAACCTTAAGTTTCGCATAGACATTTCCTTTAAGTTTTATTTGGAAAAGTTAGAGAGAATTTCTGAAATTAAAAAAAAATGGGAATAATTTGATACATGGAAAATTTATTTTCATAAAAACAACGTTCTATAAATAAAAAAACCGGCCAAGTGCGAGTCGGACTCGCGCACCGAGGTTTCCGTACAAACCTGTAGTAAGTTTTAAATTATTAAAAATATTTTTATTATATGATGTAGCTAAAAATTCATGCTTTTCGCAATTTTTCCTTTAACTGAATATAAGCTAAGCTATAAGACGTTACTTCGTACCAAATTTATCTCATTTGTCAATATTTGAGTTGATTGAATGAAAGGTAAATTGCGGTTTACGATTTATGACGTATTAAAAAAAACCACTTACTAGATCTCGTTCAAACCAATTTTCGGTGGAAGTTTGCATGGTAATGTACATCATATATTTTTTTTAGTTTTATCATTCTCTTCTTTTAGAAGTTACATGCACACATTTTACCACTTTGGAAGTGTGTCTCGCGCAAATTATTCAGTTTAGAAAAAAATGATATTGCAAACCTCAATATCATTTTTGAAGACCTATTCATAGATACCCACACGTATGGGTTAGATGAAAAAAACATTTTTGAGTTTCAGTTCTAAGTATGGGGAACCCCCAAAATTTATTGTTTTTTTTCTATTTTTGTAAGAAAATCTTAATGCGATTCACAGAATACATCTACTTACCAAGTTTCAACAGTATAGTTCTTATAGTTTCGGAAAAAAGTGGCTGTGACATACGGACGGACAGACAGACAGACAGACATGACGAATCTATAAGGGTTCCGTTTTTGCCAAATTTGGCTACGGAACCCTAAAAATAACTATAGTCTTCCGTAGCTGGCAGGGACTATACATTTTCATTATTGTTGACTTTCGTGTTTTAGAATTATAATCCTTATTTTAGGAACGTCAAGGCACGTGACATCAAACTGTAATTTTGAGTAATATTACTTAAGAAAGTATGGCACCAGTATGTTAATTACATAATATACAATACCAGCCAGCCAGTAGTATGTTAATTTCTAGGCTCTTACTACTGTGCGCAAATCTATCCTTATCACTTTTTTCGTATCATTTTGGACCCTTTAGCCAAAGAAGACAAAATAAAATATTTTAACGTGAATTTTCTAATAAAAAAATCCGCGTAATTTATAACATGTTTATATTCCACATAAAATATCATGTGACCGATAAACTGAACCCGAGTTGCGAGTACGCCCGTCTGCCTCGTTACAGTAATGGCTCAAAGTATTAAATGAAGCCAATAAAGTTATTTATGACACGAAAATTGAAGCCAACGAATTTATTATGCTCAAAACTTATTATACAGTTTTTCAGTGACATTAAACCTTCATGTTTTGTACGATACAAGCTTTTTGATGTAAATGGATATTTAAAAATATCTGTTACTTGAGTGTTTTTATCGCAACTCTCCAGTATACATTTTTAATACATACATTTATTTTCATAAACTTGTGACAAACTTATTATTTGATCTAGCGTTTGCGCGCAAAATTGGAGGAAGTGAACAACACTCCAAAGGATAAAAAAAAACCGGCCAAGTGCGAGTCGGACTCGCGCACCGAGGGTTCCGTACAAACCTGTAGTAAGTTTTAAATTAAATGTTTTTTTAAATATTTTGAGTTGATTGAATGAAAGATAAATTGAGGTTTTCGATTTATGACGTATTAAAAAAAAACTACTTACTAGATCTCGTTCAAACCAATTTTCGGTGGAAGTTTGCATGGTAATGTACAACATATATTTTTTTTAGTTTTATCATTCTCTTATTTTAGAAGTTACGGGGGGGGGGACACACATTTTACCACTTTGGAAGTGTCTCTCGCGCAAACCAGTTTAGAAAGAAATGATATTACAAACCTCAATATCATTTTTGAAGACCTATCCATAGATACCCCACACCTATGGGTTAGATGAAAAAAAAAATTTTGAGTTTCAGTTCTAAGTATGGGGACCCCCAAAATTTATTGTTTTTTTTCTATTTTTGTAAGAAAATCTTAATGCGGTTTACAGAATACATCTACTTACCAAGTTTCAACAGTATAGCTCTTATAGTTTCGGATAAAAGTGGCTGTGACATACTGACGGACAGACAGACAGACAGACAGACAGACAGACAGACAGACAGACAGACATGACGAATCTATAAGGGTTCCGTTT
This sequence comes from Erebia epiphron, assembly GCA_963932025.1. NCBI lineage: Eukaryota > Metazoa > Arthropoda > Insecta > Lepidoptera > Nymphalidae > Erebia > Erebia epiphron. The sequence continues at coordinate 3,358,254 of OZ009946.1, forward strand.
TTGCCAAATTTGGCTACGGAACCCTAAAAAGAGCACAATATAACCATAACATAGTTATAAGAACTTACGTAGGCAATAATTTGGCGACTAGACATTGTGGACTCTAGTCATCATTAAACACTGGACATTGTGGGATAGGACGTAACAGGACACTGGACACTTTAGCATACTAGACATTCTAGGTGACTAGACATTGTCAGCCGGAGCGGAATAGAGTGGGTGAGTAGGTCTGACTCCTAACTAGTTCCCTGCATTAAGGATGTCATCTTCAAGTCGAGAACATCACCTATAGAAGTTCAATACGGAAACCCTTTTAGGATTCCGTAGTCAACAAGGAGCCCTTATAATTTTACCATGTCGATCTGTCCATCCGCGGCTTAGCTCAGAGGCTGTTAGTACTAAAAGGTTGTAATTTGGCATAGGTATACAATATTTATCACGCCGATAAAGTGGTAAAATAGAATTTGGAAAAAAAAATTACACGTCAAGATATGATTTTTTTCTCGTCTATCCCATGGTTTGGGAGTTCGTTTAAAATGTTGTGGGTGTGGAAAAACCATTTTTCGACTTCGTTTGCGAAACATTTAATGAGAGACAAATAAGGAACCTTACACTACGTGCGGTTCACCACGCACTTGGCCGGTTTTTGTTACGAATGAAAGCTGCGGTACAGAAATAGTAGTAGTAATTAAAATAACCACGCTGCAAAATTTAATATTGCTCCGGTGCCATATATCTCAGATGGGAAGCCTCATATCATAGGAAATGGGAAATAAATACCTTTAAGCTTTCAATTACACCAATCGGTAATATCGAGTTTTCATACCACTGATATAAAAGTCTAAGATTTTTATTAATGCACTTATAATATTGTTATGCTAAAATCTATACTAATATTATAAATGCGAAAGTTTGGATGGATGGATGTTTGTTATTCAATTACGACAGAACGGCTGAACGGATTGGAGCAGCGTGGTGGGTCTAAGCTCTAATTCCCTCTCTCCTATGAGAGAGGAGGCCTGTGCCCAGCAGTGGGACGTTAGTGGGCTGTAGTGGTGGTGGTGGTGACTGAACGGATCCGAATGAAATTCGTAGTGTAGTAGCCTATGTCCTCCCCCGGTACAACCTATCTCTGTACCAAATTCATCAAAATCGGTTGAAAATATAGGCCTTTAAAGCGTAGCAGACAGACAGACAGATTCACTTTCGCATTAATAATATTATTAGTATGGGTTCTTCATTCTGTGTTAAAAAAATATTGAGAACATAATTAAATTTGTTTAAAAGATACTAGATGACGCCCGCGACTTCATTAGTGGTTATCAAGGTTAATAATTTGAATTTTGATTCTTTCCGGAACTCTTACTAACTCGTATTATATCTTCAGTCATTCATATCGATGGGACAGACTTCATTTTACATTCGTTCGTAATTTGCGAAATACGCCGCTGAAAATAATTTATTTTAATTTCTGTTCTACAATGTACCTACATGTGACAACGTGAAAAGTTTAATCTTTTTAAGCTGTTGGTGAATAAAAATTGTTTATTACATCGATACTTTTATTGATTGTGATAAGTTAATATTATTTTTTTACTTTCATTAATGGATCTCGACGACCGCCGTGGCGCAGTGTGTAGCGCTGTTGCCATAACGTGCAGAGGTCCCGGGTTCGATCCCCAGCAGGGTCAATTTGGGAATTTATAATTTCTGAATTTTCCCTGGTCTGTCCTGGTGGGAGGCTCCGGCCGTAGCTAGTTACTACCCTGCCGGCAGACGTGCCGCCAAGCGATTTAGCGTTCCGGTACGATGCCGTGTAGAAACCGAATATATAACTGCCATGCCCCTAACAGGTAAGCCCGCTACCATCTTAGACTGCATCATCACTTACCATCAGGTGAGATCGCAGTCAAGGTCTAACTTAAAGTGGATAAAAAAAGGATTACTGATGGCAGATATTTAAAAATGTTTGTAGATAGAGATTAATATCTAAATATCATTATTAAGAATGTGACTGACTGACTGAATGACTGATTCAAACCTCCGGATGATTGGACTGTTTTGCATACAGAGAGCTATTATGATGTAAGAAACCGCTTAAAAATGAATTTTTTATAAATTTCAAAATATCATTTTGAAAGTTAAAGGTGTTTGTAATTTGCGAATCTAAATCGAATTTACCGTAAGTGAAGCCACGGCCAATAGCTAGTTACTTTTTAGCGAGATTGACTTAACTGTAATGATTTCAATTCACCCTTAGTGCATTAGGATTTAGGGAATTTGTTATTATACCTGATCTGATCTGTTAAGATGGCTTGTACCAACCTCTGGCCAAAAACTAGGGAGGGTAGAGCCAGGGCGGTCGTCGAAGTATAATCAGACCAGAGAGAAGCAAGCTCATTATAGCGGGCCCTTGGACATTTTACTTACGATGAAATGTCTTGAGTACCACGTCACAATGACTGGCAGTAAGATGGCCGCTTAGCGAGACCCAAATCACCATTAGTGACATGACAAGGCAGTGGATTTTGTCTTGATGGATGCTCTTAGCCAGGAAGTGCCGGAAATTAGTTCTTTAAGAACCTATCCCCGATTCTTGTATACTCATGTGGCATATTCCTGTTTTCGTGTAAGTTTCTTGTTATTACCCTCATTTTAGTGATATCACGTGATATCCTCTTTTTACTCATTCATTTCGCACAACAGCACTGAAACGGTACAGAAACGAGTTTTCTAGGATTATTTTTAAATATTTTTTGTGTAGTATTTTTATATATTTATGTAAAACATGTTTAGGAAAAATTTTATAGAAATACCATACAAATGAATGAGAGATACTAAAATGTCCTTCTTTTCCGTAAAACCGTTGTAATTGCCGTCATATTATACAAAGCTCCCACTGATATTGTAAGCAAATAAGTAGGTACAACCCTGTCCTTATAGTCTTCAGAAACTAATATCCTTTTGCAAATTTGAACCGAACAAGAATAAAAAAGGTAGATACTTTGGTAAACAGCCTAAGCACAGCCGAAGTTTTAATTGATTTGAAATAACTTCACAGTTCGCACCTAAAGTAGGTATTCGTGACTGACGCGAAATTTCAAAGTTTCAAATAGCAATGAACGAAAGGGGACTACCTACATCTTATGCTATAATTTTTTTTAAACTTGAAGACTGTAATTTTCTTAACATTTATGTTAAACATATTAAGGTTCGCTCGATACAAAATACCTTTAAAATGAAAATGAAAAAAAATGAAAATGATATTAAATTTATGGGTTCCCGCGGGAACTCTTTAATTTTCCGGGACAAAAAGTAGCCTGTGTGTTATTCCAGCCTGTAATCTATATCTGTGCCAAATTTTATCCAGACCAGTTCAGTTATTCCGGCGTGATTGAGTAACAAACATCCATCCGTCCATCGATCCAAACTTTCGCATTTAAAATACTAGTATGGAAGTATGGATTACCTACGAATTTCAACATTATTTTACCTTTGCCTTGGTCGTAAAGGTCGTAAGGTCATGTAGCTGCAAAAGGTGAAATGGTACCCATTACCGGGAATCCGGGAATGATAATTAAACAGAGTATGGTACACTGAACAGAATGTTGTAGCCGCGTTCACTCCATATCTGCAGGCACTAATTAAACTACACAACCAAAATTAGATATTGAAACGTAAATTATATGGTACGTGCTGAAATTCAGGAGCACATGTCGAGGTCACTCCTGTAGGACGAGTAGGTGAACAATACGAAGGTAGGCTCAATTTGGGAATTTATAATTTCTGAATTTGCTCTGGTCTGGTCTGGTGGGAGGCTTCTGCTGTGGCTAACCACCCTACCAGCAACGACGTGCCGCCAAGCGATTTAACGTTCCGGTACGATGTCGCGTAGAAACCGGCTAGGGATATGTGTTAAATATAACTGCCATACCCCTAACAGGTTAGCCCGCTACCATCTTAGACTGCATCATCACTTACCATCAGGTGAGATCGTGGTCAAGGGCTAACTTGTAGTGGAATAAAAAAAAACTACCTCCTGGCTGGTGTTGTGCCCGGGTACCCTTTTGATCCAATCGTTGTAAGTTGAAGGTTCTGTAAATATTTTAGCGCTATTCTCAGAAAACTTCGGTATCGCGATCCAGATTTCTTAACTTAATTATCGTAATTATCGTAGATTCAACTATCTACTCGTATCACCACAAAATTTCAGCAAATTATGCTTTGCAAAAATATGAGTTACTAATTTAATCTGCCTATACTTTAAATCACACTTCATAGCTCGCGTGAATTTTGCAGTGGTGTATTTTTTTAAGATTTCAGTCTGACTGTCATATGTTTTTTATGTCTAACTGTTCAGGTTTTCTCACAATATTTTCCTTGATTCTTAATGCAAGTCGTAACAATGATATTTAACTTCTTAATTAAAACGCACATTACTCAGAAATGTTAGAATTAGTTAGTGGCTACTTGACAGCTGTAACTATAAAATATGAAATATGTTAGATTTGGTAGCTTGTAGGTTAACAATAATTATACAATATTATGTGTTTTGCATTAAAATAAATTGTAAATATTTTATTTTTGCAAAACAAATTCAAGATTTTTTATCTGTGGATTACAAGAAGCGAAACGCGGGCGGTCATGATATAGCCCAGAGTGACGTCACTTTAAAAAAAAAACGTCATGTGTACTAATGTTTGCGTATTGTTGAGAAAATTAACAGTAATATACATATTTCGATTTGTGATTGTGAGAGGAATGGAATGCTATAAAGCTGATAGTGCAAATCTGCCTAAAGTCGATTCATTTACCTATGGTTGCAAATTTATTTGCGTGTAAACTTTTGCTCTGCCGAGTTTCCTAATGTAAAATCTTACATGTAATTGCCGAAATACACAAAGTAATAGTAATTAGGTCTCGTGTTTAAGACCTAAGAAAGTGCTGCTGTAAATTATTGACAGAAATATAATTTATGTTAATTTTATGTAATGTTTTATGAAGAAAATGTTAGTTTAGGTTTAATTCATTTTTGCTAGATCAGAGTTTTTAGTTGATTTCTTTATAACACTAACATCAAAGTGGTCTTCACAAAGTAGGTAATATCGCAGATTTATCCGATTTAAATTCCGGGTCTCGGCAGATTAACTGTAACCACTGCTTTCGACGTTAATGACATAGGTATTATTGTATAAAGGAATGTGTTTATACAATTTGACAGGATACGAATTAATTATTTATAGTATTTCTACTCGGTCTAAAATTCTACATCAATGTACACACGTCTTGTAGCTTGTAATTTTCACATAATTGCATAAAAAAAGCTGTAAACTTTCCACTCAAAATCACTTATAACCATCGATATATATTATGTAAGTACTAGATGGGCCCTTTCATAGAAAAATGGCGGGCGACCAACTATGAGAGCGCGTTCCTATAGCCTGTCATAAGCCTGTCTTTGTCCCCGTCGCAGCGCTGTCACGGTCGCTCATCGTGTAGATAATTTGTTATTAAGTTAACATCTAAAGTCTTATTAGTTTGGCACTGTATAATTTTTATTTTAAGGTAAGTGTTTCAATTCACAATTATACATTTCCAAGAAAACGTTATTTAATCTTCCTATTTAATATTTTTATCCATTTCGCAATCATTTAATTTCCGCGGCAAACTGTATGATATTTTTTTTTACTAACTGGCCTTACGGCTTTGGGTTCCAGCCCTAGAACAGTCCAGTCCAGTACGATAAAAAAAATGCAACCAAGATTAGTTAATGCATAGATGGTCAGAACGGACAGTAGGCATTAATACCTTCCGAGACGCAATATTATGCTATTGTAATAATATGATAAAATTAGTTATTGACGTAAGTTTAATGTTTAACCAACTTCAATAAATAAAGGGGTTTTATTTATTACACACACAGCCGCACCCTCCCACAAAGGTGGATTCCTGAATTTTTCTGGTAGACCCTAACAGAAAAATTCCAGAATTTAAATTTAAATTCAGGAATTTTATGTTCCAGAATTGACCCTACTGAACCAGGAAACTCCAAGTTCAACTGCACTAGGGAGTTCATTAAAAATAACAAACACAGACAAGATATAGGTATTACGTACCTATAGTAAAAAAAAATTAAAATACGTAATGCAGTTTTTAAAATTTATGACACTCGACTCGTTTAGGTCTCCCCCAAGAGACTTAACCTGAAATGGAAGAGCCGCGAGGAAATATATTTTTAAGTTTACTGGCCCGTAAATAACTGTGGAGTGACAGCGCGATGATAAACCCCCGTCTCCACAGTTCATCTATTATAAAAGGAGTTAAATGACTGACTGACATATCACAACTTACAGCTCAGACGACTTGGTCTAGAAACTTGACATTTTGATTGCAGGTTTTCGCTATGAGAGCAGGAAATAGGCCATTTCCGTTCAGGCCTGCTTAATACTAAGATTATAAATGCGAAAGTGTGTCTGTTTGTTGATATTTCCTTCAATCACGCCGCTACAGAGCAACGGATTGACGTGATTGTTTGCATAGTTGAGGACCTGTAGAGTGACATAGGACTACTTTTTGTCCCGGAGTTTTTGTTCCCGTTGAAATTATACACTGTTGGAACTGTTTGGTTATCTTTATTAGAACAGCCCATGTCACTCTCAAGTCTTCAACCATAGTACGTTTCATTGACAAAACATATTGATTTTAACACATGAGAACCACGTTTTATGGTGTATTAGAAGAACATACCAACAATCAAACAGGTCCGTTTACGTAATACGCTTTGTGAATAATACTTTCATAAATATCTTACTATTTTTCCGAAATATTATTTCCTCTTAAATACTATTATTTTGTGACTGAAGCGAGAGTGGGTAGGATTGAATAGAGGGCCAAGATAAATGACTCTTCGACACTCCCCTCCATACAAGGCGATTGTTTATCTGAAAGTGTATTACGCTTCAAAAATTCAATTTTAAACTTCCCCCAGTGTAAAATGAAACTTTGTCCATAGCACAAGTTTCTTAAAGTTTGCATAGAATTCCTTTCAAATGGTATTTTCTAAACGGAATACTTTTGAAGTTTCTTTTTATATTTAGATCTTTTTATTACTTATATTGTTAAAAATATTTGACGACCTCCCTGGCGCAGTGGTGAGTGCAGTAGTCGTAAATATATAGGTGGGAGGGTCCAGGGTTTGTTCCCGGAAGGTTCAATTTAGGAATTTTTAATTTCCTATTTTTTCCGGTGTGATCTAGTGGGAGGCTCCGGCCGCACTTGGCTAGTGTGGTGGACTATGGTCAAAACCTTCTCATTCCAAGAGGAGAATCGTGCTCAGTAGTGAACCGGCAATAAAATGATGATTATTGTGTGTGTAACTAGTGTCACTAGATTTTTTGTTGTGTTGTTTTTTTTTGTATCATTTTCATTCTTTTTTTCGCTGTAATTTTATAATCTATAATATACAGTGTTTGATATAAGCTTTATAGCGTGTCGAGCGGCACACTTAATTTTTTAATACCTTCGACAGGAGCAAACTGAAAATCAGCGCTGATTTATTTTTGTTTTTAAGTCTACAACAATGTAACGCAATTAAGGATTTATTTATTTATTATTATCATCATAACATAACATTTATTACTGTCCGAAATTGCAAAGTAAAGAGAGAGAGGGAGGTAATCCATTTGTATGTCTGTTTGTTACGCATCAAAATCAATTGAAAAGATGCGTCGTTACCATCTTTTCAACCGATTTTGATGAAATTCGGCGCTGAGATAGGTTGCATCCCGGGGAAGGATATTAGGCAACTTTTTTTCTTCTAGGCAAGCGCGTTCCAACATACACCTCATCATTACTTTGGACTAAGCATGATTGCATAGCACGCAATAAAAAAAAACTTCATACCCGGAAAATTAAGGAGTTGCCGCGGGAATAAAAAAAACATAATCCAAAGTCGCGGCCTTGATCTAGTACAATATAAGGTATAGAGGAAAAATACCCTTGACTGTTTGAAGGCCCTAACATCTGCACCGAATTCGCACATGGAACAAGAAATACAACCTGCCTTCCTGTTCCTTATTAGTTCCCGTGTAGTTATCGAATCCGGAAATTCGTTCCACTTAAACGAGGGGAACGTTTTCGGGTCACCCTGTATTTCTGTATTTATGCTTGCTTGACCCCGATACTTGTGTAACTTGCCAAAATATTGACGTCTAGCGTGCCCGCTTTAGTTTCACTTCATCATTTCTACTCATTGCCAGCTCACTACTGAGGAAAAATTCCCTCTCAGAATGAATAATATTAATAATATCATTTTTAATTCAGGAAACTGTCCCATATTTTGTTAGTTACAATCCCTTAGTAAATACAAAATACTTAACCTAGTCTATACCTATACTTAACACAACTACAAGGCCCTTTGGGGCCTCCTAGCGCGACTGTGTGCACCGTTCCAGCACCTCCAGAGAGGGCTGTCCAGCTTGCCCGCCAATGTGCCAAGGAGGGTGTTGGAGCTACTCAATAGCCTGCTCATTATGGACGCGGCACGCTTGCGTATAATCGCGTAGAAGTCATCCACCCGAGCCTCCGCAAACTTTGCCGATGCGCTGCAGTGTCCAGGCTTCCTCAGCACCGCTCTCAGCACATTGTTGTACTGTACACGCAGGGCACTGTAGGTCCGCTGCGTGTAGTTTGCCCATAGACCGCACGTGTAAAAAGATTGGCAATAAGCTTTAAACAAAGTTAACTTGACTTGTGTCGTGCAACGTGCAAATTTACGGGCCAACATGAAAAGGTTTTGAATTTTACTTTTAATGCTCTACAAACTAACCCTTGGCTGCGACCACAACTGCAGTTGTGATCGCAGCCAAGGGTTAGTTAATAAAATAAAAGCTAATAAAATTTGCTGTCACTGCTAAGTTTTCTATGATTCGTAGTGATTTCTGATAAAAATATTTGCTACCACAGCTAATTTTTGTTAGCTAAAAACACTTTGCTTGCTGCTTGTTGCTTGCTTGTTGCTTTTAAATAGTTAGTTGTCCGTATATTTTCGAAGGAATTTAGCTACCATTACTAAATTTTAGTAACCACAGCAAATTTTTTTTTCCGTGTGGTGGTGAGTGATGATGCAGTGTATCTGGGGACACGGGAGTGTCCCCGCCAAAGACGAGCCAAAGGAAACGGGGCACTACCTACCTTTTCTCGAAGCGTTTCGTCGAATTTTCGAACCGTCATAGCTTCGGTCCGAATGACGCTAGAAAGCTGAAATTTTCAGGATAAGATGTTGTTGGGGGACTTACCGAATATACCAAGTTTCAATTTTTTAGCATTTATAGTTTCAGTTTATTGATTACCTAAAATACGTCGATTTCGTACTCACTCACTGATGATCATCAACTGAAAAAAGGTACTTCCTGAAGTGCTAGAAGACTGAAATTTGGTATGTAGGCTAGAATTTGCATATAAACAACAGGAAAATTAAGAAATCTGAATCTTTTCATCTCCAACCCCTCGTATAGGGGGTGCAAATCTGACAGCATTTCCTTGTATTTTAGAACAGTCATAACTTCGGTACGGAACATGGTAGAAAGCTGTAATTTTCAGGATAACATGTCGTTGACAGATTTATTAAACTTACCAAGTATCAATCATCTAGCATTTATGGTTTCAGATTTATTGGTACTTGAAATACGTAGTTTAGGTTTTTTTTTTTCACTTTTACGAAAAAAATCAAAATCTCTAGGACTCTAGGGTGGGCCATGAAAAAAGGATTAGCTGAAGTACAGGAAAATCAGCTAAAAAAAATCAAAAAATCTAGGGCGCCTGCCAAAAATAAATGAAATCCCACCAAAAACATTTCATGTAAAATTGGTTGCCAAAGACTCACAAGTGCATAATGCTTTCACTGTTAAAAAGTTATGAGATCTCTAATTAGAGCCAAGCCCGAAGGTGAGCTCCTCTTTGTGCTGCGCATCATAACCCACGGAGTCTGTCTCAAGTTCAAAGTACATAGTTCTAAATGCTCTTTACTGTGTACCAAACTAATAATATTAAATAACATGTAAGTCTATATATAAAACTTGTCCCTAGAACCTCTACATCTTGGTAAAAAGGTACGGCTTGGCCGTTTCGTATATGTCGCCCTAACTATTCCTTAATGACTTAAATGTTATGTCAGGAAATGTTCGACGAATATTAAACGGCCAAGCCATACCTTTTTACCAAGATGTAGAGGTTCTAGGGACAAGTTTTATATATAGACTTACATGTTATTTAATATTATTAGTTTGGTACACAGTAAAGAGCATTTAGAACTATGTACTTTGAACTTGAGACAGACTCCGTGGGTTATGATGCGCAGCACAAAGAGGAGCTCACCTTCGGGCTTGGCTCTAATTAGAGATCTCATAACTTTTTAACAGTGAAAGCATTATGCACTTGTGAGTCTTTGGCAACCAATTTTACATGAAATGTTTTTGGTGGGATTATTATGACAGCGGGCTTACCTTTGAGGGATTTGGTAGTTTAATAATACATTACTGCAGCGGCCAGCTAAACAGGCATTGAAGGACGAATATAAGTCCATCAATGCCTAGTCGTGGCCAAGGCTTGTATAGTATTTTTCTCAAATAATTCGCGGAAATTAAAACTAAGTAGTACCTAGACAGAACTTCGATTTCGATTTTCTTTCGTTCTTCCATTGAACAAAATTTTCATAGGCTTTCAATTATTTTTCTTTCGATTTTGGCGGTAACAAGTTTTCTATTACGGCTCTTCCCGCCTTTTGAATTTCAGGTGGCGTTAAAGTAAGTTCATCACACTCATTGTCTTCACTTGAACTCATTTTGTCAAATACATTTCAAAATCAATGACGAACAACGAACAACAATAATTTTTCCCGCGTTCAAGTGTTCATTTGTTTTTTTTTTCATTAAACAGCTTTCTATTTGCAAGCTAGATCGAAATTTAAATAAAACCTTTGATAAGTTACCTCCTTGGTTGCCATGTTTCGGAGTAAAAGATCGTTCCATTTTTAAATTACACGACAGAAAGGATTTTACTGTAATTTATTTGGTCGCTAAACCACGACAGATATGGATTTTCCTACAACTTTACCCGGCCGCTGCTCGCATGTATTTGGCTAGAACAGCAAGTTAGATTTATCTCGAAGAAGGTTGTCAAAATAATGCTCAAATTTCCAAGCATGTTTGAGAAAATAATATGTATCCCGTACCCTTAATCACTTTCCACACAGCAACGTACCGTGATATTTAGATTGCTTAAAATGCACTACATCGATATTCGATACCGGCAAAGACGACCAACCGATTTAGCGTTCCAGTAAGATTTCGTGTAGAAACCGACTAGGGGTATGGGTTTAATATAATTGCCATACGCCTAACAGGTTAGCCCGCTACCATCTTAGACTGCATCATCACTTACCATCAGGTGAGATCGCAGTCAAGGGCTAACTTGTAGTGGATAAAAAAAAAAAACAATAATTTCGACATTTTTCTTTTCTTATTAAGTATGTTTTTTTTGTCTTGTATCCCAGAATAAAGATTTCTTTCTTTCTTTCTATAAAAGATTTTGCACGCGGTAGATAGCAGACGTAATCCCTTGAAATAACAAATTTCGAAGTACCAAGCTTGTTTTCAATAATAAACGACTTTCAGAACAAACTGTTCAAAGTATCAAACGTGACGCCGCGCTTAGAACGTGACGATCAAAGGTTTAAACGATCTGATACTCACTTACTTTTTAATTTATTTGTTTAACTTTTTTCCCCATTTTAACGTATGAATCGTGTAAGTGAATAATAATTTACGAGTAAATTTCAAGTAAATAAGTTTTGAATTGTTTAAAAAAGTATTTTTATAAATAAGCTTTTATTGTAGCTACGCCATATTGAATTTAGTGTGACGTCATTAAATTTTTGCTAAATCTTCTAGTCAGCAAGCCCTTTTAATTGCTACCTTTAACATGGAGATGCATAAAAACTGTAGTCTGCCATCTTTGGGATTCCGCCATATTGGATTTAGAATGACGTTACCTAGCTTATCATGAATTTTCGTCATCCAAATATTAAAAGTAAAAAAAAAATGGGCAAAAATGCCCGCGACATCATTCGCGAGGAATCTTTAATTTCGCGAAATAAAATAAAATCCTTCGCTTGAAAAATGGTCTGTAAAAGCATAGCAGATTGACAGACAGACACACTTTCGATTTTATTATATTAGTAGTAGTATTTTTACTAGACGACACGCCCTGGCTTCAGCCGAGGTAGCTTACCTTTTGTTATACCACAGCTAATTGTCAAAATTGTTTCAAATTTGACCGAGTTAAGGTCTATAACATTTTATTGGCGTGACTCTACAATATAATGTCATAAAATAATAAAGAAACATTATTTCATCGGTTGTGATATAGAAAAACAACAAACAACAAATATAAATAAAATTACAAAATAAGTAACAACATAAAAGCAAACAGTATGTTTGCTATCTTTCTTGCTTTTCTTTCTATGCATTTACCTAAGCAACTACTAAACCGTATACCTATTAGGTAATTTTTTTTGAGTTACCTACTAAATATTACTTACCCATAAGTAATACACACTCTGACAGAAGGATCAAAAGATTCAAACTACTAGAATATCATGACAGTATGGATATATTTTCTTAAAAAAAGAAACTGCTGAAGTTGCATACAAACTTGCACGTTGATCAGGCGAAGCATTCCCTTCCTGTTGAATATTAGAAAAGTTTTTCGATCGACCGAATGGTGAAGGCTGAGAGATGGCGATCGAAATTGTCTTCAGCTTTTATCTAAAGGCAAACTACATATTATAGTACCAATCTAATAGACATTGATCACATGATTACAATCGTACTCGACTTGATAGTACATCGTCGTCTCTACCACTGGACGTCTCCTGCATAAATCTCCATTCAATGCCGCTTAGTTCAGGCGGATCCCAGCTGCTAGTTACTCAAGATCGTCCGTCAGTAGCTGCCAGTATAAAAAAATGCTAAAAGATGCAAACTAAACGCTAAAAGGTTTTAAATAATCCTTAATAGGTATTATAAATAGTAATATTATGACGTATATGTGTGTAATCTTTCAAGGCACATTATAACGAAATTTGGTTCAGAGATAGCTTGCATATAAGAGACGGAGAGGAGTTACTTTTAATTCCGGAAAATGAAAATGTTCCCCCTTGATTTATGTTCTTAACTTAAATCTATTCTCTCAAAATTTGGGCTTGTTCTTCATTTGACTCTCCTGAAAATTGAAGTTATTTTGATCAAGAAGTTACTGCTATAAAAGGAATATATCAAAACATTTTTCACTTACTCTTAGTCTAGCTTGGACTATGTGAGTCACAAACATAGCAGGAGAGCCGGGATAATCGCCTGGCATTGCGCCAGTACACAATATGCACGCGTAGTTTTCAATAGAGCCGTTCAGGTATTAGTATAGTCAGGATAGTAGACGACAGCCTGATAAAATATGCAAAAAAGTTTTTTAATTTATTTTATTTACTGATGACCGCGCTGGACTTCCGTCCGTGGATTGATGTTTTTTTAGTTTCCGTGGAAGCTCTTTTAATTTCCCGGGATTAAAATTAGCCTATGTTTTATTCCCGACTATAATCTATCTCTGTGCCAAATTTCATCCAGATCCGTTCAGCCGTTTCGGCGTGATTGAGTAACAAACACCCATTCATCCACCTGAACTTTCGCATGCCCGCAGCTTCACTCACGCTAAGTTCGATTTCCATACGATTTTGTACCCCTATATTTTACTTCCTTTAATCATTAGTTTAGGGATTGCATTTTCAAAAATCATTTCTTATCGATGCCGTCGTCATTGCAGCTATCTGTGTGCCAAATTTCAGCCTGATAGGTCAATTCAACTCTAGCCTGCTGGACCGATATGATGATGGTGGCGGAAATCGGGTGGATGAGGTAATTAGACTGTATTAGGTAGCATGTTTTAGAAACGCTTATGACAAGCAGTGGAAGCATACTGGTCCGATGGAATGGAATGGGTCCAATTACTTAAAAGCTTAGGAAGCGAGTCGAAGGATTTGTTTCGCATTAGGGTCTCACCAGATCTATTGATGCGGAACTGGCTTGAGCCGGGCACAAAAAGCTATATGTACTCTTATATGGAGTTAAGAGTGAAAAAAATCGTTGCCCGCCCCGGCCGATGCGGTGCGACGGCTACCGACGTGTAAACAGCATTTTGATAGTGAGCGACAGAAGTGACGCCACGCGACGCGACGCGATTCAACGCCATAGAAAATGATGTGAACGACAAACGCCAGGTGGGAGGCTTCGGCCGTGGCTAGTTACCACCCTACCGGCAAAGACGTGCCGCCAAGCGTTTAAGCGTTCCGGTACGATGGCGTGTAGAAATCGAATAGGGGTATGGGTTTAGTATAAATGCCATGCCCCTAACAGGTTAGCCCGCTACCATCTTAGAATGCATCATCACTTACCATCAGGTGAGATCGCAGTCAATAGCTAGCACTTGTAGTGGATAAAAAAAAAAAAAAAAAAACGCGGCAACATGACTCTATCCGTCGTAACGCGACAGCATCAAACTGTAGTTGACCCTTCACGAGGCCAATTTTGTCGCTTCGATACGTCTATCATTTTCTGTGGCGTCGAATCCCATCGCGTCGCGTGGCGTCGCTCTGCAGGACAACCGGTTAAACCGATACCGCGTCGATAGATTTGGTGAGACCCTTAGGCCCCTTAGGTGTATTATTTCACAGGAATTGATCATGAGACGTTGACAAGGGTATCGCTATTCGAACTGACCATTTCACAAAAGCAACAATTGGAACGACGCTCGGGGAAGCATTAACCTCGTCTTCGGTTTAGTACAATTCTAAACAGACAAAGTTTATTCTATAACCGTGTTTCTATTGTTTCATCATTGCTTTGTTGTTTTCTTTTCATTTACTTTCAAGTTTTAAAACTGCTGAATCAATGTGAAACGTTAAATTGCCACCGTAAGATACAAAATGAACTTGCATAGTCAAGAAATGCGTCCAGCCTTAGCTACATTTGCCTCTGAACCTCTAGCCTTAGCTACATTTGCCTCTGAACCTCTAGCCTTAGCTGCATTTGCCTCTGAACCTCTAGCCTTAGCTACATTTGCCTCTGAACCTCTAGCCTTAGCTACATTTGCCTCTGAACCTCTAGCCTTAGCTACATTTGCCTCTGAACCTCTAGCCTTAGCTACATTTGCCTCTGAACCTCTAGCCTTAGCTACATTTGTCTCTGAACCTGTATAGTCAAGTCATTTGTTACTCAAAAAGGGGGTTACCTAGACAGTTTCTCGGGAGAAACCTTCCAGGTAAAACTACCAAATGACTGGACTAGTAGTCGTAAGTAGTTTACGTAAACTGTGCGTTACTTAGCTTGCATACTTTGTAGCGATATGGCCATTTGTATACTTACCTACTTTGCTTGTAGCTAAATTTACTGTACTTTAATAATATATAGTTGTAAACACTTTTATTTAACATCACTGTTAACACAAATAGACTTTAAATTTAAAGGTGGTTAAATTTAACGATTAGCAGTGGAGTAGCAAAGGAAATCAAGACACGCGGCAGCGTGTCCAGCCAAAGTCCAAAAAAGAAGGAAGAACTTTATTTATAGAACTGGCGAGCATCACCGTGTGTAATATTACACGAACCATTCATAGATGAATAATATATAATAGACTTCGCAAGTTCTAAACTGTACTTTTAGGTACTTAATAATAATTCGTATATGAAAACTAGCAAAGTCAAACCTTAGTCTTCGACATATTATCCTAAGTTATAAGAAGAAATGATATTTTAAGTTGTTATAAAATATTTTATGTTGTTATAAATAAATTGCAGGACTGACCATTGAACTTTGGCACCCATTTAGATCTCACTTCTTTTGTCGCTGAAGTCAACAACCAATGCATATATTATTATATACATATCGCAATTTTGGATTTGGCTCTCATTTTACATTTATGTTTTTGATGGGATTTCCTTTTTGGTGTGCAGTAAAAGTGTATTCATTCATAATTTGCAAACGATGCCAGACTTATCAGATAGTTTACGTTTCGTAAGTTACTTATGTAAGTGACTTTCTCAAGCAAAAATTACAAGTACAATTACGGCCTAAGACTAAAATGGCCTCTCGGATGCATTCGAAGATCCAATGACGGACAAGAGTTAAAGAATCACCCGGGCTACACTGAAGAAAGGTGGAGGTGAGAAAACAGCGGCGGAACTTCGTAATGAAACAGTTAACTAGTAGCAAAGTTGTGATTTCATTCGCGTAGTTAGGAACGCGCGACTTGAATCTTGATCTAGTGTTACATCTCGTTAGTCGCAACGGTAATCAGCTTTACACTTTGCTTTCTATACGATTTTGCTAAAACATCGGTGATAGCTTAGCAGTTAAGATGTTAGCTTTCTCATCGGGGATCCGTAGTTTGAATCCCGGGCATACCTCTTTTCGGAGTTGTCTGCGTTTTAAGCTAATGAATGTAATTTAAGGAATATATCGTGAGGAAACCTGCTTACTTGAGAGATTACATACCGGAACGCTAAACCGCTTGGCTCGGATTCGATTCCCGGCAGAGTCAATTTGGGAATAATTTCTGAATTTTCTCTGATCTGGACTGCTGGGAGGCTTCGTACGTTAGTTTACCGTTCCACCCTACTGGTAAAAAAGTACCGCCTAGCGATTTGGCGTTCCGGTACGATGCCGTATAGAAACCGACTAGGGGTATGGGTTTAATATATCTGCCATAGCCGTAATAGGTTAGCCCGCTACCATCTTAGAATAGCATCATCGCTACCATGAGGTGATTGCAGTCATATTGGAATAAAAAAAATGTAGCCTATGACGTAATACAACCTGTATATTTACGACACAGGCTACATTTTTTTTTCAGCTTTCCTTTCCAAATTTCAGCCATATCCGTCCAGTCACTTAAGGTTGTATTATAGTGCACGCAGATGGCTAGAACCTCTTTGGAAATTGGCCACCCCGTGCCATTGCCGAAATTCGGTCGGGACTTCGGAAGGACGCATAAAAAAACAAAAGTGTTAAATATTCGATTTGTTTCAACCATCGGGCGTGGGCGTCGAAACGCGACCTACCCTCGGCCAGTGTTTTTCATTACTATGCTAATTTTATTGGCCCAATAAACGCCGGCCACCCGAAGTGCCGCAAAGAGGTTAACTCTGACGGCAATTTTTATAATGTCCACTGAAAAATTTAAATCCCCTTTTTCGACAGCTTCCAGAATTGACTCCATTGCTGAAATGCTAAAAAGGAAATGTAACGTGCCAATTAGTGTTGATCTTTCTGATGACAATTTCAGCTACGACAGCCAATAATATAATGGACACGCGAAATACATTACAGTCACAAAGTGTTTGTAAAAAGGCGCCCTCTCTGTTCCCTCACTTTCACAATCTGTTCGGAAGGAAATCGGTACGACTAGTGAGAGATCAGACAGCTCTAAAGCTTTACGCGCTTTCCGAGATGTGTAACACCGCCAACTTCTTAACTCTGGACTGTGGACAAAAATACATTTTGCCTCGACCTGACAATTAAACTCGGGAAGTCATAATGTTCAGAGCCTTATAGCAAGCACCATTTTACCACAGGTAAAGACTTAGTTGTGTGCAGGACAAAAAGGCATCAAAACATTGCTTACCCTAGTTAAGGAAAGCTCCTAATGCTTATTTTCCAAAATGTACTGCCTGAAAATCAGTATCTATCTAACCAAAGCCTATCCTGGCTCCAAATACTGTGCACGCCACTGGGTAGAGATTTAAAAGTATTCTTATTGTACGTTAATGATTCTTAAATCAAGCGAGAACGTTTTTTTTTTATCCACTAAAAGTTAGCCCTTGACTGGGATCTCGCGGGATGATGCAGTCTAAGATGGTAGCGGGCTAACCTGTTAGGGGCATGGCAGTTATATTAAACCCATACCCCTATTCGGTTTCAACACGGCATCGTACCGGAACGCTAAATCGCTTGGCGGCACGTCTTTGCCGGTAGGGTGGTAACTAGCCACGGCCGAAGCCTCCCACCAGGCCAGACCAGGGAAAATTCAGAAATTATAAATTCCCAAATTGACCCTGCCGGGGATCGAACCCGGGACCTCCGCACGTTAAGGCAACAGCGCTACACACTGCGCCACGGAGGTCGTCAAAACTAATAACTATAGAACTAATTTTGATACCCGTCTTTCTTTGTAACAAACTGTCTCACCGGTTACCGGTATAGGCTTTTCGAGACACAAATATTGCAGCAAAACCCGGGATAATCGCCTGGCGTAGCGCCAATACACAATATGTACGCGTAGTTTTCAATAGAGCCGTTTAGTTATCGAGTGCAGGTTTATAGCCAGACAATTACTATTGAGGAAGGTGTGACCTAGTTTGCATGGCTTATTGGAGCGGAGTTTGTCAGTCAGACTGTAGCACGAGTTGGTACCTGTGAGGTATTGATCAACGGTCTTACAACTTGGAACTTCCAAAGTTTCCTTATAAGTGACTAGCTAAGACCCGCGACTTCGTCCGCGTGGATTGAGGTTTTTTGATTCCCGCGGGAACGCTTTAATTTTTATTCAAATAGACTTTTTACAAGTGCTTGAATGAAGCCAAATGACTCTACCACTGGTTTGGAATGCCGTCCTACCGAGAAGAACTAGCAAGAAACTCGGTGTTTGCTCTTTTGAAAAAATATATGGTAGGTTTACAATAATCTACATACACATACACATACATAAAACATATACAGATACATAAGTAACCGCAGTCCTGAGCATTGCTGGAGCGTGTCAAATCCATGCGCCTTTATCATTAATATAATCTTCGACAATATAATAAACTTTTTTGAGGAGCTTTTTTAATGGTTATCTTAAACTTGTGTAAAGGCAAGTTTATAATAGGTTGAGGAATTTCGTTAAGGAACAGTATGCTCATTCCCATGAACGACCTTCGGACTTTCTTGAGGCGGAGCGATGGAGTTACGAGCCTATGGCGGTTTCCAGTTGGCCTATGGTGCAGATAGCATATTATTTTGTAATTCTGAATGTGCTTTTTTTACAAAGATTATATTACTGTAAATATACTGCGAGGCTATTGTAAGAATACCTATTTCCTTGAATTCCCTAAGGGATTCACGTGGTTTTACATTATAAATTGCACGTATTGCCCTTTTTTGTAATAGAAATATTTTTTGAATATCTGCCGCTTTGCCCCACAGCAAGATTCCGTAAGACATATTATTATGAAAATTAGCAAAATATACAATCTTTGCACTTTCAACGTCTGTTAACTGCCGAATTTGCCCCATTGTAACTTAGCATCTAATAGTATTTTATTGTATTTTCATTACTGGCGACGCTGTCACCGTGTAATAAGCTTGACGGACTGTACAGGGCTGTAGCAGTTCTTTATTGACCATTAGTCACTGATGCAAAACCTATCACCTAATGGGGTGAAAATTGACCAAATATCGGGTACATGTTTGAAATTTCTCGATTAATTCTGCTGCAGTTACTATCTAAGAAGGTTTAAATCTCGCATTAACTGGGAAACCCCGCAGGAGATAGGTAATATCCCACCGAACGACGGGTACTAAAATACCTAATTTAATGACACTTTGATAACTTTTATCGCAGGTTTTCGCTTCAGTTGTCGCGTTTTCGAACCATTAGTTTTATGTGGATTGCCGCTGAGGAATTACTTATTTATTGCGTTCGAGTTTAATACTATTTATTATTTGTAGATTAAACACTATACTGGTTTATTTGGATTTTGGTATCTTCTTCTTCTTTTTCTTCTTCTTCCTACGTCCCTTGCCCCACGCTACGTGGGATCAGCACAACATGTTCTCTTCTTCCACTCACTTCTGATATCCGTCAACCTATCATTCACCCCTTTTATACGCATATCCTCTTTCACACAATCCATCCATCTTTTCTTAGGTCTCCCTCGGCTCTTTTTTCCTTCCACATGCATATCTATGATTCTTCTCGTAATATGCCTTTAATATGGATTTTGGTATACCACTTCAAAAAACAAGTTTAGCTATTGATAGAGATTTTTCTTGTTTAGCTATTAATGTTCGAAGTCCAATCAACTCAGAAACGTTTTTGTTTAACATTTCTGATATTAACCGCTAAGGTTTGGAACGCCCTGCCGGCGTCCATGTTTCCTGCTACGTAGACAAATTCTATAAATTTAACCTTGTTTAGGGTTCCTTGTTGACTCTCTTTCTTTCTCTCTCTCTCTCTCTCTCTCTCTCTCTCTCTCTCTCTCTCTCTTATCAACAAATTGCCGGCTCGCTAATGAGCACGAGTCTCTACTCGGAATAAATGATAAATGATTTATTTATCTCACATAGGACAACTTGTGTACCACCAAGACCTCAGACTCAAGACTCAAGACTCTACCACCGGTAGAGTCTTGAGTCTGATACGTCAAGACTCTACCACCGGTTAAGAAAGATGATTCTACTGGGAAGAGCCGGCAAGAAACTCAGAAGTTGCTCTTTTCTGAAAAAAAGAAATAGGTTACAATATTTAAGCAAAACAATACATACGTAATGTTACAAGTATTACACTGAATTGTGGGTCACTGGATGCGAGGCCGGTTGCTTCCATGCAACTTTGTCGTTAATAAAATCGTCGATAGTATAGTAACCTCAATGAGAATGTGAAGAGTTCTGGCCATAGTCCGCCACGCTGGTCAAGACCAAGTGCAGCCTTGTTGACTACGGAACCTTAATAACTAAATTTAAAAAATATTGAAAAATCTTTTAAAACTTACAAAATATCATTTTATTCAGTTTATAAAATACTGCAGTTTTTCAGTTTCTTTTTTTAAAACATCACTTTTATCTAATCAATCGTTCCGAACAGAAGCTTGCATCCAAACATCCATATTTCACACATATATCTGGCGTCCGACCGGGCTGCACTCGCTACATATTTATAAAGAAAATATTGAATATCTAGTATAACAAACAAGGAGAGCTTGTTTAAAAATATAAAAGCTTTTAAAAATGAAGTTTTTTGTTAGAGTGGTTTTTTTATCAACGTCGTAGTCGTCCTTTTTATATGAACAAGATTATCTCCACTAATATTATAAATCAAAAACCTCAATCCATATGGACGAATTCACGGGCATTAGTCAACCGATAAAAATATATAAATGCGAAAGTTTGGATGGACGGATTCCTCGTTGTTTTAGTGGTTAGCATGTTTGACTGCGGCCGGCGAGGTCACGGGTTCGAGTCCCGGGTCGGGCCATTATAAAGTGTTGCGTTTTTCTGACTAGAAATTCTCAGTACTAGCCCGGAATTAGGAAGTTGGCGGTGTTCCACCCCCGTGCTTCGGAGAGCACGTTAAGCCGTCGGTCCCGGCTATTATTAGTAACATGATAATAGTCGTTAAAGCTCGCCAACCCGCATTGGAGCAGCGTGGTGGGTCTAAGCTCTAGTTCCCTCTCTCCTATGGGAGTGGAGGCCTGTGCCCAGCAGTGGGACGTTAATGGGCTGTAGTGGTGGTGGTGGTGGATGGACGGATGGATGGATAGATATTTCTTACTCAATCACAGATTTAGAAATAGATTATAGTATGTGTCCGTATCACTAGGAAAGATCTATAATTAACAGTGAACTCTCCTGATTATAATTATGATGATAAATTTGATGGCCGCATTCCCACACTGAAATTCAGAATACCACTTTAAGCTTGTAAAACTGTTTGAAGCCATAATATTTCTGGGTCTAATTTAAAATCACGTTTTATTATCGCTATACTCACAGACACTGCAGAAACTTTAATTAAGTCGAAAGTCATCACTTCGTTTAATGAGCAGCACATGTGGAGTGAGCGTGTACCACATGCTGTTCTCAACGTCGTGGTTGTATAATAATTTACTGTCAAGCATCTGATGTTCAGTTTTATTTCTGGAAAAAACTGTTATATGATGCCCGCGACTTCGTCCGCGTGGATTAGGTTTTTCCAATTCCCGCGGGACTCCTTAATTTGCCGGGATAAAAAGTAGCCAATGTCCTTCCCCGGGATACAAAATATGACTGTACCAAATTTCATCTAAATCGGTTGTTCAGGTGGGCCGTGAAAGCGTAGCAGACAGGCACACTTTCGCATTTATAATATTAGTATGAATTATCATTATGACGACTTTCCTGACGAATTCGTAAGTGTTTCGTGGCTAATCTTTCTCAGGTTCTGTCGGATTTGCCGTCACATCGAGCTATGCCAGTGAAAGAATAAACCCTTTATTCCTTTATTATTTTTTTTACAGATTTTTTTTATTTTCTCACTAGTTTCACTCCTTAATTTTCGTTTTTATATTTTCCTTAGTAATCAACGTTCAGTTCAAACTTCAAACTACTATGTCAAATATGTCTACTATGTCTGGAAAACTCACATAGGTGTAGTATGTAGCAAACTAAGGTCTGTGCTGGGTAAGTTCCATCATTTGAAGAGAGTACTAAGCAAACATACAATGCTTGTGGTTTATTACGCGTTAGCAGACTCAGTCATCAGCTATGGGCTTAGCATATATGGAAGAACGTTTAGTACTTATCTTAATGAAATAAAAAAATACAAATAAGATTATTAAAACAAATTATAAGTAAAAAGATAAAGAAAAAGCACGAAAGAAATTACGAAATTTTATTTAAATAATTAAAAATACTACCAATACATATTAAATTTAATTATTTGTTAGCAAAAGAACATTATTATTCAAGTAAATACAAAGAACTTATATCACATAAAGAGTGTTGGCGACTAGATTAAAATTAATTCCCGAACGCTAATGAGTGCAACCACTTCGAGACCCTTTATTTCGTAAATTTCTAGTAACTCATTAATCTTAAAAACAAAGTTGACAAAAAAACCAATAAATTTTACCTATTTCTAAAGTCAACACATAAAAACTTATTTCTAGTAAGATCTTAACTCTCGAAAGCTGTTGAACAAAGACCATATCCCTTTTGTAATTGTTTTTTGCCGCCGGGCGCCTATGGCCACTTGTAAAAAATCCAACCCGGTGCGACGTCCGCCACTTTAAATTCTCTGAATGAATTCTTTTGATTGCACATTTGGTCTTCATCTAGAACGTTCAACGCATTCGAGAAATAATTTTAATCTAGTCGCCAACATTCTCCCCCTTGTGCGCAGCACCAATCTTCTGACATGGCGATGCTATCAGCACGACTGAAAAGGGGTCGTCTCAGCACTCCTCCTCCTTCATCTTCCTCATATTTTGCTGTGTGAGTTGATTTACGTCCACACGACCATTCCTGCTTGTCTGTCAGTGCGTAAGCTCCACTCTCGTCTCGTTGCTTGTTGAGGAATGGCGTCATCAAGATAAGATCAGCTGATTCTTCATTTTCCCTTGCATCAGCGTAGTCATGCCAACGGAACTTCAGGTACGCTGGTAACATCTCAAAAAATTCTCTCATTGTTACTGTATAGCACAAGTACTGAGATTTCTGAAGATCTTGTCTGGTTGAGATCCAGTTGTATATCCCACTCGCAAAGGTACAATTGTCTTGAGCCGTTGCTGCAATCTGAAGGAGTGCCTTATTTCTGACTTGTTATTTCATCAAAAGTAAATCTGGCCTTTCATAGAGACGCTGAAAAGCTTTCCTTACTTGGACTGGAGTAGCGTCTGAATATAAAAAGTTCTTGACAACTTTTCCCGCTGCTCTTTTTATGGCTCTTCGAAATCTTGTCGTACTCTGCGTCTCTTCTAATGGACGCGTCTTGATACAATTCTGAACTTGCGATTTTCTGTCTGCTAATTCCTTTTTCAAATTGTACTCCGAAACTGAATCTTCAGTTCTTTGTTCTTCAAGTACAGCACCTTCAAGCTTCTGCACCTGGATCGTATTCATCAGATACTGTTCGGCCTTCACGATCCTTTCCTTTTCTTTCTTTCCGTCCTTTCCTTGAAGGTCTAATTCTGAAAGGATGTTATGTTTCATATCTTCCATGGGTGACGTCTGGATGCAGTTCTGAACATATGATGTTCTATCTTCTTGTTCGTTTTCCAGATCGTCTTCTGAAGCTAAAGCTTCCATTTTCCGTTTCTCGAGTCTGATTCGTACCAAATTAGCTTCTGCTTCGATGCGCTGCAGCTCCAATCGAGCCAGCTTTTCCTTTATTTCTAACTCGCGCAGTCTGGCAGATCTCGAGGTTCGAACTGAATTGACTGTCGTACGGGTAGAACCTCCTGGTATTTGAGTCGCCAGGGAGCTGATCTGGTTCTTCCGCTCAGTTATTTTCAGTTGTTTGAGTCGATCACCCGTTTCTATCGACCTCGTCTTCGTCTCGGTGGTTCCTGGAGAATCTGTTATTGAAGTCTTTGGAGAAATATTCAGTGCTGTAGCTTCCAAATTCATCTCTGAGGCGGACCCCTGTGATCTGGTTCGCTCGCTCAACTGTTCCGTGTGCTGCGATGCACTTGAGCTTGCGCCTAAGGGCACACCTTTTTCCTTCTGGGACCTGGTGAGAGGCATGTCTCTTGATCCCCGTTCGTAGATACAGCTTTCAAAATTCTTCAATAGTTCCAGAAATCCGTGTCCGGGATCCGGCTCGAAGGACCATCTGTTGAGGCGCGTCGGTCGCGTAGACCCTCGACGACGCCAGGGAACTTGTCCCACAAAAAGGTGACGGAAACGCTCGGGCCACGGAGTGAGCGGGCGGGCAAAGAACGTTTAGTACTTATCTTAATGAAATAAAAAAAATACAAATAAGATTATTAAAACAAATTATAAGTAAAAAGATAAAGAAAAAGCACGAAAGAAATTACGAAATTTTATTTAAAGAATTAAAAATACTACCAATACATATTAAATTTAATTATTTGTTAGCAAAAGAACATTATTATTCAAGTAAATACAAAGAACTTATATCACATAAAGACCATGTTAAAAGAGTGAGACAGGGTAGATTAAGAGTAAAAAGAGTAAATAATTATTATGGTAAGAGGTTAAATGGATGCTTAGTGCCTGGGATATTTAATATAATAGAGTGGCTACGAGTAGGTAAAAAAGTCAGTGAAGGGGTCCTTAAGAGAAAACTAAAGGAAGTTTTCATTAACGACTCCTTCACTGATTAACAATTAAATAGTATAATTAAGTAAATAAATAATTTAGTGTTAGTAGCTTAATTTTAATCACATACTTAGTATTTTATAAGGTATAATAGTTGTTGTGTAAATACTATAATAGGTGCACGGTATATAATTGTAAGTTGAGCGCGAATTCGCCATCAAACTACATGTGTAGTTTGTTGGCGAATAACATAATTTTTGTATATTTTGTGCAATTTATAAATTAAATAAATTAAAAAAAAAAAAAAAAATATGCTTTTGCTTGTGCTCTTGAGTTCTTACAGGATCTTTAAAAAACTAAAATCTTCGAGGATGAAATCACGGGAAAAGCTAGATTAAAGTTAGTTAATATAATTTTAAAATATTTACTGTTAAACGTAAGAATAAAGCTCAAATTTTAACCGTTTGTGCCAAGAACTAAGATAAGACAGTAAAGTTGTAGAGTCGAAAACAATAACGTCTTTAAACAAACTTCGCAAGTTAAAGTTTAACCAACTATAATCAGGCGCGTTTCAAAGGTTAACTTCCGAGAGACGAGTAGACTAGGAAACGTCAAAATCATGCTTAATTTACTCTGGGAGATGGCGGGATAAAAGCGAGAGTTTTAGGCTTTGTAGTGGTTGCATCATTATTTTCCACTATAAAATAGTGCGACTTCGCGTGGATTCAGTTTCTTTATTACGGCAGGAACTCCTTAGTTTTCCGGGATATAAAATAGCCTATGTCCTTCCCCGGGATGCAGCCTATCACCTTACCAAATTTAATCAAAATCGCTTTAAAAGATGGGCATTTAAAGCATAGCAACAGATAAATAAACACACTTTTGAATTTATCATATTACTAGGTGATGCCCGCTACTTCATCCGCGTGGAATAAGTTTTTTTAAATTCCCACTCCTTAATTTTCCAGGATAAAAGTATGCCACTATAGCCTATGCCACTCTTCAGGTCTTCGACTATACCCATTAAAAAAATCACGTCGATCCGTTGCTCCGTTGCGGCTTGATTGAAGGACAAACCAACAAATCAACAAACAAACACACTTTCGCATTTTTATTATTAGTATGATTAGTATAAACTCGTATATGGATTTTTACTTCTTTACTATAATTTAGCCTTTGACTGCGATCTTACTTGGTGGTAAGTGATGATGCAGTCTAAGATGGTAATGGGTTAATCTGGTAAGAGAATGGCAGTTATATTAAACCCATACCCCTGATCGGTTTCTACACGGATCCTACCGGAGCGCTAAATCACTAAGTACAGCTTAGTCGGTATAATCTCTCTCATCATCTTAAGTAGTAAAATATTCTAAGCCCATTGCAAAGGGCAACTTCTTGGAGAAATGTCAAAACCACACATCAATATTAAGCTGTAAACTTCGGGTCGCTGGGAGGCGCAAGTTTTGGCGGCAGGCAAGTGAGATCTTAACCCTATATTATGTGTTCGGACTATATAATATTCAAGAGATTTGCTGTCTGTTGCTAAAACTTTGTGAAATACAACTATCAGTAGTTTTAGAATAAAACGGATATGACACATGGATAAACACCGCTTTAATATCATAAACGTTTTAATGGAATACCAAAAACATCATACTAATATTATAAATGCAAAAGTGTGTTTGTTTGTCCTTCAATCACGTGGAGAGTGACACAGGCTACTATTTTTATCCCGGAAAATTACGAAGTTACATGGGAATCCAAAAAACGTAATCCACACGGACAAAGTCGCGGGCATCACTTAGTATTTAAAAAAAATAACAGTTCCGGTCTAGATGCCCTACTAAAAACTGAAATAAGTCACAATTCAGGGCAAAATCCTCGTCGGCTAATGACAGTTTTTGAATCCTAGGCACCTCTATTGCATATTTTCAGATGAATACGTGACACAAATTGCCTTCTGGCAACAGTATGGTCTTTTTATTTCACTTATGTTCATGGATAGAACTTTGTATTGAACTTGGATCTTTCGAAACGTTTTTGTAAATACGACTGCTAAATCACATCCATACATCCATGCTATCCATATTCATACTAATATTATTATTAATGCAAAAGTGTGTCTGTCTGTCGGTCTGCTATGCTTTAAACCCGTCAATTCAACCGATTTTGATGAAATTTGGTATGTATAGGAAGGCTACATCCCGGAGAAGGACACATGCTACTTTTTATCTCAGAAATTAAGAAGTTTCCGCGAAAAACTAAATCCACGCGCACGAAGCGGGTATCGTCTAGTCACTAGTGTCTCATAACAAAAATTATTGTATCACTGTCTGTGTGCTATGTTTTCACGGCCCATTTGTTCAACCGATTTAGAAAAAAATCGGTACAGAGATAGGTAGAATCCCGGGGAAGGACATTGACTTATTATCCCAGGAAATCAAAGAGGCCTAAGAATCACGCGGAAGAATCATAAGAATCGAAGTCGGAGGCATCATGTAGTTTAGAATATAAGTTTGGATTTAACGATTCAAATAATACCTACTAAGTGAACAATTCTATTTCAAATCGATTTCCACCCACTCGCAACAGTTACTGAGTGGGATTAGTTCGAAAACTTATAAATGAACTCGCTCTATAGTTTAACCTGTCAATATTGGAAGTCAAACACTGAGTGAGGGCAACACTCGAACGTTACTTTACTGAAACGGTTTATTAAGTAGGTACATCTGTACAGTCGCGGTATGAAAATATTTACCACCTTAAGGTTTATAATTGCATGGACACACCTGTATCAGAAGGTCGATATGTGGTCTGGGACTTTGATTATTTAATATAAAATCAAAAGTCTGGGACACGTCTGTGTCAGAAGATTGATTAGGCATAGATCATAGATTTTTTAACTTTTTCAGTAGATAGCTAATGCGGCAACTAGATAGGATACATTTAGAAAACATCTTTCAATATTTTTAGTCAATGTAACTTTAACAAATGCGATGATGCTGATGTGTCAAACTTTAATTATAGGAAATGGTTTTCAACCGACTTCAAAAAAAGGAGGAGGTTCTCAATTCGACTGTTTTTTTTTTTTTTTTTTTTTTATATTTGTTACCTCAGAACTTTTGACTGGGTGGACCGATTTGGATGATTCTTTTTTTTTTAAAGGACATACTTCCCATGTGGTTCCATATAAATTTTATCGAAATCGGTCGAGCGGTTTTTAAAATATCAACAATAAAATAAGTACTTTGTATAGCGTGTGCTTGTTGTTGTAAAGTTGGCGCGGGAGTTAATATATAATTTAATATAAAATAATTTTTTATATTAAATTATTAATATAAAAAAGTGTGTGTGTGCAATTCACACACGGCAGAAGTGAAAGTTCAGAAAAGTAGCCTACGAGAGAATAAGACAAATATAACTTGTATTCTATCTCATTCTCTCGCAGGCTAAATCCTAATAAGAATATGTTTGTTCTTTTTTCGTGTCGCTTTTTTATTTCATCGAATTTTCAAATGACAACGATTCTAAAGTAGTTTCACTTCAAAAAGTAATTAATACTTTTTTATTGTATTCTAAGTTTGAAAACTTTTGATAACTTCGAATCGTAATAAATGCCTTGCTAAGGAAATTTAAACCTTATTGCACGCAGTGTTACTAATCTTTTCAGTCCGCGACCGTACTCGTTATTTGCTTAAGAATTCATTTACTCGGCACACCTGCTAGAACTCGTAAAGTTTCTTACGTATCGTTCTGTATATACCTATTGGTACTAAGTTTACTTGCCAATATGTGACTAGTGCCCTAATTATACTTGTGGAAAAAGACTGCCGAGTTGCTTGCCGGCTTTTCCTTCTTAGTAGATTTTTTTTCCGAACCGATGGTAGATTCAAAACATGACTTTACTTATGAGACAGCTATATGTCCTCCATGTTATAAATAAATTGAGTATTGAACATACCTCACGAATTTGAGTCGTATGTACAATGGGACATAGCTATTATTTAACACTAGCTGATGCTCGCGACTACGTCCGCGTGGATTGAGGCTTTTTGGTTCCCGCGGGAACTCCTTAGTTTTCCGGGATAAAAAGTAGCCTACGTGTTATTCCAGACTATAATCTACCTCTGTGCCTTTCATCCCGATCCGTTCAGACGTTCGGGCGTGATTGAGTAACAAACATCCATCCATACATCCATCCATCCAAACTTTAAAAAAAAAAAAATTTTTAGGATTTCGTACCTCAAGAGGAAAAAGGAACCCTTAATCCTTCCCTTCCCTTCGTTGTCTGTCTTGCCATAAATAACCGCCTGACTGTCGATGAACACCCTTTTTTCAAGGGAACACGTGGAGATATCAAGATGAAATTAATAATAGTAAAGACTTAGGTCTACGGTTTCTCAGAGCTGTAAGAAAATAAAGCTTCTAAGTCAACAGGGCCGGGGCCACGATGCCACAGATTTTAAACTTATAACCCCTCTATTTGTGCCGGCGGTTAAAAAAATATAAAGTGCAAAATTCTTTACTTTACTCTTCAATGTAGGTACATCCCCTAAACGATGGGGTTAAGATAAATCTCCCACACGCCTCAACGTCGCTTCATCCACCGCAAACAGGAACTGATAAATTTATCTTGCGGATACGTTGTTTTAGGGCCTTTGGTTCGTGGTTCGTCCCTAAATATGTAAGTAAGTCAATGACGTACTTAGGCAACCAAAACTATGTATGTATTTGTTTGTTAGTTTTTCCTTCAATTACGTTGCATCAGAGCAACTAATTGACCTGTTTATTGCATGCCTATAATTAAGGACCCGGAGAGTGACTTAGGCTACTTTTTAGTCTAGAAAAATAAGGAGTTGCCATGGAAATAAACAACTTAATCCACGCGAACAAAGTTGCGGGCAACCACCACCGCCACAACAGCCCTTTAACGTTCCACCGCTGGGCACAGGCCTCCATTCTCATAGGAGAGAGGGAATAAGAGCTCAGACTCAACACGCTGCTCCAATGCGAGTTGACGGGTTTTAACGACTATTAACATGTTAGTGATAATAACCGGGACCGACAGCTTAACGTGCTCTCCGAGGCACGGGGGTGAAACACTACCAACTTCCTAACTCCGGGCTAGTACTGAGAATTTCTAGTCAGAAAAACCCAATACTTAATAATGGCCCGACCCGGGACTCGAACCCGGGACCTCGTCGACCGCAGTCGAATATGCTAACCACTAGGCCAACGAGCCAGTTCGCGGGCATCATCTAGTAAGCAACAACTAGCTCGCGACGTTACGTGTCGTCGTAGTCGTCAACCGAAGGACGTCCACTGCTGGACATAGGTCTCCTGTAGGGTCCTCCACAAGCCACGGTCTTGCGCCGCCTGGATCCAGCAACTCCTTGCGACTCTCTTGTCGTCCGTCCATCGCGTGGGGAGTCTGCCGACGCTACGCCTTCCAGTACGGGGTGGCCATTCCAGCACCTTGGGACCCCAACGTCTATGCGTTCTCCGAACTATGTGCCACACCCATTGCCACTTCAGCTTCGCGACTCTTCGGGCTGTATCGGTGACTCTGGTTCTCCTACAGATCTCTTCATTTCTGATTTGATTAAGTTACGTGTACTTTGCATAATATCACCAAGGGAGGTCGTCAAAACCAATTTTCGTTGCACACATTTTTTACGCTCATTGTCGTCGTTACGTTTTCATAATCATAATCATTTCATAATCATAATCATTTATTTATTTGCTGATTGTAGGTACCACAAAAGAGCTGTTACAATAGTAATATTATAGTTTCGAGACACAATCTGCCAATCATATGGCGTGCAAAATTATTTCATATACAATAAATAATACCTACTTAATTAATACAATACTTAATTTTAATTATATGTCGCAATGTCAAAATATTTACTAATATTATGTCCAATTAATATTTCAAAAAAGGAAAGAAATTAAATAAATTGTAAGGGTGATCGTCAAAAAAATTACATTAATAAAATAAACATTACTGAACCAAAAAAAAAAAAAAAATTATTATTATATTACTGCCTCAAGTAATCGTTAACAGAATAGAATTGGCGGATCAATAACCAATCCGTTATCTTCGTTTTGAATTTTTGCAATGGTAGGTCAATTAGATCTTTTGGCAACTTATTATAAATTTCAATTGCCCGACAATAGACATTCTTCTACAGTGTTAGGTTTACCGTTGGCCACACTAATTTATTTGCCCGCCTGCTGTATTTCCCGTGTATATCACCAAAAGTTTTAAAGTAATGATTGTATTTTTTTACAAATATGCAGATTTCTTTGATATACATGCAGTGCAGAGTCAGGATATTAAATTTTTTTAAAATGGGCTTTGCACTATCCAAAAAATGTGCTCCCGTTATTGCCCTAACACATTTTTTTGAGCTCTAAACGCTCTATCGAAATCTGTTGAGTTACCCCACAGAATAAGGCCATAGTTGAGCACAGATGACACATACCCATGATACGCATTCAATGCTGCCTCTCGTGAAGAGATCTGACTTATTCGTCGTAAGTCAAAAACAAATTTATTGGCTTTTTTTATTATGATATTACGTCGGTGGGATAAAAGTGACACACGTGATCGGATGCGACGTAACTCGGTAACCGGGCTCGTTACGTGACTTTAAAATACGCACCGTATTCACTTATATTTCTACATCCATGGTATTCACTGTACTATAGGTTCCGTAGACATTTTCGAGAGGTAGTGGTTTTCATCGTGGCTAGTTACCACACTACCGGCAAAGACGTACCCGCCGAGCGATTTAGCGTTCCGGTCATTGATGTAGAATTTTAGTACCTATGTTCCGGTACACTGCCGAGTAGAAACCGACTGCCATACTCCTGACTGGTATTTTTATTATTAATACTACTAACAACTGCCGCTTATGATGTGGCGGCACGCTTTTTACTGTTAAGCTATTGCATAGCATCTACCTATCATCTATCGCGGGCCTTGAGCGTGGAGACCGAATCCAGAAATTCCGTAACGAAAAAAACCTAACACTTTGGTTGCTATGACTACTTGTGTTATTGACTTCAAGTTGTTGAAAATAAAAATATTTCGCCTTTATATTTTCAACAAGTCGAAGTCAACAACACAAGTAGTCATAGCAAGTTGATAAAAAATGCTATGCAATAGCTTTACCGCGGCAGTCTCCGAGTGCCACACGTCTTTTTTTTTTTATTAGAATCTAACAGGTTAGGTAGGGTTAGATCGCAGTCAAGGGCTAACTTGTAGTGGAATTTAAAAAAAAAACAATAATATAGGCGCCTACTTATGTAAGTCATATCTCCATTTAAATGTGCATTAAATTATTTTGCTCATTATATCCACGCGCGTCAGGCGATCGTTGGGGCGATCAGTAAATATTTGTTATTCATTGCAATCCTGTCATTCGACGGATAATTGCGCTTAATACGAGTCGTTTATGTACAATTTATAAATAAAATGCGTATTATAATCGTTCTCATTTGCATATGCATTGAATATTATTCGTCCGCAAAATTTTACCAAAGCACAATTTTGTGAAATTATTTTTAGTCGATCCGTAGATTATTTTTCATTGGACTTTGATATTAGGGTGAAAAAAAAGAACGTGCCACGGTGGAAAAGCACCTACTTTAAATATTTAAAATTTGAAATGTCACTCAAAGGAAACACTTCTTTATTTAAAAAAATAGAATATCATTCTGTAAGCAAACATTTTTTTAAATCTTACCTCGAACAAAGTAAAAATACAAATATTAATCAAGTCACTATAGTGAACCAATAACAGGTTAGCCCGTTACTATCTTCGACTGCATTATCACTTGCCATCAGGTGGAATCATTTAAAAAGATACCATTAGGTACTCAAAAGGGTCAGTGTTCAGCCATTTGATTTCTCATAAGAAATTAGCAGTTCAAAACAGTCCCATTCACTAATTTGAATTTAGAACACTTTGGATAAAGAAGCAATAAATTAAGGGGCTCATTTGAGCGAATGAATGGGTCGGTAATAGAGTGCGAACTGTCGCCGAACAAAAGAAAGTAGGCGACGCGACACTGCCTTTGTTCTTAGTAAATCGAGTGCCGAAGCCGTTTGTCGACATTATACCTCGCTGATTCGACGTTTATGGCTCTTAGGGAACGAATGTTGCTATTTGGTTTGGCGTGCAACCGTAAATAAGGTGTAAATACATCTATGTGTATCACTTAGGTATATTATTTGGTATTTATAACTAGAAAATACACACGTCACTTCGTTCGCATGGATTTAAGTTTATGTGGTCCTCTGGGGAATTTTTAAAGTGTAGGTCCTTCCCCGGGATAAGACCTATCTCTGTATCAAATTTAATTCAAATCGTTTGTAAAAGATGGGCCGCTAAAGCGTAGCAGACAGACAAACAGTTCGAAAGACAGATATAAACACTTTCACATTTATAATATTAGTATGGAGGAGTATGATTGCGAAAGTGTGTCTGTCGGGTGTGAGAAAGATTCACGTTTCAGAAAACTATAGGATTTTTGGAAAACTCAGTAAAACCAAGCAAGTTATATTTTATTGCTTAAAAAGCACTTTTTAAAGGCACAAAGCACACACTACCGAAAAGTAGGTATGATATTAGGTATGGTATTTGAGGCTCGGACCCACCCAACATTGAACAGAATGGCGTACATACTCTGTACATGCGGTCGAGATGACCCCCAAGTCGAAAAGGACACCGAAGTCTTACTCAGTAGGTACCTAATGGTCTTGGACGAATTAACCACGAGACGTGTGTTATCGGCCATATTCGCCTATATACCTCTCTAGACGCGAACTGTGGAAGTTTCGCCATTGATTAAGATATTGTGTTGTCTTCACTAGTGTCAATAACTGGGCAGAAAAATGATAAGGAACTCTCCGCTCGCCCCG
Organism: Erebia epiphron; assembly: GCA_963932025.1. Taxonomy (NCBI): domain Eukaryota; kingdom Metazoa; phylum Arthropoda; class Insecta; order Lepidoptera; family Nymphalidae; genus Erebia; species Erebia epiphron. The sequence goes on from OZ009946.1 coordinate 3,392,313, forward strand.
CAAACGTTAGGCGATCGTGATTTCATACATTTTTCTTACGTTTCCCATCCCGTGTTTATTTCATCCAAGGTAGTGGTTAATGTCCTCCGCATGTACGTAAGATTGTAGGCTATAGAGACTGGTTTTAGTTAAATATTTGATTCCGAAGTTGCACCTAGCAACTTGCGTAACACTTTGCCTGACTGTTACCAAGCACTATTGACTTGTGACTCGACTTGTTCCCAAGTGTTTAACACTTCACCCTGTGCAGTTGTTAGGAGGGGTTTGGGTACATACCTAATCCATCTATACTAATACTAGCTGATGTCCGCGACTTTGTACGCGTGAAATACGTTTTTTTTTAATATCCCACAAGAACTGCTTAATTTTCCGGGATAAAAAGTAGACTATGTCAAACTCCTCCTCAATTAACGCAAAACTTAATTCATGTGGACGAAGTCGTGGGCATGATCTTAACTTACTTAATATTATAAATGCGAAAGTTTGGATGGATGTATGGATGTTTGTTACTCAATCACGCCCCAACAGCTTAACGGATCTGGCTGAAATTTGGCACAGAGATAGATTATAGTCTGGAATAGCACATAGGCTACTTTAAATCCCGGAAACCCGGAACTCTTTTATTTTTCTTTTAACCTCGATCCACGCGGACAAAGTCGCGGACATCAGCTAGTATGATTATAAATGCGGAAGTTTGGATGGATGTCAATAGTCAATAGTCAATAGTCAATAGTCAATATCATTTATTCAATATAGGTACACTGTAGGTACACTTATTGACGTCAAAAATTACTTACTTAAAAAAAACATGATGGTGATTATCGCTTACGGTATCTTAAAAATAAAGCTACGAGGGTTGGATGGAGGGATGGATGTTTGTTACTCAATCACGCCAGAATGGCTGAACGAATCTGGATGATATTTGGCACGGAGATAGATAATAGTCTAGAATAACACATAGGATACTTTTAATCCCGGAAAATTCCGCGAGTTTCCGGGGGAACCAAAACACCTCAATCCACGCGGACGAAGTCGCGGGTATCAGCTAGTACATAATGTTTAAATAATGCAGTTTGTCCGGTTCTATTACAATTTTATTTATAGTCAATTAAAGGCACATACGTTGTTGGACGACCCCTCACTAGGTGGACGGCCGATCTAAAGCGTGTAGCTGGGAGCCGCTGGAAACAAGCGGCACAAGACCGTGCTCTCGGCGATCCATGCAGAGACCTTCGTCCAGCAGTGGACGTGTATAGATTGAGACGTTGACGACGAAGACAGCATTATAATTCTCTGGTCAATTTTACATACAAAACAATAATTTTATATAAAAAAATATTTTTAAACAACCGACTTCAAACTCCCGCGCCAACTTTACAACAACAAGCACACGCTATACAAAGTACTTATTTTATTGTTGATATTTTAAAAACCGCTCAACCGATTTCGATAAAATTTATATGGGACCAAATGGGAAGTATGCTCTTTCAAATAAAAAAGAATCATCCAAATCGGTCCACCCAGTCAAAAGTTCTGAGGTAACAAACAAAAAATACAGTCGAATTGAGAACCTCCTCCTTTTTTTGAAGCCGGTTGAAAATTATACTACATCTAATAAGATTGAATTAACAATTAAATGAAACAATAAATGAAATACAATTTAGTTAATTATTAGATGAAACTTCCATCCTTTCATCAAGATCCTTTCAACTGTTCTGGCGTGATTGAGTAATAAACATCCATCCATCCATCCAAACTTTCTCATTTACAATATTAGTATAGATTGTTTCTAAAATATTCGTTGGCATGTAAATATTAAAAAAACTTGGACCGACCCGGGAATCGAACTTGAAGCCTCGTGATCAACGGTCAAATATGCTAACTACTAGACCAACGAGGTTTTCTTTATACAAGGAGGATGTACGGCGCCATTTCGGTGTTTAATTCTAACTTGACTCTACCAAGAGAGAGTTACAATTTAAACAGTCAGCAAAGGTGTAACAGAAGTGCAAGGGTACAACTTAGTTAACTTGTAGCTCTATAGTAATAGAACTAAGTAAAACTAACTTGATAATCTTAGTTAGAGAGGAAGACGCGTGACTTGGATTAAGGATTTCCGTTAAAATCTTGTAAGAAGGCATAATTTCATCATGTGATGTAAAGGCTGATGTATGATTCTATCAACGCACTGCTCAAATCACTGAATGGGTTGTACTGGAATTTTGCGTTAAGATGAATTGCCATCAATGGAATATATACAAATATATAATTCGTCTGATTTATTTGCGGGATGTCTGATAATGGCGCGAAACATGGGCCATTTTTTACAATTTTTAAAAGTTCGCCACCACCACTACCACTACTGCCCATTAACGTCCCACTGCTGATCACAGGCCTGCACTCTCATAGGAGAGAGGGAATAAGAGCTTAGACCCACCACGCTGCTCCAATGCGGGTTGGCGGGCAATTTTTGAAGGTTCCATGATCTCAAAATTATTAATTTATCGAAAAAAGGTTAACATATTAAGGACATAGCACGGACACATATTATGGAATTTATGGTGCAAGAAAAAAATATCCGTAAATGTCTTCATTGCAAATTATCCGTAGAGAACACAGATGAATATGTTTGTATGGAGAAACCGTCTCAAGTAAGAATACACATACTCGTACGAACGCCGATTGTTTCTTACTATTTGGAGATTACTATACAAACGTGTTAAATAATAACACCATACAAATTCTCATCCATTAGTGGCAAGATGTATGTGGAAAGGATGTGTCAACATCGTTCAAGACGGAAACTTCCGAACGGATATTATACGAGGGCCGAAGATATTTAAACTGTTAATATTCACCATAAATTGGGAAAACTAACAAAATTGTGAAGTATAAAGGGGCCACTTGGCAAATATTTATAGTTAAATGAAGCGGTAATAGTTAAAGTTTTGTTTTAAAAACCACTAGACTACATAATTTCTTTCTTTTCGCTGACGGAAATCAAGCCATGTACTTATAGTAGGTACTTGTATTAACTTTTTCTCACCATTTTTTTCTGCTTCGTACTCACAATTACAGAAGTCATTTTTCTAAGCAAAGACAGGCAGCTACGTTTTCTGCCAGCTCTTCTTAGCAGAATACTTATATTATTATTTTTGGAATCAGTAATAGATTGAATAGGTACGTAGCAATTATAAATAACATATTATGTAATACTTTTTAAAATCCAACAATCCTAGATGGTTTTTTGGAATACAATCATGCAATTTCTGCAAAGCAGTGTCAAGTACCTGCAAATTTTATGGAACCAGCTTCCATCCTCTGAGTTCCCTCATGATTATAACACAGGACTCTTCAAGGGGCGGATAAACAAATTTCTCAAAAGCTGGCAACGCATTGGCGGTTCCTCTGGTGCTGCATAATATGTTCATGGACGGCGGTAATCGCTTTACATCAGGTAAATCAGGCTTGCTTGTTTGTTCGCTATATATAAAAAAAAAGACGTGTGGCACTCGGAGACGGCCGCGGTAAAGCTATTGCATAGCATTTTTTAACAACTTGCTACACAACTTTATATAATATAAAGGCGAAATATTTTTATGAAAAGATGATTTTGGTTGCTATGACTACTTTTATTGTTGGAATCAAAATTTTGATTCCCCTTGGGCACCCGGACTATTGAAAACATAATTATTGGATGGAATCAGGCGTTACTTTGCGGAAGTTCATGACTTAGCAAGAAAAGAATACAATTATTTTGCTATAATCCGCCAACAGAAAAAAAAAAATCTGTATGGTCAAGCATGCAGTTACAAGCGAAGCACCGTTTACCTTCCCAACCAAGCAAGAAAGCTAAGTTCCCAAGCAAGTAATGCCACCACCACTCACATGCACCACCACACAAGACTTTTATACTATTCTCGACGCACGTTTTGCCCCGACACCGGAGCATCTTCAGGAGATGTCGACCTTACAAAGCAATGCGAGCTGTAGACTAGACAATCTTGCATGCGAGCTGTAGACTAGACAATCTTGCATTGTAAGGTTGTATAGCAAAATAATTGTATTCTTTTCTTGCGAAAACATAATTCTTTAATATTATTTCGCCTTTATATTTTCAACAAATAATAAATAATAAATAAATAAATAATGTTTTTATTGCGTTACATTCTTGTTCTCAAATAACATTTTATAATATTGGATTTTTTAAAAAACTTAAGGACTAACAAAAACACAATGGGTCGCAAACTCAGCCTTGTGCTGGGTATTGGCAGCAATACCCAGCGCTGATTTTCAGTTTGCTCCCTACAGCAATTCTTACAAACTAATACGCCGCCCGCTACGCTAGTATCATAATAATAATAATAATATATACAATTTGATATTTTCGCAAAGTAATACTGATCTTTTGAAACTAACAACTTTCTTAAATAATGAAATATTATTGTACACAGGTATAATTATACTGCACAATGATGAAGGAGATAAATATATATTTTTATATAAGTACAGCTGTTATGCGGTCATATAGTTACAAAAACAACAGAATTTATAGAACCGCAGGAATAACATTAATTTGGGGTACAAAAATAAATATTTTTTTTAAACTTAATTACCATAAATATGTTTAGCTGCCTCAATTTGTATGTTAAGGTAATAATCTTTAAGTTTGTGCTTCATACAAATATCACTAAGCGGTTTATCTCTTGCTCTAAGTGGAGGGGGAAGATCGTTCCATACTTTGGCAGCAGCAAATCGGAAGCAGCCCCTGAACCCTGCTTTATTGTGCTTTGGGATGCTCAGCTTCCATTTGTTATTAACCCTAGTCGAACTTCTTTCATTCCGCCACTGCAATCGCTCGTATAGGTATGGAGGTCGCGTGTTATGTAGTATCCTATGAACCAACATCGTGAGATGTAGGTTTCTACGCGATTTCATATTTAATATTTTGTGCATGTTCAGCACCGGTGTTATGTGGCCTCTCCTGGGTATATCGTAACAGAACCTAGCGCATGCGTTCTGAACCCGTTGTATTGCCTTCTCAGTTTTCTTCAGCAATCTAGGACCATAAACTGAGTCACAATAATTGAATGCCGATAGAATGAGGGACTCCACTAGAATTTTGCGCACCCCTTCCGTCAAGAAGCGCCTCATTCCATAGAGCACTTTTAGCTTGTAGAACGCGTTCCTTATTTTAATATTCAGGTGGTCTATGAACCTTAGGTCCTCATCTAAATACAGGCCTAAGTTTCTAGCATTAGATACGCGTTCTAGATGTTCGCCATTCAGTGCAATGTTTGGATTTTTTCCCTGTATGCTCGACCTTTGATGTTTGTTGCCCAGTATCATATATTTCGTCTTTTTTGCATTGAGGACTAGCATGTTTTCCTGTGACCATTTGGCGATTTGGTTCAAATCCTTCTGCACTAGTTCCACTGCTTCCTTTGTGGCTTCCGGTTTGAAGTGATAATATAATTGTGTGTCGTCGGCATACAGATGCGCGCTGCAATGTTGGATATTTTTAAGTATATCTGCCGTGTAAATAATAAATAATAAGGGACTAAGACACGAACCCTGTGGGGTACCTCGTGGTACACTGGTTACCTGGGATAAAAGAGGTCTCTTACTGTTGGAGTCAATTACCACAAATTGCTTCCTGTTGGTTAGAAATGAGTTAAACCATGCACAGGCATTCGCGTCCACCCCGTAAAAGCTCAATTTAGCCAACACCAGCTCTACACTTATGCAGTCAAATGCCCTGGAAAAATCTAGCAGTATCAAAAACGTACCTTCTCCTCTATCAGATGCCGTAAGAATATCATCAGTTACCGCCGTTAATGCGGTTGCTGTCCCATGGCCCTTCCTAAAACCGGACTGGACGGCCGGTAACAAGTTATGTGTTTCAAGATATCCCGAAAGTTGAGAGCAGACTAATTTTTCAATTATCTTAGACATAGCCGGCAGTATGCTAATAGGTCGTAAATCCTTGAAATCCGTCACATTAGTTGACTTCGGTAATGGACTAACTTTTGCAAGTTTCCACAGATCAGGAAAAACATTCTCGGAGATAGATGTATTTATAATGTACGTAATGACTGGCAAAGTGAGCGGAAGTGTTAATTTGATCATGCTCATAGAGATGTTATCATGTCCAGCAGCATTAGTTGTTATACTCTTAATTATTTTTGAGACGTCCTTTTGCGAACATAATTGTAAAGAAAACACGCTGTCTGAGCACCTATTTTGTTTAAAATAATTTAAAATTTCTGATTTCTAACAACTTGAAGTCAACAACACAAGTAGTCATAGCAACCAAAGTGTTAGGTTTTTTTCGTTACGGAATTTCTGGATTCGGTCTCCACGCTCGAGGCCCGCGATAGAAGCTATGCAATAACTTAAAAATTAAAATAGTGGCAGCTCTACACTTTTTCTATATCTGTTGCATGGCGCTACGGCTGCATCGCAACATTGACATTGACTAATAGATCCGCCGTGTCTTCGGCATAATTAGAGTGAGTTTATGCGCATATCTAGTTGTCTAATGGCTCTCTGTATCGGTGATATATTTGCCGACTGACCAGTGACCGGTAGAGTACGGATAATTTATGACATGTTTGATATAAGTAGATAATAAAATGCATGTATTCAGAATCCCTTGTGAACTCTCGTGACCTCGCTCCCGTAGCAATTGCAAAAAATCCGGCACTATGAGGTGTCTACATTATAAAGGGAGGGCGGAAGGGAGTTGGGCAGTGAGAGAGTTATTGCAAATTTAGATAGATTTGCTTTGGGTGTAGCCCCACTACAGATTCACGGAGCGGCGCGGCGCGTAGCGGCAAATATTCATTATATAAGTTAGTATTTAGCTGGGCCCACAGATGCACTGTGTGACGCAGCCACATACAAACTCATACAAATAATATTTGTCGCTACGTGCCGTGCCGCTCCGTGCATCTCAAATGGGGCTAGACAATAACTCGCTCTGATGTTTCACCAGACATCTATGTGTTAATAAGCTCACGTTCCTTGCCCACTATAATCCATATCCCTAATTAATTTTATGTGTGCCAAAATTTGACCGTATGTCTGTCTATCTGTGTATGTTCTGATGAAAAACCCGGTATTTTTATCCGATACACGAATAGCTTTTTTTCAACATTTGGTGCAGAGATTTTTTTTATTGGGAGATAGGCTTCCACTAAAATCATGCTTAGTGCAAAGCAATGATGCAGCAATGCAGAAAAGCAATGGGTATATGATCACTATCAAATCAGCAACTCAAAAAAGCAATTTAGCAAACGTCAAAAAGCACGCTTAGTATCATGGGAATTTGTATGAAATACTAATTTGTGATGCCATCAAGATTGGACAAATTAATTGTGTGTACCTACTTTATTCGATAGTTTAAAATGGTAACCAAACTTCAAACTAAAAGAGAACGTTGATTTTCAACCGACTTCAAAAAAAGGAGGAGGTTCTCATTTCGAATGTATATTTTTTTTTTTATGTTTGTACATAACTTTTGACTTTTGGCATACTTTTCAAGTGGTCCCATATAAATCGAATCGAAATCGGTTGAGCGGTTTTTAAAATATCAACAATAAAATAAGTACTTTGTATAGCGTGTGCTTGTTGTTGTAAAGTTGGCGCGGGAGTTTGAAGTCGGTTGTTTAAAAATAATTTTTTATATTAAAATTTTCCTTCTTTATAAAGACTCGACAAATACATCAAGGGATAAAAAAGATCCCTTGACTGCGATCACATCTGATGGTAAGTGATGATGCAGTCTAAGATGGTAGCGGGCCATCCATGACATCCATTCCCCTAACAGGTGGTTATCGGACACGCCATCGTACCGGAACGCTAAATCGCTTGGTGGCACGTCTTTGCTGGTAGGGTTAGCCACGGCCGAAGCCTCCCACCAGGCCAGACCAGGGATAATTCAGAAATTATAAATTCCCAAATTGACCCTGCGGCCTTCCAGGGGGCGAACCCGGGACCTCCGCACGTTAACACTGCATCCTAATTCCAATGTAAGCATCCCAATTCTATATACTATGAACAGACCAGGGGGGCTACTATGATCTCATGTAGCAGGACAGATATTGAACTGCACTTAACTTCAAGGCACTGAACTGGTAGGCAGACACTGCATTGAACTGTGCTGCAGTTCAATTTCTGTCCTGCTTTAAGAGCTCATAGTAACCCCCCGTAGCTTGTTTGTCGTAGATTATTATGAATAGTCTGTGGTAATGATCTCACTACACGGCTGCGTAACCACAGATTGGCATTGACTAATAGGTCCGACGTGTCTTCGGAATAATTATAGTGAGTTGATGCGCATATCTTGGTGTCTAATGGCTATCTATATCTGTGATATATTTATCAACTGACCAGCATAATGTTTGGTGTACGACTATTAGTATATGATAGATAGAATAATTAGTTTAAACATTATAAGTAATTGCATACATAATAATCTGTTTAACTGCTCCGTAACCCACCCCGGCTTTGCACGGTAATACTATCTGGAAATGAATTAAACGTGTAATTACAAACCAAAAACTCAAATACCATAACTTTCATGGATAACACGTGTCTTTCATTAATATGTTTAACTCCTATATTTTAACCTCCTTTAAATTTAGAATTTCAAATAAATCCTATCTAAGTGTGTTTTTAAAATTAATTAATTAAGGACAAAATTAAGAACAAACTAATAAGAAAGAGGACAAAAATTACTGATGCGGCAAAGCTAGCATGTCTCCTTAAATGACGCTGGGCTGGAAACATAGCAAGAGCAACCGACGGGCGTTGGACTGAGAAGCTGTTTCATTGGTATCCGCGTGACGCGTGTCGACCGAGGGGCCGGCCGCGGCGACGTTGACGCAACAAATCAAATCAAATCAAATGTTTTTTCAACCAACTTCAAAAAAAGGAGGAGGTTCCCAATTCGACTGTTTTTTTTTATGTTTGTTACCTCAGAACTTTTGACTGGGTGGACCGATTTGGATGATTCTTTTTTTATTTGAAAGGGCATACTTTCCAAGTGGTCCCATAAATTTTTTATCGAAATCGGTCGAGAGGTTTTTAAAATATCAACAATAAAATGAGTACTTTGTATAGCGTGTGCTTGTTGTTGTAAATTTGGCGCGGGAGTTTGAAGTCGGTTGTTTAAAAAGAATTTTTTATATTAAATTATTATTCAAATAAACTTATACAATTACTTTTGAATCGTCAAGTGAATCTACCACTGGTTCGGAATGCCATTCCTACCGAGAAGAACCAGCAAGAAACTCGGTGGTTGCGACATCAACGAGGCGGCGGGGAACACCTGGACCAGACTTGCGAAAAATAGGGAAAAATGGAAAAGGATGGAGGAGGCCTATGCCCAGAAATGGGCGTTCCAGTAACGCATTGACATGAGGAAACATTAAAAACATAATACCTACCTACCTAACTCAACACAATCATCAAGCATCATAATAATAATTCAATTGACTGTAAATTTACAATTGTAAATTATGTATTTTAGTGAGTGGAATCGAATTCGCAGCACATTACCGACTCGATTATGAACTAAAATAATATTGACATCAATCATAATGAGACACACACATATTTGTACTCGTAAATTTTGCAAATTTTCCACACTGCAAATTGAAATATGATTGTAACGGGTTCATATTTGTGCTCACGGGGAAATCATTTACAACATGATATTTAATATTCGCTTGTTGGAGACAGCTTGCGGGCTTACAAAACTTTTTTTAAAGAACTTTTTGAATTTATTCTATAACAATGGGTGTTTCTTTGAGAATCCGTAACGAGAAAATCCGCCCGAGAACTAAATTAACCGACATAAAGTGACTGACTGATGGTCTTTACATCTGAAACGCATAGTCAGTTGCAGACAGTCACAAATTGTTTTTTTTTTTTTTTTATTAATAAAAAATGGATTCGAATAAACCTATAACCGATTTTTGGCGCGTGGTCAGAATTTTTTTAGCCTTTCAATTTTATACTGGTGTGGCTATGGCCTTGCTGTGAAATAAAACCCTAAAGCTCGGCCACATTATCACGGTGCGGTAGATTTAATGTAAAATGGGATCGCACCGTGCTGCGGCACGTTCCCGTGTCGTGCAAAGAGACGGTGCGGCGGCGATGCTGCGACAGCCGACGCAAATTCAGTTCAGACGCGTCTCTCTCGAACCGTTTGAGCAAAAAAGATGGTAGACAATATTGACATATTTTCGAAAAACTAGCAGGTGAATAACATTAATTAATAAAGCTTTTATGGGAATAATAATAAGTGAAGCCAAATTATTTATTGAAATTGTAATTGAAATAACAAATTTGTAATTATTATTTGTTTGTAACGATCGCTCTCGTGCGATTCATAACCAGCAACAAATAAACATTAAACACGCATGCTTCATGCTCGAGAGCTTTGTATCGACACTTTACTCGACACGACGCCAACGCAAATCGCAGCGTAATGTGGCCGAGCCCGTAGAAACGAGAATACGGTATTAAAATTTATTTTCCACTCTGTTTTTACTAACACCGCTCCACTCTTAGAACTTTTAATTACATAGTTGGACCTGCTCCATGTAACCGGAGTAGAGTTAAAATTGTGAATACTAAATTTTATATTCGCAAAATTACATTTTATATGTAGGTTTATGTTTCACTTTTCTCTAACAAACTTTACCGCCCAAAAAGTAGTTAGAGCTAGACTTTAATCAAGGCTAAATTGGTAAGTTAACACGCTGTAATTTTCCATCGAATATAAGTATTATATTATCTGGTTTAATATTTTTTCGGAATATGTATGTTACGTTTCAATCTTTTTAATTTTTAAGTTTTTACGGTATGAGATAATCCATTCTTTTAAGTGTTTAAGTCGCATGTAGATCGTCCATGATTTTTCATGAAATCCCAAACTAACCTTTCCTGCTAACTTCACCTAATCCATACTAGTATATAAATGTGAAAGTGTGTCTGTTTGCCTGCTACGCTTTCACGGCTCATCTATTCAACCGATTTTGATGAAATTTGGTATATCGGTTACATTCCGGGGAACGACATAGGTTTTTTATCCCGGAAAAATAAGGATTTCCACCGGGAATCAAAAAACTTAATACCTACATACGGATGAAATCGCGGGCATCATCTAGCTCCCAATAGACTGAGCGGACTTTTTGAAGCCGATTCGGGTTTTGCGTGTACACAGTAAAAACGCCTCTGAAAACTAACCTCTTTGCTGTAGCGTAGGTCATCCGGTTAGTTGGAGCACAGAGTTATAGCAGAAGGTAGAAGGAGCCAAAGTAAGCCAGTTTGCCTATTTAGCTGTTAGAATATGTGAAGCTAACAGTAGATTAAAGATCTTAAGGCTGGGTTCTTTCTTACGTAAACAATAAAAATATTTAAAATAATACGTGCATTTTCCGTGGAAGAAAAACACCAGAAAAAAAACCGGCCAAGTGCGAGTCGGACTCGCGCACCGAGGGTTCCGTACTCAAGAAGTAGGTACTGAAGCAAAACAATCAGGCAAAAACCAAAAAAACTATGCTAGTTAGAGCATTGGCTATAGTTTTCCTGTAAAATATACATAAATTCCTATTGACCATAATTATTTCAGATTTTTCGATTGGTAAACTCCGGAGATAAGGGGGGGGAAACGGTATTTTTTTAGACTTTTTCCCCGATAGATCAAAAACTATCATGACTAAAAATAATTAAAAATCTGTTTTAAAATGTACAAAGTAAACCCTTTCATATGATACCCCACACAGTACAGTTATCTCACTTTTAAATTTCAACCCTCCGATTTTCCCCCCTTTTTAAATAAGAACAAAAATAATTTCCAATTTTTTTAATTCCAGTGTCTTTGGGCCACTAATATACACAACTATTCCAAATTTCATGTAGTGATAGCTTCGGTAGTTACTGAAATAATCGAGTGTGACGGACGGACAGACGGACAGACAGACGGAGAAAGTCGCACCATTTTACCATTTTGGTACGGAACCCTAAAAAATCAAGGTGTTATGAAATGTTTTGTTTGACCATTGAATTTCCTATGAGCTCAGTACTTTTACTTGAGGCCATTCAATTTTGCCTGATATCAATCACGGGAAAAATCTTCTGCCGTGCAGTGCCGTATATTATGGGCGCAGGCTCTCCAAGAAACCAGGTAGTGTGAGCTGGCTTCTTATTTGGATCCGTCTACTTATTCATTTATTCTACGACTAGTCCAATGAAATTAGCATAGTGATGAAAAATATTGTCCGTCCGCACACGTGTTGACCGCACTCCCTCTGCACCCAATTTGTGGGTAGTTCCAAATAAAACAAAAATTTCTCGTTTTTTTCGATATTCTTTTTTTCTATGAGGTTAGTTTTACAGTGTGGCGACAAAATGTCATGACGAGGCTTGTGCTTGATCAAATATTGTTATTAAATCCGATTTTAACGTAATACTTTCTAATACTTTAATGTTTCAGCTTCAATGTTTTCAGTGTCAATTTTTGAAATATTCATTGTATTTACGTTTTCTTGTCTCATTCTTGTAGGTTAGGTTAGGGTTCGACATAAATAATCAAGTAGTGCCCGGCCTGCATCGGGTTAATAAACCTAACAGATTACGATCTACCGAAAAATAATCCGTTATATTGTAATCATTCGACAGTTTACAATTTCGCGAGTTAGATTATAATCTAACGGTTTTTACAATCTTAGGCGTGACATATATATAAATGATATACGGTATATCTTTAGTTATAGAAATGAAATAAAATGATTAATTTATTCCACGCAGGACAACTTGTGCCACAGACTCTATCACCGGTTCGTAAATTAAAATGAGATAAATCCTAACTATGATAATATCCTAACATATTTTGGATGGGTCTATCTATAATTTAATGATATTTTCAAAAATCCCAGTACGCTATTCAAATTGTATCTACTTGTCTGATATCTACTCGCTTTTTCTAGTAAACAACACTGTCAATCCATTTTTATAAAGTAGAATATTACACTCGTTGAGGCAGCATAAAAGTAAATGCACCAATACCAAAATAAAGGACACAAAGTTTACACAAAACGATACTGTACGTAACTAACAGAAAGTTTTATTACCTCTTTGCAGAAATTTTCAAACCTGCATGCAGGAGCTATTTCGGGTTGAATGGGAGGAAGTCACAGTTAACAATTTGTCACGTAATATGAAGCAACAAAAATTCATGAAATTGTAGTAGCTCCGGGGAAAATTTACTCTATTTATATCTCGCGAGGAAACCGGGGAAGGAAGGCCAACCGCCGGGCAATTTCTACGCGAAATAAATTTCTAGAACTTCCCTCCGTGATGTTTAATCTAGAATTTTTCTTTGAATTATGTTGGCTATTTTATATTTGCAGTATAAAATGGTGAGAGCTTTTCTATCTTTTTAGTTTTACGTGGTTTTACTTTGTTGGGTTTTGGGTAAAAAGTGATAATATGCAGTTTTGCAAATAGTTTAACTCTCGTATGAAACAAGTCGAAAGCTATAAATAAACAAGAAATGTATTAGATCAGTAGGTAAATACTATGCACGTTTGACACAGCGTAGTTTTTTTTAACCACTACAAGTTAGCCCTTGACTGCGATCTCACCTGATGGTAAGTGATGTTGCAGTCTAAGATGGTAGCGGGCTATCTTGTTAGGGGCATCGCAGTTAAATGAAACCCATACCCTCACCGGTTTCTACACGGCATCGTACCGGAAAGCTAAATCGCTTGTCGGTAGGGTGGTAACTAGCCACGGCCACATCTTCCCACCAGGCCAGACCAGGGAAAGTTCAGAATTTATAAATTCCTAAAATGACCCTGCCGGCGATCGAACCCGGGACCTCCACACGTTAAGACAACAGCGCTCAACACTGCACCAGGGAGGTCGTCAAAAGGGAGGAAATGAAATTTTGTTAAAGAATAGAATTCCTTCTGTGCTAATACCTGCTACGTTGTACAATGTTTCTTGCAAATAAACGATTGATTGATTGATTGATATGTAGCGATATGTTAGGTAGGTACATACTTACCACGGTCAATTTTCCCAACCGAAATTCACAAACGTGGTTCATTTACCGAAAATCATAAAACCGTTGTTCAAATCGAGTTCATACGCGACTTACAGCAGATTTATTATTAATTCTGGACCATAAAACTGTTACGTTCGAATACAGACTGAATTTTACGCGTATTTTTATTTCATGCAGCGCGAGCGCTCTAATATAGAGTTACTGAAATAAAATGGAATATAAAATCCCCCGGATTGCTATTAGCTACGGTGTTTTGAATAATAATTTTTGATATTATTATTACTCTATCAATGCTAGAGTATACAAATAAACTACGCAACGCATACGGTGATTCGTGATGCACTAACCGAAGACCCCGAATAATTACTGACACCTATATTGTAATTAAGCTATTGCATAGCTTCTATCGCGGGCCTTGAGCGTGGAGACCGAATCCAGAAATTCCGTAACGAAAAAAACCTAACACTTTGGTTGCTATGACTACTTGTGTTGTTGACTTCAAGTTGTTGAAAATAAAAAGACTATTTTTATGAAAATATGATTTTGGTTGCTATGACTACTTGTGTTGTTGAATTCAAGTTGTTGAAAATATAAAGGCGAAATATTTTTAAAGAATTATGTTTTCAATAGTCCGGTCAACAAGACAAGTAGTCATAGCAAGTCGATAAAAAATGCTATGCAATAGCTTTACCGCGGCAGTCTCCGAGTGCCACACGTCTTTTTTTTTATTCTTGATAAAAACATGTCAGGGAATACTTTACAGTCGCCCAGTTTGTCTCTCCTGGCTATAAAAATACCTACAATTACAATGAAACCTTAAACATAGCTATAACATACTTACATATAATAGGTAGATAGGTACATAATATCTAAATGTAACAAGACAATAAAATTACCAGCAAAATTACTTTTACACTAAAAATTGTTTTATTTGTCTAATAACTTGGAGCGGTGAAATGTTCAAATAGAGCTTCTTCTTGGATCAGAGCGCGTTTGGAGCCCTCGTAGCTTTAGTTTTACGATACCGTAATTGATTAACACCTTCATGTTTTATAAGTTTCGGACGTCGAACAGAGTAAAGTGTACCTAAATTATTACCTAAATTTAAAGTAGGTAAATCTAGTAATTGCTAGTAGGTTTCCACTCCAACAAAACAATGTTGCAGCTAATCTCTTCGTAATCCGGGTGGGGGTAGAACACAAAATTTAACGCGTGTGGTAACGCTCGGTACGTACTTTAATCCCTACAGGGGGCATACTACCATCGTTTAAATCCGTATTGTTTTAATATTGTTGACGTTCATGTTTTAGAATTATAATAATCCTTATTTGAACAGACGTCAAGGTACGTGGCATACAACTTTCATTTTGAAATAATACTGCTTTAGCGATGGTAGTAACCCCCCTGCAGTTTAGTTCAGTTTGAGCGTAACGCGTTTTATTGCGTGTACAGATTATTTTAGGTATTCTATTCTCGCTCTCGTATCAACTCATTTCCAGCTCACTAAGTACTTATCACAAGTCTCCTCTCGGATTGAGAAGGGTTTGGCCATAGTCCACCACGCGCGGATTGACAGATTCCACTCACCTTCGAGAACATTATGAAATAAATTGTAAATATTATTGTCTGTACATATGGAAGTGAATAATTATTCGTGTTTTTAAAATATGCTTTTTTTTTTTAATGTTGAGTAAATATAGTTTGATCTTTATTTTTAATTCTCAGGTTGCAGAGAAGGGAAGTTAGTTGTGTTTTAGTTCTGTTTGATTTCCACTTTTACTGTCTATTTTTTTTTTTTTTTGTTTATATAAACTGTAGATTTACGTAAGAATAGTAGAAAAATATATATGAGGCAGAGGACGCGGCGCAATAATTATATAGGTTTTTCTGGAATGGAGCAATCTGAAAACCAGCGCTGAGCATTGTTGCCAATGCTCGGCAATATTGAGGTTGTCTCCAATTGTTTTGTTGTTAGTTTTATTTTATTTTTATTTTTTATTTAGTCTTAAGATATATTGTATTCAACGGTCAACCACTAACAATAATGTAAACAATAAAGCTTTTTTTTATTATTATTTTTGATTTTTTATTGAGAATTCTCGGGCGTTCAGGTTTCCTCACGATGTTTTACTTCACCGTTTGAAGCAAGTGATATTTAATTTCTGAAAACGTACATAACTTCGAATAATTGAAGGTGCGTGCCCGGGGATCGAACCCGCGACCCGCTCTGAACCACTAGGCAATCACCGCTTCGATGTCTAAGTATAACGACTTCAAACCCTGTGTAGGCCACAGGTTCGGAATGCCAATTCACCGTTCCAAATGCCGTTCTGTCTTTAAATACTGTGGTAGATCAGTATTTACCAAATAATGTGGTATTTATTGATCGTGTAATCTAATGCATTGAAGCAGTGTCAATGATTCCGTCAACGGAATGTGATCTTACAGCAGGCCTAGTTGGAGTTGTTTTACGTATTCGATCGCGAGAATATGAACTAAAAGTGATCTCCTTCAGACAACCCATTAATTAAGAACCTTTAATATAGGAGCGGGATAGTGCAACAATATATTTAGATAGAAAGAAAGAAATAAATAAAGAAAAACAGTTTATTCGACAATGGTGTCACAGACAAAACACATATTAGAAACGTAAAAAATTTGTCTGTGACACCACCCAGAATGGGTGTACAGCTCAGCATTAAGCCCTGCATGGTATGCCAATAAATAGCATACAAAGCAGGGCGCTGGTTTTCGCTGTGACCCGGGTGACGCCACAGTAACAAAAAATATTAATATGTATAATAAAATAAAAGTAAAGTTTATAAGCAGTCACAAGAAAGCAGCAAGTACTCATATTATATGCCATTTATAATAGTAACACATTTATACTATAAAAAAAGGAAAAAGAACAAATCTAAAACACACAACTACAATAAATAATATGAAAACAAGAAAAAATATATTAAGGAAACAATACACATAAAATTTACAAACAAATATAAATAAAAAAATTAAATTAATGAAATATTGGCCGCAATATTCTCATACTCAATTTGCTTTTGTAACATGAATCTTTTTAACTTATTTATAAAAGTGATTTTACTCCGAGAATCGCGAATGGGGGGCGGAATGTTATTCCAGCATCGGGTTGCGGCATATTTAAAGCTACCCTTAAAAGCAGCAGTGCGGTACACTGATAGCTATACAGTATATAGCTATAGCTATACTACAAAAACTTTACATACAAATAATACATAAATAATTTTATAAATACATATAAACATAAATATATACCTATAAACCTACATACACAATACTTAAATATTCTAGTTGTAGCTTCTCACAAAATGAAATTTCAGCTGGAGTAGCAGACAGCCTAAAACTGTCATGTTGAGTAATATTGCTTAAGTTTTGCTTTAAGCGTTGACAGTATTTACTAATCGTTTAGCCTTCGCTAAGGGGTCCTTAAATAGTTTTTGAAACGGATCATCAAAAGCAATCTATGAAAACATTTGGAGACGCAGTGATGACCCGTTGGGTATTGAAGTCACGTAGTACGAACATCGACCACGGCACGACGCGCCCATATATAACACTAATGACACCCGGCCGCCGCTGCACGAAAAAACTATATTATCACTATTGCGAATGACTGCGAAAAACTATTTAATGGAATAGCTATTTGCTTGTTATAGAGCTGTTTTATAATTTACTAACTGATGTCCGCGTGGAATAATGTTTTTAAATCCCACAGGAAACCTATGTCCATTCATGTAGAATTTTAGTACCTATTTCGATGCCTAAGTCACTCTTCAGGTCTTCAACTATATCCATGCCAAAAATCACGTCGATCCGTTGCTCTGTTGTGACGTGATTGAAGGAGAAATCAACAAAAAAATTCACTTTCGCATTTATAATAATATTAATATGAAATGTGATTCAGTCATATCTGAAAAAATTGAGTCATCCATTTTTATATTCAGATTAAAGGGCAGATGGACTTTAACTATTCACGATCCATCTGTTTCGGTTACACACAGACACACTCAGGTATGCATCGAAGTATACTAATATTATAAATGCAAAAATTTTGGATGGATGGATGGATGGACGTATGGCATCAGCTAGTTTATAATAATACTAGCTGATGCCCGCGACTTCGCCCGCGTGGATTGAGGCTTTTTGGTTCCCGCGGAACTCATTAATTTTCCGGGATAAAAAGTAGTCTATGTGTCATTCCAGACTATAATCTATCTGTGTTGCAAATTTCATCCAGATCCGTTCAGCCGTTCTGGCGTGATTGAGTAACATACATCCATCCATCCAAACTTTCTCATATAAAATATTAGTATAGATGCGTTCCTGACGGTAAGTTTTATTGTAGTATGCAGAAGGACCTGGGAACCCACCGCATTATTATCCCAAGAAAACCCCTGCCATTGTGTCATTAATGGAAAGGGGTCACGACCCTCAGCAAAGGGGGATACGACGCAGAGAGAGAGGAAGTATAGATTTGCACTTAACGTTTCATAAGTGACACAAGTGGTCCTATGTGAAATATATAAATAATTTATCATTTATTTATCATTTATCATGGATTCATCTAGTATGTACCTACAATAATACCAGTAATTATACCACTGAGTAATCAAATAATCAAATAAATATTATAAATGCGAAAGTTTGGATGGATGTACGGATGGATGTTTGTTACTCAATCACGCCCCAACGGCTGAACGGATCTGGCTGAAATTTGGCACAGAGATAGATTATAGTCTGGAATAGCACATAGGCTACTTTTTATCCCGGAAAATTAAGAAGTTCCCACGGGAACCAAAATTACCTCAAATGGATGTTTGTTACTCAATCACGCCAGAACGGCTGAACGGATCTAGATGAAACTTGGCACAGAGATAGATTATAGTCTGGACTAACACATAGGCTACTTTTTATCCCGGAAAATTAAAGAGTTCTCGCGGGATCCACAAAACATCGATCCACGCGTACGAAGTCTCGGGCATTAGTTAGTAGAATGTAAGTTACTGATCTGTCGATATACGAGTACCTAATATTATTAGCACCACGAGCCGGTGTATTTCATCGCTGATCTATGTACATATTTGAGCGTGTCATATTACCGTAAACATAATAACGGTAGTATACCGAAATCGATCCTCGTAACTAAAGGGCGGATTTTAGGTACAAGGTAAGCAAAGATATAGGTATTGGTTTAAACTGATCGCATACTTACTATGCAATATAAACGCATTATGCCATATTTTACAGCAAACAGTAAAAACTGAGGGTAGTGTGAGTTACGAAGGCGCATTATGAATCAATTGGTATGAATAAATAACCAAGTTGATTTCCGTATCAGAAACCAACCAACCAACTATGTAGATCTGAATAATTTTGTAGGGACACATGCATTGTGTAACATGACTCCTGACGCCCAGTCAACAGTCGGACATCGCGTATGCAGTCTGTAACTAGTAACTAAGTTGTTCAGTCTCTCGGAGTGTCTCTTGGTATCTTGTACTATATACACGCGGAATATATATCAGTGAACTATCTGGGAATTATTAATTACACAACCCTTAATTAGGAGATACTAGTAGCATCTTCTGGTACCCACATCCCCATCTCTTAAAATTTATTTGATATTCATTGCTTGCTTCGCAATTATCATGGAATCATACGAGAGCCATCAGTCCCAGTTTTTATCATTCTGGAAGCATAATCGTTAAAACTACAATAATACCCAATTGTACTCCTATGAGTACTTACGGCTTGTAGTTTTGTAGGATTTGGGAGTCAATCTCAAGAAAACACCACCAAAATTTTATGAACTAAAATGGTCTCGACCTTCAGAAATTTAGAATACAAAGCAATGAAACCGTGAAAAAATAGATGACTAGCTGTTACCAGCGACTTCTGCGCGTGGAATAAGTTTTTTTCTAATTCCCACGGAATTATACCTTCCGAGATGAAAAGTATGCCACTTTCTAGTTTAGTTTAGTTTAGTTGAGTTTATTCATTTATTGCATGATTGTAAGTTACATATAAAAATGTTACATAAAGATAGTACAAATCACAATCTGCCAAATAATGGCGTGCAAAATTTCAATAAACATTCATAATATATTAACAGAGAATTATTTACTACTGGAAAAAAAAAATGTACTAAACTATTAATACCCATGAAAAAATCACGTCGATCCGTTGGTCTAGCGTGATTGAAGGACAAACCAACACACTTTCCCATTTATGATGTTAGTATGGATATAAACACATTCCGTTTTAATTAAACATACTGAAAATATACGCCAGCAGCAGTTGCAAGATGCTATTCCTTCAATACTGAAAAATCATTTTCTACGTCTCTTGCGGCTCATGTTTGTGTTAGTGTGCGAACAACACGGAATGGAAAGGTATATCTCGGTTTATACTCCAAACGCCGTCCTCACACACGTTGTTTATGTTTAATTAAACCACTCTACAAGATTAAACGATTCAGCCTGGCGGAATATTACTCGTCGGTCTGATGTAACTCGGTCCATCTTGGTAGGGTAAACCTAGGCATGACAAACTTACGTGCGAAATTCCATCTTCATCGAAATTCTATCTATCGGATCAGTGAGGTTATACCCAAGCGTATATCTACCGGAATAGTATAATATGTTTAGTTAAAGTTTAAGCTTAATTAAACTAAAGTTAGGGTAAGTGTGATAAAATTAGCACTTATCGGAGTAAAAGACTTGTGTAGGGTAGCATGCGTCATACATTTTTGCAATTCCCATACAATAAATTGAATGTTTGGATAGGTTTAAGTTTATACGTTTGGATGTTTGCAATTCCTTCATGCCACAATAAAATTACTGAACCGATTTGGGTGTGGAATGGAAATTTAAATATTGTTTGGTTTGTCCTTCAATCATGTCGCAAGAGCAACGGATCGACGTGATTTTATGCATGGGTAAAATAGAGGACCTAAAGACTGACAGTCAAACTTTTATCTCCTGAGTTCCTACGGGAATCAAAAACCATGGATGATGTCGCGGGCATCATCTTATAGTATACTAGCTAATGCCCCTGACTTCGTACGCGTGGATTGAGGTTTTTTGTTCCCGCGGGAACTCTTTAATTTTCCGCGGTAAAAAGTAGCCTATGTGCTATTCCAGACTATAATTATTCTATCTCTGTCCCCAATTTCATCCAGACCCGTTCAGCCGTTCTGGCGTGATTGAGTAACAAACATACATCCATCCATCCATCCAAACTTTCACATTTATAATGTTAGTACAATGAATATTTAATAATTATTTAACCTATTACTATACCTAATTAGCAAAACGACAACACTCTGGTTTTCCTACAGAAGTTTTCTCGGTTGTACAACAAACACCGTGCCGGGATAAATTCCCGGGAACCCCCACTGTCCGGAACTAATGCAGGTGCCGTCTAATTAACACTGTGGTGACACTGATGCATGGCTCCAGAAGTGAAATAAAAGAACGCTTGTACAGTCGATCTGTCACTGTCTTATCGTATGCTTGTGAGGGGATAGAGTTGGTGGTTGTTTAGGTATTAGCTCCACACCTGTCTGGTGATTGTTTCTATTTAAAACTAATGGGTCCGGCAGACGTCCTGTCGATAACCTACCTGCCTGTCTAGAACCCGATTGCAGCGCCACTTACCGGGCCAAATCCATACTCATCATCATCATCATCACCACAGCCTATTAACGTCCCACTGCTGGGCACAGGCCTCCACTCTCATAGGAGAGCGGGAATTAGAGCTTAGACCCACCACGCTGCTCCAATGCGGGTTGGCGGGCTTTAACGACTACTATCATGTTAGTGATAGTAACTGGGACCGACGGCTTAACGTGCTCTCCGAGGCACGGGGGTGAAACACCGCCGACTTCCAACTCCGGGCTGGCACTGAGAATTTCTTAATTGAAAAACCCAATACCTAACTTTTATGCCCGACCGGGAATCGAACCCAGGACCTCGTGATCCGTAGACGAGTATGCTAACCACTAGACCAACGAGGCAGTTACAAATCCATACTATAATATTATAAACTAGTTTATGTTTATGGGTTTAAGTTCTTTTTCCCCATATGGCACTCGTTCCAAGTTTCATGGCTTTAACTTGAAAAATGGATGACTTTCATGCAAAGTTTGCCCACCCCTATTTTTTACCCTTTTGGGGGTGAAATTTTGAAAAACTGTGAAACACGTACTTTTTAATTTTTAAAAAGTTTACCCCAAATTTTGAAAAATTGTGACGTACTTCTTTATTTTATACTTAAAACCAAAATCCAAGTTTCGTTGATATAACTTGATAAATATCTTGAGAAAAGAATGACTTGCATACAAACTTTCATCCCCTATTTCACCCCTTCGGGTGTAGAATTTTCAAAAACTGTGAAACACATCTAACTTCATTTTCAATTGGTAGCTCATATACCAAGTTTCATGGGTATAACTTGAAAAATGACGGACTTTCATACAAACTTTCACCCCCTATTTCACCCCCTTAGGGGTGGAATTTTGAAAAATCCTTCCTTAGTGAGCGCCTAGGTCACAAAAGGAACCTACATTCAAAATTTCAAGTTTCTAACCCCAGTAGTTTAGGCTGTGCGTTGATATATAAGTCAGTCAGTCAGTCAGTCAGGACTTTGAATCCATATGTCTGTCTGTCTGTCTGTCTGTCTGCTACGCTTTCACGGCCCATCTGTTCAACCGCTTTAGATGAATTTGGTACACGGATAGGTTGTATCCTGGGGAAGGACATAGGCTTCAAATCAAAAGTTACTTAACTGTCGAAATTTTTGTTACAAATGAATTAACATTGTTAAGTCACATGACCATTTCATGGTTTTTCCTGGTATGTGCTTAATACAGATTAAATTATAAAAATTATATAAACTAGCTAATTTAAGAAATACATTTAATTTAAAAGCTAAATATGCACTAGAAATTGCAGGCGCTCTTTAATTAACTATGAACAAATTATGCAACGCATTGTTCTAAAACTGTACTTAAAACTTCAACGATATTAGCAGAATGATTCGGTAACTAGCATTAGGCGTGTCAAGCACAAGCGATTTAGCGTTCCGATACGATGCCGTGTAGAAACCGATCATTTACCATCAGGTGAGATCGCAGTCAAGAGTTAACTTGTAGTGGCCCAGTGGGTGTAGTGGATAAGAAAACATCGGTTTAGAAAAACATAAAATAAGTATTTTTAAATTTAGTACTCCAACTATTGTGACTTCACGTCATATATGGAACAAATGAAATGGACATTACACGTCATTACCGCGTCGAGGCGTTTCGTGAAGTAGGACGTGACTGCAATGTGAAACGACCACTCGGCGCCCGTTGACCGGATGTGACTCCTGATTTCAATGTACCTATAACAATATGCGAGCATTTGATTTGTTAAATGCCAAAAATATATTATTGAAATATGAGAGAGGAGTGAATGTTTGTGACAATAGCTATTAATTTAGTGGATAAATTTTAATTTTTTCATTAAAATCAGAAGTCAGCAACATTTTTATATTCTGAATAACAGAACATTCTCAGAGGAGACTCACGTTTTTCTTTCAGATCAACATTTCAAAATTGCAATTTAACTCGCTAAAAGTAAGACCTGAGCTCTGTTAAACTGTATATTTATATTATGTTCACTGGAAACTCGCAGTTATGATTCAGTCAACAGGAAGTTCATAAATGATGCTCCGAGAACATTCCTGCGAGAACATTCGTTGCGAGCCTCGAAATCGTTTTATTTGTACGAAATTTTCCGTACACTGAAATTGGGATGTTTACGCAAATGTTGCGAAACCGAAACGATTTTATTTCTCAAATTCATTAAATGACTCGAGTATATTATCATAGCTTCTCGTTCAATAATACATTTGCCATCAGCTGACGATCTGGTTCACGATCTGATTATATGAATTATATTAGAACTAGCTAATGCCCGCGACCTCGTCCGCATGGATTAAGGATTTTTTGGTTCCCGCGGGAAGTCTTTAATTTTCCGGGACAAAAAGGATCCTATATGTTATTTTGGACGATAATCTATCTCTGCGCCTTTCAACCAGATTCTTTCAGCCGTGCTGGCGTGAAACAAACATTCATCCATCCAAACTTTCGAATTTGTAATACTAGAATATCTATATAATCCATACTTATATTATAATATAAATGCAAAAGTGTGTCTGTCTGACTGTGAAATTATAGCTTATTTTAAAGCAAGAAGTAAATTGGAAGTGTTCAAAATATACATTAACTAAAATATTTACATACAGGTACTCTATCACTCTCCCTCTAGTACAGAAGGGAGTTTGACAAATTTTTGTCACGAGAGAACTTTCTAGACCAGGTCTTCTCACCATTCCATTCCCACGCCATTCTCACATTGTAATATTCTAAGCCAGTTTTTTTTTCTACAATTAATGTTGAAATAGACGATTCTACGGAGAAATTTCCAATTATTGCAATTACATTTCATAATTTTCCGTACTTCTCCCAGTAGTTATTTCTAACTAAATATATTATTTACTTCAAAACCGTTCAAGGAAGAAGTTACTTTTTATTGCATCAATAAAGTAGTCGAGTTAAACATTTAAAGAAAATTCCAGATTAAACAGCACTAGTAGAAACTTCTCGGATTTATTTCACTGAGAGAAATTGCCAGCGGTTGGTCTTCCTCACCTCATACTTATACCTTATACGATTCACCTGTTTATTAACGTTCCATTAACGTCCCACTGCTGGGCACAGGCCTCCACTCTCATGAGAGAGAGGGAATTAGAGCTTAGACCCACCACGCTGCTCCAATGCGGGTTAGCGGGCTTGAACGACTATTATCATGTTAGTGATAATAGCCGGGACCGACGGCTTAACGTGCTCTCCGAGGCATATGGGATTGAGACACCGCCAACTTCCTAACTCCGGGCTAGTACTGAGAATTTCTAGTCAGAAAAACCCAATACTTAATTATGGCCCGATCCGCGACTCGAACCCAGGACCTCGTCGGCCGCAGTCGGACATGCTAACCACTAGACCAACGAGGTAGTTGCTCCTGGCTCTAATCAACACTAATATTATTAATGTCACTCCGAACCAATTGCAGATATTTTTTTATTTTTAAACTGTTTATTTTATAACGTCATCAAAATAGCTACGTTTTATCTTAGTCCCTGTGAAAGATTTATGTATTTATTGGAATAAAATTGTCGGTTAAAAATAATTTTTATCTCTTAAGTAAATATAGTTGATAAGTAGTTAGAGTTAGTGTATCTTTGAAGTTTCTAAAAGCGTTTCGGGTCGTGGAAAGCTTTTGGTGCCGTAAAAGAAAACGTGACTCGTTCAACGTTTTGCATTATAGAATTCCTAGAAGTATAGAAGTAATATCGCGTAGTTCTTCCACGAATTTCCTCACTTTATGACTGGTTCCCGTAGGGCTAACATGCGCGCAACGAGTAAAATTATGTCTACAAGTTATCTCTATTTGTCTACCGAAGCTAACATGGTGACTTGTCTCGTTACGTCAAAAGTAGATATATTTCTTATCTGTGGTATTTTTCTCTACGAACCTATGCGGACTATTTATTTCTCGTAATATACCGGATTTTGTGCATGTTAGGGTAAACGAAAAATTAGCCGGCTCCGACAATATTATCTCTATCTCTCGTCGCGAAATATCTCGTTGTGCGCATGCTAAGCCTGCCGTAAGAGCGGATTGCGAAACTTTACGCATGCGGCAGTGTGCATGTAGCTTAATAATATATTCGAGCCATCTGAAGGAAAACATACAAGCCACAACATAATATAGTCTTGCGGACATAAAGCGTGCATCACTAACTGCTAAATAGCGCGCACACTAGCGCGACAGTACAAATCGTCGGTCACCACTTTGAAAAACCTTTTTCACTAAAATCTTAAACCTTAAAAGTATATATACATTCATAACATAGAGACTATATACATATTGTTAATGCGTAAGTGTGATTTTTAGTTGGTTTATTGGTTTGTCCTTCAATCACGCAGCAACAGAGCAACGTATCGACGTGATTTTTTGCATGAGTATATTTGAGGACCTGGAAAGTGACATAGGCTACTTTCTATCCCAGCAAATTAAGGATTTCCCGTGGAAATTATAAAACTTATTCCACTTATTTCAACATTAGCTGATGCCCACGACTTCGTCCGCGTGGTTAAAGTTTTTTTATTCCCGCGGGAACTCCTTAATTTTCCGGGATACAAAGTACACTATTACTTTAGGTTACTATTACGTTACTCTCCAGGTCCTCAACAATAACCATGCCAAAAAAACGTCGATCCGTTGCTCCGTTGCAGCGTGATTGACGGACAAACCAATAAACCAACAAACAAACACACTTTCGCATTTATAATATTTGCATGAAGTATGATATATCTATAATAAATTATATTAAATTGATTTTCATTTTTTTCAGTGCTTATCCAGTTGTTTCTGTCCTGAAATATTTTCAAATTTAAAAAAAAATGATCAAATGTAGTAATGGATGCTAAGTGTGGAACTAACTATTTATTGAATCAGGAATAAAAAATGCCTGATTGAAATTATTTTATCGAGATTAAATTTTCATTTCTTGAAATATGTATATTTTATAGACAGTCAAGTTTTAGCTTTCTGAAAGCGTTTTAGTGCTTCAAAGAATACGTGACTTGTATAGAATAGAAGTTGCATCGCTGCGAAAGGTATTAGGTTTCCGTTCGTCCACGAACTAATCTCACTTTACGGCCGGTTCCCGGATGAGCGGAACACAAAATTTAACGCGTGCGGTAATGGTGCCGAGCTGGCTTTAATCCCCATAGTTCAGCTGTTCGGATTTTACTACTAGATACGTTTTATTGCGTGTACAGATTACATTCCGCTACCTATCCGGGTAATAGTTTTGAAGTTCATTGCATTGTACTTAAAATGGAATTCAATGAATAAATAAATAAATAAATAACTTTCTTTATTTAGGCAACAGAGGCCCATGGTTGTTAGTACAATACAATCTTAAAAATGTTAGTATTTTATTTCTAGGGTAATTTTTTACTTTGAAAAACAAGATTTCATTTAAGTCACCGAACGAGAACTTTAATATAATGTTGCAGGATCGGTGACTCTAATTTACCCGCTATCATCATCAGGATACTGTTAGAGCTTGAACGTAGCCTTGCCAGGAGGGATGCAGTCTTTTTTCTGATGATGGCATAAAAATCATCAGTGCGTGCCTCTGCAAACATGCCTGATGCTGAGCAGAATCGCGGCAAGCCCAACAGTATCCTGAATCCATTGTTGTACTGGACTCGCAAAGTAGCTTTAGCCTTTTGAGTGTAGGTAGTCCACAGGCCCCCCATGTAGCAGGTTTGACAATAAGCTTTGAATAGCGTTATTTTCGCTTCCTTACTTCAGCGGGCGAACCTGCGGGCCAACATGTTACACCTTACAGCTAAGGCTCTCCGTTCTCGTTCTATGTCTACCTGGTCCTTAAGATCCTCCGTAACATAGTGACCTAGATATATTTACTGTGTCACTTGCTTGAGTAAAGTCCCACTAAGAGCAATACTAGGTTTGTATTGGACTTGCTTACGGAAGGCCCTAAAAATCAGGTATTCACTTTTGGCCACATTATACACAAGCCCGTGAGTAGCTGCATACTCCTGCAACTCCTTGATCGAGTCGGCCGTGGGACCCAACAACACCATGTCGTCAGCATAGCTAGGATTATTTACGCAGACGCCGTCAATAGATCATTACTATATTAATAAAAATGCGAAAGTGTTTGTTTGTTGGTTTGTCCTTCAATCGCACCATAACGGAGCAACATACTGACATGATTTTTGGCATGTGTATAGTTGAAGACCTGGAAAGTGACAGAGACTACTTTTAATTCCGGAAAATTAAGGAGTTCCCGCGGGAATAAAAACACTTAAACCACTTGGACGAAGTCGTGGGCATCAGCTAGTAAATTAATAAAATAATCTATATTATTTTATAGACAATCAACTTTCAGTTCTCTGAAAGCATTTCTAGTACTTAAAAGAATACGTGACTTGTATTGAATAGAAGTTGCATCGCTGCGAAAGGTATTATAGGTTTCCGTTCGTCCACGAACTAATCTCACTTTACGGCCGGTTCCCGGAAGAGCGGTACACAAAATTTAACGCGTGCGGTAATGGCACCGAGCTGGCTTTAATCCCCATAGTTCAGCTGTTCGGATTTTACTACTAGATACGTTTTATTGCGTGTACAGATTACATTCCGCTACCTATCCGGGTAACGGTTTTAAAGTTCATTGCATTGTATACAGTGAAAATCAATGAATGGATAAAATAAATCAACCCTTGATATTCATACTAATATAGTTAATGCAAAAGTGTACATCTATCTATCTGCTATGCTTTGACTGCCCATCAGATCAGTTAGACAACTGATTTTGTCGTTTGGTACAGATATAGGTTGCATTCCGAGGAAGGACATAGTCTACTCCAAAGGCGTTTAAATTTATTTTAGTTAGTTTTTGGCAACTCCAGTATTATCATCTTGCCAGAAAGTGACAGCAATACAAAATTTTATTAAACAAACCAACCTTAAACTTGCTCCAACGGAATTGGCCGTCAACAACTTTACCAATTCACTTTTGACGACTTCCCTAGCGCAGTGGTAAGCGCTATAGGTCTTATAAGTTGGAAGTCTCGGCTCGGGTTCCACAATTATCAGGTTATTTTTATTATTTCTGATTTTTTTCTGGCCTGGCCTGAAGGGAGGGTTTAGCATTTTAGGATCTAGACTCTAGCCCCGCTTCAGAAACTTGGCCCAACGCGGCTCGTAGCGACAAGTGTTCTTTGTATGAGGTTGTATGGAGCTGAGCCTAAGCGACACGGCACGGAGACGCACTGCAATGTGCGAGGCGGCCTCGTACAAACTCATACAAATAATGTTTGCCGCTACGTGCCTCACCGCTCCGTGGATCTCAAGGGCGGCTACTATGCACGTATTGATACTTTCTGTACTATTTGCTATCTCGTACACCAAAATAATAACGTAATAGTACCTACAATATATATATTAATTTTGACGACCTCCGTGGCGCAGTGTGTAGCGCTGTTGCCTTAACGTGTGGAGGTCCCGGGTTCGATCCCTGGCAGGGTCAATTTGGGAATTTATAATTTTTGAATTTTCCTTGGTCTGGCCTGGTGGGAGGCTTCGGCCGTGGCTAGTTACCACCCTACCGGCAAAGACGTGCCGCCAAGCGATTTAGCGTTCCGGTACGATGCCGTGTAGAAACCGAATAGGGGTATGGGTTTAATATAACTGCCATGCCCCTATAACAGGTTAGCCCGCTACCATCTTAGACTGCATCATCACTTACCATCAGGTGAGATCGCAGTCAAGGGCTAACTTGTAGTGGATAAAAAAAAAAAAAAAAAAAAAAAAAAAAAAAAAAAAAAAAAAAAAAAAAAAAAAAAAAAAAAAAAAATATAGCAACTGACCAAATCAATGGTATCCACCAAATAAATTTCCGATACAACATTTATCTGGGCACTGGCGAAATCAATATTGGTTATCGATGAGAATTTCAATTCCCTAATAGAGGCCTAAATAGACGAACACATGTACGCAGGATTTAGGTAAGCTTTCGCGGTCAGCGTACTCTGTTAGCTCCCATGTTGTAACAGGGGATAAATATTATACATCAGACTAGAGGATGAACTTCGTCTGTATCTATTTAGGGTTTTGGAAATGGGGATCTTTCATATGTCAAAAATAAACTGATTCTTAAATAGAAGGATAAATTCTTACTGATTATTAATAGAGAGTCTTCCAAAAGATCTTAAATTCACATCCTCATTATAAACTATAGATTAAAAAAAAAAAATTGATGACCTCACTACTATGTATTATGGCTTGTTCTAGGTCAGCGCTTTATATCTTAGAAAATTGTAGCAACTAATTAAAGAAAAACTAATTTCAAATTCTGTCCAACGAAGTGTATTTAACATAAAATAAAGTTCCCTGCTCTATACTGGAAGTACGGTCCAAGGACTATAAAGTAGCGGACATAATTCAAAGAAAATTCCAGATTAAACATCAGGGACGGGTCGGTCGTGAGTTTCCTTGCGAGAAATTGCCCGTCGTTGGTCCCGCTTCCGACGTTGCCTCGTGTCATATAAATAAGGCATATTTCCCTGGTCCCGCCACCAATGCATTATGAATTTTTGTACCTCAGAATATTCTGTGAGAATGGATATGAATTGGTACCTGTGACTTTTATTAGGGCATGTATTAATAAACCGACACCAGTTAAGAGCAGGTTCACAAGTGTCGGTCAATCTGATCGATTGATATGCTGACCGCTCTTAAGAATCGATTGACCGATACAAAAGAATCCTTTTGTTCGTTCAGTCCGTCTGTGTGTTGGAGCCATTTAAAAAATCAACTTTATGAATTTTACAGTCCAACTTCGGAAGAATTTTCCTTGGGGTGATACTGCCAACGCTTAAAGCCAAATATTACTCAAAATGACAGTTTGATGTCACATACCTTGGCGTTCCTAAAATAAGGATTATAATACTAAAACACGAAAGTTTACAAGGGAAAAAAATGGCTTTAAGCGTTGTCAGTATGGCCCCTGAACATGGATAGCCTGAGCCGAAAAAAAAATTGGTTTACTCAATCTTTTGAGTAAACCAATAGAAAGGTATTTTAAAATCATTACGAGGTTTGCGCCTTTGAAGCCTTTGCGCTGAAGTTTTTGTCAATTTACTTTTCATAGTAAAACAATAAGCAAATACTAACATCTATTTACACCTGTTTTCACACACTTTTTGTTCCGGAAAATTAACGAGTTCCCGCGGGAATTAAAAATAACAATCCCCGCAGACGAAGTCGCAGGCATCATCTAGTTTTACAATAAATACCTAACGGTGCTTTATAAAAATACTCCTCAAGATAAACATTAAACTTAAACGAGAGACGAAACTTTATTATGAAATTCTGTCTCCAGTGTAGCCAGTGGATGTTATGAGAAAAATTGCAGAGGAAAGTGTTGTGAGCTATTTGACGAATTCATAGCGACGCTACAGTTAAAGGAAAAATTAAAATTAAATTTTAATTCTCGTAAGTAAGGATTATATGAAGTAAGGACTAGATGATTCCTGCGACTCCATCCGCGGGGAAATGGTTTCCTGATTTTCGCGGGAACTCTTTAATTTTTTGTGTTCATTTTAAGGGTAGTTTCCGTTCTGTTTAATAATTAATCGAACACCTTGTATTGATCCATGCAATATTTTAATAATAAAAAACCATCCAAGTGCGAGTGAGACTCGCCTACTGAGGGTTCCGTAGCTTTTTGTTTTTAATTTATAGACTAGCGCTTGACTGCAAACAGACTTGCTGGAAGTAGTGGTCTAGCCTAAGGTAGTTATTTGGTTTAAATAATGTACCATCCCAAACCAAACTCGTATAAATTGAAAACGTTAAACTAATCTTGTTTTCGAAGATTTATACTTTCTACTATATTATTGTAATTTTTCATCGTTAGTCAAAAACTGAAGATTTAAAAAAAATATTTCCAAAAAACCGACATCCAAGGCCACTGTAAAGTAAAAAATCATTTTGATTTCTACACACTACTCGTATAATGAAGTCGGGCGAGCCTGACGCGTCAACTATGCCTATCTTTGTTATACTCGCTCGACTTCAACATAGTATGTAGAAATCAAAATTATTTTTTACTTTACAGCGGCATTGGAAGTCGGTTTTTGGAAAGAATTTTTTTTTTTAACTTTTTAGTGTACTCTAAATCCCGACGGCTTAGGAATGCAGTACCATGCAGCATCAGAGTTGATTAGTTGGAAATTGGGTTTAAGTATGAAGTCGTTGCTTGACACCTACAATATTAATTCACCATTAAAAAATCCTAAATCGCTATTTTTAAGGAGTTCTGTACCCTACAGCATTAGAGTTAAGGAGTTGGGACTCAGAGTTGTATCGTGTACACGTGACTTGATACCTACTATATGAATTCATCATCAAAACTTCCTAACTCCCTAGTTTTGAGTCGTAGATATACCTACAGCATCAGGATTGAGGATTTTGAGTCAGAATTTTTTATGGGACCAACTCGCGAGCTTCCTCTAACCGCTGAAAAAAATAATTTTCAAATCGGTTTGGAAACCACGGAGATATGCGGTAACTAACATTAAAAAACACATACGCGCCAAATTGAGAACCTCCTCTTTTTTGGAAGTCAGTTAAATATAAAAGGCGAACACTAATGACAACGGAAAAATCCTTTATACAATTTAGAACGGAACTCTTAAAATGAACACCAAAGTCACTAGGTTTATAGTCAAGAAATGTGATGCTACAAAAATGTATTTCTATAATGTAGGGGTGGCTTTGCTAAATTTCATGCCATTTATATCAAAAGGGAAGTCGGTGTGGCAGTAAGGGCAACCGGGGGCCATAACTCGGCGTAAAATAAATTTTAAAACTCGCGGGTATTTTTAAACAAGAATTTTTCTGTATATTTATTGCTGTGGATTTGATACAACTATTAAGTTTAAGTTTTTAAGTTGATTTTAAGTCACGATGATTATATACACTACAGGCAAAAACTAAAATAATAATACTCAAATAATATAACCACAGCTACAGCCTACAACTGAGTTATAACGTGTTTATAAAACACCTTATCAATTGAAGTATCTAATAACCACAGTTCGAAGTAATCGATGGAATCGGGAAATGCGAGATACTAGTTAAGAATGGAGTCACGTCCCGCTGTCCCAATGCGTCCGCACGCGTCCACCGTACGGCGAGCTCATAAATAACAATAATGACACTGGACTTTCTGAAGTCAGTATGAACAACAAATTATTATAATCACATATTATAACCACAGCTACAGCCTAAAACTGAGTTAAAACGTGTTCATAATACACCTTATCGAAGTATCTAATAACCACAGTTCGAAGTAATCGATGGAAACGGGAAATGCGAGATACCAGTTATGGAATGGAGTCACGTCCCACTGTCCCAACGCGTCCGCACGCGTCTACCGCACGGCGAGCTCATAAATAACAATAACGACACTGGACTCTGACGTCAGTATGAAAAACAAAAAATAATATTAATATACTCGAATAATATAACCACAGTAAACTGAGTTAAAACGTGTTTGTAATACACTTTATCCATTGTAGTATCTATTATCCACAGTTCGAAGTAGGTAATCGATGGAAACGGGAAATGCGAGATACCGAGTTATGGAATGGAGTCACGTCCCACTGTCCCAACGCGTACACCGCACGACGTGCTCATAAATAACACTAATTACCCGTTATCCTAGGTGGACGACGAAAGTGACGCGACGCCACGCGACGCGATACGACTCCATAGGAAATTACAAACTTATCTATACGCGACAACGTAGGCCACGTGAATGGTCAGCTGCTCGTTAATACAGTCGCTTCGCGTCGCATTGAGTCGCGTTATCGCGTTTGTTTGCTCATATAATAAAAAGCGACGCGATGAAATGCGACACGATATGACTCCATAGAAAATGACACATTAAATCTACGTGACAACGTAGGCCACGTGAAGGGCCAGTTTCTGTTTGATCACAGATCATGTTTCTTTTATCTATATTTTTGATACTGTCTTAACATCTTACGTCACGTAGATTTGAGATAAGTAGGTGAAGTTTTCATCTATACTAATACATATTATAAAGAGGCAAAGTTTGTGAGTTTGAGACGTTGTAAAGGCTCGCTTGGGTGGAAAAAGTAAATAGTTAAATGCTACATAAGAAATATTATTAGAATATGAAGCGTAAAGTTAAGAAGATTAGTGAATACAAAGAGAAGAACTTTATTATACTAATACTAGCTAATACCCGCGATTTCGTCCGCGTGGAATAGGTTTTTTTTAATTCCCAAGGTAATTTTCCTTAATTTTCCGACATAAAAATTAGCATAAGTTACTCTCCAGGTCCAGCCATACTATATCACTCCAACTATACCAATGCAAATAAAAAAACCGGCCAAGTGCGAGTCGGACTCGCGCACCGAGGGTTCCGTACAAACCTGTAGTAAGTTTTAAATTAAATGTTTTTTTTTAATATTTGAGTTGATTGAATGAAAGGTAAATTGCGGTTTACGATTTATGACGTATTAAAAAAAAAACTACTTACTAGATCTCGTTCAAACCAATTTTCGGTGGAAGTTTGCATGGTAATGTACAACATATATTTTTTTTTGTTTTATCATTCTCTTATTTTAGAAGTTACGGGGGGGGGGACACACATTTTACCACTTTGGAAGTGTCTCTCGCGCAAACTATTCAGTTTAGAAAAAAATGATATTACAAACCTCAATATCATTTTTGAAGACCTATCCATAGATACCCCACACCTATGGGTTAGATGAAAAAAAAATTTTTGAGTTTCAGTTCTAAGTATGGGGAACCCCCAAAATTTATTGTTTTTTTCTATTTTTGTAAGAAAATCTTAATGCGGTTTACAGAATACATCTACTTACCAAGTTTCAACAACATAGCTCTTATAGTTTCGGAAAAAAGTGGCTGTGACATACGGACGGACAGACAGACAGACATGACGAATCTATAAGGGTTCCGTTTTTGCCAAATTTGGCTACGGAACCCTAAAAATCACGTCGATCCGTTGCTCTGTTGCGGCGTGATTGAAGGACAAACCAACAAACAAAGACACTTTCTAATAATAAAATAAAATATTAACTATTTAGATTACCAGCCAGCAAACTGCTTCAACTCATTTTTATATTGTTGTGAAAAAATTGAATTCTTGGACTAGGTATCTCTTTATTTTTCACTAAGTATTTTCTCTAACCCAGAAATAATTTAGCCGTTTAAATTCAATTTCCAATAAACAAAGCAGCTTACAAAGGACTATAAAAAGATAAACCGAGATTGCCGGTGTGCAATTAAAACTTTACCTTGAAGCTAACTTCGTTAGCGGGCTAGTGTTTCACAGGGGGTCATCAACGGTGCGTGAAATATTGAGGCTATTATTTTGAAGTTGACCCGAGAGTCCAGAGGACTCCAAGTTTTGCTGCTAGTTTCGCCACCCTGTGATAACCTAAACCTCAGAGGTTTACTAAGTTTCAAGGTATAGAAAATGCACTTTTGTTTGCGCAGATAATAGTTGTGAACTAAAATACTTATAAGTCAAATCACAAATTTTTTTGAAACGTCAAAACGCGTGCAAACGCGTTAAAACGCGTAGGTACTGTCGATTTTTTTAATCGTGACGGTGACGGTGACACTGAATGGTGACGTCATCAAAGTTCGACGCACATTTTTGTATCTAAGTGGATGCCCGCCATTTTGTCCGCCTAGATTTAGGTTTTTGGAAAATCCCATGGGAACTTTTCCGGGATAAAAAGTACCCTATATTGTTCCTCAGCAGGCAGCTTAATCCTGTACCAAACAAGGTCAAAATTGGTTGAAAAGGTGGGCCGTGAAAGAGTAGCAGACGTACCGATAGACGAACAGATAGTCAGACACACTTTTGTATTTATATTATTATGTTTAATATTTTATACGTTTGTATATAATATGGTTTTTAAAAAAATGGCAAAAGAAACATTAATTCATATTGTCTGGAGCATAAAATTTATATAAAAGCTATTATAAAGGTAAACTTTTTCACAATCTTCTAGAAAAGCTCTAGGTTGTCAACACACCCTTTATTGGAGCTATGACATTAGCATAGTAATGAAACGTATTGGTTGTCCCTACGTGCTCGCATTTTCTCGACACCCAATTTGCCAGTATTGGTCATAGAGCAACTCGTTCCATATCCTGACACGGTCCAGCTTTTAGGTTTCATCCGATTATAATATATATCTGACATTCAATCAATCAATCAATCAAATATTCATTAGATACACATATTGACGTCAGTTACTAACTTATAAAACATTATGGTGATAATTAGTTACGGTATCTTTAAACTAAAGCTTCGAGGGTTCCAAACGCGCCCTGGTCTGAGAAGAGTCCACAAAAACTCGGCCGGGTTTTTTTTTCTTATCATTTTCTCACAAATCATCTTCTAAGTAACTATCAAAGCCATTAGAGCAAATTATTGCCATTTTAGTACTTTATCCACCTCAAGGGTCATCTTTTGGGCACAGCTCTTGTTCAAAACTATTCTGACAATGTTTGGTTGTTAAACTGTTTTAATTTCTAAAGCTGTTGAAGATTATGTCAATGATAGAGGAGCGTGGATTTGATCGCTCCAGCAACGCTAAGGACAGCGGTTACTTATGTACACATTGATATAATAATAATTGTAAATGAATTATTTAAAAAGAGCAACCACCGAGTTTCTAGCTGGTTCTTCTCGGTAGGAATGTCTACCACTGTCTAATCTACCACTGGTTCGGAACGACATGTCGTTCCGAACCAGTGGTAGATTCACTTGACGATTCAAAAGTACTTGTAAAAGTTTATTTGAATAAAAAAACATTTGGTTTGATTTAATTTTGATTTAGATTTTCCCACATATTTGTATCTACAACGCTACAGAGAAAAGTGGCCTGACCTGTCTTTACTTTGTGATCCAGTCACATCTCAACGAAACTTCTTATTGTAGCGTGATATAATAATATTTGCATAATATCATAACTTTTTACGTCTGCTTTATGCAGATTGTAACCAACCTGACGGGGTCCCTAAGCATCTACACCTCTCTCTACTTATAATATTCAATATTTGTTTAAAATGGCACGTGATACATCTAGCAGTAAGACCCTCACAACATTGCTGTGTCCATAATAAACCAAGATCTTTTAGAGTTTCGGAAGCCTCGAATTCGACTAAGTTATATACAGATTTTAGATGTAATTCAGTTAACTTAAAACAGACATTAAGTAACGTGATCGCGAAGAGATAAATCTCTTCGGGATATTTACGAACTAACCCAAGTGGTAGCACCTTCCTTTTATAACCTTTTACAAAGAAAAGGAAGATGCTTTGTATGGCATCATTTATATTTCTAAAAAATAAATGATGGCTGGCTGGCTCCTCCCCGCCACCAACGGTAGGCTTCTTCCCTCTCTTGGTACCCCTAGAGGCACATCAATACATGGACTAATACATCTCTAAGAATACCAAAAGTCAACAGCCCCCCCCCCCCCTTTAACCACTTGGTCATCAATCGCGAAGGCCAGCGCAACGTATGTACGAGCATACTGTAGAGTGGTGCGTTCCACTTATGTCAGCGTATAGCTGGATAATTGCATTTTTAGAGTGGTGCACTCCCACATATACCTGTAATAGGTTTCAAGGATACACCGGACGCACTGCAGGGTCGTTCGTCGCAACGTAACAGAGCCACAGGCGTGATGCACCCTTCAGTAATAGTATGTTATACCAAATGTAGCGCGAAACCACCATGGGTGATAGAATGTCTTTTGTGCGTAACATGGTTTTTAGCCAATGTGCCGCAGCATAGGTCGTGAAGCTATGCTTTTACAAGTAACATGGGTTGTGAATCCATGAAACTATGGAGTGTCGAGGCTGATCAAGCGTAGTGCAAAATGGAGTAAGATATGAGGCGCAACGTACGCATAATCCAACCTTCGGCAATAATAAACAGCGTCCTTCCAACCATGGTAAGTTATCGTTCGAGTATTGCGAACGACGTACGTTATTTAGATAAGTAGATCGCAAGGTAAAGTAGAAGTATACTCGAACTGCACTGCGCTCAGAAAGCAAGCTCTCTGATTCAACAACAAACCAATCCCATCTGAACGTCCAACTAGGTAGACATCCAGACAGAACCAGCCGTGCTGAGGCATCGCTGAAGCGAGACACCGTACACCCCACTGGCCTGACCCGACCTTCGATAATAATTTGTTTAGTAATATACGTGTAAATATGTTGTAGTTATGATATGTATATAAATCCACCAGAGGCAGATAAGATTTCGTCGGATGCTCTCAAGCTAGGTCCGCTAAGGGTCCTCACATTAGACAGCATCCAACAACACAGTGCGTTCAAACGATCTATTGCAAATATACCTGCTCAATATATTAATTTTATGTATCGCCCCACACGCACACACAACAAGATGTTAACAGCGATAGCGCTCAATCCCTCCTACACCACCGCCATACCCACCCTTGGTGAGTGGTCGTAACGACGGGAAACTTCTCCGTAAGCTTGTAGTTGCGTAACCATATACACCCATACTATACTACCATTCTATTATCGTTTTAATATTACTTTACTATTATTTTATTATTATAATATATATATATATATATATATATATATATATATATATATATATATATATATATATATATATATATATATATTTTTAAATAATTACCTATTTTCCACTGAATAGTAAGATACGTATAGTTACAAGATGTTTTATACATTAATTATTTCCATTTTTACAACTAGCTGAGGCCATGTGGTCCAGTATTTTGGAAGACAGTTTCCTGCTGCATGGCGTATCCCCTTATGAGAGGGGATGTTTAACTCAATAATTGCACTAAATAAATTATAAATTACTTCCGCATTTACAATGACTTGTCAAGCGGGTAAATTACGCGGTGTTTACGTATGACGCGGAGCGCAGTGTACATTCAAGTGAATTTTATTAGTATTTAACTATGTGGGAAAAAATTGGACATCCTTGCTTTTATATTTTGGAAACACTGATAGATTAATCCTTAAATTTTCACATTTCTACCCTGTGTGTAGTGGCCCACTAAAATATTGTTACGGCACTCATGTCCTAGGAAACTGGAGCTTTACAAGCCGAATAAACTTGATATTTCTCATTATTTTCCATAACAGAAAACATGTAGGTACAGTTAGTAAGAGTAACCAGCTTTGCACAGTTTCAAGTTCTTAACACGACATTACGCTGGAACCTGAAGCGCTCTTATCCGTAGAGCGTTGTGGTCGTTCTATAGAACGTGACCGGACTTACCGCAATCCTAAATTCCGCTGGGCAAATTGATCAAATGATCAATCATTCGAATCACACAAAATTAAGCATAAAGCATTCTAGATTATACCCGCGATATTGTATGCGTGAATTTAGGTTTCTTGATAATTCCATTACAATTCTTTGATTTTCTGGGATAAATAGTAGACTATTTCCCATCTTTACGCGAGCGATCTCTGTTCAAAGTCTCATTAAAATCAGCAATATGGATTACCTGAAGAAACAAAAGACAAACACGCACTTTTTTATTACATGATTTTATAATTCATTTTAGTATGGATGAATATGTTTTATGTGGTAGCAAAATATAATATTTCTGCTGTTTTAAATGTGGAAATGTTATTGCTCACTATGACATCAAAAGCAATCCAAAACATAATCAGTTCAATACATAATATCGGTTGGGGTTTTAGTAGGTAAAGCTTTCTACATAAAAAAACTAGTTTGCTTTAAACCACACGACTAAAAAGTAAAACTTAGCAACTGGCTATGAGAGAAAGAGAGAAATGTGTGCTCGCATCTCCTCTCTCTCTTGCCCCTACAGTAATATACGAAACGGAACCATCGCTCTTTCTTCTTTCTATCTTCACTAACTTATATTTCCCTCTCATCTTCCGTTCGCCTCACCCGATCACACTTTTCGTAACGCTCTCGTCACGCATTCACCAGCTTAATCCCCAAGTTAAGCGTGCGTAAAAAAGTTTTACTTCAAAAAGTGTTGTCACGCTGTTTGTACTATTGCTACCTGGCAGGTGAAGCCGCCATATTGTTACTCGAAACTGCTAACGAACAAGCTCCGTGAAAGCCATTTGCTATTGTAAATAAGATAAGAATTCATTACCGCACCTTACGGCCCTGTACGTGACTCGTCGGGTGACGAAATGGTGTGTTTACCGTTCAGATTACAACACTGTCGAGTTCTACCTAGCATGCTCCTAATTACGTAGTGTTTCACGTTTATTAAATTTTCTTTAACATTATCAACCGACTTCAAAAAAAGGAGGAGGTTCTCAATTCGGGTGTATTTTTTTATTTTTATTTTATGTTTGTTACCTCAGAACTTTTGACTGGGTTTTTTATTTAAAAAGGCATACTTCCCAAGTGGTCCCATATAAATTTTATCGAAATCGGTCGAGCGGTTTTTAAAATATCAACAATAAAATAAGTACTTTGTATAGCGTGTGCTTGTTGTTGTAAAGTTGGCGCGGGAGTTTGAAGTCGGTTGTTTAAAAAGATTTTTTTATATTAAATTATCAGCTTTAAAGTTGCGTAGTAATAATAAAGTAGGGTAAATAGCTAGCCACCGATTTCTCTCTTTCTATCATGAATAATTTGACAATCGAAAGAAGAAGACACTAGTCATGGAACTAAGTAAGCAACAAGTGCTACTCTATTTTATAGTTCAAAGAGAAAGTAGCTGACTCATATAATTATAAAGGACGACAGTTTAACTTTTACTCTTTGCATTACTGTTGTACCCACTCTACACCAGAGTAAAGTTTGATGAAAAAACAAACTTTAGCTATGGTTACGGCCTTAGATCTAACAACCACTTTCTTCGTGCATTTTTCGAAGCTCTAAGGCTAAGCTTATAAGCCATTTGATCGATATGTACCACCTGAGACGACTTCTTTTTTTTTATAAAACAATGTGTTTAATTAATTTTAAACAGAACATATAAGTAGATAAAATTAAAATCTAAATTAAATCTAAATTAAAAACTAAATTAAAAACTAAAAACTAAACATTAAAAATATCATCCATCCCGCTGCAATGAGGCAGTGTGCCCAGAACGCTGGCTGCGTTACCCCGCTGAATAGCCAAACTTATATGTTGGCCGAGGTAACTGCCAGCCCTCCGGTCACCTGTGGACTCTGTGAGACGAGAAGATAGATCCTTAAAAAAGGATCTGGCATCTTCGCCCCACGACCCCAGGGTTTCAACACCAAAAGGCACAAAAATGAAATTATTTTCAATAATTTCATACTTGCGCCTCTTGGCTCTTTCTGCATTAGTGGCCGCCGCCCCCGCTGACACGGAGGACGCCTGCAAGTGGGATAACGCTAGCGTATCCACGCATGTGGCATCCCAAACAAGCGACCTTCCTTGCTTCCACGGAACAAGAGTCATAAATGTTTAAAATTTTGAAAAATTTACATGCTATCCTGGGTACGCACGGTCCTGGGTTCGAGTCCCGGGTCGGGCCATAATTAAGTATTGGGTTTTTCTGACTAGAAATTCTCAGTACTAGCCCGGAGTTAGGAAGTTGGCGGCGTTCCACCCCCGTGCCTCGGAGAGCACGTTAAGCCGTCGGTCCCGGTTATTA
The DNA here is from genome assembly GCA_963932025.1 of Erebia epiphron. Classification (NCBI taxonomy): domain Eukaryota; kingdom Metazoa; phylum Arthropoda; class Insecta; order Lepidoptera; family Nymphalidae; genus Erebia; species Erebia epiphron. The sequence continues at coordinate 3,433,796 of OZ009946.1, forward strand.
TCACTAACATGATAATAGTCGTTAAAGCCCGCCAACCCGCATTGGAGCAGCGTGGTGGGTCTAAGCTCTAATTCCCTCTTTCTCATGACAATGGAGGCCTGTGCCCAGCAGTGGGACGTTAATGAGCTGTAGTGTGTGTTACATGCGATAAATCGATAATTTTATCGTATGCAAAAAGTAATAAATTATCACGTTCTCAGCACGTGACTAAGCTTTAACCTACGATTTTTAAAACATACTCCGCAAAAACCATTCACCGCTGTAAACAAGATAAGAATTCATTACGCCAAGTTACGGCCCTGTACGTGACTTTTCGGGTGATAAAACGGTGATTGTTTACCCGCTTAGATTATTTTACACTCATCGATATTTTTAAAAAACCTGTGGAAAATACTGCAAATTCATATGCCCCCAACGCGGTTCGTCTTCTTTACCTATATCGGTAATAGATTACAAAGAGTACACAATTTTCATGATACTTAGAGACGAGCGTGCTTGTCTTTCATTGAAAAACCTAAAATATCGCCATCATTAATATTCATCATCATCATCATCACTACAGCCTATTAATGTTCCACTGCTGGGCACAGGCCTCCACTCTCATAGGAGAGCGGGAATTAGAGCTTAGACCCACCACGCTGCTCCAATGCGGGTTGGCGGGCTTTAACGACTACTATCATGTTAGTGATAATAACCGGGACCGACGGCTTAACGTGCTCTCCGAGGCACGGGGGTGAAACACCGCCAACTTCCAACTCCGGGCTGGCACTGAGAATTTCTTGATTGAAAAACCCAATACCTAACTTTTATGCCCGACCGGGAATCGAACCCAGGACCTCGTGATCCGCAGTCGACTATGCTAACCACTAGACCAACGAGGCAGGCAACGATTAATGCTAAACAACGGTATTTTGAAAATTATTCCTTGAACCGTTATTTAAATTCTCCAGTAACCACGTTTCATTGTCTTATGAGAGGACGGGAAGGTCATTTACCAAAAAAACCCTGCGAAAAACCTCGAAGGTTTAGTCAATTCTTCTTGGAATTCATACTAATCCATACTAATATTATAAATGCGAAAGTGTGTCTGTCTGTCTGTCCATCTGTCTTTCTGTCTGTAATTTTGTTTATAGTTTAATACACTAATTTCATTTATAGGCAACTTCTTGCCAATAAATGAATTTAATGTAGCAATTGTATATATTAGCTGTTATACAGGTAACTTTCAAAGCTTTTAACACCAATTTCAAAGGTAACAACGGAAAAACTGACTCGGTCGACAAACGAGTTAACTTGCCCGACCATTTTTACTCTGTCCACCGAAAAATTTGAATTCGCTTCCCAAAAGATCGGCTCGGCTGGATCGGTTAATTTGAAATGCGACTGGACATTTTTTTTTGTTCCGTCACCGAAAAACCATTCAGTTTAAAAGGACGGATAGAGAAATCATGAATTGTATATGGGAAACGGAAAATAGCTCGATAGAACACTTCCATTATTGGTACAATTTGCGTATTCAGAAATAAAAAGTTAATACTTTGTGACGACTCACAATATAAAGGTTAAAAAAATATTGAATATATTAAGAAAAGGTACACGGGCCATACTGCCAAGCGAATGCCCGCGACTTCGTCTCCTTGGTTTGAGGTTTTTTGTTTCCCGCGGGAACTCTTTAATTTTCAAGGATTAAAAGTAGCCTATGTGCTATTCCAGACTATAATCTATCTCTGTGCCAAATTTCAGCCAGATCCGTTCATCGTTGGTGCGTGATTGAGTAACAAACATCCATACATCCATCCATACATCCTCACATCCATACATCCATCCATACATCCTCACATCCATACATCCATCCAAACTTTAGCATTTTTAATATTAGTAAAATGACGCATAGTTTGATGTTACGTACCGTGACCTAAAATTAGGATTATAACTTTAAAACACGGATGCCAACAATAATCCATACTAATATTATAAATGCGAAAGTGTGTCTGTCTGTCTGTCTGCTACGCTTTCACAGCCCAACTACTCGACCGATTTTGATGAAATTTGGTACAGAAATAGGTTACATCCCTGGGAAGGAAATAGGCTTTTTATCCCGGAAATTTGAACAGTTCCCGCGAGAATCAAAAAAATGTATCTGTTCTACCGATATTGATGAAATTTGGTACAGGGATAGGTTGCATCCTGGGGAAGAACATAGGTTACTTTTTTTCCCGGAAAGTTGAAGAGTTCCCGCGGGAATAAAAAAAAAACAATCCACGCAGACGAAGATCTAGTGAAAAAAGATGGCGTTGGCAGTATGGCCTCCACTGTTCTCTCACTCAGCGGATATCAGAGAATAAGAGCCACTGACATTTATTTTTTAATATCCATTGAATGTTTACTATAAATGTTACCTATTTTTATTTCATAATAAACATTCAGTGGATAAAAAAATATTATATCAGTGGCTTTCCCGTTTTGATAGTCACTGAGTTAGAAAATAGGAGTGCAGGTATTGTTAGCCAATATAGGTCAGGATCTCGGTCTCCTATTTGAATGTAGGTACTAAACTATTTCCCTGACTACTAAAACTTTGATGGTACTTATAAATTCGTCAACTACATTTTTTTTTAATTTCACTCATATATTACCAAATTTTCAAATAAGGATATAGATGCAATTCTATAAACTTCAGTTAGGTATAAAGGATACAAATAACAATATATCTACAAACTGTACAATGGTATTGGTATCGCAACCCTTAACAAGGGGTCGTGCACAATCCTTACAAACGAACGCCTCGCAGACAGCGGGTCACAGCCAGCACAATCGTGCGAGATGATTCAATACATCAGTGTGGGATGTACGGGGGATGTGATATCCTCTATTTATCGGGCTCCATTCTGTATTTATCTAAAGTTTCATTGTTGTAATCAATACAGTATTCTCCCTCTCTACGCGGTATTTCTCTTTGCGAAAATGCAAATTATTAATAACAATAATGAGTAGCAAAGTTTTTTTAGGTTAGAGAATTTGTGTTTAAGCAATTACGTACTATATATTATAACCACAGAATAGGTAATAGTACAATCTATAACATTGTTCTGACTACTATAACTTCGATGGTACTTGAAAATTCGTCAACTAAGCATACATTTTTTTTAATTTCGCTCGTGAACCGATGCATGTTGTAAATGAGCAAAGATAATGTCAGTCAGTTAATGAATCAGACACAAATTTTCAAATATGTGAAAGAATAAAGATGGAATTCCATGAACTTCAGTTATAAAGGATACAAATAACAATATATCTAAAAACTGGACAATAGTATTAGTATCGCAACCCCTAACAAGGGGTCGCGTACAATCCTCACAAATGATCGCCCCGCAGACAGCGGGTCACAGCCAGCACAATCGTGCGGGATGATTCAATACATCAGTGTGGGATGTACGGGGATGTGGTATCCTCTATTTATACTGCTCTATTATAAGAGTGGAGTAGGTATTTACACACGAGTTGAATCATATTAGCTCGATGGCGCCAGGCGAGGGCTGACCATCGTCGAGAGTTTGTTAAAACCTTGACGCCCGTGCACAATATTTTTCAATACATTTGTGAGCAAAACTGGAAAATAAAAGTAAGATTAGAATATGGTTTTTCATGCCCATGCTTACTTATTTCGAGATTTTTTTTCACATCTAAAATACCTAATTGTTGATTTAATTTTATGATTCCACATCACTTAAACCACTCATATCTATTATTAGTTTTTAAGAAAAAAACAATGAAACTTTTAAAAATAGCGCGCACTATCTACGGCGCTTTGTTGTAATAGCGTTTTTTTATTGGATGCATGGATCTAGGTTCTAGTTCTTAACTCCCAGCCTGGACTGTTCAACTTTTACCTTTTTGACTAATAAAACTTAAAACAATTTTAATTAATAATTATATTAAGTAAGTAAATACTTACAATTTTTTATTTCATCAGTCTACACATAACTAAGTGTTATTATTTTTTAGGTTTTCTACATACAAAGTTCAGTGAACCTTCTTGCAAGAAAACTTTTAAAAAGTATTTTACAAAATTTGTGTCGGGTGATGATTTACTTGAAGAAACACCTTGTTCGGAAAATTCACGCCCTCTTCTATTAGTCCCCCTCTAGGGCAACATTTCAATCACTATCACCGTAATATAAAATACATACAAGGTTAACACAAAATCGATTGTAATCATACAAAAGCCTAGTCCCAGTATTGGTTCCCTTAATAGTGTGGCATACAATTTGAGCGGATCGCTGAATCGACCGCATTGTAGTCTTGTCACGTGCACGCCCCTACAACTTGCGGCACTTGTTAGATATCTCGCTAAATCGGACCTTTTCTGACCCAATATTATTATTATTATAGAAAACATACCTACTACATATCCGAAAAAATCCAATTTACGTAAATCGGAAATTATTATTTAGTATACCTTGTTGAATTTGAGATATTCCACTTTTCCATGTATTTTTTTAACCACTACAAGCAGCCCTTGACTGCGATCTGACCTATAGCAGTTGATGCATTGTAAGATGGTAGCGGGCTAACCTGTTAGGGGTAAGTAAAACAGTTAAATTAAACCTACACTATCAGTTTCAACCGCATCGTACCCGAACTTTAAATCGCTTGACCGTACGTTATTGCCAGCCAGCCATATGGGTAGCCAGCCAATAAGCCATAATGGGCAAGACAACAAAAAAAAACAATAGAGGCATCGGTGTGAGTTCTAAGGAGTTCCCTGGCCGCCCCTCATTATGAGCTGAGGAAGGTCACCGAGGGTGTTTTAGCGGGTAAAATCCCACATAACCTGACTCCGTACTCACCCATGTGGACTGGTATCTCTGGAGATACACAATCTACCAATAAAGCCGCGAACCAGACCAAACCAGAGACAATTAAATAAATAAAATAAATAAATAAATAATATTTTATTTGCCGGAATAATATTAAGAAATGACATTAAATTCCAAATTGCCCCTGTCGGGAATAGAGCCCAGGACCCCCCGCTTATAAGACCACAGCACTCACCACAGCTCACAGGGAGGTCGTCAAAATAGGTTAGTTAGAATCCTGAACAGCACAATCGGATTAATGATTATAGATTGGAAAGCTGATAACAAAGGTATTTGGATAAATGAATGACAGGTTTAATTAATAAATTGATAGCGATATAATTGGGATATAACTTACTGATACATTGTAAATAATTCAATCCTATATCAAATATTATTTAATTGTTACGATTGTTTATGATTTGATAAATGAGTGTCCACGACTTCGTCCGCGTGGTCTTAGTTTCTTTTGATCCGGGATAAAAAGTAACCCATGCCCTTCCTCGGGATGCAACTTTTATCTATGTAGGTACCTATTGTCAAATTCGGTTGAAAAGATTTATGGGCCGTGAAGGTATAGTAGACAGACAGACAGACACATTTTCGCATTTACAATATTGGTAAATATGAATATAATATTTAGTTATGTATGACTTTGAACGTTATAATAACTAATAAATTTTAAAAAATGTAAAAATTTAAGAAGTTTATGATTACATACCGCATAAAATTTTTGTAAACCTTACTTTGTATTTTGGAATAAGTAAATAATTACAATTATTTATTATTTAAACGACAATTAAATAAAAATAGGTACTGAAAATTGCTTCTAATATTTTAATTAAAAAGTCTGTTTCAATTTTAACATCACAGCTCGATGCGTTTAATAAATTACCATTTTGTGACCTGCGACGAAAATCAATTTCGTGTTATTGCGCTCAACAAAAAGTTAGATGCAGTTTTTAATTACTTGCGTTGTGTACCCTACAATATGAAATTAAAAAAAAACAATGCTGACAGTACAGGTACATAATAATCTAAGGAAAAGGTGACTGACTGACTGAAAGATCTATCAAAGCACAGCTCAAACCACTGGACGTATCGGGCTGAAATTTTGTCATACAGATAGCTTTTATGAAAGGCATCCGCTAAGAAATGGTTTTTGAAAATTCAACCGCTAAGACGGGAAAATAGGGGTTTGTTTGTGTAGTCCACGTGGAAGAAGTCGTGGGCAAAAGCTAGTTTTAAATATATGCAAAAAGCGATGACGGCCTTGTAGTTCAAACACCCGTCCTCCTTTCGCGGGACGGGGCGTGGGTTCGAACTTCGATCCCTTTCGGTAGTTTGTACATTGTAAGAAAGTATGCATAAACGGTGAATGCAAACATCGTGAAGTAACATGTTGCAGCATATAATGTTCTCAAAGGTGTGTGAAGTCTAACAATCTGGACTTGGCCAGCGTGGTGGACTATGGCTGGACCCTTCTCATTTTGAGAGAAGACTCATGTTAAGTTGTGACCCTGCAACAAGTTGATGTAATGAACAATTGACAATTTAAATAAATACACTGAAATTTTGCAGCATCGAAAAAACAATCTGTCTCAAACTCTTAAAAACCAACATAAACCTACTTAACTATTTATCAAGACTACAAATACAAACAGAAACCATCTATACTAATAATATAAATGCGAAAGTTTGGATGGATGTTTGTTACTCAATCACGCCTTATTTAACGGCTAAACGGATCTAGATGAAAGGCAGAGATTATAAGTCTCACATAGGCTACTTTTTATCCCGGAAAATTAAAGAGATCCCGCGGGAACAAAAAACTTTAATCCACGCAGGCGAAGCCGCGAGCACCAGAAAATAAGCAAAATCACAAATAAAATCCAAAGAAGCTTTGATATTGAAAATAGTTTTCAGTTAAGTAGACCTGAAATACCTACTATGGAAATACCCCACGGGACGGCGAAATAAGTAGGGTCATACAAAAGGTGTAATCGCCTGGCGCTAAGCCAATTCACAAAGTGTTAGCTTGGTTAGCATAGTTTTCAATAGAGCCGTTTAGGTATCTCCTATTACTAGACAATTATTGTTGTGTAGGTATACAAAGATATTATTATGAGAGATACATAATATTAGGGTTAGATAGGACAAAGCGCTTTTTCTGTCTGTCTGTCTGCTACGCTTTCGCCCATCTGCTTAACCAATTTTGATGAAATTTGGTACAGGGATAGGTTGTATCCCTCAAAATTCAAGAGTTCAAGAATCAAAAACCTTAATCTTTTAATAGTATGAATGTGAAAGTTAGTTTGTTTGTTGGGTTGTCCTTCCATCACAGTGCAAAAGAGCAACGGATCCATGTGATTTTTGCGTGGGTACAGTTGAGGAACTGGAGAGTGACATAGGCTACTTTTTATCCTAGAAAATTTTAAGGATTTTCAGTGGGAATTGAAACAAAACTTATTCCAAGCGGACGAAGTTGCAGGTATCAGCTAATTTCTAATAGCCGCTCTAGAATTCGAATGACCATCTGAGGGAATAATCGAACCTGCTATTTAGACATGACGTATTTGCAGGTGTCGGTCCCTGGTAAGGCGAATATTGCACAATATTGGTCTGGAATGGTCTGAATTTATAGACATTAATACCCCAATACAGAATGGGACTAGATGCCCCTGTTTGTATTGACATATACGGATATCGTAAAGGTTTGGTATATATTTACATTCTGTAATATAATTGTTTATCCGTAGAATGAACCGCCTTGTTGTTCTAGAGGTAAGCATGTTCGACTGCGGCTGACGAGGTCCCGGGTTCGAGTCCCGGGTAGGGCCGTAATTAAGTACTTATTGGGGTTTTCTGACTACAAATTCTCAGTACTAGCCCGGAGTTAGGAAGTTGGTGGTGGCTAGCAGTGGATTTCACTTTAGATTTTCAGTTTAATTCCGAATCAACCCGATAAACCAAGAAGCGTGAAATCTGTATAAAGTGGCGAAGTTTTTGTGAAACTATCCATCAATCTGCGTTACCGCCCTGTCTAGATGCTCGCCTTCAGTATAAGGCTAATCTCACATTGCGGTGGAGCCGCACGTAGCGCAATAGATGTTTATGAAGATAGGTGATATTTTAATATGAATTATGAAATAAAAATAGTAAGTATTAAATTTTCCTATAATGGTAAACGGTAATGAAGCAGGCCAGTGAGTGGTTGCTAGTAAAGGTGCAGCACACTAAGTGGCAACTAATGCACAGTGCAATGCATAGAAATAATCAGATTCCTGTTCCGTGGTGCAATGGGTGTCATCACCGAGCATTTTCAGTTGTGTGCATTTTAACAATTTCAATCGAAGGTCTAAGTAAAATTGTTGAGTTTCAGTTGATAAAAAAAGAGGACGCGATTTTGTGCTAGTCCACTCCTCGGCTAACTTCTGAGCTAACTGCATTGAGAGTGCGCAGCGGCTCAAATGTTAATGTGCGACCGGCATCGACCAATGCAGGTGACGTCTAATTAGCAAGACGGGGGAAAGAGATGGCGCTTTACATCATTAATTAGGTGAAACAAAGAGGGGCGGTAAGAAACAATCAGTTGCTGTCTTGTTAAAAAAATGAGGTCATGGATAAGAGTTATTCAATCAATTTTATTTTTATTACTAGTTAATCTTATCAAAGCAAAATCTGTAAAGAAACATATATTATGTTCTTAATACTTATAGATATCGGTTTTTAACTTGACGTAAGGCATGCGTTTCGGTGCGTGTGCCTGTTTACATGTTTGCCAAGTGTAAGCCAATGTGTGGGCCCCTTCACTACCTTTACTTTACATTAATAGTACGGAGTGAAGAGGAGCTGAGGTACAGCGTTTTTTTTTTTTTAATTTAAATTGACAACTTCAAATTATTTTATAATTTTACTACAGTGCTTCTCATATTACGAAATTTTACATACTTCTTCTTCTTCTTCTTATTGAGGTTTCAGTCCCTTATGTCCTGTATCACTGCGACCGTCTCCGATCTATTGTGATGTGACCTCCAATTTAAATTTCCTCGCCAATACTTGTTTCTGCCAGGAACAGCAGCGTTTTCTTGACTGGAATACGGGAAGCATCCTCTGGGTTAATAATATGTTTGCCCAGATGGATGCTTCGTTTATGCATTAGAGCGGGACATAGGCAGATAATATGCAGCGGAGTCTCACAGGATTCCTGGCATAATCTGCAAATATCCGTGTCCTTGAGCTTAAGGTTAAACATGTGTCTGTTAAGACCGCAGTGACCTGTTAAAGCTCGTGCTAAAATGCGTAAGTTTTTTCTGCTGAGCGCTAGCGCCTCGGAGGTGGCCTTCTTGTTGAAGGTTCTGACCAGCGCCTTTGAATGGTTTAGACCACGTAAGTTTCTCCAACGAGTGAGTGTTTCATAGAAGCAGTAGGTTAGCAGGGTGAGCTGCACCAGGCTTTTAGGTATACCGCAGACCGGTTCTGGTCCGATCTATCTGCCTTACCTTAGCGCCCGTTTTAGCCAGGGTATCGGCGTTTTCGTTGCCGGCTTTACCCATATGCCCTGGAACCCAGCGAAGAACCACCTTGTTATTACGGGCCAGGGTGGTTAGTATGTCCCTGCAGCAGTCAACCAGTCTTGAGGTAATTACCTCTGACGATAAGGCTGATAGAGCTGCCTGGCTATCCGAGTGGATGTAAATAGTTTTGTTGCCGTAGTTCTCCTGCAGGATAGTTTCCGCGCAAATTATTATGGCGTAAACCTCCGCTTGGAATATGGATGAGTAGACCCCCAGGTTACGATAAAACTTAGCCCGGGGTTTCTCTCCATATATTCCACAGCCTACGTCCTTGCCCGACTTCGAACCATCGGTGTACCACTTGATGCTGCCCGATGGCCAAGTGATTCTGTTGTTTAGCCAGTCATCCCTATCCGGAATTTCTACCTTATAGGGCCTTTGGAAGTAGTGTTTAGGGGGCATCATATCGGATGGCATTCCTAAAACCGGGATCCCAAGCAACGAGTTATGAAAGCCCCTCAGTGCTTGGGTGATCCAGCTTTCCTTCCTTTGGCGGGTAATCCTGTACAAACTCATTCTCGCCTCCTTCCTCAGAAATATGTGGAGAGGAGGTAAATTTAGAAGAGCTTCCAGGGCTACTCCTGGCGATGTGTTCATAGCTCCAGTAATAAGCAGGCAGGCGGTTCTTTGAAGGCTGCCAAGCTTATTCTGGGTAGTAATCTGTGTCGTTTTGCCACACCAGACTGCTGAGGCGTAGGTTATCATTGGCCTCACCACCGCTGTGTAGAGCCAGAAGGTGACTTTTGGTTTTAGTCCCCATCTGTCACCTGCTAAACGACCGCAGACTCCTAGTGCCATTTTGGCTTTTTTGAGTACACCATCAACGTGTGCGTTCCAGGTTAGTTTCTGGTCTAAGGTAATTCTCAGATACTTAACCTCTGTTGAGAATGGTATACTCTTGTTGTTTAGCTTAGGCGACTCGAGCTTGTCGAGGTTGTGCCTCCTAGTGAATGGAACTATAACTGTTTTCTACATACTTACTTAATATACATATCAATAATGTCCTCCCGACCGAATTTCGGCCACGACGGCCAATCTGCAGAGAGATTAGCCATCTGCGCGCGAGATATTATAGTGCACAAGTGTGTGCGCAAACACAGGTGTACTCTCTGTTCATTTACTCTCATAGCCCGATGGGACGGAAAATCCAACATGACCGGAGGGAGATCAGGTGCAGGACCAACGGCTTAACGTGCTCTCCGAGGCACGGGGGAGAAACACCGCCAACTTCCTAACTCCGGGCCAATACTGAGAATTTCTTGTCAGAAAAACCCAATGCTTGTGACCCGACCCAGGACTCGAACTCGGGACCCCGTCGGCCGCAGTCAAAGATGCTAACCAACGAGGCAGCAGCGATATATTGCAGTATTGAAACTACTTTCAAAGGCCCATATCCGATGGAACTCTGAACGAGAAGTGACACATTTTCTTACTTTAATTACTTCGCTTAATTAACTTTGTCGTGCAGTTGAAATTGATGTCATCTAGCGTAATATAGTCAAATTATTGTATTACCTATTCATTTGATCGTGAAGGCTATAAAGAAAACCTACTTAGCGCAGCGATCTCTCCCACCATCCATCAATCACTAGGTGTTACCGCCCGTCTAGATAAAGAGCCGCTAGCTCTATCAGCCACTGAACAAATGCAGGCTACCGCCTAATTAAGGATGTGAGTGAGAAAGACAGCTTTATACACCCTTCAGTAAGTTAGACAAAGAAGGGGTATGAAATCCAATCCGTCACTATGTTATTGAATAATCCCGCAGGTTGAGCGATGAATCCATAAAAGGTGTCGACTTGATTTGTTTTTGTATGTTAAATCGGAGTCGACATACGTCGTGCTTGCATAGTTTTTAATATGTTAAACCCTTTTACATATTTTTGTAGCGTAGTTTTGTAGCCGAAACCGAAACTACATTCGGGGATTTCGCGCTGCGATCGGAGTTCGCGCGAGAACGCGAAGCGACGGGACGCGATAATATTAAACAGTGGGTGACACTTTACCTAGTCTACACTGTCCCGTAGGTACGTCTGACATTTTCTATAGTGTCGTATCGCGTTGCGTCGCGTGGCGTCGCTTCTGTTGCTCACCTAGGACATAGTTGTGAGGCGTGTCATGACCTGCATGTTAAAAATAAAAAAAATAAGACTGATTGTGATAAATGATAATACTTATTTTTTCCCACGCAAACATGACCTTTTATGAAAATTTCGGTTTTCGGTTTTGGCCGAAACTGAGACCAAAGCCTGAATTTTGTTACTGTTTCGGTTTCGTATTCTAATAATATTATTATTATTGTGTTCAAACTCTACCATCAGTTATTCGAAAATAAGATTCTGCAGGGCCAGCATTAACTCAGCAGTAGCTGCAGTCAGTATATCAAGGAAAAAGAATACTAGGATCAACATTTAAAAGAATTATGTTACTTAATATTCCACTTACACCGCAGTACTGGATGCGCATCTCGTTGCATACGTTCACAGTTGGCTACAATTTACGATTTATTGACCGTTCCCATTTCCATCGAATTCGTACCTTATTACTACCATTTAGAGTCCTGAATCGTGTGTGCTTTTAACTATTTATTTTCGCCCACAGCTCCATCTTCATGACTATTAATCCACAGATAAGGCATGAGGTTACATTGACGACTTTTTGTTCTGTTAGTTTGATCGTTTTTGTCTTAACAATATCACACAATTCAGAACACGAGCGTGATTTTGTGTGATTGCATTTGATGACCTGTGAAGAAAAACTGAAATATGAGTATTTACTGATTTACGCGTATTTCAGTTTAAACCTATTTACGCTTATTTCAGCTTAAGACTTATTCCTTAAATAGTCAATTTTCCATAGCTAACAGGATAATGAAGAACCTTATTTGATAGAATTGTACAACAGTCTAACCCTATACCTACTATATTATTATGCACTATTAAAAAATAAATTCTAATCAAATATTGATTAACTACCTATGTGAAATAGGAAATTCATTGACACTGCTAAAGAAATTAAATTTTAATAAAAAAATTAGATGTACAAGTAGGTAACTGTGAGTAAGGAATAATAAAAGCAATTCGATTTTTCAGGATATAGCTTCTATTCCAGCCAGCCAGTCACAACAGCCCATCCCACTGCTGAACTCCACTCTCTATGAGTGAGGGAATTAGAGCTTAGACCCACCACGCTGCTCCAATGCAGGTTGGCGGACTTGCTTCTATTCATTGAGCGACAAATCGCTAGTGTGTATTTTCACTTAATCCCCAAACCTCCGTCTTCCTTGTCTCGACAAGACAAACGGAAAGTCATGAATCATTGCCAAACACTGTCGCTGTTGCATGGACACCGGACGTGGTGAAAATCCTCCATCATTCAGAAAGGCTATTTCCGGCGGATATGAAGGCTCGGTATCTAAATATTTTTCTGTAATCGTAACGATTCATTGACATCATAAAAACTGGTCAAAACTAAGAAAATATAGAGAGAAGGGGAGAAGTGGGGGAGGCCTTCACCTTTTATTGCAAGAGATAATCAATAGTAAAGTTACAATCAATACTAGGTAATTATCTATAAAATTATTCTTTTATGAGAGGAGGCTTGGGCTCAGTAATGAGCCGGCAATGGGGTGAAGTGAGTAATAAAAATTCTTTCCAAAAAATCGACTTCCAACGCCACTGTAAAGTACAAAATAGTTTTGATTTCTACCCACTATGTTGAAGTCGGGCGGGTATAACAAGGATAAGCAGACTCGCCCGACTTCAACATAGTGGGTAGAGATCAAAATTATTTTGTACTTTACAGTGGTGTTGGAAGTCGGTTTTTTGGAAAGAATTTTTATTTTTAACTTATTATTGTCAGGGTTAAGGATTTGGAGTCAGAATTTTTTATGGGACCACCTCGAGAGCTTCTTCTTATGACTGATAAAAAAAAAAAACCAATCGGTTCAGAAACCACGGAGTGCATATCTCCGTGGTTTCTGAACCAACATACATTTAAAAAAAAACGCGCCGAATTGAGAACCTCCTCCTTTTTTATAAGTCGGTTAAAAATGTACTTCTTTGAACACGATTATTGTCACGTATAGCAGGCATTGATGCAGAATTTTAGTACAGGGGCCTTACTGCCAACGCTTGAAGTCATATTGCTTCATTATTGTTGATTTTCGTGTTTAGACTATAATCCTTACTAGCTGATGCCCGCGTCCGCGTGTTGAAGTTTTTTTTATTCCCACGGGAGCTCCTTAATTTTCCGGGATAAAAAGTAGCCTATGTCACTCTCCAGGTCCTCCACTATACCTACCCATGCCAAAAATCACGTGGACGGCTCCATTGCGGCGTGATTGAAGGACAAACCAACAAACCAATAAACCAAACAAACACACTTTCGCATTTATAATATTACTATGATGATTTTTGGAACATCAAGGTACGTGACATCAACCTTTAGTTTTGAGTAAGTAATATTGCTTCATTATTGCTTTATATGCATTGGTAGTATAGCGCCTGTTTTATAAATTCAATTTTTCAATGACCTGTCTAGTGCGTATAGTAAGTACATGAAGGTCGATGTGGTTAACACATGACCAACTGAAATATCTGCTTAGCCGAGTATTGGATTTTAATTGTAAAATAACAACTGTGAATTCCATTTTCGGGTTGAAAATTAAATTTTCAACTCGCAACGGTCAGACGCACCCGTATACATAAATATGAACTAAAATAATAATATTTTAATGATACCACAGAGATACATCTACATCGCAAATTGAAATATGATTTTGAATAATGCTTTAATGCATGGATAATATTTTGTAGCGAGATACCTTTTATTACAAAAAAATATATCCCAGAAAATAGATTTAGGTATTAAAAATCCCGCGAAACCACTTTATTTTTTGGGAATAAAAAGTAAGGCAGAATTATGTCACTCTCCAGGTTTTAAACTGGATATGCTACCTAAATTTGATATGAAATGGAATGGACATTACGTAGACTTTTCTATTAATTTTTCAAGTTAAAAAGTGAACTGAGATGGACCGTGCATAGAAAACTTATGAACATTTTCTTAAAAATGGACTGGATATTATTAGTTGTTAAGGAAATAAAAGGCTATAATAATAAAATACTACCTATGTAAAATGTTTACGTCGATTTGTTGCTCTGTTGCGGCGTGATTAAAAACCGGCCAAGTGCGAGTCGGACTCGCGCACTGAGGGTTCCGTACAAACCTGTAGTAAGTTTTAAATTAAATGTTTTTTTTAAATATTTGAGTTGATTGAATGAAAGGTAAATTGCGGTTTACGATTTATGACGTATTAAAAAAAAACTACTTACTAGATCTCGTTCAAACCAATTTTCGGTGGAAGTTTGCATGGTAATGTACAACATATATTTTTTTTAGTTTTATCATTCTCTTATTTTAGAAGTTACGGGGGGGGGGACACACATTTTACCACTTTGGAAGTGTCTCTCGCGCAAACTATTCAGTTTAGAAAGAAATGATATTACAAACCTCAATATCATTTTTGAAGACCTATCCATAGAACCTATGGGTTAGATGAAAAAAAAATTTTTGAGTTTCAGTTCTAAGTATGGGGACCCCCAAAATTTATTGTTTTTTTTCTATTTTTGTAAGAAAATCTTAATGCGGTTTACAGAATACATCTACTTACCAAGTTTCAACAGTATAGCTCTTATAGTTTCGGAAAAAAGTGGCTGTGACATACGGACGGACAGACAGACAGACAGACAGACAGACAGACAGACAGACAGACAGACAGACAGACATGACGAATCTATAAGGGTTCCGTTTTTGCCAAATTTGGCTACGGAACCCTAATAAAACAAACCAACAAGCAAACACACTTATGCATTTCACAGTAGTGACAGTTCCTTCTGTAGTATTGATTACTAAGAAACGTATCGCATCGCTAATTGCTTCGTTGGTCTAGTGGTTAGCATGTTCGACTACCACGGCCGACGAGGTCCCGGGTTCGAGTTCCGGGTCGAGCCATTTTTAAGTGTTGGGTTTTTCTGACTAGAAATTCTCAGTAGGTACTAGCCCGGGGTTAAGAAGTTGGTGGTGTTTCAACCCCTTGTCTTGGAGAGCACGTTTTAGCCGTCGGTCCCGGTTATTATCACTAACAAGATAATAGTCGTCAAAGCGCGCCAACCCGCATTGGAGCAACGTGGTGGGTCTAAGCTCTAATTCACTTTCCCCTATGAGAGTGGAGGCCTGTGCCCAGAAATGGGGCTGTAGGGGTGGTAGTGGTGGTGATGGTATCGCATCGCATTGCATCGCGTCGCTTTTCACCTAGGACAACGGATTTCGTAGTGCTGTTCTATCATGTTTTACAATTCATACTCTGATCAAAGTAATGAATTGAATGAATACACAATATAAGAAGTCGAGCCTGGTAAAGAAATAAATGAATACCTACATAAAATTAGAAGCCAATAAACATGAATCCGAAAGAGCGCTTGATTTAAAAAGGAAAACCTTTATTTATGAAAGGAATCTTTAGAAATCTTTTCATTTTCATTCTTTTTATATGTTTGGGAAGATCAAAGTGAAAAATATTAAAGCGTTCATACGTTTGTTTGCTGAACGAGAAATTCATCTTTGCTAGTGTTTACCATTACCTCGAGGTGAAATAAGGGGCTTACTCCACTTATTCGGCTGCATTCGCGTATCTATTCTATGATAAACTAATATACTAGAGACGCGTATCGCTGGACGTGTTTGTGTACACTATACCGCTTCTATTATCCGCATATAGCTTAAATATGATATTATACGTCGCTGAAAGAAGCGGAAATTGATCAGACATAAGCGGATGATTTTTGATAAGACTGATGCGCGGCACAACGCTGAATGCGTTGGAACTGCACGTGTTAGCGCGCACAATAATGCGAATGGTAAAACTAAATAGTCGCAGAAAGCTGGGCGGATGCGTATACATCTCTATAGAAAACACAGTTTTGGTATAGGCTAAAGCTGGATCGAACTGAAAACGAGTCGAACTGTATAAGTGTAAACAGCCCCTTAAACTTCAAACGTATTCAGTCGAGGTTAGCATGAGATTTTGCATCTCACCATCATTGATAGAGTTCGAGCTTCGTGTATGTCAACTTGTGTGACATAATGATATAATATTATTCCAGGACTCTACCACCGATTCGGATTATACAAATTGGCATATTAACGCTGTAACTATACCAATCTCTTTAAAAATTTTACGAAGGGATTTTAATCATCCGAGTTTATAAATAGAATAGATTTAAATAATCGAGTTTATAAATAAAATAGATTTAAATAGAATAGAATTTTGAAGACCTCCGTGGCGCAGTGTGTAGCGCTGTTGCCTTAAAGTGCGGAGGTCCCGGGTTCGATCCCCGGCGGGGTCAATTTGGGAATTTATAATTTCTGAATTTTCCTTGGTCTGGCCTGGTGGGAGGCTTCGGCCGTGGCTAGTTACCACCCTACCGGCAAAGACGTGCCGCCAAGCGATTTAGCGTTCCGGTACGATGCCGTGTAGAAACCGAATAGGGGTATGGGTTTAATATAACTGCCATGCCCCTAACAGGTTAGCCCGCTACCATCTTAGACTGCATCATCACTTACCATCAGGTGAGATCGCAGTCAAGGGCTTACTTGTAGTGGATAAAAAAAAAAGATGACTCTTTTCTGCTATAATAATAGTTTGGATATCAGCTACTCTGCCCCACATTATACACTGTGTAAGTAGGTAAAGTAGCCAAGTCGTTTGAATATCGGTAAATAGGCATGATGACTGATTTTGAAAAATGGTCAGATTATGTTCGGAAGTATCTACTATTTCGAAAAAATATCTTATTTCAGCAGAAAAATAAGGTTTGGTAGATAAAATTGGCATTTGAAATTTAAATTTTAAAATTCACGCCAAAACGTTCGGCGGTGTCATGGCGTCGTTTGTGACGTCACTATTGTTTTTACCAATGTACTCTGTGCAGTGTGCAGTAAACATAGTGTGATTGTCACAAACAATTGTAACGTCATTCATTTCTTGGTGTTTTATCCAATATGGCGGATGGCTGTATTTTATAGTTTTATATTATCAAAATAAACAGCAATCTCACTCGAAATAGAAAAATAAATACGTTTTTTATAATCCATGAATACTATTTCGTTAGATAAATTCACAATTCCATTGATTCTTGGTTACTGTCATCATGCCTATTGTCTAATAGTTATTTTCCTGACAGCTAAAGCAAGCTAATTTAGGCTTAGAGCGATTTAAGTATTACAGGTTTGATTAAACTGCCATTCAAGTTAATGCTTTGCCATGCCATGCAAGTTAACTTACTTTCGTCTTAAATAGGGATCGTTACTAATTTATCACCAGGTGAGAGCACATTCAGGAGCTACAATGCAACTAAGCTGACTATGTTATGTAAATAAATAAATAAATGTTGACTGCGTCGAAAAAACCTATCGTTAACGAATAATGAATAACTCAGCCTTGCAATGTAAATATGACTAAGCTGTGGTACTAAACAAATAAAAAAAAACTTCGCTGAGCTAATAAAAAATGGCGTATATTGAAAAATTGTCAAAAAATGCAATAAAACTAATCCTGCACATACCTTTTACATTCGCTCATACGTGTCATACAGGTCTCGTTGAGCCGATTTTTATTGCCCTTCGACAGAGAGGTGCTAACAACTAGAGGCGGTAATGTCACGGAAAACGGCTATAAGGTGATTGACAAATAGAAGAGCACCTATCGTGTTATCATGTAATATAAAGGCACTGTAAACTAATAACGAACGACATGTAGAAGCATCGATACCTAAATCTGAATATTTTGTCAGTGAAATCGATCTTTAACGCAACTGTTACGCAACTCTTATGTCATTGTAATATGAGCTATTATAGAAATAAATAATAAACTTATTTTTTAACAATATCTATGGCAAATAAATTTACGGAACTAGCTACGGAACTCGTGATGGTTCCCCGTGATGGTGGCCTTACTTACACTTTGCCGGCTTTTTATTAAATTATGTTTCAATAATATCAAAGGCCAACTAATGACTTCCCTTGCAGGACAGAACTCAGAATAGTCGCTAGGTAGGTAGTTTTCTATCTACCTTATCTAGTATTAAACACTTATCCAACTTTCTAGACTGGTGTAAAGAAAAGTGATCAAATTTTTTTTAAAAACTATTTGGTTACCGAAACAAATCGTGTATAAGGTCTTCACCTCTATGTTCTTGAATCTAACAGCTCAATGCCTCTGAGCCCTATTTTCGGTAAAGTTTAGGTAACAAAAAAAGAGGCGAGCTATTGAAAATGATCTTTACGCGTTTTTATGAATGTTCCAAGACGATATTTCCACGTGAAAGGAATATTTCTGCGTAAAATCTTCCGGCCCTAGCAATCAATCTTTGCTTATTGCTTTATGTTTCGTTTATGATATTGCCTTTTAGCGGAATTAAAATTTGTGAATATTTAAATTTATTAAAGCTGTGTTTAAATGTTTCTCTCAGGATTGATATTATCTAAAAGTAGCTGATGCCCGCGACATCGTCCGCATGGATTGAAGTTTTTACTACCCGCGAAAACTCTTTAATTTTCCGGGATAAAAGTAGCCTATGTGCTATTCCATGACTATCTGTCTCTGTGCCCAATTTCATCCAGATCCGTCCAGCCGTTCTAGAGTTATAAGTGTTCGTATAAACCCGACTTTGATTTATATAATTATTAAGAAGATAAGAAAAATCGTAAGAAGATCAAAGTTAAAAACAGACTCAGAAAGGCACTTTGAGCCGATTTAGGTAAACCAGTTATGTTTTTTTTTTTAATAATAGTAACTTTCGTCATCTTTTTAAATAATAGTACTTTAGTAATCATGTTATTACAATACAAGTAACTTTTTATCCCGAAAAATAAACGAGTTTTTAAGGGATTTCAAAATCCCTTCCAGCGCATGTATTCCCTGCCACGTATAACTTAAGCACCTTCAAGGCAAGAGTGAATAGGCATCTTCTAGGCGAGCGCGCAATAAAAAAAAAAAAAAAATCCTAAATCCACGAAGATGAAGTCGCGAGCGTCACTAGATTATATTTTTATTTTGACTAGATGATTCTTGTAAAAATAAAAATATGATATATATCTTATATCATCTTATATCATATATATATAATCTTATATATAAAATTCTCGTGTCACAGTTTTCGTTCCCATACTCCTCCGAAACGGCTTGACCGATTCTCATGACTATCTATTTTTCATACCTCCACGCGGACGGAGTCGCGGGCATCAGCTAGTATATTATAAATACTTTTGTTTATTATTTATCAGAAATAAAGTTAAATTATATTATTATCATTAGGAGCCACAATCTTGTATTTACAACACTAGAGCTAATTACAATGATTATCAGATTACCACAAGTGTGTGGCAATTGATAGGTATAGTATCTAATTATTTGGATTGGCGATTGACAATTAAATTAGTGTAACTCTACACTAATTCGAATGTTGATCGGGTCAATTTAACATAACTATTGTTACTGGTGAAATAATCGGTTAAAAGCTTTGTTAGCTTTGTTTATTATGTTTTAGTAGCTTTTGCCCGCGGTCTCGCTCACGTTAGATTAGATTTTCATAAGCCTAAGGGGGTTGAATTTTCAAAAATCCTTACTTATAAGTCATAATAGCTCCGTCCGTCCAGTGGTTTGACCTGTGCGTTGATAGATCAGTAGGTCAGACACCTTTCCATTTTAAATATTTAGTTAATCTGTGTTTATTTTGAAACACAAATATCAGACGAAACTATTTTACCAGCAGGGCTAAAATTCTACATCATTGATGGCTGGGCCATCAGCGATGGACATGGACGTTACATATTTATGGTTAACAAACTTAACAGATGACGTAGATTTGACGTCTGTTGGAAGACCCTCTTATTCATACATAATATAAAAAATCATTTTTAAACAACCGACTTCAAACTCCCGCGCCAACTTTACAACAACAAGCACACGCCATACAAAGTACTTATTTTATTGTTGATATTTTAAAAACCGCTCGACCGATTTCGATAAAATTTATATGGGACCACATTGGAAGTATGCCCTTTCAAATAAAAAAAGAATCATCCAAATCGGTCCACCCAGTCAAAAGTTCTGAGATAACAAACATAAAAAAAAAAAAAAAAAAAAAAAAAAAAAAAATAAAAAAAAAAAAAAAAAAAAAAATTGAGAACCTCCTCCTTTTTTTGAAGTCGGTTGAAAACTGTCAGTATTCATATTTATTTTTCGGGATGCAGCAGCGGAACACAGACAAATTTAATGTATTCAGTGCCTTTAATGATATTTATTTTTAGGTATTATATTTATTTTGTATTTGACCTCCACATTTATTGGAATCAAATTATTATAAACAAAAATTTCGTGACATGTTCAAACAGATGCGATCTCTGCATCACAAAAAGACGGCTCTCGAGTTGGCACGTATTTAAAGAACCAATTATTACCCTGGCATCGAGCCAACGCAATTTTGGAACAAAACACGATGTAACCTGAGACGTCTAGTACTTATTTTAATTTCAAAAGGTTTTAAGCTACAAGTTACAGACATAGTTAACTCAACACAAGTTATATACAGGGGGAACAGAATTTTTGAAAATTTAAAATAAATTGAAACAAAGAAATAGAAATAAAATACAATAAATAGAAATAGAAAGACACACGTAGTTAAAACAATAAATATAAAAATCTTATTATGTAATTTTAATTATTAATGAGGAGGTAAAAACAGCGTGATATTTTGTGTAAAGAAACCCACAATTGAAATTCAAAACTAAAAATATCGAGGTACGGTACGAGCTTTAACTTAAAAGTAATTCCGAAGCGTTAAAATATGACATAATTAGAAACACGAAACAGAACCTGGATAAAAACCTTGAACGAGATAAACCAAATAAATGCCAGAAAAGTTTGCAAAGCTAATATCCCAAACGTGCTAAACGAGTTTTCTGAAATCGAGAACAATGCAATCGAACACTTCTACGCGAAAAAATCTGGGTGACCGGTACAGTGCCGGGGGAGTAATAAATCTTAATTTGCCGTGCTGGCACATCCGAGTCTTTGCACCCAATCAGTTACCCGAATGACACGCCGGCGTATTTGCTCGGATTTCTAAGTCACTAACGTTTTATATTATACTAGCAGACTTGCCCGCGACTTTGTCCGCGTGGATTGAGGTTTTTTGGTTCCCGCGGGAACTCTTTATTTATTCTAGACTATCTATATCTGTGCCAAATTTCATCCAAATCAGTTCATCCGTTCTGGCGTGATTGAGTAACAAATATTCATCCATCCAAACCTTCGCATTCATAATACTTAATATTATGAGTATGGATTACTCAATCAATAGGTACTTACTAGCAGTGTACTGTACCTAAATAAACCTACTAATACTCGGTACTAGAGTTGCTATTCTGTGGCACTAGTATTATTGACTGCCTCGTTGGTCTAGTGGTTAGCATAGTCGACTGCGGATCACGAGGTCCTGGGTTCGATTCCCGGTTGGGCAATGTAAAGTTAGTAATGTTACGTAATGGTAACAATGTTAGGTAATGGGTTTTTCAATTAAGAAATTCTCAGTGCCAGCCCGGAGTTGGAATTTGGCGGTGTTTCACCCCCGTGCCTCGGAGAGTACGTTAAGCCGTCGGTCCCGGTTATTATCACTAACATGATAGTAATCGTTAAAGCCCGCCAACCCGCATTGGAGCAGCGTGGTGGGTCTAAGCTCTAATTCCCATTCTCCTATGAGAGTGGAGGCCTGTGCCCAGCAGTGGGCCGTTAATAGGCTGTAGTGATGATGATGATGATGATGAGTATTATAAGATATCTGCATAGTTTTCTATTAACTTTTCAATCTATTTCAGCGATTTTTGATTTCAGAAAATTTGGCACCTACAACAAATTAGCATCTAGATTTTAATAGAAAATATTGTAATTATTAAGAATCACGAAAAAATAAAATAAAATCAACTTTAAAATTCAGTTGACCCTGCACGTTACCTACATGACGTAGCGTCGCAATAATTAGTCTTAACGAACCACTGCACCCAATTAGTTAAACTCCTGACGCGGCGTTTTCCACCGGATTTCCGTAGCGGTATGATTCCGTAGCAAAATATTTTTTATAAGGTTGATGAAAATCATGCCAGGTGGAAGGTTAGATGAGGCTTAGATTAGAGCTCACTCGCTTCGAAGTGCAATAAAAATTAGTGACTGAAAAAGTTGAGAGAACTAGAAGTTTAATTCGGTATAATCCGCGACAATAGGTAAATTTATGTGGTATAGTGTATATCTTTCACTTACGGCCGGTTTCTGAATTGAGAATTTCTTGTTGAGTCTGTCTCAAAGACTACTTAAGGACTAATTAAGCAAATTTTTGTTTCTAAATTGATATTGTGTGAGGTTTGAGAGTTGGAGCTTGCTGTTTTTGCATGAATGCTTAGTTCAGAAACCGGCCCAATATCAATAATTCAGAAACAAAAATTTGCTTAATTAGTCCTTAAGTAGTCTTTGAGACAGACTCAACATGAAATTCTCAATCCAGAAACCGGCCGACAGTGTGTATATCTTGCACTTAGCGGGCGATATTCTCCACACCACAGAAATCTTCCAAATTATTCTCAACGTACCTAGGTCTCACTCCGATACCGGAGCATCTACGACGACGACGACGACGACCTCCGTGGCGCAGTGTGTAGCGCTGTTGCCTAAACGTGCGGAGGTCCCGGGTTCGATCCCCGGCAGGGTCAATTTGGGAATTTATAATTAGCGTTCCGGTACGATGCCGTGTTTAAACCGAATAGGGGTATGGGTTTAATATAACTGTCATGCCCCTAACAGGTTAGCCCGCTAACATCTTAGACTGCATCATCACTTACCATCAAGTGAGATCGCAGTCAATGGCTAACTTGTAGTGGATAAAAAAAAAAAATTTCAGGAGAGGTTGACTCGACAATGCACGATTATAAAGACATTACATTATTTCGTCCAACTATCCTGAAAGTATAATGTTAAAAATTGGACGTCGGGTAGTAAAAATTGTTTCGTACGTTTTGAATACTTTTCATAAACACTTTTTTATAATAAGTAAGATTTAAGATTCTGCCTAAGATTTTTTTTTTAGCAAAAAAAAAAATAAATAAAAACCTCTTATATCTCTCTCTGCGTCGTATTGCTGAGGGTCGTGACCCCTTTCCATTTATAGCAGGTGTTCTCATGTCCTTCTACATAATATGACTATTTCTCTTAGGTTACTAACGATTAATTATTATCAGGTTAGTGATAACCGGAACAGACCGCTCTTGCTCTCCAAGGTACGGAGGAAACCCAAATACGGTCACCCATGTAGTTGGTTACCGACTTTGGCATTAAATATGTGCCATCGCCGAGTAGATTATAATTAATACCTCTCGATTTTGAAGAAGATTTTGTCTCGTATAATATTTGCTTCTGTGAATGCCAGCTATTGATGAATACTTACGGGTTTGATGCGTGGCGGCTGTTTTGAGAAAATTAAAAATGGTGGAACTGTAAGTATGCCAAAATATTCAAACTCCTTACGTAGGCTTGTAACGTAACGTACGTTTACTTATTGTTACATTTTTCTTTTTTATATGACTGCCTGAAAAAAGGAGTATATTATTTTCAGGGTTCATGTATGTATATTTTACCATAACTTCTATATGTCTGAACCGATTTTGATAAATGAGGTATCGTTAGAACCCCTAGCTTATTCCGGGTGAAATAGGCTAGTAAAATTTAAAAATAAATTGATAGGGTGACCATGATGGTCCCGCATTAAAGATTAAAGTTTTAAAAAAATATTCGAAAATAAGATTAACTATATAATCATCATCTCTAAAATGATTCCAAAAATATATAACACTATAGATCAATAACCCGAGTGACACAGCCTATAAATTTTTGAAAAGTTCAATACGGGCTACGACAGAACAGTCGTATTTTTTAATAATTTTAATTATATTCATTAAGAAAAGAGCAACTACTGAGTTTCTTGCCGGCTTCAGTCAAATACGCTTTCCGAACCGGTATTAGAGTCTTAACGTATCATAAGTGACACAAGTTGACCTACGTGAAATAAATAAATCATTTATCATTCATCATAGGATTCTGTGGTGGCAGAAATCCAAGACAATACAGTGAAAGCCTGACGGACAACTAATTGGGCGGAGTGGATCGGATGTGTGGACGTGGCGAATGAAGATTCATTGGCGCCACCGGAAATTTGTAAGCTCTTCAGCGCTGTCCCTTTAGTAGCTTCTTATCTTTTATTTTTTATTTAAATAAACTTTCACGAGTTATTTTGAATCGTCAAGTGTATCATATTAAACAGCATTTGTTAAGTCGAGGTTATTACACCATCGATGATTTTCTGGCTGACAAAGTTGCATGGAAGCAACCGGCTTTGCATTCATTGACCCACAAGTCAGTGTACTTGATGTATGTGTTGTATTATTTACATAATATTGTAACCTTTTTCTTTTTTAAGAAAAGCGCAACTGCTGAGTTACTTGCCGGCTCTTCTCAGTAGAAACAACTTTCCGAACCGGTGGTAGAGTCTTTAACGTATCATAAGTGACACAAGTGGTCCTACATGAAATAAATAAATCATTTCATTTCATTTCATCATTTCATTTCATTTCATATCTACCACTGGTTCGGAATACCATTTCGAGAAGAACCAAGATATATACGCGCATGCTAGAGCGAATCTACTCTTTCTTATCCTACTATCCTACTAATATTATTAACGCGAAAGTTTGTATGTATGGATGTTTGTTACTCTTTCACGCCAGAACCGCTCAACTGATCTGGATGAAATTTGGCACAGAATTTGATTATAGTCTGGAATAGCACATAGGTTACTATTTATCCCGGAAAATTAAGCATTTCTCGCGGGAACCAAAAAAGCTCATACCACGCGTAAGAAGTCGCGGGCATCAGCTAGCCATGTTTATAATCCTCGATTGTACAGAATGATTATTTCATTAGCATCCTTTTGTTAGACTTCTGAACTTGTGCAAGTCTAAAATTGAATGTGGAATATAATATGGTAAGGGTGAGCTCAGATGGCAATAAAATTATATTCAATAATAATAACTTTTTTATTTCAGGCTTGTAACTATACGTATCTTACTATTTAGTGGAAAATAGGTAATTATTTAAAAAAAAAAAAAAAAAAAAAAAAAAAAAAAAAAAAAAAAAAAAAAAAAAAAAAAAAATTATATTATATAGTTAGCAAAATTATTGTGAGTAGTGTAGGTACCCGACTAAAACCTATAAAAGCGGGCAGGAACGTGTATAAAAAGCGCTCTCTGTATTACCGCGTAGTCATTCTTTTGTCACCTTCCGAGCTGTAAACTGCGTTATTGTGAAACTCTTAATGAGTCATAATTGTGTTCAGATTTAAGTGTGTTCCTTTTTGGTTATTTTATGTGTGATATGTTGTAATCGTTCACTAGAATAAATTGTGGTTTGTTATATTTGCTTAGTTTCACTTTACTCCACTTCTGTTTCCTAAATTCAGAAGTGGGATAAAGGACCGCTAAATAGGCCCACATACGAGATGAATCAAAAAGGAACATACCCAAATTTAAAGTGCTTAAAGTTGATCACGTGACCAATCAAGATATCTCTCGAAGGGTGACTCGCGTAATGTGCAGTGTTTATTTGTGTGCTAAAGTTGTGTTTTGTTTTCATGTGATTGTTATCGCTGGCTCGCGGAGCGTGGCCGAGCTGTGGTGTTGCACAGCTCGTGTGCTTGAGGCGCCTCACGAGTGCGCTTGGGTGTGCAACTGTGCATGCCACGTGGGCGCTCTGGGCAGCGTTCACGAGGGCAATTCAGTCTGCGCGACACGCTGTCGTGCCTTGCTGCGTGCCTCGGAGCCGCGGTGCTGCGCGCTTTTCCGTGTTACGCCTGGCATTTGCCTGGAATGGTGGTGAGGTGATGACACCATCGAGCCTCTGGTGATATGACGTAATATGCGACATCGGTAAGACCATTTAATTTATTTGCTTAAGGATGTAATACCCACCAAGCGTAGCCACAAAGTAAATGAACAGTAATTCATGTTACTGAATTGACTGTTAATTGTGTTAAGAAAAGGTTTAGACCCCAATTGTATTTACGCGATTTCCATTTTATGATAATTTCCCACTAAATTAGCAAGCTGTGTTGGCTCAGTGGTTGTTATTGGCATAACGCATACATTTGAGTCCCTAAACCGCCCTGAATGCTAGTTTGTGAACAGTTTAAAGGGTCTAGCCGAAACATCTTGTTCAAAAGTAGAACCTTTGTGGGTACCGACCGGGTACAAAAATATTTTTGAGAAAAAGAGGTCACTCATACCCTAAGTTTGAATGCATAACTTGAAACCTCTAAGTTTGTTAAGTTTTGAGTCATAAAGTAATGTTTTGCTAAAAGATGCTGTACGGATAAATTGTTTTTGCGTAATTTAGTTTTTTGTTTTTAAAATGAGGGTTGTTATTTAAAATTCATAAAGTTTCATACGTAAAGATAGCTAAAAGCCAACATCTGGGAATTTAATTGAATTACGATACGTAAAAATTGTTACCTACCTACTTTACGATTTCATTGTTTTATTTAACATGACTTGTTACATAGAAAAAGTGTCTCAAAGTAAGTTGGTTGTGTGTTCCTGAGATATCAATGCGTTTTTGAATAGTTAACGTGAATACATTTTACGAATACCTTCTCGATTTTAATAAAAATTGTTGAGGTCAGGTATGGACGAGCAAATATATTTATAGTTCTGATAAACGTTAAAATTAACTTGAGTTTTACAGGTTATTTTCTTTAATATTACCGAACCAGGTTACGTAATTTGGATGTTGCATTCTATTTTGATTAGAGAAGTTTTGTTTTTCTGCTCTCATGGATAGAAAGTTTGTTTTCGTTTTACCTGCGGTCAAGTTTTGGGTGGATCGATTACGAGTCTACATACCTACCTGTCCTGATAATATGAAACCGTTAAGGGGTTTTTGTGAAGTAAAATTGCTCGTTAAGGTTAATTTTCTGTGTGTTCTATGTTAATTTCGTCTTCGGCGCTCACCACGTGTGAGGCGTTCTGGTCACGCCGGGCTGCGCGCACGCATGCCGCGTGTGTGAAGCGCGTCACTGCGCGTCTGCTGGTCGCGCAGGGCTGTGCGCTTGTCTAGTGTGCGTTGCTGCGCACTCGCCTGCCGCGCTTAAGGCGTGACACTGCGTGACCACTGGTTGCGCAGGGATGCGCGCCCACCTGGTGCGCGATGCTGCGCGCTCCTGGTTGCGCATGGCTGTGCGCTTACCTAGGGTGCGATGCTGCGCATTCACCTGCCACGCTGTGAGGCGTGACACTGCGCGTCTACTGGTCGCGCAGGGCTGCGTGCTTGTATAGTGCGCGAGGCTGCTCGTTAGCCTACTCGATATGGTTGAACATAACTGGTATGAATAAACTTTCCTCATTTTCTGTGTTCATCGATGATGATGTTTGATGTTTTGAATGTTCAAAGTTGTTTCGACATGGTACAACTGTGAGTTTGTACTATGGTTAAGCGACCTTTAGCGAGGGCTCTACCAGCTCTACCGACTCTTGTTGCTCTATGAGCTCTACTGACTCATACTCGCCATGGAGTGGTGCCCTGGATCGGGGCCCTGGAGGTGTGCCCTGGAGCGGTGCCTTGGAGTGGTACCTCGAAGTCGTGCTTCGGACTACGCGGCACGTTCTTCGGTGACAGACACTTTCAACTTAATTTGCATAAACATTGCCTATGGCTCTGCTTGTTGTCATCCAATTTAGTAACATGCTTTCTCTAGTAAAGTTAGGTTAGTCGTAAATCAGACGTTAGGTCAGTTGTTAGGTCAAACGTTAGGCTACTTATTAGTTCAGTTGTTAGGTCAAAATGTAAGCTTACATGTTAGGTTAGGTTACTTTAGGCTCTGTTAGGCTAGTGGATGACAGCGGACAGCGTTGTATGTAGTGGGCAGATTGAGAAGAAGGTTATGTCGGCAGACCTGCGAGGAGTGTAGCATAGCACTCTGTCAGGTGGGTGGTAGAATGGCTACCACCGACAAGGAGATGCAGCACGAATGTGTGTGTCGACCTCGGGTCCGGTGTGGACCCGGTTCATTGTGAAAATCACAATGGTACCCATGGTTTTGGGTAGGTGCGTGAGCGCACTAAAGACTTCTGCAGCTCAGTACATGGTTCCTTGGAAAGGAGAATGGTGTCCCGAGAGTTGCGCTGCTTTTTTTTGAAAGTTAGATTCAACCGAACATTTTAATGTTTTCTTATGATTACAGTAGCACGTTTGATGTATTTGGGTGTGAGGTGAATTGCCTTGCTGGTCGAGCTGTATGACTGGTGTTGCCCAGATGCAGCGTGCTTCCGAGGCTGGCGACCTGGAGTGGCTGGCTTCGAAAGTCGCGTCTCTTAGATGCGCATCAGGCTGTGTCCTGGCAGGCTGTGTCCTGGGAAGTCGCGTTCTCTGAATGCGCATCAGGCTGTGTCCTGGCAGGCTGTGTCCTGGGAAGTCGCGTTCTCTGAATGCGCATCAGGCTGTGTCCTGGCAGGTTTTGTCCTGGGAAGTCGCGTTCTCTGAATGCGCATCAGGCTGTGTCCTGGCAGGTTTTGTCCTGGGAAGTCGCGTTCTCTGAATGCGCATCAGGCTCTGTCCTGGCACGTTTTTAACGTGGTGTGTGTGTGAACTTGCAAGTTCAGGTATGAGATTAACTGAGATGTAATGTCTGGAGAAGTATGCATACTTTTGAATGTGAAGCGTTTTATTTTGTGTAGCGAAAGTTGTTATTTTGAATGAGGGCCTCGTATGCGTGATGAATGTCAGAATAGGCAATAGCGTGCATCGTCATGAATAATCAACCATTTGTGTCTTATGCAGGTTCTGATGACAGTAACTGTGACGATGCGGGTGAATCTTTGGGTGCCCTCACTAGTTCAGGAGACACCGCAAGAGGGGGAGCTAATGAAGATGGCATACGCACACCAGCCCTTCCTGCTTCTGATGAAATTGTTTCCGGTGCAGCCGAGGGCGGCGCACAATCAGGATAGGCCGAGTTAGCAAAATTATTGTGAGTAGTGTAGGTACCCGACTAAAACCTATAAAAGCGGGCAGGAACGTGTATAAAAAGCGCTCTCTGTATTACCGCGTAGTCATTCTTTTGTCACCTTCCGAGCTGTAAACTGCGTTATTGTGAAACTCTTAATGAGTCATAATTGTGTTCAGATTTAAGTGTGTTCCTTTTTGGTTATTTTATGTGTGATATGTTGTAATCGTTCACTAGAATAAATTGTGGTTTGTTATATTTGCTTAGTTTCACTTTACTCCACTTCTGTTTCCTAAATATATTATAATAATAAAATAATAGTAAAGTAATATTAAAACGATAATAGAATGGTAGTATAGTATGGGTGTATATGATCACGCGACTACAAGCTTACGGAGAAGTTTCCCGTCGTTCCGACGGGTAAGTCCGACGTCGTTCCGACGGGGCTAGTTTTAGAGCATCCGACGAAATCTTATCTGCCTCTGGTGGATTTATATACATATCATAACTACAACATATTTACACGTATATTACTAAAACAATTATTATCGCAGGTCGGGTCAGGCTGTGGGGCGTAACGGTGTCTCGCTTCAGCGATGCCTCAGCACGGCTGGTTCTGTCTGGATGTCTACCTAGTTGGACGTTCAGATGGGATTGGCTTGTTGTTGAATCAGAGAGCTTGCTTTCTGAGCGCAGTGCAGTTCGAGTATACTTCTACGTTCCGCAAAACGTCTGACTTTACCTTGCGATCTACTTATCTAAATTACGTACGTCGTTCGCAATACTCGAACGATAACTGACCATGGTTGGAAGGACGCTGTTTATTATTGCCGAAGGTTGGATTATGCGTACGTTGCGCCTGATATCTTACTACATTTTGCACTACGCTTGATCAGCCTCGACACTTCATAGTTTCATGGATTCACAACCCATGTTACTTGTAAAAGCATAGCTTCACGACCTATGCTGCGGCACATTGGCTAAAAACCATGTTACGCACAAACGACATTCTATCACCCATGGTGGTTCCGCGTTGTATTTGGTATAACATACTATTATTGAAGGGTGCATCACGCCTGTGGCTCTGTTACGTTGCGACGAACGACCCTGCAGTGCGTCCGGTGTATCCTTGAAACCTATTACAGGTATATGTGGGAGTGCACCACTCTAAAAATGCAATTATCCAGCTATACGCTGACATAAGTGGAACGCACCACTCTAAAGTATGCTCGTACATACGTTGCGCTGGCCTTCGCGATTGATGACCAAGTGGTTAAAGGGGGGGGGGCTGTTGACTTTTGGTATTCTTAGAGATGTATTAGTCCATGTATTAATGTGCCTCTTGGGGTACCGAAGGAGGGAAGAAGCCTACCGTTGGTGGCGGGGAGGAGCCAGCCAGCCATCATTTATTTTTTAGAAATATAAATGATGCCATACAAAGCATCTTCCTTTTCTTTGTAAAAGGTTACAAAAGGAAGGTGCTACCACTTGGGTTAGTTCGTAAATATCCCGAAGAGATTTATCTCTTCGCGATCACGTTACTTAATGCCTGTTTTAAGTTAACTGAATTACATCTAAAATCTGTATATAACTTAGTCGTCGGGTTGATTGAATTCGAGGCTTCCGAAACTCTAAAAGATCTTGGTTTGTTATGGACACAGCAATGTTGTGAGGGTCTTACTGCTAGATGTATCACGTGCCATTTTAAAGAAATATTGAATTTTATAAGTAGAGAGAGGTGTAGATGCTTAGGGACCCCGTCAGGTTGGTTACAGGCTTCAACACCCATAACTTGTTAGTAACAATCACTTAACCTATGTTAGTAAAAAAACAACATAAAATACCTAAACTAACCTAACCTACTCTTAAACCTAAGCCTCGACACATTTACAGGCCTCTTTGAGGCCTCGTCATGAGAATGTGTGCACCATTCCAGCGCCTCCAGAGAGGGCTGTCCAGCTTAGTACGCAGAGCATTGTACAATACAACGGTGTTAAAAAAAATTAAACATAGAGCTATTCAAGTAGCGGATCACTAGAAACGCCAAATAAATGTCCACCGGAAATTGACTTCAACAATCCATTACAATGCAGATAAGCCATAAACCGTTTATCAAACAGACCGCACCACTTATTTTTGTCTCAGCCCCGTAATCCGGGGCGGGGAAATAAACGACGAAACCGACTTAATGCATTAATCCATTGATTTTCAAAGTGGGGGGCGCGCCCCACTAGGGAGGCGTGAAGACATGCGCAGGGGGGCGCGGGCGCGGCGCGCGACGGCGGTTATAACTCCGGTTGCCCGCGCATAGCATAGCTTAAAAAGCTTTTATAGCAAACTTATTTGTGCGAAACAGCGTTATCAGTTGTTGCAATAAAAACAAAGTACAGAAGCAAATTAGATATTGCTAGATCTACGTTGTGCACTGTCTTATCAATGAGGGCTACCGCGTTTAAATTCGCCGCTAGGGGCGCTAGTGTAGAGTGAGGTCTACGAAATGTCAAATATCACTGGGCTTTTATCGCGAGTCTAATTATTTAGTTAATGTTGTCAATATTTAGCAATAACCGATTAATTATGGAAGATGTAAGATACGTGTCAATAAATGCCAGTGCTCTGTGCTTTGAAAGCGGGGCTAAGAAAAAGAAGTGCAAAAATAAGCGGGCTGAAAGAACAGCTAATTCATAGGTTAGTATTTCCCTGGTTCCTGTATGTTTACTATTTACAAAAGGGGGTTTTTTTCCAGAAATATGCTTGTTTACCGAATTTACAGCTATACTTTAGGACCTTACTCGCAAGTGGCGCTAACTAGTGAGCATAAAAACGGTAGCCCTCATTGAATCCAGAATTGGAAATCTTGTCAAAAACATGCAAGCTCATCCGTCACATTGATTCTTCTTATAACAAGTGTGTGAAAGCATTATTTTTAACCCCCGACGCAAAAAGAGAGGGGTGTTATAAGTTTAACGTATCTGTTTGTGTATCTGTCTGTGGTATCGTAGCGCCCAAACAGATAAACCGATTTTCGTTTAGTTTTTTTCTTGTGTCATTGATAATTTTATCCCGAGTGTTCTTAGCCAAGTTTCATGAAAATCTGTTCATCCGTTTGAAGGTCATCAGCTTTTTTCTTGATCTGTTACTTCAACATTATGTCGGGGGTTGTTTTAAATTTGTAATTTATACTTATTAAATTAAAACATCTGATCAAATGTATTTTGTACCCTTGTTTTATTTTACAACTTATTACTTGGCGAGCCCACTTGCTGCTACTTGCGGCGCCTGGGCCAAGGGGGGGCGTGGGTTTATTCATTTTATGCAGTAGGGAGGCGTGATACATATAAGTTTGGGAACCCCTGCATTAATCGATCGGGCTGGAAACTGAAGCGCAGCCCGAGGGCAGCGGAATAACCAGTTTTGAATCAGTCTAAATATATGAAAGGAATAGGTGACTGACTGACTGATGTACTACAGCTGAAAGCACTGGACGAATTGGGCTGAAATTTGGAATGCAGATAGCTAGTTGATAATTCAACATATGGGGGAATAAAATAGAGGTTTGAATTTGTGTAGTCCATGCCGACGAAGTCGCGGGCAAAAGCTATCAAATAAACTAGCATAAGGAGCCTCATGTGACACCAGTGGCGATTTCTCAGTACGTAAAACGTGATATACCTACGTTACAAGTACTTATTACGTTACGTATTGTAAATTACTAAGATAATGTAACATATTTATTTTTAATCACCAAAAGTTTCTTGCCGGCTCTTCTCGATAAAATCATGTGGAACTTTGGCACAAAGATAGACTGTAGTCTAGAATAACAAATAGGTATGCTACTTTTTATCCCGGAAAATTAAAGAGTTGCCGCGGGAACCAAAAAACCTCAATCCACCCGGACAGTCGCGAGCAAAATCTATTAATCTATTAATTTCCTAAATTAACCCTGTCAGGGATCGAATCCGAGACCTTCCATCCACTTCCAGGACCACATCGCTTACCACAGCGTCAAGGAGGTCGTCAATTACATAACTCAAAGGTAACTCAAACTCAAAGTAACATTTTTTAATTCAAATAAACTTATCAAAAGTGCTTTAGAATCGAATCTACCACTGATTCGGAATGTCATTCCAACCGAGAAGAACCACCAAGAAACTCGGTGGTTGCTTTATTAAAAAATGAAATTAAAATATAATTATTATATCAATGTGTACATAAGTAACCGCTGTCCTAAGCATTGCTGGAGCGAGTCAAATCCATGCTCCTCAATCATTGACATAACCTTCAACAGTATAAAACTATATTTGACGACCTCCGTGGCGCAGTGTGTAGCGCTGTTGCCTTAACGTGCGGAGGTCCCGGCTTCGATCCCCGGCAGGATCAATTTGGGAATTCATAATTTCTGAATTTTCCCTGGTCTTGCCTGGTGGGAGGCTTCGGCCGTGGCTAGTTACCACCCTACCGGCAAAACCGTGCCGCCAAGCGATTGAGCGTTCCGGTACGATGCCGTGTAGAAACCGAATAGGGGTATGGGTTTAATATAACTGCCATGCCCCTAACAGGTTAGCCCGCTACCATCTTAGATTGCATCATCACTTACCATCAGGTGAGATCGCAGTCAAGGGCTAACTTGTAGTGGAAAAAAAAACCTTTTTTTAGGAGCATACTTTTAATGGATTTCTTAAATTTCTCATGTTCTTTTATCATTAACATAATCTAAGTACCCGTAGCGGCATTCCTTGAGATCACAGCAAAGCGCCGGCTGTCACACGGCAGACTAATTGGGTGTAGCGGGTCGGATGTGCGGACGTGGCAAATGAAGATTTATTACCGCCTTTGGACATTTCGGTCGTTGGCCACGCGAACCTTTTTGTTGGTACATGTTTGATTTTCAGCGTTTTGAATTCATTATATTTATATTCATATTCATATTCATATTCATATTCATATTCATATTCATATTCATATTCATATTCATATTCATATTCATATTCATATTCATTTATTTATTTCGATTTTGGCTTGTATAAAGCTCTTACGAATGTCATATTAAATTACATTTAATTAATGTCAAACAAGATTACAAAAATAAAATAAAACATAAAACCAGATCATAAAATTATTAAAATTAAAAAAAGATTTAACTAAACAATTTACAAAATATACAAAATTATGAATTAACATTAATTTTGAGAAACAATCGTCAATTTGTGTATAAAAGATCTATATGTAATGCTAAAAAATAGTATGGATGATAAAATATAATATAAGTAGGTATATATTATATTTTATCATCCATACTATTTCTTATTTTATTTTATAGACGATAGATATTCTAGTAAGTAAAGCTAATGAGTAACATTATAAATACTACTTACTGAGTACTAAAAGTTAGTGAAAACTAATATCATTATAAATGTGACAGCATGTATATCTGTCAGTCTGTCTGCTAGGCTTTATCGTTCCATATTTTCAACCGTTTTTGATGAAATTTGGTACGAAAATTGGTTGGCCCGAGGAAGGACTAATTAAGGAAATTAAGGAGATTCGGCGGGAATGAAAAAAAACTTAATCTTTTTTTTTTGAGATAGGCTTGCGCTTAGCGACAACCGTGCTTAGTGCAAAGCATTGATGAGGTCTAGGTTGGAACGCGCTTGAATAGAAGATGCCTTTTCACTCTTGCCTTGAAGGTACCTAAGTTATACGTGACAGGAAATACCTACCTACGTCTTAAACGCGTCAAGGAACTTAATCTAAGCGAAAGAAGTCGCAGGCATCATCTAATAAAATAATAAGTACCTAATACAGTTTAAGTATACGAAGACAGTAAAAAGTCTCAAGAGAAATTGTACTCAGACAAGGCTCATTTAAAACGCAAATAACAACGTTCCAAAGGCTTCACAAAGGCAGAACAGTTTAAGTGATATGAATTAACTGAACAAGCTCAGTGAATCGCGAATCAAATAGCAGCTGATTTTGACGGTATCATTTACGAGCTCGTTTACTTATTTGTTTACCGTATTAATTACTCAATTAAAAAAAATTATTCAAATTTTCTGTTATTATTTCCTTTTCTAGGTTGCCTGGTAGAGATCGCTTCTCAGCGATAAGGCCGCCTATTGTACAGTCTTTCATAATTTGTATTTGTTTACATGTGTTTTATGTATGGTGTACAATAAAGTATATTTTCATTTTCATTTCATTACTAGCTGATGCCCGTGACTTCGTCCACGTGGATTGAGGTTATTGGTTCCCGCGGCACTTTTTAATTTTCCGGGATAAAAAGTAGCCTTTATGTTATTGCAGACTATAATCTATCTCTGTGCCAAATTTCATCCGGATCCGTTTAGCCGTTTTGACGTGATTGATTAACAAACATCCATCCATCCATCCAAACTTTCGCATTTATAATATGAGTCTAGTTAAGGCGTATCCTTTGCCATTGATTTACTGGTGGTTTTTAGTAAAAACCCCCAGTAAAAGCCCCAGTTACTAAAAACAGTTCGCTCTGAGGGATTTTCTGAAAAAAGGCAAAATAAATAAAATTAAGTTTCTTGTAAATATTTTGTCGGGAAACCAAGTAAATTTGAAACAGATTTTGGGGCACCCGCTTTAAAGAAAGATAAAAAAATTAAGAAACAAAAGGAAAACAAAAACACATTCTTAACATGCACTCTGCTGCGCTGTGTGTGTGTGTATGGGTATGTGCGTGTGTGTAAGTGTGTGTGAAACAGCGGAGAACGATTTGCTTTCTTGAATGAAAGTAGATTTTCTCTTAATTGAGGACTTTAAGAAAATCCGAAAGAATTTTCAAAATAGATAACCACGCGGGCGAATTTGCAGGCATCAACTAGTCATTCAATAAAGTGCCAACAAAATTATTCACGAGAATGGATGGACAATGCATTAATCGGTGGAACGCACTGAACCGGCGAATGCCAACAAATTCCGCAGCTGATTCTGTAGCTATTAAACTGCGAACGAGCTTATTACGGAAATCGGAGGTCAACATCCCGCGGCTCCATATAAATTAATTTGCGCCACTGTGTAAAGGGTTGGACACATGCGACGCGAAAGAAAGAATTGAATAAGAGGTGCCAAACAAATGCGAAGCTTATTTTGGGCCGCAGCAGCGTTTCAAAAATTCTGCGAGAAAAAGAAGATGTCCCTATTAACGCAAGGTGCTGAAACGGCGAAAGGCGTTCAAGGGAAATCTGCAGACGACAGAACGATGCTCTAACCGATTTGGCTAAGAGCGCGTTGCGTTCAATTCCCGCATCTACTGTACCTACTGTTAAAGTAAAGCGTTCTTAAGGTCTTTTGCCCCATTTGAGATGCATAGAGAGGCGTGGCACGTCATATCAGCAAATATTATTTATATGAGGTTGAATGGGGCCACGTCGCGCGGAGCATCTGCTTGCCGCGTCGCGTCGGTCCAGCCCCATACAAACTCATACAAAGAGTTTTTTTTTCTAAGACATTCTCAGTTCACAAGAACAAAATATAGGCACACGGGGGCACAGAGTACGTACAGAGGGGAAGCTTCATACAAACGGCTCGCGGCGACTTCACCCATACATAGCGCAACGATGTGTGCGTGAGCTCTCACCGACACATTCACCGACACGCCGTCTGGGTACGCGACGCCTCAGTCCGGGTACGAACGTAAGGGCTGACGATAGTGCGTATAATCTAATTTTGAATTTAAAATAAAACTATTAGATTTATTTACACTACCTACATTAGTTGCACAGTTTGCTTGAAAAGTTCCAAAGACAATAAGGATGTTTCCTATTTTTCATACCCGAGAGATAAAGAGAAGTAAGTACCTTTCTAAACTTGTTAACGATTTTCTCGGAAACCGATGAACCTATTTTTATGATTTTTCGATTAAAATCGATATTTAGGACTGTCTGGGGTTACAAAACAGGAAACTGGTACCAAAGTTTAAAAAAATCAGCGCCATTTTGAAATTCTTTGTTAATAAACCGATTTCGTTCAAAATCGATATTTAGGACTCCCTGGAGTTACTAAACAGTAAACTGGTACTAAAGTTTAAAAAAATCAGCGCCATTTTGAAATTCTTTGTTAATTGACCGATTTCATTCAAAATCGATATCTGAGAATCCCTGGTATTATAAAACAGGAAACTGGTACCAAAGTTCAAAAAAATTAGCGCCATTTTGAAATTCTTTGTTAATTAACCGATTTCGTTCAAAATCGATATCTGAGAATCCCTGGTATTATAAAACAGGAAACTGGTACCAAAGTTTAAAAAAATCAGCGCCATTTTGAAATTCTTTGTTAATTAACCGATTTCGTTCAAAATCGATATTTAGGACTCCCTGGGGTTACAAAACAGTAAACTGGTACTAAAGTTTAAAAAAATCAGCGCCATTTTGAAATTACATACCTACATACATACATTTATACATCCATAAATACATTGCAAGTTACATAAAATGTTGTAATAATAGTCGACGCAAAACTGTTTTTGCGATGCTAAATGACGGTGCCATCTATTAACATTATTGTGAAGTTATGTTAAAAAACTGATGTTCATTAAAAAAGAAATAATTTCGTTTCTTTATAATATTTGTCTAATTTAAGTATTTATTGTTCAATTTCAGGATATAACTGTAATTATACATTATATAACTATAATATAATATTTTTATTTTTTCCTTAAATTGTTGACATACATCAGGTGACAACCCTAGCAGAATAGGTATACATTTTCGACTTTGTTAGGAAGCTTCCCCTCTGGTCGGATGTATACTCGTGTGACGGGGGTGAAATCGAGCAAGCGCATGTCGCAAAAAATGGAAGAAATAATTTGTAGAAAAAAATATTTAGGTAGGTACTGTTCAATAAAAATTAATCTGACATTGAATTTGATTTAGAAATAAAATATGTCATATTTTTAGAGCAAATTATAAATTTTAAAAAGGAGAAAAATTACTTTAGAAGGGTAACTACGGGATAATGATTAAAGATTTTTTCAATGTAGAAAAGTTTTT
The DNA here is from genome assembly GCA_963932025.1 of Erebia epiphron. Taxonomy (NCBI): domain Eukaryota; kingdom Metazoa; phylum Arthropoda; class Insecta; order Lepidoptera; family Nymphalidae; genus Erebia; species Erebia epiphron. The sequence continues at coordinate 3,472,408 of OZ009946.1, forward strand.
TACATTGTGTTTTGAGATTCGTTAAAGGTAAATTAAAGATCTAAACTAAGTACAATATTATCAGATATTAAACATAATATCACCGTTTGATACTGTCTCAATGTCACTGCTTTTAAAAATCTCCGATTTGCCGGCTTTACGCTATGATAAAGCCTTAAATCCCTACACTCAGTCCCGAATTCCATTACTTAACAACAATGCAACCCTATAAGTGAGCGGTGAGTATGAGAGTGCTACCCATTAAAATAACGTTCCCCAAGGAATTTAACAATGTCTCCAGAACAAAGCATTCAATAAGAAAATGACTGCGGAAGAGCATTACACGGGCCACAAATTTTCCCGTGAAAACAATCGTAAAATGCTTTTTATTACTCAAACATTTACCATTGATTCAAACCCCCCTAAACAATAAAAATACTGGCTCAATCAACTCGAGGAACTTTATAGGTTTATAGGTGACTAGGTTTATTGTGCGGATGGCGGTGAAATAATTGTTCCATTTACACCTTAGTCGAGTAATAGAGGACGCTGTAAATAATTATGCTTTATGGCCGTGAAAGTTCCATTTCAGCGTAAAATAGAACGTATCTATACTGTTGTTCTATTATATGGATTGTACGTATATATTATTATGTACCTTTAAGGTATGTAAGCAATTTATGCAGCGGTTGTTTTAGGGGTATTCCTGTAGGATACGATCAAATGCGAGGAAATCTTCAGGAGAAACAAGACCACTGAAATTACTTGTCCATGATAAGTATTATATGAGCGATGGCTGTTGGAGCCAAATATTATTATGGCGAAATAGACTACGGGTAGGGCATGACAAAGCGTCGGCGTGAAACGCACGTGTCGTATGGCAAATACATTTTGTCCTGTCACGGTAGTCTATTCAGCTCCACATAAAAATGCGCGCGTGGACATTTTGTAAGCTGATATTTTTTTTGGTCCTTTGCGCACTTTGTTTCGTGCGCGTGGAGTGTACCCTCGGGCACGATGGACTGATGATGTACCTTAGTATACTACCACCGGGAGTGACTGTTGAGGAGAATGGATGAGTAAAAGATTTGTTGGCGCTCACCAAGGAGGGCTCTATTCTACATCTATGGGAAGGTCGTATTCAACAGGGGGCATCACATAGACTATACAAAAATATGATGATGATGGCAAGGAACAATAACTTTACTTTGCGTAAGAACATTAACCTTGTAGAATATACCAAAGCGAAACTACATTTAAACGCTATTTGCATAATGGATCTCTTCAAACTAACGCCAGGTGCAAGTTAGATATAAGATTATTCAGTAAGTTACTTAATTTCGATTAAAGTCGAGTTAGACTGTTCAGTAAAATATGCTCTAACATCACAAAATAGCACATCTTTTAATGAAGTAAAATCCCATAACAATAGCTCGTCAGTACATTTGTAAGTTTTAGGAACGCACTCAAAAGAATTTTCTCCCCGAGAATGAGCTCGACATTCCCAGGCGTTTGCTCGTTTGGCTCGTAATTTTTCATTGAGCCTAATGGCGCGTTTCCACGGGCTACCTCACGACACAGCAGTGCTGTTACAACTCCGAGTTTCATACTACTACGTCATACTTACGTCATATTTCACGCCGTAGTTTCACGAAATTTTTTTTGACCAAATAATTGTTTGTACAATTACGTTGTGATACACAATTGCTCAAAACTAAAGGAGTGTAATGTTGTATGTAAGTTTCTTTATTCCACCATAACTTATTAAAGCCTGCACAGATTTGGCAGCCTCACGTCATCCCGAATGACACTGGCTCTAATTTTTTGGAAAAAAATATTTCTGGAAGAGCTTTCGTGATTTTTTTATTTTTTGAATTATTGCTGGATGTGAATATAGCCACTTTACGCAACAATGTTAATTTCGAACCGCACGACTTGTACGTGAGGACTATAGTTGGTGTCTGTTAAACAGAGCTCTAAACGAAAATAATAGAGGCGCTGTGTCTCTACAGTGCAGAAAGGGAAGGGCATGACAGGAAAGCAAAGCAAAAGTGTTCCGGTAAAGCCAACTTAATGGATACTCAAATGGATGTCGTTGCACGTCCTCTTATTCGTCCCATTTAATAGATCGTATTACTAAATAGATCTACCACCCACTAGCCAAACTCAAGATCAGAGCTATTGTCGCCAGCAATAGGCATGATGACTGATTTTGAAAAATGGTCAGATTATGTTCGGAAGTATCTACTATTTCGAAAAAATATCTTATTTCAGCAGAAAAATAAGGTTTAGTCGATAAAATTGGCATTTGAAATTTAAATTTTAAAATTCACGCCGAAACGTTCTGCGGTGTCATGGCGTCGTTTGTGACGTCACTATTGTTTTTACCAATGTACTCTGTGCAGTGTGCAGTAAACAATAGTGTGATTGTCAAAGCTCGAAAACAAACAATTGTGTCATTCACTTCTTGGTGTTTTAGCCAATATGGCGGATGGCGGATTGCTGTATTTTATATTTTTATTCAATCAAAATAAATAGCAATCTCACTCGAAACAGAAAAATAAATACGTTTTTTATAATCCATGAATCGTATTTCATTAAATAAATTCATAATTTCATTGATTCTTGGTTACTGTCATCATGCCTATTGTTGATTACTTGTAGAAAAAATTATCTACAAATGACAAAATAATGACGTATGACAGGAAGATAATGATTATCGTGACCGCATAACGTGTCGTAGGGTAGTTAGTGGAAACACGCTCTGAGTCGAGAAAGCCTCCAATTAAGTTTCTCTTTACCGTTGGCCCCTTGAAAGCCGAGAGAAATGAACAACACTGAGAGGACAGTCCATATTATACGAGTGTGTAGAATGTTTGTGTAGAGGCTGGAATGTGAAGTGCAGACGTACCCAAACGTTTGTCGGGTTTATGCCCTATTTTATACATGTGACGAGTTGGGATGGTTTGTGGAAATTTTAAATAAAGAGTGGACCTTCATAACAAAATAATCGCTTCTAAACAAGCGAGTGCGTCACATGACTGTCTGAAAATGCTTGCGTCGTATGTGAAACACGTTTTATCCTCGCGTTAGTCTCTGCAGCACCGTAAAAGGAGAAATCAAAACATTTTTCCTCTGTTTTTATTAATAACCTTTTAACTTCTGCACTTAATACTGAACAACTTTTACTGTACGACGTTTAAAATTCTGATTATGTAAATAAAATAAACAATCAGAGAAACATTTAAAATGGCTGCTCTCTAAACGCGCGGCCACGTGTTTTTATTTTATGTTTAAATTTTTTTTTGTACCAAAAAGTTTCCAGTTTGTTTTGCAGTTTTATGAAGAGAAGTTATTTTTTTATCCACTACAAGTTAGCCCTTGACTGCGATCTCACCTGATGGTAAGTGATGATGCAGTCTAAGATGGTAGCGGGCTAACCTGTTAGGGGCATGGCAGTTATATAAAACCCATACACCTATTCGGTTTCTACACGGCATCGTACCGGAACGCTAAATCGCTTGGCGGCACGTCTTTGCCGGTAGGGTGGTAACTAGCCACGGCCGAAGCCTCCCACCAGGCCAGACCAGGGAAAATTCAGAAATTATAAGTTCCCAAATTGACCCTGCCGGGGATCGAACCCGGGACCTCCGCACGTTAAGACAACAGCGCTACACACTGCGCCACGGAGGTCGTCAAAGAAGTAGCCCATATGAGGATAATTATTTTTAAATTAATCCTGTACTATGATAATAAGATGCTAAATAGGTTATGCTGTATGGCTGAAAGATGCACGGTACAGCGTAGGGTTTGCTTAATAATTAATTTCAACAAATATGAAACACTACACTGCACCAACAAAATCCATTCTTGCATTTTTAAAGAATCTCCTAAGAGTCCCTTGCTAAATGTAGTTTGAAATTGTAGCAAAGCTAAGTCGAACTGTTTAATGCATTGAGGCTAATCGCCTACGTGAATTATGCAGGTGGCCCTAGAGGGGAGGCCGAAAGCGCAGTAAACGGCTAACCTAATCTCCGGCCGGTTAACCCGACGTGAGCGAGGTCGGGTATGACATACCCGAGAAGTTGTTAAACGAAGATTATCGTAACTTATTGTTGCCATGCGAATTCAGACTTCACAGTTCTGGTTATAACAATTACTGCGTTTTTCTGACAATAAATTCTTAGTACTATCCCGGAGTTAGGAAGTTGGCGGTGTTTCACCCCCGTGGCTAGGTAGCACGTAAATCCGTTGGTTTTGCACCTGATCTCTCTCCGCTTATATCGGATTTTCCGTCCCATTCCGTCCACACACTCGTGCAATATAATATCTCCCGCGCATATCTCACTGGAGATAGACCGCCGCGGACGAAATTCGGTCGGGAGGATATCAAGTAAATATTATAAATGCGAAGGTATGGATGAATGGATGTATGGATGGATGTTTGTTACTAAATCATGCCGCAACGGCTGAACTGATCTGGATGAAATTTGGCACAGAGATAGATTATAGTCTGGAATAGCATATAGGCTACTTTTTATCCCGGGAAATTAAGGAGTTCCCGCGGGAACCAAATAAACCTCTATCCACGCGGACGTAGTCACGGGCATCAGCTAGTTATTATTCCAAGTAAGAAAATCACAATTACTTACCTATTACCTACTATATCAAAAATTCGTCATCAGAATTTCGGGTATCTTCTACCCGCCTCGTAGCTGGCGTAACACCTTTTCACTTCATTCACGACGGGTTAAACAATTACCACTACTACCAGCTTCATATTCAATTAACTAACATCCGGACTTGATTTTTTCGTGCTATAAACAAAGTAAGGTAAATACCTGCACTACGTATTTGGATTAGTCATTTGCGCAGTTTTATTTCCTTTTACTATTCCATTATTGCTTTTGCTTTTACTTAGAATAGAATAGAATAGAATAGAATTTATTTTATTAGTTGACCCAACACATAGTAAACATAGATCATACACAGATAGTACTTAAAATCTAACATAAAATACTTAAATACATCTAAAATGTGTCGTGCCAACGAAAGGGCCCGAACTCAGCTGAATGTTGTGGGTACAAAATGTAACCACAACGCTGTTATTCTGTTAGGGCCAGAACGAGGGAAGTTCAGATGTTAGTGACATCATTATTAATACCTTTAATTTAGGACAATTATTTCCCACAAATATTTTCAACAAAACAATGTAGATTCAAGTATCAACTTAAGTTATTTATATTTTGTTAAATGTAATTTTTATAAAATTTTACTAAATATATATGTTAAAGCCACCCTAATAACTTTTATTGACCTCACTGCCACGAACTAGCCTATAGACTTTTGTGTTTCGAGTAAGTATGAACGATATAATTTTTTGAAAACAAACTTGGAAACAGCGTTGCGAAACGGTGGCGGAATGTCATTCCAGCATTTCGTGGCAAGGTATCTAAAACTACCACGAAATGCTGCAGACCTATGGCGTGGCATCGAAAGTGGAGGCGCCGTCGTCCTAAGGCTGAAATTTGGCTTCCGCCATACTAATTTTTTATACAAGTACTCCGGTTGTTTGGATTTAATAACGCCAAAAAGTAAAGTCCCTAAAAGTAGATTATACCTGTTTTTCATGTTGAGCAAATTATTTTGATTTAGAAATGGTGTTACGCGAGATCTTGGTGGTATGGAGAAACAAAAACGCGCGCATGCATTCTGTATTCGTTGAACTAATCGCCAGGATTTACCTAATAGGCATGGGCCATACACTGTAATGCAGTAATTTAATTTTGACAGTATTAATGACTCGCAGAGCTTAATTCTAAGATTTATATTAATATAAGGCCGAATTTTGTACAAAACTTTTAATCGATAAAAACAATTCCGGGCAAGATCAACTACATGGTTTTCGAAGCGCAAGTTTTCGTCCATACGCAGGCCAAGATTTCGCGTTTCGTTGACGTGCTCGATCTCTACTCCCTCAATACATAATTTCGGCTGCTGTGTAAGAATCTTACTGACTTGCTTCTTTGTACCCATGACCATAAATTTAGACTTAAGGGGATTCAGAATGAGAGCATTTTGTTGACACCACCGTGAAATGTTACCAAGGACTTTGTTCATCTGGTTAACTGAACTGTTTACGTCTTGATGATCAACAGGAATATAAATTTGGAGGTCATCAGCGTAAAGATGGTACTGACAATTTTCAATGCAGTTTACTATGTCAGCCGAATACAGAATAAATAACATGGGTCCCAGAATCGAGCCCTGTGGGACGCCCCTATTAACAGGCTTTAGCGAAGATAGCAAGTCGTTTCCATCATTTTTTCGTATAACTACTTGTTGCATCCTATCCTGAAGGTAACTAGAAAACCATTGCACTGTATTTGAGGAAAAACCATAGTAAGAAAGTTTAGCAAGCAGTAGTTTTATATTTATTGAGTCAAATGCCCGGGAAAAGTCCAACAACGCAAGAAAAGTACCCTTACCGGAATCCTGAGAGGTGATTATATTATCGATCACGTCTGAAAGAGCAGAAGATGTACTACGATGTTTCCTGAATCCCGATTGAAAGTAAGGTAAGATATTATGAGTCTCACAATACTTTATGACTTGGTTGTAGATTACCTTTTCAAGGATCTTTGAAATGTATGGAAGTATACTTATTGGTCGTAGATCTTTTACATCCACAGGGTTGTTATTTTTTGGTAAGGGTAAAACTAAAGCTGTCTTCCAGAGTGAAGGAAATTTCGCAGACAGTATTGATTCGTTGACGATAGCTGTGATAACAGCAAGAGTAGTAGGTAATGTAAGAATAATCATGTCCATGTTAATTTTATCTATTCCTTGTGCATTTGATTTAATTGCCAGTATAATTTTAGCAACAACGTTTTCATGTACAGGCTCGATTTGAAAACTACTATCCCTGGAAAACTTTTGAGACCCAAAGTATGCTAGTAATGACTCGTCAATTACATCATTTCCGGGAATGTTCAAGAAATGGTCATTAATTGCGTCGGGGTTATCGAATTGTTCTGGTAAATCACCAGAGTTCTTAAAGTTAGGTAACACATGGGTTTTCAAATTTTTCCAGAGATAAATTGAGTTTCGTAAGTGTGCATTTATATGATGATCAAAATAGGCTTTCTTTTCACAAATTGCGCTGAAGTAGGAAAAACTTTTTAAATCTTTGTATACGCTCTTATTATCATCGGTCTTGAACGCTTTATATTTTGCATGTGCCTCATCTCGCAGTTTCATAATATAACGAACGTTACTAGTTAACCAAGGGCTATATTGATCTTTAGTAATAAACGATTTGATAGGCGCGTGCTTATTAAAAAGGTCCAAAATTGATTTATTAAATGAATCCACCATATTGTCAATGCTATTGTCACTAGTGATTGCATTCCAGTTTATGCTCTCAAGGTCTCTATTGAATTCTATCACATTAATATCCTTTATAGGACGGTACGTTACGCGTTTGGGTGGAATTTTAGGCTTTTTAATCTTGATCTCCGCAAAAATCATCGCATGACCGCCTAGCTCGGGGTTGTGATTAATTTTGAGATTAATAATTGGAATGTTAGCGCAAACGATATCAATCAGTGTTTCACTGTGAGATGTAAAGTGAGTTGGCTCTGTAACATAGTTTTTAAGATTAGTGTAGGTTAAAAAATTATTAAGTTGTCGAGAACTACTACTGGCAATATTTAAAAGGTTGATATTAAAATCTCCAAGCACAACAATTTCATCGAATTTGGTGAACGACAAAATAGATTCCGTAAGTGCATCGAAAAATATGTCCACATCTAGCCAAGGCGGCCTGTAAGCCGTACCAATAAGAATGTTGTGCAAATTTAAATTGACCGATATCCACATTTGTTCAACTTCATCTGGTCCGGGCGGATGCGGGCACTTACGAACTTTAATACCTTGCCTAACATAAAACCCTACACCACCCCCTCGAGACCGAACCGTGGGTGAACGTGGTAGATGGATGAGGTCGTAGCCCGCAACAACAGGCGCTCGCGCATACTCGCCAGCTTTGAGCCAAGTCTCATTTATAGCCAATATATCAGGAGAATTAGAATTTAATGCTACTGCAAATTCATCGTGGTTAGTAGCAAGTGACCCAGCATTAAATAAACCTAATTTTAAAAATTTAGACTTACCTTTTAACTTTAAGTAGGTATGACTGAATAATTAAACATCATTTTGATCGCTAACCCATGTAAAACCTTATTATTAGGTACCGATGAGTGAACAAATAATAATGATGTCACCTTCAATCGTTTCACACTCTGGTTTTTCATTGGCACGCAACATAATAACAAGAAACAATAATAAGTGTGAAAAAGTACACAAGAACGAAAAAAAGTTGCAATGTTGTTACAAGTTGCTATATTTTGTTTACAATAAAGCAGGCGAGTTAACCAAATTATACGACAATCAAATAAGATTAGAGCACAAAAAAACGCTTTAAACAACCAAACAATACGGAGCGCAACTAAAATACTTACAATTGAACTGTATTTACTAGTACCCTGTATTGCACTAAGAAAATTAAAGTGTTTACATGGAAAAAATTTGGTCTGTGGTAAATAAAAATCATTACAATATAGAAAATAATTGACATCACAAAACATTACGGATATAATTAACATACATTTTTTATAATATCTGTATTCACGAATAGGTAGCCAGGTTATAGGTATACGACCGAATAAAATTTTCGAAAAATAATCAAAAAATGATTCAAAGCACAAGCATCCTACACATTTATTGTAGTAACGGAACTTGAAAACATTTAGATTAAATATCAGTGTGAGATATATTAACACCACGGAATAGTATGTCGACATCCGTTTCTGTTTGCAGCAGGTGTACTTCGGAGGACTCAGAGCGCCTGGCATAAACTCTGCCTTCTTTAGTCCAAACATATCTCCATCTCGCAGTACGTGCGGCGTCTCGCGCCTTAACAAAAATCTGTCTGTTGAGTTTAGTGAGCCTTTCGTTGATATAGAAACGTCTGGGTTCATGCGACGGAAGGCCAAGGTCACTGGTGGTTGAGCCGCGACGCACTCGCGCCTTCCTGAGAAGCTCGTCACGCGTAACGCGACGCATGAGTCGCACGACAATTGGACGAGAACGAAAGGACTGTGTTGCACCCGACGAGTCAGCGGTGGCTCGCTTAGAGCCAACACGGACCGAGCTAACAATGTCTTGTTCATCAAGTTTTACTCCTACCTTAGCCGCAACAGTGATAACGATATGCGTCAAGGCTTCATTTTCACATTCCGGTATGCCGGTAATGTGAACGTCGTTTACCAAATTAGTCTGCTCCCTGACGTTTAGCTCAACTTGAAGCTGGTTTATTGACTTCTGCAGAGATAGGTTTTCCTGTTCCAGATCTTTATATTTATTTTTGTAGCTTATAACTTCCTTATTCAGATCACAAATTTGACCTGATAAAAAATCTGTAGTTGCCGTGAATTCCGACTTCAGTTTATCAAGGGCACTATTTAATTGATTTTGTATATCCTTTGATAAACAGGCTTTCATGTATTCAAGCTTAGAATCCAGAAGAGCTGCGAACTGTTGATAAGAAATAACTCCCTGTGAGTTTGCGTCACTTCTTTTGAGAGTTGACCCACTGATGACTGCGCTTGCTTCGTGAGCAGTCACGTCATCGCAGGACATATCGAGCTGCGCCGTGTCAGGGCTAACAAATTGCTGCCGCACCGGTGTGTCAGTACCTTTACGCCTCGAGGTGACATTTTCGCAGGATGGACAGCGCCATGTTTTCTTTATGTCTAAGTAATGTTCGACAAAATATGCAGACGTCATGTTTAAGCACTGAAAATGATATGTACCGCTACAGGCCACGCATTTAATTAGTTCACCTTTGTGCAACTCCTTAGGACAAGCAAGACACTTCATTGTTGACATTCTTTTACTCAACGGTTGGTAGGTGAACCGACGCGCGCGCAAATAGGCACCCGTTTTAGCACACAATAACGTTGCCACACACGATCTCAACTTAATTATTGTATTTTTGCTACGCTAAATTCAATTTCACCACTTGTTTAGCCGTACAGAACTATTTACTATAAAAATTATTTATTTTAGACGAGAGATGTAAAAACACGTATGTTCGATAGAAGTTCTCGAACTACCCTCTACTTCGGCTTTATTCTCATTTAAACGGAGAGTTAAATTTGTTCGTACATTATCATGCCCGCGACTTCATCCACATGGAGTTTGTGGCTAATCTTCAAGGATAAAGAACTGGAAAAAATTAAGTTTAAATCTGTCTTGTCAATGCTTTGTCGATCGACAGTAGGGGACAGATCGAACTTCTAATTCCTATCTGTCCCCCTGAAGGGACCACCGACAGAGCAGGGGGACAGATCGGAATAATTGAAAATAAAGCCTACGATCAGGACTATTAAATTAGTAAAATAACAACAGACAAAAGAAACAGTTTTCCATTAATAATAAAAAGTACTTACAAAAGGAATAGTAAAAATTTACTACAATACACAGACACAGTTTCGCATTTATAATATTAGATAGTAATATAGAGTTAGCGGATTCTTACTATTTTTAATAAAAAGAAACACATCGATCACAAGAAAGTATTATAAGTAAGATTGTAATCTAACGCTTTTTTCTATAGATTGTAAACAGTCGAAAGATTGTAAACCGTTCAATGTTTTAAGTGTCAATTTTTGAAATATTCATTGTATTTACGTTTTCTTGTCTCTTTCTTGAAGGTTAGGTTATGGTTCGACATAAACAATCAAGTAGTGCCCGGCCTCAGGCCGCTTAGGGCACTTAGGTTCTATCGGGTTAATAAACCTAACAGATTACAATCTACCGAAAAATATTCCGTTATATTGTAATCATTCGACAGTTTACAATTTCGCGAGTTAGATTATAATCTAACAGTTTTTACAATCTTACGGTGACATATACAATAGATTCACCAACTTACCTCATGAAAACAAAAAGAAAATTCACAGTCGTCGCATAAACTGAAAAGCCTACCTACTTATATTAATTCAAAAGGCTCTTAGCGACATAACACTCAGCTTCCTCGAGTCGCCAATTGCCTCCTCAGGTGAGAGGGCTCGGTCTTGCACAGAATCAGCTCGCAAGCCATTCAGTGTGGAAACTAGCTTTCTCAGTTTTTTTTTTTTCCACTACAGGTTAGCCCTTGACTGCGATCTCACCTGATGGTAAATGATGATGCAGTCTAAGATGGTAGCGGGCTAGCCTGTTAGGGGCATGGCAGTTAAACTAAACCCATACCCCTGATCAGTTTCTACACGGCATCGTACCGGAACTCTCAATCGCTTGGCGGCACGTCTTTGCCGGTAGGGTGGTAACTAGCCACGGCCGAAGCCTCCCACCAGGCCAGACCAGGGAAAAGTCAGAAATTATAAAATCCCAAACTGACCCTGCCGGGGATCGAACCCGGGACCTCCGCACGTTAAGACAACAGCGCTACACACTGCGCCACGGAGGTCGTCACGCTCACGTTAAATTGTGAGAGGGCGCGAGTAGCTAAGGAGCTTCAGATTAATGTTGAAGAAACTTAGTACTGTCATGCCGCATCAGTTCATCTGATTTTGACGATATTTAGAATAGAAACGGGTTGCTTCCCAAGAAAGCGCATTGGCTGCATTTCGTCCTGGAAAGTCTCCGGGGAAAAATCTCGTTAAAGCTGTGTTCCACCTCATACTTCATAATATTTAATCACTAGCTGATGCCCGCGACATCGTTCGCGTGGTTTAAGTTTTTTGTTATTCCCGCGGGAACTCCTTAATTTTCCGTGACAAAAAGTAGCAGTATGTTTCTCTTCAAGCCCTCAACTATACCCATGCCAAAAATAACGTCGATTGCGCCGTTGAAGCATGATAGAAAGACAAACAAACACTTCGCGTTTATGATATTAGTATGATTTATGTGTATCCTTTTCACAAACTTGTGAAACCACGAATATTTTTTAATTTTATCAATAAATTTCATTTCATTTTACGGGCATATTAATAGTAGGTCTGTGCTTACCTAGATATCCATTTAGATTCATAATATATCAAAAAAAAAAGGCAAATCACTTCAATTTTTATTCGCTTCCATCATTTACATTATTTACAACAATTTTATCACAATATGCACAGTCAATACATAAAATTTATACTTACAAATATTTTAAAAAATTCTCCTAAATTGATCTAAGGGTCGATTCACATGGACAGCGTGACGCGACGCGGCGTAGTTTTCTTTGAAACGATTGCAATTGCGATCAGTTTATTTTATCTGAATTTACCATTAAACAAACAGGTATTTTTTTTTTCCTCAAATGAACACAATTATCTTAGTCTTAGTTATTGATTATTTTTAAATTGACATAAAAAAAATTTTAATAATAAAATTGCTGAAAGTGGTGACATTTCATTTGATTACATTAATGTGTTAGAATAAAATATGTACAACGAAATTACATTTATTGAGAACTTCTTAGTTTTTGGAAGTCAGTTAAAAAGCATTTCCAAAGAGTAATAGACTCATTACCCAAACTCTATAAAATGGATAAGGAATTAAGGAAATCGTAATCGTAAAGTTTTTTCAAACGTATATAGACTCGAACTGTTTATGAAGTTTAAAGATGCCTACCATGTCAAAAAGCATACATAAATTACTCTTTAAACAGTTACAGGTATTTGCTTACGTCTCGTCGTGTCGCGGCGCCATTAAGGTTCAACCCTAAATTAACTAACTATTCTATACACAACTCTCTGGTCCAGGTATCTCTTCCGCTATGAGATGTTCTCTTCTACTTAACGCTGTAGAGCTGACTGTTATTGGCTTACTTGAGACGGTACTTGTTGATGATATTGACTGTAAAGAAAAAAAAACTATTTTAAAAATATTAAAAGTTAGAGCAAACATAAATTTATGAAATTAAAGTATCAAACGACCGCACTTTAAGAAAATAAATATTTGGTGATACATTTTAATAGGCTAACAAAACAAATACTCAGCTAGAAATTCAAATTATTGAAGTTAGTGGTGAATTTGGCCCACAATTGAGCGCAGTGAGCCCAAATTTTATTTCATTAAATTAGATTTTGTGTTATTAACCGACTTCCAAAAAAGGAGGAGGTTCTCAATTCGGCGCGTATCTTTTTTTTTTTATATTTGTTGTTCAAAAACAAGACTGATAACACAGATTATTAAAGCTAACATAAAATACATCAGCCATCTTCTAGAAACTAGTATAATGATAAATGAATGTTAGGAAGCTTAAAGTGACTATTTTTCCTTTTTTTGCGAGATATTTCAGTGCGGTTAATTGGCTCATCTGGTGACAGATGGGCTGGCTCATTTTTTACGCAAAGGATCAGCCTGGCTGTCCAGCGCGGAAATGCATTCAGCATTCTTGCCACCATTCCACGTTGATATGATTTATATTGTAGTAAGCTTTAATTCTATTGTATTGTTTTCAATTTTAAAAAAGTGACTTTATACATAAATGCACAGCTCACACAGTTTCAATTTTAATAAAATGTTCTCATAGGCTTAACCAAGAAAAGAAATCCCATACCAATTCACAGGTAAAAGCTACAGTACGTTAATAAAAACCATAATGCTGCTAAAAGGCGAAATAGAAAAAAAAGCACGTACCACTTTATCCGCTATACTGACTCGGCGCTCGTCCGGCCACTCGTCGCTAGTGTGAAGAGCCCCATTTTTGACAGGCCCCGCACTCTTCGCTGGAGGGCTCCCGTCTGAAAGCGTATTAATATTTTAGTGTTCCGTACTGATACTGAAGTTGTGTTTGGCCCTTTTCACACGGTAGGTGCTATTTACAATTTTTATTTATTGCCTTTAAAAAAATGAACAAAATTACACCACGATTATAAAGATTATAGACCAAAGCACTAGAATAAAACACAGGCTGGAATTTAGAGTTTGCAGCCCAAATAGACCGTAGTCTCTTGTTTGGTACTATAACATGTAACATTCTGTGCTATAACGGTTAATTAATGTATTAAACACAACTGCCGTGATTGTTTTCCTATATTACTCAACTGTCACGTCGGGACCGTTATTAGATACCCGGTTTTAGTTATAAAACCCGGCTTCCAATTCGAGTGGTCGGGGGGTTGTTCCCCGGGCAAGCAAATCTAAATTTTCGGGCGTTTTAAGAAATTAAATATCAATTGCTTGCAGTGAAGGAAAACATCGTGGGGGAAGCTGCAAGCCCGAGAGTTCATCATATGTTCACAAAGGTGTGTGAAGTCTGCCAATTCACACTTGGTCAGCATGGTGGACTTTGGCCTAACTCTGAGAGGAGACTCGTCCTCAGTATCATCGCTTTTTACAAACATCCAAACTTTCACATTTGTAAGATAGTTTTCGTTTTATGTTGAAGAGTCAAGCCTACGGAACCAACAGTGCTTGAGTCTAACTCGCTCATGGCTGATTTTATTTAAGCCTTTTTTGACAGTCATTCATATTTGCGAATGTTTTATATTTTTTAACTGCTGCAAAACTCTTTTTTGTTTAATTTTAGTTTGCATTGACTTCATTCAATTTTTAGTTACTAGTACTATAATATTATTCTGTGTTACTAGTCAGTTGGAGCGGATCATCCGTATACAAAAAAGTAGGGACTCTGTGTAGCGGATAGAAAATCAGAGATGGTGAACAATTTGTTTTGTGTTATAAATCGGTCAAAGTATTTTTGAAAATGGCCGAAAACTACATAAAATTATTATAAACACTCTTATTCGAGAGGGGCTCTTATATTACAAGCAAATTGGAAGTTATTTCTTTTAACCTTAGCCTTGTCTTGTATGGCACTGTTGAATAAAATAATATTTTTTTCATAAATTTTTACTACAAAAATTGAGGATTACTAAAGACGTTACGATTTAGACGATTACGGGCGCTACTAAAGTTGCTATATCAGACCAATTATTTTGATGCTAGTTGCAAAGTTGCTTCTTAAAACATTTTTGTGCCGTACAATGGTTTCCACCAATGCGATTCCTCGCGCTATATATTATCTCTGAGGCGTCAGGCACGAAGTTAGCGGCGGCGGAGCAACGGCGGCAGCGGGGCGATGGCGATGCAATCAAAAGCATGACGTTGTATGGCAACGCGCACGAAACGGACGACACGCTTACAGTATGTGTCGCCAATGTAGTTAGTGAGTCAGAAATCGACCAAAAGATGACGTTTTTGTTTGAAATCAAATAAATATTGGATGATAATAAATTTACTACAAGCAAAAGAAATAAAAAAATTACAAATATCACATTGGTACTCAACATTAATTCATTTGTATTAAAAAAAATAGGTATGGATATGAGTAGGTATCGATACTTCAATGGCATCGGAATTCGAAACATCCGTACGAGCGGGACTACCGACCGCCTGTTTCGGCCCACCCTTCAGTTCGTTGGCGGATCGCTCCACATCGCGCCGCCCCGCTGCCGCCGTCGCTCCGCCGCCGCATATTTCGTGCCTGTACACTGAAGCATGACGTCATACCGGGCGGCGGGTTGAGGATGTCCGGCTGCGCTTGTTTGTGCGGCTTCAGAGTGTACGCGACCACGTACTGCCCGTCGCCCGCGTTCAGCTGCAGCTCGGACGCGCGCTGTTTGCTTGCTGACTGCGCTCTGCCACAGAAAAGACGTTTTACCTTAATGAAGAACACATACTGAGGGCAAAAGAGCGAGAAGCCGTTCACCAACTAGGTGGTCTGACTAACTGAGGGAGTCGAACGCGTCCAAATTTTATAATATAGTGTTCTCATAAAATTTGGAATGGCCACCAACAGAAACCAGTCGAAACCGATATTCCGTTCGAGGTTAGAATCTAGCCAGGACCACGATCTTCAGCAATGAAGGAACGACCAGAGAGAACACATAAATAGAAGAGCGTACGCGTTGCGCAATTATTTCTTTTTGCAACGCTCATTCCTATACCGTAATGAGTCGTCTCATTTCAAATCAAAATTTTCTACTCAAGAAAATTTTGATTATTATTTGCTATATAAAATGTAATAGTTAAATTATTTGGCCATTTTTTTAATTACCAAAAATAATTCTACTTCTAGTGGTTATGATGTCTAAAATGGCTAATAGATGTTTTAAGCCCTGAGCAGGCCTGTGTCACTCTTGGTACTTGCGCGACGAAAATACCGACGATCGCGCTCATTCCCGGAATGCTTACGCAGTCGGGGCTGGCGCGTTATAATAAGCGAGCGTGCTACGTGCTAGTCAATTTAACGCTGTTTTCGTAAATAGTTTTTTGAAAATATTTGTTTAATAGTTTAAGTTAAGTGTTTAGCATATTAATTATTTGTAGGATAAATCTTTGTTTAACGCGCGACGATAATGTTTAATTTAGCTTGCTTGCGTGTTTTATCTATTTAATAATCATTATTTAGGTTATTAAAGCTAGCAAGCAAGTCAGCAAGTAGTCAATACAATAATAAGTAGTTAATAGTACTTCTATCACGGAACAGGTACAATTCATGTCAAACTTAAATGAGCCTCTTTTCAAGTAATTTTTTTGAATCGAGGCACGAGCTGTAGGAAGTACAAACGAGTCGCAGGGAATACGCTCGCCCTAGTTAGGCCCTTACTCCCTAATTCTTATTACACCTTGCCGATTTAGAGTAAGGGCACGGAATATATATTTATATATTTCCGTGATCGAAGTGTACCTACCTCTCCGAGCGAAATATTATGTTTCGCCGCACTGCTTCGCCGCGACGAATGACCTTGCAAGTTGCGTGCGTAGTGAAGAACTCACTGTGTAGCGACACACAGTAAACACAGTCGATCATAGTCAGAGTAGGTACCTTACTTACCAATTCGAAAAACCTACTGTATTGTTGTACTGTTTGCTGACAGCCCTAGACAAGCTCGCAATGTCGTCCGTGACGTAGGAAAGGGAAAAGATGCAAAGCAATACGGACACTCGCGCGCGGCGATAAAGTTTAATTTAGCTTGCGTGCGTGATTTATCTTTTTAATAATAATTATGTAGGCTATTAAAACGTCGGCAAGTAGTCAACATCAAAGGAGTGAGACTTCTGTACGTCAGTACTATTATATTATTCTGTGCCCTGAGTCAATTAGATTATTTAAACCCGGGTTGTATTATGATGCCCTTAGGGTTCGTTTCTGCAAATCCATTAAAAATTGTTGCTATCATTAAATTGCCTACATTTTTTTAGTTATGAAACTGCTTGCTGCTGCTTACTTAAGTAAGTATAATAAGATTATATTGGTTGCTTCGTTGGTACTTCGTAGGACTTCAGTGTTAAGTTTCCTTTCATAATTTGGGTATCTTCGCCTCTCTCCCTAAACCTCAAAAAGAATAAAAGAAAGCGGGGGCCTCATTTAGTATTGCAATCCCAGGCCCCCGACAAGATGAGTCTGCCACTGGTTTATTTTCGTAATTCTAGTTTACTTACCTTCTTCGCCGCAGAATGAGTGCAGTCACCAAAGCTATACTCATGCATAGAGATATTGTTAGGAAGATCGCCCAAAAGGCCCCGCTTGACATGCCCGCCATTAGGTTATGGCTCCCATCTGCGGACAAAATAAAATATCTGTTATACTTCATACTTCCATACTGAGCCTGTCTGTCTATCTGTCTGTCTGTCGGTACGCTTTATCAGCCCATCGTTTCCACCTATCTTCTTACACTTCTTATCCTAGAAAATTAAGAAATTCTCGCGGAAAAAATACTAATAACCTCATGATATGGATGACTTATCTAAATATTTTTTTTAATATATAGGCTAGCGCTTGGCTGCAATCAGACTTGTTTGCAAATGGTGATGCAGCCTAAAGTGCAGCGCGTTTGCCTAGAAAGATTTTTATCAATATCACTATTTAATTATCACTCTTAATTTGAAGGTACCTTTGAAAAAGGAGTCCCTATAATAAACGGAAGCCGGAAGGGCATTCCAATAATAATGAAAACCCCCTGAAAAAAGGAATAACAACCGGCCCTCAGAAATGTGACATAAATCGATTAAAAAAAAACAATATGCTCACAATTCATATACGATAATCAATATGAACATAATGAACTAGATTATTAGGTATGCAATATAAGAGAGAGAGCAAAATTGATTTCTCATTAGCCACATTGTGCTGACTGGCAAATAGGGATGCGAGACTCGACAAAGCCTTATCCGTCTATTATTATATAAACCCGGTCCAGACAGTGGCGGACTAAGGCCCGTATTAATAAGCCGACATCAGCTAAGAACAGGTTATCACGAGACAGTCTTAAGCATAGATTGATCGGACCTTTTTTTAAATGTCACCGTAAGATTGTGAAAACCGTTAGATTGTAATCTATCTGGCGAGATTGTGAACTGTCGAAAGATTACAATTTAACGCATTATTTTTTCAGTAGATTGTAATCTGTTATGTATAATAACCCGATAAAACCTAAATGGGCACTACCTGATTATTTATGTTAAACCCTAACGTAACCTACAAGGAAGAGACAAGGAAATAGGAAACGTAAATACAATGAATATTTCAAAAAATGATACTTATACTTTGAACGGTTCACAATCTGTCGATACTTTCGAGATAAAAAGCGTGAGATTGCAATGTGACAGTTTTTGCAATTTTACGGTGACATGTATGTATATATTAGTTTAATTTAAGGTGTATAATGTGTATGTATGTCACCGTAAGATTGTGAAAACCGTTAGATTGTAATCTATCTGGCGAGATTGTGAACTGTCGAAAGATTACAATTTAACGCATTATTCTTCAGTAGATTGTAATCTGTTATGTATAATAACCCGATAAAACCTAAATAGGCACTACCTGATTATTTATGTTAAACCCTAACGTAACCTACAAGGAAGAGACAAGGAAATCGGAAACGTAAATACAATGAATATTTCAAAAATTGATACCTAGAACTTTGAACGGTTCACAATCTGTCGATACTTTCGAGATAAAAAGCGTGAGATTGCAATGTGACGATTTTTGCAATTTTACGGTGACATGTATATTAGCTATCTAAGCAACTGTATCGTAATGAGGGTCATTTTAATTCGAGTGCTGTTTTTTGATACGAGGCTTGCCGAGTATCAAAATAGGATAGTACGAGAATTAAAATGACTAATTACGTACAGTTGCATACAAGATTTTATCTACGACAAGGACGTCTTTGTAATTTTTTACTTTATAAATTAATAAAAACCAAAAGTGCCAGAACCCAGAGCCGCTAAGCTATAGGTATCCTATTTATGAAGATAACCATATCGATACAGCTACGACTCATAACGATACAGCTCCCATACAACGAACTGTATCGTTATGAGAAGCAAACACGAAAGAGGGTTCAACTCGATATAGTTGTCAAATTCGAAATTGGAACTTTTCGATGTTGGAGTAGATAAAATATAATATATTAGTTTAATTTAAGGTGTATAATGTGTATGTATGTCACCGTAAGATTGTAAAAACCGTTAGATTATTATAATCTAACTCGCGAAATTGTAAACTGTCGAAAGATTACAATATTACCGCATTATTTTTCGGTAATCTGTTATGTATACTAACCCGATAGAACCTAAGAGCACGGGCGCATTATTTATGCCGAACCCTAACCTAACCTACAATAAAGAGACAAGAAAACGTAAATACAATGAATATTTCAAAAGTTGACACTCAGAACAGTGAACGGTTCACAATCTTTCGACAGTTTATAATCTAGCGAGATAAAAAGCGTTAGATTAAAATCTTACGGTGACAACTGACATGTATAATATATATGTATACTAGCAAACCCGGCGAACTCCGTTTCGCCACCAGATGGCTTTCCCGCTAAAAAGATTTTCCCGCTTTTCTGTTGAATTTTTTCCTGAATTTTCTTTGCTATAAACCTCACGGAGCCCGAGACCTTTCCAACGAATGCAAAACCGTGGAAATCGGTTCGTGCGTTCTGGAGTTATAGCGTCAGGAAGGAAAACCCGACTTATTTTTATATAGTAGATTATATCATAAACTTCTTGTAAAGAAGTATGATACTCCAAAAATGCCAAATTTCATCAAAATCCGTTACTGATACACTGGCACGACAGACTATTTACGTACGCTCAATATGCAAGCTCTAGCGCGACGCAATATACTTGTGCTGCCATCTATCGCCGCGTTAGTGAACTGGTAAACTGTACGCAAAATAATTATAGCTGCAGTGCGCAGCAAATATTATAGTTCCATTGATAAGTAAAATTATTAATATACGATTATAAGTTATATAATCTTACTAATATCTTACTAATATTATAAATGCGAAAGTTTAGATGGATGTATGGAGGGATGTATGGATGTATGTAACTCAATCACGCGCCAACGGCTAAACGGATCTGGCTGAAATTTGGCACAGAGATAGATTATAGTCTGGAATAGCACATAGGCTACTTTTTATCCCGGAGAATTAAGGAGTTCCCGCGGGAACCAAAAACCTCAAAACCACGCGGACGTAGTCGCGGGCATCAGCTAGTAAGTTATGTATCGTTTTTTTTAATTTTTAAATATTATGATGTTGAAAGACCCAAAACTCCCTTAATCGGGACTTAACTGCTGAAATGAAATTTTTAAAATGTGGTGGCCTTTCTAGACCTGACGTCCGGGGCAAACCACCCCCTTCGCCCCATACTTAGTCCGCCCCAGGCTCCAGATATTATATGAGATAGAATAGAGGAAAATGAATGAGTTATAAGATTGGCTGTTTAAGTGATTTGCTATCGGGGAGTTGATTACGACGTGGTACATTAGATTCTAGAAGCTTTTCTTTTGAAATTTATATTATCACTAGATTATGCCCGCGACATCGTCTGCTATTTAATAACCTACAACTATTAAATTTTCCCAGATAAAAAGAAGCATATTATGTCCTTTCCCGGGATCCTTCTTCCGGGATTATCCTTGTAGCAAATTTCGTCAAAATTGATTGAACAGATCCGCCCTGAAAGCGGAGCAGACAGACATATTTTTGCATTTATAATATTAGTATGGATATTCCAATCGCGAATCGGAATCGCGCCCTTATGTAAAAAAAAGGTCTGCTTAATTATTGAAAACGGGGCCTACAAGTAAACATAATTAAAAGAATAAAAAACACGATTGCCCTGCAATATTGTTTTCTTAAAAAAAATCAATCTCTAGGAGTTGTAAAGTTGGAATCTGGCATATAAATACATACCTACCTAATAAAAAATTCCCTTCGAATGGAAGTACGGCTACCACTGCTACTACGTAACGATACCACAGTCATTAATTTTACCTTTGGAATCTTATTCACATTTTTATTAAATGATATTTTTTGTGAATCACTGGATATTGAACTATAGTGTTATATATTTTTGGAATCTACTCATCATATTCTAGATGATGATTATATATTAATCTTATTTCCGAATTCTTTTTTTCAACTTTAGTCTTCAATGCGGGACCATGGTCACCGCATCATTTTTTTTTAAATTTTACTAGCCTATGTCACCAGGAATAAGCTAGGGATTCTAACGATACCTTATTTATCAAAATCGGTTCAGGCATATTGAAGTTATGGTGGAATATAAAAACTCACATACTGCAGTATAAACCCTGAAAACAATATACTCCTTTTTTCAGGCAGTCGTATAATAATATGTTAATACATTCATTACTCTTACTGTTTAACTGTATTGTTATCACTTCGGCTAATAAATTTGTCATTGATATTATTAAATTTAGTTATATTATGGTTAGTGTACTAATTAATCATTGTTTGTGATGTGGCAAACATATTTACATTTGCCAAACATTGGCTCGATTTCATATTAATAACTGCAATAATAGGATACAAATTGTTCATTTTTGACGGTACTTACTGATTTAATTAATTACAATAATATTGTAATTTGTATCCTATTTTTTTTCAAGCTCTACACAATATCAGGTCAAAGCTGAAAATCAGCACCCAGCATTATGCATGCATTTTGAGATATGATGGAGGGTACAAGGCTGAGGCTTACACCCAGTCTGGGTGGTATCACAGACAAACATATTCTTATGTACAACTGTATGTTGGGAGGCTGCCTGCCTGGTGGGAGGCTTCAGCCGTGGCTAGTTACCACCCTACCGGCAAAGACGTGCTACCAAGCGATTTAGCGTTCCGGTACGATGCCGTGTCGAAACCGATAAGGGGTATGGGTTCAATATAACTGCCATGCCCCTAAACAGTTTAGCCCGCTACCATCTTAGACTGCATCATCACTTACCATCAGGTGAGATCGCAATCAAGGGCTAACTTGTAGTGAATAAATAATAAAAAATAATCTTAAAATGTCTGTCTGTAACACCATTGTTGAACAAATGTATTTTCCTTCCTTCCTTCTTTCTTACATTGTACCTGTATTTTTTCTATGTACACTTTGTCACAAGTAATACATCCATGCTTATAATATTATAAATGCGAAAATGTAGTGTGTTTGTCTGTCTGATACGCGTTCACTAATGAACAAATAGTCTTCATTTTATCCTGAAAAAGTAAAGGAATCAGAAGCCCTTAAAACGAAATGGCATAGCGGTTTCTCCATACTAACATATTCATCTGTTTTTCCGTGAATATTTACAATAGAGAAATAGTTATTTGTTATACAAGAGTGAAAAGTTGTTTTTTAACCGCGTGCTCAATTTTGATGACCGAGCAAGCGAAGGATTCTAAAATTGAATCACGAGCGCAGCGAGTGGTTCAAAAATTAGAATCCTGAGCGTCAGCGAGGGAATCAAAAGAGCACGTGGTGAAAAATCTTTTCACTCGAGTGCAACACGTAACTTTTCATCCCACCTCAGCGAGGAAATTAAATACTTCTCGCGTGATTGTTGAGAGAGAAAGCTCATTTCCGCATTTTTAACAGTTTCAGTCAATTCTGTTGGCGTCAAATTAACTTCTTCGTCACTAGAATCACTCATTTTAGGTTTTTAACTTATTTTCAATTTTCTTGTTTTTAATCGAAGGTTTTAATTTTAAACAATATGACGTAAAAGAAAATGGTGCGCGCAAAGCAAATAAAAAAATCACAAAAAAGTATACCAAAGAGGTTATGAGTGTGAGGTTTTAACAAATTAAAAACGGTTGTATGGAAATTCGGAACCATAGAGGTAGAAGTAAATAGGTTTTAATGATGTTTTGAATTCACAAACTTCATAGACGAGTGATATTTACTAACGTGCACACGATGTTCTAAATTCAATTTACTTTATCCTCAAGAGGATAATAACGGCTTTTGCAATCAGAGATCGAAGCTTAAAAATACTCTTTCCGAGATGGTGGGATGAAAATATTATTATTGCACCGTAAAATCCATCATAGGTATGTATCCGCGCCATGTTTTCCTCTTTTCCATAAATTTATAATTTTCAGAACATGGAACCTTCAAAAATTGTAAAAACGGCCCAGTCTTCGCGCCATCATCAGACATCCCATCCCACAACATCAATCCTTCTTAGATTATTCACAGAGTAAGAATTAGACTGTTTTCATAGGTATAATCGGTCCAAGCTGCAGTTTTCTCTGTCGGGTGTTATGGGGCTCTACTCGAGGAGCAGCGTGAGGGCAATATTATTGTTAAATACCTATTCTTTCAATGTCATGCAGATGCCATTTTGCCTTATGGCGCTGTAAGCTTACTAGATCAAATATATAGGCGCGCGGTGGTAAAATCGAGCAAGCGCATGTCGCAATAAATACAAGAAATCATTTGTAAAAAATTGTTTTCATTATATTTACTTAACAATACAAATTAATCCGACAATGTATTTGATTTAGAAATGTAAATTTTTTCTTATATTCCTAGAGCAAATTATTAGTTTCAATAAGGAGAAAAATTGCTTTAAAAGGTAAACCAAGAGGTATGATTAAAATAAATTTCAATGCAGAGATTTTTTTAAATTGTGTTTTTAAATGCGTCAATTGCTGCTTAGAGGTCTTGAAAACAGCAAATTATTTTTACAAGCATACATTAAGTCACCGTTTGATGGTTACACTGCTTTTAAAAACCTCCTTTTACGCTACATCATCATCATCATCATCATCACTACAGCCTATTAACGTTCCACTGCTGGGCACAGGCCTCCACTCTCATAGGAGAGCGGGAATTAGAGCTTAGACCCACCACGCTGCTCCAATGCGGGTTGGCGGGCTTTAACGACTACTATCATGTTAGTGATAATAACCGGGACCGACGGCTTAACGTGCTCTCCGAGGCACGGGGGTGAAACACCGCCAACTTCCAACTCCGGGCTGGCACTGAGAATTTCTTAATTGAAAAACCCAATAGGTACCTAACTTTTATGCCCGACCGGGAATCGAACCCAGGACCTCGTGATCCGCAGTCGACTATGCTAACCACTAGACCAACGAGGCAGGTTACGCTACACAGGGCCTTAAACGGGAAGAAGTCGCGAGCATCATCTACTAGGTAAAATAAAGTATATAATACGTACTCTACCTATCCAAGGTACGCGGTGTAATGTATCCACCACCACCACTAAAGCCCATTAACGTCCCACTGCTGGGCACAGGCCTCCACTCTCATAGGAGAGCGGGAATTAGAGCTTAGACCCACCACGCTGCTCCATAATGTATGCTCGCCATAAACTTTGATTACGAGTATGACTATCGCACATAAACAATAGTTAAACAACAATTTAATTGCACGCGTGCCGTAACACGGGGTTTAATTGCATAATTATTGCGCCCGGTAAATTAGGCCTTGATACTAATTAACCTATCAATCAAATTAAACCAATTACTTGTTAAAATGGAATGAATATTTTATATTGAGTAAGAATAATAATTTATATGATCATGAGGAATTCAATTTGGAACACAGACAGTTCGCTTGTTAAAGTCTGATAAAAGTAACATTTTTAGAATAATGTTTTTTTCACAAATAAAATCCGCCATCATGCTTATATATTCAGTTGGTTTATTAGTGCTCATAACCGCTCGACAGCTTGTCTGAGTACTGCACTCTTTGGTTTACCACAAAATATATTACGTTGGTGATAAATATGATTTTAAATTTTTTTAAAGAATCTAACTAAAAAAGTTGCCTACTATAGTAAAATAGGTAAATTTCCGTAATTTGCAGGCAAAGTTAACTTCAACTTCCCTGCCCTCCTTTCAGGGTCCTGATAAGACAGCGCCTTAAGTACACGTTAAGACGTAAGGTACTGCCACTCTTTCACAACACTTCAGCTGTGACACTTTTGGCACAAAAGTGGATCTCTATTTAGAAGCCTTTCACGGCTTACCCACAAAACCCGTTATGATGATATTCTGCACACAGTTCTGCTATTCTAAAGTCTGTTAAATAAAACGTCACGTCTTTGCTCACAATCTCTCGAATCGGAATTGTTCTCTTAACTTAGGGGCACACCATATGTTTTGGTGGACCAACAAAGGACTTAAGTCTAGCTTACTAAGTAAATGCGTAATAGTAATATGGACGTAATTAATTACGTCTTTACTCCTATGGTCTTATGGTAGACTATGTCTAATCGAGTGTCGGAGGTACGCAGTGGGTGTCACGTAAAGGTTACACGGACACCTTAGTTAGACAAAGTATTTATTTACTAGAAAAATAGGTAGATTTTCAATGTCAATATACCTGTCCTTCTTTCAGGGTCCTGATAAGAGAGCGCCTGGATAACGATCTTGTCTGAGGAGCCCTTGTCGTTCCTCGAGTACACGCTGAGACGTAAGGTGCTGCCACTCGTCCAGAGCACTTCAGCTGGCACGAGGAACACGGCTATACCATCTGTATTGAAAATATTTTTGACTTAACATACGTATCTACTTATCACATTTTTACTACATAGTACATACGTACTTATCACGTTTTTATTATCACCCGGGGGCATACTGTCATATAGGGCATGCTACCGGGAATTACCGGTATCAAAGTACCGGGAATTCCCGAGACTTCTGAATATTTTCAGTCCCGGTTCTCCACACCACAAAACCGGTACTTTTGATACTTTTGAGACTCGAATTAAATAGATTACTTCTCTAATTAAGTGCGGATATTTATGAATGTAACAAGAACTTCGTTCACTACACTGTATTTTATGATCACAAATTCGAGGTTTTAGTATAAAAAATCCAATTTTTACTTTGAGTATTTATACTTAGTCTTTCTAAATATTATTTACCAGCTTTTTTGAAGCTCCGTGGCGACCTCCGTGGCGCAGTGTGTAACGCTGTTGCCTTAACGTGCGGAGGTCCCGGGTTCGATCCCCGGCAGGGTCAATTTGGGAATTTATAATTTCTGAATTTTCCCTGGTCTGGCCTGGTGGGAGGCTTCGGCCGTGGCTAGTTACCACCCTACCGGCAAAGACGTGCCGCCAAGCGATTGAGCGTTCCGGTACGATGCCGTGTAGAAACCGAATAGGGGTATGGCTTTAATATAATTGCCATGCCCCTAACAGATTAGCCCGCTACCATCTTAGACTGCATCATCACTTACCATCAGGTGAGATCGCAGTCAAGGGCTTACATGTAGTGGATAAAAAAAAAAAAAAAAAAGATCAATTAATTGATGAATCTGTCACTCCAATAAAATTTGTTCTGCTTTAATGAGTTACAGTAGATTAATTATGCTACTCTGATAATCGTATTATATTTCAGTTCAAAGTTTAGTTTCAAAAAAAAAGAAAGAAAATTGAATGACTGGGTTTACTGTAATATAAAATATACCTCATAAGCACCAGGATTATGGCTGCTAAATTTTGATTTTTGACTCCACTGTCATTGACACCAACGGCAGAGGGGAAGAATTCATAATTCTCTAAAATGCTCAGCGTTTTTCCGTTAAATCTTATATACCAAGATAATTAGTGAAAAAAGTGACTGTGGTCAGTCCAATCTTGATGTATGGAACTGGATTCTGGACAGTAAACTGGAGGCTCTTAGTGGCTGATAGGAAACATGATAGGAAGATGTGAACCACACTTCCAACCATTGGTTGGTTGGCCAATTGGTTGCCGATTACGACCTACCAATCGGACAACCAATCGGCCAACCAATCGTCCAACCGATCGATCAAACCAATCGACCAACCGATCGACCAACCAATCAACCAACCTATTGAATAACCAATAGACCAACCGATCAACCAACCAATCGACCAACCTATCGACCAACCAATCGACAAACCAATCGGTAGATTGGTTATCCGATTGGTTGGTCGATTGGTTGGTCGATCGGTTTGTCGATTGGTTGTTTGATCGGTTGGTTGATTGGCTGGTCAAACGGTTGGTCGATTAGTTGGTCGATGCGTTGGTCGATTGGTTGGTAGATTGGTTGTCCGATTAATTGGTTGATCGGTTGGTCGATTGGTTGTTCGATCGGTTGGTCGATTAGTTGGTCGATCGGTTGGTTGATTGGTTTGATCGATCGGTTGGATGATTGGTTGTTTGATTGGTTGGTTGATCGGTTGGTCGATCGGTTGGTCAATTGGTTGGTCGATAGTTTGGTCGATCGGTTGGTCGATGGTTGGTCGATTGGTTGTCCGATTAATTTGTGTGGAAATATTACGCGACATTTTATATATTATGTCAAATAGTTGGTCTATTTTATACGTTCTGTAATGTATTTGCCTTGTTTTGTGATAATTTATGGTAGTATCGAAAGTATCGAAAGTACCGGGAATTCCCGGTACTCAGAAGCAGTATCGACTGCATGCCCTACTGCCATAGCTTGAAGCCGTATTATTTTAATATTTTTGACGTTCGTTATAATAAGGCATATATCAAGTTACGTGACATAAATCTGCCATTTTGAAATAATACTACTTTAAGCGATGGCAGTAACCGCCCTGTAACCTTAATAACTTTGTATGAAAACAAATCTCAGAAGTCGAATTTGACAAACTTCATTGATACTTTCTATAGATTTTATATAGCGCTGGCAGGTGATAGCGTAGTGACTAGTGGTACACTACTGTCTCCCTGATCGGGAGTCGGGAGTTCGACTTGTGAGCAAGCATCTTACAGGGACAGGGCAGGAGTAACTTATCACGGTTATGTGCGTTTTACGCGATAAAATATGCCACTTGTATGATAGAATTGGTACTGAACCAGTGGTAGATTCATTCGCCGATTCAAAAGCACTTGAAAAAGTTTATTTTTATGAAAACATTATTGAATTATTGATGTTTCAACTTGTATTATTTTTGAATTTCTGTGTTAGGTAAACCTAAATTATATTTTATTACTTAATTAAATTCTAAATAGCTCATTCAAATTTGTGGAATTATTTTGTACACAATAAATAAATAAGCTAAAAAGAAATTGTTTGATGCAAAATAATATTTATTTTGAGATTTCAAAACCGATCTAAATTTAACCTTTGATAGTGATTTCAAAAGATGCAATTGTAGTGAAGCCAACAACGAAATGTTATTATAGTTACATAGCACTTGATGGAGCCACCGACTTCGTCCACATTTATTTAGGTTTTTAAAATACAACTCTTTGATTTTATATCTTTTCCCTGGATGCAGTTGAACCTAATTTCGTTAAAGTCACCAGATGGGCTGTTGAAGTGCACTTTAGCATTTCTAATAATATTAGTAGGTATGGAAGTATGAATTATACCTGCCACGTGTAAAATCAAATCAAATAATCAATCAAATATCAAATAAAGTTTGGATGGATGGATGTATGGATGGATGTTTGTTACTCAATCATGCCCCAACGGCTGAACGGATCTGGCTGGCACTGGCATAGATTATAGTCTGGAATAGCACATGGGCTACTTTTTATCCCGGAAAATTAGGGAGTTCCCGCGGGAACCAAAAAACCTCAAGCCACGCAGACGAAGTCGCGGGCATCAGCTAGTTAAGTTCTAAACCAGACACAGCGCATGGAAATTTTAAATTATCATTAATTTAATCATTACAACTAATAACAACCAGCCATTACACAGTTGTGGTGCTGTATCCGGAACTAAAACGTGTTGTTTTAATTGCGAATGACCTTTTGGTTCTACATTTATTGCTATTTGTCACGCGGTGGCGTTTGACACAATTTAAATAAGTATCAAAGTAATAAACTAGCAAAGTAATAATATTACCTTGATTCTTCAAAAGAAAAAAAACATCGAGCGTTGAAGAAAAAAAAATTACGCGCTTGATGAAAAACTGAGAGTTTTGGAAGCAAAAAAATATAGCGAAATCGGTCAAACCAGAAAAAAATTAGCCGCATTTTCATCTGAGGTGGCATTTCATCATGGGGTTGACCACGGACCATGGAAGACGTGAACTTTTAATATAAAGGTTTAATGTGTGTTCAAAATCAAGTGGCATTTTTAGTTATTTGTGAAAATACCGTACTAAAACATTGATCGATTAACATTCACGCAGAGGCTGACATGTAATTAGGTAATTATATACGCCACTAATCAAGTAATAATAATAATTTAATATAAAAAATTATTTTTAAACAACCGACTTCAAACTCCCGCGCCAACTTTACAACAACAAGCGCACACTATACAAAGTACTTATTTTATTGTTGACTAGCGGCCCGTCCCGGCTTCGCACGGGTAGACATAAATAGGTACAGATATTTTTCATAATGGTGCACCCCCTTCTCCCGCACTGCCCCTCTCACGAAGAGTAAGTTAATCGATGCGCTGCGTGGCGGCCGCCGCCGGCATGTATTTTTATTTTAATTTCATGATATCTTTTGAATGGAATGTCCGATTTCAATAATTCAAAAAGTAATCATCAGGTATTGAGACAGTCTTGAATATTAAATTATTTATTTGGATAAAAATTTATAAATGGTATGGATAACACGGTCTGATTTTGATCGGCATTTCTATCAATTTGTTAAATGTAAAAAAGTAGTTATAGTGACGTAACTACAATAGTTAGACACATGGTTTCGCGAAGTTTTTTGTAGATATTGATATATTCTATAATATTGTCGAACATTTTTTGTCCTATCATTAATACTCTTCGCAGCGTATGCGATGAAAGACATTTTATGGCTAATTTTTTTACACCTTCGGTTGGTTTTAATAGGAATTTCTAAAGATTTCTATAGTAATCTACTACTAAATATAGCCTATGTTACTCAGTGATAATGTAGCTTTCTAATGAAAAAAGAATTATTAAAATCGGTCTAGTACTTTTTGAGTTTATTCGTTACATACAAAAATACAAATCTTTCCTCTTTATAATATAATAATAATAATAATAATAATAATAATATAATAATAATAATATTATATATTATAATATTATATATAATATAGTGTAGATATTTTAAAAATCGCTCGACCGATTTCGATAAAATTTATATGGGACCACCTTTGAAGTATACCCTTTCAAACAAAAAAGAATTTTCAAAATCGGTCCAGGCGTCTTCGAGTAATCGGGGAACATACATAAAAAATAAAAAATAAAAAAAAAGATTCCGACGAATTGAGAACCTTCTCCTTTTTTAAAGTCGGTTAAAAAAACATCTCAAATAGCCTGCAGCTCAAATTGTAGAACCGACTCAAAAGTATTACGAGTATATTATGGTAAGTCTAATATATGTATATTGTAGGTACACAATTCTATTTAATTATATATTTTTTTTTAATTTATTCAGTGCCAAAAAATTAATATGAAGAAAAACAGATATAGGTACATAGTGGACAAGGAAGCACTTATCTCTCTTTAAGAGATCTCCTCTACCAGTGACCCTTGGCAGTGAGAAAGGTTGTGGAGGAAGAATAGGTACAACAAGATTATTATTAAGTTTAGGATACCATCATCGTCGACAATGATTAGTGGTGGAATACAATTTGGTTCCCGTTGACGGACCTCATCCAGAGTAATTACGAGCAGCTCTATAATTAATTATATTGGAGAAACTTGACGCGTAATGGTGGCTTCTCATGGTGCGTAAAAGTACGAACAGTACTGCATTTTGAGGTTAATGAATTTACTAAAGTAAAATCGCGCTACTTTGTTTTTTCCACTTTAACTGTCATAACCTCCTAGTAAAGTAACAAAATGTGCTGTGAATCAATTATACCGAAAGAAGAATTAGAAGAGAATAAAAAAATAAACAGAAATAATAAAACAATAATAACCATCTTGTTGCCCCTAGTTGGTCCTCTTTAAATGGATAATGGGGCGTCCTCTATGACCGATGAACCAATGATATGAAGAGGGTGGCGAGAAATAGCTGGATGAAGAAGGCTGAGGACAGGTGTGGTGGTTCTCACTAGAGAAGGCCAATGTCCAACAGTGGACATTTAGGTGATAATGATGATGATGATGATGAGGTCGATAAAATGTAATATCCACGTCTCTCCCTACTCGTGCAAGGTTCGCTTGAAAACTGAGGATTCACTAAATAATCATGGATCGAGCTTTTGGAAAACTAGCTACTATCGTGCACCGTGAGAAAGCACCCTAGCTTTGCTTTAGAAATTAATTTATAACCACGATTAATTACTATTGATTGGTGTGAACTGTGAAAATATAAATTAACGGCTCCCATGATGAATGAGTTCCTGTTTATTATAATCACGTCATATTTAATGAAAATAAACGACAGTAGGATAAACTGTTATGCAGCTTTTTATCGGAATTTTCTGAGAGTGAAACACTCTCAGAAAATTCTGACAAAAAGCTCTTTCATCGTAAGGTAAACACGTTTCATCAAGTCACGCAAGCCTGTGCAGCTCCTCATAAGTGCGAGCGCTGACGATTTTGTCCCGTCTTTTTCGTAGACTGTGTTTTCGCCCTCAGGTTTGAACTTACGCAGGTGATAGTTGTATTTTTAGCTGGTGCAATATCCTTATTTTAAAAACGTCGAGGTACGTGACATCCACGAAGTATTATTTCCGTTATCTATGAAACTGTCATTTATAGTAATATTGCTTAAGTATTGCTTTACGTGTTGGCAGTGTGGCCCGTATTATTATGTTACAACTGGAGTAAAAAGTAGAAGCCCATTATGTTACTACTGGTCGAAAGTCTTGTAGTGATAACACGACAACGAATGAAAAAACTTAAAACTTGACTGCCATCTTACTAGGTCCTCTCACCAGCTTTATAGCAAAGGATTGTTTTTCATTAAAAAAAAAGTATTCCTGTCGCCTTCAAATGTGTGGTGGATTTGAATCATCGATCTTTCAGATTTCAATCGGCACCTTGATCGTTAAGCTACTCGTACAGGGGATTACAAAGATAACATTGAAGAGAAGATTGAAGAGATTCAATTCCGAGTTGGCGCAAATGTTTGATCGAATGTGTGCAAATATTTGCTCCAGTAAGTAACGTGTAAACCACGGCGTTTGTGTCGCTGTTGATAGGAAAAATGGCGTTCGTGAATTGCTGTCGGGACATGGAATTCTAATGGCGCTTGGCGGAAGTGTGTTTCTATTTACTTGCAATATTGACTTGACCTATTTTAGGAGCCGTTCACATATTTACGTACAAAATGTGTATGAAACTCCTAAGAAAATCTGCATTCAAAGTACAATTATTAGAACCCTAAAATAAACTTTTCAGAATCCAAAAATAATCTGATTATGATTCTGAAAAAAGCACCAATAAGAGTTGCTGATTGTGATATTTAATAGGAAAATCAACAGCAATTCTAATAAACAATAATACTAAAACACTAAAAAACAGTATCAATATGGCCAATTATAGATAGACAGTGTTTCGGGTGAAACACCACCAGCTTCTAAACGCCGGGACTAGAAATTCTCAGTACTAGACTGAGAATTTCAAGTCAGAAAAATTCAATACTTAATTATGGCCCGACCCGGGACTCGAACTCCGGACCTCGTCAACCGCAATCGAACAGGCTAACCACTAGAACAACGAGGCAGTTGTCCTGAACTTTTTAACGCAAGAAATTTTTACTGGTAATAAACAAAAAATAAAGGTAACAACTCACTCGTCTCATTCGCTGTAACATTGAACCTTATCATCCCAGTAATAGAGTCCAAAGCCTCCAACACGACCAGCTGAGGTAGACCCCCGTCGTATCCAGCAACGCATCGCACTTCTAGGTAGTCGCTGACTTCGTCTTTGGCTGCCTCGTCGATCCAGGAGGAATCGTTGCCAGTGAAGACTGTACAGTTGCGTGGTGGGGATGGACGTGCTGGTATTAAAAAAAATCACTGGTTAGAGTAGTTGAATATTTAAAGGAAAAACACCGTTTTACTTCATCATCATCACTACATCCTTTTAACGTCCTACTGCTGGGCACAGGCCTCCACTCTCATAGGAGAGCGGGAATTAGAGCTTAGACCCACCACGCTGCTCCAATGCGGGTTGGCGGGCTTTAACGATTATTATCATGTTAGTGATAATAACCGGGACCGACGGCTTAACGTGCTCTCCGAGGCACGGGGGTGCAACACCGCCAACTTTCAACTCCGGGCTGGCGCTGAGAATTTCTTAATTGAAAAACCCAATACCTAACTTTTATGCCCGACCGGGAATCGAACCCTCGGTGATCCGCAGTCGACTATGCTAACCACTAGACCAACGAGGAAGTTTTACTTATTAACGCCAAATCATTGGATCTAGAAAGCTATAATTTTGCACTTATGTTCCCTTAGTAGTGTAGAAATAAGGTCTAATTTTTTTTAATTTCCGTGGGAAGCCGGTCGTGTGGGGAAAATATAGGCCCAATCGCTATATTCTCACGGATGCTGATTGTATTAAGCTCAACTTATAATAATTACTTATTA
The DNA here is from genome assembly GCA_963932025.1 of Erebia epiphron. Lineage (NCBI taxonomy): Eukaryota > Metazoa > Arthropoda > Insecta > Lepidoptera > Nymphalidae > Erebia > Erebia epiphron. Next base: position 3,506,223 of record OZ009946.1, read on the forward strand.
TTCTAGTTAATAAATTTCAAAGGCCTAACTAGATTCCCGTTATAACACACCAACCATTTATGTCTGGAAACATCGTTAACTTATTGGGTATTTGAGTAGGTACTAGTCTAATATATTTTTTTTAAATTTATTTTTTATTAAAAAGGAGGAGGTTCTCAATTCGACGGTTTTTTTATGTTTGTTACCTCACAACTTTTGACTGGGTGGACCGATTTGGATGATTCTTTTTTTATTTGAAAGGGCATACTTCCCAAGTGGTCCCATATAAATTATGTCGAAATCGGTCGAGCGGTTTTTAAAATATCAATAATAAAATAAGTACTTTGTGTAGCGTGTGCTTGTTGTTGTAAAGTTGGCGCGGGAGTTAGAAGGTAGGTAGGTTGTTTAAAATAATTTTTTAAATTAAATTATTAGTGATTTCTAAATAGAGGATCTCCCAAAAGTCGTAATTTCCACGTCCCCTGTTAGTTTTTGTTAAATTACCACTTCAAACTATCGAATAAAGTATTAAAGTGCGTCGAACTTTGATGACGTCACAATTCAGAATTACATACAAAATCCCATACTAAGCACGCGTTTGAAATAAAGTTGCTGATTTGACTATTAATTGTCAAATACCCAATTCAGGACATACAATATTAATAATAATTCTTTGAAACCCTTAAAATAATAATTCAAATAAACTTAAAATGTTATCAAAAGGACTGGAAGAATTTGGCGGAAAAATGTATATTTAATTAACTTGTTACCTCCAACCTATAAGAGCCATTAAGATTATATAGGTCAGAACCTTTCCTGAGTCTCAAAGGTCAACAATAATTCAATCAATAATTAAATTATAACAGCTTTATCGAGTGCCTACCTATACCTACTCATCTATATAACTACTTAGGGTGGAGTTCACCGACTTTTACTTAACCGATGGTTACTTAACCAGTCGGTTAATCTCTGAACATCGTTTAAATATTTACTGTTCACGACATTATTTTGAACCACGATCAATTATTTCAGGCGATAACCAACCGTTCACAGATGCCCGCGACTTCGTCCGCGGGAATTGAGGTTTTTGGGTTCCCGTGGGAACTCTTAAATTTTTCGGGATAAAAAGTAGCCTTTGAGTTAATCCAGGGGTATAATCTATTTCCATTCCAAATTTCAGCCAAATCCGTCCAGTAATTTTTGGGTGAAAGCGTAAAAAATATACACACATCCAGAATTTCGCCTTAATAATTTTAGTACAATTTCTAGAGCAGGTGAAAATACGGTTTAAAAGATAAGACACACGCATAAGTTTAATATTCCATTCAATTCGAAAAATATAGATTGCACGTTTCAAACTTTGCAGGGATAAGTTGTAGTTAATCAAAACTACAACTTAAATCCGTGCGGAAGTTTGTTGGAAAGTTGAAAATAGCCGCTTGTTGAGCAAAAACGATCGTCCAATTTTCCACCTGCACTAGAATCGAATTATAATTTATAATAAAACTAGCTTTTGCCCGCAGCTTTGCTTACGTTAAGTTCGATTTTCATACAAATTTCAAACCCTTTTAAGGGGTTGAATTTTCAAAAATCCTTTCTTATGCTACGTTATAAAATCTATCTGCATGCCCAATTTCAGCCCGATTCGTCCAGTGGTTTGAGCTGTGCGTTGATAGAACAATCAGTCAGTCCCTTTTCCTTTTATAATATTTATTAATTAGATTGCTTACAGTCTAGAGTATGGTTTAGGTGTCGAAGTGTACTGCAAAATAAAAACTCAAGCTATCTTTGAGTGACCAATAGCAACAGATGTGAAGCAAAATTTGTTAACATACTCGTATTATTTAAGTCTGTCTCTTCCATCTCGGGACCATGGGGTCCCGGACCTTTGGAAGGCGTACGAGGGGCCGAAACCAACTCGCAGAGGCCCGTTAGACAATTTTACTCTAAAGGAAATGTGACACCAACCGACGAATATCCCTATACGCACTATGCGAGTGCATCCAAAGACAATCCCCGGTTAGTGCAGGACTAATTATTATTATTATTTTGACAAGATCATTGGCGAAATAAAATGCGAGCAAATCTTGCTTAAGCGAACCTAATAATCTCGGCGAATGTTGTATAAAATACTGCGGCCAATAAACGGGGCATGTTTTTTGTCCTTATAATTTAAGCTGGGGCTTACTACCATCGTTTAAAGCAGCATTATTTTGATATTGTTGACGTTTTGGTTTCAGAATTTTAACCATTACCTAGACGTCAAAAGACGTCATATCAAAGTCAAAGTCAAAGTCAAATTTTTATTCAATTTAGGTAGGTATACTACACTTGTTGACGTCCAGTTATTTATTAATAAAATATAATGGTGATAATCAGTAACGGTATTTAAAAACTAAAGCTACGAGGGTTCCAAACGCGCCCTGGTCTGGGAAGAGCCCACAACAAACTCAGGCGGGATTTTTTTTCCATTATCACCATTTCACAAATCATCTTTACTAAGGAACTATCTGAGCCACTAGATCAAATCATTGCCAAGCTTCCTTGTCATTTAAGTAATCCTTTACATGGTAATACGATTTTTTAATCAGTTTACGTTTTACATTAACTTTGAACTTATTCAGAGACATTTTCAACATTTTAAACTGCTATTTACTGCTCATACTCATATATGCTCATACGCTGCTATAAACTCATACTGCTCTAAGCGTTGGAAGTATGCCCCTGGACGCAATACTATTTTATTTAAGGCTACAACTACAACACTTGTTGCCTTTAAACCAGACACTGTTTTTCTAATTACCATGCACAATAACCGTGACCGCTAGTTCTCATTACCTGCCGGCACGATCTGAAAGATGCACGGCTGCGCTTGTTGACCGACCGTGTTTGTGCCCCGACACGTCAGCGCCCCGTAGTCCCTCTCGCTTGCGGGCGTGTAACGAAGCTCGCTTGTACTGCCATTTAGTGTAGCTGCAAATAGTTACTTCTTTTAGAAACCAATTCGAAATAAAAATAAGTGATAAGTGTGACGACCTCCGTGGCGCAGTGTGTAACGCTGCTGCCTTAACGTGCGGAGGTCCCGGGTTCGATCCCCGGCAGGGTCAATTTGGGAATTTATAATTTCTGAATTTTCCCTGGTCTGACCTGGTGTGGTGGGAGGCTTCGGCCGTGGCTAGTTACCACCCTACCGGCAAAGACGTGCCGCCAAGCGATTTAGCGTTCCGGTACGATGCCGTGTAGAAACCGAATAGGGTTATGGGTTTAATATAACTTCCATGCCCCTAACAGGTTAGCCCGCTACCATCTTATACTGCATCATCACTTACCATCAGGTGAGATCGCAGTCAAGGGCTAACTTGTAGTGGATAAAAAAAAAAAATTAGGAAAGTATGCACCGTATAACGTGATATGTTATAAAGGTGAGGTTCGCAAGTAGTCCGAAGCTTCCGAATAATTTACAATTTACTGGGAAAGCTTAGCCGTGAAACGAATTTACATTTTCGTACTCCGCCGCGCAGAAGTGTTGAAAATTACTCGTCAATTAATTAATTAGTACAATAAGACACATTTATAATTTATTTACTTTTAGAGTTGATAATAATAATTGTTAAGAAGCTGAAAGTAGATAATTCTCATTCCCATGTCATCTCGCTGCTGTTGTTGAACTGCCACAGAAACGTGACGTCAGCGGGGTTTGAGAAGCAAACATGCAGCGAACACGCAGAGACGTGTGTGCAGAACTGCCACAGAAACGTTACGTCAGCGGAGTTCGCGTGCACCGAGCAGCGAACATGTAGCGATTCGTCAAGCGCCACACCCCGACTGCTTATGGTGACGTCATAATATCACCTACATTCAGGGTTTGGTAGTGAAAAGTTATTCTAATTACCGTAGCTCGCCGGGGACACGACAAAACTTTCGCCGCTGTGGTTGAACTGCCACAGAAACGTGACGTCAGTGGGGTCCGCAAGTACCGAGCAGCAAACATGCAGCGATTAATCAAGCGCTACGCCTCGACTGCCTGTGGTGACGTCATAAGTCATAATATCACCTATATTATGCAGAGGTTGGCGGTCAAAAGTTATTCTAATTACCGTATCTCGCCGGGGACACGTCAAAACTTTCGCCGCTGTTGTTGAACTGCCAGAGAAACGTGACGTCAGCGGGGTCCGCGTGCACCGAGCAGCAAACATGCAGCAATTAATCAAGCGCTACGCCTCAACTGCCTGTGGTGACGTCATAAGTCATAATATCACCTACATGCAGAGGTTGGTGGTGAAAAGTTATTCTAATTACCGTATCTCGCCGGGGACACGTCAAAACTTTCGCCGCTGTTGTTGAACTGCCACAGAAACGTGACGTCAGCGGGGTCCGCGTGCACCGAGCAGCGAACATGCAGCGATTCGTCAAGCGCCGCCCCCACCACTTGCGGTGACGTCATGCCGCATACCGGCGCGTCTGTGTGGCAAATAAATAATGAGCCGTGTTTAGCCTCTAACAAACGTTCCGGGATTATGTGAAATTGCTTTTTGTTTTATTCACGAGCTGAGCTGCTGACCGCGGATTTGTTTGCAGGGAATGTCTTTCTATATTATGGTCTAATTAAGTGGGATGTTTTTAATTTCATTTAAATCTACTATTAAATATTTTGGTTCTTTTTGTCACTAATTCACGATGCAAATATTTGATTAAAATGTTAATGTTGTCTTAAATTCAGCCGTTTGCTTTGCTTTGTTTGCAACATTTAAATGAATGATCGTGTTTTTTAATTTTTTTATTGATAACAGTACCAAATATATCGTAAATACTTTCCTCATTCGCTTCTCTGATCTAATAATAAATATCTGTTATAAATTTTTGAATAAAATCTAAGACCGTCTTGGAGAAACCTGGCTAAACTGATTAAAGCACCTTGTTAAATTTTATGATGCTGTCACTTTGTGTCAAGTTTATTCCGGGGTTTAAATGAGAAGAACTGGTATTGAAAATTTAACTTAAATACATTTAACGGCCTTGTGCCGTTTGTGTTGTAAATATAATAATCTGAAAATCCTAACCCTAAACCTTATCTGATGATAAGAAACTTGATGTTTTGAAAGATAGGAATTCTGTCAAAATTTCAAATTTATTGTCAGTTAAGGTTAACTTGGAGATTTTGAAACATTCCCTTAACTTAACATAATAATTTGTATCCATTAAAGTTGTTTTTGGTAGGCACAAAATATTTATAACATTTCAACAATAAACCGACCCGCAATTCTAAAGCGGAAGTATACAATTTACCTCAAACAGATTTATGCACCTCGCACGATAGGGTATCCGCGGGATTTCGAAAGGAAATTTATTCCGGGCTTGCGAACTATAACGCAAAGCTCTATGAATTAAGTTGATGCCGCAAACAACTGATTGCGGAGGTGGCCCGCAAGATCGGAGTAGGCCACGAGCTAGTAATATCCGACCCGACCCCGCTTCAATCGGGTGGAATTTCCAAAAATCCTGAAACACGTGTTTCTTCATTCTTAAGAGCGTTCATAACTTGAGCCACTAAGCAAGTTTAGGTATTTATCTCGGGTAAATCCTTTGTCTCGGATAGTCCTTTGTTAAAGCGAGTGAACACAAGGCGTCGGGTGCAAAGTAGTTTGACGAACCGTTTTGATCCTAATCCCATTTTCAAACAGGCAATTATTTTTTCAATATTTTAAAAAAAATGTTTTTAATTCACTTTACATACGTTTCATGTAAACTTTTTTAATATAAAGTGCATTCATATAAAGAGAAGGTTGCATGATTGTAAGTATAGATGTTTTTAAGTAGGTAACTTCATCCATACATCTTTGTTTACTTATTTTCTGTTAGTTATTTATAAGACTCATTTTGTACAAAAAGAAATAAAATTAAAGTAAATAAATATTGGTATTATTTCGATTTGTACGTAAAATTATTCACAATCAAAAATTATTAGAATTTATATAGGTAGTCCATACTATACTAGATAATTCGTTTATATACATATCATTACGCTTGCAGACTTAGCATGCGCACAACGAGATTATATCGCGAGGAGAGAGACAAATGTAGTCGTTGCCGGCGATTCAATTCAATTTATTTTAAACATATTGTAGGACATACAGGTGTCTCTTATGTTACGTCATGTTTTGACTCTATCACCGGTTCGGAAAGAAGATTCTGCTGAGAAGAGCCGGCAAGAAACTCTGCAGTTGCTCTTTTTTTTATTTGAAACTAGATATTACAATTCGTAGGCAAGTATAAAAATAAATACACTAGTGTAAGTTATTATACTATCCTGTGAGTTTAGTGGCAAATTTTTTGTTTACCCCAACATGCACAAAATGCGGTATATTACAAGAAAAAAATAGTCGCCATGTAAAGATTCGTAGAGAATAATACCACAGATAAGAAATATTACTTTTGTCTCTACTTTTGACGTAACGAGACAAGTAACCATGTTAGCTTCGGTAGACAAAAAGAGATAACGAGTAGACATAATTTTACTCGTTGTACGCATGCTAGCCCTACTGGTCTTAGTTTTCATATTGCAAATTCGATTGATCGTTACCTATCGATCATAATTATTATTTATTATTTTTATGAAAAAAAATGTAAAATGAATCTTAACAATATTGATTTAGAGCTCAATTTCGTGTATGCATTCACAGCTACCGTACCAAATGGAAACATTTTGAAATTAAAATCGGTTGGAATTCGGGACTTTAAATCAAGAGCCTATGGGTCCATTTTACTCTGACAGCAATGTGATTGAACGCTCGATTACGATCAATCGAATTTTCAATTTCACAATTTGACAAGGTCATAGATATTTTTCTCATTAGTTTGAAAATCGGAGTTTAAGAAACCATTTCTGAAAAAAATAACTCATTTTCATTCGCACTCAATGAATCCTAGACAAAACAAAAGAGATAAGCCCGTGCAGATGCAGGTGTTTCACTAACGTAGGCTTTTGTTTATCATGATAACAATAGCGATCACTGGTCATTAGTGATACAATAATAAAAGAAAGGTTCGGTTTGAAAAATATAAAACACATTCGTCAAGTGGCACTCTGTAAACGATAACCACTTGCAAAAGGTAATAAAACTATATAATCTTGCAGGTGTTGCGCTAGTGTACTCAGTTTACCAAAAAACAATAGAAATTTACTGCGCGCGTGGTAGTAATAAAAAACAGCTTTGCTACCAATTCTTCAAATAACTTTTTGCCGTGCTAATGAGTGTATTGTTATTTGTTAGAAATAAATAATTTTACCTGACAGTACAATAAAAACGCGATGCCAAAAAAGCGCATACCATGAAAATCGAATTCAACTTTTTCGTGATTGACCGACCACGCACAGCCAAAAACGATGAACTTAAATATTTGATTCATTGAGTAGTCTAGGTGTGAACTGAGGAAGTAGGAAAAGGCCGACAAGCTTTATCAAATGTGCAACATAAATAAGTTATTTTGACTTTTACATAATATTATTTACAACATAAAATTATTAGAATTACTGATTCACATCAAACAATGTCTTCTCGAATTCCAAACCAGGCAATAAAACATTTGGAATTTGAGAAGTCAGAAGGCACTTGCAAATTGCAGGTATTGCACTAATGTAGGGTTTTGTTTACTATAATAAGAAATGCGATCACGGGTATAATAACAAAAAGAAAAGTCCTGTTCGATAAACATAAAACACAATCATCTAATGACGCTCTGTAAACGAAATCCACTTGCAAAAGGTAAAAATTATATAAATACAGTTAGTCATCATGAGTGCATTGTTTAGAATAAGTAACTTCGCCTGACAGTAAAATAAAACACGCAATGCCAATAAAGCGCGAAATGAGACCATAAAAAATCTTTTATAATACATACAAAACAACGACGTGATTGACCGACAACGCACAGACAAAACCGATGAACCTAAATATTTTATTCCTTGAGTAGTCTAGGTGTGCACTGAGGAAGTATTTTGAGTTTCAGTGAAATATCTCATTTTGGATTTGCTATGACGTCATACTATGGTCATGTAATATCTCATGTTCAAAATATGTAGTTTTGCAATAAAGAGTTAACCAACAAACAAAATCACATGTACATACATGATTGCTAAGGAATAAGCATTCCACAAGTCATGAAACATAAAACAAAACCTATTCATCAAAAAGGTCCGTAAGCGCGGCTAATAATAATAACTACCCAATTGTTTGCATAGCTACCTGCTTTTGCTACCGTGAAGACTGTATTTTTATGGTCATAAATTATATCTATCATAACGCTAATCACACCAATAGTCATAAGGAAAGACAATTTCACAACCGAACACAAAATACCGCGCTAATATGCCATGAAAGACAATAAAAGAGTATTATCATTTCAATATGTGACAGTCGGATTAATATTTATAAGGGATGGAGTTGCCAGTCTAGGTAGAGATTGTTGGTCAGCCTTTAAATAATAGTTTATCTAACCACAAGTTTAGTAAAGTAAATAACTGTCTGATACACACGACCTTGTCTGAATGGAATATTCAAATTCTTATTTAAGTAATATTACCATAAATATCATATACGTTCAGTATAAAGTATATAAACCTTACTCTATTAAAAAAAATCATCCATCAATAAGAAAAAGCAGCCAGTATTAAAAATGCCTACTATCGAGAAGTGGTAATCACACTACAATCTCAGGTATATGCTACGTATATCATTTTGAGTTGCGGAGACAAAAGGCGTTACGTCCACCCTCTGGGAAGCCTCAGCTACGACTAGTTTTACTAGCGCTTGATCACGCAGTTTTGTAGTGTGTTACAAACTTATTTTTAGATGTAAATTATTGTTAATTATATATATTTTTTTGCTTTATTTAATTGAAAATATGTCTTACTTTTAGGAGTACTAATTTATTTTTACAAATTAAGCCAAATAACCTCCTAAAATGACGGTTAAATGTGTCCTTAATTTCGACAAATTAAATCTTTCTTGTTTTGAATTTTATAAAACAAAGAATAGCAAATTAATAATTTTTATCTTTAACTATGGTAGTTCAGGACCTTATACTCAATAAAAGTATCTCTTTGTGTGACCACAACGAGTAAATTTGGACGTTCGCTTACGTCAAACTTTACACAAAAATCAAGATTGAATAATCGCCTCTTGGTATTTTCGTAATAAGGAACAATCTATTAATTAATTTCAAAATGTTGTCAGTCATAATGGTAGATCAGAGAATTCCCTACAATTTAGTATGAATAAGTTTTGAGTTAATGCAGTGAATAATAAAATATCAGGGGGCAAAAAAGCTAAATATAAGGGTTTACCCTTGCAGCTCAAATGTATAGTCTTAATTGAAAGCCCATAATATGTATATACAAATTTTCATTGATGTAGGTAACTTGAAAAATGACGGACTTTCATACAAACTTCCGTTCCCTATATATCACTTTGGGGCTGGAATTTCAAAAATGTTGAAATACGTACTTACTTCTTAATCAGAACCTGACTGACTCTTTTTTTTTTTTGTATACACTACAAGTTAGCCCTTGACTGCGATCTCACCTGATGGTAAGTGATGATGCAGTCTAAGATGGTAGCGGGCTAACCTGTTAGGGGCATGGCAGTTATATTAAACCCATGCCCCTATTCGGTTTCTACACGGCATCGTACCGGAACGCTAAATCGCTTGGCGGTATGTCTTTGCCGGTAGTGTGGTAACTAGCCACGGCCGAAGCCTCCCACCAGGCAACTCTCAACTCTGTCTTCTCTTTCACGACCCGACAGAAACTGATGTTAAGCAATTTAAAAAAAAAGATATATAGATAGTATGCGTCCAGAGGAAGGACATAAGCTACTAATTATTTATATCTGGGGAAAAAATAGTTCACACGAGAGTTTTTGTCCCGTAAAAGATGGGGAATATTTTTACGAAGTCACAGGCAGGCACATAATATCATAATTATAATAAAGATTCTAGTTTATAATATTCGGGCGATCTAAGACACTACGTTTTTATTACAGTTTCACCGTTTACCAGCTCCCAGACTTTATAGTAATATTAGGCAATAATTTCGGTGATTTACTGCTGGCACCGCCTTCCTCAGAGGCAATTACTATGCGGCCAGTCCGCAGCGGAAGGAAGCCGGCACGTCGATCCTGAACCGCAATCATTTGAGTACCTACTCGTAGACACATCGCTATTTATTGCCTTGTAATTCATACTCTCCTGGTACCAGTGACATTTTATTGTTACGTCTCGTCTACAGTTTCAATTCTACTTTACTAAACTTACATGGATATTGATTGACATACAGCCGGTTTCTGAATTGAGAATTTCATGTTGAGTCTGTCTCTAAAACTACTTAAGGACTAATTGAGCAAATTTTTGTTTCTGAATTGATATCGGGCCGGTTTCTGAATTAAGCATTCAAGCAAAAACAGCAAGTTCCAACTCTCAAACCTTACACAATATCAATTCAGAAACAAAAATTTGCCTAATTAGTCCTTAAGTAGTCTTGGAGACAGACTCAACATGAAATTCTCAATTCAGAAACCGGCCGCAAGTACCTACCTCTAATTCAGCTAAGTATTTAAGTTTCGTGTCTCAAAAATATAATTTTTCTAAGTTATCGTATGCTTACTTGGATTTGAGTATGGTAAATTTCTTTAGATATTTATCAAGAATTATTTTAATACTCCAACTACTACCAGACTTTATAGTAATATTAGGCAATAATTTTGGTGATTTACTGTTGGCACCTCCTTCCCCAGAGGCAATTACTGTGCGGCCAGTCCGCAGCGGAAGGAAGCCGGCACGTCGATCCCGAACCGCAATCATTTGATTACCTACTCGTAGACACATCGCTATTTATTGCACTGTAATTCATATTCTCCTGGTACTGTGACATTTTATTGTTACGTCTCATCTACATTTTCAATTCTACCAAACAGACCCGGAATTCGATTGATATAGCACCTATTAGCAAAGTAGGTAGGTATGTAAATTTCATGCGTCAAAAAGAGAATTTTTCTTAATATGGTATGCTTTTTTAGATTTGAATCTGGTAAAGGTGGTACTCAAGTGTCCAAATCGGAAATTTTCTAAGTACAGTGTTATGTGCAGTCTCATATTAATAGTAAGCAAATCTTCAAAAATAGATATATTTTGTCAAGAATCAAAGGTATATTAATCGATCGAATGGATCTACTATGAAAGGAAGTGGCTACGTCGATCCCGAATCGCAATCATTTGAGTACTTACTCGTAGACACATCGCTATTTATTGCCCTGTAATTCATACTCTCCTGGTACCAGTGACGTTTTATTGTTACGTAAATTTAGGTGATTTGCTTTTGGCATCGTCTTTGTCCGAATTCAGCCTACAGTGGCCAACAAAGTCAACATAAACGTTTAGTTTGCCGCATAATCATGTAGGAAATCTCTTGTAAAAGTTGATACTTAAAGTTTTCTAAAAGTATACAAAAAAAAAGGTAATTCGATTAATTATTTTAATAATTTATGTATCGAATAAATTCGTTTCAAATTCGTTATTTTTTAAACATTGCCGAATAGACATACTGTCAAATGAAAAGTAATAAATATTTTGATTTATTGCTATATTACCTACAAAGAAAATATTATTCCCAATATTTACTTGTCAAAGCAAAAATAAAGTCATTGATCACGAGCAGAAGATATTTTTTGATTTTTTGTCAATTCTCTGTTCAATAATAATGATCGTGTACATGTGGCATTATAATATGTCGTATCCGACATTCGTTAGGGATATGCAAATAGAGTGCTGACTATACGGGTTATGCTATGGGCTATGATTGTTGAGATAACGTTTTAACAAGCAAAATGTAAATCTTGATAGAGGCATGTTGAAATAAACAACTTTGTTCGTCTGTATACAGAGTGTTTTATTATCTGTAAAGTACATTAGTAATGCAAAACGTCGCCATTTTATGGAAAAAATGAAACTAATTTCTACTTCGTGTAAGAAAAGGAAATGCAAATGTGGTTTTGTGGTTTCTTGATCAACGTAGGTATAATTTTTATTCAGGTGTTTGTGACACATTTGTTTCACATGAGGATTTTATTGAGAAATATTGCTCAGTTTAGTTTAATTTAGTTCTTATTGGTAAATAGAGCAAGAGGAGTTTATCGGACAGATTAAATAATATTGCCCATAGACATTATGCAGAACTATAATATCTAACCAAAAGAAATTTAAATAGTCCCAGAAATTTTAGCAATGAGCATATTAAAATTGACATAAGTATTAAAATATAATAATATTATAAAAATCTTTTTAAACAACCGACTTCAAACTCCCGCGCCAACTTTACAACAACAAGCACACGCTATACAAAGTAAGTACTTATTTTATTGTTGATATTTTAAAAACCGCTCGACCGATTTCGATAAAATTTATATGGGGCCACTTGGGAAGTATGCCCTTTCAAATAAAAAACATAAAAATATTTCAATTTTTTGTAAATAGACAATGAAAACACCAAGAAAGTCAGATTTTGGTCATCGAACACGAAACGTCTTTGCTGACGCATATTAAGCCATTAGTTTAAGAATAACATATTATTGCCACCATGCCCATGAATGATCAGATCAATAGGACGGTGAATATTTTTTGTAAAAAAATAATTCTTAGGTATCTTTGTAAATATTTTACTTCAAAGTTATATCGTAATTTAATTACTTTCTAAAGTTTATAAAATAAACTTTATTTATTCAACAATATACCTAAAATATATAATTTAGTTATAAGTTTCACCGTAAAGTCCCAAATAAATAAAGCACCCTGTATGCAGTAACGCCTTTGCTGAAAAATAAATTTACCCGTAATCCAATAGGCGTTTTACTGAGCCGGTTGATATTAAAGCCGTAAATACAAATACACGCCCATACAACCCGTTCCTTTGCTTAGCTGTTGATTATATAGATTGAAACGAATGTACATAATGAGTTGCAACATAATATTAAACAATTCGTCTTGGAGGCTTCGGCCTAGTTGCTATCGATTTTTTATTGAAAATTTTAATAAAATTAAATGTTTGTAGATTCTTAAAATTGTCTTAAATACTCCTCATAAATAAGGATTTCATTAGAATTTATATTATTGTTTATCACGAATTCTCGTTAATTTTATTCTATCACTATTGCAAAAATTACGCGTGCAGAGTAAATTAGCAAAAAGTACATCACGATACATGATACTTTAAGTGTCCATTATTGCACAGCCTGATCAATACGTTGTGCAATAATAAATTATGTCTGCTCATGTCACGATCAGTATCAATAATTGTTATTTAATAAAGTTTATGTTTAATTGTTTAGTGTATATATATAATTCGCGTGACTTAAAGTGGCTAAAGTAATGCATTATTGCTCGGTGTTAGAGTAGACTACTAAAGTCACGCGCTGGACCTTACTTTATTCAAGTGACTAGCTGATGCCCGCGACTCCGTCCGCGTGGTTTAGGTTTTTTTGATTCCCGCGGGAACTTCTTTTTATTCAGGGATGAAAAGTAGCCTATGTCACTCTCCAGGTCCTCAACTATACCCATGCCAAAAATCACGTCGATCTGTTGCTCCGTTGCAGCGTGATTGAAGGACAAACCAACAAACCAACAAACCAATAAACCAACATTGTTTGTGTAACGTTTTTGTTTTGGTATACCTCCTAGAACGCATGTGACGCCATTTTTAAACAAGTTTGGGTTGCTAAAAATGAGGTCGAGGAGGAAGTTGCACCTCGCTAGCTTGCTGTTCGGCGTGTTCAAGAATGGCAAACCGCCGTATATATATGATAAGTTAGGGAGGCTGTACGATGGTAGGGAGCATTTTAGAGGGGTGCGTAAGATTTTGAGTGTTCCACACCACTGCACTGCCGCTTTCAGGGGTAGTTTTAAATATGCCGCTACCCGATGCTGGAATAATATTCCTCCCCCAATACGCGATTCCCGGAGTAAAAATACATTTATTAAAAAGTTAAAAAGATTTTTGCTGTCTAAACAGATTGAATTCGAAAATATAGCGGCCGATATTTCAGTGCTTTAATATTATGTATAGGTATGTTATATAGTTATGTGTCATATTTACTTGTATATTTATTATTATAAATTTATCGTATATTTATAAAGATATTTAATATGTATTTCTTCTTAACTCTAGTAATATTATTATAATTAATATTAATAGTGATTGAAGTGAAACTTCTTTATCGGGGTTGGAAAAAAATTTAGTGTAACATTTTTTCGTTACGCGTCATGTCTATGATAATAAAAGCCTTTTATTAAACTTTATCTAATTTAACTTTATTTAACCAATTTCTGTAAAGTTGCATATAGTAAATTATTTTTTGAAAAATAACGTCATAAAGAAGTTTCACTTCTTACGAGTGTACGCTAGTACACGCACACATTTTTTTTTGTTGTAACTGTGACGTCACCCGGGGTCACAGCTGAAAATCAGCGCCTTGCTTTGTATGCATTCATGGGCATATGACGCAGGGCAAACGCTGAGCTGTACACCCTTTCTGGGTGGTGTCACAGACGAAAGTGTTACATTTGTATCTAGTTTTGTCTGTGACACCATTGGTGAATAAACTATTTTTCTTTCTTTCTTTCTTTCAACAAACCAACAAACAAACACACTTTCGCATTTATAATATTAGTATGATATAAGGAGTCATTCTGTGAATAATAATTAGGTTATTAGTGATACCTATATCAAAATAGCTATTTATGCAACTGTATCGTAATGAGGGTCATTTTAATTCGAGTGCTGTTTTTTGATACGAGGCTTGCCAAGTATCAAAATAGGATAGTACGAGAATTATAAAAATTCTTTCCAAAAAACCGACTTCCAAAGCCACTGTAAAGTAAAAAATAATTTTGATTTCTACACACTATGTTGAAGTCGGGCGAACCGGACGCGTCAACTATGCCTATCTTTTTTTATACTCGCCCGACTTCAACATAGTGTGTAGAAATCAAAATTATTTTTTACTTTACAGTGGCTTTGGAAGTCGGTTTTTTGGAAAGAATTTTTATTTTTAACTTTTTAGTGTACTCTAAATCCCTACGGCTTAGGAGTGCAGTACCATGCAGCATCAGAGTTGAGGAGTTGGAAATTGGGTTTAAGTATGAAGTCGTTGCTTGACACCTACAATATTAATTCACCATAAAAAAATCCTAAACCACTATGTTTAAGGGGTTCTGTACCCAACCGTTCTTTCTCTAACCAATGTAAAAAAAAAATTTCAAATCGGTTTAGAAACCACGGAGATATGCACCGACATACATTAAAAAAAAAAAAAAAAGATACGCGCCGAATTGAGAACCTCCTCCTTTTTTGGAAGTCGGTTAAAAATGACTAATTACGTACAGTTGCATACAAGATTTTATCTACGACAAGGACATCTTTATAATTTTTTACTTTATAAATTAATAAAAACCAAAAGTGCCAGAACCCAGAGCCGCTAAGCTACAGGTATCCTATTTATGAAGATAACCATATCGATACAGCTACGACTCATAACGATACAGCTCCCATACAACGAACTGTATCGTTATGAGAAGCAAACACGAAAGAGGGTTCAATTCGATATAGTTGTCAAATTCGAAATTGGAACTTTTCGATGCTGGAGTAGATAAATTTCTAAATAATACACTCACATTGAACTCGTAAAGTGACACTTTCGCTCGACGTCTCGCCCCTCGCATTCGCAGCGCGGCACGAGTACCGTCCCGCCTCCTGTCTCGTCACGCCTTGCATCACCAGCGATCTCGTGCTCACGATTATACCGGACGTCATGTTTTGTGTCACGGCCCTGTCCTACAAAAAATACACTTTGCAATAATAAGCATTAAAAGAGCTGTATGTAGATCTGGGTGGGTGCTTTTATATGTCATGCTTTACGTGACTCATAGTTTAAATTTTTAGGCAATATTGTGATTCAGAGGCCTCAAACTATAAAATAACTAGCTGATGCCCGCGACTTCGTACGCGTGGATTGAGGTTTTTTGGTTACCGCGGGAACTCCTTAATTTTCCGGGATAAAAAGCCTATGTGCTATTCCAGACTATATTCTATCCCTATGCTAAATTTCAGCCAGATCCGTTTAGCCGTTGGCGCGTGATTGAGTAACAAACATCCATACATCCATACATCCATACATCCATACATCCATCCAGCCAAACTTTCGCATTTATAATATTAATTGATTGTAATTGATTGATTGATTGATTGATTGATTGATTATTGATCATTGATTAATTGATTTGATTTTACATCTCGTGTGACCTATAAATGTCATCCGTGACTTATTTTACACGGTGTAAAAATAAAATAATTAGGTCACAGGTATAATCGTTACACATTTAGGGGTCACGCAGAGCTAATAAAATTAATTTAAAGACTAAAATTGTATTTTAATCGACATATTAATTCCTAAATTGGTCGATTTCATCTACGTGGATTTCAGATTTTGAGAAAACTCGTGTTTGGTTTTCCGAAATAAAATATGTCCGTGTATGGTAGTAAATCCGTGTCCAGGATGCAAGATATTCTCAGTGCGAAATGACGATGAAATCAGTTCAGAGATAGATGATTAGAGATCAGAGATTCCGTGTCAGAGGTTTAGGCGTGGAAAAGTAACAAACAAGGAGCATAATACCAATCGCTTAAAGAAGTATTGTTTTATAATATTGTTGACGTTCGCGTTTTAGAATTATAATCCTTATTCTAGGAATGTCAAGGTACGTGATACAACTGTCATTTTGAAATAATACTGCTATAAGCGTTGGTAGTAACTAGTATCCCCCCAGAGCATAGATTAATAATTATAATACCAAGTATAGATTGCTAACTCCCTTATAAAATTTTTTCTAGGTTAATACTATCGTTAGGTGGCGCTACCCAGGCTCGCTCTGTATATGATTATAGTAAAATCGGTGAAATATCGTATTTTCTTGGTTCAATTTGTATTAATTATTCATATAAAATTATCAAAATACAAAACTTTGATAAAATCACTTAAGCAATTAGCAAATTTATATTCAACTAATTTTAACAAACAGCTTGCACAGTTACGCCATCTCAGATTGTGCGAAGAACTACAAGGTTTGGTCTTGGTATGACTTTAATGCGCATTTAGCGAGCTTTGATTGAATGTATGAAGTGAACAGTCTTAACCTGGTTTATATATTGTCTTTGCCCCAGAGTTAAAATTATAATATTAGTACGGATGATACGTTAACGAGAACTACTGTAATTTATCATTTCCATAGACATGTTGTACAATCGAACAATGCAATTAGATCAGCAATGGCGTCAATTGCACTATTATCAGTAGGTATTGCTCCAGCGCAATGATCGATTAGCACTTACAATATTGTGCCGTGGTAATACAGTAGTACGGCCCTTGGGACTACACTCGTACTATGTTATCTTTGAAAGACTTAAATTGCTCAACGTTCTATTTTATTCGTACCTATAAATTAGAACGCATTGGAGCAGCGTGGTGGGTCTAAGCTCTAATTCCCTCTCTTTTAGGAGTGGAGGCTTATGCCCAGCAGTGGGACGTTAATGGGCGGTAGTGGTAGTAATACTAAGTAGGTGATGTCCTCGACTTCGTCCGCATGGGATAACTTTTTTAAATTCCCACGAGAACACCTTAATTTTCCGGGATAAAAAGAACCCTATGTCACTTTTCAGGTGTTCGACTATCCCCATGCAAAAATCACGTCTATGCGTTGCTCTGTTGCGGTGTGATTGAAGGACAAACCAACAAACAAACACTTTCGTAATTAATATTAGATAATTATAATATTATGTATTTGAAGATCGGCGCGAGCTAGACTCAATTATCGTACTAATATAATAAAATAAATGTGAAAGTTTGGATGTTTGTATATTTGTAAGTTTGTAAGGTTGAATGTTTGTTACTCTTTCATGCCGCCACGAATGAACTTATTTGGCTGAAATTTGTACCTACTGGAGATAGCTTATAACCTGACTTAACACTAGTACATTGCTTTTTCGGGATAAAAAGCCTATGCCATTCTACAGGTCCTCAACTATAACCATTGGACATTGTACCCAGTGTACATTGGACCTGGAGAGTGACATAAGCTTCTTTTATCCCGGACAATTTAAGTTCGCACGGGAATTAAAAAAAACTTAAACCACGCGATCATCAGATAGTTTATAATATTAGTAAGCATGATGGCACTCACATTATGGTACCACGATATCCTGTGTTCCCGCGGGTTCGCTCGCACGTTGCACTCGAAGTAAACGTCGTCGCCTTCCTTGATGTCGTGAGGGTTGAGTGTGCTGCCAAGGCTCAACGTCACCAAAGGACTGTCTGGAGGACAATAGGGACGATGACAACACAAATCAGCAACTCAATGGGGCTGGTTCTGTGATGCACAATGTCTAAACTTAACTAAAATTATAGAATTAAAAATATTGCTAACCCCTCTTAATACCCCCTTCGGAAAGGAACAGAGCTAGATTTAAAGCTATCATTTTAGTTTAGTTTAAAGATTGTGTTATACAGAATTGGCCATAATATTGTCAGCTTTGCTTTTAATTAATTTGAATTGAATTTTTAAAAAAAGGTAAAAGATTGTGAATTTATTTTTTGACGAAGGTTTAGTTATGTTGATATTTGACTCATTCGATTCGTATTTCACTTGGTTCGTTCTTTGCCGGGGATACGTATAAATACTCGTATTTATGGTAATTATTTCATATTGAAATAATTAACATAAATACGAGTATTTTGACGTTTGAAGGTTATTCTCCTATCGGCAGACTCAGCGATTATTGAATGCTTTTGTGTTTAGATCGCAATTTGATTTAGAGCTTAGTAAGTATTAATCATTGATTGATTAATTTATTGTTGTTGTGATGCTTTGGCCAAGTTTTTATAATTAACTGTTTACATTAAATCTCTCGTGAAACCGCTACACGTTGTGACCATTCGCTCGTGGAAGTTTTAAAGAGAGTACAAACATATTTAAAAGTAATTTTAGTTATTTGCCCACTTCTGGAATTATACTTACAATATCAAACTTAAAAACGCGCTACTAGTTTGGAAGTTGTGACTCGTGACGTCATAAAATTTCAGCACACTTTTTTTCCTTTGAATCATAGTTTAAAATGATAATCAAACTTAAAACTAACAGAAGATGTGAATTTTAGGTCTTTTGGAAGACTATTTGATAATTAATCAGTACTTAATAGTTTATTTATGACAAAGACATCATCCCTATTCAATCAGTTCTTTAGACAATTATTTTTCGAAATCTTGTGGTAAGGGTGCCTACAAACGGTGCAAATACGTAGCTGGTTTATCATAAGAAATTATTTTATCTTCCTTTGAATAGCCGCATGTTGTAGTTTCGAAGCTGGCATCCAGGTGTTTGGAAAGAAATTCGTTTTTACGATTTATGATGTGATCAGAAAACAGGGACGGCGTTGCGTCACTAAAATCAACAGTTATTTAGCAACATGAAGCTATCTAGCTAAGAGAAGGGTATGTTTTTCAGGGATAATTATACATATAAAGCTTACTATACTGTTGAAGATTATGTAAATGATAAAAGAGCATGGAATTGACTCGCTCCAGCAATGCTAAGGATAGCGGTTACTTATGTACACTTAATAATTATAGTAAATGATTTTTTTAAAAAGAGCTACCTGCTGGTTTTTCTCGGTAGGAATAACATTCCTCAGAACACTTTTTTATAAGTTTACTTGAATAAAAATATATTGTGAGTTTGAGAGTTTCGAGTTTGATAAAATCAAGACCTTGGACATATTTCGTGAAACCAAAATGAACGACAAAACTCAAGCTGGAGTGGCAGTGGGTAAAGAATATCCGTTGTAGCTTTTTTTCCTATGTGCCAGAATCCTTTAATCCAAATGTGTGCCTTAATCCATTGGTACCGGATATTAGTTATCACTGATTGCTACAGCTGAATTACTACAAAAGTAATTAACCTCTTATAGTACCTTTACCTACTTCAAATATAAATAAAAGGTTTAACAACAGAACGTGTGGAGGCAAATTTAATTAAATCAGATTTACAATTTAAACTTCTACCTTAATCCATTAATTTAACTCTTAAACAATAAACGTTGATTTATAATTGAAGTACTTTGACTTTTTCGACACTCACGTCACGCTCGTGTTAATTTGTTAATATTCATTATAATTAGTTCCCATATTCCCGTTTGCTATTTAAATACCTCAATAATTAAAATTAGACTTTATTTACATTTGCAAATCATTTGGCAAGCTTGGTATTAGATTAAATACCAATTTAAGCACTCCCGTTGTAGAGTCGATAGATCTCAGAACACACAAAGAGAACTACGAGTCATTGTAAAAGCTCAATGTAGTTGTCTTCTCGTATTGATAACTTGAATACTAATGATGACAGATACATGAAAATTTATATTTATACCCTCAAAGAGTGCCTTAACTAATGATGTAATTAATTTGCTCTTATCATTAGTTAATCACCCCGATACCGAGAATACATTGAACTCCCCTCGTAACGTCTCTTCGGTGTTCTTATTTAGCAATTGCGTATTTGAAAACTACTCAAATGAGCAACTTTTTGTCAAATGTATAACGCGTCCTTTGTAGTAGGTACCTACATAATAGATTAGATTATATATGAAATACTGAATTGTGACGACATCAAAGTTCGACGCACTTTTTTACTTTCATTCAAAATGAAACTAACAGAGGACGTGGATATAATGCATTTTGGGAGATTCTCTATTAAATAATCCATACTAATTCCCAGGGCCGTCTCTCTCAGATCAGCACAAGCGGGACACTCAAATAAGGCGTGTCTCGGGGTGTCCTCCTCGCCGCAGAAGTAGCACTTATCACTCGCTGCTTTCCCAATGGCAAAGAGGTAAGTGTTGAACACCCCGTGACCGCTGAGCGCCTGCGTTAGCCACCGGTCTACCTCTCCATGTTTCCTTTTGTGCCATATTTTGAGATCTGTAATTAACTCTCTAGTCCAGGCCCTTTTTCCCGCTCCAGACCATTCCCTTTCCCACTCCGTTAGCTTATCCTCTCGCGTCTCTGTAGGCGTTTTCGTCTTGCATCGAAACAGCTTTGCTCGTTCCCTGGCCAGCTTGGCTATAGGGACCAGCCCTGCTATGACCAGTACCGCTTCAGTAGAAACTGTCCTGTAAGCTCCGCAAATTCCAATTGCTAAACGTCTTTGGACTACCTCCAGTTTTTTCCGGTACAGTTCTACCCTAATTGCTCCTTCGAAGATCGGGGCCCCGTAAAGAATGACGGAGTGAGCGACTGATGCCAGCACTCTTCGTTTACTTGCTCTGGGATCACCTTTCGTTGGCATGAGTCTTTTCAGCGCTTCCGTGAGTTTCTGTGCCTTACTTGCAACTTCCTCAACGTGCTTCTTAAAAGTTAAACTTTTGTCGAGCCATACTCCCAAGTATTTCACGTGCTCTTAAGGAGTCACTGTAGCACCTTTTATTCTGAATTGTATTGGGTCTAGCCTTCGTCTCCCGCTGAATACTATGGCTTCTGTTTTTTCTGGGGCTAATGTCAGCTGTTTCCCTAGCATCCAAAGATTTATTCGCTCGAGCGCCCTGTTTGCTCGAATCATGAGGGAAGCCTCTGTTTTGGCCACCACTACGAGCGCCAAATCATCAGCGAAGCTCACCACTTGGATACCCTCCTCTTGTTTCAGCTTGAAGACCCCGTCGTATAAAATGTTCTAAAGAGTGGGCCCGAGAATTGAACCCTGTGAGACTCCACTGCTGACCTTAATTACCTCTTCCACTCCTTTCGAGTCTCTCACTATTATAGCCCTGTCATCTAGGTAGCTACTTACGAGATTCTGGATATAGCCTGGGAAACCTCTCTTCCGCAGTTCTAACAGGATCTCCCTCCAAGGAGCGGAGTTAAAAGCGTTCCTCACATCCAGACAGATGAGGGCACACAGCTTTCTAGTACTACTACTCTTTTTACAGCCATAAGTATGGATCGGCCCTGCCTAAAACCATACTGGTGTTCGGAAAGACCCCCGTGATCTGGCAGCAGCTTTTCGATCCTATTGAGAAGGAGTTTCTCTAATAACTTGCCGTAACTGCTTAGCAAACATACTGGTCTGTACCCGGTCGGATCTTCTGCTGGCTTATTAGCCTTCCTGAGGAGGATCACGGAAGCCGTTTTCCAGGCCTCAGGAAAACTGCCTGATGCAACGGCATCGCTTAGGACCTTTTTTATTTTCTCGGGTATAGTTTGCACTGCCAATTTGACAACCTCTGGACAGATAAGATCTGGCCCAGGCGCTTTCTTTGGTTTGAGGCTTTCAGCAGCCGTCTTTATCTCCTCCTCCGTTACTTCAATTATTCCAGACCCATCTGCCATTAATTAACCCAAATTGTCCTACCAAGGATCAAATGCAACATAATATCGTACTTATAAGAGCAGCGCTTGAAATAGATACAGTCAAAGCTAAATCTTCAAACGCTTGTAGTTCAACAGACTACATTAAGTTGGGGGCACTTATCCTTCGTCCTATCCCTTTGACGGGCTCATTCTAGTCAACTAGAAAACAGTACAGTGGAGCGCAGCGCAATGCGAGATTCAATTTACACGGATCACGAGCTTCCATCGGTGCGATCAAAGAGAAGAACGTCAAACGCGTACTTCTGGTAGGGTTACCAAATTAGCCGTACTCGAATTAGTACTCATGCGAAAATTTCTTTGTTTGCATAAGATTTGCCTTGAAGCGGTTATTTAACCTTGTGGTTTAGACGCTCAGTATTTCAGGTGGTTACGGGTTCGATTCCAGGACACGCGAATCTAAGTTTTCGGAGTTAAATGCGTTTTAAGAAAGTAGGCAACTCTAGTACCTACCACTAAACGATAAAGGAAAATATCGCGAGGAAACCAGCTTGCTGCGAGTTCTTCATGATGTTATCGAAGGCGTGTGAAGGACTTTGGCCAGCGTGGTGGACTTTGGCCTAACCCTTATTCCGGGAGTCTTGCTCAGTTACTCCGAGCTTTTTTTTATCTTAAGTTTTATGGGACTTTTGTACGAGGCAGACACACCAGCATGTCTGCGTGTCTGCGTAGCCCAAATTATTTTATTACATAAAATTGAATTATCAATAATATATAATGAGGTGATGCATGCTTGCTTATAAACAAAATCATGAATTAACAAAAAAAGGAAAAACATGAATGAACATTATGAATGTTCCTAAAATGACTGAACGAAGAGCATAATACGGCAATCCTACAATTGATAGTTATTTCATAGGCGGCGAAGCGTACGGCATTATACGCCCCGACACACTGTGTACTGGTCAAAATTGCATGCTTGCGGTTAGACAAATGACGGCAACTATTTATTTCAATGGCGGCGATGAGCATCGTAGCTTGTATTTTGCAGCTCTGCATAATATATTATGTACGTGTATATTATATAATCGAATGTGGTTTCATTCTCTTTTTGTCGAAAGGGTTGCTTTTATAATTGCAGTCAGTTTTGTAGACTATTAAAAAAAAGAACAATGATCATACTACGGTAACCCTACAATTGGAGGATCGGCGGCAAAGCGTACGGCATTATACTCCCCGACACACTGTGTACTGGTCAACATTGCGTGCTTGCGGTTAGACAAATGACGGCAACTATTTATCTGAACGGCGGCGTTGAGTATCGTAGCTTGTATTTTGCAGCTCTGGATAGTATATTATGTAGGTATACACAGAATGTGGTTTCGTTCTCTTTTTGTCGTAATAGGCACTACGATGTCTCACCACGAACTTGCGACGCTAATACAAGATACAGTAAAATACTGTCGGGATCTCGTTTTTTTTTATTCCACTATATAAGACTTGACTGCGACTCACCTGATGGTAAGTGATGATGAAGTCTAAGATGGTAATAGGCTAAGGGTATGGGTATGGTAAATTAAACCCATACACCTAATCGATTTTTACACGGCATCGTACCGGAACGCTAAATCGCTTAGCGGTACGTCTTTGCCAGTAGGGTGGTAACTAGCCACGGCCGAAGCCTCTAACCGGACCAGACCAGAGAAAATTCAGAAATTATAAATTTCCAAATTGATCCACCCGGTAATCGAACCCGGGACCTCCCACGCTATGGAAACAGCGCTCAAAACTGCGCCAGGGAGGTTCGTTCAACTACATACGCCATCGCAAAAAAAACCATAGGTAATTATGCCATAGAATGAACCTGTAAAACGTATCTATGTGTAAGTAAGTATAGAAACAGTACTAACATACTACGTTCAGCTTGACCTGGTCGTCGATCATTTTCCCCGGCAAGGCGGCGTTGGAGGCCACGCACTTAACAATCAATCCATCGTCTTGTGGCGCTGGGCTGAAGACCAAAGTGCTCACTGACCACGTGTCATTCGACTGGTCGGTTATCTGAAATCAAACCTAGTGTAGTCCATACTAATGTTATAAATAGGTAAGTGTGTCTGTCTATCTGTATAACGGCCCACATTTTCAACCGATTTTCATGAAATTTGGTATGTAAATTAGCCTATATCCTTCCTCGGGATGTAAGCTACCTCTGGCTTACATTTCGGGAAAGGACTAGGCTACTAATTTTTGACCAGGAAAATTAAAGAGTTCACCCGGGAATTATAAAAACCTGATTCATGCGGACGAAGTCGCGGGCATCATAGTTTAATAATAAACCTATGTTATATAATTCTGATAAAAGTTGGGAATTAAGTTTCGGTAGCCCACGTATTTCTCGTGAAACAGGTATTATTGCATGATGATAGGCAAACACTGATTTTTACAATTTCATGAGAATGTAATCTAAATAATAAACACAAACGAAAACAAGCAACATTTTTAAAGGAAGTTTCCTAGAAATAAATCTTTTTTACACAATAATATTTTTGACTTATGTTACTACTTTTTATGAAATGGAAAAACCATCGTCTTTTTAAGCCACCTTTGCGTACTTGTTAAAGCGTCTTGCACAAACTATTCAGAACTAAAAAGCCTCTAGAACGTGATAATAGAATACCAAGCAGCTTACTGAGGCCGAGTTAGTAAGATATTTGACCGAGCGAAGCGAAGGTCTCTGAGTCTACTTGAGTGATTTTGCACTTGTCCGTCCGTCCGTCCGTCTGTCAGAGCCTTATAACTTCTAAATTACTGAACGTAATTACTTCAAATTTAAATATTATGTATATAAACCGATGGCCTCCAGCCGAATATGGCTTAAAAAGTAATAAAAATCTTTATTTCAGGGGGGCTCTCATATAAGCGAATATGAAGAAAATAGGTATATTTATATCATTTTAGAGATAATTAGGAATAGAGTCCAAAATATATATTTTTAAATTTTTCCCCTAAAATTGAGAAAATGGGGGGTTCTCAAAGTGGAGATTGTCTAACGTCCAAAGTTGACCTCAGAACTCTAAATTTACTGAAATGCTGAACCTGAAACTTGATCAATTATTTGACTTATATTCTGTACTTAAACAACAAATACTAAAATTAGATAAATATTATATGGAAACGAAATTATTTAATTTTTAATGCGCCTTAGTATTTACAACAGAACTTCACAATGATGTCAATAGATGGCGCCGCGAGGTCTCAGTTCGAGGCGAACCACTAGTCTATTATATTCTACCATGATCTGTACTCGTGGGCGACTGTTCTCATCGCCAAAGAGGTGCCCCTGATCAATCGTTGAAGCCTACTTGAAAGTGACATTGACAGATTACTTGTACTTACTTTATCCTTCTCAAAGCTTCTGTTGTCCTTGTACCACGCTATCTGCGCAGGTGGTCGACTACCCTCAGCCACGCAACGCAACGTCGCCGCTGTTCCCGCGAGCAGTTGCTGAGGACGACTGACCAGTGATATTGATAGGGGCGCCACTGGTGAAAAAACATCAAAGATAAAAATGATGACCCTAATTTCTGCAGCCCTATTCCTTCAAAAAATTAAAGCCGCTGATATATATTCCTTATCCATCGAAAGTGGTATATGAAATAAAAATAACATTTCAAACTCGCAAACCTTCAATAGATAACAAATATATGCCATTGGCTTTCGTTTTTTGATAACCACCGAGTTGGAAAATACAGAACGAGAGACCAGAATTTCCATTCTTCTCGTTTGTGTTTGTGATTCTCGCAATGGATGAAATCCGCTTATCGTTTGAAAAGCCCTACCCCACCACCTCGTAAAAATAAGAGCTAGAAAAATATTTTGCGGTGTTCACAAGTTTTAACAGTAAGTAATTTATTTAATTCATATTTTTAACGTCAAGCTTAGACGACAAATGCAAACGTCTAAACAGACGCTTTTAAAATTTTATTGTGTAATATTTTTACCTACTAGTGGTCCGCCCCGGCTACGCACGGGTGCAATTCAGATTTGCAATTTTATCGAGAAAAAAAAACAAAGTAAACAATTTAAAGGTGAGGTTTACATTGTTAATGTTACATAATTTCTTAAAGACAAATATGACACAAAAGTGTCTTGACATATATGACATAAAAGACAGTCTGAATTAATAGACGATTAGAGGTTTAACGTAAAAAGTTAAATTAGGTGAATTCTTCAGACCTAATTCACATTATTGCAATTTTCGAAGGGATCTCTATTTTTAAAAAAATAAAATGTAGCCTATGTTACTCGTTGATAAAGTAGCTTTCTATAGGTGAAAGAATTTTTCAAATCGGTTGAGTAGTTTTGGAGTTTATCCATTACAAACAAACAAATTTTTCCTCTTTATAATATTAGTTTAGATAGACAACTTTTGTAATTTCACACGCACGCAACTCAAACATACGTGGTTTTTCGCAGTGCCACAAAAGCTGTATCGATTCTTATGTTGATAATTTAAAAAAAAACCGACCATCGTCGCTAGATCTAACTTAGGTGTTCCTAAGGTGAACAACATTGGCCAATTCTGTATAACACAATCTCTAAAATAAACAAAAATGACACATTTTAATCTAGTTCTGACCCTTTCTGCAGAGAGTATTAAGAAAGGGTTAGCAATATTTTTAACTCTGTCAGTTTAGTTTAGAAATTGTACTTGAATCAGCCCCGTTACCTAACCATCATCAACAAATTAGGTATCCTTCTTTAGACATTCTTTACAGTTTAAAAGACCTAAAACGCTCTAGAATTCAGAGTAAAAAAGTACTTACAGTTCATTTCCAATCTCACAGCTTTCTCTTGAGGCGGGACAAGGTTGGTATTTGAAGCTCTGCATTTGAATGTTTTGTTGAGGTCCTCTCGCCTAACGTGTTGTATTTCTAGCCTGTTGACCACCACGTGTGTGTCTGTCTTTTCGCCGATGTACTGTGTGGCTGACAGGCCGTCTATCAACCACGTGACTACTGGTTCTGGTCGACCTACAAACAAAAGAGGGTATTTCAACATTAAAGCTTTACAGTAATTTTAGAAAATACTACTTCTATAAAAATAAGTTTGTTTTTTTATTCAAATAAACTGCTTTTGCGACGAGAAAACGCGACGACATAGTCTGGACAAATCGTAGGTACATGACAATAAAGCTTTAATATTAAGTAAATTTAAATATACGTAAAAATGTATATAAATATTTAAAATATATATATTTTTACCTACTTATATTGCTTATACGCGAGAGGCAATAAATTGATTTTCTCACTCGAGTGATGAAAAGAGGCAATGTACATATTGTTTTTTTAGTAATGAAGCAACTATTTTCTGAGCAAGTAGATGAAAATAACTATTTGCTGCCTAATAAGAAATGTAAGTTAGACCTATAAACGTACTGTGCTATGCATAAACTCTAACCTAATAAAATTGAGCTGCTGAGCAGTGTTTTAAGAAAAGTGATAAAGTTTATTTTACTTGGCGTGGAAAGTTTAACAATAAGGGTAGGTACATAAGGTTGGAAAAGTCAGCGCTTCACTTCTGTTCCTGGCGGAACTCCAGGCACTTACACTATTAATCTCAAGCTAAGTGTGTTTTTATATCTCTATCTATCATTTTCAGTTTTCTATCTCTAGATCTATCTGTTTCACTGACGCCAAAAGTAAACAAATTGCAATTGCAAAAAACTTCCTGAAAATCGCGTAGGCGTCCTGCGTTAGCGACAAATGCGACAAAATTCGATGTTGTTAATCGATATACGTGACGTGACAGTTTCAGATAGTAGCTAAACCGTAGTCCTAACTTAGGACTACTAAGGAGCGGCGAAAGCTACGCGGCGCGATACGACCTTAGAAAATGACAAACTTATCTACGCGACATCGTTGGTTCCGGTCGCGTCGCGTTAAATCACGTCGCGTCGCATTACTGCGTCTGTCGGTCACCTAGGACAACGGGTAACCTGTCACGTGGACTACGTTGTCACATAGTTAAATTTTCTATGAAGATAATTTTCTATTCACATTGTTTTCTATGTAGCTGTATCGCTTCGCATTGCGTCGAGTCGCTTTCGTCGCTCAGGTACTGGCCCACGTCAGCGTACTAGAGTATATTTAGTTTAACGCGACAACGCGACTCGATAAAACCAATTATAGTAGGTAAGATGGGCTCTTTCATATTAAAATGTTGACTTGTAGGGCGTACCCCTCACCTGTATAAGCCTGTCCTTGTCCCTGCCATAGCACTGGCCTGCTTTTCAGACTAGATGGCGTTAGTAAAATAAGTCCACATTCTTTGTTTGACAGGGCCCGTCTATGAAATTTGAGGTCATTCGATAAAACGCGATGCGACATTATCTAATAGTAGCTGACCCTTCACATGGCCTGAGGTGTCGTATAGTTTGTCTTACTCTTCCTGTATGTTTACAAGCGGGACGGAGGGCGCTCTCACACAAACTGTCGAAGTCACCGTACATACTAGGTATGCGCGAAAATATGCTATTGTTATAGTAGGCTTTATTTTTTTTCGATTGGTGCCAGCTATACCAAGTATCTTCCAACGAGTAGATAAAAAAAAGTAATTTGTATAAAACAAACTCCAATTGTTACAATATTGATTGACTCGTGACTGCGCCGCTGCATCATCACAAAGATAATCCTTGCGGTGCACAGTGAAATTTAAATTGCATTATTCTCTAATAGTCCTTAACTCCTCTATTATAAAGGTTAAAATTGATCACCATTATTTCCCTTCAGGTTCAGGGCTTACGAACTGGGCACAGGTTAGCCAGCATACAGTGTGGAAACAAAGGAAACGCGCGTCACAAGAGTTAATAAGGGTAACGCAGGTTCTGGCTAGGGATTTTTTTGTGTGTTTTTGCTAGGAATTCTTCTGGCTAGGGGTTACAGCAGACGCAAAGTCTTTTGGCAGTATAGGCTTCTTTGCAACATCCCAGCACAATCAGGACTTAAGTATGACTCATTGCTCTAGCGCCTTTAATAACATTTTTTCTAAAAAAAATATGTAAAAAGTAAAGCCCGTTTGTGCACTGATTGTGCTTGGGTTACTAGTCTGACCATGCCTCTCAATTCTTCCACGTATACGATACTTTTAAATTTTACAATAGTAGCCATGTTACTACGAATTGTGGGTTCACGGAAGACCAGCTTTGATGTAGGACTCCAATCCAGCCAAAAGCAAAGCAAATGCTGAGTGGTGTTTATTTTTGGACCTTATACAACTTTTCTATTTTATTATCCGTATTTAATCTGATTAACTTTATTTTTCGATACACGCTTTTTCTTCCTTTCTTTTGCAATATTTTCAGGTTCTAGACTTTTCCTTTCAACCTTTGATCGTTTAGATTAAAAAAAAATATGTTCCATAGATTTTACCAGTAGTGTTGCCGTTTCGAACTGTTTGATAGCTAAGCTGCGAAACTGGCGAATCGCCAGGCACCCGTACTGCGGAGTTTTTCAATGAAGCCATCGGGTTGGAATATCTCGCCCAATGTTTCCATAAAAGAGTCATGCAATAGAAAAATCGAAGGGTGGTAATTTCAGTTAGCAACGCGACGTGCCAAATGTATCTTTCGTTATTTCTATACATACTGTGCTACTATATTTTACTAACTTATGAATGCTAAAATGTTTGATGACGTCAGGGGATGGTGCTTGGCCGCCATTCAAGAATGGCTAGTATAAAGTATTACCTATATTATCTTACTACTTTGGATGGATGTATGGATATATGGA
Organism: Erebia epiphron; assembly: GCA_963932025.1. Classification (NCBI taxonomy): domain Eukaryota; kingdom Metazoa; phylum Arthropoda; class Insecta; order Lepidoptera; family Nymphalidae; genus Erebia; species Erebia epiphron. The sequence goes on from OZ009946.1 coordinate 3,536,446, forward strand.
TGTATGGATGTTTGTTTTTATAACGTTTTATGGATATGTCATCGTTTATTTTTTCGGTTCAGTGTATCTTATTCCATGCTAAGGCTGACTGTCTAGACCTAACATGCGGGCGTCTCACTTTTTTTTTCAGATTGAGTATGCTGCGTAGGCTCTACTGGCCGCTACAGCGTCACCGGGGGTTGGGTGAGCGCTAGACGTCGCCGAGAAATGAGCCCTAGGGCTCGAAGACATCGGGGTGGCAACGTCTTCCTAAGGGCGCCTCTTATGAGGCTCGGACCTCGGCTTAGGATGACGTTCACATTTTAACATGTTTTCTAAGAATTTATATAGATCTATGACGCGCTTGACCCCATCCTCTTAGGTGAGCGATACAATACGACTCACCTGTTGGTAAGTGATGATGCAGTCGAAGATATGGTAGCGGGCTAAACTGTTAGGGTCATGTGCACAATAGCTAGACTAAACTAAAATGACACCATTAAAAATATTGCAAACCCTTTCATAAAACTTCCTGCGGAAAGGGACAGAACTAAATTTAAAACCGTTTTTTTAGTTTAGTTTAGAGATTGTGCTATACGGAATTGACCACACTATCTGCTTATAGTTAGCAAATAAATTGATTTTCATCTGTTTAATTGCATTTCTATCACTACCAGTATGATTAATAGCCCTCTATGACAAAGGGTGATACACAATGTATCAAATTTAACACACGCATCGTATATCTAAACAAATCGTCAATGTGCATGGATATTTCGATTGTCAATACACTAATAGAATACTTGACAAATGTCACCATACAAGCAATGCAGTTTTGATTGTGCAACGATTTGTATGATGGATGGAATGATTGGCTTTGTATTGTTCAATTATAATGGATATGTCATCGTTTATTCTATCGGTTCAGTGTATCTAATTCCATGCTTAGGCTGACTGTCTAGACTCTAGACCTAACATGCGGGTGTGTCAATTTTTTTTTTTCAGATTGAGTATGCTGCGTAGGCTCTACTGACCGCTACAGCGTCACCGGGGGGTTGAGCGAGCTCTAGGCGTCGCGCCGAGTGTTATAAATTAAACACTATAACTTTGTGGCAGAAAATAATTTTATTATACTTTATTTAGGTTAGTTTAGGTTATTTAAATTTGGTATCTTCAATCCAAAAGAGCAGAGCAGAGACAAGTCCCCAAGAGTAACTTTTACAGTCTTAATGTCACAGACCCAAGCTACATACATAAGTGAATATAACACAGAGTATACTACAATCTCCCCCGCCTTAACAATTTTAAGCTATTCTGATAGATTTATGTAGATAAGATTAGAATTTGTACATATTAAGCAAGAGAATAATTACTCCACCACTAACATACAAATTACAAGATAATTTAACCTAAATAAAACTATAATAAAGTTTATTTAAAAAAAACATTTATATTTTTATTACTTGATTGCCATGCCTTTTCCACTTAGACCCTTCCACATCTACCTCATAAGTAGTACCGGCGACCGCTTCCCTTATAATTTTGCCCCTGGACCATTTTTTTCCTTTTCTATAATCCCTAACCATGACTTCATCGCCCTCTTCTAATTCTAAAACTCTACCACCCCTTGCATACTTCAATTGTTTCTCTTGTGATTCCACAAGATTTTGATAGATGGGGGAGGGCCTCAGCAGTGATAAACGGGCTCTCAATTCTCTACCCATCATTAAGCGAGCTGGAGAAACTCCACTGCTTTTATGAGGGGTGGTCCTATAATCTAACAAAAATATGCTTAAAGCATAATTAGGTGATTTACCACTCTCAATTATCTTTGTCAGATGAGTTTTAAATGTCTCTACAAACCTTTCTGCAGCCCCATTGGTTGCAGGGTAGTGAGGTGAAGTAAAACTATGCTTTACACCGGTTGATTTACAAAATTCCTGAAATTCCTGGCTTGTAAAAGAACTTCCATTGTCCGTCACCAGATGGACCGGAAACCCATAACGAACATATATATCTTTAAATTTACTTATGGTTAAGCTTGAGCCTATATTTGCCATCTGAAAAGCCTCTGGCCATTTGGAATAACTGTCAACAATTACTAGGTACATCTTTCCCAATAATGGACCCAAGAAGTCAGCATGGATTCGATACCATGGTCCAGGTGGAATTGGCCAACACCTTGGAATTATTCTAGAGGGATTGTGTCTATTCTTTAAACATAATTCACAGGAAGTAGATATTTTTTCTATATTTTCATTAAGCTTTGGCCACCAAAAGTAAGCCTTTGCCATCTCAATCATTCTAGAAGTCCCAAAGTGTGTTACATGAAGTTCCTTGAGAACCAACTCTCTTAAACTTGAAGGTATTATAATCCTGTGGCCCCACATTATGCAGTCTCTATCCATACTAATTTCATGTCTTCGCAAATAAAACGGTTTTAACTTATCATCCACCGCATCAGGCCAACCATCCCGACAGTATACTAGTACTTTGGACAATAATAAATCTTTCTTAGTCTCTGACTGAATGGTTTTCCAGCTCAGCGAATGCAAGTCTGATCCCTGTAGGTAGTTAACATTTATGTCATTATCTGTACTACAAAGAGTATGATAGTTAGTATTATCTTTACTATTAGGTTTTCTGGACAGATAATCTGCAGGGTTTCTGTCTGTACTGATGTGTCTGATAGTATAATTAAAAGCTGAGAGAAATATAGCATAATGTTGTAGTCGTTTGGCTGCCATTTTTGGAATTGCCTTATGTGGGCCTAATATACGTACCAAAGCAGCATTATCAGTCTCCAATTCAAACAATCTCCCATATGTGTAATTATAGAATTTTGTTATACCAAAAATTATCGCTAGTGCTTCTTTGTCCAAAGCTGTATATTTTTTTTCAGACTCATTAAATTTCTTACTAGCAAATGCAATAGGCCTCACAATGTTATCTAACCCTCTGTTTGATATTATGGCCCCAACCCCATATGCGGATGCATCACATGTCAAAATCAATGGCAAATCTGGATCATAATGTGATAAGTTTTGAGCAGAAGCTAATTCCCTTTTTACTAACTCAAATGCCTCTTGGCACTCATCAGTCCAGACAAAATTCCCCTTTTTAGTACTTTCATACAATGGGTTTAATTTGGTGGCTAGATGTTTTAAAAATCTACCATAGTAATTTATCTTTCCTAGAAATGATCTTAGCATGGTGAGGTTTTCTGGAGGTGGTATTTTTAATATTGGTTCTATGTTTTCCTTTATGATTTTAATACCTTCTTTGTTAATTCTATATCCAAAAACATCAATACTTTTTCGGAAAAATTTACATTTCTCGACTTTAAGTTTAAATTCACATTCTTTTAATCTTGACAGAACACTTTCTAAAGTGTGTATCATTTCATTGTGTGTTTTGCCACACATGTATATATTATCTATGAATACTATTACATTTGGGATATTTGAAAGTTTTTGTGACATTAGTCTCTGAAAAGAGCCCGGTCCCGTACTTACACCATAAGGCAAAAATTTATATTTAAAGGTTCCAATTTCAGTAACAATAACAGTTAGTTCTTGGGACGCTTCATCAAGGGGTGCTTGTAAGTAAGCCTCTTTTAAGTCTAATTCACAAAAAAATTCAGCACCTCTTAACTTATTGAATATATCCTCAACATGAGGTAAAGGAAATCGATCCACCTGTAATTGTGGGTTAAGGGTCACTTTGTAGTCACCACACAAACGAACAGAACCATCTGGTTTTAGTATGGGTACTACTGGTGTACCCCAGTCACTGTATTTCACAGGTTCAATACGCCCATTTACTAACAATCTTTTAATTTCAAGATTAATTTTATCTTTAAGTGCGAATGGAACCTGTCTAACAGGTAAACGTTTGGGTTGTGAATTTTCTTTTAATTTTAAATTTATAAATTCACCCTTAACATTTCCCCACCCTGGGCTAAAAACATCAGAGAACTTTTCTTTTATTACTTTTACAGGATCATAAATTTTGTTAGAGTTTAATTGTAATGGCCACATGCCAAAAATATTAAGAACATCTCGCCCTAAAAGTCTGGGTTTATTGTTTTCAACCACAAATAAATTTACATTTTTTTTATTATTATTTAAAACCATTTCAACATTTTTAATTATTCCAAGGGGTTGGGTTATAGTTTGATCATAATTTTTAAATTGAATGTTGGTATTTTGAATTTTTCTAGTCAGATTTAACATTTTTATATCTTTAATCAAAATAGTTGTTGCTTCAGAACCTGTATCCAATTCAAAATCAAAGTTCAATCCATTTACACTACCATTTACCAAACAAGGAGGTATTTTATTTGTGGTTGAATTACAACTATAAACATTGTAATGGTCATCATTATCAGGGAATAAGTCTTTAATTGATTGCTCTATGTTCTCATTATCTTCAATTTCTTTAAGTGAGTCACACTCTAATAAGTTAATGTTACGATTTTTTACACACATCCGGAAAATGTGCCCACGCATTCCACATTCAGAGCAGAATTTATTCTTAAGTGTACATTCACTTTTAAGGTGATTATTTTTTCCACAACAAAAGCACTTGGTTGACTTACCCGCTGGCATGGTTCTGGAGGATTCACTCTTTTTCTTAGAAAAAGATTTCTCACCGATTTGAGTACCTTTCCTAATTTGAAACATGCTGGTTGTCTGCTCTTCCACTGAGGCCGGTTCCTTAACCTTTGAATGTAATAGGGCGGACTCTACGGTTCTGGCTAACACTATGAGTTCATCAAGACTTTGATTACCATTTTTCAACAATTCAAACTTGATTAAGGCTGAGTATACTCCGTCAATTAATTTCTCTTTAACTTGATCATCATAATCCTTGAAAGAACACTTTTTTGCTAATTTCTTTAACCTTATAATGTAATCTTCTATCGTTTCATCCAGCTTCTGATTGCACTTCCTGAATTCTGCCCGGTCTAATGCCACTGAGGTGGACTTTGCATATCTGGTCTCTAAAATGCCTAACAGCTCCGCAAATGTTTTCTTTGTGGGTTTTTCTGGCGCGCATTTGTGATTCAGTGTGTCAAATACCTTGGGTGTCAATTTTGTAATTAATAAAGCCACTTTCTTATCTTCTGGGACTTCATTTAAGGTAATTAAGCATTGTAGCTGAGTTTCAAAGGTGTCAAAGTCACGGCCATCAAACGGCTCAATATTATATATATTATTTACGGACATCTTTGGAAGATTTTGAAGCACTTTTTTATCAGATTGGGATTTACCAATCAGATGTTTAACTTCTTCTAACCTAGAACCACTTTTGACAACCTCACGTAAGATCTTACGAAGCTCCTCTACAGTCTCCACACCAACCGCCACTCGCAAGTTTTTGCACAGCAAAAGCAACTCTTCCTTCGTTAGCCTTTGCAAGAAACTAGTCTTTTTTTCTAAGATTTCTTGATAATTTATGTCCATGGGGGTATGACCACGCCACGCCAGATTTCGTCCATCAAATTTTGTAAAGATGCTTGCTGTCCTGTTTTTATATGCACGCACGAATCGTCGCCAAATTGTTATAAATTAAACACTATAACTTTGTGGCAGAAAATAATTTTATTATACTTTATTTAGGTTAGTTTAGGTTATTTAAATTTGGTATCTTCAATCCAAAAGAGCAGAGCAGAGACAAGTCCCCAAGAGTAACTTTTACAGTCTTAATGTCACAGACCCAAGCTACATACATAAGTGAATATAACACAGAGTATACTACACCGAGAAAAGAGCCCTAGGGCTCGAAGACATCGGGGTGGCAACGTCTTCCTAAGAGCGCCTCCTATGAGGCTCGGACCTCGGCTTAGTATGACGTTCACATTTTAACATGTTTTCGAAGAATTTATATAGATCTATGACGCGCTTGACCCCATCCTCTTAGGTGAGCGATACGATACGACTCACCTGTTGGTAAGTGATGATGCAGTCGAAGATATGGTAGCGGGCTAACCTGTTAGGGGCATGGCAGTGATATTAAACCCATACCCCTAATCGGTTTCTACACGGCATCTGGAACGCTAAATCGCCTTGCGGCACGTCTGTACCGGTAGGGTGGTAACTAGCCACGGCCGAAGACTCCCACCAGGCATTCCTATACCTAAAACATTCGGGTGCCTCACATTTCAACATGTTTTCGAAAAATTAATATAGATCGTCCTAAGTGAGCGACACGACACGACTTCTTAAAACAAGCGGTAAGTATTAATTAAAAAACTGTAACCCGACTTCGAAAAAAATTCAGAGGCGCTCACTTTTTTGGATGTGAAAGATATCATATCGATTGTTGGTATAAAAAATGTAAATTAATTTTACTTTTCATATTATCCCAGCAAACGCTTTTATTGAATACCTACCCATATCATGGGAATGCATAAAAAGTAACTATTCCACCATCGTTGGGTATCCGCCATATTGTATTTAGAATGACGTCACTCAGCTAGTCATGCAATGTTATCCAAACGTGTATGCAAAATTTCAGTTCAATCGGTTGGTAATAACTGTTTTAAAATTCAGTCACAAGATTTGACCTAAGCAATAAGCATTGCAAACCAAATAAAAAAAATTGAAAAAAAATGTATAAAGAAACTTACCACCTCTTACTTCACAGACTAATATTAAAGCTGAGCCTTCTTCTAAAGGGCCTACGACACCCGACACGTCAGCTCCTGACTTGTCGTACAACAGCATCTGATGTGGAGGCACTGAAACAAAAAGAAAATTTTGAAAAAATTTAAGGGCCGCCTGCGTTTTTAGGTTTTATCGGGTTAATATACGTCAGATTACAATCTACCGAAAAATAATGCGTTAAATTGTAATCTGTCGACAGTTTACAATCTCACTAGTTAGATTACAATCCAACGGCCTTTGCAATCTTACGGTGACATATAATATACCTCGTTACGATATGTTTAGTATAGTGAAAGTTTGCTTCTCGAAGACGGATATAGCTTACCTACGTTTTAACCCGGAAAAATTAAAGAGTTCATACAAGATTATTAAGAAGCGTAATCCATGCCTGTTAAGTCGTGGGCATCGTCTATAAGTCTTAAGTGCAAATGCAAAAAAACTTCTTTCAAATTTGCGTAGGAACCTAAAAACTTAAGATATTAATTGTACTGTTCTGGTAATACAAACCTACTGTGGAACCTCCCTACCTATAGGGAATGATGCACTCCTAAATGGTTTATTCGTTCCAAAACTCTAGAACGCTAATTCATTTGAAGAATAAAAGGTTCATAAAACCGTTTTCTCCTTTATTTACCTCAAACAACATCGAATTTTACTTCCTCCATGAAAAAAACAAACAATTTTCGGCTTGTTTAAACAAAAAATTGCATCTGTTTTGACATAATATAACAAAGCGCTTATTAAATTGGTCATTTCTCAAATGCCCCGCTTATAGTATTAAAAAAATACAAAAGAAAATGAGCTTGCAATATAAATAGCCTGAACCTCAATAAGGGTGACCACGATGACCAGATATGTCCGGAATTCCGTCGCTATGTTGGATAAAAAATGTTTAAAAAGTATAACAAAAGAATTGTTGCGGTAATGATCAATAATATTTGACATGGTAGGACAGAATTTCTTGTACGTTATTGTTGCGAGATGGTGATAATTAAAAAAATACAGTAAATTAAATAAATATATTTACTAATGTGAATAATATTATTTTCTTAGACTAGGGGCGCGTTTGGAATTATCGTACTAAGCGAAATTAGTTATCACCATCGAGTCCGAGTTGAACAATAAATACTATTTAACTGGTGTTCAAAAATTGACTTTTATTAAATTATTGTGCCACTAATAAAAAAATCCGTTGCGCTTACCGCATACATATTAACAAGTTAATTGGCTCCCAATCGTTGCAGTAACTGACATGGGCGGTCGTGGCAATATCCTCAGCGACATATTCCATGAATAATTTAATATAAAAAATTCTTTTTAAACAACCGACTTCAAACTCCCGCGCCAACTTTACAACAACAAGCACACGCTATACAAAGTACTTATTCTATTGTTGATATTCTACAAACCGCTCGACTGATTTCGATAAAATTTATATGGGACCACATAGGAAGTATGCCCTTTAAAATAAAAAAAGAATCATCCAAATCGGTTCAACCTAGTCAAAAGTTCTGAGGTAACAAATTGAGAACCTCCTCCTTTTTTTGAAGTCGGTTGAAAAATGTGCCTCAGCGACATATTCTATGAAAAAAAGATTCTTTGAAAAAATGTGCTTGAGATGGGTTCAACATTTAAATTTTAACGCAACTTCCGTAAATTATTATCTGAACAATCATAGATTTCATCCGGAATTTTATTTTGATTAAATTACTAAAATCACGAACATAATTGTGACATAAACATTGATATTTTTTTAATTGTAGGGGTCTTGTCCGGAATTTTGAAATTTCGGCGTGGTCCCCTCAGTGAAAACAAGAGGGGAAAATGTTGTTCCAAGCGAAGGAAGGGAGCAAAGAATCTTATTATTTCACCGCACTTTATACCGCTGATCGGCTTTGCCGATTATAAGATATAACATCGTCTTCAACATTATTGTTTCGTATTGTAATTTTACGCCCGAGCTTGCCGCATTCCGGTTTTTTTATTCTTCTTAACCGCTGACGCAAGCCGAAGGGTGTTGTAGGTAACTTATATTAACGAGCGAGTTTATCTGTCTATAGCATCGTAGCACCCAAATAGATAAAGAAATTTTGATTTAGTTTTTAGTTTGTTTGAATTGTGGCTTAATCGAGTTAATTCATAGCTGTGATTCAAGAAAATCTGTTCAGCAACATATTTACATATATATAAACATACTGTTTATACAACACTAGCCCGCGACTTCGTTGAATAAGTTTTTTTTATTCCCGCGGGAATTCCTTAATTTTCCGGGATAAAAAGTAGCCTATCATGTCACTCTCCAGGTCCTCAACTATACCCATGCCATAAATCACGTCGGTCCGTTGCTCCGTTGCGGCGTGATTGAAGGACAAACCAACAAACAAACACACTTTCGCATTTATAATATTAGTATGATAAGTATTTGCAAACACTAACCACATAATATCAAACTTTTTAGGGTTCCGTAGCCAAATTTGGCAAAAACGGAACCCTTATAGATTCGTCATGTCTGTCTGTCTGTCCGTCCGTATGTCACAGCCACTTTTTTCCGAAACTATAAGAGTTATACTGTTGAAACTTGGTAAGTAGATGTATTCTGTAAACCGCATTAAGATTTTCTTACAAAAATAGAAAAAAACAATAAATTTTGGGGGTTCCCCATACTTAGAACTGAAACTCAAAAATTTTTTTTTCATCTAACCCATAGGTGTGGGGTATCTATGGATAGGTCTTCAAAAATGATATTGAGGTTTGTAATATCATTTTTTTCTAAACTGAATAGTTTGCGCGAGAGACACTTCCAAAGTGGTAAAATGTGTGTCCCCCCCCCCCGTAACTTCTAAAATAAGAGAATGATAAAACTAAAAAAAATATATGTTGTACATTACCATGCAAACTTCCACCGAAAATTGGTTTGAACGAGATCTAGTAAGTAGTTCTTTTTTAATACGTCATAAATCGTAAACCGCAATTTACCTTTCATTCAATCAACTCAATATTTAAAAAAAACATTTAATTTAAAACTTACTACAGGTTTGTACGGAACCCTCGGTGCGCGAGTCCGACTCGCACTTGGCCGGTTTTTTAATTTAGCAATTGACAAACACGGCGCCATTTACACAGCAATATATTATATCCAAACGTCCCTCACCAGTACTGCCACTCTCGACCATATGGTACGCAGTGTGGCCCCTGGGTTTTACTGCGTCTATCATAAAGCAATAATTAAGCAATATTACTCAAAATGACAATGTGATGAACCTTGTCGTTCCCAAAATAAAGATTTTAATTCTAAAACACGAAAGTAAACAATAATGAAACAATATGGATTTATAAACGTTGGCAGTATGGCCCCAGTATGTATTTTGAAATTCAGCCTAACCTAAGCAACAACACATCTAGTTCATAGTTCGTTTCAAAGTACCAGAGTTTTTTAATTCTTGTTCAAAATAACGTCATTCTAGACCAATAGAAGAACGGCGCGGATCGCAGACGAGTCATCACGTCACAGCGACCCGCAGACATTTTAATTATGAGCTGCCATCCCGAACCCCGTCCTGACGTGAAAAACCCGATGACAGATACAATCTGCTGGAGACGGGTTGAATTTAAGGGAAAATAAGACTTTTTACCTTTTTATTTTTTACCTTTTGACGTTGATTGTAGCTTATGGATTGGTTATTAAAGGTTAAATTCGTTTAGATGGCTTTTACTTTTTTTACGGTTTCGTAGTTAACAAGGAACCCTCATAGTTTCGTCATGAAATCGTCTTGTTTTACTCTAGGCACACAAAATACTATTACGTCTCGAATTTTCTACATCGTCTCATTTCACACCCATTTCATCAGTATTTAACTGTCGATCGAGTTGACCATCAAAAGAATTTAAAAAACTGAAAAAGGGCTTCTTTCGGTCGAGTTGACTCCCAAGTTTTTTAGGCATAGGCCTTCTCCACCCTTTTCCATTTGTGTCTTTCAAAACAGCCTGGGCCAGGGTAGCCAACTCAAACAGGTCAAAGAACAAAATGTATCATAATGTGTACCAATTACCGTACCTTTGTAAACCACCCACAACCCATTTATGTAACCGTTAAACGTGAGTAATTTAATTTATAATGGCGCGAACACGTGATTACAGAGTTCCTTCGCTAACAAAAGATTCAAAGTAAATTGCCTCTTGACACGAATTGTCTAATGGATTTCAATAGAGGGGCATACATGTAAACCTAGCCGATGAACACACATGCGACTTGTCGCTTTGTAAAAAGTCGCTTTGTAAACCACAAAACAGGATTTTGGTTCAGGCATAATCAGCTCAACCTATCGTCATTCCGCTAATGAGCATTTTCCTCTCAAAATAAGAAGGGTTTTGCCATAGTCCACCACGCATAATGAGTATTTTCCAAAGAAATCTTTCATGCAGATTTCCTCAAGGATCCACATGTCATCACTGTTGACACGAATTGTTGTAAGACAGATTTTTAGGCACTGAATAATTACTTATGCTTTCCTACTAATTATTTCAAACACATAACACTTCTTACTCGACTGTTACTGATTTGTACCTACTCAGTAAAATAAATGTATAACACTATACTTTGTTGACTGTCTGTCGCTCTGTGGTTTTCTTTAACACGAAGAGAAAGTCCCAGTATAGCTCTCAATTGCCCCTCATTTTACTCTGAGCTTTTTTATAAGGCTCATTGGCTAACGACTGGACTAGGCCTCATCACTGGTAGTACGCATACGCACTGATCGAAGTCAGGCCTTCAGGCACTGAGAAATTTTGTGGGAATGAATGAAGGGGAAACAATTCCTTCTTTATCGTGTCGATGCGCTATGCGAGTGACAAATAGTCTCAAGTGTGTTCTATCACTTACTGTACTTACTTTACAACTCCAACCGCTTTGTTCAAAGTAAAAGAAATTTACAACTCTCGTCTCTGTTGGCTGTCTGTCGCTTTGAATGGGGTAATTTCTTTGACGCAGTTGGCTCTGCATTTGCTGAGGCTTTCGCGCTCTCTTCGCGTCCTTTGACGTATTCCCGGGATGCGGTTTCGTCATATACACGATTATAACTCAATTAGAAACAAAAGTTTATTTGAATGTTTGTGACTTCAGTAGGTTTCCCCGTGGAACTCTTTCATTTTACAGGATAAATAGTCTGCCTAACTCTCCAAGTCCTTAATCCTTTTATCCACGCAAAAAATCACATCGATCGGTTGCTCCGCTACGTCTGAAAAGCAAGCTACCTAATTTTCATACCAAATCCTGCAACCCTATCTCTGAACCTAATTTTATCAAAATGAATGTGGCTTTATATTAGAGTTGAATACTTTTGTATGTGATATAATATCAAAGGCACGGCAGTGCTCTCGTCAAGTCGAGCATGACTCTATTGGACGATAGGGAAAGACTAGTCTGTATTAATAAGTCGTATCTGAAAGTTCCTCGTAAACGAGTTCTTGAAATCTACTCAGCATCTGTACGTGCCCTCGTCGTCCAGTCGCACTGAGCATATAGTGAGTGAAACCGATCGGGCCACAATCGCGATATAATATTAAAAAGTAAAGATTCATACCTATAATAATAAGTCGTATCTGAAAGTTCCTCATAGGCGAGTTTTTGAAGTCCACTCGGAATCTGTACGTACCCACGCTGTCCAGTCACACTGAGCTCAGGGTGAGTGAAACCGATCGGGCCACAATCGCGATATAATAATAAAAAATAAAGATTCATACCTATAACAATAAGTCGTATCTGAAAGTTCCTCATAGGCGAGTTTTTGAAGTCCACTCGGCATCTGTACGTGCCCTCGTCGTCCAGTTGCACTGAGCTCAGGGTGAGTGGAACCGAGCGGGTCGCTTTCGAGATATCAATAATAAAAAATAAAGATTCATACCTATAACAATAAGTCGAATCTGAAAGTTCCTCGTAGGCGAGTTCTTGAAGTCCACTCGGCATCTGTACGTGCCCTCGTCGTCCAGTTGCACTGAGCTGAGAGTGAGTGCGGCTGGACGGGCCACTGTCGCGAAGTATGCTCTAGGACCAAACGCGCCGGGGTCTGACCATTGCAGCGCCTTGTTGAATGATCGGCCTCGGACGTCGAAACTGCAACAAAGTGTTATGATTAGGTTACTGTATTAGGAAATGATGACTGCGCTTTCTGATTCTGCAATAGTACATTACATCGCGAGACCGGGAAGTACGCGTTTTCTGGTCGAGGTAGCTCGGCTATTGTGACGCCGCGCGGCACAGCGAGGAGTCACGCAGGGACAAAGCCCACCAAGAAGGTTCGAGACTACGTCGCAGTGACCCATCACATCAAGAATGTTCGAGACTATGTCGCAGTGACTCATCTCATCAAGAATGTCCGAGACTACGTCGCACCGCGGACCGTGTGCAAAACAACCCCGCCGCGCTCCGCACCTCACCTCCACGGCCTATATAAGGCACCCGGCCTGCGTTCACCGCCAGTTCGCCAGCGATCGCTGTCACAACACGTCGGCTTGGGGTACCGGGCAGACGAGTGACAGCAGGATCTGGTGAACGCAGGCGAGATCGGTCGCTCCGCTGCTTCGGCCACGGACGATCCATCTTTCCGACTCCCCTCCCCTTCGCCCCTCTCTCCGCGGACACCCTCTGTGTCCGCGTACCGCGTGTGTCAGCCGGTGACACCCCGCACCCCGCAGGTCCCCTCAGGACCTCGGTCCGTACCGCTAAGTAGGTAGTTTATAGCGATAGGCGTTTAGACCTAAGTACTTAGTGTAAACCGTGAATAAAAGGCTTTTAAGGCGTAAATCGCGTTTGATTTGTGAGGGCCTCCCTACCTATATGTGCGAAGTCACGCGACCAGCAGCATCCTGGCCCCTTGGCTTCGTTACATTGGCGCCCAACTGAAAAACCCACCCGGCCGTCCCGGGTTCGCGTCGCGGAAATCCGTCCGTCCGTCCGTCCGTCCGCGTCGCGTCCGTTAAAATTTCCGTCCGTCCGTACTAGAAGGTTAGGGAAACTCACACCTCACAACACCCGCACGTTAGAATTTTCATTTAACGAACGGATACAAGTTCTTTCAAAAAGTCGGTTCGGGGATATCCGAGTTCGACTGAAAGGACGAATATCCGAACGGGAACACAAAAAAAAAAATAAAAAAAACTAGAGAGGAAAAGATCACAGATCAAAACAAACGGATACAAGCTCTTGCACAGTCGGTTTGGGGATATCCGAGTTCGACTGAAAAGGGCGAATATCCGATAGAATAAAAAGTTAGAATACATAATATATACACAAATACGAAAACCTTCATAAGGGGAAAAGCAAGGGGAGCCGTGTAACCGCGGAACCGTGTAACCGCGTAACCGTGTAACCGCGTAACCGTGTAACCGCATAACCGTGTAACCGCATAACCGTGTAACCGCGTAGCCGTGTAACCGCATAACCGTGTAACCGCGTAACCGTGTAACAATTTAAATAGAATCCGTACCGTACCGACCGCGTAAATAAATTATAGTTAAATAATAATCAATTGCCAGATTAATAACTAGAGGAAACCGTAAAAGTAGAAATAAATACCGTATAACCCGTAAATAAATAATTAACATTCCGTAAAGAAATAATGCCCACGTCCTGGATATATACACTCAGTAAGCAAAAATTAATTGAGGAACTCGAAAGTAGGAAAATAGAAGTTTCACCAGGAAGCACTGTCGAGGAATTACGCAAACAGCTATCTCTCATTGTAAAAAGTGAAGACGAATTGAGCCAAGACGGCAGTATGGGTAGCGAAAAAGACATAAAAGAATTCGATAAAGCCATATCCCGCTGGAAAATTCAGTTTGACACCACCGGGGATGCCGTAGAATTCCTGGAAAGGATAGAGGAGTTAGCGAATACGTTGAATGTCAACAAAGACACAATCATACACGTGATACCGAGATGTCTCACCGGAGCAGCATCACTGTGGTACAGAAATAACAGCCATGAATGGAAGACATGGGAAGATTTCACGGAGAATTTCAAGCTGTTCTATTATCCGAGAAACTATGAGAAAAAGCTACTAGAATCAATAATAAACAGACGTCAAAACGCCAGGGAAAACTTCGTGTCATACCTAACGGAAATCCAAACACTAATGAGGAGGTACAAAAAGTTAACGAAAGAAGAACAGTTAGATAGAATATACGATAATATGAGATACAACTATCAATACTATATAAAAAGGAAGGACTTCAATACAATACCAGAACTCATACAACTGGCAGGCGATTACGAAAAAATAAACATGGACCGAAATAAAGATACGTCCCACAAACCAACTGTCGAATGGAAAGAGAACCACAATGAAAAATCATGGAGAAAACTGGAAAATTGGAAGAATGAAGAACACAAAACAAACAGAAAACCAATAACTCCGCAATACGACCCGGAATCCTGTTGTTGGAAATGTGGCAAAAGGAACCACACATCTCGGGAATGTCGAAATAAGCAAGTCATCTTCTGCAGCCGATGCGGATTGCTAGGAAAACTAACGAAAAACTGCTGTAACGAGAATAAAACACCTGGCAAAACAAAACAAGCATACACAGCAAAGGCACAAGCAGAAAAAGACAATAGAATTTTTACCAAAGTGAAAATATACGGAAAAACGTTTGAAGCATTAATAGACACAGGTTCAACGAGCACATACATCAATAAAAACATAAGGGATCAAATAAAAGAACATACCGAGAATACTATACGAAAGGAGACCACGATCAAACTAGCAGACGGTTCGAGAATACAAACGGACACAGCCATAAACCTTGAACTAGAGATAAATGGAAAAAAGTTAACACATCAAGTTATCTACCTGCCATCCACAACCGTTATGATCATGGGGATGGACCTGTTAGCAAGATTAGGATTCACAGTCAAATGGACAGAGATGGCATGCGAGCAGACATGCACCAGAAAACGAGAAAACACGACAGATAACGAAGGAATCCTGTCTGCAGAACAGAAAACAACGTTAAAAAACATCCTAGAAGAGGAGTTCAAAAAAACGGAGGAATGTCCGAAAGGGAACACATGGGTAAAGCACGTAATAAAACTAAAACATACAGAACCCATAAAACAAAAATATTATCCCAGAAACCCGAAAATGCAAGAAAAAATAAATGAACACGTAAACCAAATGTTAGCAGACGGCATCATCGAAAAGTCGAACAGTCCATATAGCTCACCGATCGTAATGGCCAAAAAAGACAATGGCGAGTACAGATTCTGCATAGACTTCAGAAAGATCAACGAAATCACAGAAAAAGACGCATATCCAATACCACAAATAGACGATACACTAGAAAAACTAAGTAAAGGAAAATATTTTTCAAAATTCGATCTCAAAAACGGTTATTGGAACGTCAAACTGGACGACGCAAGCAAACCGATAACAGCATTTACGGTACCAGGCAGAGGACTATTCCAATTCAAAGTTATGCCATTCGGACTACACTCAAGCGGAGCAACATTCCAGAGACTACTAGACAGGGTAATAGGCCCGGAGTTAGAGCCGAACGCATACGTATATCTGGACGATATAATAGTCTGCAGCGAAACTTTCAACGAACATATAAAACATTTAAAAGAAATATTTAGAAGAATCAGGGAAGCCGGCCTCAGAATAAACAAAGAAAAATGCGAATTCTGCCAACACCAAGTGGAATACTTAGGGCATGTGGTAACAAGAGAAGGCCTAAAGATGGATGAAGGAAAAATCCAAGCGATAAAACAACTCAAAGCACCAGAGACCACGAAAGACGTAAGACGATTCATAGGAATGACATCTTGGTACAGAAAATTCATTCCAAATTACGCAGAACTAACGGCACCGCTAGTGAAGTTACTAAAGAAAGATGTAAAATTCAACTGGGGAGAAGCCGAACAACACCAATTCGAAAAAATAAAGAAATTATTAACAGAAGACCCCATCCTAACCAGAGCCGACTTCACAAAACCATTCGTACTTCAGACAGACGCAAGTGATACAGGTCTAGGAGCCGTCCTTATACAAGAAGACGACGGAAAACAGAAAGTGGTAATGTACGCAAGCCGAACGCTACAACCACCGGAAACAAGGTATACAACTACAGAGAAAGAATGCTTGGCAGTGGTATGGGGAGTAAGAAAAATGAGACCATTCCTAGGAGGATACCATTTCACCATAATCACAGATCACCAAGCCCTTAAGTGGTTGAACACACTGAAGAACCCTTCGGGTAGATTGGCGAGATGGGCGTTGGAACTACAACAGTACAACTTCGACGTAATATATAGGCCAGGAAAACAAAACGTTATAGCAGACGAACTATCAAGAAATCCGTTATACACCACTACAACAGAAGAAAGCGACTGGTACTCAAAAAAATACAGTAACGTAAGCAAGAACCCCGAATTGGATACCGACTACTGTATACGAGACGGGAGACTATACAGAAGAGTAGTCAACCCAAGATACGGAGGAAAACTAGATCCATCGACAGAGTGGAAATTATGCGTCAAAAAAGAAGACAAGGAAAAAATATTAAAGCAAAACCACAATGAACCAGATGCGGGACATTTAGGCACCTCAAAAACATTTAACAAAATCGCGACGCGGTATTATTGGCCAGGGATATTCAGAGACGTATCAAAATACGTAAACCGGTGTGAAACATGTCAAAAACATAAGTCATCACAGGAGAAGAAACCAGGCCTAATGCAGATAAATAATGCGGAAGAACCATGGCAAGTGGTAACGACGGACCTCATAGGTCCACTACCCCGGTCATCAAAAGGATTTCAGTGGATCATCGTGTTTCACGACAAATTCACTAAGTGGTTAGAAATAAAACCACTAAGAACCGCGACCGCGAATACCGTCACGAACGCTCTAAAAGAGTTAATTATGAGATACGGGGGAATGAAAACTTTACTGAGTGACAACGCAAGAATTTTCACAAGTAAACAATTCAAAGAAACTTTAAAAAGATACGGCATAGAACAAAAGCTAACCGCACCATACACTCCACAGTGTAACCCGACCGAACGGGTAAATAGAACACTCGAAACAATGATAGCAACATTTATCGAGAAAAACCATAAAAAATGGGATGAGTACCTAAACGAATTCAACTTCGCATTGAACACGTCCGTCCAGGAATCAACGAAACACTCCCCGGCATTCTTACTATTCGGCAGGGAACTAAGGAACGTCCACGACGAAAACCAATTCCCCACACCGGCAGTAAAAGAAAAAGAAAAACTGAAAGAAATATATGAAATAGTCAAAAACCACCAAAATCAAGCTTCAAACTTACAAAAAAAGTATTTTGATAGGACAAGACGCAACTGGACACCGAAAATTGATGACCAAGTGTTGAAGAGGGACTACCCATTGTCCAACGCAAGTAAACAATTTTGCGCGAAATTAGCACCCAAATTCTCAGGCCCATATACCATTATGGAACGAAAATCGCCCGTAATATTCCTGCTAAAGGCAAAACAGGGAGGCAAGATATGCACAGCACATATAAAAGATATGAAACGATTTAACACGTAAACAACCAACCAAAAAAAAAAAAAGGGGTATAAGTGAAGGAAACGGGAGTAAAAAGTGGGGGAATAGGGTTTGTTTTGGTAAAGTTCAAGACAACCTGTTAATACGGTGATTTTTACAGATAAAAATCTTCTCTCGTGGGAGGGGGATGTGACGCCGCGCGGCACAGCGAGGAGTCACGCAGGGACAAAGCCCACCAAGAAGGTTCGAGACTACGTCGGAGTGACCCATCACATCAAGAATGTTCGAGACTATGTCGCAGTGACTCATCTCATCAAGAATGTCCGAGACTACGTCGCACCGCGGACCGTGTGCAAAACAACCCCGCCGCGCTCCGCACCTCACCTCCACGGCCTATATAAGGCACCCGGCCTGCGTTCACCGCCAGTTCGCCAGCGATCGCTGTCACAACACGTCGGCTTGGGGTACCGGGCAGACGAGTGACAGCAGGATCTGGTGAACGCAGGCGAGATCGGTCGCTCCGCTGCTTCGGCCACGGACGATCCATCTTTCCGACTCCCCTCCCCTTCGCCCCTCTCTCCGCGGACACCCTCTGTGTCCGCGTACCGCGTGTGTCAGCCGGTGACACCCCGCACCCCGCAGGTCCCCTCAGGACCTCGGTCCGTACCGCTAAGTAGGTAGTTTATAGCGATAGGCGTTTAGACCTAAGTACTTAGTGTAAACCGTGAATAAAAGGCTTTTAAGGCGTAAATCGCGTTTGATTTGTGAGGGCCTCCCTACCTATATGTGCGAAGTCACGCGACCAGCAGCATCCTGGCCCCTTGGCTTCGTTACACTATATACGAGACCAGAAATGCTCTCCCGGTCGAGGTGTGTATAGTGCTTTTCTAAAAAATGAAACAAGTGACCTTTTTTTAATATATTATATTATTATGTAATTAATTTTTTTTTTGCGCGTTCCAAATTTAATCTATTTAGGCCAAAGAACATTATAACAAGTTACAAGATATTCAGGAAGAAAGATTCCAAATTCAAACTTATGATATGTAATGAAAATACATACATTCTTTACTGGCCTAGGCCGGGAAGTTTAACTTTCGAACTCATTTACAGGGTATGAAATGTGCACATTTCATATCATTTTTTTTGAAAAATATATTGACAGTCAATCATATCTGGAGTTTAAGAAATTAAGAATGGCTTGCTTAACAGTGAAGCAAAAGATCATGAGGAAACATGCATGCGCGAATTCTTCATAATATTCTCAAAAGTGAAGTCCTTCAGCATGTTGACTGGTGAACATGCTGAACATGTTGGCCAAACCCTTTTCACTCTGAGAAGCCACTCGTGCTCACTAATGGGCCGGTGATGGGTAAAATGGTGAGTATTTAATAAACTAGGTGACATAATTTATAGCCTATAAGGAAAATAAGCATCTGGGATCATACTGCCAACGCTTAAAGCCATATTATTTCATTATTATCGACTTTCGTGTTTTAGAATTACAATCCTTATTTTAATAACGTCAAGGTACGTGTTATCAAACTGTCATTTTGAGTAATATTGCTTAGGTATTGCTTTAAACGTTGGCAGTAGGCCCGTGGGCATAATTTAAATATTTTTTTTGGGCAGTAACGGGAATTGAAATTGACGATTAAAAGTATCAAAACGGCAATAATAGCCCTGGATGGAGCAAATGTTTTACGGTGATAATGCCTCCATAAATGCCTACTTAAATTGTTAAATTTCCCCGTGAACAGCAGGGGTGTACAATCAAATCATCTAGCAAGCTTCTTGCCGTATAAATTTATGGTCCCGGAGCCTATAGGTCAATTTGAAAAGGTGCTTTGAAAAAAAAAAGATGATAAACTTAATTTATTCTATATTAGTGTAGGATTATATTCTATGTTAGCGTTTACCTTGCGAAATTTATTCATCTTGGCTTGGAAGAAACAGTAACAACCTATATATATTAAAAGTAAATGAAATGAAAATGAAATTACACTTTATTGTACACCAAACCAAATACAAAACAGAAGAACACATACATACATAAAGGGAAAAAGCTATACAATGAAGCCTTATCGCTAAGAAGCGATCTCTTCCAGGCAACCTAACTAGTAAAAACCTTTTATAAAAACAAGCTTTTATTAAATGCGCTAAAAAGAATAAAATAAACTTTTCATTTAAAACTTTAGTATCAACTTATAACGCCCTTACACAATTTATATAAAAAGTTTGTAGCGACAAGAGCTTGCATCACTCAATCAAGCATCCTACCAACGTACTGTTACCTATTCTGTGATCCTACGACGGAAAATAACCACCATACAAACTCTGATCTTATGTTAAGCACCTCCTCGAAATTCCTACAAGCTCTCCAGCCATTATTAAGAAGATGCTCGGAAAATTGGGAAAACGTAGCCTGTGTCCGGAAATTGAAAAACTTCAGCGTCGCCGCTTGTATTTTATTCTAGAACTAGGTGACCCACCCCGGCTTCACTCGGGTGGACCACCCAACGACAGACTTTGCTTATGTACATCGATGATGGTTGAGCTGTACTTTTTATAACCTTACTAGCTGATACCCGTGACTTCACCCGCATGGTATAAATTTTTTTACTCCCGTAGTAATAAGCCTATATTACACTACACTTATCCCAGGGCCCTTTGGAAAGGGTGAGCATGGCCGCTTGTTTTGGCGTCGCTTATTACAAAGCAATAAGGATCAAATTAGGGACCCTTCCTCCCTAAATCTTATAACATTACACTGATTCTGGGTAAGGGTCCCTGAGATAAGTGCAGTGTAATAGGCCTATAACTTTTTAATTTTCCAGGATAAAAAGAAACCTATGTCACTCTCCAGGTTGTCAACTATACCCATGCCCAAAATCACGTCGATCCGATGAAACTTTGCGGCGTGATTGAAGGACAAAGCAACACACTTTCGCATTCATAATATTAGTATGATACTCTCTCTCTAGACTCTTTGAGGAGTTCCGCCCTCTATCTTCAAACTAACCATTTGACAGACAGACAGACGGACAGACAGACAGACGGACAGGCAGACAGATGAACAGACATACAGACATCCTCTATACCGATACAAAAGCTCCCTTAAAAAAAATCAATGTACAGAAAACTTCCAAGTACAGTTTTATTATAAGTATAGACAGATAGAAGATTTGACAACGCCTTGGCAGCGAAATGAATTTAGGAGCGGACCATGTGCCAATTTACGCACTTTTATTAAACCGGGATGGCAACCTTGCTTGTTTATCCTCTGTGTTATCTTAAATTCTTTTTATGGACATTTCCATTATGAAATTGGGAAATTTTAACGTAAAATTTTTATGGTAAATATAACCTTTGTGCTTATTTTAACTTGGCAGATTAATACCTACTTATTATAATTGTTTTTGTAGATGGAAATTTATTGAACAAAGGTGGAAATTTTTGTAAGGGAAATGGAATTAATCGGAAGAACTTCAGAGATAGGTATGCGTAACTACGGGTTTATATATATTCGGAAAGCTTAGGATTCTACTGATATATTATTCATGCTATACTAGATGATGCCCGCGACTTAGTCCGCTTGGACTAAGTTTTTTCGATTTTCGCGGGAACTTCTCCATTTTCCGGGATAAAAAGTAGCCTATGTGTTATTCCAGACTATAATCTTTCTCTGTGCTAAATTTCATCCAGATCCATTTAGCCTGTCTATTCTGTCTGTCTAGTCTAGTCTGGCGTAATCTATCCATACATGCATTCATCCATCCAACCTTTCGCATTTATAGTATTAAGTGGTATAGATTTTGTCATTGTTGATACTTGTACAGCAGACTCTATTGTTCACGAAAAAAATGAAATAAGAACAAACTTCCCAAAATACCCATTTTAATTGTGGTTGAGCGTTGCTAATGAGCTCACGTGAAATGTCTTAAGTGCGTTTCGTTGTTAAGAGCCTTTCCTGAGCGCTAATTGGATCCACTGTACTCGGCTTCCGTTTATCCGTTTAGGGTGACGCGAACGGTTCATTAGTTACGTCTTTGCTAGTTTAAGTTTGGCGTTTACGGCATCGGAAATTTTGGAGCGATCTTTGAATTTTAGCTTTTCAACTACTTATCGTGAGTGATATTCATTATGAACATAACCCATACCTCTAAACTAAGTAATATTGTCTGTCTATCTTTTGGTAGGTGCAGGGTTAGGTTGTATCCCGGAAAATTAAGAAGTTCCCGCGGGAATCGAAGAAACTTAGTACACGCGGGAATCATTTAGTATTATTACAATCGCGAAAGTGTGGCTGTCTGTCTGTTACGTTTTAACAGTCCATATTTTCAACTGATTTTGATGGATATAGATAGGTCGTATCCCTGGGAAGGACATAGGCTACTGTATATCTAAGGAAACTAAGGAGTTTTCGCGGGAATAACAAAAAACTTAATCCACGCGGACGAAGTCGCGGCATCATCTAGTTCATTATAAACAGAATCTATAAGTTTATAATAAAACTTTAACAGCCAACAGGTCCAATTCTGTACATTGAATTTTAGAAGGCACTCTATAATCGACACTGATGCCAAAACGATTTTTTATACGACTGCATGAAAAAAGGAGTATATTGTTTTCATTTTCAGGGTCATGTACTATGTACGTATGTATGTGAGTTTGTATATTCCACCATAACTTCTATACGCCTGAACTGATTTTGATAAATGAGGTATCGTTAGAATTCCTAGCTTATTCTGAGTGACATAGGCTAGTAAAATTTACACAACTGCCCAAAAAAGGAGTGTTATGTTTTCAGGGTTCGTGTATGTGTGTGTGTCTACGGCAGAGCAGTCGTATTTTTTTATAATTTTAATAATATTCACTTGTTTCATTTTTGTCTTTCAGTTTGATCTTGGCCGCGCATTGAACGCCGAAACTACTGAATGAATTCAAATGAAACTTGGCATGATTAGAGTTTGAGACGAGGTAGGACTAAGGATACTTTTTATCCTGAAATTCAGCAAGATTCCCCTGGGAAAGGGGATGAAAGTCAATATGTGTACTTAGTTGTCTCATTAATTTAAGTAACCAATTTCAAAGTCATCGGTTTTGTAGAAATTACAGGCAACACAACCCTCAGTAGGTATTAGGTTCACTTTTAACTTTAAAACCAGGAACGTAATTTGAATGTTTCTCTATTTAGTGATAGTCTATTAAAGTAATTCATAGGTAATATAAATAACGTAATTTATCAGAAACGTATCAAGGATGTACGGTATTTCGTTCGAGCAGTAACTTTAAATCACTTTTTTTGTTATAATTGTGTAACGTGAATTGCCCTCCATTTCCTTAAGTAGGGTTCAAACTATCACACTTGATTTGCTTAGGGTTGATGCTCGACAACTTTTTTTGTCCACAAATTCGTGAGGTCAGCGCTATTCAGTCGTAAACATCAAATTATTCCCCGAGAGCACTCAAGAGTTCCATTAGACCTCTGCTGTAAAAACTCTTTATCTTTTGTTAGACTGAAAATGTTTACTATGCGTCTAGGGCTGTCAGCATATTATCATAAATTAAATCTCTAGCAAATTGAAGTCGACATCTGGAATGCTTTTGTTAAGCAATATGTTAATTATTCTTGTGCATTGAATATCTTTTGAAACTTGAATTATTTGAGTAAGTTTTATCATGGATATCTAAGGGCCCAAAATATATTTTTTTGATTTTTAAGCTATTGCATAGCTTCAATCGCGGGCCTTGAGCGGGGAGACCGAATCCAGAAATTCCGTAACGAAAAAAATATTATAATTTGTCAATACGAAGGTAAATTTCGCCACCATCTACAAGGTTAAAGTAGCTCAGGTGGGAAATGGGCGGTCACGATACCAGAAGACCCCGGTTCGAATCCAGATGTCTCCAGTCCGATTTTATTTTTTCGGTTATTATTATTTTTATTTTATTTTTCGATTATTATTATTTTTATTTTTATTAAATTTTAATTTAATTTAAATTGATTTACCAAAAAAAATTTAAGTGTTAATAGTTTTAACCGTTTTAACCCGTTTTTAAATCATTATTTTTATCGTTTTATCGTTTCATCGTTTTTAAATACATTTTAAACGTACTTCAATCGCATCGCCATGGCCGACAAGCAACCGCTCGACCAGAGACCGCCGAAACAGGAAAGAGGACGAACAGGGATTCCGCGCGCAGTGGTACGCTGGAATATAATGGACCAATCCATTACCCCGTTCCCTGCCGCCGAGTTCGTCAGTCGTCCGCCGACCACTACTACTACCGCCGCCACCACCTCGCCGATAGAATCGGAAACAAGCAAAGACAGCGACGACGATACGCCTGCCATCGTAGCCCGCGTAGTTGTACCTACGCCTGGCTTCGAATTGGCCAAGCGCGCACGTCCGAGCTCCTCCTCCTCAGGCTCGTCCGGAAATCAGGAGGACAAGCGGGTTAAGCTTAGCTTAGCCCTACCCGCACCGCCCCCTGACTACCAGGACTCGTCAGCTTCGTCGACATCATCATCCTCGTCGTCGACCCAAAGCAGGTGCTCCCCACTGCAGGAGGTGCGCCCCTCACCCCCTTGGACCGAGAGCCAGCCGCAACCGGAGACGGCCGCCCCGCCGCTCACCCCACCGCCCGTACCCTCACCCGCGCCTGAGAGTAGACATGCGACTCCTTCGCCTGTTGCCGCACGCCGCACTGCACCTCCAACGCCTGCCCACCATCCGCCCCACTCACATTCCGGTGAGGCAGCGATGAGCGCGGCACACTCGCTCTAGCAGCCTTCATCGGAACAACAGCGAGAGCAAACAGAGTCGGCTAGCTGGCCGAAAGATTCAACCAGCTATGCGGACATAGCCTCGCCCACCACCCGCGACGTGCATATGGCCTCGCCTCAGCCAAGCACCTCATATGCTGAGGCCGCCGCCGCGCCGCCCTCACCGCGCCGCTCACCACCACCCGCGCCGACGACGCCGACCGCGCCGACCGCGCCGACTTTCGCGCCGAACACGAATTTCTCCAGCACCGATGTCCAAACACTCCTCGAGTCGCAAGCCCCAACACTGGTCGTGGGGATATGAACGCGAAGCACCAAGCCTGGAGCTCGCGAGTCAGCACCACGACTGGCCGTGCGCTACACGAAGACAGCGAACGCCATAATTACGGCATACTGGGCCCGGGTGCACCGACCAATGTGCCGACTAATCCCAGCTTTGCACCCGACGTCTTGGACATCGTGTTGCATCACCGGATTGACCACCCAATCAGTATCGAACCACTATACGAGCTAGACACCGAGCACCTACCTATATTGGTCACACTCAACCTCCAGCGCGACTTCACAATCCCACGCCCTCCCAGAACCAAGACCAACTGGGAGACGTTTGCAGCCGCGCTGTCGGAGCTTGAGCTCGCAGGGCCCATTTCGATCCCAGCCGACGTGGATAGAGCCGCCTGCTCCATCACGGCGGCCATCCAACAGGCCAAAAGTGAGGCCACTACCAATATGCCTCACGCTGGACGACGAGACCTGCTTTCGAGCTCGCTCCGGGACAAGCTCGAGAAGAAGCGCGCCCTACGCAAGCTATGGGCGCGCACTCGCTGTTCGAGGGTCAAGCGTGACCTCAACCGTCTTGCACAGGAAGTGTCACAAGCACTCGGCGCCCGTGAAGATGACGACTGGGAGAAGACCATAGACGCGGCGTCCGAATCTGAAACATCATTGTACCACCTGTGCAAGACCCTCAACGGCTCCGACTTACCCGTCTACCCTCTCCTTGACGGACAGGGTAGACGAAGATACCCCGCCATGGATCGAGCTGAGATCATGGCGGAGTACATGGAAGGACAATTTAACCCCAACCCACCGGCCACCGACGACACCGTGACCAGACACCATGCGGCGATCATACAACAGGTAGAAGACTTCCTGTCGAGCCGGACTCCCCCGCTCCGGGGAGACGACTTCATCTCCCCGTCTGAGCTGAGGAAGGCCGTCTTCCGACTTCCTAAAAGGAAGGCGCCAGGCTACGACGGAATCCCGATCGCCGCCCTACAGCAGCTGCCGAGAAGAGCACTCGTTGCATTAGCGAGACTCTTCAACGGCGTACTCCGTACCGCTCATTTCCCGGAATCATGGAAATTGGGGAAAGTTATTACTACCAGGAAGCTACCGCCCCATCACCCTCCTGCCGCACATCGCCAAGCTGTTTGAGCGTCTGTTGATGCGAAGGCTAGCCCCGCACCTTCGCCCGACGACGACGACGACGCGACAAACACCGGATTTGACACCGACTCTGCGCGCAGCGGCGACCTTATCGCCCGCGACGCGGAGTCCACCGGATTCGACACAACCTCGGCGCACGACAGCGATCCCATTGCCCGCAGCGCCGAGACCCCCTCGACTAGACACGGGTCCCACACGCGGAGGTGATGACGTCACCCGCAGTGCGGACCCTATACCGGATATGACACCCGACCAAGGGGCCCGTAGCCTACAAGGCAGGCCCTAGCCGGTCTTCCGGCTTAAAGATACCCACCGGGGCACAGAGTTGCCCCGCACCCCGCCCGGGTAAGGAGGCTCTGCCTCGAGGCCCGTACCCCCGCTTGGCCCTTCGGGCCAAACGGAGAAGACCCACACTACTACTGTCCCCAGGGACTAGTAGGTATATGAGTGATCTGTGGCGGTGATACTTTTTAGTTTTGCCATCTATCGATAAATAGCAGAACTTTTAATGACTTGTACTTTGAACTTTTAGTAACTTGAATTAATATCAAAAAAAAATAAAAAAAAATACTGCATAAATAAAATAAATAAATAATTATAATTACATAAGTTGATAAAAAATACTATGCAAATTGCAATAGCTTTACCGCGGCAGTCTTCGAGTGCCACACGTCTTTTTTTTATCACATTCATAATATTACTAAGTACGGTTTCTTATATCTACTAAAAGTTAGCCCTTGACTGCGATCTCACCTGATGGTAAGTGATGATGCAGTCTAAAATGGTAGCGGGCTAACCTGGTAGGAATATGGCAGTTATATTAAGCCCATGCCCCTAGTCGGTTTCTACATGGCATCGTACCGGAATGCACAATCGCTTGGCTTTGCCAGTAGGGTGGTAAGGAGTAACTAACCACGGCTGAAGTCTCCCACCAAGCCAGACCAGTCAAAATCCAGAAATTATTAATTCCCGACTCTCCCACCTTAAGAAAACAGCGCTCAACACTGCGCCAGGGAGGTCGTCAAAATGATTATGTGGGAGCGTTAGTATGGACTCTTAGGTAATCGGGTTAAGGTTTACTAATATAATTTAATATAAAAAATTATTTTTAAACAACCGACTTCAAACTCCCGCGCCAACTTTACAACAACAAGCACACGCTACACAAAGTACTTATTTTATTGTTGATATTTTAAAAACCGCTTGACCGATTTCGATAAAATTTATATAGGACCACATGGGAAGTCATCACTACAGCCCATTAACGTCTCACTGCTGGGCACAGGCCTCCACTCTCATAGGAGAGCGGGAATTAGAGCTTAGACCCACCACGCTGCTCCAATGCGGGTTGGCGGGCTTTAACGACTATTAATCATGTTAGTGATAATAACCGGGACCGACGGCTTAACGTGCTCTCCGAGGCACGGGGGTGAAACACCGCCAACTTCCAACTTCGAACATGGGAAGTATGCCCTTTCAAATAAAAAAAAGAATCATCCAAATCGGTCGACCCAGTCAAAAGTTCTGAGGTAACAAACATAAAAAAAAAAACGTGTGGCACTCGGAGACTGCCGCGGTAAAGCTATTGCAATTTGCATATCCTGCAGTCCTGGTAGTCAGGGGGCGGTGCGGGTAGGGCTAAGCTAAGCTTAACCCGCTTGTCCTCCTGATTTCCGGACGAGCCTGAGGAGGAGGAGCTCGGACGTGCGCGCTTGGCCAATTCGAAGCCAGGCGTAGGTACAACTACGCGGGCTACGATGGCAGAGGCGTATCGTCGTCGCTGTCTTCGCTTGCTTCCGATTCTATCGGCGAGGTGGTGGCGGCGGTAGTAGTAGTGGTCGGAGGACGACTGACGAACTCGGCGGCAGGGAACGGGGTAATGGATTGGTCCATTATATTCCAGCGTACCACTGCGCGCGGAATCCCTGTTCGTCCTCTTCCCTGTTTCGGCGGCCTCTGGTCGAGCGGTTGCTTGTCGGCCATGGCGATGCGATTGAAGTACGTTTAAAATGTATTTAAAAACGATGAAACGATAAAAATAATGATTTAAAAACGGGTTAAAACGGTTAAAACTATTAACACTTAAATTTTTTTGGTAAATCAATTTAAATTAAATTAAAATTTAATAAAAATAAAAATACTTAATAATAATCGAAAAATAAAATAAAAATAATAATAACCAATTAAAAAAATCGGACTGGAGACATCTGGATTCGAACCGGGTCTTCTGGTTTTTCGTTACGGAATTTCTGGATTCGGTCTCCCCGCTCAAGGCCCGCGATAGAAGCTATGCAATTGCTTAAAAATACAGTCGAATTGAGAACCTCCTCCTTTTTTTGAAGTCGGTTGAAAATTATTATGGCAACCCTACATTCACAGACAGCCTCTCGGAGTTCTATTGAAACAAGCTAATAGCTTCCAATGTTATTCAAGTGAAAAGAAGTCTGTTGAAAATTAATTAGTTACTCATTGAGCTGTGAAAATTAATTATATTAAGTTATTTTCTACTGTAGTATATTATCACTAAAATACTATTATTTATTAATTACTAGCTGATGCCCGCGACTTCGTACGCGTGGATCGAGGTTTTGTTGTTCCCGCGGGAACTCTTGAATATTCCGGGATAAAAAGTAGCAGACATCCATCCAAACTTTCGCATTTATAATATTTATTTGATTAATAGGTACTTTTAATTATATCAGCCTGTCTTTATGGAGGACTGGGCCCAAACATCTATGGACAGAGATAAAAGGAAGGAGGAAAGGGAGGCCTTTGCCCAACATTGGGACACTACAGGCTGCAAATATAATAATAATTTTCTACTGATATTTGACTTAACTGTAATAATAATAAAATAAACAAGTAGCCAATTATTTATTTGCGTTGTTTTTATCAGGTAATTAGGTTATATGATATTGAATATGATAATTAGGTTCATACCTGCATATTATTTTAATTAAGACTAAAACATAAATTGAAATCTAAAGTTAAATATACTAAGGTCGTATAATCACGGAATATAGAGGTAGGGCACGGCTAAGGCAGAAACGTTTGCGCAATTGCCAACAAAAACTTTATGAAACGTAACTGTAAAACAGTTGAATGAACGATGCGCGAAAGCATGGAATCTATACTATCTCGCGGAAAACAATAAAACCTTAATTCACGCAGACAAAATCGCGGACATCAGCTAGTATGAACATAGGTTTTTTTTCAAATGAAAAAAAAAAATAACTACAATAATGAAATCTAAAAGCTATTATAGTTCCTCCATTGCAGCATGATTGAAGAACAAACCAACAAACACGTCTTACACTTCTAACCCTAATATTATCTCCAAATCCAAATAAAATAAAAATCACCTGTATATAGGTTTTCCGCCGCTCTTCCGAAACCAGAGCACCATGTACACTCGGTCCTCGTTGGTGTCCGGTGTGACGTCACACGGCAGGGAGGCCGTCCGCCCCAACACTGCGTCCACTTCAACTGTCGACACTGCGAAGAAGAAAATGTATTTTTGAATGTGTAAAACTGCCTCGTTGGTCGAGTGTGTAGCATATTCGACTGCGGCTGACGAGGTCTCGGGTCCGAGTCCCAGATCGGGCCATAATTTTAAGTAGGTATTTGGGTTTACTGACTGTTAAATTTGGATGAGCTAGGCATTCTGACACATGTATTCTTATGCATAGCAGAAGGCATCAGCCACAATAAATTGTTTATAATTTATGTTGAAATATTATAGTTCATTTTCTGAGAATAGCCCGGAGTTCGGAAGTTGGCGGTGTAGTCACCCCCGTGCCTCGGAGAGCACGTTATGCCGTTCCGGTTAACACTAGCATGATAATAGTCGTTAAAGCCCCCCAACCCGCATAGGAGCAGCGTGGTGGGTCCAATTCCCAACTAACAGCTCTAATTCCCTCTCTCCTATGAGAGTGGAGGCCTGTGCCTAGCTGTGGGACGTTAATGGGTTGTAGTGGTGGTGGAAGTTCAATCAGTAATAGCCTACTGGTTTAAAAACCCAACTCGATCTCCGGCGGCGTACCTAGGATAATATGTATTTCCGTATTCAATACGTCCCCCAAGGAGAGGAGCTTTTCTAAGGACCTGAATTGCTGAAAAATATTACACTAGCAGATACTTCGTCGTCTGCTACTACTCTAAAAAAACCTTCTTCGTATTATTGCCTTTATAATGAAACCGGTTTGGGGCACATCGGTTGGATGGTTTCAAACTTTTCAAAGTCTATAACGGACATAGGTAGGTAGAAACATTTTTTGTGTTTTATACAGATTGTAGGTATGTCCCAAGCGACCAATTCGATACGCTTTTTCAGCTACTGCAAATGATAAAGTTAACAGAATTCCGCACTCAATGAGTCTTCATTAAAAGTGGATCGGTCCCAAACCCGGCCCAGCACGAGCCGACTCCACGTCTTGTCTGCCTTACCCCTAGTGTTTTTGTACAGCGCGAAGTCAGATGCTCGCGAAGGAGGTCCTGAAGGAGTTAATAATAAATAATAGTATATGTACTCTAGCAAATGATGATTGAGGCTATGACCGTGCTGACTGCCCAAAGACTTCATAGTCACTAACCATAAGATAAGAAATAATTACACCAATCTAACCTGCTCGTACGCCTCCCGTTAATGAAAACTATTAATATAAGAGATAGCTGCACTTTTGTTAACTATCCCCAGAAAGGCTGATTCAGTATTAGGCGCTTTTTCAGCTACTGCAAATGATAAAGTTAGAATTCCGTACTCAATGAGTCTTCATTAAAATGTGGATCCGTCCCAAAACCGGACCAGCACGAGCCGACTCGACAACCACGTAGCCTTACCTCTAAAGTGGTTTTGTACAGCGCGAAGCCAGATCCTCGCGAAAGAGGTCCTGAATGAGTTAATAATAAATAATAGTATGTACCCAAGCAAATGATGATTGAGGTTTTGACCGTGCTCTTTTGTTTTTTTTGTTTTGACTGCCCAAAGACTTCATAGTCACTAACCATAAGATAAGAAATAATTACATCAATTTAACCTGCTCAATCAGGGCTACCGCGTTTAAATTCGCCGCTAGGGGCGCTAGTGTAGTGTGAGGTCCCCGAAATGTCAAATATCACTGGGCTTTTATCGCGGGTCTAATTATTTAATTAATGTTATGAATATTTAGCAATAACCGATTAATTATGGAAGATGTAAGATACGTGGCAAAGAATGCCAGTGCTCTGTGCTTTGAAAGCGTAGCTAAGAAAAATAGGTGCAAAATTAAGCGGATTCTTTCGACCTCATTCGATCAATCGATCGATCGATTTCGGATTCATAGGTTAGTATTTCCCTGGTTCCTGTATGTTTACTATTTAAAAAAGAGTTCTTTTTTTTCAGAAATATGCTTGTTTACCGAATATACAGCTATACTTCAGGACCTTACTCGCAAGTGGCGCCAACTAGTGAGCATAAAAACGGTAGCCCTCATTACATCAACCTAACCTACTCGTACGCCTGCCGTCAATGATAACTATGTTGTCTTATTGGCTCTTATTATAAATGGACGAGAGGCTCGCGAGAGGCTCGCGAAAGGGGAATAAAATCGCTGGCGCTTTAAGTAGGTAAGTACTTAAACTCTGTTTAATCACATCTTAATAATTTAAGAGTTAACAAAATACCAATTGAAACAACCAGATATGTACTCGTATTAATCTATCTACAATATCTAAACGACGTTTGTGGGGTCGGCCTTTTGCATTTAGAATTTACCCTGAGAAGGAAGCCGGAATAAAATTTATTGCACTTTAGATAAAAGATGACTTAAAGCTTAAGGTACCTTTCTCTGGTTTATAATAAAATACTGAAAGGGAGACTGAAAAATTGGCAAATTGTGAGGCTCACGTACACAGTCTAGTTCCGTACAGGTATTATACCTACAGGTAAAACAGTTACAGTGTCCCTAAAATATAGAATGACTAGAAATACACTTAAATAATTGACGGGTTTGTTTAGTTTAGAAACAGATCTTAGTTGGTTTATCTTAATAGCAGTAACATCTTCCCGTCAACCCGTGATTTCGCAACTCCTATCACCAAAGGTTGTCTGGGAGAGATCGCTTTAGCGATAAGACCGCCTTTGCACGCTGCTATTAGATTAAGCTTCTTTAATATGTACTTTCTGTATGTATGTTTCTTTTGTATTTAGTTGTGTGCAATAAAGAATTAAATAAATAAATAAATAAATCTTTTAACGCACCTATTGACAATGATAATAATTATTAGAGTTCAGTAACTCGTAGTTAAAAAACCATAACGAAATTTGCCTGCCAGGGTTGGTGAATCGACAATTAATATTGCATGGTGTTAGTGCCATGCTCGGGATCGAATATTTCGTATACGGAACCAAATTTGGCCAAATTTGGTTGGTTTCTTATTAAAAAAATATTCTTAGACGGTTTGCCACGTAAGCAACGTGTCAAACTAGGCGTTTTCTAGACGACAGAAGCGCTGGCTCATTTTTCACAAACAGAATTAACCTGGCTGCTCACCGCGAAAATATAACAGCCAGGCTAGCATCCTTAACAATTGTCACCATTTCACGCGGGCATTAATTGTACAGATATTTTGTATACCTAGTAAAATTTGAAAAGCTGCGACAAAAGATAGGAATTCTTACTCCGTATTTATTTTAAACTATTAGACTAATATTATAAATGCGAAAGTTTGGATGGATGGCTCAACGGATTCGGATAAAATTTCGCATAGAGAAAGATTATAAGCTGGAATAGCACATGGGCTACTTTTTAATTTTTATCCCGGAAAATTAAAGAGCTGGAATCGAAAAATCTCAATCCACGTGGACTAAGTCGCGGGCATCAGTTAGTAATAGCTAGAGAGTAAGAAAATAATTATTTTACTTAAGGTATAAATTATATTATCCTGTAATATTCTCATTATATTAAATTCATACCTATTTCTAATTTTTGTACAGACAAACAGACAGCTTAGCATTGCATTTAGTCTAACTCGCCTACAGAACCCTAAAAAATGAGAGGAGGGAAGTCCCCAGTGTAGGTAATACATTTATTCATTAGGAAAGTAATTTAATAAAAACCGTCACGTCGGTTGGAAGTAAGTTGTACGTTGAACCGAGGTAGGTACTATATGGATGCTTAATGAAGAATGGCATTTATTCAGTCCCATTGAATTGCTTTTAAATCCGAATATTTCTGTTTCACACGCACCTTTGAGAATATAATGAAGAACTCTTGCTCAAGCAGCTTTCCTTATGATGTTTTACATCACCGTTCCAGCAAGTGAATTCAATAGGTTAAAATGCACATAATATTAATAACTAGCGAATGCCCGCGACTTCGTCTGCGTGGTTTGAGGTTTTTTGGTTCCCGCGGAAACTCCTTAATTTTCCGGGATAAAAAGTAGCCTATATGCTATTCCAGACTATAATCTATCTCTGTGTCAAATTTCAGCCAGTTCCGTTCAGCCGTTGGGGCGTGATTGAGTAACAAACATCCATCCTTAAATCCATCCAAACTTTCGCATCAAATATCAAATAAATATTATAAATGCGAAAGTTTGGATGGATGGATGGATGGATGCATGGATGTATGGATGTATTTATAATATTTATTTGATGTCCTTTCAAATTGAAAGCAGACCGAAAGACATACTTTCGCAACCGTGTAATATTAGCATGGACTGACTATAAAAAAGTCGAAAAATATACAAAACCCGCGCAAAAATACATATTAATATTTTCAGATAATTTTATCCCCTTTTTTACCTAGCTGCACCAACAAAAGCCACTAGAGGGCGCCTTAGAGGGATATTCATCTTAAGAAAATTTTGCAGCAAGACACTAATAAATTATGTATGGAGAGAGAAGAAACAGAGAAGTCCAATTAACTAAACCCGGGTAAATGTCGGTAGTAAAACCGGAATATTCCGCCCTTGGAACTTAATTTTATTTTTCGCAACTTTAGGAAATTAAAATGTGCAGAGTAATTAATTTTTCTCAGAATTATTAACTTTATTTTTATCATATCATCCATGGGCCACTACTGAAGTACGAGTCTCCTTACAGAATGAGAACGGTCTGGCCATAGTCTACCATGCTGGCAAATTGCAGACTGGCAGACTTTACACATCTTTGAGAACGTTACGAAGAACTCTCGGGCCTACACCACCCATCGCCAATACCTACACACAAAATAATTACCTAAATGTCTTCATTGGTCGATCAGTCACCAACTATTTAGGCATGAATGGCTGGATATTTTTATACTAAACTAAAGTCCGTTCAAGTTTACCATTTTTTTTTAAGTCCAGTACCACAAGTTATAGCCCTTGACTGCGATCCCTAGTGTAAGTGTAGTAAATGATGATGCAGACTAAGATGGTAGCGGGCTAACCTGTTAGGGGTATGGCAGTTATATTAAACCCATACCCTTATAAGACCCTGTGTAGCGTAAAAGGGGGTTTTTAAAAGCAGTGTATCCATCAAACGGTGACATAATGTATGCTTGTAAAAATAATTTGCTGTTTTCAAGACCTTTAAGCAGACTGACGCATCTCAAAACACAATTTTAAAAAAATCTCTGCATTGAAATTTATTTTAAACATACTCGTACCTCTGAATTTACCTTTTAAAGCAATTTTTCTCCTTATTGAAACCAATAATTAGCTCTAGAAATATAAAATAAAATTTATATTTCTATATCAAACACATTGTCGGATTCATTTGTATTGAAAAGATAATATTTTTTTTACAAATGATTTCATGCATTTCTTGCGACATACGCTTGCTCGATTTCACCCCCCCGCGCCTGTGTTTTTCATCTCGTGAGCTCACAGCACCTTAATTGGTTCCTACACGGCATGGCACCGTCACAACAAACCAGAGAAAATTCAGAAATTACAAATTCCCAATTTGACACTGCCGGGGATCGAGCTCGGATCCTCCCGCTTTCAAGACAACAGCGCTCACCAATGCGCCAGATTACAATCTTTGTTTCAACATAATATTGATGTTTACAATACCTCTATTGCTTCAGTGAGGCGATTTTATTTGAACCGTAAATAATCGTGACCCTAATAATGTAGGTAGCGGCGTGCAATTAGGCTTTGAACACGAGTTAAGTCACAAATGAAACCGAGCGTGTTATTTTGTTTTATGCTGTGTTATTTGAAGTTAATTTGTATCGGCATTAGTTAAGGTATGTAGGTATTATTGTAGCGATCATGTTCTTAGTTGATGTCGATTTATTAAAGCGTTCCTAAAACTTCTTGCCTAAGGCAAAAATACCACGCTGGAAGACGTAGACTGAGGTTTTTAAGCTATTGCATAGCTTCTATCGCGGGCCTTGAGCGTGGAGACCGAATAACCAGAAATTCCGTAACGAAAAAAACCTAACACTTTGGTTGCTATGACTACTTGTGTTGTTGACTTCAAGTTGTTGAAAATATAAAGGCGAAATAATTTTAAAGAATTATGTTTTCAATAGTCCGGGTGTCCAAGGGGAATCAAAAAACCTCTATGTTTAAGTCAACAACACAAATTATAGTCATAGCAACCAAAATCATCTTTTCATAAAAATATTTCGCCTTTATATTTTCAACAACTTGAAGTCAACAACACAAGTAGTCATAGTAAGTTGATAAAAATGCTATGCAATAGCTTTACCGCGGCAGTCTCCGAGTGCCACACGTCTTTTTTTATACAACCTGGAAAAAAATTCGATTTTTTTTGGAATTGGAATATTGGTCTTCGGGATACAGTCTCCGTACCAAATCTTGCCAAAGTCGTTTAAATTTAAACGGAAAAGGAAAGGAGGAATTTCAAAGGTAACAAAACTAAGAGATAAAATAATGGACAACTCTTTCACATAGCTTTTGACATTTTATAAAATTAGTATAGTAGGTATAGTTAGCCTCGAGCGAGTAGAATCTGCTCTCCGAAGCCTGACTTATCAAAAGTGACACAAGTTGTACATGAAATAAAATATTTCATTTGAAAAAAGTCACATCGTGTTAAAAAGTAAATTAATTTTCATTTATGCTGTAAAAAACCTTTTGAAACGGTATTAATATCAAATATTCATAAACGTGTCACACGTATATACATAAAAGGGTTTGATTAAAAGCCTAGTTTGTTTGAACGTGAAGTTATCAAACAAATTGTTAACTTTGAAGTTACGAAATAAAAGCAAAAGCCTATTAGAATTAAATAAACAACAAAGCGATCAAATAGGTACGATCCCATTTGCGTTTCGAAAACAATTTAAAAAGATTTTTTTATTATTTTAAACTTTGTGCTTCGTAGGTACGTTCTGCCTATTAATTGAAACTTTTCAATGTTTACACCCATTTGGATAGTTAACAATTTTATTTTAACAAAAATAAAATTGTTTTAAGTATACAAGTATAAATACAATTCTTTTTGGAGTAATAATGCATTTTTGAGCTTAAAAGGAAAACATCATGAGGAAACCTGAAAGTCTGCGAGTTTATAACCGACTTCGAAAAAAGGAGGAGGTTCTCAATTCGGCGCGATGTTTTTTTTTTTTTAATGTATGTTACCGCATATCTCCGTGATGCCCAAACCGATTTGATAATTTTTTTTTTTCAGTGGTTAGAGGAAGCTCGCGAGATTGTCCCATAAAAAATTCTGACTCCAAATCCTCAATCCTGATGCTGCAGGTATACCTACGACTCAAAACTAGGGAGTTAGGAAGTTTTGATGGTGAATTCATATAGTAGGTATCAAGTCACGTGTATACGATTGAACTCTGAGTCCCAACTCCTCAACCCTGATGCTGCAGGGTACAGAACTCCTTAAAAATAGCGATTTAGGTTTTTTTTTTGGTGAATTCATATTGTAGGTGTCAAGCAACGACTTCATACTTAAACCCAAGCCCCAACTCCTCAACTCTGATGCTGCAGGGTACTGGACTCCTAAGCCGTGGGGATTAAGAGTACACTAAAAAGTTAAAAATAAAAATTCTTTTGCCTGACGCGACAACTTTGCCTATCTTTGTTATACTCGCCCGACTTTAACATAGAGTGTAGATAGCAAGAAAAGAATACAATTATTTTGCTATAATCCGCCAACAGAAAAAATTCTGTATGGTCAAGCATGCGGTTACAAGAGAAGCACCGTTTACCTTCCCAACCAAGCAAGAAAGCTAAGTTCCCAAGCAAGCAATGCCACCACCACTCACATGCACCACCACACAAGACTTTTATACTATTCTCGACGCACGTTTCGCCTCGACACCGGAGCATCTTCAGGAGATGTCGACCTTACAATGCAAGATTGTCTAGTGACGTTCGTGTCAAATGCGCGGTGTTATATACCGTGTTTTAAACCCCCACCACTATTGCCCCGCCCATTACCCCCGGGAAACCTACCCCCTCCAAACAATCGAAGCAGTGGTGAATTTGAAACATTAACTTGTTCATTAAGTAATTTAAATTGATTATTATTATTATGTTTTATTATTTCTAATTGCTCCAACATGCTCAGTCGAATACCTTTATCGCAAGTGTGTAAGATTTCATATGAATGGTTGGAAGATAATTTGTGCCCACTATCTAGAAGATGTTTAGCAAAATGTGACTTTTGGGGTTGGTTGTTCCTAACCGCGGCCATATGTTCTTTGTAGCGTGTATCAAATTTACGACCTGTTTGACCAATATATGTGGCATTGCATTCTGAACATTCGAGTTTATAAATGCCCGATTTTTGTTTGTTGTTTAATTTATCTTTACCGTTACAAATATTTTTAAGTGTATTATTGGTCCTAAATGCAACATGTATATCATGTGCTTTAAGTGTCTTAGCAATACGCTCCGAAGCTGGCCCGAAATAAGTTAGACTGGATTTGTATTTATTTATTTTATCAGGTGATGATGAATATAGGTCCTTTTTGATCTGCATCAAACGTTGTTTTTTTATTATATTATCAACAATATTAGTGTTGTACCCATTTGCCTGTGCCATATGGTAAATAACTTTTAATTCTTTTAAATAGTTTTCTTTAGTGAGTGGAATAGACAGCAACCTATGCACATAGCTGTGGAACGCTGCGAGTTTATGCTGCCAAGGATGGCAGGATGAAGCGGGTATGGTTGTGTCTGTATATGTGGGTTTTCGGAAAATTCCAAACTGATGTTTAGCATTAGCACGAGTTATAGTTAGATCAAGGAAGTTTATAGAGTTATCTTGTTCTAATTCTGATTTGAATTGAATTTTAGGGTGTATTTTGTTAAGATTTTTGATAAATATGTCAAGTTGTCTGTCTGTCCCAGTCCAACATATAATTATATCATCTACATATCTGTAGTAATACAGAATATTATTATTTTTGACAATATGTTTGTTTTCAAAATCATCCATGAATATATCAGCCATTAGAGGACTTAGAGGTGAGCCCATAGCTAAACCGTCTTTTTGCTGATAAAATTGGTCATTGAATTTGAAATAGTTTTGTTTCATGCAAATTTTGGTTAATTCTATTACCTCTGTTATTTCGTTAGCGTTTATATGATTATTATTTTTTAATAAATCGGTTAAGATGTTTAGGGTTTCGTTAACTGGGACATTGGTGAACAGGCTGTCCACATCTAGTGATATTAATTTACAATGGTCCGGTAATGTCAAGTCTTTAATATTATTGACCAGTTGGATACTATTTTTTAGGGAATAGGACGGATCGAAGGATGTTTTTGATTTTATAACATTGTTTAGTTCTTTTGCTAGCTCATATGCTGGTGCTCCAATATATGAGACTACCGGACGGATAGGAATATTATCTTTGTGGATTTTTGGTAAGCCGTATAATGTGGGAGCAATAGTGTTCATTTGAATGACTTTTTGTTTTGATGTATTTTTTGGAAAAATGTATTTTGATTTATTAACGATTAGTCTAACTTCTGCTGCGTATTTATTAGTTGGGTCAGAGGATAACTTAGAGAATTCTTCTCCAGAGATAACCTCTTTGACTTTATTTTGGTAGTCGGTCCGCTTTAGGATAACGATTGCATTACCTTTATCGGCTTTTGAAAGAATAAGGTCATTATCTTTTATCGTATTTTGCAAAGATCTGTAAATTATGTTGTTGTTATTGTTTACATTGTTGTTATTGTTTATGTTGTTGTTATTGTTTTTGTTGTTATTGTTTATGTGGATATTATTATTTATCTGGTTGTTATTGTTTATGTTGTTATTATTAGTGTTGTTTTTGTTATGTTGTTTACTTTTTAATTTGGAATTTTGAAGTGCAACATTTGTTTTGATTTCATGAGCGACAATATTTTTGACAATATTATCTTTTTTGTTAAGGACCACAGCTAATTCAGATTCTACTGCTAGTGTTTCTACTAAGTTCTGTGTATTATTATTAGGGATATTGTATTTCAAACCGTTCTCTAAAAGGCGCATTTCATTATTAGGAATTATAATATCAGTCAGATTTTTAACTCGGGGATGAAATTGGTGATTAGGTGCGTCTGTCATATTGTCTGTTGTATTGTTGTTCCGTAATGGAGATTGAGAGGAGTTACGAACAAGTGATTTTAATTTCTTTTGTTGGTAAAGGAATTTACTGTGGACTTCGATTGATGCTAGATCTCTTGCTTTTTGGTCTAGAAGATCAAATTCGATATTATGTAATTTAAAGGAAAGTTCAGAATAAAGTATTTTTAGATGTAGTTTTAAATTGTCCCTAACAGTGAACCACTGGCGTGATTCTTCATTTAACCATACTTGTTGGGCTTTTTTTATGGCAATATTAGAAGCTCGACTGTGTGTGTTGGTTTTTAGATTAATATAGTTTGGAATGACGTTTAAATGTTTGCATTGTTGGTTAAACCAAATGTTTTGAACCGCGACACGATGTAATTTAGTTAATTTGATGTAAAGTCTAGCCTGTACGGTCAAGCTCACCGATTTTAAATATTGAATGGAATCAGGCGTTACTTTGCGGAAGTTCATGATTTAGCAAGAAAAGAATACAATTATTTTGCTATAATCCGCCAACAGAAAAAATTCTGTATGGTCAAGCATGCGGTTACAAGAGAAGCACCGTTTACCTTCCCAACCAAGCAAGAAAGCTAAGTTCCCAAGCAAGCAATGCCACCACCACTCACATGCACCACCACACAAGACTTTTATACTATTCTCGACGCACGTTTCGCCTCGACACCGGAGCATCTTCAGGAGATGTCGACCTTACAATGCAAGATTGTCTAGTGACGTTCGTGTCAAATGCGCGGTGTTATATACCGTGTTTTAAACCCCCACCACTATTGCCCCGCCCATTACCCCCGGGAAACCTACCCCCTCCAAACAATCGAAGCAGTGGTGAATTTGAAACATTAACTTGTTCATTAAGTAATTTAAATTGATTATTATTATTATGTTTTATTATTTCTAATTGCTCCAACATGCTCAGTCGAATACCTTTATCGCAAGTGTGTAAGATTTCATATGAATGGTTGGAAGATAATTTGTGCCCACTATCTAGAAGATGTTTAGCAAAATGTGACTTTTGGGGTTGGTTGTTCCTAACCGCGGCCATATGTTCTTTGTAGCGTGTATCAAATTTACGACCTGTTTGACCAATATATGTGGCATTGCATTCTGAACATTCGAGTTTATAAATGCCCGATTTTTGTTTGTTGTTTAATTTATCTTTACCGTTACAAATATTTTTAAGTGTATTATTGGTCCTAAATGCAACATGTATATCATGTGCTTTAAGTGTCTTAGCAATACGCTCCGAAGCTGGCCCGAAATAAGTTAGACTGGATTTGTATTTATTTATTTTATCAGGTGATGATGAATATAGGTCCTTTTTGATCTGCATCAAACGTTGTTTTTTTATTATATTATCAACAATATTAGTGTTGTACCCATTTGCCTGTGCCATATGGTAAATAACTTTTAATTCTTTTAAATAGTTTTCTTTAGTGAGTGGAATAGACAGCAACCTATGCACATAGCTGTGGAACGCTGCGAGTTTATGCTGCCAAGGATGGCAGGATGAAGCGGGTATGGTTGTGTCTGTATATGTGGGTTTTCGGAAAATTCCAAACTGATGTTTAGCATTAGCACGAGTTATAGTTAGATCAAGGAAGTTTATAGAGTTATCTTGTTCTAATTCTGATTTGAATTGAATTTTAGGGTGTATTTTGTTAAGATTTTTGATAAATATGTCAAGTTGTCTGTCTGTCCCAGTCCAACATATAATTATATCATCTACATATCTGTAGTAATACAGAATATTATTATTTTTGACAATATGTTTGTTTTCAAAATCATCCATGAATATATCAGCCATTAGAGGACTTAGAGGTGAGCCCATAGCTAAACCGTCTTTTTGCTGATAAAATTGGTCATTGAATTTGAAATAGTTTGTTTCATGCAAATTTTGGTTAATTCTATTACCTCTGTTATTTCGTTAGCGTTTATATGATTATTATTTTTTAATAAATCGGTTAAGATGTTTAGGGTTTCGTTAACTGGGACATTGGTGAACAGGCTGTCCACATCTAGTGATATTAATTTACAATGGTCCGGTAATGTCAAGTCTTTAATATTATTGACCAGTTGGATACTATTTTTTAGGGAATAGGACGGATCGAAGGATGTTTTTGATTTTATAACATTGTTTAGTTCTTTTGCTAGCTCATATGCTGGTGCTCCAATATATGAGACTACCGGACGGATAGGAATATTATCTTTGTGGATTTTTGGTAAGCCGTATAATGTGGGAGCATTAGTGTTCATTTGAATGACTTTTTGTTTTGATGTATTTTTTGGAAAAATGTATTTTGATTTATTAACGATTAGTCTAACTTCTGCTGCGTATTTATTAGTTGGGTCAGAGGATAACTTAGAGAATTCTTCTCCAGAGATAACCTCTTTGACTTTATTTTGGTAGTCGGTCCGCTTTAGGATAACGATTGCATTACCTTTATCGGCTTTTGAAAGAATAAGGTCATTATCTTTTATCGTATTTTGCAAAGATCTGTAAATTATGTTGTTGTTATTGTTTACATTGTTGTTATTGTTTATGTTGTTGTTATTGTTTTTGTTGTTATTGTTTATGTGGATATTATTATTTATCTGGTTGTTATTGTTTATGTTGTTATTATTAGTGTTGTTTTTGTTAGGGACAATTTAAAACTACATCTAAAAATACTTTATTCTGAACTTTCCTTTAAATTACATAATATCGAATTTGATCTTCTAGACCAAAAAGCAAGAGATCTAGCATCAATCGAAGTCCACAGTAAATTCCTTTACCAACAAAAGAAATTAAAATCACTTGTTCGTAACTCCTCTCAATCTCCATTACGGAACAACAATACAACAGACAATATGACAGACGCACCTAATCACCAATTTCATCCCCGAGTTAAAAATCTGACTGATATTATAATTCCTAATAATGAAATGCGCCTTTTAGAGAACGGTTTGAAATACAATATCCCTAATAATAATACACAGAACTTAGTAGAAACACTAGCAGTAGAATCTGAATTAGCTGTGGTCCTTAACAAAAAAGATAATATTGTCAAAAATATTGTCGCTCATGAAATCAAAACAAATGTTGCACTTCAAAATTCCAAATTAAAAAGTAAACAACATAACAAAAACAACACTAATAATAACAACATAAACAATAACAACCAGATAAATAATAATATCCACATAAACAATAACAACAAAAACAATAACAACAACATAAACAATAACAACAATGTAAACAATAACAACAACATAATTTACAGATCTTTGCAAAATACGATAAAAGATAATGACCTTATTCTTTCAAAAGCCGATAAAGGTAATGCAATCGTTATCCTAAAGCGGACCGACTACCAAAATAAAGTCAAAGAGGTTATCTCTGGAGAAGAATTCTCTAAGTTATCCTCTGACCCAACTAATAAATACGCAGCAGAAGTTAGACTAATCGTTAATAAATCAAAATACATTTTTCCAAAAAATACATCAAAACAAAAAGTCATTCAAATGAACACTAATGCTCCCACATTATACGGCTTACCAAAAATCCACAAAGATAATATTCCTATCCGTCCGGTAGTCTCATATATTGGAGCACCAGCATATGAGCTAGCAAAAGAACTAAACAATGTTATAAAATCAAAAACATCCTTCGATCCGTCCTATTCCCTAAAAAATAGTATCCAACTGGTCAATAATATTAAAGACTTGACATTACCGGACCATTGTAAATTAATATCACTAGATGTGGACAGCCTGTTCACCAATGTCCCAGTTAACGAAACCCTAAACATCTTAACCGATTTATTAAAAAATAATAATCATATAAACGCTAACGAAATAACAGAGGTAATAGAATTAACCAAAATTTGCATGAAACAAAACTATTTCAAATTCAATGACCAATTTTATCAGCAAAAAGACGGTTTAGCTATGGGCTCACCTCTAAGTCCTCTAA
Organism: Erebia epiphron; assembly: GCA_963932025.1. Classification (NCBI taxonomy): domain Eukaryota; kingdom Metazoa; phylum Arthropoda; class Insecta; order Lepidoptera; family Nymphalidae; genus Erebia; species Erebia epiphron. Next base: position 3,580,355 of record OZ009946.1, read on the forward strand.
TGGCTGATATATTCATGGATGATTTTGAAAACAAACATATTGTCAAAAATAATAATATTCTGTATTACTACAGATATGTAGATGATATAATTATATGTTGGACTGGGACAGACAGACAACTTGACATATTTATCAAAAATCTTAACAAAATACACCCTAAAATTCAATTCAAATCAGAATTAGAACAAGATAACTCTATAAACTTCCTTGATCTAACTATAACTCGTGCTAATGCTAAACATCAGTTTGGAATTTTCCGAAAACCCACATATACAGACACAACCATACCCGCTTCATCCTGCCATCCTTGGCAGCATAAACTCGCAGCGTTCCACAGCTATGTGCATAGGTTGCTGTCTATTCCACTCACTAAAGAAAACTATTTAAAAGAATTAAAAGTTATTTACCATATGGCACAGGCAAATGGGTACAACACTAATATTGTTGATAATATAATAAAAAAACAACGTTTGATGCAGATCAAAAAGGACCTATATTCATCATCACCTGATAAAATAAATAAATACAAATCCAGTCTAACTTATTTCGGGCCAGCTTCGGAGCGTATTGCTAAGACACTTAAAGCACATGATATACATGTTGCATTTAGGACCAATAATACACTTAAAAATATTTGTAACGGTAAAGATAAATTAAACAACAAACAAAAATCGGGCATTTATAAACTCGAATGTTCAGAATGCAATGCCACATATATTGGTCAAACAGGTCGTAAATTTGATACACGCTACAAAGAACATATGGCCGCGGTTAGGAACAACCAACCCCAAAAGTCACATTTTGCTAAACATCTTCTAGATAGTGGGCACAAATTATCTTCCAACCATTCATATGAAATCTTACACACTTGCGATAAAGGTATTCGACTGAGCATGTTGGAGCAATTAGAAATAATAAAACATAATAATAATAATCAATTTAAATTACTTAATGAACAAGTTAATGTTTCAAATTCACCACTGCTTCGATTGTTTGGAGGGGGTAGGTTTCCCGGGGGTAATGGGCGGGGCAATAGTGGTGGGGGTTTAAAACACGGTATATAACACCGCGCATTTGACACGAACGTCACTAGACAATCTTGCATTGTAAGGTCGACATCTCCTGAAGATGCTCCGGTGTCGAGGCGAAACGTGCGTCGAGAATAGTATAAAAGTCTTGTGTGGTGGTGCATGTGAGTGGTGGTGGCATTGCTTGCTTGGGAACTTAGCTTTCTTGCTTGGTTGGGAAGGTAAACGGTGCTTCTCTTGTAACCGCATGCTTGACCATACAGAATTTTTTCTGTTGGCGGATTATAGCAAAATAATTGTATTCTTTTCTTGCTAAATCATGAACTTCCGCAAAGTAACGCCTGATTCCATTCAATAGAGTGTAGATATCAAAATCCATATCCATACTAATATTATAAATAATAAATAATTAAATATTAAATAATAATATTATAATATTATATTATTATACTTATTATAAATGCGAAAGTGTGTCTGTCTGTCTGTCTGTCTGCTACGCTTTCACGGCCCAACTACTCAACTGATTTTGATGAAATTTGGTACAGAGATAGGTTACATCCCAGGGAAGGACATAGGCTACTTTTTATCCCGGAAAATTAAGGTGTTCCCGCGGGAATATAAAAACTTAGTCTACGCGGACGAAGTCGCGGGAATCATCTAGTTATTTTTTACTTTACAGTGGCTTTGGAAGTGGGTTTTTTGGAAATAATTTTTATACATAATGTGCTCTGGAAGGCTGCCAATCCGCACTTGGCCAGCGTAGTGAACTGTGGCAAAACCTGTACTCATTGTAAGAGGAAACAAATATGAATTAATTGTGGTATGTACTGCCTCGTTGGTCTAGCGGGTAGCATGGTCGACTGCGGATTACGATGTCCTGGGTTCGATTCCCGATCGGGCATAAAAATTTAGTTGGAAGTTGGCGACAGCGTGGTGGGCTCAAAGCTGTGATTCCCTCTCTCCTATGAGAGTGGAGGCCTGTACCATAGTGGCGGCTGTAATGGCGGATGAACTAAAAGCTATTCAAGATTCTGGACATAACAATAATATTACGCCAATATAATCAAAAGTTATCGAGTTAGAGTATTTGAACTTTATCATGCTTAAAAGTTCGTTGTATCGTGGTAAATGTGCTGGTCACTAGTTCACTACCATCACTTAAAGCAGTATTATTTCTAAATGGCAGTTTTATGTCACGTACATTGACATCCCTGAAATAAGTTATACATTTCTTAAGTCACGTACCTTAATATCCTTAAAATAAGGTATACATTTCTAAAACACGAACATAAACATTATTTAAACAATACGGCGTTAAGCGACGGTAGTAGGCCCCCTAGTATTATTATGGGCAGCGAATGTGGCCATTATGTAACTAAAAGTAAGCAAAACTCCATAGCGGCGAGCGTTGCCAAATTGACGGACCCTAAAACTGTTTCCATCACGCAAACATTCTGATTCACATCGATACCTTTGTAGCTATTTATTTCGACAAAATAACTATTTTACTTGAAACCTCCATGGCGCAGCGGTTATAACTCTTTACACAATTATCTATTACACCCTCTAAGAGTTATTAAACGATTTTCTCTATTGATAAGAATAATTTATCACACTTTCCGTTACACCATTTTTATTGCAAGCACCGAGTAGTGAACTTAAATGGCATAGATTTAGGATTGGTCTTAGGAGCGAGATCAATCCTAAATCTATGCTTTAATGGTATGTGAACGCAAGAGACGCTTACATTGACAGTAATTTTTTTATAGACAACATAATATCAACCACAGACTACCTACCACAGATTAATATGCCACATACCACACTAGTGGTTCGCCCCAAACTAAGACCTCGCGGCGCCATCTATTGACATCATTGTGAAGTTCTGTAATTTCGTTTCCATATAATATTTATCTAATTTTAGTATTTGTTGTTCAAGTACAGGATATAATTCAAATAATTGAACAAGTTTTAGGCTCAGCATTTCAGTAAATTTAGAGTTCTGAGGTCAACTTTTGACGTTAGAAAATCTCCACTTTGAGAACCCCCCATTTCGTCAATTAAAGGGGAAAAATTTTAAAAAAATATATTTTTGGCCTCTATTCCTAATAATTATCTTTAAAATGATATACCGCAACCCTATTGTAACGCTATAAAAATATTTTTTCTTCATATTCGCTTCTATGAGAGCCCCCCTGAAATAAAGATTTTTATTACTTTTTAAGCCATATTCGGTGGGAGGCCGGACGGACGGACGGACGGACAAGTGCAAATTCACTCAAGTAGACTCAGAGACCTTCGCTTCGCTCGGTCGATTACCACAGATTACAACAGTTTTTTCTATGGTTTAGTCTGGTGTCTCGAGTTTCAGCCGATCCCGTAGGAATTGATTGATTTTCCGTTATAAAAGTAGCCTATACTCACTCTTCAGGTCATCAACTATATTTATGCAAAAGCTCCGTAGCAGTAGCTCTGCTAAGGCATAATTAAAGGACAAACCAACAAGCACACTTAAGCATTCATAACATTATTAGTAGGGATCAGCAGGGTTGAAAACGTGACCTAGACATTCTTAGACGAGATAGACGAGGTAAATTAAGAACGAAATAGACGTTGAAAAACTCCAATTTTATTTAAAGTCAGTCTATTCAACTATGTCATTATACTTAGGTAGTCTTTAAAATACTGAGAAACGTCTATATTAGTATGGATTATTACTTAGTAGGGAATAGTGGGAATGAAAAATTAGCCTAGACGTTCTTAAGTGAGAAATAACCTGAAACGAGATTAAATTAAGAGCGAAAGAGACGTTGAAAAACTCAAATAATTATTTTGCGTCAATCTATCCAACTCTGTCATTATACTTAGAACATAATAACACTTGGGAGACGTCTAATTAAGTGAATTCTTTTCGAATCCCTTTTAGAACTTTTAGCTACGTAGACTAACGGGATCGTTCTGTGGAAATAGACTGGCCTTATTCCCACAGCTACTTCTGCTAAATAAACTGATCGAGTGATCAATTAAAATATGCAAGAATGTAATATCGATAAATATGTAAGTTGATGTTGTTTTTAACTTCTCTTTGGCCGTATGAATAAAACGACATCAGCTGAGAACACGTTCTCAAGTATCGGTCGGTGCTTGAGAACCTCTTAGTAGCAAATATCGGTATTCATACATACTTTTCTGTACCTATTTGTATATTGTATTGCGCAGACAATGAGTTGTTCTTAATTTTAGCATATTTATATTTTTGAAGAATATTTTGGACTCGTAAAAGACAATGATTAGGTAATTGATAAAGGAAACAACATGGAGCGCATTTTAATGAATGTTTTAAATTAAGCTTTTTATGTTTATTTTTTAATTATAAATACAAGTACAAAGCTTCATCACTATTGGGTGCCCACGATACCTCCCAAGATTTTTCTTCGATACAATGTGCTTTACAATACCTCCAGGGGTTAAACCAGCGTATTAGTTCTTAAAGCTGCAGTTAAATTAGTTCATTGCCGTCTATAAAACTTTTTTAGAGTTGTCGAGAGCTGAGTTTAATTAAAATCATGCAAATGTCTCTGCACCTCTCCGTGAAGCCAAACAAGCATTAGCGAGTGCTATTTTCAAAGGGACTTTCATAAAAAGCACAGTTTCAACGCTTTTCAGTTTGCGCGAATTGAATTTTTTATCAAACGTTTAGAAAGGCCTTTATATTAGCCGGGGCAAATAGACTTATTTATTTGGCAGATAAACGAGCAAAATGTACATACACGTGGATAATTACGTATACTCTGAGAGCTTGGAGGGCATTTTTATGAAGTGCTTGATAAGCCTGGAAAGTACGGTGGATCTTCCGCGTCATTGAGTTATGGCAAATTATACTATTAGATGCATTGTCAGTCAGTCAGTTTCTTAACTTATATCTTATCTAGATAATATCCGCACTTCTCTGTGAGACCAAAAAACCATTAGTGAGTACTATTTTCAAAGGGACTTTCAAAAACCTAGTGCAGGTTTAAGGTTAAAGAAAACCCATATGCAAAATTTGTACGTTCTAGAACCGAACGAATAAATAATAAATTGTTAAGCCTTTAAGCTGGTAGTTCTAGTTTACAGGTTAGTACAAGTAAAGTAGAACTATTTTTCTTGTTTAATCGTTGGTCAAGCACTCTGTCCAAAATTTCCACACGCTCATGGACCAGTAGGTAAATGAGATTCTGCAAATAAACACGTTTACAAACGCTTTCTGTAATTTAGTTACTTAAATAGCGATCTTCATCCGATTTTTAACCATGAGATTCCACAGTCCAATCAAAATCAACACACCATTTTTGCGCTGATTTCACCTAGTGGTATTGCCACAGAATAGGTAATAGTACGTTGGTATTGCCACGTCCGGGTATTGAACCCACACCTCCTTTTAATAAATACAAAAGAAGTGTTGTCTGGTAAAACGGATGAGGAAGAATTCCAGATTTCAAAAATACCCAATGTTATACATTAATTAAATCACCCAATTGCTCCTGTCGGGAATCAAATGCAAATATAATATACTCACTATAGTAAGATACAAGAATACAGCGCTATAGGGGTCAAATAATCCATTTGAGTTCGAAAACTCAGGCCATTAAATGCGTGCATTGTTAACGAATACTCTAAAAGCACTAGTTCCAAAGAGTTGTTAACTCAATAGAAGTTTTGCTGTTAGAGTAATGGTCTACTTTTATGAATAAACTCCCGAGTCACGTCATTCTTTTGTATGTTTTGCCTTGTTTAGACTTGCCTAAGCGCTTTCGCATAGCTATGTAAAATAATGTCCCGCGGAAATTTATGCCGCTAGAATTTTCCACCAAAGTTAAATAAATTACAAAAGTTTGTAAATACCATTGAAATAAGTGCGTCGTACATGAAGGAGGTAGCAGCTTTAATTCGTATTATATTTTTGACGAACTCCCTGACGTAGTGTTGAGCGCTGTTGCCTTAACGTGGGAGGTCCCGAGTTCGATTCCCGGCAGGGTCAATTTGGGCCATTCTCAAAAACGGGCCAAAAATTTTGGAAAAAAAAATGTTTATTGATATGATCCGAAGTAGTCTTAAATTAAAAATACAGTGTCCTAGTATATTTTCCGATTATTATCCGAGCTATTTTCACTGTAGTTTTCATGAAAATTAAAAAAAAAAAAACTCTTTCCACGGAAGTGACATATTCAAATGATATCAGTAATACATATTTGAATTGTTGTAGAATTTAACATATATTTTTTAACTATTTATGTTTTAATTAACTGCTAATTAATATATTTAAAACTAATTAGGCTAAAAGAATATAAATTTTACATGGTTTTACTATGATATTATCATCATCATTTACTTTCGAAATACCCTCATATTGTGACCAAACACACTCTGTGTACTCATCATCATCTTTTCATAAGTCTAATCTAAGACTTGGTTGTTTTTAGATGGTGCAATGATTACTAATACCAAAAACAAAATTATTATTCAAATTGGTTATAAAATGTTGATAATATTGTTACTTCCATGGACTAAGTTCCACATGGGTGACAACCATGGAGGTGACATTTTCAACTTAAATACCGGTTTTTTCGTAGACTCATTAATTTATTATGAAAACTATGAAATACGTCGAAAATAGCTAAAATTTCATATTATTCAACATTATCTATTGGACCGTTATTGAATTAATACTTGGTGATATGTAATCCACAAAAATGACCGTAATAGCATATTAATTTTTCAAAAATCTCACCTTTTGAGTCAGGGTTCCGACATTGTTCCCCCAGAATTGGCAAACTTTCAAAAAATTGCAAGATGGCGTCATACCCGTTGTCTATGCCCGTTTAAATATATTTATTTTTTACCTATTCAATAAATTATGGCTGCGTTCAATATGTTTGTACATGAAGGTGACATTTCCACAATGCACAAATGTTATGAAATATTTTAAAATATTTATTTTACCGCTGTTTAAATTTTCTAGTGTTTTTTAGAAACTTTAATCGATCTATTTTAGCAAAATAGTAAGCACTCGTTAAATCATTTAAAATTTGTAACATTTATTTTTAGATAAGTTGTCCTGAGTGAACATTGCACGCGACATGGAGGTGACATTTTCGACACTTTTTTGATGATTATTAAAATAATTATTTTAATATTGTAATTAATATAAAAAATCCTAAAAATATAAACTACTCCGAAAAATAATACAAGAAAATTAGATAAATAATACAAGAATTTCTCATTTTATATCACATGCACAAAAAAATTCACCAAAATGATATGCCCATTTGGGAATTTATAATTTCTGAATTTTCTCTGGTCTGGTCTGGTGGGAGGCTTCGGCCGTGACTAGTTACCACCCTACCGGCAAAAACGTACCGCCAAGCGATTTAGCGTTCCGGTACGATGCCATGTAGAAATCGACTAGGGGTATGGGTTTAATATAACTGCCATACCCCTAACAGGTTAACCAGATACCATCTTAGACTGTATCATCACTTACCATCAGGCGAGATCGCTGTCAAGGGCTAACTTGTAGTAGAATTATAAAAATATATTATAACTTTGTATGGAATTTAACAAAGCTTTATTCAATTATTTGTGTGAAGGTGTTTGGTAATTTATACTTCATCATCATCACTTCAACCCATTGCCAGCTCACTACTGCGCTCTCTTGCAGGACTCTCTAAGCTCTCTCTCTTTCTCTTGCTCCAGGTACAGAATACAGGTTTGGCCATCATCCACCACGTTTGACCAAGTGCGGATTGGCAGACTTCACAGTTCACCCACCTTTGAGAACAGTACAAAAATCTTTGGCGTGTACATTTTTCACATACCATAACTCCAAAAAGTCAAAAATAAATATTTTAAATTCCTCCGTTCAGCCATTTGGGATTGTCAGTCACTCAGGGCCATACTGCCAACGCTTAAAGCCATATTGTTTCCATAGATTTAGGATTGGTCACCGCTGGTAGGAGCGCAGCGGAGACCAACGTTAAATCTATGATTGTTTCATTATTGTTGAGTAGAATAATTATTATCCTTATGTTAGGAAAATGAAGGTACGTGACATTACACTGTCATGCTGAGTAATATTGATTAAGTATTGCTTTAAACGTTGCCAGTAAGGCCCCTGGACAAAGCCTAGAACATCTCTGTTAGCACCAATTATTTCTCTTCAAAAAATTATTCCACCCCAATAAGGAAACAAATTCTAAAGTAGACGTCAATCGATTCTAAACAATTCAACTGAAAATCATTCCCCAACAAGTTACTTAGTTACCGGTTAAGTTGCCTCTAACTTGTTACCGTGTTTTGTTTGAATCGCTTTTAAAGAAGCTCTTTATTCTCCATCGCTTCCCTTCTCCACAAATAAAAACTGCGAGATAAAAGTGAAAGTACAATCCAAACTTTATTAACGTGCTTCCCATCTTTGCCGGAAATTATATTTTAAGTGTAATTTCATTTGTGCGGATTATTGGATTCTTTTTTTATATTTCACAGCTTTCGGCTACAATTTTCCTGAAATTTTCTCACCTTTTGGGAATTGCCTTCTACAATAAATACAAATTAAAATAAAACTGGATATTCAGCATGACTAGTTTTGTTTTGATTCTCAGCCCATTGTCACAACTGACACCTTTGTCTCTCATCATGCAATTTTCCCTCACCTTATGCGCAACATTTGAAAGTGAAATTCAAAATATGTTTAAAGTACCTATTCAAAATTGCTATTGTAGTACACTTTATTAACGTCAGGTAATAAATGTAACAAAGTGTAAGAGACAATCCAGAAGTAGGTATTTATGAGACACTTTTAATATATTTGTACTCTCATTTGGGAATTACAGGAGACCGGTGGTGTACAGGTGGCCGGCAGGAGACTGAATTACCATCGTCAAAACACTCGCATTTATACTGACTATTTTCAACATGGCGTCCGCATCCGCAGATTAAATCGAATGACATTTAACGAGTCAAATTGACAGATTCCTTACTTCCTGTTTCATGAGATATAATGACAAACAGTAATAACGCTAACAAAAGTATAAGACGCGATGGTGATAATTGGGCATTTGACAACTATTCAAATAAATTATTTTTTAATGATTATTGAATAGAGAATCCCCAAAAGTCGTAATATCCACGTCCTTTGTTAGTTTTATGTTGAATATCGATTAAAGTAAAATGCGTCGAACTTTGATGACGTCACTATGGAATATTTCATATAAAAACCCATACTAAGCACGCGTTCTGACGTTTGAAAAAAAGATGCTGATTTGACTACTTGTCAAATACCCAATTAACGACGGTAGGTATCTTTAAACTAAAGCTACGAGTCTTCTTCACCTTGCACGAGCATAAGATCATATTGATGACTTGAAAAGCTTAATGTGATCTAATATTATTGTGATGAGATCCAATTGAAGTCTTAACTACTAGGCCATCACCATTTTCATTAAGAAATAACAATCGAGTATTTTGGGTTAGCTTTGAAAACGTACAACCGACCAATAGAGATTTGCCTATTCAAAAGATTTCTACACAAAAGGAGCATAAATTTAGAATTCGAATGTGTATTGTTCCAATAATAGAGCCTGGGAGGAACGGGAGTCACGTAGGAGGAGAGCTTAGAGCTCCCGCGCGGACCGCTGACCGATTTCCAGGCTGCGTGAGACGGATTCAAATTCAGTAATCGATTTTGGATGTCGGTACAATCTGGTTATCGTCTTTCAATAAGTGAGTAGCGCATAATATGATTAACTAGCTGATGCCCGCGACTTCGTCAGCGTGGATTGAGGTTTTTTTATTTTCGCGAGATATCTTTAATTTCGGGATAAAAAGTATGTTAATCCAGGGTGTAATCATTATTCCAAATTTCAGCAAAATCCGTCCAGTAGTTTGAGCGTGAAAGAGTAACAAACACACACGTAAATACAAACACCTTTATAATTAAAGTGACAAAGAATCTTATTACATATTTTTAACGTGTAAATGTTCTAACAGTGAATAAGTGGAATCAGGTCGCTTACAAGAAACTTTAAAAATCAAACTCTTTTCATCACTCATTTCAATATGGAACTCTTTTCCCACAAACTTATTTGACCCGGTTGACAGCGTCGCTACTAGATAATATGAAGAATAAAATTAAAAAAAAACTTAACAGACATAAAATTTGTTCCAATTTTGGCCCCGGGTCAGATAAGTTTGACAGACCGTAACTGCCTATGTACATAAAAAAAAACAGTGTGTGTGCACACACGGCAGAAGTGAAACTTCAGAAAAGTAGCCTAAGAGAGAATGAGATAATTATAACTTGTATTCTATCTCATTCTCTCGCAGGTTAAATACTACATGTATGTTTTTCGTTTCATCGAATTTTCAAATCACAACGATTCTAAAGAAGTTTCAATAAACTTTAAGATACTACACTAGCGCGCAGTTTAGACTATGCGTAGATACTCTGATCATTCAGTCAGTCAGTCAAGATAAGTATTGTTATCTGTGGCCTATAGAATTTATAAGTGACATCACTATCAGAATATTCATTTTTTGCTGCATCGATGATTGAGGTTGCCTCATTGAGACTTGAGTTGAATGCGACACAATCAACCCACACCGAGTTCGACGCGAGGGACAATTTGTGTCTCATCACTAACGAACCGTGCCCTATTTCAGCTTATCAACACTTAACGATCGTTGTACTGCACCTATAGACTTGATACTTGGCGAATAATGAACTTTAATAGTTTTGAGACTTTCAGAAAGTGAGTAGATATTCTGTAAAGCATATTAGCGTAGCATTGCTCACAGTACGTAGACTACAGTGTTTTCAAATTGTTTGTTTGGTTTATATTAAGAGTAGCTATTGCCCGCCGGCATCGCTCACGTTTAGTTCGATTTTCATATAAATTTCGAACCTCTTGGAGTCCTCTTTGGATCACCGAGCGAAGAAAGTAAAAGCTCTCTCTCTCTATCTCTCTTTATCTCTCTCTCTGCGTCGTATTCCTTATTGCTGAGGGTCGTGACTACCCTCACGATCACCCTACCCTGACTACCCTACCTAGTAAATATCAACTAGTCTTCTAGACAACTTGATCTTTAAATTGTCTCCCCAGGAACACTCAGTGAAGTACCCGTTGTTCTGGGTGGATTGCCAGGTTTCCAAAGTGAGCCTGGCTGGCTATCTTGCTTTGATATGAATCCGATACGCTCATCATAGCGCGACCGGACAAAACGTTTCCTTCCAACACGAACGTTTTACTCAAACATGCCAAATGTTTAAGGAAACAGGCTGACGGCAGAAGTCAAAGTCAAAGTCAACATGTACACTATTTGAATGCTAATTAAGTAGGTATTTGTCCACAACTTCTTAAATAAGCTTCTGTTAAGTTGTACCAGCTAATACCAGGTACCTCAATCATTATATTTTAGTCTCTTTGAATTCGTATCAATTAAAATTTAACACAAATTATTAAGGTCGACGCCTGGCCGGTTTCGTAACATTTCAAAACTCTGGATACGTGTGCTTAAACGAACCCACATCAAAATGAAAAGTAAACGTAAATTAATTAATCGGAGCACGACCCTTACGCGCAATTTAATGAATTAGCGCTCTGCTGGACGCGTGACCGAAACATAATTCAGTTACGTGCTTAAACCCGAGCCTGTCGCTCGGAAGACACGCCTTATGGTAACAAAATATCCCTTTAAACTCTTATCAAAGGGATGTAAGCAGGATTTCCATGGAAAAAGTTGCCCCCAAATTGGTTAATGATTCAGATTAGCCGAATGCTAAATGAAAAAAATAAAATGAAATTTATTTCGCGTAGAACAACTTGTGTCACTTATGAGTAGTCGCCGGTTCTCTACCACCGGTTCGGAAAATTGATGACACTGAGAAGTATCGGTAAGAAACTCAGCATTTGCACTTTTCATATAAAGAAAAATGTTACAAAACGTAAATAACATACAATTCATACGTTACGTCACTTGTATACGATGACTTGTGGGTTGCTTCCATGCAACTTTGTCATTAGAAAAATCATCAGGAGTATAATAGGCTCGTCTCAAAAAATGCTGTACAACACATTCTTTAAATTTAAGCAATGGCAAATACAGAAACTCATAAGGAACCATGTGATAAAGGCGTACACTCGACCCAAAGGATTTCTGCATCTTGCGCACACGATAAATTACGACGCCGATACTAGCTTATGGCGGTTTGTAGTACATTAATAATTGTGAGTGTCACTTATTTCATTTTATTAATTTTCTGCCTAACGAGTCATTACTAATGTACCTATAGTAAGTATTGTGAAGGATATTCCACAACAAGTTAGCCCTTACTGCAATCTCACCTGGTGCAAAGTGATGATAACTCTAGCGCGGGTTAACCTGATAAAGCAACGGAACCACGTGATTTTTTTCATGAGAATAGTTACCAGTTAGTTAATATTTATAGAGAATAGGTAATATTGGACCTGGAGAGTGACATGGGCTTCTTTTTATCCCTGAAAATTAAGAAGTTCCCGTTTGAATTTAGAAAAACTTACGCGTGAAATTATCTTTATCGATATACCTACCACCACCATTTTACATAAAATTTCATCACACTGTGTTTAAAACTTTATTCATTTGTATCTAAGTATTATTTTACCATATTAATTAACGCACACCGTGGTTTCACTAAAAACTGTATAAAATACTGTGGTTTTTTTGTTTCACTCAGTGTTTAATTAGTTTTAGGTTACAAATGAAGCCAGTGGTAGTTAAAAATCAGCCATGCAAAATTATTATCTTCCAAAAAGGTTACTATACAGAATGTTGGCTGGAGGTGAATGATATGATATGACAGTAAAATTATGTCTACCCGTTATCTCTATTTGTCTACCAAAGCTAAGATGGTAACTTGTCTCGTTACCTCAAAAGTAGAGATAAAAGTACCTAATATTTCTTATCTGTGGTATTTTTCTCTAGGAATCCTTACATACCGACCATTTTTTATCTTGTAATTTACCTACTGGATTTTGTGCATGTTAGGGTAAACGAAACATTTACCGGCATGGACAATATATCTCTCTCTCGTCGCGAGATATGTCGATGTGCGCATGCTGGACCGAGCATCAACCCGACGCGACGTATCGATAGTTGCTAGACGTATAAATTTGCTTATCGACCATATTTTTTTCAAAAAACATATATTTTGGCGAAAAATACCTACGACCTCTTTAGTACAGTGGTGAGCGCTGCGGTCTTACATGTTATGAAACCGGGTTTTGTTAAAAACCTGGTACGTGAATACGTGAATATGTGACCTAAAGGCTAGAGTTCCTAAATCCTCTCGGACGAAGCCATCACCTAGTACTGTGTTATTAGTACAGTAAACCTTTTTTTTTTTATCCGCTACAAACCTTACCTACAACCTTTACCTAGCACAAAAGCAATTAAGAAAATATAATGTTTTCTCTTCACAAAAAGGACTTAAATGATTTATGTTATATATTTAGTACGTCGCGGCGAAATTACAAAGTTTCGCGAGAAAATGTCCAAAACTCCAAAGTGTCCCGACTTGCCGCCGCTGTTTTCTCTACCTTTGTTATAGTGTAAGAGACTACAGGTACATTTACCATGAGAGAAGTACATACACACACATAAGTACATACATGAGATAAGTAAACAATACAATACGGAATGTACAAAAAAATGCATCCAACGCAAAGTTTATGTTCAGTAGACCTTTATAAAAGGCTCTTTAAATTAGTTCGATGCATTAAAACTATATAAAAGGAATTATGGAATGTAAATTTGTATTCAATAAAATATTAAATCTGAAAAATTAAAAAGTGCATACAGAACTGAAACTGTTTCGGATTAAGCTAAATACTTTACGTAAGTACACAGCAAGTACCTACTCTATTAGCATTTATCAATATTGTTAAAGGTTATTTGACCGGTCAAATCGATGATATACCCTCTTGCTCTCTTAGCCTGGAGCTTTCTGGAAGCTTTCTCTTATAGATTTAGAAACTGATTTGACTAGATTTACCTACATTTCAACGTAGGTTTTTCCATTATCCAAACGTGGATCTTCACTGACAAAGGATTTTGAGGTATTCCAACGAGATCTTTAAAATCTAAACCCACATCGATTAAGTTGTGAAAAGAAATACGACCGATAAAAAAACGTGCTTACGGTCGTCTCCTACACTATAATCTAAGCGGAACCTCTGAAGCGAATGTAACTTTGTCCAACCTTAATATAAATTTCACAACTGCGCTTCCATTCACGAATGAACTTACCTCGGGGTCTTTAGAAATGATTTTTGACATGTTTTTAACCTACTTACTTTTTTTTTTAAGTAAAACTTTATAATCGTTGTTATTTGAAAATTCGATGAAACGAAAAAGCGACACTAAAAAGAGACAAACATATTCATAATAGGATTTTGCGAGATAATGAGATAGAATACAAGTCATATTTATCTCATTCTCTCGTAGTCTACTTTTCTGAAGTTTCACTTCTGCCGTGTGTGAATTGCGTACCTATGTCACCGTAAGATTGCAAAAACCGTTACATTGTAATCAAACTAGCGAAATTGTAAACTGTCGACAGATTGTGAACCGTTCAATGTTCTGAGTGTCAATTTTTGAAATATTCATTTTATTTACGTTTTCTTGTCTTTTTCTTGTAGGTTAGGTTAAGGTTCGACGTAAATAATCAGGTAAACTTAGGTTTTATCGGGTTAATATACCTAACAGATTACAATTTACCGAAAAATAATGCGTTAAATTGTAATCTGTCGTCAGTTTACAATTTCGCTAGTTAGATTACAATATAACGATTTTTGCAATTTTACGGTGACACATACACACTTTTTTAAATCTTGTCTGGTATTTCCCATCTGTTCTTCGAATTATGTACATGTGCCCTGCCAATGATTTATACATCAAAGTTAATGAGTACTTTACTACTAAACTACCTCAAACACTAAAACTGAATGTATGATTATCTAGCGTTAAACATCGATGAACTGTATTCCCAACTTCCCCTAACACTGCAATATACTTAGGTAGACTATTCAGCATCAGCAAATTGCTTCAAATTTGTTTCAACTTACGTGCCTATGTGCTTCGTTAAACTTTGAATAGGACCGCTCTACTGTTTCCCGTACGTGTCTGTATCAAGTAATAGTAACTAGATGACGCCAGCGACTTGGAATTAGGTTTTCAGTTTCCCGTGGGAGTTATTTGATTTCCCGGATATAAAAATTAGCCTATGTTCGTTCCTGGAATGTGACCTATTTCGTTACAAAGAGCCGTTAAAATGTAACGAACAGATAGTCAGACAGACAAACAGAAATACACGTACCTACTTATTTAAAAAATCTGAGTTTTAACCTTTTGATTGCCAATCACGCGACATCGCGTGATGGCGTTTACTTTCCAATTTTGCCTGTCACGCGACGTCGAGTGATGAGATCGAGGGATGGGGTGGGGATACTTCGTGGTATAGCTGGCCCTAGCGTTAACGTGTTAAATAAATTTTAAAAAATCCTGGTATCTGTATCTAGTTTCCATCTATTAAATTCTTCTAAAACGTAACTTACCTACAGGAATCTTTAAGTTACACTTTTATTATTATAAGTATGGATATTCTATATTATATTAATTATTCGGATCGTTTTTACCCGAATGTTGGAGAAACTTGATGATAAATCCACGTACACGGTGAAAAGGTAGGACTGATCAAAAATTCAAACGAAGCGTTTCGTTAAATTTTTGGCCGAAATCCCCAACTCATAACTACATTAAAATAATACTTGCGAAATTCTCATTTCATTACAATCTAAATGAATTAATTTTGGGTTTTGTTGGAGTCGACTTGGTGTTCCAAGTTGGTACTTACGTATAACCATGCTGAAAATAACAATGATTGTTATTATGAACCTGGCGCCCGATTGTCTAAGCAAATCATTTGACAGCTTAAAACGTATTACCACAGAATAGGTACGAAACTAGTAGTTAGATATTGGATAGAATCAGGCGTTACTGTGCGGAAGTTCATGATTTAGCAAGAAAAGATTACAATTATTTTGCTCTAATTTTTGCGAAAAGCAAGAAAGCCAAGTTCCCAAGCAAGCAATGCCACCACCATTCACATGCACCACCACACAAGACTTTTATACTATTCTCGACGCACGTTTCGCCCCGACACCGGAGCATCCTCAGGAGATGTCGACTTTAAAATGCAAGATTGTAAGACAAGATTGTCTATACGTCGAGAATAGTATAAAAGTCTTGTGTGGTGGTGCATGTGAGTGGTGCTGGCATTGCTTGCTTGGGTACTTGGCTTTCTTGCTTGGTTGGGAAGGTAAGCGGTGCTTCGCTTATAGTTGCATGCTTGACCATACAGTATTTTTTATGTTGGCGGATTAAAGCAAAATAATTGTAATATTTTCTTTCGTAGTTTGCTTATGCGCGATGACCCCCTGCGATGCGCCCTGATGATAGGTAAGTGATAAGAACTGGGAGTGATCTCTTAAATAATATATTCTGCTAATTTTTCCATGCGATAAAAATTTAATTTATCATCTATACTTTATATTTATACTATAATAAAGCTGAAGAGTTTGTTTGTTTGAACGCGCTAATCTCAGGAATTACTGGTTCGAATTGAAAAATTATTTTTGTGTTGGATAGTCCATTTATCGAGGAAGGCTTTAGGCCTATACAACATCACGCTGTGACCAATAGGAGCGAAGCATCAGTGAAAAATGTTGCAACAACGGGGAAAATTATCCTTATTTGAGGGCTTCCGTTGCGTGCGCTGCGCAAACGGTTCAAGTTACCCAAAAAATATGTATGAAAAAATTATTCCTCTTTAAATGGTCTGAAATAATAAAAACAGCTAGTCTAATTTAAACCTCGCTTATATCCATTTATATTAAAACTTGATAAGTAATTGTCTAACTTTTTCACAACTTTGAAACTAAATCCGAAACAAATTTAATTAAAACTGGCAAGATAGATTATGATAAATTAGGAAAATTATAGATACTATATAGAAAATTATAGCTGATACCCGCGACTTCGTCCGCGTGGATTGAGGAGTTTTAGTTCCCGCGGGAACTCTTTAATTTTCCGGGATAAAAAGTACCCTATTATTTAATCCGGACTTCTAACTTTACATCTGCAAAATTTCAAAGCAATCGGTTCAGTAGTTACGGCGTGAAAGCGGAACAAACATACAAACAAACTCACTTTCCCATTTATAATATTAGTAAGGTATAATGGACAAGTAAGTACCTACTCACTAAATGTTATAGATAACAATTACAGAGAAAATTCTGAATACGGAATTTGAAGTTATGTATTTTTTATTATGTAAGTAGGTAAGAACATCGAAAATAGAATTAACATTCTAAGTCTAAGTATAAGGGTAGGTAGGCATACATTAAATGAAAATATTATATTACTAGCCCTTGCCTGCAACTTCGTCCGCGTGGTTTAAGTTTTTTTTATTCCCGCAGGAATTCCTTCGTTTTCCGGCATAAAAAGTACGAGATAAAAAACACGTTCATTGCTCCATTGCGGCGTTTGTCCTTCAATTGAAGGACAAGCGCAAAAAACTTTCGCATTTATAATTTTAAGCATGAAGTATGATTAATTTTTTCCTTTCCCAGGACGCAAGATATTTCGACAAAATCGGTTAAACAAAGACTTCCGGGATTTTCAAAAACCTAAATCAACGCGGACGAAGTCGCGGGCATCTTCTTGTTTTCATACGAACAAGATCTTCCACCAACTAATTATTTCAGTGGCCACTCCTATTGATTAATTTCAGTGCACAGGTCAATCGAGTTCATCCAGCTAATTGGGTAAAGCAGAACGTTTGCTTTGGGAAGATCGGTACGCATTTGCTTCATTTACAAATAACAATCAAATAGGAAACCGTACAACTTGAAATACAATTATTAACATACAACCAGAAATTTTAGCATGTCTCTCTTGATGATACGATCAAAAGGACTTTTACCACCATAATATTACCTATTCTGTAGCACTAGGTACATGCGCAATTCAACTAACAGGTAGTTCAGGTTCAGGTCAAGAAGAGTCATACATTCACATAAATTTACATTCAAAAAATACTTACAATTGTTTAATATGAAAGTGAAAATATACATAAATGCTTAGTAATTATTATAATAGATACAAAGCTAGGATAACACTCCAAAGAGGATCATCTGACACTCCTCACTTTAGCTTCAAGTGCTTTGAATTTTTGCAGTTTTCCACAAAACAAATCATTGAATTTATCCTTGCACAGTAGAATTTAGGTACTTCTGGAAATAGGCATGATGACAGTAACCAAGAATCAATGCAATTATGAATTTATCTAATGAAATAGGATTCATGGATTATATAAAACGTATTTATTTTTCTATTTCGAGTGAGATTGCTATTTATTTTGATAAAATAAAACTCTAAAATACAGCAATCCGCCATATTGCATAAAACACGAAGAAGCGAATGACGTCACAATTGTTTGTTTTCGAGCTTTGAAAATCACACTATTGCTTACTGCACAGTGCACAGAGTACATTGGTAAAAACAATAGTGACGTCACAACGACGCCATGACACCGCCGAACGTTTTGGCGTGAATTTTAAAATTTAAATTTCAAATGCTAATTTTATCTACTAAACTTTATTTTTCTGCTGAAATAAGATATTTTTTCGAAATAGTAGATACTTCCGAACATAATCTGACCATTTTTCAAAATCAGTCATCATGCCTATTGCGGCCAAAGTGCTCGTATTGCATATTAATTATTAGTTATTATTAAAATGAACAAACGGTAAAATACAATAATGTACGTACCACGGGTAATTCATAGCGCGCATACAAAGCTCCGAATTTGAAATTATGATTTACGTTGCAAGGTACAATTTTCAATCTTAATACATTCAAATGAATGCAATCGCTTTCGTATAACGCTTCCGAAATCAGTATACTAAAAATAATAGGTGCAAAACATGCTTACTTACTATTGGGCTTGAAAAATAAGGTTCAGGATCAGTAACTTTTTTTTATCCACTACAAGTTGGCCCTTGACTCAAAACCTAGCGGTATGTGATCTTTTGTAATGATAATAATTCTACATCAATGTTTTAAATATTAAAATAATAAAGAAAACCGACATGAATAACACATTGGAGTTTTGATGCCAAAAAAATATAGTTCACTTTTAACAGTTATCTTGAAAGGCGAGTTTATTCGAAGAAGGGCCCGGGTAGAAGCATACCGACATTCCTCTTTAATTTGGTTTTCTATAGGTATATGTATTATAGAGATTGATTTACGATTGTAACTTTGAGTCAGTTGTGAATTGGGGTCTATGATGAATAATTTAAATGGGTGAATATGTGTGACTGCGGATGGCGACTGAACTGTGCTAACGCTAGAAAAATACTTTCTTAGCCTTAGACTAAACAAAAATGCTCTATTTGCGTTGAAACTTATATTATAACCCATGTCATATCAAGAAAAACAATACTTCTTGCAAAGAGTAACATTTATTTGCCCCTTGTACTCGTATACTGTCTACATGTGCTAGAAACAAGTAAAGAGTTTTTGGTTCCCGCAGGAACTCCTTAACTTTCCGGTATAAAAAGTAGCCTGTTACCTTCTCCGGGATGTAACCCATCTCTATACTTTTTATATATTTTTTTATATATAGGTTAGCGCTTGGCTGCAATCAGACTTGCATGCAAGTGGTGATGTAGCCTAAGGTGGAGCGCGCTTGCCTAGAAGATACGTATTCACTCTTGATTTGAAGGAACTTACCTATATTAAAAGAGATGAAGAGATGAGCCGTTAAAGTGTAGAAGACAGATAGACAAACTTTCGCATTTATAATATTAGTATGAAGTATATGATGACTAACTACGAGATGTAAGCACCTATTTACATCTTGAACTTTAGCATCACACGATTATAACTATAATCTCTACACAACAGTAAACAATCCCATTCAGATTCAAAGTAATCGTTTACTAAAGTTTCGGTATTATGGCTGTTGCGATACTTCGCTGGGAATTTAATGTAGCATTGTTTAGGTATCATTGCATAGTTTTGGCCTCGTCTCGAGTTTCAACCGATTGTAGAATATCTATTAAGAGGATTCCTACACAAGTAGGTACTTCTGTAGGCAATATTACTCTACTTGAAATGTTAATTTGGTGTACAGTACTATTTTGGTCATCTAATAATAATGTCCTCCCGACCGAATTTCGGCCACGGCGGCCAATCTCCAGAGAGATTAGACATCTGCGCGGGAGATATTATAGTGCACTAGTGTGTGCGCGTACACAGGTGCACTCTGTTTCTTTACTCTCCTAGCCCGATGGGACGGAAAATCCGACACGACCGGAGAGAGATCAGGCGCAGGACCGACATCTTAACGTGCTCTCCGAGGCACGGGGGTGAAACACCGCCAACTTCCTAACCTAATAATTTCTAGACAGAAAACCCCAATACTTGTTATCATTTTTTTTGTTTGGTCATCTACTAAGTTATACTTTCACTACAAAGCAACGCATATTTCTGATGTCGCTAGCAACCTGGGGGCATACTACCATCAGTAAAAGCCATATTGTTTATAGATTGTTGACATTCGTGTTTAGAATTACAATCCTTCTTCTTTTCTTGGTTTTTGGCTTTCAGTAGTGCCAAAACAATATTTTAGGGTTGTCAAGATACGTTTGACATAAAACTGTCATTTTGAATTAATACCGCTTTATAAGCGCTGGTAGTAGCCACTAGCCCCCTGTAACCCTATTATCTTTGTCATAAATCGCTAAATCGCTTGGCTAAATAAAATATCATAGTAACGAAGATAATAAAGACCTGCTTTTACGTTAAGTCAGCTGATATCCAATGTACATCATCATCATCATCATCATCATCATCATCATCATCATCATCATCATCATCATCACTACAGCCTATTAACGTCCCACTGCTGGGCACAGGCCTCCACTCTCATAGGAGAGCGGGAATTAGAGCTTAGACCCACCACGCTGCTCCAATGCGGGTTGGCGGGCTTTAACGACTACTATCATGTTAGTGATAATAACCGGGGCTCAACGTGCTCTCCGAGGCACGGGGGTGAAACACCGCCAACTTCCAACTCCGGGCTGGCACTGAGAATTTGCATAGTCGACTGCGGATCACGAGGTCCTGGGTTCGATTCCCGGTCGGGCATAAAAGTTAGGTATTGGGTTTTTCAATTAAGAAATTCTCCAATGTACATGTAACCGTAAAATTGCAAAAGCCGGCCGGGCACTTACTCGTAGGTTCTATCGGGTTAATATACCTAACAGATTACAATCTACCCAAAAATAAAGCGTTAAATTGTATTATTTCTACAGTTTACAATTTCGCTAGATATATTACAATCTAACGGTTTTCACAATCTTACGGTGACATACATAAGTCACGTTAGTTTTCATGAATCGCTACACAAACCTACTTATAGAAGTGAGAACCTACGTTGAATCGAGATTCCGTATTACGCTAGAACAGTTTTAAACTTTAAAGTAAACTTTCAAAAGGTAGGTGTATATGTAGGTGTAAAATTAATGCCTATGCAGCTCAATTAACATGAGAGTTGTGTGAACCACATTTCTCTGCATTTCATGCTAAGGTAGAGACACACTCACCTTTTAATTATTTTGCAGAGGACAACTCTGGGTTACAAGCTGCTCTTGATTTCTTCTGATGCATGCAAGAGTTAAACATCTATACTAATACTATAAATGTGAAAAATCGATGTATGGATAGATGGATGCTTGTTACTCAATCACGCCAGAGCGGCTGAACGGATATGGATAAAATTTGGCACAGAGATAAATTATAGTCTTGAATAACAGTAAGGTTACTTTTTACCCCGGAAAATTAAATTCGTAAATTGACCCCACTAGGAATCAAACCCGGGATCTCTCACTGTAAGACCACAGCGGTCACCACTGAACAGGGGCCATGCCAACACTTAAAGCCATATTGTTTCGTTATTGTTGACTTTCATTTTAGAATTATAATCCTTATTTTAGGAACATCAAGTTACGTGACAACAAACTGACAATTCGAGTAATAATGCTTAAGTATTGCTTTATGCGTTGGCAGTATGGCCCCTGATCACTATGTATGATGTGTCTCCACCTTAAACATGAACGTTTGGTGCGGATCGTACGCAATTGACTCGTCGTCTGTGCTCACGTGCTGATGGCTTATGCAATTCCCTGCCTGCGCCGAGTCAAAGTTACCCGCTTGTCTCAATTAAGCGAACTAGAGCCCTGCGCTGGACCATTTACAATGGCTTATTTGTTTAGGACGTGTAATTGAAATGACAATGCGTCGTTTCTATTTCGAACCGCTAGAATATGGAATGCCCTTCCGGCTTCCAGCCCCCCCTCTCTTGTAACATAGGTACCTTCAAATCAAGAGTGAATAGGCATCTTCTAGGCAAGCGCGCTCCACCACTTGCAAGCAAGTCTGATTGCAGTCAAGCGTTAGCCTATATATAAAATAAAAACTGTTGTGCATTCTTTGATCGAAACAATTAGTGTTTTAAGAGAATCACTATATCACTTGCTTTAACATAACAGTGAGGAACCCAGCACGTCTGATTTCATGTTTTCAAAGATGGGTGAAGTATGCCAATCCGCACTTCTCCAGCGTAGTGAACTTAGTATGAAATTAGTGATTATCTATGTAGTCGTCGCAACGCGACGCGATACGACTACATAGAAAATGACAAAGAAGACGGTTCAGATTAGTATTGAGCGTAGGCCTAGTCTTGTACAAGTAGATACATGAAGGAAAATTAAATACTAGACCAGTTTTTATCGGCCAAATCTACGAATTCATCGTAATTTCAGTGCTAAAATTATTTAATCTTTCCAAGTTGAGGAACACTATACATAAGTGAGTAACAATGGTAGATTCATATTTGTGAAGAAAAGAGTGTTTTTCTAAAGAAAAACACGTTATTTTGATACTGACTGTCAGAAATGACACTTGATACATTTCGCGCTTACTGCTTTCTCTATGGCTCAAGGTTGCCATCTTAGAAACGTATCGAAAACTTGAAATACATTTTTAATTTTTTTCTCGTTATTTACATTAATGTTCTAAATTATTATATTATTAATACAATCTATGTATTTTCCTCAATTCATGGTAGAGTGTACAAGAGTAGGCCTAAAATGAACCTTTTCCTTTATATACGCGTCAACGTAGGCCACGTGGACAGTGGGACAGCTACCTTTTGTTCCTGTCGCGTCGCGTCGCATTACCGCGTTTGTCGGTCACGTATTACTCTAGACCGCTAGAGTAAGTGATAGAAGATAAACACTTACCAACTCATCAACTTAGTCAACTAACTCATTTCAATTTAATTTTATCATTGAGGGTCTGAGGGAGGAGCAGCCTAGTAGTGACAACGCATATCAATCCTAGGCGATTGTTACGCAAGGTTGACCCAAGTCGGAAACTGGATGGGTGACCGAATTCGGAGGTTCAAGTTTGGCCTTATCGTTTGCTCTGTACCTCGGAGAGCACGTTAAGCCGTCGGTTATCATCACTAACATCTGATAATAATCATTACAAAAATACTCTTAGATACTACTCTTACTCTAACCCACCGCATTGTCATCCTAAGAAAACACCTACCATTATTTGATTAATGGACAGGGGTCATGACTCTCAGTAATGAGGAATACGACGCAGACACACAGTATTATCATTACATCAATGTGTCGCTGTGGGAATAACAGTCTTTGTTTTGTAAAGTATTTAATGATAGGTATCTTTGTCTGCTTCGACCTAAATTCTTTACAACTATAAGAGCACGTTCGCATTCATTTGAATGAATTAAAATTGAAAATTGTAGCTTGCAGCGGAAATCATAATTTCAAATTTTAAGCTTTGTATGCGAAATAGAAACCCCAGGGGTGTCATTATTATGGCGTTGTTATTATTCTAATGAGGTGAATAATTATCACAAAAGTCTACGTTTTTTTCCAAAACCTTTCTGTTTGGCCTATGTAATAGCAAAAAAGGAATATTGTTATTTTAATGAACCCTCTCAGATATTTTTTTAATTTCATTCATGCGGATTTTATTCCTAAGTGCACTTTGATGTTAACAATTATTTTTGATCTCAAAATATTTTTTTTACAAATAAATAGTATAATAACTATTGGAATTTTATTCATCTGGCTATTATTACCTAGAATAAGGTATAAAGTGCTTGAAAATAGAAATTCTTTGAAATACTTACCTACCTACTT